>OY288241.1:76330202-78779577 GCA_958450325.1 Agrostemma githago | reverse complement strand
AGTGACCCATTTGGGAACAACTTGCTTACTGTCATTGCTGGATCTGTTGAGAGAGCCCCAACTCTTTAAGCACACCCATTACTACTTTTCTTCTTTCTTCATCACATCCTGACTCGTGTCATTTTGTATATCTCGGTTGTTTTCTCTTTCTTTGTAATGGGCATTTTATGTTAATGATGCTAAACCATCTATAATTGAAAGAGACCCAAGTTTTATTTTACTCTTATGTTCAACAAGTTTGAAACGGATATGTACGTATATGATCACGTTATATAGCGTCTAACACCATGAATATGACAACCGCATGATGCGTATATGAGCATGTTATAAAACGTTTGAGAGCATGAATATGATAGAAACGTGATGCAGAGAAAGATATAACATAAAAATTGGGTCAAGTATAATCTTGAGATGGATAATATATTCGGCAATCATTACTTTTGATACGTTCTGGATAAATCCTTTGATGTACACATTACGGCCACAAGTTTTAGCCAATAAACTTGCAGACCATTAGATTCAAAGTTGTCTACATATTTATGTAATTCACGGTACATTCATGAATCATGACTATCAAAACTCACAAATTCTTGTTTGTGACGGAGATATCCGTCATAAATGTAAGACGGGTCAAATAGGTACCAAATAAGTGGGATAAGACAAAAATGAGGTTGATGAGACTTAGATAAATGATTGTCCTTTTCTCCACAAGTGGTACTTACTTGACCCGTCTTAAGCTATATCCGTGCTATATCCGTCCGTCGCAAGAGAGACCAACTGATCAAAACTTAAAAAGTAAATTAAGGTAGCCCCTTATTAGTAACAATTTTATATTATATTAAAAAATCATCGTAAATTCAAGTGGTATTTAACATAGATTCATACATTAAAAACTACTCCCCTGAGTCTGAATAATCTCCCCCTTTGATTTACTCACATATATTAGACAAAGGCGAAGATCATTCAGAATCGGAGGAAGCACTTTAATTAATCCAATAAAACTAATCAAATTAACTCACATGATAGAAAAACAAGATCAAAATTAAAATTATGTTGACTAATCTTTCACTGACGGCTCTCTTTTTAGACAAACATATCCATCTTTTACTTACGTCAAATCAAAATTGTATCTTATCTAGAATAAACTTACAAGTAATTAATTTTTTTTCGCAATTCTATCTACTTAACATGGGTATGGTTTAACTTTAAAACGGAAAACTTCCGTCTAAAAAATATACCGTCACTCTTTCTTATGACGAATATATCGAATCAAATATCCATAATAGCATATGTTTGGATAATATTTGACCCGTCAGTAATTTATAACGTTTATGTTTATCATAAACAAGAATTTGTAAAAAAAATACGGAGTATTATACTCCCTCTATCCATTTTTAATCTTCCTACTTTTCTTTTTGGATTGTTCATCTTTAAACTTTCTACTTACGATATTTCCTCTTTTGGTTGATTTTTGTGGTCAATATCATTTCTGATCCCACATTTTTTCTCTAACTTTCATTTTCCACCACAAACCCAACTCCATTCTTAAAGTTTAAATTTGGATGGAGGGAGTATATTTTTTTTTTTGTCTAGAGAAGAGCGCACTATGTCGCGGGTGAGAATCGAACCCAACCTTTCAGTCGGATACGGTAACTTTAACCACTTGAGCTTAGACCTTCTTCTCCCGGAATATTTATGAAAATTCAAAACGTATCCGAAACGGAACTGAATGACCGGTGTGGAGGTGGGGCGTATAGGAACGTTAGGTGTGACTTGTGAGAGTGAGTGAGTGAGACCAATTAATTTCCGTGGCTTCCCTCCTTCGACAATCAAAAAAAATCTCACCACCTCAACATTCAAACCCGCACGTTCACACAACCGCGGTAATCACACACACACACACAGATCAAAACCCAAACCACCTTCACTGGTGGTTATACTATTACTAACCACCGTAAAAATGGCGACAAAATCGTCGTCATCAACACCGCACCCCCACCGTAAAACCCCTCCGCCACCGCCGCCCCCGCTCCCCACCGTCGTAACCCTAAACTGCATCGAAGACAACTCCTTAGAACAATCAACCCTAGCCGGCCTCGCCGCCGTCGAAAACGTCGGACTCAACCGCCTCGCCGACGGTCGAATCGAGGCTGCCGCCGCTGTTCTTCTCCATTCACTCGCGTTTCTCCCACGCGCCGCTCAACGTCGGCTCCGGCCATGGCAGCTGATTCTCTGCCTCGGCTCATCTGACCGCGCTGTGGATTCGGCGTTAGCTGCTGATCTTGGATTGAAGCTTGTTCATGTCGATGTGTCGCGAGCTGAGGAGATCGCGGATACGGTTATGGCGTTGATTTTAGGGCTTTTGCGACGGACGCATCTGTTGTCGCGCCATTCTTTGTCGAGTTCGGGTTGGTTAGGGTCTGTTCAGCCGCTTTGTCGTGGTATGAGACGGTGTCGTGGACTTGTGCTTGGGATTGTTGGTAGATCTGCTTCTGCTAAGTGTTTGGCGTCTCGGAGCTTGTCGTTTAAGATGAATGTGCTTTATTTTGATGTTCCTCAGGTAGTTTTTCGATTGTTTTTCGCGATTTTGATTTCGTGAATTGTGAAGTATGAAGTAGAGCTGAATCCGTTACATGTGTGATGTGTTGCTTGATTAAATCTGCTTTGTCTTGATGTTCCTCAGGTTGTTCGTTGATTTTGATTTCGTGTTTATACGTGAATTGTGAAGTATAAAGTAGAGCTGAATCCGATACATGTGTGATGTGTTGCTTGATTAAATGTGCTTCGTTTTGATGTTCCTCAGGTAGTTTTTCGTCGATTTTGATTTCGTGTTTATACGTGAATTGTGAAGTGTTAAGTAGAGCTGAATCCGATACATGTGTTGCTTGTTTGAATGTGCTTTGTTTTGATGTTCATCAGGTAATTTTTCGAGTGATTTTTGTTGATTTTTGCTTTCGTATTTGTAGATGAGCTATGAACTACGAAGTGGAGCTGAATCCGATACATGTGTTGCTTGTTTAATTTTCAAAAGAAATTTGTGAATCACTGAATTAATTGATTGGGAGCAATTAGGGTAAAATTTGAAGCTATAATTTGATGTTCATCAGATAATTATTGACTTATTGTTGTGTTTTTAGTCGATCTTGCATGTCGTGCTTGATAGAATGTTCTCTGGCGGATTCATGAATTACCACTGACTGTCGTGTGTATTATATGGAAGCTTTGTGAAGCAGAAGTTGAGTACAATATGTTTTGAAACATGAAAGAAATATGTGAATTGGAGAGCGTAGTCGATTTTGGAGCGATTAGAGTAAACTGTTGCGCTATAATTTGGTCTACGCCACTGGAGGAAATACAGCCACCATTACGGGGTCTCGGGACACCGTAACACATTTTTTTTATATTTTGTCCAATTTTTAGATTGAAAAATTAAATTTATGATTTCTATATGTATAAATACCTTCTAAATTTAGGCAGGACCCTTTAAGAAAAAAAATGCTGACGCCACTAATTTAGAGGCTTGTTGGGTAAGATGAATGTGTTTTTTTATGTCCATCAGGTGCCTTTTTCGAGTGTATTTGATACAAGTACATTTGATGAACATCATGATGTCTGCTTGCTTGGTGTTTAATTTTGTATGAGATTTTTGTTTTGATGTTCGTCAGGTACTTTTGTTGTGCTCCTTGTAATTCAAAATAACCCAAGGTTTTGTGTTTATATGTTTAGAATACATTAGGTATTATAGTTTGATTTTGGAGCATTTAGAATTAAATGTGAAGCTATGATGCTTAAGAGTTATGAGGTACTGCATTTGGCCGGCTTTTGATGAATTGTTTGCTAGATTGATGTTTATATTTCAGCCAAAGCACTTGAGAGTGAAATTTTTGATTCAATGTCTTATTTTGATGCCCTAGAGTGTTTGTATTTAGTCACGTTATGGCCTATCAGGCTATCAAGTGTTACTCTAGTGGAGCGGAACATGGTATAAAATTTTCTATTCGATGATCACAGTGTGGCTGCCTCTTAGTTGAATCCTTGATTATCTGTTGTTTGATGCTTTGAACATGAAGCAATAAATAGCTGAATGTGAAGCTTCACTGTTTAGTTTCTCTCAAGTGATTGGTTTTCATGTTCATGAGATCGTAGTTGGTGTATTGTTTTGGTTGTACTCATGTTCACTGTATAGCTAATTCATCAGCCATTCTGTTTTGTTCGGAACATATCCAGTCTGTGCTTTTATAAAGGAATTGCGACTTTCCAGCGATAATCTGAGGGATCTTATGTGCTCATTTCAATTTTTGACTTGTTGTTTAAGTTATTTTTGAAGTTGATACTGATAGGCTGAGTGTGAGTGAAAAGTTTTAGAGCCATGCTGTATGTTTGGTAGATAATGCTTTCGATGCTGACCTAACCATCAAACTCTGTCTAGATAAGAGTGGATGAGATGTCACTGGAATTTAGGAGAGGGTGAGATGTGACTGGGGAGTAGAAGGTTTGTGGTGTGAAACTTGAGGATTTTGACTTTAAAAGACTCCACTGTCTTTCTGGTAGCTCGTAGTTTAGTTGAAAAATACTCGGTATGATTCATTCAACAAGTCAATGTAGTTCAATGATTGACACATTGTTCTTTGATTATTTAGTCCAGCAGAAGTGAGACAATCCCAGGTTAGTAGTTAACGTTGCCATGGAGCAGGGAAAAGTTGCCATTGCTTATAACACAGGATTGGTAAAGGTTTGGATATACTGGGTTTGAAGTTTATGATTTAGAAAGTGGTTCTTTGCGTTTCTATAACATTTTTAGTACAAATCATCTTCTCATGTGGCACACTAATACATGGGTGATGTAGCACTACAAACCTTACATGTTCGTCTGTTTTAAACTAATAATTTTTGTGCTTTATGCGGTATGTTTTGTGATTGTTCTTGTAGAACCTTTTTTTTATCGTCTCCTTGGGATTGTATCTGAGGAAGCTTTATCTATTGATTTCTTTTTTTTGTTGGTGTTGGAATGTATCTCTTGGTAACAATGATTGTTTTTTTTGTTCTTTTCTGGCAGGACCAAATGAGCAGGTCTTCAGCAACATTCCCTCCTGCTGCTAGGAGAATGGAGACACTTAACGATCTAATGGCTGCTAGTGATGTGATCTCTCTACATTGTGCTTTGACTGATGAGACTGTCCAGATCATAAATTCTGAATGCTTGCAGCATGTAAAACCAGGTAACCTTTTTTAACAATCTATGAATCTGTTAGCAATGATTGCCGATCCCTTGACGGTAAGCATAACCATTCCTGTAGGGGCATATTTGGTTAACACCGGGAGCAGTCAGCTTTTAGATGATTGCGCTGTGAAACAACTCTTAATTGATGGGATCCTTGCCGGCTGTGCATTGGATGGCGCTGAGGGCCCACAATGGATGGAAGCTTGGGTATGTTGGCAAGTGTTAAATATTACTCTGTAGTAGTATTATTTTTCTGTGATCTCTCTTTGACGTCAAATAATTGTAGACCATTTAGAAATAGTTTATATGTGCCAGAGGCAAGGTTGTGCACATGAACATCTTGGGATAAGCTTGAGATCTATGCTTGATAGGTGGTCTATATGTGACTATGAGGAGCCTAATATTATCGGTTTAGCTAGCATGAATAACATATTCATGATGCAATAATACGGGTGTCCTAATTAGCTGGTGATATATGTGAATCGGTTATGGGCTGCTCATGAAATTGTGTCAAATAATTAGGTTATTTTGAAGCAACATTGACCTACCAAGTACGGAGTACTAACTAATTCACTAATTCGTCACAATGTTGTTTCAGGTCAGGGAGATGCCCAATGTTCTTGTGCTTCCACGAAGTGCAGATTATAGCGAAGAAGTGTGGATGGAGATACGAGAGAAAGCAATTTCTATATTGCAAACGTACTTCCTGGATGGAGTTGTTCCAATTGATGCCGTATCAGATGAAGAGGAAGAAAGTGATATAACCAATGAAATTGAGCATTCTGATAGACAAAGAATGATAGAGAGCCCAGTTCAGCAGCTGGCAATTGAGAATTCTGTTCCCGAAAGTTCTCAGAGAAAAGGGTCTGGACAATTAGATTCTCCTACCCAACATCTAGATAATTCTGCTAGATCTGAAGGGAAGCGTAGTCGATCAAGTAAGAAGGCTAAAAAAAGACATGCTCGTCAGAAATCCCAACAGAAATTAGAGGATGCTTTGGAGAGAGAGAGCACTTCACAGCAGGAAGATGACACTGCTATGAGTGGCACTGAGCAGATTCAAAGTCCTCGTTCACGTGGAGCTTCTCCTGACGGATCAAGAAGTAGAAAAACACCCAAGGAACTGGTGCAAGAATCGTCGTCTGACAGGTTACAGAAGTCGGGCAAGAGCGTTATTAAAAAGTCACTGGAGCTGCTCAGAGATGGTTGTATTATAGCTTTACATGCTAGGGAGCATTCTTTACTGCATGTTTCAAGACAAAGAGTGAAAGGTGGTGGATGGTTCCTTGACACTATATCTGATGTAACGAAAAGAGATCCTGCTGCTCAGTTTCTCGTTGTTTTTGAAAAAAAGGTTTGTTCAGATTGTTCAAGCTCTCTCTTCCTTATCAAATTCAATACGTGATTGATTAGTTCCTCGCAGCAAAGCTGTTAGTTTCTGTCCTCTAAGACTCGAATCCTGTTAACTAAGTGTTTATTATGCCTACATTTTCCAGGGTACAATTGGGTTGCGATCTCTTGCTGCAGGTGGAAAGTTTTTGCAGGTAAGTTCAGTGTTCGATATCCTTTCAGATTCTCTTTTCCGGACCGTGTCCATCTGTTAATTTGATTGATTTTGTGAGTTGCATGAAGTCTGTGTGGTAGCTTGTCTGCACTCAGGCTATTCGTGATGACTTCCTGACCGTTCACTTATGTTGCTTGCATATTTCATCCTTAATTGTTCACAAGACCGTATAGTGGAAATGTTCACGATTGACGAATATGATTTTTGGCTACTTCATTCTTCGATGATGATTTTTTTAATGGTTAGTTGGCATTTTTTTTCCATTATTAATTTCTTATTTTCTTTTTCTTTTTCTTTCCACGTTGCAGATAAATAGGAAGATGGAATTTGTGTTTGCCAGTCACAGCTTCGATGTATGGGAGGGTTGGTCACTTGAAGGCCCTCTAGAGCAGTGCAGACTGGTCAATTGTAGAAATACTCAGGTAATTTTCCCCTTACTTTTCTATTTTTAAATACTTAAAATAGTTTTTTTTTGCCATGTTTGTTATCGTACTTGGTACCTTCAACCTTTAAGGCTTTAATTGGTAAAGAACCATATTCTTGGAAATTTGGATGTAATATACTCCGTAGTTGCCTTCTAAGTTATATCTTGATCTTTTTAGGCAACTCTACCTCCAAATTCGATGATTTATTTAACCATCTGACTTAGTTGGAGATTCTGCAAAGCGTGCTTTGTACCATGTCATTGTGAAAAAAAAAACTTTAAAAAAAAACTTGGTTGGACATTTAAATCATCTCAAAATTTTGCATCGACATTTGCAGGCTGCTTTAGATGTACGAATTGAGGTGGTGGCAACAGTAGGAGAGGATGATGGAATTCTTCGTTGGCTTGATTGATGGTAAAACCCGTCACATTGGTTGCATTCCTTTTTACGGTTTTTACCACTCTTTAATTTTGACATTTCTCATTTTTAACACGGCCTTTACCCTATATTTCTTCAGTGTTGTTTTCATCAGTGTTGTGCTGTGGTATTTGGCTATGCCTCGGAGTTATTTCTGTATCAGTAATTGAGAGAGAGGGGGAATTTATTGAAGGAAAACGGCGCAACATGATGTTTTAGTGAGTTTGTGTGATGATAGGTCGTAGATGTTCAGAGGGTATATTGAGGGAGCCTAGTTTTGCCTTCAGTCAGTTTTATTTGCCGGTTATGTTATCCTCATGGCTAAGTCGTTTTAGTCGTCTTGTTAAAATCGTGATGTGAAACATTTTGGTTATAGTGTTGGTTTTTGTCCGGCGTTGGTTTTTTTCTTGTAAGGTTGAATTATCCGAGTCTATCCCAAAGCTCATCCTCGTAGTCCTCGACTCCTCGTGTACTCTTCTGAAATTCTCAACATTGGGCATCTTTGGCCACTCTATAAGTCGGAAGTCGAAACTATCTACAATAACGAATAATTTGCAGTAAATGTCACTTATGTTAGGGTAAAGTCACGAAGGATGATGGTACTAATGATCTGAGTTCGAATTTTATGTAATTACGTAAGTGAAAATTGTTGTCTAATTGCATCTCAACATGATTATATGTCTAATCATATCATATTTGGATGACCGATCGAAAATCGTCAAAACTCAAGACTAACTCTTTCTTAAGACAGGTTATCCGTCTTAAGCTTATAACGGGTCAAGTAATACCCATTTCTCTAAAATAAGACCCATAAGACCCCACCTTACCTCCTCTTTATGTCTTTATTTTTGTCTTTTTTCCAAGTACTTGACCCGTCATACATTTATGACGGATATTCCCGTCACAAACCAGACTTTGTCAAAGCTCAAAACATAATCCCAGAGGTACCCAAATGATGTGTGATAAAGTCACCTTGATTTGATCTTGATTGATCCAATATTGACCTGTCTAAACCATTGTTGACCTGGTTTGAACGATCCAAAGGTAGATTTAACACTAACCCAAAAATAACTCGTATTGAAAATCACCTGGTTTAAAATGAGGTGACCCTAGCTTGACCGGTAATATATGGCAACCCGAAATATAGCCCGACTTCGTTGAACCTATCCAAATCAAATACTCCACATTTGTACGTGTGCAAAAAATAAAATAGTCAAATTATTATAAATGCATTGGAGAACAATATTGTACTCGTATAGGAGTAGTAAATTGGAATGCGATTATACTGATGTGTGACTGTGTGTATTATTTCCTTCTAGTTTTTTTTTTATTTTTTATCTTTCATTTTTGGCACTACTTCAACAATCTTCTGTCTTTTCATTTTTTGTTGTACTTTAATCAATTTTTTTATTCTTCATTTAATTCTTTATTCTTTCCTTTACTCACAAACCCCACCATATTTCTACTTTATACCCCACATTTTCTTACTTTAATCAATTCTTTATACTTTCTTAATTTTTGTGCCCAAAAAAAAGGGAAGAAATAAAAAACTAGGAGGGAGTACAATACATGAGTTGATCGATATTTATAGATATCGAAACATAAAGAACACGTTTCTTCGCTGAGAGATGTATTGCTTGAAAGATATTATAACAGAAATGTATTTAACCGTTTGACTATTTTGAGACGAATACAGTTTGAAAAACCGTCACCTTCTAAGTTTGTGACAAGTATATCCATCAGTCCGACATGTATCCTTTACCCACATTTTAAAAAATCGATAAATAAAGAAATAAATACTCTGTAGTTTCATTTACATAGCTCAGTAGACGTGTTATACACAAATGATAATATACGACCGTTGTATTGTACGACAGCCTAATTTATGGTAAAAAGTTACCACTTTACGTTAATTAGTGACTACTTTAAGTTAAATAGTGACCATGTTTTCATATGAAAAAGTGGTAACTATTTATCTGAAAGTTTACTATTGTCGCATGGTACAACGATTGTACACAATAATTGTTGCATGTTATATGAAACGGTTTCACAATCGCATTGCAAAACGGTGTAACATGAAAATTTGTGCATATTTAATTAATTCCGTAATTAACAAGTTTTTAGTGTAAGTTTTGTTGAATTAATCAGGAAAATCCCCAAATAAAAGACGAGACCTCATTTCCTGACTTCTTCTCCTTCTCCCTCTCTCTCTCTCTCTCCTCTCTTCCCAAACGATCCCAGAAAACGTGAGGTAAGAAAAACCAAATGAACACAAAAACTACCAAGATCGAACAAATCTTCCATTGATTTCTTCATTCTTCTCACAATCGTTTCACTCAAATCCCCAAATTTTACAAACATTGAAGCACTCATCTTTGAAGTAATTTGCTTGAAAAATGTGTGTTTTGGGGGAGAAAAGAGGAGCAAAAAGTATCAGATACGAGTAATACACTTCGCAAAACCCTAGAATTTGTGTTTTGTTTTTTGCTTAATCGTTGATTACGGTTGAATTTAGGTTTCAATTTCTGGAATTTGACGTGCGTTTGTTGAAAAGATTCGATTGTGTTTGTTTACGATTGATTTTTTTTGGATTTGATGGAGTTTGTGTGTGTGTGTGTGTGTGATTGTGTTGAGCTGAATTGAGACGAAATTCTAGGGTTTTGTTGTTGTGTGATTTGGAGTAGATCATGAAGTGGAGCGAGCTTTTGAATTTGGGTGTCTAGGGTTTCATTGATATCGAATTCAGTATTCATCAGATTATCAGTGTGCTATGGTGATGGTTTTCTAGGTTTTAGCGGTCGGGTTTTGGATTGAAATTCCACGTTTTATGCTTTGCTGAGTAGAATTGGGAGTAAAAAGGTTGAACTTCTGTGCAAAAGGGTATTGTTGCAATCGAGAATTCGGAGTCTCTTGATTGAATTTAGTTTCGAAAGGTAGGATTTGGATTTGATTGAGTATTAGGGTTTGATTTGATTGAAGTTGATCATCTCTGTTCTTGAGCATGAGTGCTGAAATTGAAGAGCAGATCACGGTGGTGCAGCCGGAGGAGGTTTCAAGCGGAGAATGTTCAAAGTAATTGGTTTATGTTTATTGTTTTTCGATATTAGTTCATCTCGTGTTTGTTTGTGTTTGTGGATTTTGATGGTGAATCACTTGGTTTACTCCTGCAGGAAGCCGTCAATAACGTATACAAAAGAGTTTCTTTTATCATTGAGTGAGCTTGAAGTTTGCAAGAAGCTACCCCATGGATTTGACGAGTCGCTTTTAAGGTAATGGACTCGTTCTATGAATCGTGAAGATTATATGCTGTCAATCCCGTTAGTTTGGATTTCGTTTAGATTAAGATTATTAATCGAGGGATTATGATGGATCAGTGAATTCCGTGATACATCCTCCTATGCCTCTCAAGACCGACCTAGATTAGGAAGTTCACCTTTGCAAGGTTTTAGACGGACTGAATATGGATCATCGCCGCCAGCTAGAGGGGATTCTGGTACCTACTCGAGAGGGATCCAAAGGTGGGATAGTCGTTCAAGTGGGAAAAGCGAGGGTGATTCAGATTCAACTCATTCAGGTATGAAGGCAGTGTTTTGTTCCGATGGTCAGTTCATTTCATTGTTAGTTGCAAAATGTCACTTTCCGGGTTGTTTGATACCATTGTTTTATTACTATATCTTGCTATTTTTTTCTGCTGTAATTTATCAGTCAGAATGCGTTTGTGCATCGACTTATCATGACTGTGGAGTTAGGGATAGAAAGTAGAAACACATATCCATCCATACATACAAACATAATGAAGTAGGGATTTTAATTATGAATCGGAATTCTGGAAAAAATGATGTTCAAACTCTGAATCTTTTGGGTAGAATGCTGGAAACACACATTCGTTCATCCATCCATACAAACATCATGAAGTAGGGATTTTAAACTGTGCTTTGGGAAAAAAAAAGATTTTATGTTCGAACTTTGAATCTTTTGGGTAGAATGCAGGAATTGGAATAATGTGAATCGTATGATGTAGCGATGTAAGTTGTTTAGTGTGGCATTAGGTAAATGACATTAAACTTCATGCAGTGAGAGGAACACTATGATGTTAATCTTCTATCATTTATTTTTGATACATAGATCGATTTTTCATCCTGACTATATATGTTTGGAACTGAATTAAGTGTTAGGAATATGCCAATTAATGAACCCTTATTCTATTAGAGTCAGGAAGGCGTTACGGGAACCCAGGGAGGAGATCGTGGCAGAACCCTGAACATGATGGTCTGCTTGGAAGTGGTTCATTAACTAGACCACCTGGATATGCCGCTAGCAGTGCAGTTCCAAGGTTCCGTCCTACTGAAAATCTTCAGCTTAGCAAGAGCACTGAGCCATATAACCCTCCTCGTCCATATAAGGTAGGTTTTTAGCCTTTATCATCTCGGTAGTCACTGAGCATGTTTGGCCCAACTTTTCAAAGTGTTTTTTTTTACCAAAAAAACACAAGTTGGTGAAACAGATAACTCTTGAGAAGGTAGAAATAGTTTTTTAAAATTTGAAGAACCACCATTTTAGCCTTAGAGTAGAAACACCAATTTGGTGCTTCTAGCCTTTCAAAAACACTTTTGAATAATTAAGCTTAAGAAACGAAACATCATTTTCAATAAACTAGGCCAAACATGCCCTTTACATATCTTGAATTTTGATTCAACTTGTTTTTAGGTCGTTCAAAAACAAACTATTCATGTTGTTAGGGTAACACTGAGTAGATCTAACCCTTTAGCCTGCCATTTGGGGTAACCTATGTTACTTAGTTTCTGTTTGAAGAGTCGGATGCGAGTATGTGCCCAAGTGTCGGACTCGGCTATTTATGAAAAGTTGTCAAATTTTTCTGTCTGAAATGAAGTTTCAAAATCTTATATCAATGTCCAAGTCTTAGTTTAATAAAGCGTGCATCAATGGCGCCTAAGGCGCACTAGGGATGAAGCACTAGCTAAAACGCCATGGCACATTTTTGGTGCGCCTTTTAGACAATGTGAATACAGGAGCCCATATCAAAGAAATATAGGTGGTGGCCCTTGGGCATTGGGATAATATTGTTGTTGTCGTTGGTGTTGATTGATCTTAAAAAGGTTCAATGCCAGAGTTTGCGAGCTCACAATACAAATCTTCTTTTTAATTGTCTTCTTTCACTCGATATAAAACATCTGTAAACTGTGCTTATTATGTGTAATTCTCCAGGCAGGTCCTCATTCCCGGAGGGAAACCAAGGACTCGTTTAATGATGAGACATTTGGTTCATCTGATTGTAATGCTGAGGATAGAGTTGAAGAGGAACAGAAGCGAAGAGGTAAATCCAGCTTCTCAGATTCTAGTTTAGATTGTTATTAGTCCCTCTACTTTTTTGTCTTATATATATTGACCCTAAGATTTTGGAGTCTGATTTATTACCTTTTCATTCAGCTGAATTTGAACTTATGAGGAAGGAGCACCATAAAGCTTTACAAGAGAATCAGAAATTGAATCCTGGCAGGCCGAAAGATTCATTTACTGAAATGGTGGAGCTGATGGAAAATACTGCTGATGGTAAAATCTCTAATGACTTGAGTAAAGTTTCGAAAGAAGTTCCACTTTGTGACGCAAGCAAGCTCTCTGTTTCCTCACAAGCGGCCCCAATCAGACCCCTTGTGCCACCGGGATTTGTGAGCAGTGTTGTGGATAAAAGCTCTACATCAAAGTCTAACGTGTCTGCTGGTGCATTGCAAGTAAATACTCCCTTGCCCTTTCCTTTAAGTGTGATATTTGCGTAAGATACATGTCACGGTGGCTAAAACTACACCCAACAACTACTAGATGCGTTGGTATGCCTTAACTCTTGTTGAAATCTCTAGCCTGGGAGAGTTTGGGGTGTGGGTGTTGACTGAGATCATAGTGAATAATACTCCTTTTTGTTGTCAAAGATGTCACTTAATGCCACCCCTCTTACAACTAAATTCACATGTGAAGTGATATTTTATACACTACTCTTCGAATTGTATTGATGCGGTTACATGTAAGCATAGTGGCACACACTTATGTTCTTTCAGATGACTTATAAATGAATCATAACCATCTCCTATTGATTAAAAATGAAGTTTTTGGAATATTTTAAATTGGCATTTTGACACTATTTGCCAAAACTGGACTATCTACGCTGCTTGAATTTGAACTATTAAGTAGCTTTCAGTTAATGCAATTTATGACGCAATTTCTGTGGTTACTGTAAGGCTGCGTATCTCTGTCCCTTTTGCCACAACATAGCCGGCTTGCAGCACTTGGGTAATGTTGGTGGTGTTAAACACCGATAACTATGGGTATCATATTCCCTATTCCATATTTGTTTCTCTTTGCTTCTAGAGTTTATGAAGTGATTGTTTTTTTTTTTTGTTTTTTTTAAATACCCGATAGACGGGATTACATAGCACCTCTAACATCCAAATCGATAAGTACTCTGGCAAATTACCCAACCAGAACTTGGACCCAACTCGACCGTATAAATCTCTGGCTAGCTCGTGAGCCACTCCGTTACACCTTCTGGGACCCTTGACCATTGCACCTCTTCAAACTCCGCACTTAGATCACGTAATTCTTCCAAGATTTGAAAGAAAACTGTTCGGCCATGGGTCCCACGCTTCAACGCTTCCACAACCTCCCTGCAATCCATCTCCGGAATGACTCTTGGATGACCTCTTCTTCGAGCCTCCTGCAAACCAGCAAGGGCTGCTTCGGCCTCGACCTCCCAGATCTCCCAGCCTCCTCGCTTGCCCATACACCCTCCCCACAAACTTCGCTCCTCAGCGTCCCGGCACACATAGCCCAAGCCCCCCCCCCCCCCCCCCCCAGAGACTAGCGTCGCAATTAATTTTAACTCTCCCCTCCCGTGGTTTGCACCATCGATCCCCCTGTCTCCCTGCCCTATGACTCGTCTCCTTGCTATCGCTTTCCAGTTGCTCCAATTCTCTCAAAATATCCTTCACTCTTTTAATGACTTGAGCGCCATTGACCCTGATATCCTCAAACACCCATTTGTTTCTAGTCTCCCGCATAGCCCAACAACCCGTCATGAACTTCCCTCGTTCTTCGACCCCCATCTCCCTCCACACATCCTCTACCCATTCCCTCACCCGCTCATGCCCGACTTCCTTCTTTGTCTCCACCCCTAACCCGTCCAAAACCCCTCCACCCGCTCATGTCCTATGAAGTGATTGTTATATTAAGCTCTATTTTGTGCACTCTTTTGTAGGTTGAAAACTGTGAAGTAGAACGTACTCATCAAAATGTGAAAAATAGGACTCAAGAAATAGGTTCCAGTGATGGTTTTGGTGAAATGAACAACTCTTCTAATCTGAAGACCAGAAATGGCTTATCGTCAATATTTCCTGACATTGAGCAAACGATGTCAAGTCTGCCTTTTGTAACTGATGTCATTGAGAATGCTGAAAGCCTGGGGATTGATTCTGAGATCAGTGGACTTAAATTGCTGGGTGAGCCTGTTCGTTCAACATCCATTCTAGACACGCTATTTGGCAATGGCTTAACAACCACTAGCCCTGTGAGCAGTTCTAACATTGTACAGGTAAGAGTACTTATGTGGCTCCAATCATCTCTTTGTTTGTGCCTCATCAGAGTGTAGGAGTGCAGAACCCCTTCCCTGTTAGAATTGTTGAGTGTCTATAGCGCTGCTGAGTTCTTAAAGTATCTTTCCGATGCCTATTAAATTGAATTTTTGAGAAAGAACTCAGAAAGTCTGGGATAGTATTTATGGGAATTTCTTATGACCATGGCTTCATGCCTTCTTTCTTGGAATGCGTACTGGACCTGTTGCTGGAGTAGGTTCGTTAGTTTTATGTTTGCCCAACAATCCCAACCGATATTTTATTTTCGTTGCCATTATATTATAGCTGGAGGTTCAATATTTCTGTATAGTTGTCTTTCTAAGATCTAGGTGCTCTGTGTTGTGATTTTTGAAGGTCTAATAAAGAAGAGTGTGCTCTTCATTAATCTATATCCAAATGAGCTTTAATTCCTACAGTATGTTACTCCGCGTACTCATGTTAGACACTTGACAGCCGGACCCATTTTAAGAGAAAAATATGCAGAATTTTCATAAGAATAGCCGAGTTCATCAGATACTTCTAAACGAGTCCGAACAACATAGTTTAATCCTGTTCATTTGGTATGTCTTCTTAATTCAAAATTTTCTGCAAATTGCAACCAGGGCGATGATCCGAGAACCGATGATATTTGGAATTCTGATAAACTGCAGTCCAAGTTTACTAGTTGGTTCCAGGAAGGTAAGCCTTATCCTAGATTTCCAGTGGTTGGTTAGTGAATGTAATAGCGTCAAATACTTTTGAACTGACATAGTATTCGTTATCACTCTTGTAGATAAGAAAACTCTAGGGACATCATCAATGGAGAAGCCAGAGAAGCCAAGCAGTCTGCTTTCATTAATTATCGGAGGGGAGAATGATAAGAACAACGGGCTAAATGGCGTGCTTGCAGCGCCCGTTTCTCCCCATGAGATTCAGGCGTGGCAAAAACCGTCCAACTCAAGTTCTTCAACCAGTAATATTAATGGCCCAGTACCCAAAGCTTCTGTGCTCACGTGCGAAGATCTAGAACAGTTGATGCTCTTGGAAATCGGTGAAGATAATTCGAAGTCTCATTCTTTTGAGAAAGAAGATGTTGCTTATAAGAACGAAGAGCATCCTGGTGCTCATGTCGAAAATTCAGCTTCGCAGCATCTTCTTTCCTTGCTCCAGGGAGGTGCGATTTCAAGTAATGCAGTATCAACTCATGATCTGGCTGAAAGACTACCCAGTGATCATCAGGAACTTGGTAAATCAAGTTTACCTGAAAGTTCTACAAACACCTCTGGTGTTCGAGAGTTAAGTCATTCAGACAGGACTTTGACGTTGGAGACTTTATTTGGGTCTGCCTTCATGACCGAGCTGCACTCTGCTCATAAAAGTTCTGCTGCTTCTTCACAAATGGATCAAAATGGAGATGGAGTTGGTGATCATGATGGAAGCATCTTGACATCAAACGATGTTTTTGGAGCAAATATGGAACGTTCAAGGCTGCCGCCGTTTAAAGCTGATGCCACATTTAGTGGTTTCAATGAGAGCATCGGAGTGAAACTTCCAGAGGAGGACGCCTTGATGAATCTCGTTGACTCACTCAACGCTGAGAACTCTAGCTGGGCTCCTCCTCCTACTAATCTGGGTTCAGGTAATATGGACCCGTGGTCCTTGTCGTCTAATACTTCAGGTAATGTTATGGAGAAATTGGCTGCTCTTGGCGGTGCTATAAAAGATGAACCATTACGAGATTCATTGCTCTCGCACGACCCTTACAGTATGCGGAAGCCTGAAATGCCATACCAAAATCAACATTTACACTCGTCTTCTCCGCATCTCCATACACCTCCTATGAATCACAGCAGAACATGGTTGCATCCTCCTCATTTGGATCCTCATATGAAGTTCACACCTCAAGATGCTCCTCCAATGCATCATCAATTTCCGCCCAATATGGACCGCCCTTTGCTCCCACATTCAAGCGCTGGTTTTGCCACTTTCGACCGCCCCATCCCTCCTGCAGCGTTACAGCAGCAGATGCATATGCCTGGCAATCATCTTCCACCTCAACTAATCAGGGGATTTTCCAATGCAGCACCCATGGCTCCTCCTCCTCATCTGAATCATCCGAATCATTCTCCTGCTGGTTTTGTTCAGGACCATAACCCAATGCACGCTTTTCCATTTGGTCAACGGCAGCCAAATTTTGCAGGCCCTGGAATGATGCCATCAGGTAATTAAATCTGAACATAAGTACAAAGTAGACAGTAGGAGTCTGAATGCTACCATGGTATACTGTGAACATGGTTTGTGATGAATTATCAAAGTCCAGTGTCTGAGTTGACATGTGACATGCTACCGACACTCCAATTTTACTCGATAAGCCCCATTTTTCATAATGCAAGTCTTTAAGATGCTCAATGCTCCTTGATTTTCCTGTATTTCAGACTGATGTCTTTTCAGCTGTCTTCATTGCTGTGATTTCTTCTCTGATATCAGGTCCAGAGGCATTCCAGAGACTCGTTGAGATGGAATCGCAGGAAATCCACCCTTTTGCAGCCGGTAATCCAAGCCGAGCTTTGTATGGACGTGAGATGGACATGGGTTTTAGGCGCACACACTAGTTTTTTTTTTCTTTTTCTTGTAATTGTAGCTTGTACTATAAACGTTTAAAGGAAACCATGTCGATTGGAGTTTAAAGGAAACCATGTCGCTTCTTTTTGTGCTTCAACTCTCCAAGTTTAACATCTAGTATTTCATCTTTTGCCAGTAATCAAGATTTTTTCTTCTTCCTATTCTTCTTGTTAAGTACTCGATGGAGGGAGTATATTATTGGTTCGCTTCTCCTATTTTCCTTGTAACCAAGCAATCGCCAAGGGAAATAGAACCTTTCTCCTACAAAATCCGAGTCTAGATAATCAACGAAGACATCATAGCTTAGCATTAGAGATGAGGTTCACAAAGATGACTCGGGTTTTCGTTGGGTATTAATGACCCACCCGGATTCCCAATAAAAGTATAGCTGTAATTTAATGGATAACTTAACACATCTTAAATCTCAATGACTCCATTCCATTATATCAGAAGAAACTCTTTTGTTTTAATGCAAGGAAATCACATCACATTTGTTTCATAATTCATTCATATGCAGTGCTGTGGTGCAGGCTACTGTGTCATATTCAAGCCCCTGGGTCTGGGTGGACTCTAGGATCCAGCCACTGCTGTTGCGTTAGTGCTGTTACCGTCTTATTCACGTTGTTATCACTGGTACACTTGTGGGCCTGCAAAAACGACCCAGTTGTTGACATCTGAGTAAGTATCTTGTTAGAAATGTTTGTTGATCGAATATCTGGATACATTCTTTCACCAGCAAAAACATCATAAGCCCAGTGCCTCAATGGCTCCCGAACATAACCCCACCCAACCAGGAAGTTGTGTTGTGTTGAGTAAATAGCTTTATTGACTTTAAGATGGCTGTAGTTGCAATTGCAGGGCAGACAATCAGCTATTTAAAATAAAGCATTGGATCCTGTTTATGAACTCACACCTGTAATAGTAATGGTAATCACATATTTGAGTTCCGTTTTCCAACAGAACGAGAATTGCGGGAGGGAGCCATTGGGACACAGATAATGCCTGCGATGCAACATGTACTTTTCACATATGTAGCTCTAACCAACTGCATATATAGTTTCAAAAAAAGCTTTTGTTTGTACAACATATCTTCATTACAAAATGTGGTAGCTAGCTTGTTGCTTTTGAGTATGCACTTGTGATTTCGAAATTCATCTAGATTAAATGAGAATTGCAAGTAAACCCAAAATAACAGGCAGCGTGAAATAAGATACAGAAATGATGATATTGGCAGCAGTATTAGGGAGAAAAGGGTATGCATCTGGTGGTGGAAGCCTGCATTCATCTCCATTGAAGTAAACTCTTCTCGGAAATGCCCATCCTTGTCTCAGTGTGAATGTTTCTACATCTTTCTGCAGAAGAACTTCCGACTGAACATTCCCCGATGGCCCAGCTTCCATCAGAAGGTCGTTGTAGAACTTTGTTCCAAAGAACATTCCAGTATCATCTGTATGTACACAACCAACCAACCAACCAACCAACAAGGAGAAATCAGTTTCAGTTTCTGTTTCTGTTTCACTAATAACAAGTTTTGAGGCACTTACTGATGGATCCATACGAGACTACAGGCTTGTAATCGAAGCTGAAAACTTGGGTGACATTGTTTAGATTGGGATGCTGAACCACGAGTGTCCACTCTGTATAATTTAAGCGATAGTTAAAATTGGTGATGGCGATCTTAGCCCGCCAATAGTCCTTGTAGTTCACCTTCACATGCCAGTGAATCCTAATAGGGCACATGTGATGTGTGCACTGAAGCAGAGGCGCGTTATCCTTCCTTGGAGTGTTTATTCCTCTATGCTGCAGTTTCTTCGAGTCGCTCCTACATTTGGTCACATTCCATATAAGTTGAGTACGTTTAAAACAAAGTATGTAGTCCATAGTTTATTCCTTGTACCTGATGCAGCTGTTTTTGTTTTGGCAGCCACAAGAACAAGAAGGGCATGGAGTTATAGTTTCGTTGTAGAAAGACGAGAACGATACACAGCATGATGGGTACTTTGAGGCCAGAAACTGTGAGTAGGTGCATGTTACATTCCATGTCACTGCATGTTACAAGCAACAATTGTAATACCCCGAGTTTAAAGAGTATATATATATTGGATATGGTGCTCAGAGGAGCGTGTATTGGATATGGTTTAAGAGGCTCGAATGAGTGCTTAAAGGGATTGATAGTACTACTCATGTCAACAAATTGCACTTTCTTTTCTGGTTTCCTCATGCGCTGGAAAAGACCCGTGTTGATCTGTGGGACCAGTACACGACCTGTTGAGCGCCATAAGTGATACAAGTTGAAAAGACATGAAACAACACTACGAGGTAGGACATAGAATAAATCTTACTGAGGGCCTGAGTTTTGCGACGGTGATCAGGAGTGAGGAAGACAGTGGAAGGGACGACCTTGGCAGGTCCACAAGTATAGCCGGGTCCAGGGCCAAGCAAGGTGAAGTTCTTTGGCAACTTGACGGTTTTGTTAGAGGTGCCAGCCTGGCCAACGCTGACCTGGAAGGCAGAGACGGCGGAGGTGGGGTCCTGACCCCAAGCTGACAACACACCGCCCTTGCAACAGTTTGTAAACTGCTGGTTGTAAGGCACCCCAGGGAGGAGGTCCACGACCGTAGGGGTCTTCTTGCAGCAATGCGGTATGTTGGCCTTAAACTTGGAGCAGTCACCCTGCTCTGTCGTTTGTGCTCCCACCATTGTCCAGATCACTTCTTTCTTCGCCCACGACCATCCTACTGTCCATCCCGGGTTCATTATCTGCCTGTACATCTGGAAGTTGTTCATTGTCACTACTGCCTGCAACAACACATACTTACAACTTACTTCCCATTATTATTAAGAGACTTAAGTTAAACTATTGGTAGAAATAGATAGAGATGAGTTAGTACCACATAACCGTCTGCAGTCCATTGCATAACATCCCATTTTATTGTTATGTTCCCATTTGGATCTAACGGATCATATGCATCTGTTTATCCATCCGGGTATCAAGGAATGGTAAAAGTATTATTAGTTGAGATTAACAACAACAAAAACATCAAGGTGTGTTTTGTGCGTAAAGAAACGAGTAAATTATTCACCTGCTTGGGAAGACAGGATGGTGATGGTGATGGCGAGAATGGCAAAGACAGCAAACTTCAGTAGTCCTCCTGACATTCTTGCAGCAGCTACATGGTTTGATTTCATTTCCGAACTTTCTCGATGGAAATGATAGAATGCAAAAAACTGCAGAGAAATTATATATGTAATGCTTCAGCTTCAGCTTCACCAACGGGTTGTTAGATATCGTAAGGTATATATTGCATCCTGGTCAATGTGAATGTCTTCATATGTCTGTCAGTCTATATGCATGATGATGAAACGGTTGCTGGTTTCTGAAGTTAAAAGAGAGAGTTCAGTGAGTTCAGATGGATGTCAGAGACAGTTGAACCCATATCTGGTAAGCTGTCCATTTTCTGCCAGTCATGGTAGTCTGAAATCCTCAAGTAAAAGAAGGAAACTTGGCTTCAAAACAACATATTAGTTAGCACTGATTGTCCAAGTCTACTTCATTCTCTTCCTTCTGACTAGCAGACTGTACACACACTGCCTCTAACAAGTTTCCAACTAATGTGTGTCAACTGTGTATATCACTGGTATTGACAGTTACGGATATGACCCGACCCGGAAAAAAAACTGAAAAAACCCGCCTGAAAGTGACCCAACTCGATAATAACCCGAATATTTTGGGTCAAAACGCGCCCGAATCTGTTACCCGTCAGAAAACAAATAAATAAATAAAATATTGCTACTCCCTCCGGTCATTATTTATCGCCCGCTCACGATGGTGTGGTGGTGAAAAATGAATATAAAATGGTAAAGAAATAAATGGTGAGCAGTGTAAAATTCAATGACATTTCTTGTAAACAAAGGATAGAAAGAAGATAATATGGTAAAAATATAAAATATAAAAGAAAAGTGAAAGAAGTTGGGCAAAAAATAAAAACCTTTCAAATAAGGAAAGTGAGGCGAAAAATAGTGACCGGAGGGGTATATAATTACACAAAATCAGGCAATCGGCCTCATATCTCTAGGGACTGTTTGGTTCACTTAATTTAGGTATGAGGTATGAGTTTAGAATGAACCAAACCCATACCTCGTGTTACCCTCATGGTATGAGTTTCATTCATATCCTTGGAATCAAACTTTGTTTGATTTTCCGAAAGAATTTGTTCCAATTTTTTTTGTTGAAATATTATAACTGAAATATTTTATTGAAAAATACTAAAAAAAATTATTTTAAAATTTTATTAATGTAACTCAGTGTTTTATATTGCTAAAAAGAATTGTTTTTAATGAAATTTATTTAATTTTTCTTTCAAGCTAAATTTTTTAGATTTTATATAGTCAGTGATATAATTTTTATATATTTAAAATATAATTATTAAATATAATTTTTTTTTAAAAATTATAATTTCGGATTTGAATCTCAATCATCTAAAAAATGAACCAAACCCCAAATTTCAGGAATCAAGTTACAAACCCATACCACCCTGGTTTGATTCCTGATTTCATTCTCATACCCTTTCATGAACCAAACGACCCCTAAAGAAGAATAAAAATCTTAAGCCTTAGTCTACGTAAAATGAAAAACACAATAAAAATCTCTTTGAATTTGATTTTTACTATAACTCTATCATAGAATTTGTCAACCGCATAATTATGGTCTGGTTGATTAATTTATTTTACGAACATTAATTTCTAAACAGTGTCGCATTGATTAATTTTTTTTAATCCGTAACAAGGCACCGATTGTGTTTTTTTACCAATTTCTTGTATCGGTTAATTTTTTTTGATCCATAACACGATTATTATTTTTTTATCACTTCGGTACCACTTTTTTTTACCTATTTGACACCGGCGACTTTTTTATCAATTCGTCGCTTGGGTGTCACTTTTTTACCTATTTGATACCGACGACATTTTTTTATCAATTCATCACTTGGGTGTCACTTTTTTTTATCTATTTGACACCGACGATATTTTTTACAAACCGTCACCTTTGAACCACTTTTTTTTTACCCATTTGATTATTTGGCAGCTAAAGTGATCGTAACTTCAAGTATTTTGACCGAAACGAACGTAGAAAATGAAAACGGAGGACTCTATTTCGTAAACAAACCAGTCGTACAAATCGATCGCATAAACAAAGCTTCGTCCAACTATCCAATCCTCAACAATGGCGTTTCCTTATCTCGAAGCCGTTGTTGGTACTCTCTCTCTCTCACACACATTAACCTTCATTTGTTCGATTTGTTCTGTGTGTTTGTTAATCACTATTTGATCCTGTTATATACCGTTAAAGATTTGTGTATTCTTCGTCGGGGTTATATTGCATGATACAGTGATGGATTGTTAAGTTATTCAGTGTTTTAGGTTCAAGTTTTTGATATTTGATGAATTTTGTATCGTATATACTCTCTTCTGGGATTTGATTCTGTTAGTTTTCAATTAGGGTTTTAATTGAGGGATTCAATTCATCCGTTGTCGAAATATAGGACATGATTGACAGCTTTCAATTTGTTTTACCCTCCAGAAATTCAATTTGAACTTGTGCAAAAAAAAATTGAAATTAACAACTTCCTAATTCAGTAGTAACTTCCTCTTACGTGAGACCGTCTCATGATAATCCTATTGTGTGACCGTGACAAGTGATGTTTGTTGTGTCGAAAGGGAAGGTAAGGCGTCGGTGTCTAAATAAGTGTATTAGTGAAAGATTAAGAGGACAGTAAATTGAGTTTGTTCGGTTGTTTTTCTCACTTCTAACTGTTGTTGAAGCCACCCATGTTCAGTTCAGTGCGAACAGTGGCTTAGTGATGCCGACTGGTAAAAGTATAAGCGCCATCTTGAATGTAGATACCCCTCTTCCGCTAATCTTTTGGTTTACAATTTCGGATAATGATTCATGTTAGCCGAGCCCAAATCTTTTTTTGGGACTAAGGCTTTGGTGATGATGTTGTTGTAGTAGTAGGGAACCTACTCTACCCTTTTTTTACTGTGTTTTTGGCAACCTCTTCAGGTTTTATGATACTCATGTACATATTTGAGACATATTTGGATCTGCGCCAACATGCTGCCCACAAGTTACGAACTCTCCCTAAACCTTTGGTTGAAGTAATAAGTGTAGAGAAATTCGAAAAGGCGAGGGCGTACAATCTTGACAAAAGGTTCCAACTATTTTTATTGCTCAACTCTTTATGTCGGATCGTCTATGCCTCATAATGTTCCATTTGTTTTTCATGTTCATATTTTTTCTTTAGCTGTTGGTGTTGACTACTTTGTTCCCCTTGTTTTGCAGCCATTTTCATTTTGTCCATGAATTTGTAACAATAGTGTTAGAGTCTGGAATTTTGTACTTCCGAATTCTTCCGTGGGTGTGGAAGGTGAGTGACTGATTTATGCGTGTACTTTTGAACCAATGCTGGATGTTCGTTTGCTTGAAATCATAAACAATAATGAAGTTTACGTTCATTTTTTTTGGATGCAGAAATCAGGAGAGTTTTTAGTGTATGCAGGCCTTGATGCAGAAAATGAAATCTTCCATACGTTGTCTTTCTTAGCTGCTGTCATGATTTGGTCGCAGGTATTTTTTTATACTCTGTCTATGGGCTATGGCCCTGCGCCTTCATTATCCTTTTTCTCCATGATACTGAGTCACTGCAACAACTTGATGTCTATACTGGCTATATGCCACGCTTATTATACAAAAACCAAATTAGTTGTTGAGATATGATTTAGATAGACCATATGCCTGAAATTTTAAAAAAAAATACTAAGAGCATGTTTGGCCAAGCATTTCGAAGTGTTTTTTGGCCAAAAATCACAAATTGGCCAAACACAATCATTCATAAGTTGAAGTAGTTTTTCAAAAACTCAAAAACCACCATTTTCCCCTTAAAAATAGAAGCACCAATTTGGAGATTCTGGCTTTTGAAAAGTACTTCTAAAAAATTAAGCTCCACAAACAAAAAAATCATTTGCAATAAATTAGGTAAAACATGCTCTACATTACTACGAGTAACTTTAATGTGAAATTTGTACACTTGTGTAAATGCACTTTCAAGGATTTTTTTTGTGCATTTTTTTGGTAAGTGAGCATAGAGAATTAGAGATGGTGAAATTGAAGAAAGAAAATTGTGTGTAACAAACTAAAAATATTGTAATGCCATTTTCTTGCTGAAGAATGTTGAGTTTATTTTAATTTATTGCCAATTGCCAAATTGTAGGAGATCATGTGATAATTATACGCCTATCATGTTCAATCCTTGTGTATAAGAAGTCCATTTGATGATTGATATCTTTGTCATATGACTTTTGGAGGATAAGTGGTTAATAGTTTGTCATGTAGACGGTAGAGTATAGCGCATGTATGTTATCTTGTATCCTTGAAAAGCTTCTATTCAATTTGAAGATGACATGTAATACTGTGATGCAGATAACAGATTTGCCGTTTTCTTTATATTCAACTTTTGTAATTGAGGCTCGCCATGGATTTAACAAGGTAGATCTTTGCAAACAATCCGTAATTGGTTATTTCAATTGGATGAGCTACATTTATTTTGAGTTTGCTGTTGGAAGTATACGTTTCTTATTCTTTTATGTAGTTTGGTTTAGTTGATTTGCCTGAGTGATCTGATTTTGATCTGCAGCAAACTATATGGTTGTTCATTATAGATATGATAAAGGGCATTTTTCTCTCAATTGTGATCGGGCCTCCTATTGTTGCTGCAATTATTTACATAGTTCAGGTATTGATCAATTGTCATTTCTACTATGTAGCAGTTAGTTTGTTTTTCTGTCATCGACCATCGTTCAATTGTTCTGATTTCTGTTACTAAGATTGTTGGTAACGGTTCATATTTTTCTATGGAGTCTTAAGTTATCACCAATTCGTGCTTTCAGAAAGGTGGCCCATACTTTGCTATCTACCTCTGGGGCTTTATGTTTGCTCTATCTATTGTGATGATGACCATCTACCCTGTTCTTATAGCCCCACTTTTTAACAAGTTCACCCCGGTACGTATACTCTAGCTTCACATTTTTTTACGAGGTTCCATTATGTCTCTATATGTTAATCGCTTCTTTCTTTTATCTTTGGTGACAAATAGCTCCCTGAAGGAGAGTTGAGGCAGAAAATTGAGAATCTTGCTTCCTCACTGAAATTTCCATTGAAGAAATTATTTGTGGTTGATGGATCGACAAGATCCAGCCATAGCAATGTGAGGTTTCGTCTCCTGTATACATATTCTACCTTTTTTTTAGCAATTTCTTGTCTTCTTGATTCTTGTAATTTTGTTTGTGATATGTCTTGGATGTGATATCGAAGGCCATATATTGGTTGTATTATTGTATATTTCTGCGGTGACTTTAAGAATTCACCGTCGACAGATGAAATATGTTTCTTCTTGATTTTGATTGTCAAGTACGAGTATTATATAATGATACCGCTACTTTACTGAGTTTGCTGACTAACAATCTGTTATTATGCTTTTTATTTGCTTGCAATCTTCCGATGGGCTTTTATACTCCTGGTTGTAGTAGCCTTTACCTTGCAACTTGAGAGTCTTTAACCAATTGTTCTCAGTGGTAATTGACAATTAATTGTCTCAATGCTTGACAGGCTTACATGTATGGTTTCTTTAAGAACAAGCGCATAGTCCTTTTCGACACGTTGGTTCAACAGGTAGTGTCTATTTCCTCCCCTAATTTTTTTTATGACTTCAAATGTGGCATTTTGGTGATTCAGGTCTTAAGTAATCACTTTTGATAGGATCCTTGAAGAACCGTTTTTCTTCACTTCACTCATCCTGCAGGGAGA
The DNA here is from genome assembly GCA_958450325.1 of Agrostemma githago. Classification (NCBI taxonomy): domain Eukaryota; kingdom Viridiplantae; phylum Streptophyta; class Magnoliopsida; order Caryophyllales; family Caryophyllaceae; genus Agrostemma; species Agrostemma githago. The sequence goes on along the minus strand of OY288241.1, from coordinate 78,752,849 downwards.
GATTTATTATAGCTGTCTATCTTTCTGTTTAGATTTATGTTGACTTCGCTGGATATATTATTACTCAAACAGTTGATATAATAACGTAATGTACTCAAAGGGAAAAGTTTTTGAGACATTGATAAGTTATGTAACTGAAGTGACTGTTTTTCAGTGCAAGGATGATGAGGTTGTTGCTGTTCTTGCACATGAACTGGGGCACTGGAAACTCAATCATACCATGTACACTTTTGTTGCCATGCAGGTAACCGTGATCCTTGTATATTTTGTAGACATCTGTTTGAACTATTTATCCTAGAGGTGGACATGTAGATAGTTAAATTGTACGGAGTAGCATAAAGTCAGCTGTCTCGCTTCCCTGATTACGCTCTTACTACTGCATATGATTATCAACAGCCTGAATGTTTCCCTTTTCATAAATCTCGATGAATAGTGCAAAATAGTATTCTGTCAGTTTCCCTAGAACTTGGTTGGGGTGTACATTGGTACACGACATTTTCTTCATGGATAATTTGTTTTTGTGAATATTACTGGACACCTTGAATTCTACGGGTAATTACTTATTATGAGCCGTGTCTCCCCCACACCGCCCTCCTTGTGATCTCACTGCACTTTTGTGTTTCTTTCTTGTGTGGTCTGGTATATTATGGCATGTGACTCTTATTGTTATTCCAAACAAGTGCAGATTCTTACTCTATTGCAATTCGGAGGCTATACTCTCGTGAGAAACTCAACGGATCTGTTTGAGAGTTTTGGGTTTCATGGTACACAACCTGTGCTCATTGGTCTTATCATCTTTCAGGTTTGGTTTAATGCTAATGGACCCGTCTTTTGTTTTGACATATCTACTGTTGTGACCTGAGACATGGAATATTGCTTGTGGATGTAAACGTCATTTGTCTTTGCATCTTAATGTAGAGAATCATCATGGTAGATCTTCATATGTGCTTATTTATTTTCCAAATCATAGTTAAAATTGAATGTCCATCGTTTTGGTACTGAAAATTGAATTTCTTGGCAATTGACACAGTCCGATGCTGTCTTGTCTGGTGTATATGCTTGTAAATGTTTGTACTTGCGATTACTGTCTTTCATTTGGAAGTCTACCACTTAGCCTCGTTTAAATATTTGGTGTGTCGTGCTTGTTCAAGTTAATTCATCATCAGTTGACATGGTATGTTGTGGAGTACTACTTTTGGTCCATTCACTAGTCCCTCTATGAAATCTTTGGGGGTGATCCTAAGATATCGGGATTGGGATACTCTATGGCGTCATACGTTGCTCAACCCTTGTTTTTGGCCAATTTAGATTTTTCGTCCGAGCATGTATATTAACATCCCTCCACACTTGATTTCAGCACACAGTGATACCTCTCCAACACCTCGTAAGCTTTGGTCTGAACCTAGTGAGCCGGGCCTTTGAGTTTCAGGTAATTATTCATCAGCTGGTCCTGTTTTAAGTCCTTCATACTGCTATAATTAATCAAAGTTGTCCGAGTTTGTAGACCAACCTTTACTCATGTTCTTCAGGAATACTAACGTATTATATCCTGATTCCTGAACTATTTTTCGTTTAAACGATTTTGAACCCAAATTGTGAGTATCGTTATTATTTTTTGTACCTGCTGAAAGACTTAATATATGACTTAACGGTCTAACGTGTGTAATATATCCAATAACTTTCGAATGTAAGGGCATCTGCTTTTTTGAAGTCCCATGCTATGACTGTCATCTAACAATCGTTCGCATACAGGCTGATGCTTTTGCGAAGAAGCTGGGATATGCAAAGGAACTCAGGGCTGGTCTTGTTAAATTGCAGGTAATTATGAACTACGGAGTAATTCATATTGTTCCTAAACCTGGTTCTTCAGCTTGTATCTAAGTATGCCTCGCTGTGACGTGATTGAGACGAGAGTCGCTAAACAACACTTTTAACACTCCATTTTAAACCAGAAAAATTCTAAACTTCTTTTCTTTACAAAACAGACGCGTGCAACACTTTAGCGTACACCCCGTGTCCGTTTCTTTAACATGCACTAGTGTCCAACTCTTGTAGTCAAGTCTGGGTGACATGATTTATGTTTTTGTTGGCTTACCCTATCAATGGAATCCTATGTAGAACTATAAGTTCTGAGTATAAAAGATCGAGTGCAGTAAAATGAAGTACTTCATTTTCGAATATTTTCATGATAAACACCAGTGAATGCAATTTGGATTCATAGACATTCTGATTTTCCCAGGAGGAGAATCTGTCAGCTATGAATACAGATCCATGGTACTCAGCTTACCACTTCTCTCACCCGCCCCTGGTTGAAAGATTATCTGCAATCGACGAGCCTAGTAAAAAAGAAGACTGATCATCTTATCGTTGATGGTGCCACATTCGCTGTCAGTCAAAATCTTATTACCCCATCATCCGTAAGTCTCACTTTTCCAGTTTCCTGTTAACTTCATATCAAAATTCTAAGAAAATTTGCCCTCCGACCAGAAAATCTGGGGAAAAAGGTTACATGTATAAAACGTTTATAACGACTGAGATTGAATCTTCTTACAGGTAATCAATCCCGTACTCCCTTACTGGCAATCAATACCGACATCTTGCAGGTAATGCTATTGCCATTTAACTCATCTCACTGCTTTCAATGTAATTTTTGTTCAACTTCTCTCGAAACACTGTAATTTTTCAGGTAATTTTATACAACCATTTACAGTGGTTTATACGGGTCATTTTGAGATCACGGCTTTGTTATTGATGCGAATTTTTTTTTTCTCTTTTTCTCATAGGAGAATCAAAAATTTTACTATTTTCAGATATTCAGTATATATAAGAAAGATTTTGTTACAAACATTAATTTCTGATATTCTGTATAAGAAAATGCCACCATTTGAGCTCTCATTTTTCACCTCCCTATCACCCTATGTTCGACAACTTTCCCAAATTCTTACTTGTGACGGGGATATTGTTATAACGGGTCAAGTATTCACCCATTTAGGTAAAAAAGACAAAACGTCGTTAATATTTGACCCGTTGTAATAATACGACGAATAATCCGTCACAAGTAGCCTAATCCACTCTCATAAATTATTGTTTGTGATCTAGAAATCTAGTGCCTAGTGGAGTAGTCTTTTTGGTTCTTAATTGATTGATGACCCACTACTAATTCTTTTTTCTCAGTTGATCTATTTTACTGTTGTTTTTTCTCCCATTACCTAACAATTTTGTTCTTAAAAAGATTCTTAAAAAAAACCTACTCCCCCATTTTCTTGGCAAATTCCGTTTATGACGAGAATAATCATCATAAATTTATAACGGATCAAATAATACTCACCGATTTATGATCGATATAATCGTCACAAGGAAGACTTACTGTATTTTCTTTTTGCATTTTTGAGCTCAGTCACTTAATACAATAAACGAGTGGATACTTGATCAGTTGATCCATCATAAAGCTATGACGGTGCTGTTATCCAAATTGTTAGAATTGTTTTTTTGTTTTTTTTACGTTGCATTCTCCTGTTTTTTTTTGTTTTCTACCGTATACTCTTCATATTTTATAAACCCCACTTATATCCTTGATTAATTTCATTACACATAATATAATTTCATTAAACGTGACCTAATTACAATTAGTCGTAATAAAGCTGTGACGGGGTTGATATCCAAATTGTTACTCCCTTCCATCCATTCAATTCTTTACACTTACTATAAATGGACAATCCAATCAATTCTTTACCTTCTCTTTTTGGCAAAACACTTTACTTTATAATCCTTATATCTTTACTCTATTTACCCAAAATGCCACTACTTTTTCCTTATTTCAGTTTGATGGATCCATAAATCCATTTGATTTACCAATAATATCCTTACTTTTATCACTTTTCTTAAAACTTGTGAAACCCTCCGTATCAAGGATTGAATGGATGGGAGGGACAATTTTTTTTTTTTTTAGTATTTCAAAATGCTCTAAACACGAGGCTTGTCATTATGTGAGGAAGTCATTTAATAATTAATAAAAGAGTTGTTGATCTGAATGTCATAAGATATGATGACCACACCCTCTTTTTTTGTTTTTGTTTTTTAATGACAAATTGACAACTACGGAGTACCTAATTAATCTCAAAATACTCGTATGAACAAAATATCTTGAGTTTGTCAATGCTTCTCCAGGCACTCCAAATTTCGAATATATTATTTCAACACTCCGAGTATAAAATCGTCTTATACAAGAATCTATGTATATATATTTTGTACGATTAGTCTTTTCGATTTAAGAATTTGTTTTACTTAACTCTTCCGTATGTTTTAAGTGATCGAGAAATTGTAAAGTTCACCGGATGTACTATAAATGATCAATAATTACATGTATCAATAACTTATGGACTACAGTAATTTATTTGTGTACAGTTTTTTTAACGTGTGGCCACTGAATACACCATTTTAAAAAAACTGATATGTATAAATTGGCTTTATACTTTCAAGAGGTGAGGAAAACATACTTTCCATTTTTACTTGGTACTCCATAGTGGAGAGTATTTATTATCATTAGTTTTTTTACTAACAAAACAAAACATAATCATATTACTTTTGACAAACCCTTCTCTTGAAGGAATGTATTCCTTTCTTTCTAATTTTCTAAATCATCTCGCATATGAGTGGTTCCACGTTAAAATATACTCGTATCCTACTTGGTATCAATTTTGATTCTCTCCATTACTTATCAACGGTTAAGATATTACCTCGAAACGATCAACGGTCTCAACATTAAGCAATGTATGGTGAGGTGTAGATGACATAATATATTTAAACGGATCTATTAGAGGTAATGGATGATCCATTACTTTTGAGGTAATGGAGAGGATCCTCACTCACTTGGTGTTACTGTCAAAAGAGTAAGTCTCCTGAGAGACGGTCTCTCATTAACTTTACTGAGAGACTAAGTACAAATGAAAGTAACAACAAAGTTGTCATTTAAAGGTACGAATATGACATAGAGTGGTACTGAAGAGTGATCTCTCAATAAGTTATTAATAGACCGTCTTTTCCAAGAATTTGTGCTGTCAAAAATCTCTAGTTGATAACCCCGTTAATAACAAGCTTACTACACGTAATAGTTAGGGAAATGAACTATATACAATTAATAACTCAGACGGATCCTAAGGTGGTTGTGAGTTGGGACTTTTGAGCCAACTTCAGTTCAAGGATTCTTTCTCGACAACTCATTCCCATATAACACATTTCTAAATCCTTTACTTCGAAAACAATTGGAATTTTCAAATCCAACACATTGATTGAGAAGCGAACGAGCGTCTGGCTTGAGATTAGGGTGTACGTCAACAAGAGCAACTAAACAAAGTTGAGACTCCGGCTAAACTTTTCGAGTTAGTCGAACAAGACGTGGACTGCACTCTCACGTGACCTCAAATTGTTCCTGTTTATGCGCTTTAGGTCCTGTTCTTTTGGACTGAAACTGACTGAATTTAACTGAAATATAGAGACAAAATATGCCTACTGGAGTTGAACTGAACTGAAACTGACTGAATATAAGTCAGAAAGAACAGGGCCTTAGTGTTGCTCCTACCCGAACTTTGACCCTATTTTTTTTAACTTTAATTCGACATAATTTAAATCAAATCAGTTTAGTTTAATTCAATTGAAATCAAAATAAAAACAAAAAAAAAAGTCAATGTTTTTCTTTAAATCACAAAACATAGGCTATTCCGTATAAAATGCTCTCCTACAATTCACACTCTCCACTTCCACAGTTCCTCTCTCACTCTCTCCCTTCGATTATTCTCCTCTCTGTAAAAACCCACCCACCTTTCTTCCCCCCCATCAATTCCCCACTCCGCCGCCACTCCTCGCCGGAAACCACCACTTTCCGACAAAACCACCACCCAATGCCCCCACAACACCGCCACAACCACCACCACTAAAAATGTCGATATACGACGCCGCATTCGTCAACTCAGAGCTCTCAAAACAGACCTCAATCTTCGGCCTCCGCCTCTGGGTGGTCATCGGAATCTTCGTCGGCTCAATCATCGTCCTCCTCCTCTTCCTAATCTCACTCTGCCTCACCTCCCGCCGCCGCTCCACCACCTCCGCCGCCGCCGCCATCTCCTCCGCCACCCCGCCAATCTCAAAAGAAATCAAAGAAATCACCCTCCCATCCCACCACCACCGCGCCAACCCCGCCGCCGAGATCCAGATCGACATCGGAAAACCCGAACACCGAGTCGTATTCGGGTTTTCCGATAAAGCTCCGTCCAGTGGGGAGAGCCTCAGGTCGAACAATTTGAACAGTGCGAATTATGTGAGTGATCATAGTGGCAATCACAGTGGCGGAAACGGTGGGAATTGTGGGAATACGACGTCGTATGGTGGGCCGGAGGTGTCGCATTTGGGGTGGGGGAGGTGGTATACGCTTAGAGAGCTTGAATTGGCTACGAATTCGTTGGCGGATGAGAATGTGATTGGTGAAGGTGGTTATGGGATTGTTTATAGTGGGATTTTGGTTGATAATACCAGAGTTGCTGTCAAAAATCTGCTTAATAACAGGTAGTAATTCTTTTGAATTTTGATCGATTTCGAAGTTTTTTAAGCTCTTACTCCATTAATTTGATGTTTTTGTTGTTGGGTTTTGAGCTATTTGATTGATTCGAGGCCATGTTCTTTTCAGCTTAATTCTCGGTTTAGTTTAGTTCAGTTTATTCACGAATTTCCGGTCCAAAAGAACATGCTTGGGTGATTAATGAGTTAATCATGCTTTTTTTATTTTAATTAATTACTCATAATTAATGAGTGAATTATGGTTCTTGTGATTAATGTGGAGTCATGGGTTTGTGATTAATGAGTGAATCATGGTTCTTGTGATTAATGAGTGAATCATGGTTCTTGTGATTAATGTGAAAAGCATGGGTTTTTGTGATTAATGAGTGAATCATGGTATTGGGGATTTTCAAAGGAGAATTTTTTTGGATCTTTATTTGAGTTTTTAGGGTTATTTATTGAAAGATATATGTTGATTCTTGAGGATTTTGTGAATTAGAGTAGGTCTCTTGAGAGACGGTCTCTCATTAACTCTACCGAGAGAATAAGTACAAATAGAAGTAACAGTGGTACCAAACCTAATAGAAGTAGGTACGATTAACATAAAAGAGTGTACAAATATAAAGAGAGTACGAATATAAAGAGGGTACGTTTGTTATAAAAACAGTTACAAAACAAAGCTGTCATTTAAGGGTACAAATAGGACATAGAGTGGTACTGAAAAGTTGTCTCTCAATAATTATCATTGGTTTTGTGGATTATCTTTATCTCCATTGTGACGTTTATATCCGTCACATGCACACAAGATCGAAATGCACAGGGAATAATAGATTGTCATCCCGTTACAAGTTGTGACGAATATGCTCATCACAAACAATAATTTGTGTATGACAAGCGAGGGAGGTGGAATTTTAGTCAATTAGTACTCCGTACTTGATGCAGGAATGATGATCTTGGATGTTTAATGCAGTGATTTACTAGTTCAATGTTTACAAATCTGAAATCTCACTAATCCTTCAAGCAATTGAATTCAATGGAATAGTGATAAAAAGAATCATAATTTCATGATTATGCTCGTTTTCAGAGTTTGGATCGTGTTGAGTTTATAGTAATGAATGAATAATCCGAGCTTTTGTGGTTGCTCATGCATGTCTTTTACCAGTCGCTCGACATATTATTCTCTGTAAATTTATCATTATTATTATTATATTCCTTTTGCAAACAGAATCTGTTTAATAAACACTAATCATCTTTTTTTTCGTTTCTATAATTTTATCGACATGCAATTATTTTTTTCCCCTAGCTTTGCTGTTACTCAAGTCTTGTCTTGATTAGAATTTGTTGCTGTAAAGTGGCCTGATTCGTCTGTGGGTTTTCAATTATTGTGATGGGGTTTCTGTAATGTTTATTCTCCACTTTAATAATTTGTAACCAAATGATGGATTCTCATCTATGAATTATAGTATAGGACTAACTACTTGGCCACCGTCTACAAAAGACGAGAATTTCCTCTCTTTTTTTGGTGAATGTTCCACATATATTCGTGTGTGACTGTTCTAAATTTACCGTTAAATTGTTCATTGTGATTATTATGGAAATAATGTGCACTATATCTCAGAGGCCAAGCCGAGAAGGAATTCAAAGTGGAGGTTGAAGCAATCGGACGTGTTAGACACAAAAATCTCGTTAGGTTGCTTGGTTATTGTGTCGAAGGGGCTTATAGGTACCGATTTCTAAAATAATTCAACATAATTATGCTGATATGAGTAGCTGTAATAACCCGGATTTGTTTCATGCTGTGGTGTAGGATGCTTGTGTATGAATATGTGGACAACGGGAATTTGGATCAGTGGCTTCATGGCGATGTTGGTGAAGTCAGCCCCCTCACATGGGATATCCGAATGAACATCATTTTGGGAACAGCAAAAGGGTAAAAAAACAAAACGAAATTAATAGCAGTATGTGTGTTTATTTTTGGATATCACGTTGATCGACATTAATGGAAAATGAATAATGAGTGCAGGTTGGCCTATCTTCACGAGGGTCTTGAACCCAAGGTTGTGCACCGAGACATAAAGTCTAGCAACATACTTATCGACCGGCATTGGAACCCTAAGGTCTCTGATTTTGGCCTTGCCAAGTTGCTTAATTCTGAAACCAGCTATGTCACCACTCGTGTCATGGGCACTTTTGGGTCAGTACTTTTTACTCCAGATTTGTTTTATATCGTCCACTTTCATTCAAGTAATAATTCTTCGTTTTAAAAGATATGTAGCACCGGAATATGCATGCACCGGCATGTTGACTGAGAAGAGCGACGTCTATGGTTTTGGAATACTTATCATGGAATTAATTTCCGGGAGAACCCCTGTTGATTATAGTCGGCCACCCGGGGAGGTAATTTTTTCCTGAACATGCTTCTATTCTTCAGCGAGATGTGTATCAGTTTCTGAGAGAACATAAGAGATAGTAAGTATATTGTTATGAATGCAGGTAAATTTGGTAGACTGGTTAAAAAGCATGGTAGGGAACAGAAGATCGGAGGAAGTGGTGGACCCGAAGTTGCCTGTGATGCCACCGTCAAAAGCATTAAAACGTATTCTTTTGGTAGCTCTTAGATGTGTTGATCCCGATGCTCAGAAGAGACCCAAAATGGGGCATGTCATCCACATGCTCGAGGCAGACGATTTGTTAGTTCGAGATGTACGTGATTTCCACCTTATCCGTTTTTTTTTCTTCTTCCCTTTATAAGTTTTAAAAATTCACGGGCCAAACAAATGTCTATTCTTGAATGCAGGAACGTCGTCTAGGGAGAGTTTCTCCTCCACGCAACCAAGGCTTTTGTCAAGACAAGCCTGATGCTGTAAAAGCGAGTACAGACGGAAGTGAGACGGAAAGTAGTAGAGACCATCACCAACCAACAAGATGGAGATAGACAGATAGTGTGTTGTACTGTAAATGGGTACCATTTTGTATTTTATTTTATTTAATATTGAATATTGAATTTAGAATCTTCCTTTCTCTCTTCAATTATATCCTCTCATTCCTCCCCTGTATTTTACTACTCAGTAATAAAAAAAATTCATGATTTTACCCAATTAACCTCGTCTTCAGTACTTAACCCATTGCTTGGTTTAGTCATTGGTACAGAAAAAAGTCGATTTGAAGTTTTCAACCTCCACTCGAGCTTGGATTGTCTTGTGTGTAAGAGCCAAGCGTGTAAGCGATGGCATAACTGCATGGTCTACATCCATCTACATCAGTCCAGCTAAATGCAAAACTATACTGTATAACCCCTTTGTTTCTGTTCTGGCTGTATTATGTACTTGATATTCCAGGAAACCCGATATGTGGCGTCCTCAGCTTCTGAACTTCGGCGTCAATGCCAGAAGATGCAATGTAGTATTGTCCTGGGACCATGCAAAATTTCCGATTCCTATCAATGGTAAGCTGTCAGTGTCTTCTCTTTTATTCTTTCTTTGTCCTTGTCCTTGTCCTTGTCCTTCCGTCACATATTATAACTTTTCTATCATAAGATGCTTCTCTTAACACAGTTTTTTCGGCTTTGAATGTTTGATCGATGTTTTTGGTCTAGCTTAATTAGAGCCATGAGCCAAGGATGTTGTTTGGTGCACGATCCAGTTTGAGCCCAGTATATGGGTCGATGATATGTAGTTTGGTGCACGGTCCGTTTGGTTTGGTCCACACACGTCGCTTATATCATGGACCCTGGATCGAACCAAACATATGAACCGGACCAATTGAAGTATGACCCATATCAAATTGTGTGGTTCGATCTGTTTCGGTCGACTGTAGAGCGAATAGCCCTAAGGCCCCTAACTTGTTCGTCCGAACCGAACTGGGTCAAGTTTCCCTATTCACTAAAGCATAAATGCTTGTGCAACTAAGCAAGTATTCCTGTCTAACTTTGAGCAGTAGTTAACATGTGGGTGGCCTTAATACTAGACAGGACCATAGGTAACGAAACATGTACTTAGTCATACTCCCTCCGTCCCACTAAGATTGTCCTGTATTCCTTTTTGGGTAAGTTATTAAAGATTGTCCCATTTCTCAACTTACCTTTTTAGTCTATCTCTTTTTACAACTTTGTCCCTACTAAATTAAATATTTACCATTTTGCCATTATATTAACTCACACCATCTCACAGAACATTATGACTCACCCTATAAAGGGAGTCATCATTGCCTATATACTCAATCATCACACCATTTTTTTAGTTATTGTGCAAAAGTAAACAGGACAAACATTTTGGGACAGAGGGAGTATTATAATAAGGGAGTTGAGATTCGAATGTAGGACCTATCGACCATAGTATATTAATACTTCTGTCTTAACTATTAGAATAAGATATTTTCGGTACTGTGAGAGTAATAGTAGTAATTAGGTTTGCTTGACAATGGCAATAATGTCATGTGAGTGGCATTAATGTAGTGAATAGTGAGTATGGAACTTCATGCTGTTTTCTTAGTATTTGCACGAAGATGCACAGAAACTGGTTCCGGAAATAACGGGTGTACCATGTCACCGTATTTATGAACTTGAGATTGTGTCTTCATTATGTGATTAATGAGACTGACAATATCGACATATTATCTTGATTCAAATTATTTCTACATTCTGCACATGAAAGAGTGGTAGTAATGGTAAATTCATTAGCTTCTTTATCTAAATGTATCTTCAAATCATTCGAGTCATAATAACGATTTTGATTTCTACGTGTTTTGTGTAAGCTAAAAGGATGATACTCATCATCAAGGTTTTGAATCACAGCAACGATATATTGATACTCGAAAAAAAAAATTATAATGAGTAGAGTGTTTTTGTCAGTGAGGACGCTTTACTTTATTGGTGAGCCCCACCATCCATACTCATAACTTTATTCAATGTGCATAAAACAAATGTTCTTATTACAGAGAACTGGAGGGAGCATATAGTACGGAATATATAGATACTCGAAAAAGATATCAACTATATATAGATACTCTAAAAGTTGTCAGATTTAGTACGTAAATCATTTGGTTTGGCCATAAATTCAATTCAATATATGCAAAGTCAAAGTTTTTCCAACATAGAACGTGTAGTTTGGGCTGCAAAATCAATCATCGAATCTTTCCAACTAGTTGGAAGTTAAGTGACTTTATGGATCGAATTTGGCACAACACTTATAATCGGAAGCTCACACCAATTCATATGGATCCGTCCTTGGATTATTGTACAAGAGTTAGTGACGGATGAATGTAACCATTTTGGAAAATGCCCGAGTTCACGCTCTAACTGCTACCTTTGATATAATTTGGCCCGAATTCATCTGAACTAAATGTGCTCGAATGAAAAGAGCAAAAATAATCTTAACCAAAGTAACGCAAGGAATATGATTTAAACTCAACCTAATCGAAATAGGCAGCGAATATGCTTTGAAACAAACATGAGATCGTACCGGCCACCTGATTAGGTTTAGGATGACGTTTTTTCTTCAATTCCATGCATATGGTAATTGTACACTATTCATAGGTGAAAAAAATTATCGATATAATAAACATAGCCATGTGAGATCTTGTTTAAATTGTCTAATCGAATGCATCATGAATATCAAATTTTTATAATTTTTAAAAATATATTGTATAATTAAAGATATAGATAAAAGAAAACGTGCATTGGTACATGATAAAGTAAATGTATGAAACTAATTGGAATGAAGGAAGTATTAATGAGCCATCGATTTAGTCATAAAAGTCGTCAACATAACGTATTAATCTATTTATTTTACCGATTTAATGAACAAAACGACCCGTAATCGACATTAATTTTAATTAATTAATTAAATTAAATCAAAGAAAGACGTGTGAAAATGTGAATTATTAGTCAAACACGGTAGTCTGATAACAGTCGTTACCAAGTAGTTACCCGTTGCACTCGTTCTTGCCCACTCAATTCTCCTCTGACTTTTCCCACTATATAACTATTAATCTCAACCGTCAAATCAATTATCATCATACACGTGTCCATCATCCAGTTGCTTCCCCCTTTTCCCTTTTGATTTAGTCACATTAATTTTCTGAATTATTCACGTTTCTCTCATTTCAATCAATTTTTTTCTGGAAAACCTACTTGTTTTCTCTCATTTCCTAACTCATCCATCCGAATAATTTTGCGGTCTGGTATGTTCTTGATCTTTGTTCTATTTGATTTAATTATTGATTGTTTTATGTTGTTGTATTTGTTGTGATGAATTTGATTGATTTTGTTGCCAGAATTTTGAATTTAGGGTTTTGGATTCAAAGGTGGTTGATTTTAGATCTGTTTAATTCGATTGTTGATTGATGTTTTGAGGGAGAAATGAATTTACGTGAATTAAAGATTGTTTTTTTGGGGGTTATTGGCTGAAATCTGGGTTGATTGTAGATCCGTTTGATTCGATTGTTAATTGATTGTTTGAGGTAGAAATGAAATTGAGTATTGATTTTATTGGTAAAGAATTGACGATTGTTTCTTTTTGGGGGATTATTCGCTGAAATCTGGGTTGATTGTAGGTCTGTTCAATTTGATTGTTAATTGATGTTTTGTGGTATAAATGAAATTGAGTATTGATTTTATGGGTAAAGAATAAACGATTGATTTTTGGGAGGATTATTAGCTGAAATCTGGGTTGATTGTAGATCTGTTTGATTTGATTGTTAATTGATGTTAGGGAGAAATGAAATCAAGTATTGATTTTATTGGTAAAGAATTAAAGATTGTTTTTTTGGGGATTATTAGCTGAAATCTGGGTTTATTGTAGATCTGTTTAATTCGATTGTTAATTGATGTTTTGAGGGAGAAATGAAAGTAAGTACGTAGTATTGATTTTATGGTTAAAGAATTAACGATTGTTTTTTGGGGGGTTATTGGCTGAAATCTGGGTTGACTGTAGATCTGTTTAATTCGATTGTTAATGGTAGAAATGAAATTGAGTATTGATTTTATGGGTAAAGAATTAACGATTGTTTTTTCGTGGGTATTATTAGCTGAAATCTGGGTTGATTGTAGATCTGTTTAATTCGATTGTTAATTGATGTTTTGAGGTAGAAACGAAATCAAGTATTATTGATTTTATGGGTAAAGAATTAAAGATGGTGTATTTTGGGGGGATTATTGGCTGAAATCTGGGTTGATCTATTGTGATTTTATTAGTTCTTGATTTTAAAGTTTTTATGAAGTTTGGATCTTCAATTACTTCAAAATTTTCGAGTTACGATGTGTGAGAAATAGATGCAGTAACAGGAAAACGAGGAAAGATTCGATAGTAAACGTTGCTAAATCATACACGGACTTTAGTATATTATATATACATTTTGTCGTTAATTTTTTCCCGTGTTTGCCTTCTCCTAAAAAAACCTCTCTTTTCTATCTTCCTCTAAACCTAAACAATCTAAACGAAACTTTAACAATTATCGATATTGATGTGGACATGACATGAGGAATTTTTTCTATCATAAATCGAATTTCTGATTAGCAATTGTATTAGGGAACATTTTGTCTAGTTAGATTTTATTTTTTTGGGAATTAGGGGCTTAGTGAATATGAGTAGATTTTATTTTTCTAGTTAAATTATCTCGACTCCACCACCTTCGTTCCCATCACGAGCCACCATGGCTCGTTTTCTCAATCGTTACCCACATCCGACAGCCTCTCCGGCCACTTGCTACCACCACAGCAGCCATGAATGCTCCAGCAAATGTAGAAGGTTTTGAGACTCACTGATCAAATTTCCAACGCTTTCATCATTTCATTTTGTGAAATTGAAACCCTATAATCGAATCAAGCTCACTTGCTCCACTCTCAAGCAAGAAAACGAACCGTTGAAGAATCTCCACATCAAAATCCCAAATAATCTACTTTGTGAAATCCGGACAGCCTGATAATTCCACTAATTCAAAGGAGGATTTATGAGATTCAACGAAGAATTGCTTAAAAAGAGGAAGAACATCAGAATGGTTGGAATTGTTGAAGAAAATTCTCGAAAAGAAGGTTAGGGATTTGGATGGGTAGTTGGGGGTGATTTTGAAGTAAAGAGAGAGGAATTGAGAAGGATGGATACGTGACAAAAAGAGGAAAATCATCTTGTGGAAATGATGAAGAAAGCTTACGGTTTGAGTGAATTGTTTTTTTGTTTGCTCCCCTTTTTTTCTCAAATGGAATAAGGACAAGGGAGAAATGAGAGGGGTAAACACGGAAATTACGTGTACAACGTAGTAATGTTGGTGTATGATTTAGCATGTATCAAGAAAAATAGGAAGTTTAGAAATGGATAGAGTAAGCACATACTTGGTGTTGCTTGAATTCGGGTGTTGGGAAGGGTTATAGAGCTCTTATCAAAGGAGAAACGACGGGAAGTGACGGTGTGGTGAATGGTTGGATGAAGGGGTGGTGGATGAATTACAAGTCCCATATGAGGTGGGTAACTGGGTAAGTGTGGAAGTATTATATATTTTTATACCTTGAGGAGTCGATCCATCTCTTTATTATCTCCACCTCCACCACCTACTTGTAGTCTCCTTTCAATTTGTATCCCGTTATCCTTAATTCAAGCGGTCTATAGGTATGGTAGTCGTGGGTAAGATAGATTCGAACATTCTGCTAAATTTGAGAAATGGATGTTGGGTTTTTATGTCACGCTTTTGCTTGATCCTTCTTCTCATAAGTGCATCATGTCAGATTATTATATGCTTGTTATTGATATCATTGCCGTTATATGTCGACGATTTCAGTTTCATCTGAACATCTTCTGATTCCGTTATATGATGACGCAAAATTATTGTGTCTGTTACTCTGTTGACTACTATTTCATTTCATAATTACTGATATGCTTGTGCCGATGATTACACTTTTATTGCCACAATGTTGTGATTTGATGAACTCGTGAGTCTCTGAGTGGTCGAGGCATTGTTAATCCTACGTATTAGTTTCTGTGAATGCTGTTTGCTGAACTATCTGCTTGTCATTCTTGTCTGCCTTGAAGTTAAGTATAAAAGATCGATATGAGTCGCATGCAAGACCCCCAAAAGGCTTTTTTCCCTCATGGAAACCCTTTCCGAATGATACTACCCAAGGGCTCTTCTTTATCCCCCAAACTTTTGGCATTACTGAACAAATTCGAGGAAACTCTAGCTGAGAGGCTTAGAAAACTCAAACCACTTCACAAGGACGATATCTTCAGCTTTTCATGGATGATATTAGCTATGCAGCTCCTTTCCGAGACTCATACTGATATAAAATCTCTGATAACTGACCTTGAGCTACCAGTTCACGATTGGGATAGCAAGTGGATAGATGTCTATTTGGATAATAGTGTCAAATTGCTAGATATAAGCAACGGTCTTAGTTCCGAGCTTTCAAGGCTGAGTCAAGGACAACTGTTGCTCCGTCTTGTTTCACGTCATTTGGAAGGAAAGAGCTCAGGTGAGCTATCGAAGGCCAAATCCTCAATCGACAGTTGGAAAAAGCTCATTGACTCCCGGAACCCTAGGATCGAGAACTGTATTCTGAATTTAAACAAGCTTCAAGAATCTCTGGAGTTCCCCAAAGTTAAGAACTCCGCTAAAGGAAAGCTCCTGATGCGTGCTATGTATGGTGTCAGGATGGCAACTTTGTATGTTTGTAGCATCTTTGTTTCTGCCTTTACAGGGCACGACAATTATCTGATTAATTTGAAAGTTTCTGGGTCACCCTTATGGGAAGGAGCCTTCAACGACCTTCAAACCTCTATTAATTGGGAGATCGGAAGCTTGGTATCAAGTGGTAGAAACCACTTTTTGAAGGAGTTGGAGGGAGTTGACAATACTTTCATGGAGCTATATCCCATGATACAGGAAGCCAACTCGCCCGTGGACGCTGAAGCCTTTGAGAAGTCATGTACCGATTTGGGTAACAAGGTTGGCGAATTATCATCAGGACTAGACCTTTTGACAAAGGAAGTAGACGGGTTTTTTCAAATAGTGTTAAGTGGACGTGACGCTTTGCTCTGTAATCTACGATTGTCGAGTGCTTTTGATCCTCCAAAAAAGTCCAAGAGGGAGGAACAGGTCGTGAGATGATTGCCGGGGAATTCAAGATCATCTGTACAAATGGGTTTAGGTATGGTTTTCATAGTATTGTGGTAGAATACAACTGTTATTCTCAGTCTTACTGCAATGCATATCTTGCAACTCATATTATGTTTAGTGAGCTCACAAACTCTGTAACCGTGCTCTACAGAATTATGCTAATGATATATAAACGGTATTTTCTGCATGAAAATTCTGTGTCGTTTTATGTATATATGAATGAACCGCGTCTTTCTGTAATGTTGAATAACTTGTCCATTAAAGGGTGTTTTCTGCGTGAAACGTCCGTGTTGTTTGATGTATATATGAACGATGGTAATAGAAAACCGTGTCTTTCTGTAATGTTGTATAACTTGACGATTAAGCTTTCTTCTGTATTCTTATTTGTTGATCTTTCGGAGTGTAAACTGTGGCTGATACGAGTACTTGATAATTAGTTCAGACTAACCTGACTGAAGTGTATACAGTCCATGGTCTATGCATTCATGGTTCTCTTGTAAGTCCCCTATGAATCGGTTTTTTTAACAACCAAAAGTCATTTTATGTCACGTGGATTCTATTTATATGACCCGCAAAATATCTCACCTTTTTCGACAAATCACTTAAAACGACTGATTTTGAAGATTATTATCAACGTTTTTACAGCCGATTTGGTCCCGAAAATAAATGTCTTCGAATTTCCACAATAACTACTCTATACTGTGTATAAATGTTTCGGTGTTACGGAAGGTACTAATGGTTTCAAATAAACACATTTAAAAGACATTCGACTATCTTTTGAGTAACGTTAAATTAGGACGAAATGTTAGATATATATACTCGAAATTGAACTATTTTAAAGTTTTTTTTAACAAGTGCAAGTCATTTTTTGTCATGGTAATTCTATTTATATGACCCGCAAAATATCTCAATTTTTTTGAAAAATCACTTAAAACGACTAATTTTAAGGTTATTATCCACGTTTTTCGGGTCGATTTGGTCCCGAAAAAAATGTCTTCAAATTTGCATATAAACTGCTCTATACATTGTAGAAATGTCTCGGTGTAACAGAAGGTACTAATGATTTCAAATAAACACATTTAAAAGACATTCGACTATCTTTCGAATAACGTTAAATTAGGATGAAATCTTCGATACATATACTCAAAATTGAACTATTTCATAGTTTTTTTAACAACTGTAAGTCATTTTATGTTATGCGGATTCTATTTATATGACCCGCTAAATATCTCACATTTTTCGAAAAATCACTTGAAATGACCGAATTTGAAGGTTATTATCCACGTTTTTCGAGCCGATTTGGTCCCGAAAATAAATGTCTTCAAATTTACATAATAACTACTCTATACGTTGAGGAAATGTCTCGGTCTAATAGAATGTACGAATGGTTTCACATAAACACATTTAAAAGACATTTGACTATCTCTTGAGTAACGTTAAATAAGGACAAAATCTTCGATATATATACTCAAAAATTGAACTATTTTAGAGTTTTTTTAACAACTGTAAGTCATTTTAGTTATGCGGATTGTACTTATATGACCCGCAAAATATCCCACATTTTTCGAAAAATCACTTGAAACGACCGAATTTGAAGATTATTATCCACGTTTTTCGGGCCGATTTGGTCCCGAAAATAAATGTATTTAAATTTGCACAGTAACTACTCCATACATTGTAGAAATGACTCGGTCTAACAGAAGGTACGAATGGTTTCAAATAAACACATATAAACGACATTCGACTATCTTTCGAGTAACGTTAAATTAGGACAAAATCTTCGATAAATATATACTCGAAATTGAACTTATTTAGTGTTTTTTTAACAACTGCAACTCATTTTACGTTATGCAGATTCTATTTATATGACCCGCAAAATATCTCACATTTTTCGAAAAATCACTTGAAACAACCGAATTTGAAGGTTATCCACATTTTTTGGGCCGTTTTGCTCCCAAAAATAAATGTCTTCAAATTTGCAGAGTAACTACTCTATACATCGTAGAAATGTCTCGATGTAACAAAAAGTACAATGGTTTTAAATATATTTTGAGTAACATCAAATTAGAACGATATCTTCAATACATATATACCCGAAATTGAACTAAATTTGGTGTTTTTTAACAACTGTAATTCATTTTATGTTATGCGGATTCTATTTATATGATGACCCGCAAAATATCACGTTTTTCGAAAAATCACTTGAAACGACCGAATTTGAAGGTTATTATCCACTTTTTTCGGGTCGATTTGGTCTCGAAAATAAATGTATTCAAATTTGCACAGTAACTACTCTATACATTGTAGAAATGTCTCGGTATAACAGATGGTACGAATGGTATCAAATAAACACATTTAAAAGATATTCGACTATCTTACGAGTAACGTTAAATTAGGACGAAATCGTCGATATATATACTCGAAATTGTACTATTTTAGAGTTTTTTTAACAACTGTACATCATTTTATGTTATGCGGATTCTATT
Organism: Agrostemma githago; assembly: GCA_958450325.1. Taxonomy (NCBI): domain Eukaryota; kingdom Viridiplantae; phylum Streptophyta; class Magnoliopsida; order Caryophyllales; family Caryophyllaceae; genus Agrostemma; species Agrostemma githago. The sequence continues at coordinate 78,733,710 of OY288241.1, read as the reverse complement.
TATATGACCCGCAATATCTCACGTTTTTCGAAAAATCACTTAAAACGACCGAATTTGAAGGTAACAATCCACGTTTTTCGGGCCGATTTGGTCCCGAAAATAAATGTCTTCAAATTTGCACTGTAACTAATCTATATATTTTAGAAATGTCTCGGTATAACAGAAGGTAAGAATGGTTTCAAATAAACACATTTAAAAGACATTCGACTATCTTTCGAGTAACGTTAATTGGAGGAAATCTTCGATATATATACTCAAAATTGAACTATTTTAGAGTTTTTTTAACAAATGTTAGTCATTTTATGTTATACGTATATTATTTAGATGGTCAGCAAAATATCTCACATTTTTCAAAAAATCACTTGAAACGACCGAATTTGAAGGTTATTATCTACGTTTTTCGGGTCGATTTGGCCCCGAAAATAAATGTCTTCAAATTTGCACAGTAACTACTCTATACATTGTAGAAATGTCTTGGCCTAACAGAATATACGAATGGTTTCAAATAAATACATTTAAAAGACATTCGACCATCTTTCGAGTAACGTTAAATTAGGACGAAATCTTCGATATATATACTCGAATCTAAACTACTTTAGAGTTTTTTTTAACAACTGCAAGTCATTTTATGTTAGGCAGATTCTATATATATGACCCGCAAAATATCTCACATTTTTCAAAAAATCACTTGAATTGACCGAATTTGTAGGTTATTTATCCACGTTTTTTGGGTCGATTTCATCCCGAAAATAAATGTCTTCAAATTTGCACGGTAACTACTCTATACATTGTAGAAATGTCTCGGCCTAACAGAAGATACAAATGGTTTCAAATAAACACATTTAAAAGTTCGACCATCTTTCGAGTAACGTTAAATTAGGACGTAATCTTCGATATATATATACTCGAAATTGAACTATTTTAGAGTTTTTAACAACTGTAAGTCATTTTATGTTATACGTATCCTATTTAGATGGTCACTAAAATATCTCACATTCTTCGAAAAATCACTTGAAACGACCGAATTTGAAGATTATTATATACGTTTTTCGGGTCGATTTGGTCCCAAAAATAAATGTCTTCAAATTTGCACAGTAACTACTCTATACTTTGTTGAAATGTCTCGGTATAACAGAAGATACGAATGGATTCAAATAAACACATTTAAAAGACATTCGACTATCTTTCGAGTAACGTTAATTGGACGAAATCTTCGATATATATACTCAAAATTGAACTATTTAAGAGTTTTTTTAACAAATGTTAGTCATTTTATGTTATACGTATAATATTTAGATGGTCAGCAAAATATCTCACATTTTTCAAAAAATCACTTGAAACGACCGAATTTGAAAGTTATTATCTACGTTTTTCGGGTCGATTTGGCCCCGAAAATAAATGTCTTCAAATTTGCATATAAACTACTCTATACATTTTAAAAATGTCTTGGTGTAACAGAATGTACGAATTGTTTCAAATAAACGCATTTCAAAGACATTAGGCTATCTTTCGAGTAACGTTAAATTAGGACGAAATCTTCGATATATATACTCGAAACTAAACTACTTTAGAGTTTTTTTTAACAACTGCAAGTCATTTTATGTTACGCAGATTCTATATATATGACCCGCAAAATATCTCACATTTTTCGAAAAATCACTTGAAACAAACGAATTTGAAGGTTATTATCCACGTTTTTCGGGCCGATTTGGTCCCGAAAATAAATGTCTTCAAATTTGCACAGTAACTACTCTATACATTGTAGAAATGTCTCGGTGTAATAGAAGATACTAATAGTTTCAAATAAACACATTTAAAAGGCATTCGACTATCTTTCGAGTAATGTTATATTAGGACGAAATCTTAAATATATATATATATACTCGAAACTAAATTATTTTAGAGTTTTTTTAACGATTCTTATTCATTTTATGTTATGCGGAACCTATTAATTATATAGGCAGCAAAATATCTCACATGTTTTTCCAAAAATCATTTGAAATGTTCGAATTTGCAGGTTATTATCGACGTTTTTCGAGCCGATTTTGTCCACAATATAAATGTCTTCAAATTTGCGTAATAACTACTCTATACGTTGCAGAAATTTCTCGGGTAATAGAAAGTATGTATGGTTTCAACTACACACATTTAAAAGACATTTGAATATCTTTCGAGTAACACGTGAAATTAAGACGAAATCTTTGATATATATACACTTGAAATTGTACTATTTTTGGGTTTTTTTAATAACTGCAAGTCATTTTGTGTTATGCGGATCCTATTTATATGGTCTGTAAAATATCTCACATTTTTCGAAAAATCACTTGAAACGACCGAATTGGAAGGTTATTATCCACGTGTTTTGGGTCGATTTGGTCCCGTAAATAAATGTCTTCAAATTTGCATAATAACTACTCTATACATTGTAGAAATGTGGTCTTATAAAATGTGTGGCCATTTTATAAGACCACATTAGTACGTCGCACGATTTTCGGCCATTCTTTATTGGAAAATTTAACGAGAATAATCTAAACCATGAGGGTCCTTGTCATATTACTTCTCCTAATTTGTTGGTTCATCAAATTTTTCCTATTTTATTTCAAATATCAAACCAATATCCATTATAATTCAATCATTTCATCAACAGGGTACTCCTCAAAAGTCAAATTCCATCTCAATCAGATTTTTTTAATCAAAATTTTCATGCTAATTGAAAAAATCCAAGCAATACCCATAAAAATTCAGCTCATTTTAACAAAAGGGTATTCCTCAAAATCCAATATTTTGCATTTACAGTAGGATTATTAATGCATTCAGCTCACCTTTTCTTAGCTCTCTGACTATTAGAAGCAGCAGTAGTAGGAGAAGACGCTCCAAATATAACATAAGACGAAGACGATGACGACGCATGGTGCTTATTAGCCACCTCTCCCCGCCGCATCTGCTGGTGATTCACTTCAAATTTAGCCGTTCGGAGGTCTTACCAGACAAAGTTTTATTTTGATCTGATTTCTTTGCCAAATGTCTAGGGTGGCTTCAGAAGGTACCTTGTCCGATTTCAGGCCAAAACGAAAACAATATGTCACCTTTTCACGATTTTCTTATTTTCGACACATCGTGACCCCATATGTTCTCCATTGATGCTCAAATTTTGTATGACCTTTCTATATAATCTCATTAGCATCGCGTGCAATTTTCTGCCTTTTTTTTTCGGGACTCCCAAATCTCAAAAAAAAAAAAAAAAAAAAGTGTATTTTACACTTTAAATTTATTTGTTCGGAAGGTTCTACCAAACCAAGTTTCACTTCAAACCCCACATTTTCTTATCTTTAATCTTTTCTTAAGTTTCGTGCTGAAATGAAAGGGGAAGAAAAAGCTGAATAAAAGGGAGTATCTGACAATCTACGTTGAATATCCTCGTATCCAGATCAAAGGTAAATTGCAAATCGAAAAAAAAAAAGGGAAAATAATTTCAGGAAGTAAAAAAAACCATCTGTCTGAAAACCTTCAAATGTTTTTCAAAAGAAAATGGTGACTTTATACACCAATGTAATTTTACCTGTACTAAATTCCTCAATTTTTCCCAAGAATGATACTAGCAAAACAAACCCATCATGATATTGCCACCGAAATTGACGGGCATAGCAGAGCAGAACACGGTTCATTCGACAGCCTAATGCAATTTCCAAAACGCATTGTTATCCTCTTTCTGCTGGTATCGAAACTGAGGAGGTCACATATCATATGTGCAGATCGTTGAATGATCATGGAAAAATGTCGGCAAAGTCCATTAAAGGGTGTTTTCTGCGTGAAACGTCTGTGTCGTTGTATGTATATATGAACAACGATGGTAATAGAAAACCGTGTCTTTCTGTAATTCTGTATTCTCATTTGTCGATCTTTCGGAGTGTAAACTGTGGCTGATACGAGTACTTGATAGTTAGTTCAGGCTAACCTGACTGAAGTGTATACATACAGTCCATGGTCTATGCATTCATGATTCTCTTATTATTAGTCCCCTATGAATCGGTTTTTTAACAACTAAAAGTCATTTTATGTTATGCGGATTCTATTTATATATATGACCCGCAAGATATCTAACATTTTTCGAAAAACAACTTGAAACGACCGAATATGAAGGTTATTATCCACGTTTTTTGAACCGATTTGGTCTCGAAGTTAAAAGTCTTCAAATTTGCACAGTAACTACTCTATACATTATAGAAATGTCTCGGTGTAACAGAAGGGAATAATGGTTTCAAATAAACACATTTAAAAGACATTCGACTATATTTCGAGTAACGTTAAATTAAGACGGAATCTTCGATATATATATATATCTCGAAACTGAATTACTTTGGAGTTTTTTTTTTAACAACTACAAGTCATTTTAGGTTATGCGGATTCTATTTATATGACCCGCAAAATATCTCACATTTTTCGAAAAATCAATTGAAACGACCGAATTTGAAGGTTATTATTATCCACGTTTTTCGGGCCGATTTGGTCCTGAAAATAAATGTCTTCAAATTTGCATATAAACTACTTTATACATTGTAGAAATGTCTCGGTCTAACAGAAAGTACAAATGGTTTCAAATAAACACATTTAAAAGACATTAGGCTATCTTTCGAGTAACGTTAAATTAGGACGAAATCTTCGATATATATATATCTCGAAACTGAACTACTTTGGAGTTTTTTTTAACAACTATAAGTCATTTTAGGTTATGCGGATTCTATTTATATGACCCACAAAATATCTCACATTTTTCGAAAAATTACTCGAAACGACCGAATTTGAAGGTTATTATCCACGTTTTTCGGGCCGATTTGGTCCCGAAAATAAATGTCTTCAAATTTGCACAGTAACTACTCTATACATTGAAGAAATGTCTCGGTCTAACAGAAGGTACGAATGATTCAAATAAACACATATAAAAGACATTCGACTATCTTTCGAGTAACGTTAAATTAGAACGAAATCTTCGATATATACTCGAAATTAAACTAATTTAGTGTTTTTTTAACAACTGTAATTCATTTTATGTTATGCGGATTTTATTTATATGACCCGCAAAATATCTCACATTTTTTTTAAAATCACTTAAAATGTCCGAATTTGAAGGTTATTATCCACGTTTTTCGACCCGATTTGGTCCCGAAAATAAATGTCTTCAAATTTGCATAGTAACTAATTTATACATTGTAGAACTGTCTCGGTGAAACAGAAGGTACTAATGGTTTCAAATAAACACATTTAAAAGACATTTGACTATCTTTCGAATAAAATTAAGACAAAATCTCCGATATATATACTCGAAACTGAACTACTTTGGAGTTGTTTTTAACAACTGCTAGTCATTTTATGTTATGTGGATTTTATTTATATGACTCGCAAAATATCTCACATTTTCCGAAAAATCAATTGAAACGACCGAATTTGAAGGTTATTATCTACGTTTTTCGGGCCGATTTGGTCCCGAAACTAGACGTCTTCAAATTTGCATAATAACAACTCTATACGTTGTAGAAATGTCTCGGTCTAACAGAAGGTACAACGGTTTCAAATAAACATATTTAAAAGACATTCGAGTATCTTTCGAGTGACGTTAAATTAGGACGAAATTTTCGATATATATATACTTGAAACTGAACTACTTTAGAATTTTTTTAACAATTGTAAGTCATTTTATGATATGCGGATTCTATTTATATGACCCACAAAATATTTCAAATTTTTCGAAAAATCATTTGAAACGATCGAATTTGAAGGTTATTATCTACGTTTTTCGAGTTGATTTGGCCCCGAAAATAAATGTTTCAAATTTGCACAGTAACTACTCTATACATTGTAGAAATGTCTCAGTTTAACAGAAGTTACGAATGGTTTCCAATAAACACATTTAAAAGACATTCGACTATCTTTCGAATAACGTTAAACAGGACGAAATTTTTTATATATATACTAGAAATTGAACTAATTTAGTGTTTTTTTAACAACTATAATTCATTTTATGTAATGCGGATTTTATTTATATGACCTGCAAAATATCTTACATTTTCTGAAAAAATCATTTAAAACGACCGAATTTGAAGGTTATTATCCACGTTTTTCGGACCGATTTGGTCCCGAAAATAAATGTATTCAAATTGCATGTATCCAGATCAAAGGTTAATTGCAAACCGAAAAAAAGGGAAAATAATGTCAGGAAGTAAATAAACCATCTGTCAGAAAACCTTCAAATGTTTTTCAAAACAAAATGGTGCCTTTATACACCAATGTAATTTTACCTGTACTAAATTCCTCAATTTTTCCCAAGAATGATACTAGCAAGATAAACCCATCATGACATTGCCATCGAAATTGACGGGCATAGCAGAACACGGTTCATTCGACAGCCTAATGCAACTTCCAAAGCGCGTTGTTATCTTCTTTCTGCTGGTATCGAAACTGAGGAAGTCACATATCATATGTGCGGATCCTTGAATGATCATGGAAAAATGTCGGCAAAGTCCACAAAAAACTGCTCCATCATGTCTTAAAAGAATTGTTAGTCGGCTGATAGTCGGTTTCATCATCTCCGCTGTCTATGTCAGTAGGAGGACAATGTCGATTCTGGTAACCCCTACGCTGAAGCATAAACACGTTGAAGTAGTAGTTAACATGGTCCGCCCACTTCTTTTTAGGGAAAGCCTCACACATCGGTTCCCAAAAACATTTTTGTAAGGATTGCGGGTTTTCCTTCACTACACTTTGGAATTTCTTCTCCTCCTGCATTGTCCAAGCAAAACCACATTCTTCACCCATTTTATCGAAATTCCAAGAGTAAAATGCAGAACCCAATTCGATTCTAATCTTCATTCTTTTTTCAGAAACATGAAACTTTACACAATCGGTGGAACTTGGAAACTGACATCCACAACTGTCGCGCCTTCCCCTTCCGATTGGATCTCTTTCAATCAAAGACGGGGTTTTTTCAGTCTTTTTTAGCGGCCAAGTCTGGGTGCCTAACCATTTGGGATCGCTGTCAGTAGTCGCTCCGGTCCATTCTGGGACATTAACCTGAAATTCTTTTCCTATAGGGATTCTTTGTTGAGGACGACAAGTGTAGATGGAGGCAGTTGGTTTCATGTCGAGACGAGCCTCCAATCGTTGCCTTGGACGTGAACGGTTTGCATCCATTTGATGCAAATTCTCAAAATGATCAAATGTGGATGGATGAATCCTCAGCTTTTTCTGCAGCATATAAATTTCTTACATGTTAGACCAATACAAATCCTTACATTTTGTTCATTTAATACAGTCCTCACATAAGCTCTCGGGTCAATTTTTTGTTACCTATACATACAAGCACCAAAAATTTAGACGACCTGCACGAGACTTAAAAGCAATAGTATCCAGGGACGTTGACAACAACCCGTATGTTTATGCCATCAACACTTGTATATTATGTCTATTGAAGTTCAAAATGGCTACTTTCGAATCATGATGATAAAAACTTTTGAGCTTGTCTCAAATGTATGCAACATCTCATTCAAGATTTCAAGTGACAGTCATACATGAGGAAGCATATACTCATTTGATCAAAAACTGACAATCACGAAGAGGACGACAGACTAAAGCAACTAAAAAGAAAAGAAAAGAAAAAAACACATACCAACTAGTCAAACTACTCGTACTAATCTATCTCAAAGTATCGAAAGTATGTTATAAAGACACAAAAAGACCTTGCCTTTGTTCTTTTGGGCTGAAAAAAATCCAAAGTACTGAATAACTGAACATAAATCTATAACATAATCATTACCATCAGTCGCCCATCATTACATCGATGCTTTCAAAGAGGCTCGCTCATTTTCTAAGGAGGCAATGATTCAATAGAGTAACAATCATAAGATGCAATTATGAATGCATCTAAAGCTTCACAAGATGAATCTCAATAGAGTAACAATCATAATCAACATCCGCTAATAGATTGACCCTTCCTTTCCAAAATATAAGCCTAGAATCCAATACTCCAAGCAATTCTGTAACATGAGCTTGATCATTCATGATAGTGACGGTTTCTCTACACGCTCGCATTAATGAGTTTTTCCTTTCATATAAACATTACATTACTCCGGTGTAATACGAGCTTCATCATTCATGATAATTTATGTAAAGGTTATTGATTCAAGGAGCATGTTTTATGACTTTTATATGATACGGAGTAGTTTTATTGGAAACGACCAGATAATTTAAGTGCATTCAAATAAATCATCCCTAGATAAATTTGCAATATTACTATGCAGAGAGAAAACATCAAGTACCTGACAAGCAAATCGATAAGGGCTGTCTGCCCGGTTTTTCCTCGAATAGAGTAACTTCCGCGCTAATAAAGCTTGCTTCCAGATCTTATCATTTCCATATGAAGCCCACTTTGAAGGTTTAGGAATCTCGCCAATCACGGGATCAGTAGGATTTTTAGCAACATTAAACAACCATTGAAGCATTTCTGAAAAGCGATGGTTGTGACTAGATACCTCCTTCGATACTCCAGAATCCACATTCATCGTTTCCCTGTCATTTTTTGTCGAGTATTTCTTGGAAGCAACTGAATTCTCAGAGCTCATGACCGCAGCATTACTAGCAGCCAGGCCTACCACTGACGTATGAGAAGATATGCGACCAATAGAACTCATCTCGCTCTTAACTTGCTTTAAGCTCTCATCGACACTACCCTCAACTATAATTACACAGTCGTCGTCGTCATCAACAGCTGATTGCATTGAAAATTTACGCTTTCCCAATTTTGCAGACGCATCATTCCCTTCATTAGATCCTTCGGAGTCCACGAAATCTATCACAACTTTCTTCCAATCTAACTTCTCGGACTCATTGTCTGGGTCTGTCAGATCGATGAAACTAAGACCACTCTTCTCCAATTTAAAGCCGCAAGAATCATCACTCCCTCTCTCAACATCCATGAACTTATTAGACACATAAGCTCTATAATCCTGTTCTAATTCCATCAACAAATTGCTCCCTAAAGTGCCTAATTCCACCATACAATTCTCCAATGAACTCAAGTACTTGGCATAAATCAACTTAAAAGCGGAACCAAAACCCGAATCAAACCCACATTGCAAACTCACTTCCCCCCACAAATTCTTTTCAGAAATGGCTTCAAACCCGCCGTTCTGCTTCACAGCAAAGTACAATTTAAGCAAATCTATACAATCACCGTTTCCTAACCTCGGTGGTAAAGGCCTAAAACAATCATTACTACTACCAGAACAACCCTTCAGATACCCAGATACCAACTCAAGAAATGAACTCTGTAACTTCAAGTCAAGGCTTTTTAATTTCTCGTCACACGGTTGTAGACAGGAATTAACATCTACGTTCGACCACCCTGCCATTTACTCGCGAATTCAAACCCTAAATCAAAAATTACTACAAACCCTAAATCATCAATGCAACCCAAAATCCATTAACTAAACCCTAGAATATGAGATGAATTTCAGTTTTTAAAACCCTAGAGCCAAAAATTCTAGAACCATTTACACTAAATCAACAACGCGATACAAAACCCGTTGATTAAATCCGAAAATATGAGCTGGGTCGACGATGAATTTCGGTTTTCAAAACCCTAGAACGAAACATTCTACAACCATTTAAACTAAATCAACAATGCGAACCCGAACTCGTTAATTAAACCCAAAAAAAAACGAGCTGGGTCGATGATGAATTTCAGAAACCCTAGAACAAAAATTTCGACAACGATTTAAACTAAATCAAGAATGCGACCCAAAATCCGCTAATCAAACCCCAAAACATGAGCTGGGTTGATGATGAATTTCAATTTTTAAAACCCTAGAACAAAAAATTCTACAACCATTTAAACTAAATCAACGATGCAACACAAAACGTCAAAAACCCATCAATTAAATCCGAAAATATGAACTGGGTAGATGATGAATTTGAGTTTTAGATTGAAATTAGGTCAATTAAGCAGATTTAATGGGTGATTATGGGGGAATAAGTGAAGGAAAATTTGGAGGGAGGGGGGAAGGGCAAAAAGGGGGAGAGGGAAGGAAGGAGGGAAAATGAAAGAATGAAAATTTTGAAAACTTTGAAAGAGGCACCAACCGAAAAAACAAACCAATTTTTCTTCAAAAAAAAAAATAGTCTAAATCAACCTAGTGAGACCGTCTCATATAAGTTTTTTTTTTCTTGAAAATGATGAATAAGTGGAGTAATAAGTTGAGGAAAGAGAGAGAAACATACCAGAGAAATTGAAGGGGGTGTCTAGTGTGGTGTGGTGTGGGTGGGGTTTGATTTGTTTTGGTTTGATAGTGCAAGCAAACACCTTCTCAAGACTATTGTTTTACTCTTTGGATACTCATTTTTTTACTAAAAAAAGAAAGAGTTTCTCTCACTAGGGTTTACTTCTCTTACTAGAAAGAAAACTTGTTTATTGAAAGGGGTAACCAAAGAAATAAAATTTGGGAAAGGGGAAAGGGGGAGAAGATTAGGAGAAATGAAGAAGAAAGGAGTTGTGGAAGATGAAAGGGTGGACAAATAAATTTATGTGCTTTGGAAATTGGTTTGGCCAATTTATAGGTTGAGTGAATTTGAGGAGAGTATGGTTGGTTAACTAGGGTAATGGGTTGTTTGTGGCAAATGGCAATTGAGGGGGAGGGGAAGAGAAAGTGGAGGAGACCCTCTCTTTTATGGTTGAAATTGGTTGGATTGAACTGGTTGAAGTCAAATAAATTATACTACCTATGTTTCATTATGATTGTCACATTTCATTAAAATACTCCTCACAAATAATAGAAAAATGGGACAACCATTTAGGGACGGAGGGAGTACTACTAATCTCAAATTTGTGTGGTATTCCATAAATAAAATTCAACTTTAATTAATCTGACAATAAATTCATGTATGAGACGTATTAAACACGAATGGAATTGGCTCATTAATGACCGGATGCAGCTGCTTTATGTGGGACCCATAGTCTAATAGCTACATCTTCTTCCTTTCTACAACAATGTCGATTCTACCCCTAAACCCTAATTTTAAACCATAATTTTGCGCAACAATTCTCGAAATCCATGGATAATCCATCAAATTCATGTTCTTCGAGTTCATGGGGATCTAACATCTCGAAAGATGTTTTCTGCAACCACAAGTTACGGGTAGTGATTAGGACTATCAACAAATGAGAAAACACTGGGAAGAGGTTTAATGGATGTCCATTATGGCGGCTAAGCTCAATAATTATGATTATGATTGTTATCAGTTAGTTTAGTAACATCAATTTAACCATATTTGATGTGTCTCATACATAAGTTTATTCTCATATTAATTAAAGTTGGTTTTATTTATGAAATATCACCCAAAGTTGGGATTATTTCTGTTAAACAACCCTAATAATAATACAAGTAATAAATACTCCTTCTATATCATATTATTCTTCCCCTTTCTTTAATCACAAAATCTTGGAAAACTGTCTCTCAATAAATTATCAAAATATCATTCTTCAGTACCACTCTATGTGGTAGTTTATTAAAAGGAGAGAAACAATAAAATGTGGAGGGAGTAATGATTTTGTCTTTGATGGTGATGACTATGGATCATGTTATATCATGTGCTGGTACTGTGGGCATCAAACTTCTGCGTGTTAGAAGTGGGCCTCGTGGTGGTGTGGATTGGCTACTGTAGGTTATCGCCCAAATCATCAACACTCTATTCTCCTCACGATTAGAGTTCTAAATCAAATCATAATTGTTGTTCGATCCTATTAAGAACCAAAGGTGAGATGTAAACTTCCTAGTGTGGATATGATTGGCGGGATTGATGTTCTCATCCGCACTTATGGTGAGATGTAATCGTTAAGAACGTATAAGACATTATTAGTCACGTCTCATGCATCCCTATTTTAATAAAGTAATGTCTTTTGAAGGCTCCACAATCAATCTCACATTTTAAAACTGATATGTCAACACCACAAATATTTGGGGAATATTATATTAATTGTATCAGAGGTATTAGATACAAACATTAACTTCAATCAACTATAGTTAAATCAATAAATCAACTATAGTTAAATCTAACCAATTATGATAACCTCCCTACTTTAATAAAGTGATGTCTTTTAAAGGCATCATATTAATCTCACATTTTAAAGCTAACGTGGCGGCTTCACAAATATTTGGATAATTTTATATTACCTATTAGAGGAAAACATTAACTATGGTTAAAAAGAAACATATAAATTAACTCAATCAATCTTATTTAACCAAATAAAATGTGTGTCTAAAAAAATCACAATTTCCTCAATCACTATCCTTAACTCCCCATTAAGCTTATATAACTTCCCACTAAGTTTAACCACCCACTTTAACAACTATTCATAACCGCCTAGAATATGGTTACACAAACAAAGATGAATAGTTTAAATACCACCGCTAGGAGTCATGTATACAAAATTACAAAAAAAAAATTGAAAATACGTAAATGCAATCAGAAGCAAGGAAATTTCAGTAAGTTAAACAAAGAAGTATTTGGTGCCTATTTAAGAGGAAGAATTGTGTGAAAATGAAAAAAGAAAAACTTCAACAACGATCGAAAAGAAGATTGCATATCTCTTGAGCTACTGATAGTGGATAAAAAGGTTTTTATCCTTTCCTATTTTAGTAAAAGTAATGTCAAATAAAGCATTTATATTCATTCTCACCGAAAAACAATGATGCGTCATCCCCACAATATTTTATGGATTAAAATATTAATTTGGGGAGAATTGCCTAATGTACAACAATAATACAATAATCGCTTATTAAATTCAAATGACACTTAGCATCCATAACTACACCATTTATCATGAATACAAAACAAAAAAACTAGGAAATCAATTGATATAGTAAAAGAAATTCCTTCAAATTTCGTAAGATTACCATCGACATTTTACAATTTGTTCGTTATAATAATAAATACTCCATAATTTAAATGCAATTCATACGATTTTCGCACAGGTTAACATTTTTAAAATTTTATAATAAAGTGATGTGGCATGAAGATTTGAAGTAAGAAAATATAAATTGAAAATAGAAAACGTTAACAATATTCACGAAAATTAATTATATATTTTACCCTTTTTGTTAAATTTAAGAATTTTTTTTTGAGATGTTACACGAGTAAATACAACCTTTAATTTGCTATAGAAATGAAAATATCGATAAAAAAAGTATTTTAATGTATTTGTTCGATTAACATCTTACGTAAATCTAATTTATCTACTATATGAGTTGAGTTATGAATCAAAACTAATTATTTATTTATTCTAATTCCATAAACTTTTTTTCCATTTAACGAAGTATGTAGTACAGAGTAATATTTAATACAACCCCGTGATTTTTCACGGGGATTAATACTAGTTACGTGTAAAAGAAATCTTTGTTTGTAAAATTAAATGAGTACAATTTTCTAAATCACATTTTTGGTATGCCTCGTTATTAGTCAATATACACATGATAAGTTAAATAGGTTGAACGAATGCAAGATGTTCTAAAGTGATAAATTTATTATGTTTCACATGTTACATGTTGAATGAGTTGATTCACAAGATTTATGCGATGATGAAAAATAATTTACCCATTATGATCCTCACGTTATTCACCTGCTTATTATTTTACTGTTTTGCTTCTCACATGCTAGTCACCAAAAACCAATAACATGTTACTGGAAAGATAATCTAATGTCTTTTAAATGTGTTATATGTTTATTTGAAACAATACGTACCCTCTGTTATACAGAGACTTTTCTACAATGTATAGAGTAATTATTGTGCGAATTTGAAGACATCTATTTTCGGAACCAAATTAGCCCGAAAAATGTGGATAATAACCTTCAAATTCGTCCGTTTCAAGTGATTGTTTGAAAAATGTGAGATATTTAGTTGGCCATATAAATAAGATCCTCATAACATAAAATAACTTACAGTTGTTTAAAAACTCTAAAATAATTCAGTTTCGAGTATATATATCGACGATTTCGCCCTAATCTAGCGTTGCTCGAAAGATAGTCGAATGCCCTTTAAATGTGTTTATTTGAAATCATACGTACCTTTTGTTACACCGAGATATTTCTACAATGTATAGAGTAGTTATTGTGCGAATTTGAAGACATTTATTTTCGCGACCAAATCGCCCCGAAAAACATGGATAATAACCTTTAAATTCGTCCGTTTCAAGTGATTTTTGAAAAATGTGAGATATTTCTCTGACCATGTAAATAGGATCCGCATAACATAAAATAACTTACAGTAAAAAAAAAACTCTAAAATAGTTCAGTTTCGAGTATATATATCGAAGATTTCGCCATAATCTAACTTTAGTCGAAAGATAGTCGAATGTCTTTTAAATGATGTATCATATTCATGTTTGTTATTGGTTTTGGTTTATTGCATTAGATGTCTCTTACAGTTGTTTTTTTTTTTTTTTTTTTTTTTTTTTTTTTTCAGTTGATCTATATTTGTACTCATATCATTGAACGAGATCGAAATCATACATCTATATCTATTTAGGAAAATAAATTGCAACTTACCCTTAAAAATCGTACAATTAAATAACAAAAGTATGCGCTGGTGGTACCGGTAATAACTCTCTTACCCGAACTAAGAAGCGGGGTTCATTTCTCACCCGTGGCATAGTCAATCTATTTGGGAAAAAAAAATCCTACAATTGGTAATTAGAGTGACCGTTATTATGTCGATTCTTCGTCTCAGTAACCATAGAAATCAACATTTTTTCATTTGTCTCTTCCACTCGGCCTCCCCAAATTCGTAACCTCTCCGATGCGTCCTTTACCTATAAATTTATCATTTCGAAAAATAGTTTTTCATATATTTTGCAAGTCCAATGAAAATATACTACTCCATATTACTATATGAATTCTCAACTTAAAATATAAGAGTATTACCTCTTTATTCCAATTTGTTTTGTGAACTATGAGAACAAGAATGATTGTTTGAAGAGTAGTCCCACAAATCATACCTAACCAAATTCCCTGCCATAAAACAAGTCATTTGAGATAACAATTCTTTTCTAATTCAACGAAGCGTGCAAATAATCTTAAGGCAATGGTTGAGGGCCGTTTATATTCTATTACGCCCCCTCGCTCGAATGCCCTTTGGGCTTGAAGAGTGGTTTAGTGTGCACCGGCTCCGAGTTCGAGATATTGGGGGCTGCCAGGGTTCGAACTCGTAACCTCTGACTCTGATACCATGTTAACAAACCATCTCAACCAAAACCTTAAGGCAATGGTTGATGGCCGTTTATATTCTATTACAAATAATCAAATTACAAGGTTACCAAGTAAGTTTTGTAAGTTACCTCGACGCCCAAGGAAGTTTTGTGACCAAGTAACAATCCGAAAGGCAACCCAACGCCGTAGTAGCAAAACAAATTAATGTAAGCAATTAACGCCTGCCACCCTCCGCCCACCGCGACACCTGAAAATTCAACGTGAAACATAAATGAAACGAAACAAATTTCAAAAAACACAACTTTCTTCGAGTAAATCTATTATTATTACAATTTTCATGTGTAATTAATTATAAACTTAATACTGTCCCTCTGGAAAAAAATATTTTAATCAAAGGTAAATAGTTGAGAATACCTGCGATAACAGGTTGGACACTATTAAGCACCATGGTGATACCAACAAGATAAGCTAAATGAGCAACGGCTCTTTGCATTTCGATACTGTTGGTGAAGATCACGGCGAAATGGTCCTTGGTCAGCATGATTATGCACATAAATACGATTCCTATGCAAAGTGACTGCACCATCGTGACCAATACCGAGAACTTGGCCGCTCTTGGGTGCCCGGACCCCAGCTCATTCGCTACTCGAACACTGCGTCGTTAATTAGATTTACAGCCTCAGATATAAATAGGTAAACAAATGACCGGAAGACAGAAAGTATTACTGTACCTTATAGCTGCATTGATTCCTAGGAAAAATACGCCTTCCCATCCCGTTATATTAACACTGCAAGAAAAACAAATGTAACCAGCGACTAAGGACTCGTTTGGTTCACCATGGGGAAGATGAAGTTACCAGGAACTTAACATCACATGAATTTGTATTTCATGGGAATTACAAAAATATTGTTTGGTTGCCATGAGTGAAATGACTTAATGCGGGAAATTGTACACACCAAGGGATGTTGGTGAGTAACTTTCCCCATTATGGAGGAATTGAAATTCCTGGGGAAGTGGCAATTCCCATGAAATAGGCAATCAAATAACTCCCTGAAACTGCAATTCAGGAGATCTTGCACTTTTCGGGAATTAGATGAGTAACCAAACGAGCCCTAAGATTTGCAAGCGACTTCACTGTCACTCGAGCTATGATACTCATGACCTGAATTTGAAAACCGTCAAAATGATAAAACAAAAGTTATTTGAAAGTAAACATACCAAATAGAAAGGGACCCAATTGAGATAATAGGATCCTTAAGTTTGCCAGTAAGAAGCATAATACTCATAAAGTACCAAATATCCAAGCAAGTCATGACAGCAGAAGCAACAGAAAGCTTAACAAAAGGCCAAAGGTCCTTAAAAGCCAGCCAAGAGAACCCAGTCCAAGCATCCTTACACCAAACCTTCATGTACACAAACTGAGCCACGGCGAACCCCCAAGCCGACACATTGAACGCGCAAGCAGCACCCGTGGTGCCCCACCCGAGCACCCCGATGAACAAGTACAGCAACCCAACATGGCCCACCAAGGCCACAAACCCGAAACATGCCGTGATTCCTACCTTACTTTGAGCTTGCAAAAACTTTTGTGAAGGGAAGTTGATGGCACATGAAAACATCTGCGGGATGCATTGGATGGTGAACTGGCCGGCTAGCTTGGCTATCCTCGGTTCCTGGCCTAGGAGCAGGAGGACCGGGGTTGCGTTTAGGTATAGGGGCAAGAGCGCGCAACACGTTCCAAGCAGGATTAGCCATGATCTTTGGGTGTAGACTCCTAGCATGTGGACTTGCCCTGCTCCGTATGCTTGTCCACATAATGTCTCTAACGCACTTCCCATGCCTAGCTGTGGATTGTTAGTTTTTGAAACTGAGTTAGTCTAATTTAGCTCATGATGATCACTTATTGAACACAGCAAAAATTCTTGTTTAAGACGGGTCAAGCCTGGCCAGCCAGCCCGACTGGCCCTTAAAAAGTGAAAAAAAAAATATTAAAAATGTGCGCTATATTGGCCGGGCCTGGTTGTTGAGACAAAAGAGGGCTAATTAAGTCGTGTCTCAAGGCTGGGCCGGAGCCCAGTTTCACAAGAATGGTCCAGTCATGGCCCGGCCCATCAGCCTAGTGTTTTTTTTGTCTATCAAGACAGATATGTTTGTCTTAAGAGAGACAGCTGGTGAAGATTGGGAAAATGCAGGGAAAAAATAACTTAGAAAAAATTATTACTACGAAGATGGGGATAATGTTTACCAAAATACCAAAGACGAAACTTCCGAAAACAGAAAAGGCAACGGTGACAGCTGAGAGCTCGACATCCCCGATATGACCGACAAATATATTGGTGAAAGAATTAGTACCGTAATTACAACATATGTTGAAGATAATCGGACCGGCAATTAACCATAACTTTGTAGACTCTATACACCATAAATTCACGATATCACGAAACGTCCTTATAGGAGGGTAATCACCTCCTTGCTCGGGGTGGTCGACCACGGTGGGTCCCCCAATTAGGGGCGTGTCTATAGGTACGTCTTCCAATTTGTCATGTGCATGGGAAAAGGACGACGTAGCAGGGGATGATGCATCCCCTGCTACGCGTCCTGCATTTTCTAATTCCGTAGCTATCTTTTCTGATTTTTGTGGAACAATCGAAAGGAATCAAAAGCTTTAATTTGGGAATGTTTTTATCTAAATCTTGTATTTTGAAGAGTAGTGTATGTTGCTCGATCATAAAGTCGATACTGTAACATAGTAACATTCTCATCGAAATTTATTTCAAAATTTAATGTGCATTGATATTAACTTGTAGTAACTGAACAATAATCTTTCCACTCTCCAAAACACAAGAGTTATTAATATTTGTATAAGACGATCTCACTCTGTTAAATAAAGATCATCCATTTATCTATAATACGGAGTAAATGATTTATTTTTTTCATTAAATTATCTTTCTCTATAATTTGGGTTGTTCTTAGTAAAATTTGAAGAAAATGTTCAGCATTCAACGAAAAGGGGTTACAGTTGGTCGTAAATTTGTAGTGAACACAAAATCTTGGAGGAGACGGTCTCTCAATAACTTATTGAGAGACTACTCATCAGTACCACTCTATGTCTTATTCGTACCCTTAAATGACAACCTTGTTTTGTACCTGTTTTTATATGAAGCGTACCCTCTTTATATTTGTATACTCTTTTATGTTAATCGTACCTACTTCTATTAGGTTTGGTACACTTCTATTAGGTTTGGTACCACTATTACTTCTATTTGTACTTAATCTCTCGATAAAATTAATGAGAAACCGTCTTTCAGGAGACCTACTCTGTAGTGAATGTTGTACAAGATCGTTTTCAATGTTCAATATATGGTCTCTTGTAATATTGACAACAGTCAAAGTACAAAAAGTTACTACTATAAGACCGTTAAACGTTGCAAAATATCATCACGCTTAGACAAAAGTCTGAGCCAACAAATTCTTGTTTATGACGGACATATCCGTCACAAACATGTGACATCAAATATTATTCACAGGTTTAGATAAAGACAAAGCAATTGTTACTCTAGATATTGTTGGAATTATGCTTCAAAAGAAGCTAATATATATGTAATATGTGTGATGACATACTCTAGTCATGGTGATGTATGCTCCTTGGATACTTGGAGGCCAAGTACTTGCATCATCTACATGACATCATTCTTCATATGTCACACCATGACTCCATGGTGATGTATATTGTTTGGTGGCCAAGGTGAAGTGCTTGGAGACCAAGTATTTTACTCTATAAATAGCCATCAAATTCCATCATTTCAATCATCCAAAAATCATACATCTTTTTCTTTACTTACACAAAAATTTTCTCTCAAAATGTTAGTAATATAATTTATAGTTTGAGTGGAAATTTGGCAACGATTTTGGTAGTAACTCATCTACGGTCTTGCCTACACAAAGATCGTAGCGGTTGTGCAATCCTGGGAGTCGAATGTCAAAGAGTCCGTGTGTAGTAGACGGGGCATAATCGACTTTAGAACAGTGACCTCAAGTCACGTCACAACCTTTCCTCTCAGATAAGATTATTCCTTTTTTCCGTCTTATTTATTTATTTATTCACTACTCGCCTAACAATCTAAAGTCGATTATTGCTCTTCAATTTTTATTATGGCTAGTAGTGAATCGTATGATGCTATTCCGTTAACATATAACATGTTGACTAATCCCATAATTCCTGATATGTCAAAACTTGACCCGTTTGACGGAAAAAACTATAAAATGTGGTCTGACAAAATGGACTTTTTTCTGGGTCAAATACGGGTAGACTATACTCTGTTTAATATTCAAACCCCTGAAAATATCAGGAGGGATTTTGAGACGGATAATAAAACTTGTCGAGGAATGCTCCTTCATTATATGACTCCCGCTTTGTTTATGATATATAGCAAGTTTAACTCAGCTAAAGAAATTTGGGATGCTCTGAAATTGAAATATGGGAGCGATGATTATGGGTCTAAGAAATATGCTTGTAGCCGATGGCTAGCTTTCAAAATGGCTGATGATAAACCCGTCTTAGACCAGGTTCATGAATATGAAAATCTGTGTTCTGAAATCGCTTCTGAGGGAATGAAAATCTGTGAAATATTTCAAGCCAACTGTCTGCTTGACAAACTTCCCCCGTCCTGGCAAAATTTTGTCCACAATATGAAACACAAACAAAAAGATTTTTCCCTCCTCGAACTTGTGTCTCATATAAAAGTCGAGGAGCAGAATAGGATTCAGACCAAGGAAAAACGAGCTGAACACTCTTCCTCTACTGCTAATTTGGTCGAATCTAGGAAAAATAATCATAAGGGGCAGAAAAATTCCCACAAAGGTCCTAACAAATATTATGGGCCTAAACAAACTGAACAGTTCAAGGAAAGTGGAAATAATAATAAAAGGGAATTTAAGGGGAATTGCTTCACATGTGGGAAAGTGGGTCATGTGTCAAAATTCTGTCCAGAAGGGTTTAACAATAAACGCCGACAAAATAGGCCACAAGCACATCTAGCTGAGTCTGATTCAGAAGAAATCATAGCTGCTGTAGTATCTGAGGTCAATTTAGTTAGCAACCTGTCTGAATGGGTATTGGATACGGGTGCTACGAGGCACATCTGCTTCGACAAGAACATGTTCAAGGAATATTCTGAGGTTCCCGGGAATGAATGTGTTTTTATGGGCAACTCTAGCTCCGTTAGGGTTCATGGAAAGGGCAAAGTAGTACTCAAACTAACC
This sequence comes from Agrostemma githago, assembly GCA_958450325.1. Taxonomy (NCBI): domain Eukaryota; kingdom Viridiplantae; phylum Streptophyta; class Magnoliopsida; order Caryophyllales; family Caryophyllaceae; genus Agrostemma; species Agrostemma githago. Next base: position 78,713,198 of record OY288241.1, on the reverse strand, counting down.
TCAGGAAAAACCCTTGAACTCAACAATGTGCTGCATGTACCCGAAATTAGGAGGAATTTAATTTCTGGGTCACTTATGAACAAGGCTGGGGTTAAATTAACTTTTGAATCCGACAAACTTGTACTCACTAGGAATGGTAATTTCGTTGGAAAGGGATTCTGTAATGGTGGTTTATTTGTCCTCGATGTTGAGACAATTAATAAGAATGTTCCTACTTCTGTTTATATTGCTGAGTCCGTTTCTCTATGGCATTCTAGATTAGGACATGTGAATGTTGACTCGATTAAACGACTCAAAAAGCAGAATCTCATACCTCAATTCAGTAGCACAAGTTTTGATAAATGTGAAGTATGTGTTGAGGCTAAACATGCAAAGGCGTCGTTTAATAAATGCGTAGAACGATCTAGTAGTCTCCTAGAACTGGTTCATTCTGACCTAGGAGATTATAGAAACTTAATGAGTAGAGGTGGGAAGCACTACTACATTACGTTTGTAGATGATTTCTCAAGATACACCAAGGTCTATTTACTGAGTACAAAAGATGAGGCTGAGGAAAAATTCATGATCTACAAATCCGAGGTAGAAAATCAATTAGATCTAAAAATTAAGAGAGTTAGATCTGATAGAGGTGGAGAATATGATGGGAAACCACTAAAGAGATTTTGCGAGTCTAGTGGAATTATTCACGAATACACAGCACCTTATGCTCCACAACAAAATGGGATAGCTGAGAGGAAAAACCGGTCACTAAAAAATATGATGAATGCAATGTTAATTAGTTCCGGTATGCCTGTCAACATGTGGGGTGAAGCAATGTTGTATGCGTGTCATATTCTCAACCGAGTTCCGCACAAGAAAACTGGTAAAACACCTTATGAGTTATGGAAAGGTTATCCACCTAACCTTAATTATCTGAAAGTGTGGGGGTGTTTAGGTAAGATTGGTCTTCCGGAATTTCAAAGGAACAAAATTGGGCCTAAAACCGTAGACGCAATCTTCATTGGTAATGCCGCCAATAGTGCTGCATATCGTCTGATTCTCAAGGATTCATCGGGTTTTGGACCCATTAGAGAGTCAAGAGACGTTGAGTTCTTTGAGCACATTTTTCCCATGAAAAATAGTACGAGCACTAGCGTGTCTGTTACACCTAGTGGTTCAACTCAATCTTCTGCTGCTACAGAGGCAGTAATAGAGCCTAGGAGAGGTAAACGTGACAGGACCCAAAAGAATTTTGGTCCAGATTTTGTCATGTTGATTGAGAATAAGTGTTTGAGTGAACATGAGGTGAGTGTCTTCATACTTGAAGAAGACCCGAGAACATACAAAGAGGCTATGCAATCGGTGGACTCTACGTTTTGGCTTGAGGCCATAAACAGTGAAATTGATTCAATAATGAGTAACCACACCTGGGTATTGACCGAGCTTCCCAGGGGTTGCAAAGCTTTGAGTAACAAGTGGGTTTTCAAGCGGAAACTCAAAACAGATGGGTCAATTGATAAGTACAAGGCAAGATTAGTGGTTTGTGGAAATTGTCAAACAAAGGGGTTGGATTTCTTCGATACATATTCACCCGTGACTAAGGTAACCACAATTAGAGCCTTGATAGCAATTGCATCTGTTCACAACCTTGTCATACATCAGATGGATGTTAAGACTGCGTTTTTAAATGGCGATTTGCACGAGGAAATTTACATGAAACAACCGGAGGGATGTGTGATCCCCGGTCAAGAACATAAGGTGTGCAAATTGGCCAGATCATTATATGGCTTGAAGCAAGCCCCAAAGCAATGGTATGACAAGTTCGATAAAACCATTACATCAAATGGCTTCGTGGTAAATGATTCTGATTCATGTGTGTATGCCAAAGATGATGAAAATGGTTGTGTGATAATATGTCTTTATGTGGATGACATGCTTATCTTCGGTACAAACATGAAGGTTGTAAACGAGACGAAGAAATTCTTGAGTTCATGTTTTGATATGAAAGATATGGGTGAAGCCGATGTAATTCTTGGTTTAAAGATTACGAGGACTGAATCTGGGTTGTGCCTGAGTCAATCTCATTACGTTGAGAAAATTCTGAAGAAATTCAATCAATTTGATAGCAAGCCGTTGCACACTCCCTATGATTCTAGTATACATCTAACCAAGAATACCGGTGACTGCGTGTCTCAAGAGGAATACGCGAAAGTGATCGGAAGTGTCATGTTTTTGATGAACTGCACTAGACCCGACATAGCTTATACTGTTAGTAGACTTAGCAGATATACACATAACCCTGGCAGAGATCATTGGGATGCCTTGATAAGATTACTGAGATACTTGAAGGGCACCATAGATTGGGGATTACATTATCAGAGAACACCGTGTGTGTTGGAAGGATATTGTGATGCCAACTGGGTATCTGGGAATGACGAGATACACTCTACTAGTGGCTATGTGTTTACTCTGGCGAGTGCTGCTGTATCATGGAAGTCGGCTAAACAAACCTGCCTTGCGAAATCGACAATGGAATCTGAGTTCATTGCTTTAGCTTTGGCAGGAGAAGAAGCTGAATGGCTACGGGGCCTTCTAGCTGATATTCCTTTGTGGGGAAAGCCGACTCCTTCGATTTCCATGCATTGTGATTCTCAAGCTGCAATCGGAGTAGCTAACAATCAAGCGTATAATGGTAAAAAGAGGCATATTCGCTTAAGACATGGAATTGTGAGAAATCTGATCAGAGATAATGTGATATCACTCGAGTATGTAAAATCTGAGAGGAACATTGCGGATCCTCTCACAAAAGGCCTTGGCAGAAAGATAGTGCTGGAGTCAGCACTAGGAATGGGTTTAAAGCCTGTAATAGAGTAACTTGTGATGGATACCCGTCTTAATTAGTTTAAGTTCAACAGGTCAAACGAAGTCACAAGGAACTCTTGTTGTGTAATACTGCGACCATTCCTAATAATAATAATATATTTGAGATGCAGTATTTTTTGTGTCTTTACAGACATTGTTTTAGGATGAGCTTTCGCTCTTAATGAGTTCATAGCCCTCGTATGGGTGGTCTATATGAGGCAGACTTGATGGATTCACCGATTGTTTTAAGGATGAGCTTTTGCTCTTAATGAGTTCATAGTCCTTTGTATGGATGGTCTGCGAGAGGCAGACTTGATGAACTCACCGATGTGAAAAAGGATGAGTTTTTACTCTTAATGAGTTTATAGTCCCTTGTGTGGATGGTCTGTGAGAGACAGACTTGATAAACTCACCTATGTGAATGTGGGGGGTTCTTGCCCTACTCCCAAGAGATCTTCAGGCTTGGTTCTCTAGAGACATTCATGAAATACCAGGATGTACTGTGTGGGCACTTGGCTAGTCCAAGTAAAAGATATTTATACCGAAAAATCCATGGGATGAGTTCATGGATGTCGCGAGTTTCTACCTTAATTTGAGATTAAGTAAGTGCGCAACAGTCTTAGAGCCAACTCCATTCGAAGGTTCAAGGATTAGTTCCACCTGGGATGGCGGTTCAAGATCGTCATATGTCACTGGGTGTTGGTTAAAGTCCACAAGACACCAGCATCTTAACGCTGAATCTCCGTTGCCAAATTTTTCTCTTTCGTTTGTGTCTTCTTTTGAACCATGTGGGGGATTGTTGGAATTATGCTTCAAAAGAAGCTAATATATATGTAATATGTGTGATGACATACTCTAGTCATGGTGATGTATGCTCCTTGGATACTTGGAGGCCAAGTACTTGCATCATCTACATGACATCATTCTTCATATGTCACACCATGACTCCATGGTGATGTATATTGTTTGGTGGCCAAGGTGAAGTGCTTGGAGACCAAGTATTTTACTCTATAAATAGCCATCAAATTCCATCATTTCAATCATCCAAAAATCATACATCTTTTTCTTTACTTACACAAAAATTTTCTCTCAAAATGTTAGTAATATAATTTATAGTTTGAGTGGAAATTTGGCAACGATTTTGGTAGTAACTCATCTACGGTCTTGCCTACACAAAGATCGTAGCGGTTGTGCAATCCTGGGAGTCGAATGTCAAAGAGTCCGTGTGTAGTAGACGGGGCATAATCGACTTTAGAACAGTGACCTCAAGTCACGTCACAACCTTTCCTCTCAGATAAGATTATTCCTTTTTTCCGTCTTATTTATTTATTTATTCACTACTCGCCTAACAGATATATTTAACCCATTATAATTTGACAACGGATGCATTTGTCATAATCTGTCGTGGACTCAGTAAGGGAGACATGGGCAACTGATATACTCCGTGCTTATACGATTGTGGAGGATCAGAGCAGACTAAAATATTCAAGGGTGGTTTATCATAAATAAATAAACATTCACATCTGTCATAGGTTGTCTCCTCTTTCTCTAACCATATCATTTGGATTCGGATTAATTGATCGCAATCAGGAATGAGAGATCTTATACAGTTATATCCGTCGCAAGCTTAAGACGGGTCAAGTAGATACCATTTGAGGAGAAAAGGACAAAGGCCCCACCAACCTCACGTTTGTTCTCCGTCACAAACAAGAATTTGTTGATCCCATAAGATCTATGATTTCCAAGTTGCAATATATTTGATGAAAGTGCATCGTGTCGTGTCGTACCGGTCCATCGTGTCTGAAGGAAAAAATAACACGGTTCAAGCACAAGAAACTAGGTTTCCCAAACACGACCCATGACTCATGGTATGCCTTGCTTGGACATTCTCAACCGATTCAACAAATTTACGCTTATTTCTTTACATTTCGGGTCATGCCCACGTGGGCCATGCCGTACCACACGATCTTCTTTCTCAAACTTCAGCCCAGGCACACCCACGGCTCATGCGTGCCGCGCCAAAGTGGGTTCGTACAGGGCAGTGGGTCGTGGGTCAACTGTGCCAGCCCTATAAACATGAGTAACTAACAAACTCGCAAATACGAGTAGCAGTTTATGAACCCAGTGAACAACCGAAAGATCTAACCAAGAAAACAAAAGGGAGATTCCTTCTACATAATACTAGTGACACAGTCACACAGTACTTACTGAAAGAGACTATGCCGGGCTATAAAATGCAATCAGACATTCCCAAAGAAGGCAGGGCATCAATTTATTCGACGAAATGGTGTAGAAATTTCTTCAAAAAAAAAGGTGAAACAACCTTGTCAAACAACATTCACAAGTCACAACCACTGTACTACATATAATCATTGTCAATGACATCCTTCTCATTCACAATTACTTACCTTCTATCATTCTCAATAATGACAGAACAACGACGACAACAAGAACAACAACGACAACAACAATATCCTTGTGTCGCACAAAGAGACTGTTTCCAAAAGACCCGAGATGAAAATTGAGTCACATGACTGCTACTTCATACATAAAAAAGAAGAACAAGTTTAGTGAGTAATATTGCTTTATTCCATCACAGTACTCCAAAACCAAAGAACATTAAGTCTTTCAGTCTTTGGCTCCACGGAGAAGTGCGTAAAAGTGCAACTACACCCGACAAAAACGCTGGTGGTTAAACACAACTTTATAATTTGGATAAGAAATGTCATCCTACAACTAAGAAATGAATCCAAATAGGAAAAGGCCGAGCGTATATCTATCATTTGAGAACGGAGTGGAGAATAAAAGGGAAGAAAAGAGAAGCACGATCAACCAGCTACAACACATAGATGAACAAATTCAATCTGTAAATTGAAATTTAACCTGTCAAAAAAAGGGGAGGGAGAAGGAGAAAGAAAAGGTGGGCGGTTTAACAGCAACCCAAAGAATTTGAAGTAAAAAAAAAAAAAGAGTAAAAAGACGAGTTGATTATGTACACATGAAATAAATTTTGACTAAATACAGCATAGTAACTAGTAAGGCAAGTGCTAACCGTTGCATCCCTTTGCGATCTTTCGAAAATGCTGCTTGTGATTGAATAAACAGTCAGCTGCTAATGCTTCGACGACTTCACCATGGAGATCAATCTTTAGAGATGCTAATCTTTTTAATAGCCACGATATAAAAGGAAGTGAATAGTCTATTTATCATGGGGTTTCCTCAAAGCTGATCGCCTGGATGATCGAATATCATTTCCTGGTCAACATAATTACAATGGCAAACCCAGTTATACTTAAGAAAACAGGAGCTCGTAAAAACACTTCGATTAAAAAAATTACACGGTATTACCCATCACCAAATCATGAAACATTCAACACACATTTACTCGCATAATGGGAAAAACAACAGGGAGGGGGAAGGACGGACCTTATCACAAACTGGGCAACAATCACTTCGTTCCATCCACTCAAGAAGACAAGATAGATGAAAATCATGCTCACAAGTTGTCACCATTTTAGGATTTTCTGTGTCGTATTCTGCACATGAAGTTCATTACGAGTATTTTGCAATGTAAGTTATTCTTCAGGGGAAAAAAAGGTGGAATGGATACCTATGCAGTGTATTTTTTTCCAAATGGAAAAAGGAAATCATACCTTCAAGACAAATAGGACAAGCGTCTTCTTCTTCTTGAGCCGAGTGATAAGACTCGGTATGTTTTGAGATTTCCAAATCAGATTTGGTTGGCGATGCGAGTAGGATATCAGCAAGTGTTTTTCCCTCTGATTTTCCACCATGACCAACAGAGGTAATTTTGTCACAGCTACCAGCTGTTTCTCGTAAGACTATAGACTCGAGTGTTTGTCTGCCAATGTCGCCTTTAGGTCCTTGATTTCCACGAGCATGAGTTGGAGTTTGCGGACGCCCAAAAAGCACATTAAATGGAATAGGTGCAGGAGGGGGACGGAATGTATCAGGGCTAGATGTGTCCAAGTTCAGCCCAACCAAGAACCCCGTGGGAAGACCAGAAGCTGTTCCACCATACGATCTCAAATTCTCTTGTGCTTCCAAAGACGGTGGACACTACACAAAGGAAAAATAATTATTTTAGTAATGTAAGTGCTATCAACACCCATAACAGGTACGACACAGACAAAGAACCACTTGATAATATGATGACAGAAAACATTCAAATAGCATAGTGACCTATTAGTATAGATTTAAGAGATGTAAATAGCATACAAAGTAGACAATAATAGTTTTACCATCCCCTACTAATAGAAATTATAGGTACTAAACAACATTACCCTTCTGCCTCTCTAGCTAGTTACAACAACTGTTGAGGCAAAGAGGGTTTCAAATATATCCAGTCATACCCGTAACCATATTAGAGATTCAAAACCTGTAACAGATCTAGAACATGCAAAGATGAGACATTAGTCCTAGAAATATATCCCAAACAGAATCATCTTTAGTTCATTGTTCTCGTACAAAATGTGGAGAGATGTTCAGTCACTTTTTGGACAAAAGGTGCTTCTTGGCTTCACATTCTTGAGTCGAAACTCGGAACAGCGTGGATGGATGTGTAAGCATTCTTCAGGCTGGTCAAGTGACTGAAAAATTGCGTCCATGTGTCTCATACTCACATGCCAAGCTTTTTTTACTCCATGTTCAATCGCTTCCACGAGAAGATGTTCAACCTGACTTCGTAATTCTTCAATCACAAGCAGAATAAACTACGTTGATCAAGCTTTCCTCCCTCTTAATGGGCATGCATGGACTCCATGGTGAGCACATCCAGATAGCTAGCTGACATTAACTACGAGAACTCCAATTTGTTTCACAGACCCAAAATGATAAAAGTAAAATATTCTAAGCTACTCTTAAATTAAACTATCTCAATCACATACAAACTGCAAAAAAAAAAAAAAAAATAGTCGCTCAAACACAGTCACAATTGTGGTCAACTCCAAGTATTCACAACCGGTAAGAGAGAAAAGAAGAGGCTAAGGACAATATGCGCTCTGGATACACAGCGCCACAGCGGTGACTTCAAAAGGGACTGTAAGTTGTTATATATCCAAGAAAGTAACTATCACGAAAAAATACAGAATCCTATCAAATGTGTTATAGACTCCTATACAATGCTCTACGACTGGAGAATGATAAGAAAATAGAAACTTTAAAAGAGAAACAAACTGACATAATAATAAACAGGTGTCCCGTGGTGTAATTGAGCTTTTCTGGCAGAGCAACAGCAACCTCCCATTGTTATTCAAACTTTATTTCTTCATATCACATCGCCCTCTGTCATACGAGCAAACCCAAAAAAAAAAACATTAGCCCTCACGTGTGTTAAGACTCGGCTTCAAAAATTTACCCGCAACCAAATCATTATGAAAACAATCGATCTAAGACTAAGGGTTTGGCATGGACTCAATAGGTAGCAGGCTAATATCAGTTCGTATATAGGCCTAATCACTCGTAAGTCGCAAGGACCATAACCAAGCATCCATGCACAGTTTAGCCTCATTTGGTATTGAGTAAATGTCGGTGTGGATCCTTACTACGTTTCTTTGGTTTGTATTAATGCAAAAGTTCAGAAATATATGAGCAGAAAATCAAATTTGTTCCCGCGGTAACTAATTTACCCTATAAAATACACATCACCTCACAATTCCGATAACTTCACGAGTTCTCACTGTTCAACTATGAACAAAAAATACATAAAAGGGTCCCTCACAATGACACCCAAAACCCACGATCACGATTTCAACTCCATCTAGAAAAGGTTGTTCCATCACTGAAAATCGATTCATACAAAACGCCACCAAACCAACACCAGGGAGATCTGTTTCAGCATCGACACACAAACAGAACACGAGTAAAACCACGAAAAATACTCGGATTTCACAGTTTCCACCCTAAAACCCTATCTCAACTCTCAAATTAACACTTCCTTAAATCAAACAATTCACAAAATACTCAGATTTCTATCTCAAGTTACTAAAATCCTTCCCACTTCGCCACTGCGGGATTTCCGTAAATCAAACAATTCGCGAAAACGAGTACTACTCCGTATCAAAACAAAATCATGATCCAATTTGTACCAATTACAACATACTGTATATACTTAGATACTCCGTACATTTTTCTCAAAACATTTCTTCACAAATCCTGCCATAAACATCTACCAGATTCTCAAACACACAACTTAATAGCTTAATTACGGAGTATTTGCATACTGTTTATAACAACACAAATTAATAAGAAGCTCTAATGACGCCATTAAACAAAGCTCAGAACTCATAATTACACACATAAATGAGCATTAAACAACTGTACGAGCTAATTACAAAGATAGTAATAAAGAGGTGTAAGCGAAGAAAAAAAAAAGAAAAAATTTCGAAAAAAAATCATGGAAAAATCGCAAAAAAATTAACGATAATTGAACCAGAAAAACGGAAGAATGAATTAATTATAACGAGTAGTATGGAAATTAAGAAGGAGACGGAGATGAACCCTAGAATTGAGAAAGAAAGGTAAAAATTGGGGGAAAAAAGTGGGGATTACAGTTACCTGGGGAATAGCTGAGGAGGAGAGAGAAAGGGGAGGAAAAAGGAAGCTATTTATTTTAGTTTAATGAAGAGTGATGAACTCCGTAAAAATTCAGGAATTTTATGTGTCTTATGAATATTGTACTGTATACGTATACTCCTTGGAATGCAAATTCCCCTTTTAAAACAAGGGAGGACGATTTATCGATCTAGTAAGTTTTCTGAGAGACGGTGCCTCATTAATTTTATTGAGAGATTTAGTACAAATGAAAGTAACAGTGGTATCAAACCTAATAGAAGTAGGTACGATTAAAATAAAAGAGTGTACAAATATAAAGAGGGTACGCTTGTTATAAAAACAGGTACAAAACAAAGTTGTCATTTAAGGGTACGAATATGACATGGAGTGGTACTGAAGAGTGGTCTCTCAATAAGTTATTGAAAGACCGTCTCTCCCAAGAATTTGTGTTATCGATAATGTTTAGTGTGAGGTCATATTTCAAAAAATTTACTCCTTCGTAAATATATATTTGCCTTAAATTTATTAGTAATTCTCTTGTGAGATCGTCTCACGGTAAATTAATGTGAGGGTGTGAGACATACTAATAGAAATACACTATAAATATCAAATTTTTATAATTTTTATTAACACGTAACTAAAAATATACTCCATAGACAAAAAAAAGTGAGTATCGACGTACGTGCATAAAACAAACGTATACAAATGGTTGAAACGGAGGGAGTAATAAATGTACTGTAACTAACTTGTATGAGAGACAGAGAGACGTCTAACAATAAATTTACCGTGAGACCGTCTCATCGAATAATTTGTGTAAATTTAAAGAGTTTAATAGAATTAACAAAGTAAAAATAGGATGCTTAATGATTAACGTAATGAGTAAATCTTTCAAAATATCATCCCATGCTAGACTAGTACTTCGTATGAGAATAGAGTTCAACTAAGTTAAGTTGGTAAAATTACGAAAGATAATATTCGTGATTTGGGTTATTCGTAGGATTGTTATAATGGGTCAAATATTATTCATTTAACTCAATAATGATAAAGCATTGAGAAGAAGGTTCAGCTCACGTGGTTAGAGCTTTCTTACCCTGATCAAGAGGTCAGAGATTTGATTCTCATCTGCGACTAAGTGCACGCTTCGTTATACAAAAAAAATCCTATCATCATAATTATTATTGTTATTATTATTATACCTTTGAACCAAAAAAAATACTTGTATAAATTACTGTGAAACATAATATGGAGTATTAATTACACTAAATTTTAAGTATAAAAAAAAAAGATAAATAAAGTTTTGTATTAATAAATACTCCGTACAGGATTGTTTAAATCGATTTAATCTTAAAATAGATATACGCAGTTTGGAAAAAAAAGTAAGAAAATGGTTAATTGTTTAATTTACTCTCCTAATAAAAGTGGTGATTTTTTTTTTAAAAAAAAGTAAATTGGTCTGAAAAGGAGTGAGGGATGTTGACTGTTTAGTGTGTAGAAGTAGTACAGATTTGTGGGCAACAAAGAAAGCCAATTGTGATGATGTCAGCCTTTTTTTTTAATGTATTTGTCCTTTCTGTCTCTACATTACAAAGAGGTGGCCACGGGTCCGTCACCGGTCCGGTCCAGCTTGAGTGCTGTTTTTCGTCGTCGATATTTCAGCCACGTCGTCGGCGCTTTTTAAAGTAAAAGATGATATTGCCCTTGCCTTGCCCTTGCCTTAATTTGATTAGTTAACTAATGTTATGTAATTTTAGAAGTTAGATTAGTTATTGAAACTCGTTAATGAAGCGGTTTTTTAATTTTTCAAACCGTTCCGTTATTATCTTGTCCTTATTATATATCCACTTAAACTCCACTCACCATATTTAATTTAATTTTCTCTCACTTAAAAAAAGCGTCTTTTCTTTAGAGAAACCCGACTTTTCTAGAAATTAGGTTATCGGCGATTTTTAATGTGAAAAGACAACAACGTCCTTCCCTAATTACATTCACTAACTTTGTTAATGAAATTAAAAAGTTTAATCATGTTAATGAAACTCGATAATAAAACGTTTTTTTTTTTTTGAAAACCGTCATTTTATTATGTTACGGATTATGTTATATTATATATCCTCCCCCATCCACAACAACACTAATATTATTAATAATATTAAAATTGTATTAATAGGCGATTTTAGGAGGTTTTAGAATCAAATATAGATAATAGTTTAGTAAGGTTTATCAACGATGTTCAGTTGGTTTAGTGGTGAAGATGCTCATTTGTGTTCAAGAGGTTGTGGGTTCGAGCCGTCCAGGGGACCCCCTAGACGCGAAATTCATGCGTCTAGGGGACCCCCCAGACGCGAAATTCATGCGTCTGAGGGGCCTCTTAGACGCGCAATTCATGCGTCTAGGGGACCCCCCAGACGCGAAATTCATGCATCGAAGTCTGTTTCCAGACCCAGTTCGCGAAAAATCGACCCCCCAGACGCGGATTTCCAGCGTCCAGGGGGCCTCCTAGACGCGAAATTCATGCGTCTAGGGGACCCCCCAGACGCGGTTTTCCGGCGTCGAGGTCTGTTTCCTGACCCAGTTCGCGAAAAATCGAGCCCCATTTCGATTATAATTAATACTATTAGATTGATAGTTTAGGTTCCCCATAGCTAATTTGTGTGTGATATATACCCTAATTGAGTAGTTATTGTTTTGTATATTCGATTTTGGTATCGATTTGGCTGATGGTGGGATCGATTTCTGCGAAATATAAATTTCCTAAACATATTCCCGGGATACATTTAGACACGTGTCTCGGAGACCGTTCAATAGTCCAAAAACCGACATTTCATATTAGTCGGGAATATATTTGTTACGTTAGTTAAGAAACTTAATTAAATTCATTAGAATATATTACATAAGGGTAAAAGAGTTACGTTGAGACACGTGCCTCAAAAACCGTTCAAGAGTACAAAAACCGTAATTTTAATTTACTCGGAAATATTAATTACATTAATTAACAAACTTAATTAATATCATTAATCATAATTAGGGGAAGGGTAAAAGAGTAAAATTCACGTATAAAGCGCCGACGACGTGGCTGAAATGTCGACGACGAAATGTAGTATACTCCAGCTTCCTCACATGAGCCTAAAGTCCTAGACTAGTCATGGACTCATAGTCTAGTTTAGATGGGTTTTAATACTTGAAAACATAATGGTTGTAAACCATATATCCCATATTCTTCAGTTGGTCTCTCTTGCGACGGATATATCCGTTGCAAGCTTAAGACGGGTCAAGTAAGTACCACTTGAGGAGAAAAGGACAATCATTTATCTAGGTTTCACCAACCTCACTTTTGTCTTATCTCACTTATTTGGTACCTATTTGACCTGTCATACGTTTGTGACGGAGATCTCCGTCACAAATAAGAATTTGTGCATATTCTTTTGGATCAAATTAAACTGAACTAAATTGAATCGAACTGAAGTGGGCAGAAGTATTAAGACAAAATGAATCTCCTGGGCTGAACTGAACTGGGTTGAAAAGAAGTTGAAAAAACAGAGTCTTAGATAGATTGTGGGTGGGTCGGGTCAGGTCGGGTTTGGGAAGAATTGATTCAGAACTCGTCGGAAGGGAAGGAATAGAAGGGTCTCGTAAGCTCGAGTTTAGTAGGAAAGTCAAAGGTGTCATGTTAGCCGAGGTGGCTAGATTCGCTATTTTGTTACAGTATGTAAGTATGTTGATATATACGACTATATATATGAGTATAAAAAATTGTACCATACATTGTATAACTCGTATTGAAGCACATGAATATGAATGATGTCAGATTCTTGTTTGTGACAATACTATCCGTTGATTATGTATTGAATTTTCAATTTAGAGTTCATAGATACTAGGGGGCTTTTATGACCTTTGGTTAGCTCTGATAGCATACTAGATAAATCATCTCAATTATGAGTATTATTTATAATAGGACTCTTCCCCTCCAACGTCCAGTCAATAATTTATACGTGTACTTTACAGTACTTTTTTGGATGTATCAATCAGAAACAATAAATTTACAAACAATAAAACAGTAGGTTTCAGGTACAAATCTCCATATATCGTAATGCGACTAAGTGCGTTTTTCGATGAAAAAAAAAAATGCTACACTGTGGGATACCTGTAGATTCTAATTGACACGAATAAAGATGGTGAATAAAGTGGGAAAAAAATTTAAAAATATTTGTGTTGAGTGTAGATGTTTGGCTTTTGTAACTTTGTTACTCAATTCTCGTATTTATGGTGCTATTACACGCAACCAAAACTTGTTTTCGGCAAACCCTTTGATAAAAACCTTTTCCTGCCTTTTTATTTGACTTTGATTGGTAGGTAGGTTGGACCGGTTTGTCTTGTTCAAGACGGTCATATTCAGTTTAAGATCATCGATAATTATTATCGTTTACTCCTTCTGATTTTTTATTATCTTCCCTATTTCCTTATTGGGCTGAAACACTTTTTCTTCCCTATTTCCATTTTGGGTCATCAACCTGTGATCTAGAATCAACCTTACATTTCTCTCTCTTACTTCTTTTATTTTGAACCACACATTCCTACACCATTATTTTCTTCCCAAAACCAAAGGGGAAGATAATAAAAAATCGGAGGGAGTATAATTGTTATACTGTATGATAGAGGTAAAAAAACTGTAAAAGTTTGTGCTCTTTTCATCTCGGTCATTTATTTATTATTTTTTATATATATTATTTGTGAAAAATATTTTAATCAAAGGTAAACAAATGATCGAGACGGATGGGGTATCTTTGTTAGTTGGTGATCACTCTCAGATAATTAAAAGTAAATTAATTCTCTAATGAAACAATTTCATACGAAGTTTATTGTGAGATCTCTTGCATGCATTAAGGCAGTTAGTTTTCTAGATTTGTACTCCCCCGTTTCGTTAATTTAATTAAAATACTATTCACAATTAATATAAAAGGTAAACAAATGAACGAAACGGAGGAAAAATTATGTATTAATTATCTTTATTTCGATCATTTATTTACGTTTTATATTATTTATAAAGATCGAGTATATCTGTATATATAAACCCTAAAATGATCTTAAATTAAATTGTAACATGTCATCATAAAAATTTGGTAACCCTACATGTATATTATGCTCTATTATCATAAGGTGCATGCCGACATGCATCTATATATTATCTTGGTTTAAAGAACCTAAAACTTGCCCTATTGCCAAGTATGGATGTATGTATGTATGAATATTTATAGGTCAAAATCATCAATCATATCAAAATTGAATGTGTTTCAACCATTTGGATAACCTACATTTTTACAAATTTGTGTGTGGATCCATTATAAATTAAAGATAATGACAAATGAATTGATAAGCACCATAAAATTATTAGCCTCTCTAAATAAGGAAAACAAAAATAATAGTAATAAAGAAAATAATACCCGTGTACCTGGCCTCACTCTTTTTATAAAACCGTCTTATAATTCAAAATTGAAAATAAAATTGATTGAAAATAGAGATTTAAAAATAAAAATAAGGATTTTAAAGTTAATTATTGTGGTCTTTTAGGCAATATATAATTTCTATGACACAATCTAACGGTAATTTTATTGTGAAACTTTTGATCTCGACTATTGCTTGCTGTTACGTGTCTGAATAAAGAATTTGTGTAATTTAATACTCCATCAAACAATTCAATATTTATATTTGATGTAATTTAATAGTCCATCAGTACGGTTGATGCGAATTACAGCGGAAACGGTTTTTGTAACGATATTTGTTTTATGTGATTTTGTAAACGAACCAAAAAGACTCACTCACTCACACAAAACAATGGATATTTGATGAATTAGACCTATAATTCATCAATGGTGAACGAATCTCAAGACCTATTGAGATCGAACAAGTTAATACTCAAAATGCATTTGAATAAAAACGGGATTTGCATGCTAACAAGCAAACATAACTTTTCTTATCTTTCTTCAGTGTCTTGCATTCCACACAAAAGTGGCTTAAATAGCCCAAGAAGGACAAACAAAAGGTCCCTTGTAAACCTTTGAATTAACTAACTAATTTAAGGGTACTAAGCTAATTAATCTAGACTACTTACTACAACTTTTTAATGAGCAACATAAATAAAATCATAAACTACATAGACATTAATTTACTACACCTATTTTATTAACTAAATAATAAAGTTGTAGATGGTAAATTGTAAACGAGTCACATTTTTATCTGTCGACGGTCAGTGGCCGGGATCCTTCAAAACAATATCTTTGGTGACCATTTCATATCGTATCATCCCCTCCTCCTTTAAAAAGGAATTGACCACAATTCCTGTGACTTCAGTCCTCCGGGATCAAAGATGTATATCGGCAACAAGGAAGTGACATGGATGACACATAATAGGATAAAACTCGAACTTATAATCGAACCACCCTCGATGCTAAGCCTTATGTTGTTGAACGGGCAAATTGAACCTAATGAAAAATTCATAGCCGCTACACAATCGACCAAATAACAAATCACTTGGCATTGAAATTCAATAGGGTCAATTATATGTTTGTTTAGCTTTGAAATTAGAACAAACTCAAAATCATAATCCGTAGGACAACACGACTCCTTGACATTAACAATAGCCTCTTCATCTATATAATCATCATAAAAAAGAGGTAACAATGGATCAAAAATCAAACTTTCCTCGTAAGTGTTCTCCAACGAGAAAATTTCCGACATTTTTTTTTTTTCGACCTTTTTTTTTTGCCCGTGAACAGTACATGGTGAACAGTGATTTTTCCTTTTTTTGAAAAAAAAAAAAATCAAACTTAAATAAACTAACCGAAACTTCAACAAGAACCACGAGATAATCAAAACCGATTAACCCTCGACCTACCTCGCTCGAGTTTAACCTTTGAATTCCAATCGCAATCGGAGATTCAACCTAAAACTTGGTTTCGACACTCCCTTGGACCGTCTTGATTTTAAGAAAAATCAAGATCCGAAGCTCTGATACCACTTATGATGCGAATACGCAGCGGAATTAAAAGAAAAAGGATAAGCAGACACCAAGTTAGACCTATAACTTGATGAACGAGATTGGCTAACCAAGACCTATTGGTTCCAATCGAGTAATAATTAGGATTCACGTCCTAAATAATCACTATTTTGGATTATCGCAACAATCCGAGTTTCACACCAAACGTAGCACACGTTTAAGAGCGACACAATTTTTCTTTTTATTTCATCAATGTCTCTTATTACAAGCTAAACAAAAGACTATAAATAACCTAAGAGAAAAGACGTTACATCTAACTAGGCATCCAAAAGCCACTGAATTCAATAGTAGCAATTAAGTAGCTAATAATAATACTACTAAATAAATTGCAATAAAAACTACTAACTAATAAGGTATTAATTCCCCAACCCTTTTATTAACTAAAATAATAAAGTTGTAGATGGTAAATTGTAAACTTGTAACATTTTATCTGTCGACGGTCCATGGTCGGGATCCTTCTAAATAAGGTCTTTGGTGACTGTATCATATCGTATCAACGGTCTTCATGGTCTATTATAACCTCAATTGTCTCAATTTATACCTTACTTTTTTATTGAAAATTTTATTTTGCGAAACTTTACTTTATAACAAATCTAAGTATATATTAATTTTATTATATAATACAGGATATTATTCTTTTTCCAATTTGATTATGTATATATATTCGATAATGTCAATATTTTACAAAGTTGACGTTAATAAATACGGAGAAACCGTGAATATAACCACTAAATAGAATTAGACAGATTACTAATCGGTATATATGGTGTAGTATAAGATAATAATTGGATGCTAGCTAGGGTCATGACTCATGACTCATAGGATCATATCCAATCATTAATCATTTAAGTTTGTATAAACAACATTATTAATTACTTATCGATTTGGATAAACAATTGCGTGATTCTTTGTAACACCATCTTAATTTAATCAACTAATTATAGAAAAAAAATGTAACTTCAACATTACAAAAAAATGACATCCATTATATATATTTGAATTTGATTGAAATCCAATAAGAATCTGTGGTCAATCACACAAGTTATGTTATGAATCAATACCTAATCGAATTAGTACGAGTAGTATTTAGTTGTTCAAAGTATATCTCTTAAACGTCATTATCTAAATTGACGACATTCATGAAAAGAACGGGTAATTAAGCTCAAATGATAAGACCTCTCTTATTCTGATCGAGAGATTGGGGGTGAAAATTACTTTCATTTTTGATTATCATCCTTACAATCGGTAAGCGTGACAAAAGTTTCTCCAATATAATATCGACTGTTTCTGTAAAAAAAAAAAAGTAATTTATACTCGTAGAGTAGAGGTCAAAGGATGAGTAAGTTCACAATTACTTGATATGTAGTTTCATACAGTTAGGGTTCAGGACCGGATCAGAATCTCAAAAAAAACCAGACCGGAACTGGACCGCAATCCCTAAAATATGGACCGGGATCGGACCAGTTAGACCGAAATTTGCATTTTTTTTTAAAAAAATTCCGGTCCAAAATTCTGGTATTTTGGACCGGTTAGGACCAATTAGACCGAAATTTTTAGCAAATAAATATAATTTCCATCTTTCCGATCCAAATCGGACTGGACCGAAACCCGAAATCTCCCAAATTGATGGACTGGATTTTGAACACTCCTACATATACAATACTACGATAATTTACTGCTCATATAATAAATATAATTATCACTAATCACGAATCTAACTTTACGTTGAACTAGATCGGATGCATGTAACTAACAAAGACGATATTTTATCAAGTTATTTACTCGTATTTGGTAAGGGGTAATTTTTTTTTATTCAATTTTTTTTTGTTTTTACGTTTTCAAAGCTACCCGCTCACTGTTTGTAACATTTTGATTTCCCGCCATTTTCCAACGGTAATTTTGATCTCCACCATTCTACGATCTCCACGTGTCACCATTCTACTATTTCCAACGGTAATTATGCATGAACACAAATTGCAAGATACTCGTATATACTACCATATACTCGTATTCTCTCTGTCTCAATTATCTATTTATTTTTAATTAAAAATATTCCTTAAAGATAAATAAATAACAGAGACAAAAAGTGTACATTTAACTCTAAATCTCGACTTTTTCATACTCTATACTCTATTCTCTCCTAGCTATGCTTCAATGGTAGAAAGACTAGACTACTAAAGCTACTACCATTCATCAATGTGCACTGTTATGCACACATACAACAAAATTATTTACAGTTACTTCTCTTAGACACTATGAGAAATCGAATCTTGTCGACTCAGTTCGTAGTTGTCACTTTGTGGTCTCTGATTCTCAGCATTCATCACGGAAGGTATGATCTTCGAACAAATAAACAGGAACGATGATGTATATATGCTGATATGCCAAATGCTGCAACAACACAGGATTTCGCACCCAAAATTCAGCATCTCGAAATAGTTTTTTTATTTTTTTAAAAAAGACGAATTACGAGTACCTGTGCCAAATCCAATAGGTGGAGCTAGTTTCAAGGTTCCAACTAATGGCAGCCATGGCGAATGCAATGAAACCGCCGACCATGAATCCCCAGTGGAATCGTTCCCTCAGCAGCTTGATTACATTGTGAAACGACGATGTTATCATGATCCAACTGAAATTAACAAAACAAAAAATCACTTAATATTAATAAATAGTACAGTAATAATTATATATCGAAAATAATGAGGTCATTGAATGTGAATCTATCACCTGTTATGTGCATTCAAGCAGAACCCCGTTGAGAATGACAGCGACCTGTATTTTTTAGAAAACTCGATGAGCCAACCAATAAGCAAACCAGCGGCCCCAATCACGATCACCAGCCATAGATTTGCGGACCTGGTTGCTCCGCTTACAGCCATTAATGCTGTGAGAATCGATAGTGCTGCATGGATAGTCCTCTTTGATGCTTCGTCAATGGTAGTCATGTACACAAATGTACTGACCACCGCCATGAACGACAGCCAGAAATCCATAAACTGATATTATATATATCAAATTACGAGGTTAATACTTAATAATAAAGACAATAAACGACTGAATTTTAGAATCCAGGAAACATGGGAAACACAGCCATTGCTTTACCTGTAAGACGGGAAAAGTTAATACACACCAAGAGCCGACATCACAAGCATGGTAAAGCGCGCTTGAAATTCCACTTGATGTAAAGATAACCCACTCCGCATATGCCTGCACCAAACAAATTTGACTAAATATCATCGAGGTCAATATTTTAGCAGACTAGCTCATTTTACCGTTTCTTGAAACTTGAGACAAATGCATATTCATTGAATGATTCATTGCATAAAATCAGCTGAACTTTCGGACTTAGTTACCTTCTTCCGGAGAGACCAATAAGCAGGAAGGATGGCAGCAGCGTTGGATGCAACAAGCGAGATAAACTGCCATTTGTGACCTGCATTAGTCTAAAGTGAATACACCACGCCTGAAATTTATCCTCGTCAAACTCAATTCCTTCTACCAAGAAACAAGATCGTGTATCATGGTAATCTCTTCAACTGTTTACTTGACACATGCAGTACATAATTCGAAATTCCAGAGTTACATAAACGTACGTGACACCACGGCTAATTTGTGTAAAAAAGAATGTTTAATTCGGCCTAAACTGAATGCTGAGGTATTTAACACGTGACATGCAGCAAGTAAAGTGTCGAAAGTGATATAAATTAAAAGGTAAATGAAATGTATGTATACCCTGTTGTGTTACGACTTCAATGCTGCAATCGATTCCTCCATGTGTTTTGTCACAAGAACAATAGCTGAGAAATGCAACCAAACCAATCAATTAGAATCGATGATATCATAATATGACAAACTGGTATAAATCTCATGCAATTGCACGATTTTTTTAAAGGAGAAGTCGTATAAATGAACAAACAATTAAAATAATAAGACATCTACTGTGATTACCTGTAAACCGTCAACCCACTTTCATCAACAAAAAATCTACACGAACCATGACCCGAGCATCCCTTGGGACACCGTTCCAATGAAACAGACATTGTTGACTGCTTAGAGGACGCAGTATCAGTAGAATTCAGATGCTTCAAGCCGAAAGTCCAGGTTCCTTCGCGTGCATATAAGATATAAAAATCAATGGGGTTTTTGCTAGAGTTAGAAAGGTAGAAAAACATCGCCCCATCGCTGTTGTCTGTTGAATTAACATAGTAGAAATCGTGTACAACAGCAGATGGAAGACCGCCATATCTCACATACATCTCGCTGCCAATGTTTTTGTCGGATGTTAATTTGATGTGCAGGTTAGCTCCAGAAGCACCTCGAGGAACGTCGAATACAAAGTAAGTCCAAGTGTACACTGAGGGTTCGGCTTCCATTGGAGAATCGGTCAAAAGGGGATCAAGAGGAAACTCGGGTGAAAGTGGATTTCCATCTAGTGGTACATAGTACGATTCAAACGGGAATGGATTTGGCCCCAGCACTGTCTGAAAACAACGCTTACCACATTAGAAAATTACTCCTCGAGTAACAACAACAACAACAACAACAACAACATCAGAGCCTTAGTCCCAAAAAGATTTGGGGTCGGCTAACATGAATCAATATCTGAAGTCGTCATCCAAAAAGAATAAAACTTGACCAATCCCAAGAAACTTCATATCGTTCTCCATCAGCCTCGAGTGATAGAATATAATCCTGATAAATGAACAAGAGAATGAAATCCTGACCTGAAGTGTGTATAATTTCGAAGAACAGTTGGACCCGGCGCTTCCAAAAGGGCATTTAGACACCTGCCAGTCTAACGAATAGCAAACCCTGGTATCACTATCGAATCCTTTGGCTGTATTAACAAGAAGGATAATAGTGATAAACCAAGGCCCAATCTTTGGTAACGGGATCAGTATAGGGCCTTTACTCAGGTCTCCGGAATAGTCATGTATGGTCGCCAAAGCAATCGCACCATAACGAGCATAACACATTAAACTATATTGACCGACTTTTGAAGTTTGGTTCAGATTAATGTCGGTAGCTGAAATGGACATGTGATCAGGTGTGCCCATAACCTCCAAGGAATAGACGATTGTATCAGTGTTTCTGAGGCAAGAATCTTGAACGGAATTCCTGCAAGAATCTACATTTTCTACGGGTTTGATTGGGGTATTGGAAGGAGAATTGATAGTTATTGAATAATTAGAATTTGATTCGGAGCATGCAAGTGCTTTGATGCTCTGGTTACAAAACTGTCCCCATAAGTTTGCCAGCGTACATCCTTCCACAGTCACATTTGCTGAGAAAGAGAATGCACTTCCCCGACTAATCTGTGCATGAAAAACGTAAAAATGAGTATAAATCGGCATTTTTTTTGGATTTTTCGTCAGAAGGCACCTAACATTTAGGTCTTCTGTAAATGAGGCACATAAAGTTTTTTTTTCCCCAAAACCACCTAACATTTGCATTTGTTTATCTCGAGGCACCAAAGTAGGATTTTCATAAAAAAAAAAGTCACGAAACCGTCTTGGCTTAACGGAAAATTTGATCAGAAGGCCTAAATGTCAAGTGCCTTTTGACAAAAAAAAAACTTCTTTTTTTTCCAAATATGATTTTACACGTGAGATGAACTCATTACCGATGTAATTATATGAAAAATATATTAGTACTCCATCCCTAAAAATATAGGTGCCCGACTAAGTACTAACTCAAGATTCCTCGCATAAAGTGGGGCCGGAGAACTTGAATTTGAAAGGAGAGAGGATTTGGGTTGGTCTTATACCCAAACACGTGAGACGGTCTATTTAAAAAATCCATAGGATTAGGAAACCAAAAGAAACAATGAAATAAGCAGATTACCATCTTTGCCTGAGTCCTCATTGCACCTATTCCATTGAAAACTCCGACGTACCAGAGACCCGGGGTTATCTGCAAAACAGACCAACAGGTTAGAGTTGCAACTAGTAAGTCTAGAATTTGAAAACACACGTGAAAGCGCAAGATTTTCAAACCTGTTCGTTTGTCAGCTTCAACAATATCTGTTTCTGCAAAGGGTAGCAACGCTCGACATCTTCTAGGGTATCAATAGTTCTAACCGTTTCATTAGAAAAATAACTCAAATCTGTACCACGATAACATTTGCCAAACCATAAACACAAACGGAAAAAAAAGTAGAAGTCAGATCCCTTAAGCATGCCAAAAAGGCAATAACAGTGGGAAATGTATTGACTATTGAACAAACGGGTTTAGGACTTTCACCTAAACGGTCTACGGCATTCTTGGGAAAATCTGGCAGTGGAAAACTTCCATCTCTAAAGCATACAAGAGGTAGCTTCGCCTTAGAAATCTTTTTTATTTCTTTGGGAGCCTGCAAAGTTTCAGTTGGTCTTACATACGGTATATCCGTTTTTATGATTAAAACGGGTTAAATATCATTCCAGTTGGATTTATCAACAAAAAAAAACTTGTTAGTTCCTAATTTTTCTGTCGCATCTGCCCTAAATGACCCGTTCCAAATTTACAGGCATACCCGTCTAACTGTCTTAAACAAAAATTTCTGGCAAAATTCACGAATGCAGTATAGTTAACTAGCGATTCACAAACTAACTTGGGAAAGACCACATGACCATTGTCTATGGTTAAACCACGTTAGGGCTTCGAAGTTTTCAAGTTTTCAAGATCCTAGGTCAGTAAATTTGAACTTCAACGAGAAAAAGGTTCAAATTCCTAGTACAGTCATAACTACCAGGTAACTGTTCGAAGGAATATTTTCCAAATCCAACAAAATAATGAAAATCAGAGAGCTTGCATCATCGTAGACTTACTGTACTCTACATACTTACAAGGTCGACATCTGACTCCAGTTGAATAGACAACGAAGAAAACCACGGTGGAAATTCAACTGCAAAACAAAAACAAAAACAGTAAGAATGCATCAGCTTGAAACGTCACAGACGTCCACGCACTACTGGATCGACTAGCCCTTTGGCCTTTTTTCCCTAGCCGATTAACGACAGGAAAACAATCAAGGATCGAGTACTATTGATGCTACATTCAAGAAGCAAATTTTGTCGAGATTACAGGTTTTGTTAATAGCTAACTGATCAGTGGGAGATGGTCTCTCAGGAGGGATTATTTTGCACCAAAAAACAAGATCACAAATTCTAAAAAGCATTAATCTTTTCACATTAATCATAAACTTCAATTACAATCACAATTACACAATCAAATACATAAAAACACCCTAAATTAAAACAACACACTCAAAAAAGATATCATCTTTGGAATCGAGATACACCAAAATCCGCATATGAGTATGGTCATCATGATATAATGCAAACAATCTCATATAGAGATACAAAAGGAACACCTAAAACTCAAAAGCATTAATCTTTGTTTACATTAATCGGAAATTTCGATGCCAACTAGCTTAGTTGGTAAGGTCATAAAGTGATACTCATGTTATGGGTTCGAACCCCATCAACATCATCATCGCCCTCGCTCTTCTTAAACCACAATTACAACTCTACCAAATACATCAAACCACCAAACCCACATATGAATTCGATGCAATTCAAACAATTTCATATAAAATTACAAAAGGAATGCCTAAAATTCAAAAGCATTAATCATAAACTTCAATTACAATTACAACTCAACCAAATACATCAAAACACCAAACCCACATACGAATTCGGTGCAATTCAAACAATTTCATATCAAATTACAAAAGAATGCCTAAAATTCAAAAGCATGAATCTTTTTTTAACATTAATCATAAATTTCAATCACAATTACAACTCAACCAAATACATCAAAACCCACATATGAATATGATCTAATTCAAACAATTTCACACAAAATTACAAAAAAGGGTGCATAAAAATAAAAAAAACATAATCTTTTTTGACATTAATCATAAACTTCAATCACAATTACAACTCAACCAAACACACCAAAACCCATATATGAATATGATCTAATTCAAACAATTTCACACAAAATTACAAAAAAAAAAGGTGCATAAAAACCAATAAAGCATTACTCCCTCCGATTCCTAAGATTCACAACATTTGATTATAATACCCCTCACAAATCTCGTAAAATGTTGCGAAACATAAGAATCGGAGGGAGTACTTTTTTTTACATTAATCACAAAATTCAATCACAATTACATATGAATATGAAATAATTGAAACAATCTCATACTATAAAATTACAAAAAGGGGTAATCAAACCTCTAATGTAACGCCATTCAAAATTCAAAATTAGATAGAATTATGAATGACAAACCTCTAATGTAACGCCATTCAAAAGGCTTGAGCTTTGTTTGTGGGTAAGTGAAGCTGGAAATAGTGACTGAATTGTAAGGAACTGTGTCCCCTGCACAAAAATCATATGAACCCAGAAATAAAATAACACATACTAGAAAATTCACATGTTTTCCCATGATTTATTACTATTAATTAATTTCTGCGATTAATTTAAATATGATTAATCTGGGGGGAGTGTTTTTAGTGAGAGCTTCAGAGTTACAGGTAGAGTTTTAAGTAAAGAGCAATTAGGAAGAGACTGGTTTTACTTGATTAATTAAAATCTGTGGAAAATTGAGGTTTGTTGAATTTTCTATGAACTTTTTAGGTTGTTTGGTGGACTTAGTGTGAGGGGATTTAGGAAGAAAAAAAAATGGATTTTGAAATTTTTGGTAAGTAGAATATTTTCGGAATAATGTATATTATTAGTCGTAATGATGTTATTGAATCGGAATTAGTCATTGAAAATATATTATCGAAGCTGAATTAGGTTGATCCTATATTTCTATCAAAATTATGGGTCTGGTCTCCGTGGTCGGTCTGATCGCTAGCCAGCATCCATAACAGATCTCATGTCCTATTTTTGTGTCTCACTCTGTGTGTCACACCTTACACTGGATGTCACATCGTCTATTGAATAAATAAAATATGCAAGAAATATCGTAACTAAACCATTGTATGACACACAGAATGTGTGGGACACAAAATGAGACGGGTGATCCGCACTGACTTGCACCAACCTATTCACTATCCTTGAGTCGGATGCGGTATTACTCCTATAACACTCCGTAACAGCTCAACCTAGTTGAGTATGTCACGCGTCAGGTGTTCTAAAATAATGTACTACTCTGTATTTCTTTTGTGACGAATATATTCATGCAAGTATTAAATTTAAAACGATTCAAATAGTAATCTGTATGTATAGATATAACAAATATTTTACTAATCCGTGAACAATCTACTCTCGTCTCGTTCATTTGTTTACTAACAACACGATTAGTGTGACTTAAATTTGGTTTGGGTTAATTAGATCAGAAATGCCTTAATACACAAGTCTCTTCACTCGTCTAAACAAGTGATTTTGTGGGGGCCACACCTGAAAATAGTTGTCTCCAATTTAGTAAAGTGCTTCATTTCGTGGTCCACGTCACTTTGTTTTCTTTACTAATTTTACAAATTTGGTAAATTTTCATATCTCGGTCGTATTATAATAATGAATAGGAAAATCGAATCTGAAACATATTGTATTGATTAGCCATTCATATAAAATGAAGTGGGCTGAAATGAAACGGCCGAGACAAAATGAATTTTCTGGGGTGAAGTGGACAGAAAAGGAATTGAAAAGAACTCGATACCTACTTATATGATAGGAGTGTCACATAACGACAATTTGTATATATGTCGACAAACTTGTTGAGAGTGACAACGAAACAAAATTGAAAACCGATCACAAACTCAAACATTGGCAAAATATTGTACTCGTATTGATTAGCAATTCATATAAACAAGGGCACATCGTCACACCAAATCAACCGGGTTTGCTATTTGCAACCCTTACATTCACAACTCCGTTGTCATAACTCATCATAACCCGTACGTATACTATACACAAGGGAGTTTCGGGCACTAGGAAATTAAAACAAACAAGACGATCGCACATTTTGATTAGGTTCAGGTTATTTTGAGACAAAACCGTTGATTAAAATCACCACGTGAAACTGAAGGATTCGAAATTCAGATTATCTGCCAAACCAGATGCACATATAGCCGCAACCTCGTGCCTTAGTCCTTTAGGTCCACATGCTAGCACCCCTACATTTGACTCCTTTAGATCAAACAATAAACCTGCAATGCAAAAAAAAAAAAAAAAAACAATATATAGCTCATTAAACCCGAAAAATATCTCATTCGGCCACTCAAGTCAAGTCAGATCAGGTCCGAATATTTGTAGTCGCGGCTAGTTAACTAGTTTAATTAGGTTTGATCATTATCGGTCCAGTCGTTAAGGTCAGGTGTAGTCAATTGGGTTTGTTTTGCTTCAAATTAGTCATTTTTAGGCCGAGTTGGGTAGGTCAGGTCAGGTTTGGGTCACTTACTAGTCAGGTCGATTCTTAGCTTGCCAGCTCGGGCTGGGTCAGGTTTGGGTAGGTCATGCTAGTAATTTTTTGGGACGGGTTAGGGTCACTGGGTCAGGTTAGACTACTTGTCAGCTTTACCTGTAATTAATAATAATCTTTGAAACAGAAAATAGACTTACGCTTAAGGTTAGGCCTTTCGCCGTAGTGGACTTCAATAGAATCGAAAATGGGCTGATGGGGAAGACTCTCAAGTTCTCTATCAGCATTATAGTACTGTGACTCGGGTGTCGCTTGTGGTGTCGCTCCTTCTAAGTTAATTATCTGCTTCGCTTCCATCACGTTCCGTTTCTTGTTCCAAATCACAGCGACGCTTGAAGTCGTCGCTATACAAATACATATGATCAATAGGTACAAAACCGTCCTTTCACCCGTTGAGAATACCGTGTTTGTGTTATGGTCGATAGGGTAGATTAGGTACTTTGTAAGGATGCCCATGAAAATAAGGAAACCTATGAAGGATGACGCGATTATGGCTCCGAGCCATAAGTGGGCGTTCTGGCCCAGGCTCGGGGAGATGGGCTCGTCGCTCACATTGGGCTTGAACCAAATGGACCGGGGTTGGGTCAGGTAGTTTACGGATTGTTGTTTTTCTTTTGTCACATAGGCCTTGATTTGTAAGTCTAGCCTTGAGATGTCATGACTTGTGCTTGAAAGTGGGAGTAGGAGGTTTAAGATGGATAGTTCGGACGTGGTTTTGAACGACGAGATGAGGAGGATTTTCGGTAGTTGAGACTTGTGGGTGGTGCTCGCGGACAGGAGGTCTCTGATGATCGAGATGAACGGTGTTATGCCACTTCCTCCACACACCATCACCACCGTTTCATACCTGTATATATAACAAGGATAATAACGTACGTCAAATCAACATGACTCGATCTGAATAAGTTAATAACGAAACTTTGAGTGTAAAAAGTGTTGTCGGTGGTCCAACCCACAAAAACATCGGGCTTGGACACAACATTTGCAAAAGTATCCTAAGCCCAGCTCACGAACTCATCTCAGACTCACTTACTCGCTTGTCCAAGACCAAATTTCCACCCTTGGTTGGTCCTAGCTGGCAAACCGGGCTGGGCCCATCTCGGTGGCCCGTCCCGGCACAAAAATAAGCACGACCTGGCCCGAAACGGTGATGACGTGGCAAAAAGCATGGACACGGCATGACCGGTCCCAAGTCGGGCTGCGTCACCAATTTGAAGAAAGGTTCGTGCCTAGGCACTGCACGGCCCGACACGAGGCACGGTTGGGCCGACACGTCTCTAAATCCCAAAAAAATGAAAAATCCTAAAAATTTGTTCAGGCATGATGAGCCCGGGCTAGGAACCGTGCCTCGGCGCATGTTCTCTTAGAGTCAGGCATGACCCGGCACGGCACACCGGACCTGCCAGGCACGACTGAGCCGGGCTTGACAGACACGAGGCATGACTGGGCCGACACATTTGGTTTGCCAGCTCCGCATGTGGGCCAAAAATTGAGAGCAAGGGCAGACTCATTCAACGTAAATAGTTTGAAACAGACACTATAGACGATAAAAGTCGTTCACTTTCACTTAGAAGGGTAGATGACAAACCTTAGAAAATGGCTAGAGGCAGGGCCATAAGGACCTTCAACAGAGACTTCAAGTCGATCGACACCCAAACCCGAAACAATATCAAAAAGCTTCCTACTCCAATTCCCACCAACCTTGATCATAACACTAAGCCTATCACTCTCCAACCCACTACTCGAAATAACACTAAAAGGATGCCATTGAAGCCTAGAAACCGCGGGAATATTAATAAAAATATTACTGGTAGGGTTATAGGTCAAACTCGGATCTTTAGCAAAATTCAGCTCCAGGGCTTCGCACGACAGAACCCTGGCTGAGAGCAGACGAACGCGTTGCCTGGATTGTAGGAATCTCAGGTAACGGTCGATGGTGAAGAGGTAGATGCCCGGGAGCATGTAGAAGGCGTAGGAGATTCCGACGTGGAGGAAGAAGAAGAGGATGAAGAGAATGTAGAGGTGGTGTGTGTAGAAAAAGAGTTCGAATGTTTTTCTTCTGAGTTTGGGGAATGTTGATATCCATAGGATTAATCCTGATAGTAAGGATAGTTCTCCTGCTATGTTTGATACACCAACTTTTTTCCACTTTAGTACCTGCATGGATTAATGCATGCATGCAAAAATATTGTATATGTAAGTTATCTTAGTTGGTAATTAATTCGATTGGAATTCTCAGGTTAATTGAGTATGATTCATTAATTCAATGAACGGTTTTTCTAATATGTATCCACTGGACACACGTTAATAAGTTAATTAAAACAATATTAACATGGATATTATTGTTTAAGTATGGCAATTAGAACTTAATATTTCAATTACATCATAATAATATCCATGATAATCTTGCTTTAATTAGTTTATCAACGAAAAATGAGATGATAATATCAGGTGATATAGAGTTTGTTTCAATATCGCCCTCTCACGTGCATATATCAGGTAATAAATTGCTACGAAGTATAGAGCATGTATTTATTGTTAATCAAATTATAAAAATCTTGTTAATTATCACCCACTATATCATAATTCTACCTTACAAAATGAAAAAAAAAAAAAAGAAAAATGAAAAAAGAAAAAAAAAAAAAGGTATACAAAGAAATTATTAGGCCATTCAAAAAAAATGTGTGAAAATGAAGCACTAATTTGAGTTTTTAGAATATTCCAAAAAGTGTGAATATTGCACTTTGAGAAGTCCAAAATGGGTGTGTTATCTTTAAAACTATACCACAAAAAATGCACCCGACTTATTATAGATCATATCGTAAATTATTGCATGAGACAATCATACATAATCAAATTAATCGTTTATTATAATAACTCAAAGTTTAACATGATAATTATTTCATTTTTAAAACGATAATAACTAATTTAGTTTAATTAATTCTTTTAAGTTTTATTTTTACCTTTTATCGACTTAACTATATGATAAGATGATTTTATAAGAGAATATTCCGTAGTCAATTTAAAGGTTTATTTCGGCGCCAACAATATAAAGTCACTTGAAGGTCCATAACAGTCACATCGTACAATTTGACTAACCATTAAAGATTTAAAGTAAGTTTTGAACTTCTTTTGCCCATATTGTCACTCCACACCTGACTTCATGTTATTTTGGATTTATATTCAGTCAATTTCAGTTCAGTTCAGTTCAGCTTCAGGAGACATATTTTGTCTCTATATTTCAGTTAGTTTCAGTTAAATTAAGTTAAGTTAAGTTAAGTTCAGTCAGTTTCAATCCAAAAGAACAGGGCTTTAGAACTTAAAAGCTAAGGCACCAAATTTTTTGTGTTAAAAACATAAAGAATAAAATTAACGTTTGCATATGTAACGAGTTAGATATCAACAAAATTATTTATTCTACGGTATTATATAGTGACCTTTAAGTATGGTGGTACTGAATTTCAATATTATATCACTCGATGATTATATTGTGGCATTACATAATTATTTGATATCTTCTAACGAAAACAAGTAAAAATAGAGTATTAATTATATTATTATCTCAATTATTTATTTATCTTTAGTTAAATTCGAGTATGTATTCTTAAATAATTAATTTGTGTTTTTCTTTATTTTTTAAATTTCTTTTTATGCCATATGCGTATATAGTGGAGTATATTAATATGTCATCCTTTGCATAGCAAATATAAATGAGATTTTAACATAATTGACGACTTTGTCTACAAAATTGTTGCATGAAGTTCACGACAAAATACATCACTTTCAAATTATTAAAACTATTCCATTTTTTTAACTAATATTTTTTTTGACTTGCCTCTTAAATCCATCAAAAATGACTCTTTAACCATCGAAAAAAAAGGTAAAATGTTTGAAATTAATTACCTCGGAAAATTGACCGGAGACGGCCCAAAATAAGATGTAACCAAGTCCATGAGAAGTGAAAATAGCCATGAGTGTGTTACCAAGCCAAATATGATACTTGATACTTGCTTCCGAAGTTAACCCTAACATCGGTAATATTGTCGACCCTCTTGTTACCGGATAAAATAGTAACGCCAAACATACGTTCCCCGTCAACCCTAGCCTAAATACCGTCGCTTCCCACTTCGCTAGCCACCTGCATGTATGCATGCATACAGACATACAGTTAAGTTCACTTCAATTCAGTACTGTATGTATCAACTAGGTTTACTTCACTTCAGTTCAATTAAGAACTGATGAGACTACTCTAAACGAAAAGAACATTAGTAATACATACTCGAATCTCTTAGATTTTTTTTATTTTTTTTTATAAAATCTCTAGCTTATATCGAGAAAAATTAATGAATATATACGAGGTATATGAAACCATCAACCATGCCATATTGCCTTATGTTCTCTATTTCATGTCACACGTTATATTAATATGAGACCGACTTTATACATACACCATTATTTATCCATAATTATTGAAGAATAATAGGCTTATTATACTCGTATTATAAAGGGTTTAATATAATATGATTTAGTTCTAAATTAGAAAAACTTCTATGAGACGGTCTCACAAGAGACTAATTAATTATCGAGTAATTAATTGTTACCTTTTCTCTCCATGTTCAAGGGTGAGACGAGCGTAGCCAACATGCAAGAAGGTAGACAAAGACCAAACGAGAAGAGCAATGAACATTATCAGAAATGATAGTTCTATCCATGATACTATCCCTAATGGTCCTTTTACTATCACCGGTCTTCTCCATATTGCCCACTTGCTCTTCTTGCTCTCCTTTCTGTACGTTCGTGAAACCGTCTCATATCAGAATTTGTGAACATAAAATATGAAGCAATGTAACGTAGGTAGGTACATCGTCTGATTATGTGATTATAATAAGCTCAATTTTTTCATTCATATTCAAATTAATTTTATTTCAGTTTTTCTAACATGTGTCCAGTAAGCACACGTTAATATGTTAATTAAAGCAATATTAACATGAATATTGTCTAAGTATAGTAAATAGAACTTAATATTTCAGTTTCTCGTGATTATATCCATGTTAATATTTCAATGAAAATGTTGTTTAGTTCGACGTTTTTTATACGAATAGTAGGATAAATATATACATGGTTGATGGGATTTGAACACAGATTATAAGGAGACCGATCAATAACGTACCTAATTACTCCATAATCACCATGAGATTGTTTTTCCAAATGAAGGTAGACTGACCCCAATAGAGCAACAAAGATGATGGGGAAAGTGAAAATCAAAATCGACTGACCTGCCAAAATGTGATTTTTACTTTAATTAGCTTAGCTTACTATTGTATTATCGACTGACGAACTATATATACAACTATTATAAAGTCGTTTTAGGTGAAACAAAATTATCGAAGTTAATATATGAAAGACATATATATTAAGTACATACCTTGAGTACCAAAGTAAAGTGAAGTGAGCTTAGGTTTAAGCAAGGGTGTCCAAGTATATCTATAAAGACTAGTAGGCATAATAATATACATCATTAAGTAACCCAACATTACTAATAATACTATCACCATAATCACCTTTCTTGCATCCATTTTTGCTCTTTTTTTTAGGTTTAAAACTCAAAAAAGATTCAAACCCTTTGTAATAATAAATTGTAATGTTGTTTGTACTAATAACTTCAAATGTGATGTTAGTATATATGTATGTATTCCTTGATTTTGTTGTACCTAGAAAGTTGCATAAGAGATCCACTTATATAGGAAAAGTTGGGGGATATCTAGATAGTGACATTATCATTTAAGTAACAACTAGTTTTAGATTTGTTTTCCTAAAAAAATCGTACTACATCGCAAGTGAGAACTGAACCCCAATTTCTTGATCGGAGTAAGGAATCAGAGTTCTTATCAGTTGGGTAGTCTAGGGTTTAGGATCCGTTAAAAAGCACAACGTTAATAGGTAGGTATTCCGTGTTAACAGTTACTGCAGATTTTATTATATTATTACATTTCTTTTATACATACTCTAATGAGTTTAGGAATATTATTTTGAGTTTTTTTAGTGTATAATTTAATTGAGTTTGGTAAAATCTTTCATGTTTTATGTTGTGATTGGTTTAGAAAAATTATTTTGAGTTTTTTTATTGTATAATGTGATTGAGAATTTTTTTTCCAGGAATTTCTTTTATGGTTATATATATTTTTGGATATTTTGAAATGATTTTTATTGATTTTTTTTCAGATATAATATTATGGTCTAGCTGAATTTTTAAACCCGATACCACATAATTCATGCAACATATTTTTACTAAATTTTCTTTGCAATATAAATTAGACTCGATTGTCTTATAATAATTCGATCAAATTGTAAGATACGGAGTACAGAGTACGGAGTAATAGATATTCCGATCCTAAATTTGTACTCCATAGATATATGCATGTACGAGTATATCATACTTCAAGAATGACAGTCGTAATTTATGTTAACTCTAATATCTGGAATAGTTTATTTTTATGGAAACAATCATATTTATTACTGTTTTTTTATGTAGGAATTTTTTTACAAACTGCATTGTAGAATTATTAAGATTTTTTTAAGTATTATAAACCCTATATATTTTGTGATTAATAAAAGAGATTGATTGTGAAAGAAGTGGATGTAGTCATGTAGATGTAAGATAGGGAGAAGCAACAAGTTGGGAAATAGTGAATGGCGTATGTAAATATGTATGCTACGTTTATTTCAATTTCAAGGCATGCTTCATGTAGCACAACATTCCCTTCAACATTACGTGTTACATTTATTATATAACAAAATTAATACTGTACACTAAGAATGTAAAGTGGGGTTAATTAATTGAGTTGACTTTATGTTTTTAGTCAAACTATTTAAACTTTTGTTCTACTTTTAGATTTTGTGGTGCATCCATAATTCATGGCAAATTCTTATTTGTGACGAAAATATCCGTCATAATTTTATG
Source organism: Agrostemma githago (assembly GCA_958450325.1). NCBI lineage: Eukaryota > Viridiplantae > Streptophyta > Magnoliopsida > Caryophyllales > Caryophyllaceae > Agrostemma > Agrostemma githago. Next base: position 78,679,361 of record OY288241.1, on the reverse strand, counting down.
ACAGGTCAAATAATATATAATACTCCAGTCACTTTGATAGATCCCTTGGATTTGCTTTTCTAGCAAATGGTATTATTTGACATGTTGTCGTCTTCACTGATTTATGACAGATATATCTGTTACAAGAGAGACTTACAATATGTGATCACACTATATCTAGCTTCTTAGCTTACTTCATCACATTCCCATTCCCATTATTCCCATGGTGTGTTAGCGCAAAGCGCAATCCATGCTGCTGCCATTTTTGATGAAATCATGAATGACATGATCGAGTAGCTAGAGTCATAATGGGGTCCGATTTTGGTCGGGTTCAGGTTTTTTTCAGCTTTGGGATTAGTCATTAATGTCTTACAAAAATCGCGAAATTAAAAGAAATGTTTGTTTCAAGACAAAATAACATAATGAAATTGTAAGATCCTGGTCGGGTTTTGATTATTTTCAATTCGAGTTAGTCGTTGATGTCTTACCCAAAATGTGGAATTGTAAGATTCGTCCCATAATTTTTTTTTAAAAAAAAAAAAAAAAAAAAAAAAAATTGTTTGAAGACAATAATAATCTACATGAAAGTTTATATGAAACGTTAAATAATTAAACATTTGAAATTTCAATGAATTATATACGAAAATAAATGAAATAGTCTTATATGACGTTTATATGAAACGTTAAATAATTTAAACATTTGGAATTTCAATGAATTATATATGAAAATAAATGAAATAATCTTATACGGATTGAGTAGTGAGATCGTTTCATAAAATAGGACTTTTAATTTCAATACCATCATCATGCATTCATGCCTAAACCCAAATGGTACTTAAAACAATAATAATCATACATTCAATGGTGCTAAAGAAGCCACATATGTTATACGTAGAGTTGACATACATAACTTGCATTGTCCTCCCTATTATTTACTCTAACATTCATGAAAGACGTCTCACATAATTAACGATAAAACTGACTATTAATTAATTTATTTATTTATTTGATAATTAATATTATACAGAATATCTCACACTATTTTAATGCGAAACTTTACTTGTAATTCCAATTTAATTTGACTAAATAAACGCCTCTTTCCTTGGCTCCGTATCAAAAACCTTTGGCCAATTAATGTTGACGTTTGTTGTAAGGAAATATATTGTGTTCTCTTGTTTTTCACTACAATTTTATTTATTTATTTATTTTTGTTTTACTTAATTCTTACTCATATATATTTTGTGTTTGGTTGACTTTCATAGTGATTATAGACCTCTCACAGAATCACAACTCACACGAAAAATTATCGACTTAATAATCTCTTGCAAAACCAATCACTCGATATTTATACTTATTGCAATCACTCAATGTTTATACTTATCATGAATATATAATCTCTGAAAGCTTTCATATACAAGTAGTTTTAATGATTTCAACTCTTAGTTCTTGAGTTGCTTTTTCAGCTAATTTTACACAACAAATCTGAACGTCGTATTTGTGGACACGTGGGTGAAAATCGGAACTACCAAAAGTGTGTAAATATATGTGTAGGAAGAGGAGTGGAGGAATGAGAAAGTGAAAAAATCACTAGGGAGGAATGAAGGCTGACCTCCACAGAATGTTTGTATGAGCAGTCACACACAATCGTCCTAAAAGCTGAGATCTCCACTATATAACTTGTATGAATAGACGTTCGTGCATGAGAAATCATTCACTGAAAGCAGTGGTACGGTAACAACTGATTTGAACCCGGATCACTTTGGATCGTCATGTTATTTACTTATTTTATATATGTTCGATTTAAAAGGGAAAGAATGAATTAGGTGATGGTCGACGCTTTGCGAAATTTATGTTAATGAGTGAAATACGATCTAAAAAGTCGAGAACTGAATATGAAGGGGTTATGTCCACTGTCCTACGGATTTACCCGCTTAAGTCTATGTATCCGATATGCCTTGCTAGAGGTCGATGTCGGGTTGACATATAAATGGGTTATATGTCTGGTAGTCTTAAGTGGGCTCATTGGATCACACACAATGTGTGCGGGATATTATTAATATATCGGTATATTAATATATCGGGTCAGTAGTAATATGACTCAGCTGTGTTGTCGGGTTATGGTAATTAGAGTTATAGTAATAATCTAGTTATGGTAACTAGAGTTATTGTGATAATCTAATTATACCAATATTAGTTGTGAAATAACTTTTATATGGTAACTAGAATTATTGTAATAATCTAAATATACCAATTTGAGTTATGGAATGACTTCTAGGTTAAGTAACCTAGCTCTCTAACTCTCCTATATAAGGAGGTTCATATGATGAACCAAAACAGACAATTCAGAGTATTATTCCATATATTATTAGAGAGAGAATTTTGTGAGACCGTCTCACAAAACCCTTATACTAGCATATACACCGCAGTTCCGTACCTGTGTGGATACTAACGGAGGCATCACATCTGGGTTGCTTTATTCTGTCCGTGGGGAATTATATATACTTCTGGGTTATTATATTTCTTATTATTCTTATTAATACGCTCTTCCGCTGCCAATAAGGTATATTCGTTATCCCTCTATTGTTTGTCTTTTCGGTTAATACTTATAACAGATCCTTGGGTTTAAGGGTTGTAACCCTTCAGTGGTATCAGAGCCTCTGTTATTAGTATTAATCAAATCGACTTGAATTCATGGCTCATAATTGGTTATGAGGGATTCAACCCGCGTATTAATTTGATTATATTTTTCCTCAAGAGAATTGTTCTAAGTACTTGACGTTTTATGCTTGCATGAAAATAATAAGTTGTTGTAAAGGATGCAATAGGCGGGCGTATGCATATTGTAACAAGTTTTGTTTTTGTCTCTACGTGCACACAATATATGATATTGTATGAATACTGTGTAGGGTTGATTGTCTGTACGTGTCACATGTTGATTAGTCATTTCCCGTGATTATGATTACTCCGTATGAATATATGATATTTAGTAGTCGTATGTGACTCATAGTTATGGGAATTTTCGCTCAAGTTTAGGGTTTGTTATAATTTATGAATTTAATTGTTAAAATTCTAAAATTGATCTTTAAAATTAATTTAAAATATAATATTGATTATGATTTAATTTAATTTACCCTAAATTGAACCATCATAATCCCAAATTTCCTTGTTGACGATGAGACTAATTAGATTAGTCAAGATTCGATTGAAATTGGGAACATAAAATTATTAGAATTTATTGTTGACGATGAGACCTAATAAGATTAGGACAAGATTCGTTTTAATTATGGTGGAGACGGAACGAAACAAGGTCAACCCGGTTGACACAAGTGTGACTCGGTCGGAACGGGTGTGACTTGGTCGGAACGGGTGTGACTCGGTCGGCACGAGTATGACTCGGTTGGCACGAGTATGACTCGGTAGGCACGGGTCCCGGTCGGAACGGGACGACCCGGGCGGCAAAGGTTTGACCAAGACGACACAATATTTACTCGGACGACATGGTGTCGGGTCGAGCGGCGCTTCTAAGAAAAATCGTTTTCTCGCGTTTGTGTGTTGATTATGAATCAAAATGGATTATACTTTTATTTTTCTGAATCAATGAAAAATTAGTTTTCTAAATCGGCTAAATAATATTATGCATTTTAATTATCATATTATCATAAATAGATCGGGAAAAGAGTTTCTCGAGTATTATTTGATTTTGATGAATTGTTCATCTATATGACAATTATAAGTTGCAGATCGATTGTGAATCGAGTTTTGTATATCCGTTCAATTTTTCCGGGTGGAAAATTGTTTCTCGTAGTTGGAAAAATGAAAGATATTGGTGAAATTGTTCAAACCAAATAGTAATTATGAATTGTAATATGATTATAAGTCAAAATATGGGATCTTTTAACTTGTTTTATGCACAAATCACTAGTAACAATTGAATTATTATGTCATATGATGCATGATTTTTATTGTTTAAGACTTGTGACTTGTGTGCCTAGAACTGATAGGTCGTCTTGTAAGTTGACCTAAGAGCATGTTTAGGACCCATAATGCATTTAATCCCTCGCACAAATATTAAGTATTGCCTTTCCAGAATTGACCACTACAACAATTTCATACCATTGGTTGAAGTGACTGCCTAAGCGGTGCTTTGCCGATGTGTGTGGACTGAGTAGGTGGGTAACGGTTACCCACAGGTTCAATCTGGTTTGCTTAACATTGCTATCAAGTCGGACTTGGGCTTTGAGGCAAATAGTTGGTGTCATATGATGACTAATTCCGACGAACCAAGAATTACATAGAGATGTAATTGACAAGTTTGTTGTCTACCTTTACTTTTGGAGCTTGAGCAGTGAGCCCAAGTTCACTTGAGCGACAAAATGTTTAGGATCTTGGAATATTATGCGAACTTGAGGGTAGTTTTCATGATTTTATCATAAAATTGTTTAAGATTTTTAATTAATATTAATTATCGTTTTACTTTGCATATACATATAGTTGTAATTTAGTCACCATTATCACATTTATTAAAGATGAGTTTGAATTGTTCAACCTTATCGATTGGTATCTAGAGAATCGTTCTCAAAATTAGAGATACGGATTTTGTCCTTGTGAAGGATAATTCCGACAAATTATTACCAATGTTAATGTACAGTATGGACTGTATAATTAGAGTCATGAAGATGATTATAAGTACCAAAATTAATTGTTTCAATAAAGGGAACCGTTCCCATTAAGTGAGAAAATGTTGAAGATGATCTAATTGATCAGTGTCATATGATGACGTGATTATATTGATAATCAGGAAATTTTGGATGTCTCTTTCTAAAGAATTAGGAATTGAAATCGTTTCAATTAGTCCTAAGTTTAGGTCACTTTATTATGAATAAACATGTGACTTAATAAAGTTTCTCACCTTTTAGCATGAGATGTTAAAAGACGATTGAACATTGTATCAAGAAGGCAAATAATATTAATGTTCTATGAGTTCATTAAGAAAATTGCTTGAGATAATGATTAATGAATCTAAGATGTTGGTTAAAGTAAGGGAAGAATAATTGTTATCATACCCAAACTTGTTGCCAAATTTAGATTAGGTACGATTTTATTAGTCATTAATGTAATGACAGATATTGGACATTGGTAGATAGTTTCTAGAAGTGTCTAGAAAATCTGCAAATCAATTGAAGTATGACTTCTGGTGTGTATGTTACTAAAGTAATAGTTACTTTCATTTCACTGTTTTGGTATAAAGATACCAAATGCAACTATTACATTGTGGATTTGATGACTCAAAGAGGGTGGAATAATGGTATATAAGTGAAGTATTTTATGATGAAATGGACAAACGTTGTTGTTTCATATATAAAAAGAAAATCACTTAATTTTACCATAAAGCTAAATACTGGAATTGAATAATTGTTATTCTTGTACTAGTCATAAGCAAGGACATTGATTCTGTTTCATGTATGGGCATGAAAAGTTTTGATAAAAGTAGAACAATTGTTGCTCTATACCTTGCAAGAATATGAGGTACAGTAAGGCTAACATGATTGTTGAGCTTTACATTTCTAGTAGTGAATGCTTTTATTTACAACATAACGACCAAAAGGATTCAAGTCCCACGACTCAAGTTTTACCTATTATGCCATTGTCCTTAATCCATGAGACAAGAGACATAAGAATAAGTTTCATAATGATGAAATTATAAACCTTATTGATAATGATCAACTGAGGTAAATGGATCTTGTTTAGATGGATAAATGACATTACAAGTGACTCCTATTAATTGTAGTGGGAGGGTACTTAGACTTGTTAGACCACACACATACAGATATGTGTGAGTTTAACTAGTTATGTTGCAAAATGGGTAACACGTATGGTTTTGTTCGATATGATTGAAACAGGGAGGAATTGAACTAAAAGATTGTGATCATCTTAGAAGTAGTGAAAAATGTTTCAAACTATATCGAACCATATTTGATATGATTTGGTCTATGATGAGTCATATGCAGATTTTGTTGACGCTTTAGAAAGTTATGCACTATAAAAGTCTTTGTACAAATGTTGATGAGATTGTCCATGTAAGTCGAAGAATAGACACCATATGAGATATGGATTGAAATGTTCTAAAATAGTCTTTTCTTAATTATCAAGTCTTAAAGTTAAAAGAAAATTGTTTTCTAAAACTTAGACTGAATTATGACATGTGTTTTATTAGAGGTACTATGTTAATTCTACAAACCATCTAAAGAACAAACCTGTTTTGTTGCATGGAGTGGTATGTTTCTTTTAAAGAGATGTGATTTCTAATAGAAACAGTGGGAGTAGAATCGACCTTGAATTATTCAAGATTAACAGGAATTCTCTACAATTGTTGAAGAGGATATTGATGTATCCATGAAAAGTCATGATCATCTTACCTGCAAAATATTACCCTACATAGGTTTGACCTATGATAAGACAATAATGGGCAAAAATTCCAAGAGTCACATGAAGTCATAAATCTAATAGATTCCATATAATATAACTACCAAGTATAGACTTTGGTTAAATGGATCTTATAGTGAAGAATAGTCTTCAATATAAAGATGATATGGATTGATATAAGAGTATCTATGAAGCGTTGTTGGTAGTTAAGGATTGATCTCATAGTAATGACTATGGAAAAAATTCTTCTTACAACATTATGCTTAAGTCTATTAAAATCGTTTTAGCATTTTGAATGTCATCACTCATTTGATGAGTTTTGGACATATATGTGTGAAATACATTTCTTGAGAGAGATGCAATATGATGTGTGCGCGACTCATCGTATGAATTTCATATTATCAAAATTGCAAGACAAATGTGAATGATCCAATTTGATTGGAGCAAGTACTATGGAGTTATATCTTCGTTCTTAATATGGTAATTCAAAGATGTTTGTTTTCCTTTGAGACGAAGAGAGACAAAGTGTGTACAAGAGGCTAGTGGGAGTGCATTTATCGTTATGATTTGGTATGTAAGTGACATACTTCTCTAACTAAACAACATTTGGTTGCTTTAGTCTATGAGACTTGGCAAGAAAGTTGTTTATTATGTGCTCGTGTGACGAGTAGATACTAATCTAGTGAGTGTCACTAAATTGCTATCTAAGAATTGTTCTTGTGCGCTTAAGAAGCAAAAGATGAATTATTTAAGAGATGCGCATGATGTGATAAGCGAATTATTGTAAACAAGTTACAACTATTCATATTTCCAAATAGACAAAGATGACGTGAGATTGTAATCTCAGTAAATTTTGTTTTGGATAAGAAGTTGTGTGTTGGAACGGTTCCAAAGGACAACTTTATGACTGATATTGTAACTAAAGTTAGTGTTCAATTGCTTTTGAAGCAAATAGACGTTTGATTACGAATTAAGCACACACTCAACTACTTTAAAGTTTATGAAGCAATTGTTGCTTATGAAACTAACAGTTTGCCTTAATTGAGATAAGGTAGATTGGTCATATGCTTGTAAATAACTTATACAAATGTTGTATGTCCCGAAAACCTTCTCTACACAAAGATCATATTGGTTATGATCGGTATAAGACGCATGGACGAGTGGTCTTAGTACTTTTAGAGGTGTTTGGTTTAGTGGGAGTTATTTCGATAATTGATATATGTATGACATATTGTCATTTGGTTAATGTAACCGAGTTTTGTCCCTAAATAATTTACATTGATGAAATAGATCACTAAGTACGTGACTTAGTCTTGGAACTCTATTTGGATGATGTAATTATTTTGTCTCTAGTCAGGGTATTGTGTTGGGACATTTGAATACCCTTAAATGACTAGTGTGTGAGTTGGTTGATGACTAAGTTCCTTGAGTCATAGGTATTGAGATACTAAACCAGGCACACGGGTGTATGTTAAGAACATGCATTAGACAGACCCGCCGAAAAGGATTTTACTAAGATTTCGCTTAGTGTCAGTAAAGTTCTTTGCAAGTTATGAACTTGTATGGTCTTTAGACCTGAGTCTTTGACTATTCTGTACATGTGATGTGTATGTTTTGATACTATTCCACGTCAGCTGTAAAAGGGGGCTATGGATGGTTATTGGGCATGCATGGATCATGTGATAGGATGTGGTTAGACAAGAGGGGATTTGCTCTTCTTTTATTGAAGGGAATTTATTGTTTCTTGGCCACTCGAAGAGTGTGACTTGTGCAAATGCGTGGCCGCGCTCAGATAGGATGATTGTCATCTATCTGCTCTTTTAACAAGTCAGCTCAAAGATTCGAGTAAAAGATTGAGATATGTGAGGATGACACTTCTTCTTACCTCATTCTCAATTGGAGACAATAGTAGCAAAGAGACTTAACGTCGTTCTTGAGAGGACATGTACAAGTGGGAGACTGAAGGAGTTATGTCCACTGTCCTACGGATTTACCCGCTTAAGTCTATGTATCCGATATGCCTTGCTAGAGGTCGATGTCGGGTTGACATATAAATGGGTTATATGTCTGGTAGTCTTAAGTGGGCCCATTGGGTCACACACAATGTGTGCGGGATATTATTAATATATCGGTATATTAATATATCGGGTCAGTAGTAATATGACTCAGCTGTGTTGTCGGGTTATGGTAATTAGAGTTATAGTAATAATCTAGTTATGGTAACTAGAGTTATTGTGATAATCTAATTATACCAATATTAGTTGTGAAATAACTTTTATATGGTAACTAGAATTATTGTAATAATCTAAATATACCAATTTGAGTTATGGAATGACTTCTAGGTTAAGTAACCTAGCTCTCTAACTCTCCTATATAAGGAGGTTCATATGATGAACCAAAACAGACAATTCAGAGTATTATTCCATATATTATTAGAGAGAGAATTTTGTGAGACCGTCTCACAAAACCCTTATACTAGCATATACACCGCAGTTCCGTACCTGTGTGGATACTAACGGAGGCATCACATCTGGGTTGCTTTATTCTGTCCGTGGGGAATTATATATACTTCTGGGTTATTATATTTCTTATTATTCTTATTAATACGCTCTTCCGCTGCCAATAAGGTATATTCGTTATCCCTCTATTGTTTGTCTTTTCGGTTAATACTTATAACAGATCCTTGGGTTTAAGGGTTGTAACCCTTCAGAATAATCAAGTCTTTGTTTTGGTACAACAATCGAGGTTTTATGAAGTCGGGTTGTTATTTGCTTCATTTCTTAGTGAGTTTAGTTCAATTCAGTCAAGACGGACCATGCTCGACTGAGAAGTCGATGAGAGTAACGTTACATTTTATCTTGTCCAACGAAGCTTATTTAATGAAATTACTACATCCGGAAGCAAATCGAACTTGTAAATGTAAACTACTCCTATCTTAGTTGCTCCATATTAGATTAAGACATTAATATTCTTAATTATTACTCCAAGTAAATTTTTCTTGTCACGGATATACAGCTGTCACAAATCGATGACGGGTCAAATACTAACATTTGGTTAGAAAAGACAAGTCCAGAAAGAATACATAGATTTATCTTATTTATCCAAGCAAGTGGATATTACTTGACCCGTCACACATTATAACGGATATTATCGTCACAAACAAGAATTTACCTGCAGAGTAAGACATCAACCATCAACAATCATGAGAGTAATTCAACTTTGACTTGACTCCCTATATGAATTCCACACAAATTGGGTCCGTGTGCTCTATGTTGTTATTCGCGTGCTATGCTCGAGTAACTCTCAACTTTATGTGTGTTGGACCATCTGCTATGTCCTATGTGTGCTATAACTCTCACATTTTTATACAGTAATTTCTGATGTACAAAGTACTTTACCATAAGGAGTTAAGCAAGAACAGGATTTAGAATCAAGGTTTCATCTCCTGTCACCCTCCTCGAAAAGGTGGCCTACCCGATATGCGTGGTTTGTTAGCTGTTGTGTAGTCCATACCGACTAGATTCAGGAATGTGTATATGTGGTATTCAGTCATTATACATTTCTTCGCTTTACCATCCTCGTCTTTAGTTGGGTTATGTACTTTTTTTTTCCCTTCTTCGGAATATTCTTTATACTAAGTTCAGAATTTCAATGGTGGTTTGCAAAGCAGGGAATCACATCCACATATGTAGTACGATGAAAGATGATGACAGCTTAGTAATTCCCTTTCTCAAAGCTTCTACTTAAGAAATTAAGTAAACGGGGTCAAATAGGTAAGATTTGATAGGACAAGCCGGGGATCTGACCAACCGTACTGAGCCAGGGATCACATAGACCCAAATCCAGAGACCAAACAGGTTAGAAACGGACCTTAAAAACCCGTGTCAACCTACATCAAGGGATGGCTCAGGGCTGTTGATATTTTCCTGCAAAGTATCGTCTGCAATGACATCAACAAATTCCAGGGTATTCGCTTTCTGTTATTTCTATTGCTTGAAGCCGACTGTTAATCTCAGCTGCAATATCGGTATTGCATTGCAGAAACCCGTCAATCAGCTTATTAGAATTCCAATACAGATGTGTAATAACAGATGAAAGAAGCAAAAAAAAAACGATGTTCTAAATCCCCAACATAACAGAAGCATATCGAAAAACAGTTTCATTGGTATGCATTCACTCTTTTCCACGCAAACAACAAAATCGACAGCAGTATGTATAAGTGTATATCACAAAATCTTAAGTTAAAATCATTATATCAACATGCTATAAAGAATAACATCTAGAATTTGATAAAACATAAACCCCTCGTAAATACAGATTTACTTCCAGATTACCAAGCATATAACCCCTTCGACAACGTACCAGTTCCTGAATACAAACTTTTCCATGTTCAAATCACAATATTGGCAGAAACGACTATTGATAGCTCGACTTCAAAGCGACTTCTGATACATCCACTGGCAACCGAGACCACGCCACAGAATCCTGAACTTTAACCAGAATTTTACGCAACAGCAAAGAAACAGCAAGCAACACACCAATCGCAATCACAAAGATCAGAGGGAAACCACTGTTTCCACCCTGACAACTTCTCAAAACAGTCTCGGCCGAGTCCATCCCGTCAAAACTGTTGACCGAGTTGCTGATTTTGAACACCTCTACACCATTCAACAGTGCATTAACTCCTGAACCCGAAGATTCTGAACTCCCAACACCGACTGTAACAACACCATCATCAGCATCAGCATCAGCATTAGCATTACCACCATCAACTACGAAATCAATGTAGTAAGGGGAAGCTAAGCTATTTGTGACACTTGAAAGATCCAAATTCTCGTACGCCAAAATTCCATTAACATACACATTGAAGTAAAGCGATCCAAGGGTTCGACTTATAATATCACAGAAATGCGCCCTCACAAGATACTTATACTTATACTTATCCCCTCCAACAACAACCGGAAAAGCCCAACTCAATCTATCCTTCGAATCAGTAGAATTCGATGCAGAAATCGCTCTGGCACTTCCATAGACATGATCAGGAGCAACCTCACGGGTCGCTCCACCGACTTGGTACTTAATTCTACCAGTAAAACGAACCTCCTTGGATTCGACACTTGATTTCAAGAACTCGGTATCAGGAATCCATGTCCTCCATAACGTATCGTTAAAAGGGGTGATTTTGGGGCCTCCAACATTAACCCTAAACAGAGTTTCATACCCATTTTTTACCATTCCAGTCATTTTTTTACCAACTCCAGTAAAATCAACACGCTCAGCAATGTCCAAGATTAAATCATTCGGGGCCGAAACGACTTCAATCGCGCTAATAAACCCGAAACTCGTCTTTCCAACGGGTACAAACGACAATTCAAGAACATCACAATCAACCCTAAGAACAAATTCCCTAATTTCAACATCGTTTTTCAAACTCAATCGATTAAATCCATTCAACAACAAATACCCATTACCCAGAACATGAAATCCAGCATCTTTACCGTCAAATTTCTCGAAATTTAACCTATGGAAATGAAATCGAACCAAATGAGTACCTTTCTGATTGATCTTAAACGAATAACTGAACGATTCCGCGAAGATTCTGGCCGAGTCGTAGAGACCACCAGGTGAGGTTGACGAGTCAGTGAGCGGGATCGAACGAGTCGAGGAGAGTTTGACCGAGTCGGGAAGGGGTGAGTCGTCCCCTGTGAAGTCGCGGTTGTAGGAGTCAAGGATTGAGGGAAAGGGGGACCCACAGTTGATGAGGTAGTTGTCGAGAGGGGTGAAAGAAGAAGAAATATGGTGAAGAAGGGTGAAGAAGAAGAGGAGGAGAGAGAAAGCTTGGAGTTTAGCCATGGAGTTTGATTAATTAGAGAGAAGGGAAATCGATTTGGGGATTTTTTTTTGAAGGAAAACATATAAGAATAGAAAAACACGGATCGTGGAAATTGGGGGGAAATTAGAATTAGATTTTGTGCTTTTTATTTACTATTAATTAATACGGAGTAATAAATTAATTCTCGCATAAATTACGGTTAAGTTTTGTTTGACGAAATTAATTGAAAATTGAAAGGTTAGTTAAAAGCGGTTAAATTAGATGAAAATTAGGAGCTAAGACGTTAACAGATAGTACTTGATATGGAAAAACTTTCAAGTTTGATGAAAATTAGGAGTCGTGACAATAGTTGATAGAATATTTGATAAAATTACATTAAACGACGACATAATATGTACTCATATAATTTAATTGTACTCGTAAAATTTATTTCTTTATTTATTTTTGGCAAGTGTACTCGTAATAATTGAAGGACTGAAAAAATAAAATTCAAGTAATTTATTTTTATTTGCTACATTTTCAACTAATTTAAGTCATAAATAGGCTAATACTCCCTCCCCTTCACTAACATCTTCCACATTTCCTTTTTAGGAAACTTTACTAAGATGTTCCACTTTCCTTTTTAGTAAATATTTTGTGGTTCTTATTGTTTGTGACCCCACTTTCTTTTCTCTATCTTCATTTTCCTCCACATATATCCATTTTTTTAATTTCTTCCCACAATCAAATGTGGAACATCATAGAGAAGCGGAGGGAGTACCTTTTTTTTTTTTATAAATAGGCTAATACTTACCAAACACTTTATTTTTTTTTTTTTTTGTGAATCATACAATTATATATGATTGTAGACATATTTTTTTAATTGGTTTGGTTCCTAGATAATTATCTAATCAAAGGGAATATTTTTTACGTAATTATTTTGTGACACGGTTTTACGTTCTGACATAGTAACTCGGGTGATAATTGGTTCGTACCAATTAGACTAATTATTGAAAATGGTGTTTAATGTAGTGTTAGGCATACTTTGAATTTGAAGTTTGAAGAATGAGTCCTCCCTTTCATTGATTAGTTTTAGTGCCTAAAAAGATAGGCTAAAATGGATGTACGCGTATACAGCTACGCGATGAGATGATGTTTAATCATTTTAAACGAATAATTGTCACACGCTGCCAAACTGCCAACCAACAACTTCTAGTTCTAGTACCATACTTTCAATCCTCGCGACTAATTACGTGTTCAATTGCATAAAGAAAATGGTAAATCGTTGTGATTGTGATTGTTTAGAACTTAGATCAATTCGTTAAAGATTTTGATGTATTCTGAACGGAATTTTGCAATTTTACCACTTTTATAGTCTAGTTATGCTCAAATGGAAACTTAGTTTAGTTGTAAAGTTACGATGGATGATACTCATGATCTTGATTCAACTCGTTTTGGTAAAGTTACAAGGAATGATTTCATGATTTTGATTCGAATGCATTCAACATTATAATCACCTTAGTAACTTCATTGGAAATTTTTGAAAAAAAGTCTCCAAAACGCGCAAATACAGACAAAAAAATGAACGAAAACTATATTATGTCGACCGGACAATTAAGGAAAAGTTTGAGATGCACTAGTAAAATTCAATGCCACTCGAAAATACAAGATTTTTTTACATGAATTAGTTAGTGGAATTCAATTTCATCTGATACATGAACAAGTGAAAATCAATACAACCTGAAAATACGTTTAAAAAAAAGACAGTACAACCTTGTTCTACGTTTTCCGACGAACAAATACTGTACTGAGTAGATGAATAAGTTGTGCTACACAAATTATAGTATACAAACGTTGTACACTGGTATCATACAAGACTTAAGATACATTTTCCGAGTAGAAATGAGTACTAGTGAAGAGGGGGATGTGGGTTGAACCTCACAGACTCCAACCAAATGAGTTCCTTGATGTTTTCTTCGGTAAATGACGGCTGCTCAAAATCGAAACTGAATGGCTGCGGACAAACCGGTTCTTCATTTATGTCGTGAAGGGAAGCCAGGAAAGGGTGGCATAGTGCTTCATCAACTGTGCAAAAGATGAGGGCGATGATGACAACATTCACGAATTTGGTAAAATTGAAGAGCACTTAAACTGAACCCAAACCACGGTATGGGTTGAAAATTGAAATTAGACCTGACAAACGGGTCAAACGGATCGGGTTTGGGTCGTGCCACTTTGAAGAATCTAATCAATTTTGGAGCTGGGTCATTTTCGTGTTTGCTATTTTCAACTTCTATAAGGATATGGACTCATTTCCTCCAATAAAAGTTCCGGTCAATCGGGTTCAGCCGGGTCAATTTGGGTCAAACTTGGGTCTAAAGTTCCGGGTCATTTTTAATGTTGGAGGATTTTAAGCCGAGTCACGAGATTTATCACTCAACGACATTATGGTACAAGATACGGAGTAATAATCAATGTAGTACCTGTGATGCGCCTGCTAGGATCAAAGACGAGCATCCTTTCCAGTAAGTCAACAGCTACGGGAGATGCGTTAGGAAACCTTACTGAAAACTGCTGCCTGGGATACTGTGGAAGTTGCCTAACATATCTACGAGCATTGTCATTTTTCAAAAAGCCTAAGCTGGAGTCATCGGGGGCTCCGATAAGCTGTCATAATACAAAAGGGCCAAATGTGCCAAATTGTCAACAACTAGTTTCGCTTAACACAAGCAATATCCATATTGGTACTTAAACGGATCCAAATTCTACCACTTAATGAAGTAAACAGATCCAAATTTGGGTCCGTTTTACCATTAAAGCGGATATTGCCTGCCGCCATGAATAAGTGTGTATGAATTGTCAAAATCTTTCCTTAATTGTTTCAGTATAAGCGATTCTGATGCAAAAAAAATGGGTTTTCACAAAAGAAGAGTACCTCGGTAATTAGTTTCAGCTGGTGGACATAATCTTTGCCGGGGAAAAGGGGTTCTCTGGTCACGATTTCTCCGAGTATGCATCCGACGGACCAAATATCGATAGCAGCTGTGTACTCTGAACAATTTAATAGTAATTCCGGTGCTCGATACCAGCGAGTGACGACATACTCAGTCAAGAACTCGGCTTCAGATGTTGTTCTCGCGAGCCCAAAATCACCAATCTTAAGGTCACAATTTGCATTCATGAGTAGATTGCTTGGCTTCAGATCACGGTGCAGCACATTGGCAGAGTGCACATACTTCAAGCCTCTTAGTATTTGATAGAGAAAATACTATGAATACACAAAACATTTATGTAAGTGGAAATATACGAGCAGCTTTTACGCCAAAAGACTCCAAGTGTCATCACATTCCCCATTCAAGATTTACTCAGAAAAAAGATGCGTCCTAAAAACGGAAATACAGCAATTGTTAAGCATTTGAGAAGATTCAAACTACTTTCATACCCGGCAATGATCCTCTGTAAGAGACTGGTTTGATCGTATTATCTGGTGAAGATCAGTATCCATCAGCTCATAAACAATGTATACGTCATTGAAGTTTTCTTTTTGAGGAGGCCTTATTACGTCAGTGAGGCCGATAACCTGTTCTTGAAGAAAGAAAAGAACTAAGAATCGAAGCCATTCACCTTAAGAAAGGCCATTTCAATGGCTATAGTCAGCACAAGAGCATATAGATATTCAGAATAGATGCAATGATGCAAGTACAACTTTATTTAAAACATTCCCTTCACCATAAGTTCCTAACTTGCTATCGAGAGATAAAAACTCGGTGTAAATTCGATTGTTTATGATTTGCTTTTGGATCAGTTTTTTAGATAAATCAATACAAGTGGAGTGCAAGCAGTAACCTATGTCGATACTATAACCATTTTTTAAAAGCTTTAATTTCCTGGAATTGTTCCATATTCATCCTAAATCAAATGTCCCCACTAGATCGATCAAGATAACTGTCATATTACCATTTCCCAAAAGCTGTAATTGTTCCATATTCCATTTTTGGCATATTCTTGAAAATTTTCACTTCTATTTTGGGCATATTTCACTTATACACTGTTTTATTAGTGAAACCCACGAGGCCACAACCAACAGGACGCACCCATTTTTTAGTAATTTTGTTAAAAGCAAATGGGGCAAAAATTAAGGGAGTATAGCCGTGTTAACCACCAAAGTCACACGACAACGACAACAACAACAATATCAGAGCCTTAGTCTTAAAGAGATTTGGGGTCGGCCACCAAAGTCAAACGAGAACAATATCAATTACAAACAAGGAAACGAAGTATGTCAATTCATCTAATTCGGCAGAACTTCAAAGTAAAATCAGGAAACTAAAGGATAAGTAAGCTCACATTGTCGTGGTTCATGTGACAAAGAAGCTTGATCTCACGAAGAGTTCGTTTGGCATCAACTCTGTTATCAAATGCATTGATGATCTTCTTAATCGCAACTTCTTCTCCTGTCTCTGAATTAACGGCCGCACTATTGCAACATACAAAGATCACTCATCAGTAATCACGTAGCTGCTCCTAGTCTAGCATACCCCCTTACAAAGGTACAAAATCAATTGCTATCGACGAAACATCAGGTTTGCATCAGTAATTTAAATGCATGGAAATCATGAGCATCACTAAATTAAACAATCTCCAAACTCAAGATTTTCGAAAGGACCAAACGATCATCAATTCAAACCAATACACCATCAAAGTCTTAGTCCAAAAAAGATTTGGGGTCGACTAACATGAATCATTATCCAAAATCGTGAAGTCGTCTCCAAAAAAACACTCATAACTAATAGGAGGGGCAGATTTGGGGGAGGGCTTTAGAACTTGAAGCCACACCATTATGCTAGCAAATTAAGCTCTCAACCATTGGACCAATACCATTTAATGATTACGAAGTAACATATAAATAAAGTTTTTTTATCTCTAGAAAGATATTCGTCGCTGGCTATATAATTTTTGATGATTTGAAATTCGAAGATTTTGAATGAAAATTCAAACAAAATATTATTTGTGAGCAATTCATGAAAAATGTTGTTCAAAATTGAAGTAAATTTCCGGGTAAAAAAATCATGCCCTCCCCACATTGAAATCCTGCAACGAACGGAGTCAAAAAGAAAATAATAAAAAACAATAATAGAAATACATAGTTTCAAACTCAAAATAAAGTTGAAAATAATACTTCGTAATAATTTCTTTAATGCAAGTTCCAATTTTAAAAAGAAAAGTTTAGTGAGTAATTATAATACTTCTAGTTATGAAAAAATAAAAAGTACTACGTACTGTAATAATAATCACAAATTCTTGTTTGTGACAGAGATATCCGTCACAAACAAGTGACGGGTCAAGTAGATACCATTTGAGGAGAAAAGACAAAGTGAAGTTCGTGGGACCTTTGTCCTTTTCCCCTCAAATGGTATCTATTTGACCCGTCTTAAGCTTGCGATGGATATATCCGTCATAAGAGAGACCAACTGAATAATAATACTCGCTCGGTTTGTAAATTATTGCCCCGTTTCATGAATTCAGGTAAGAAGTCCTATATTGAAATGGGACGATTATTTAGGAGTAGTAACTAAAGAAAGAAAAAAAGGTTAAAAAAAGTCATCAAATATCGTCATTTTTGTCACCCACCCGAATCCTCTCCGTCCACATCGTTCTATCCCAAGAAGTTATGCAAAAGTCAAGTCACTCCCAAGAAGTTATGCAAGTCTGTTCTTCGTCAACCCTCCCTCCCTCACCAACCTACGCTCTCTACTCAATAATTGAAACTTTCAAACCAATAAACCCTAAAAAATATTACTCTGTACAACACAATCATATAATCTACTGAATCAATCGATTACAAAACTCCAGATTTCCGAAACGATCATCAATTGAAACCACTAAACCTAAAAATCATCACAGAGAAATCATAAACACTATAATTGCGAGTAATACTACCAATTACGAATGTGAAGTGCATCGTAGTGAATATCGTAGTTCAACTAAAACGCATACTGAATCAATCAACTCGATCGAAAAACAATGAAATTCAAAACTCCAGATTTCCGAAACATAATCAGATGAGTAAATCGGCATAACTCTAAAAATCAACCTCAAATTGAGCAATTACTATCACAAATGATCAAAATCAATTACAAAACAGCAAGTTATTGCGATTGACTGTAATTATTATGGTGTGAGACGGTAATGGTACGGTAGGAGGAGTAATGATAGAGTGAGAGGGGGTTTGATTACCAAACGATGCCGTTGGCGCCGCGGCCAACGGGGCGGATAGGAGGGACGTATTTGGCGGAAACTTGGAAGACATTGCCGTACAAGTTGTACTCAATGTAACGCCCTCCTTCTATTGCTACGCCTCTAAAGTTGTTGCTACTCATCTTTCTACTCTTCCTATTATTCTACTCCGTACTACTACTACCATTCACGGGTTGTGTTATTGTTTCTTTCGGTATGGGTAGGGTATATATATATATATATATATATATATATATATATATATATATATATATATATATATATATATATATATTCGCAACTTCTTTATGGACTACGTTTTTCAATTAGAGGATTATATGACCAGTTGTACATGGCACTATGTACAACTAGTTTTAAGATTTTGAGCTTTATCACAAAGATTTTGAGTTTTGTTGTAAACTTTCTAACCTTTAGTGTAAAGTTGTCGATTTAAATCATATAAATATTTAAACTCAAAAACTTACAACTCAACTCAAAAACTTATAGGCTCAACAAATATACACAAAAGCTCAAAAACTTTGTCTTGGTTGTACAATGTTTTTGTACAACCATGTGTATAATCTATTTTCCTGCGTTTTGAGTCTCCAGGATCTCAGGGAGATGCTCCTGAGAGACGATCTCTCATTAACTTTAGTGAGAGACTAAGTACAAATGAAAGTAACAGTGGTACCAAATCTAATAGAAGTATGTACGATTAACATAAAAGAGTATTACAAATATAAAGAGGGTACGGTTGTTATAAAAACAGGTACAAAACAAAGTTGTCATTTAAGGATACGAATATGACATAGAGTGGTGGTGAAGAATGGTATCTCAATAAGTTACTGAGAGACCGTCTCTTCCAAGATTTTGTGCTTTTTTTACATATCCAGTGCAATTTCGGTCTCAATCATAAGTATAAGTCAAAGTCGTCGAATTTAAGCTGACACGAGTTTATTGCTTACGATACGCTCATTCCTCCGTTCGTCCTAAACATATGAGAGGACGCGTTGTCTGACTTGTGTAGTGGACTAGTCGATTTTCGGGAAGTTTTGTTTCGAGGTCCTGGATCTCGGAAACTATGTATTATACATTACGACTTAAGCCGCCCGAGAGGTCCCACGGGGCAACGTCTCGTTTTTTTTCCGAGTTTTTTTACCACGTTTCTGCGGGCTCTTTAGGATATATGCAATTCAATTTTAGTCTCAAATAACAAGTACACACTCATTTCGCATTAGTTTTCGACTTGTGAGATGAGAGGATTGAATGTGCGTAGCTTTATTCTTTGAGTAGGTCTCCTGAGAGACTGTCTCTCATTACAAATGAGAGTAACAGTGGTCGCAAATCTAGTAGAAGTAGGTACGATTAACATAAAAGAGTATACAAATATAAAGAGGTTACGCTTCTTATAAAAAAATACAAAACAAAATTGTTATTTAAGGGTACGAATAAGAGTGGTATTGAAGAGTAGTCTCTCAATAAATTATTGAGAGACCGTCTCTCCCAATATTTTGTGTTATTCTTTTGTTGACGATATAAAGACTTTTTTAATAATATAAGGTGAGACCTGCGTCACGGTTACGAGTAGAAACAAAACCTAATCTGATTTAATAATACACAATTACTCAAATAATTGATGTGTAATTTAATTTATCACATTGGAGTAATGGTGATGTAATCATATCAGCGTGCTCCTCCATCCCTACTTAAATCAACTTTCTTCTGTTTTGGTTACAATAATTCTCATAGTTACTCTATTTTTTTTGGGTTATTTAACAGTAATAACACCAACTTTGGGTGGTATTCTATCAATAAAACCAATTTTAATTAATACGATAATAGAACCAACTCTGAGACATATTATACGAGAATGAAATTGTCTCTTAAATGACCGGATGAAGTCGGTTTTTGTGGGTCTCATACTATTAATAAACACTCATCTTCATCTTCTTCATTCCCCTAAATCAAATTCTCTCTCTTAAGCCTACGCTTTAACTTGGGTTGGATCAACCTACGTTTTCAATCAAACCAATTAAAAAGAACACTAATTGGACACTTAAACCCCAAACTAAACCAATAAGAAAACCCTAAGTTTACCCAGAAAAATCGATTTGGGGAAATGAAAAGAAAACTCACCGTTGACATTGCCGAACCACAAGATTGAGGAATGAACTTGACAATACCCCTGAAAATTGATTTTCGACAAGATTAATGATAATCAATTATAAACATGGACGTAGAAAAGTCGGAGAAAGATAAACAAACAAAAGTTTCGTAAAAAATAACCTTCGACAAAGTGAATGATGAAGTGATGAATTGACGAGGAAGTGATGAAGATGAAGTGATCGATTAGTTTGAAGTTTGGGAATTAATGAAGTTAAAAGTGATCGAATTGGTTACTTTAGTCAGTAAACCTTGTATTAGTGGTAATATTGACGGGTGTAGGCGGTAGCAGGTAGCAGGTAAGCGTATTTCATTTTCGTATAATATGTCTCATAGTTGTTTTTATTCCCGTATTAATTAAAGTTGATTTTATTGATGGAATACCACCCAAAGTTGGTATTATTCCTGTTAAATAACTTTTTTTTTTTTGTATATCTTCCTATTGTAATACTCCGTATAATATTACACCCATATATTAAATGGATGGAAAGATATAAAAAAAATGGAGGAAGTAATAATCACGAAAAGGCAAACAAATACGGAGTAAATGAAATGGAGAGAGTTCTATTATACGAAAACATAGAAAATACTCTTATACTGTATTATTATATAGGCTATTTCATTATCATTAAGAGACATCTTATATCATAATGGGTTTTATTCCCTCCATTCAAATGCACTTATCATAGACAAGTTTTTCACCCGCAATATGTTTCAGTTTATATTGATAAAAATTACTCCCTCCATTCAAATTCACTTGTCACATTTCATTTTTTGACACTATTTACACTTGAGGTAATCTTCGATATTCTCGACAATCTATAAGTGAGAATATAGTCATGTGAGATTTTGTTTGATTCGTCTTTATGAGCACATTAAAAATATCAAATTTTTATAATTTTCGCTAATGTAAAAGGTAAGATATCGCTAGTGTAAAACACGTATGGGCAAATGTGCCAAAGTGAAATGTGACAAGTGGATTTGAATGGAGGGAGTATAAAAATACTTCATCTAACTTTTTAAGATCTTTTCGTTTAATTATTTTAACCTCTTTCAAATGAATATACAATGAGAAGATCTTAAAAAGAAAATTCGAGTGAATATATTGAAAATAACGAAGGCCAAAACTAAGAATATTTACATCTATAACAATTACGAGTACTTTGTAGTTTGTACACTGTCCTTCATACTTTATACTTACAACTACTTAAAACGACGCACAAATACACATATAAAATCTTACGAGTATTTTTTTTTCCATACTTTGTGTTATTTTTTCTGAATGGTCAGGCTACCCCTACCCGTGAACCTTTGAATCTTTGATTTACATTATTGAGAATCTGGAGCCCTCCTTTCGTACTTCTTGGTTATTCTCCCTTTAGTTGGACAAACTATTCCTCCTAACATTACGCTTCCTTCGTTCCAATCATTTGTATACGTTTGCTTTATACACGTACGTTGATACTCGTTTTCTTTTGTCTATATCTGTTACTGAAAATTTGATATTCTTTTTTTTTGGGTAAACCCTCGGGGATACGCATAGCCTACAAACCACGCACACCAAGGTAAACCGTTCGTTGGCGATAGACTCGAAGTCTAGAAGGCATAGTCTCAAGTCATACAACTCCCACAGGTTCGCGCTTGCAGAAGCTTGAATCTGAGACCCTTAGGCCGATGACCAGAAAAAAAAAATCATAATGTATTTTATTAGACGATTTAAACAAGATCTCATATGACTATTTTTATCTTATATATTAGAAGTTACATTTTCATCACTTATAAATAATGTTAAAAAATCAAATGTATACGAATGGTTGGAACAGAGAGACTAACGAATAGTAATATTTTTTTCATTTAGTTCAATAAGCACAAATTATTATTCCCGATAAATAACAATAAATTTGTTTTTTCATTTAACCTAAATACGTAAATACTTCGTAACATAACATTATGACGAAAACCTCGATCCCAATAAAAAATCTGCATCTTGTCATAGGATGAATCACTTTTGTCTTTTCTTTATTTATTATTCCATCTATCCAATCAATCCATTGATTGTCTCCCACTTTCATTGCCCCAATTTCTCACTTCTTCTTCTTCTTCAATCAACACAATAATCTCTATCTGTAATCTATACCTTCTTCAATTGCTAACCCCATAACTCTCTCAATCTCTTCAATCAACAACAACAACAATGTCTTCCCCTAGCAAACGAAGGGAGATGGATTTGATGAAACTGTAAAAATCCCCCTTTTCCAATCTCTTCATATCATCAATTTTGATCTTATTAATTCTTGGTTTTGGGATTGGAATGATGGGTTTTGATTTGATTTTTCTGGGTTTTTTTTTTTTGCAGGATGATGAGTGATTACAAGGTTGAGATGATTAATGACAGTATGCAGGAATTCTATGTTGAATTCCATGGCCCTACTGAAAGTATGTCTTTAATCGATTTCGTTTTGATTTATGTTTTTTGAGATGATCTTGTATCGTAATATGATTGGTACAATCATCTAATTGAATTGAATTGTTTCTGGATTCTTTGGTTAATGGTGTTTTTAATTGAAAGCAGTGGTTACCAGATTCGCTATGAATATGCCCTTACCGACTCGTGATTCGCTCTTAATATGTATTTCCACTAAGACATAATAGGATTCGTCCTTACCGATTCACGATTCAGAGAGAATTAGGTAACCCTAATTGATAGTGTGTCTTCTTATTTGGGGGTGTTCATTGTTGATTGATAGAACTATAGAAGAGAAGATTTGCACTACTTAGTCACATTTTATGGACATGAAGTGTAAATTGAATAATGTTTCGGAGTTTTACCCTTTTGTCTTGGGAGATTCTCTTCATTTGTCCCATCACTTCGAGTTTTAGCTTATATTCGCGAAGAGGGTAGTAAACTTGTGTGAAAAATACTAATAGTCTGTTGTCGAGTGACCTAGAGGTGTAGAAGTGTATTGACTCCATTGGCATTCATGGATGACAACTTGACGATCTCTGATATTTATTCATGTTAGCCGACCCCAAATCTTTTTGGGACTAAGGCTCTGATGTTGTTGTTGTTGTTGTTGTGGTATTTGGCTCCAATGGAATTAGTATGATGATGTTAATGGGAAAATTGGATTCGATTAATGGCAGGTCCGTATCATAATGGTGTGTGGCGGATCAGAGTGGAGCTTCCAGATGCTTACCCCTACAAATCTCCGTCTATAGGATTTATAAACAAGATATATCATCCAAATGTCGATGAGATGTGAGTCATGTTTTGCTCCTATACCTCTTATGTTAGTACCCTTAGATGTATTCACTGTTTATAGGGTTAGAACTGCATCGACTGACTGTAACTGTAACTTCAGAAGAAGACAGGAACACACATAGTTTAGTGAACGGTTTTGCTTTATTCCATCATATCTCAAAAGGTAGAGAATACTGTAATAGTTTCTGTGAGTTAACCTTCTTGAAATTTGTAAACAATAAATTTCAGGTCGGGATCCGTCTGTCTTGATGTAATTAATCAGACTTGGAGTCCAATGTTTGGTAAGATAAATTCCCTTCATATCCTTAACGAAGTTAATGAGTTGTTTCTTTTACTGGTTAAACAAAGTGTATGTGTGTTCACAGATTTGGTGAACGTTTTCGAGGTGTTCCTCCCACAACTCCTTTTGTACCCAAACCCTTCTGATCCCCTGAACGGAGAGGCTGCCGCTCTGATGAACAGTGACAAGGCTGCGTATGAGAAAAGGGTCAAAGGTATCGACTCTAATTCTTTATGCATCCACTTTTTATCATTCATCAATCCATACTATGACCCTGTTCTTTTGGACTGAAACTAACTGAACTTAACTGAACTTAATTTAACTGAAACTGACTGAAATATAGAGACAAAATATGCCTCCTGAAGCTGAACTGAACTGAAACTGACGGAACATGGCTTATGCTTTGGTCTGTTTTTGTGATCGACATGTGAGTAAAGTAAATTACAATGATTTTGTATGTTTTGTGTATGATATCGTCCAGAGTACTGTGAGAAGTATGCGAAACCCGAAGATGCAGGAGCTGCTCCGGAGGAAAAGAGTAGCGATGAAGAATTAACAGAAGATGAAGATGCTTCGAGTGATGAAGAAATGGTGGGTCCATCGGATCCCTAGTTTCGGAGGCACTAACACACCGTTACACTTGTATGTGTACATTATCGTTTAGGTCTGGACGGTCTTGGTTAATTCGATGCACAACTTATTGTAAAGACTCTAAGTTGGTTTGGGGTATTTCTGGGAGATAGATTTGTTCCCAAAGCTCCCTTCATTTGGTTGAATTCTCTGTAATGTAAATAAATGTATCCTTTAATACTACTTGTCTATATATGCAGGATTTAGTTCCACCACCCTTACTTACATCAGTTTTATTACTCACTCCGACTCGTTCATTTGTTTGCTTTTTGGGTTCATTGTGAGGAATATTTTAATCAAAGATAAACAAATGAACGAGACAGAGGGAGTACATTCATTGCTATGGGATGGTGCAGCTGATTATATAAGAAAAAGAATCAATCTAGCACTTGGACTAGTTGGTAGGGAATCGATCTAGCTTAATCTTGATCTTATATCTTTAGATAAAGAGGAAATTCTCCTGAGAAAATCGTCTTTTATAAGTTTTTTTTGATAAACAAAAGTTGAAACATGTACGAATAGTTATTTAGAACTTAGTTTCGGGAGGATATTAAGGTGGATTGATAACTTGCTTTGCACTAGTTCATAGAGTATATGCCAAATAGCGGTAACAAATGGGTCAATCGATTGGGTTTACGTTTCAGGTTGAGTCTTTTTGGATTGAGTTAATTTTGGATGTGTCAACGTTGGTTATTTTGGGTTCACATCCGTTCGAATCACTTTGTATTTTTTGTGGGTATGACGTATGAGTAACAAAGATTGTTACAAACAGAGTTATACTCGTATGTTATTACGAGCGTTATACTCAATAAACCATCGAGTGGAATTAGGTCGCGCTAACGTAATCAATCAAGGCTCAGTCTAGGTTCGAAATACAAGACTCCTAAATTTAGAACGAGTTTCGAATCTCAGATTTTATCTTGAGGCCGAGCTTATTCATATCGGAGGCATTTTTTTAAATTCAATGAAACCCGCACTTGACCTTAACCATTAGACTAAGACATTTTCGGTTCAGATCGAGGGCATGTTGGACTTAATAGTTACTCTCTCCGTACCACTAAAATTTTTCCACTTGATTGTTATATCCCTCACAAATGAATAAAAGTGGGAAGATTATAGTGGTACGGAGAGAATACCCCTTAGTACACTTGTAGACGAACGTGAGGCAGTAAAAATAAGCACTACTCGTACAAGAACAAGAAGAAGTAGCCATCACCTCACCGGTTGGGCCGGTGAGCTTGGTCATCTCATCACTCCACCTTATTATTATTAAATCCGTTTATTTCTCTCACTACGTTTCATTTCTTCGCATTTTACGAGGTGGTTTTCTCTCATCTTTCTTCTCCGATCTTCGCAATCCGCGAATTTATCCCTTATCTGTGAGCCTTCCTCTCTCTCTTCGATTCTTTACAGTCATGATTATACTTTCTTGCTATGATGATGATGATGATGGTTTGATGAACTCAGTTTTCATGTCGAATTATTTTCTTTTGATGTTGAAATTCGATCGTTTTGCTTTGTTTCAGTTGCATAGGAGTTGAAATTTGATCAGAGTATAGATGTTGTTGATTTTCACGATTAATGATTTGATGTACTACAAGTTTTTAGGTTGAATTATTTGCTTTTGATGGTGAAATTCGATCGTTTTGCTTTGATTCAGTTGCATATGAGTTAAAATTTGATGAGAGTATAGATATTGTTGATTTTTACGATTAATGATTTTGCTATGATTTGATGAACTGGAGTATAAGTTTTTAGGTTGAATTATTTGCTTTTGATGTTGAATTCAATCGTTTTGTTTTGTTTTGTTTCAGTTATAATAGAGTTAAAATTTGATTACAGTATAGATATTGTTGATAATTAGGATTAATGATTCGATGAGCTCGGTTTTTAGGTTGAATTAATTGTTTTTGACGTTGAATTTCGATCATGTTTTTGTTTCAGTTATAGTAGGAGTTAGAATTTGATTAGAGTATAGATATTCTTGATATTTACGATTAATGATTTCGCTATGATTTGATGAACTCAGTCTTTAGGTTGAATTATTTGCATTTGATGTTAAATTCAATCGTTTTGTTTTCTTTCAGTTATATTAGGAGTTGAAATTTGATAAGAGTATAGATATTGTTGATTTTTAGGATAAATGATTTGATGAGCTCAGTTCTTGATGTTGAATTCAATCGTTTTGTTTTGTTTCAGTTATAATCGAGTTAAAATTTGATTACAGTATAGATATTGTTGATAATTAGGATTAATGATTCGATGAGCTCAGTTTTTAGATTGAATTAATCGATTTTGATACTGAATTCGTGTTTCTGTTAAAGGAGGAGTTAAAATTTGATTAGAGTATCGATATTGTTGTTTTTTAGAATTAATGTTTTGCAGTGATTTGATGAACTTATTTTTTAGGCTGAAATAATTGCTATTGATGTTGAAATTCAATCGTTTTGTTTTGCTTCGCTTCAGCTGTAATAGGAGTTAAATTTTGATTAGAGTATAGACACTGTCGATTTTTAGGATTAATGTTTTGCTATGATTTGATGAACTCGGTTTTTAGGTTGAATTAATGGCTTTTGATGTTGAAATTCGACCATTTGTTCCGTTTTCAGTTAAAATAGGAGTAAAATTTGATTACAGTATAGATATTGTTGATAAGAACTCGATTTTTATGTTGAAATATTTACTTTTATTGTTGAAATTCAATCATGTTTTTTGCTTTTTCTGTTGAAATAGGAGTTAATTTGATTAGAGTAGGTAGAGGTTATTGATATTTAGGATTAATGTTTTGTTCTAATTGTGCTTATTAGCGAAGATTCTAGTACTCAATTTCTTCATATTTATTGTTGCGCCGTGTATAATTGATTGTTATGTGGAGCATGTAATTTTGACTTTGGATGATAATCTGGATTTGGACATGGCGTCGTATTGTGCATCCTACTTTCAACGTGTTACATAAAATAGTACGGAGTAAAAACTTGTACAACTAATCCTTTTAGTTTTGAATTGCTCATCAGTATTACGGCTTTAGGTCAGTCACTTAGTTACGGCCTACGAGAATAATAGTCACAGAGCTAGAGACACTAAGTCGCTAACAGAGGTCGTTGCCTCTTAAATAATGTAATATACAAACTTATAGTCAGAGATTTATACTCCTTCGATCCCAGTTTTTATCGTTCTCCTTTCTAATTTGGGAGGATTTAAGGAAAAGAGATGAAGGACCCACTCCATCCCTTGAATTATATAGAGAGTTCAGACGATATCGTTGTGATGAAGATGGTTGTATGTAGTTTACTATTTTGGGTAAGATTGGATGCTACAACATTTTCGGTTTAAATCAAGCTCTAGGTTTCATGCAAACTGTTTTTAGAGACGTTTCTTTGGAGTATTACACAATCAGGTACAACAGTGAAGAATTAATTCTTAGGATGAGGCAGATATCATATGTTGAACTGTATTTTTCATTATTGATGTTGTATGACTGTGCATGGTATTATACTGTATATAGTTGGAATCTTTCGGGGGGTTTTTTTTCTGTTTCTTTTATCGATTTTCTTTGGTTCTATTATCAGATAACCTGATTTCCAACGATGGCTGATAAAGAGGAGGGAGACGAAACTATCTCACATGAAAATGAAGATGAAGTTAAGAAGACTGTTGAAAATGAGGAGGGAGCACGTGGAAATGATTGGGAGGTTGTGTCACTAACAGCATCAACTTACGCAGCTGCGCCCGGTCCAAAGGGAAGTGAATCTTACCATAAGGATACTTACTCTTCAGTAACCGGGAATGAAGAACCAGAAACTTCTCACACTTTGTTCATGTCTGGTCACTTTGTTTTTCCGCCAAGTCAACATGAGAATCTCCCCCTCGTGCCTGAGAAAAAAGAACTCGTCGGGGGTGATCAACAAGATGACAATGTTTCTGAAATGAATGTGGTGAAACACGATAAATTTGAGGAGAAGGAAGATGATAATTGGGGGATTGAAGGGTTGGATGTATCCAAAGAGTTTTCAGGAAGTCCATTGTTCGAGGAAAAAGTAGATGAAAAGGAACACGACCTTTATTTGGCTGCACAACGTGATTTATTTGATGGTGCGACAGTTATTGGTGGTTCCGATGCTTATGATGAAAGTTCTGTAGTGGATGATGATCTAGTTGAAGCATCAAGCGATGTTTCAGATCCGATTTATGAGTCTCCAGAATCAGGAAACGGAAAGGAAGATGAATCTGACGACTCTAAGCTCCCTTGCGAGGCGTGGTGGAAGCGAGGAGTGGCTTCGTTGTGTGCCCAAGCGAAAGAAACGAGTGGATTCTGGTCTATTTTTGTTGCTGCAGCTGTAATGGGTCTCGTTGTTCTTGGACAGAGGTGGCAGCAGGAGAGGTGGCAAGTTTTGCACCAGAGGTGGCAGCTTAGCGTCGGGGACGAGGTACTTTCACTACTCACAGTGTTATTCTAGTTGTTTATTTGTTCTGTCGTCTATGGTAGTAGAAACTGACTGCATTGTGAAAAATTCATGCCGTATCCACCCGAAACCAACCCATACCCTAATTGAAAAAAAATAAAATCTAATTCGAAAAAAAGTCCACTAGTTCTGTTAAAACATACTACGTAGATTAATGGAACGGAAAAATTACTTCCCTCATGTGCGAATTAAGATCAGAATCGTAAGTTTACAACAAAATTGGTTAGGTTTTGAGGGAGGGAGAAAAGAGAGTTTTGGTTTTGTTATTTTCGGGCACTGATGGAAGAAATAATAACAAAAAAATGTCGGATTTAGTAAACAATGTCTTATGATTTACAGTAGCATCTGAATTTAGAAACTCGTCTTAAAGTTGGAAAGATCTGACGTTCTAATTGTGATGGTGTCTGAGTTAATGCATTGCATTCATGCCAGGCTGGTGGTGCATGTTTTCTGCATATTACTCTGTAAAGTGTTACTGCGTGTTTTAGGAGTTTGAGGAATTGTAAAGTTGGAGTGCAACATAAAGCATTAAACTGCTGAAGCTAATGCTAGAAGGAAATAAAATAACGGTTATGTTAAATACAACCCATAGAGTTGTATATAAGGCATTAAAAGCTTCCAAATTTAGTATAAACATAGAATTTGAAGCCCAAATTACACATGCATCGATGCAATTAATGCCTGTATTGAAAATTTATTTCCTCTTATGGCCTTTTAAATACAGCCCTAATGGCTGTATTTATCATTTTTCATAAAATAATTGGGTTTTCCTGTATACAGAGTACATGTTTTCTATTGATTTTTGCCTCTTTGTTTCTAATTCTAAAAACTACATGTTTGTCCTTCTTTCAAAAAATTTGACCAATGGGTTGAAGCTTTCGAGGGTTTAAAGCAAGGACTGCGGTTTATATTAGGTCAGTCTGAGTGTCACCTGTAAAAAAAACCCAATCAATTTCTTGTTGGAGTGAGAAAAATTGCTAATATGCTGGTTATCTCGCCAATCTTACTCTTTTAATTTGTGTTTTCGCCTTAAGAATAATCTTCATTTCTTCGGCAATCTTGTTATTTATTTATATATTTAGTTATTTATTAATCCGTACTTGTTATTTAGTCATTTAAGTATTTATTTTTCATCGTTATTTATTTATTTTTCAGTTTTTGTGTCTTGTGTATTATTGATGCCTCAAAGTTATTGGGTCGGGTCGGATTTATATTTGTGTCACATGTAAACGGGTCACAAATCCTTCGACCCAAACCCAACCCGATTAAGTTTCATGTCGCGTTTGTGTCAAACTATTTACATAAATGAGTCATTAAGCCTCAATTCTAATCTGTTCATTTCATGTCGGGTTCGTTTCAAGAAAGTATTAATTTATTTACATGAAAAAAGGATTAAGGTCATCTGCGTCAGGTTCATGTTTTTTACTCCGTACTAAATTTGTTATTCCCTACTCCGTATTTGCTCAAGTCAACTTTCGAGTGTTGAACTCACGATTCCTGTTATCTTTCAGAAATCAGGAAGGATGTTATCACGACTGAAAGATGTGATTATTGGTGGAAGTCGCCATGCTACTTATGTCACCGCCACCTCAGCTGAGCATTAAAAGATGATGACGATAATTTTCATGAACCTTTGATTCCTTGCCTTGTTCTGTGATGATGATGATGATGATGATAACATACGTATGTGATGGAGTCGAGACAGTTTTCTTGCAACAGAAGATAATGCATATTTTCTACTCTAATACACATTTTTATTTTCTTTTGTTTTTGTATTGTCGATAACTCGATATTGTTGGTTGGATAACCCCCCGGGTAATTGCTCTCTTGCTTCCCCCTACGTGCTTATTGTAAGGTGCTATGAAAATCTGGCTTCGGAAGGGGGAAAGCTGTACAGTCGGTATGTATGTACCTGGGCTTAAGATGATGATACTACAGTACTACTTTGTGAGATCTTGGTTTTTCTGCACATGTCTGTTACTAGTATAGTTTACTGGCTTCTTCCTTTTGACATATTCCAACAATGACTACATCACTTGTACTAAATGTTCTATACTTCTACAGTTCTATCTTCTACTCTGCATGTGCCTCATCCATTTGAGTCGTTTATAAAAGTCATGGTCAACATCGTAAAATAATGGAGTAATCAATATATATATATATATATATTTTAGGCTTTTTTCGAGCGATCTCATTGGTCCGTTCAATCAAACCTCAAATTATCATAAATAATAAAAAAAATCAATTAGAGAATCTTTTGATTATTACAATATATATTTAATTTATTATATTAATGTGATATTTTACAATTCTG
Organism: Agrostemma githago; assembly: GCA_958450325.1. NCBI lineage: Eukaryota > Viridiplantae > Streptophyta > Magnoliopsida > Caryophyllales > Caryophyllaceae > Agrostemma > Agrostemma githago. The sequence goes on along the minus strand of OY288241.1, from coordinate 78,647,798 downwards.
ACGTGAAAACCTTTAGAGTTCTTTTTTTTAAAACATTATCGTAAAATAAATTACAAAAATGAAATAATTAGATTCGTGTTAAAAAATGCTTTCATTAGAGTATAAATTTCATATCATTTGTTTCACATTATGTGATGGATTTATAACATATAACAGTTTTAAAATTATCCCACATCGACAAATTACAATATGATAATGAAATTCTATATTATAAATAAAGAGTAATAATTCGTTCTTCGATATCTACCAAAAGTCTTTTGAATCTCAAAAAGAGTTTCTAAGACTATAAACTTAAGTACTTATCCTACATCGAGATGATGAAATTTTATATTATCAATAAGAGTAATCATTATTTTGATGGGTATTGGAATTCTATATTATAAATATTAGTAATCATTCGGTTTTAAATATTGACTAAAAAACTTTTGATATATAAGACTGCAAATTAAAAATCATTCCATATTTATAAAATTACAAGGTGATGAAACTTTAATTATATTATAAATAATACTCCGTAGTAACTATGTGCTCTTAGATATTAACCAAAAATATATATATTAAGACTATAAACAAAACTAAAACTATCTCACATTTGAAAAATTATAAAGTTTCATCAAATATAAATTTTTTGAGTCTTAAAAAAGTTGTCAAGACTATACACTTAAATAAAAAAATTATAATAAGGTGATGAAATTTTATATTATAAATAAAACTAAAAAAAATTCTTTAGACATTAACGAAGTTAAGTAATTCTCCCACATAGAAAAATTATGATGAGCTTATGAATATGTACTAAAGAATAGTAATCGTCATTTTTAAATATCAACCAACAAAAAAAAACTTTTGTTTTTAAAAAAAAACTATGATGGAATTCTATGTCATTGTTTTTAAAATTACGACGAAGACATGAATTTGTAGTCTTGAGTTTATAAAGGGTCTTAATAAGACTACAAGCTTAAAATTATCCCACATCGAAACAATTAAAATAAGTTATGGCAATGATTCTATATTATAAATAAGACTACAAATTTTAGTTAAATTTATCTCACATCAACAAATTATAATAAGGTGATGAATTTTTATATTATAAATAAGACTAATTATTGGTTCTTAGATTCTTAGTTATCAATCAAAATCTTTTGAGTCTTAAAAAACTATTAAAATTATAAACTTACGTAAATTATCCCACATCGAAAAATTATACCCTCTCTTTTGAGTCTTAAAACACTCTTAAGGCTATAAACTTAAGTAAATTATATCCACATCAAAAAACTATACTCCCTTCGGTCACTATTTTTGGCATCACAAATGAGGTGATTAAATTCTATATTATAAATAAGATTAATCATTCGTTCTAAAAAAAAGTTTAATAAGACTACAAAGTTAAATAAAAATAATCTCACATAAGGTGATGAAACTTTATAGTATAAATACGACTAATCATTCGTTATTAATAAGATTACAAACTTAACTAAAATAATCTCACATCAAAAAATTGAAACTTAAGTAAAACTATCCCACATCCGAAAAATTATAAATTTTTATCAAACAAAAATCTTTCGAGTCTTAAAAAGGTTCTTAAGACTATACAGAAAAGACTAATTATAATTTTTTCCATAGACATCAACCAACTTAAGTAATTCTCCCACATCGAAAAATTATGATGAGGTTATGAATTTTTATCATTGTTTTTAAATATCAACCAACAGTATTTTGAGTTTAAAAAAGTCTTAATAAGACTACAAAATTAAAATTATCCACATTGAAACAATTAAAATAAGGTACGGGGATGATTCTATATTATAAATAAGATTACAAATTTTACTTAAATTATCCCACATCGACAAATTATAATATGGTTATAGCTCTATATTATAAATAAGACTAATTATTTGTTCATATCAATCAAAATCTTCTGAGTCTTCAAAAAATTCTTAAGACCATAATAAGACGATGAAATTCTATGGTGATGAAATTCTATATTAAACAAATTATAATGAGGTGATATAATTAGGATGATGGGATGAAATTCTATGTATTATAAATAAGAGTAATCATGCATCCGTCTATAAATAAAAGTTCTTAATTAGACTATCTAAACTTAATTAAAATTATCAAAGAGTAATCGTCTATCTTCTAACATAGATATAAAAACAAACTTTTTAAGTCTTCAAAATAACTCTTAAAATTATAAACTTAATTAAGTAATTAAATTATACCACATCGAAAAAGTATGATGAGGTGATAAAATTTTATATCATCAATGAGTAATCTTATGGTTTTAAATATCAACCAACAAATTTTGAGTCTTAAAAAGCTTTTAAAAGGACTAGAAACCTAAAATTATCCCACATCGAAAAAATTAAAAAAAGGTGATGATTCTATATTATAAATAAGAGTAATTGTGCGTTTTTCTGGGTCTTTAAAACATATCTTAAAACTATAAACCTTGAGTAAATTATCCTATATTGAAAAATTATGATGAGGCGATAGAATCTTATACTATCAATCAAAAAAATTATTCACATGTATTCTTTTGAGTTTTAAAATAAGCTCATAAGACTATATACTTAGTTGAAATTAAGTTCGATTACTAATATAATGTGATCATCTTATTTATTATAATGATATAGATTGATCAATTTCTTATTTAACGAATATAAATCATCAATGTAATTAAGTCAATTAACCCGAAACCAACTAACCCGTGCAACGCACGGGCTTTAATCTAGTAATCATAATAATATACTATCTCGGCTATCTACTAATTTCTTGTAAATTTATTTTATCTTAATTTTTTAATAATAATAATAATAATAATAAGTATCTCAGCTACCTTAACTTCTTTTAATTTGTTTCGATTTTAATACAAATTTTGTCATTAAAATAATAATATAAATAATATAATAATAATAATAATATATTATGACGGATTATTTCAATTTTAATACAAGTTTCATAATAATAATAATAATAATAATAATAATAATAATAATAATCCGTATATTATAGCAGATTGTATTTGGATTTTACAATCAGCTAGAATATGAAAATAAGTTACCGGATTCAAGTCCCGGAAAATCTTTTGAATTTGCAGTTAGATAATCCCAACTTGATTGTTGAAGGTAATTCTTGTGGGACGAAAGGTCCCCCCTATCGACGCATACCAAAAGACAATGGCAGAAATTGAGGCTAATTCATAGAGAAGTAACTAAAGTTGACAATCTTCTCAAAAAAAAAAAAAAAAAAAAAAACTAAAGTTGAGAAATTGTAAATTCGATACCAGAAGACAATGGCAGAAATTTATGCTGCCCTCCATTTCATAGTATAATGGAGGTTGCACAAAATGTGAAGTAATAATATTCATTCTACTTCTAAAATTCCAGGAAGGCAACTCTCCTTCCCACAAAATTTCTTAAGACTACAAAGGCTATATTTCCAACCCGTGCCACCCCCTTTGTATAGTCTAGAAAAGGTACCCAATCTCGGCCATTTACGATAATTTTGCACCTCCCATGACATCGATTCTTTCCTTTTTTTTTTCTTTTTTTTTTTAATATTTTATTTTGGGTGATCGGACTTTCTTACCGTCAAAGTTGGGGAGTGTTGTAAAAAGACAGTCGGGTTCTGCCTATGCCAAGTCGGCTATCAGTCCAAGATTTTCTCCCCGGTGGCAAAAGTGTTCCAAACTATTGTCCCAACAATGTATAGTGCTATTGACACCTTAAACACATCATCCCAAGAGCCTGTAAAAAAAAGTTACACAATTGAATGGAAGCAGTAGTTTCACTCTGCAATTATCAAGAAACTGTGTGCATACGTGGAACCCGACCCCATTTTTTCAATCCGTTAATTTAGGGTCGAAACCCAATCCATTGGGTCAACGAAAATTTATTGGGCATTCGAAACTATTTCTGACCTAAAGTAGACCCATGACCCGTATAACCGACCTGTTCTAAGTCTTCTGACCCGACCCGTTTGAAGATCTACGTGGTATGGACAGAGATATAGTGAGGTCGACAACAAATATGGGAATGTAATAAGAGGGTGATTTGAGCATATACCTCGCTGAAGAATGAATCCAGTTGCAGCTGTTCCGAAAACCCCGGCAAGAACTCCAGCTGTGTTGGATAGCCCCAGCAGCACACCCTACAAATTTAAAACTATGTTCTAAAACGGAGCAAAGCAGGATTACAGTGTCGATCAAACACAACATACCATAATGAGGCAAAATGAAAGGAGAATAACTCACAGAATAACGTGGACCAATGTCTTGGTGGTTGGAATATAGTCCAGATTGTGAGAATGCATCCGATCCCTGTCATCAAAGAAAGTGTTTACAACGTCAATACTAGTAATGTAGAAGAAATAAGCTATGGAAAATTACTGATACCAAGTACGGAACTCGTAAGAAACTTAGGTGAAGAAATAAACCTGACTGCATGCCATACAGAGCACTGCTAAACCCGGTGTCTTGACTCGACTTAGAACTGAAAGTGAGAGAGCTGGGCCGAGAAATCCAATCGTTTGCATGATCTGCAGATAGATGATATGAACCACAGAGAAGGTCAATATAACACGAACCATATGTTGTGATTCATAAGTCATAAGTATGTCCTCGGGATGTTCTATGGAAGAAGGGTGAAAACAAAAGACTGAATTGCTGTTCCCGGCAAGAATTTCAAGTTCAACAAGCTATTTAAACACGTAAAACTTGAAACAGTAACTAATGAACATTTTTCGACAGTGGAAGCCAACACCACAACATATTTTCTCGAGTGCATTACTAAAAGCCTAATAATCAGAATTCAGTGTGCTATATGTTTTCAAGGCAACACAGAAAATAGAAAGCAGGTGTTGAGTTTAACAATTACTATCTACACTATGCTTACCTTACGAACAGACGTCACAGAAAGGCCTCTGCTGATAAGTGTGTCCGCAATCCAGCCTCCTATGTTTGCAAATATAGCCATAGTCAACCATGGCAGTACACAAAAGAGGCCAGATTCCATAAGGTTGAACCCCAACACCTACATGAAGCAGATGAAGTCAGAATAAGCTAAGTACCATCAATGCTCTTTTGTCCATTGATAAACTTCTTGACTCGTACACGAATCTTTCTTTCGTTGTAAACTTACATTTTAATCCACATTCTTATCTTCCTAATTTTGTCGTAAAAGGAACTAGGACGCTTGTTGTTGCAAAAAGGGAGTAAAGATTAACCAGCAATTAGTTGCTCTATATTATGGAATATTAGCAATTTAGCGTGATAGGATACCTGATTGTAATATGTCGGCATCCATGTCAGAAGAATAAATGTGCCCCAGTTGTGGCAAAAGTGAGAGATTATGAGAGCCCAGACTGGTGCTTTTGATAAAATTAATTTCCATGGGATCACAGTTACAGGTTCCTTGGAGGTGCTGCCTTCCATGATAAACCTTTTCTCTTGTGCACTAAGCTTTGGGTCTTCCGCTGGTGAACTGCAGGCCTGACAAAAACCGAGAATATGAAAGATCATTAGTTGAGTACACTAACATCAAAAATCAAAGTTCTCCTAATGCATCATGGACTCTCGCCTGTAACGAGGTAGGGAGGTTAGATGTACTATACGCCTGTAACGTTATTTTCGAATGACCCATCATGAAAATAGTGTTAGAGATTTCATCAAGTAACGTCAACTTCAAAACACGACCAATTTAGTGAGCCTTTTGATTCATTCCATTATATCTAGAGCCAAAGCATATGGAGTATATAATGACATGCATGTATAAAGGGAAAGAAAATCCAACATAAAGGTTATTGATAAGTATGGAAGAACGGGAAGCGTGAATTTACATTAGCTAGCCACAGTGCCATCCAGATGGTTCCAAGAGAGCCGAAGGAATAGAAAACTGAAGGCCACCCAAGCTTGTGTATTAAAAGAGGTGAAAAACCCAGTCCAACAACTGATCCAAGATACATGCCACTGTATACCAGAGACAGGGCTCTGCTTCGTTCAGACACAGGAATCCACTTCGAGATCATGTTATTCATAGCAGGCATAGCAACACCCTGTCCCATGATAAAAGCGTCTTTTAGAAACCATGATAAAAGTGTCTTTTAGACACAGGAAGCTGTTGGCACCATGAACAAAATGTTTAAGAAAGTCTACAAAGAGAGGTCGGTAGTCGGTACAATAAGGAAAAGATGCTAGGGTTGTTGGCTAACCTCACCAATGCCCATAAATGCACGTACGACAAGTAAGCAAGGTAGATTTATCCTTGCAGCAAAAGGAGTCAGAATTGTGGCCACTGACCACCAGATCACTCCAAAGCCCAAGACAAGCTTCCCGCCAACTTTATCGGCCCAGATGCCTCCAGCAATCTGTATATCAGAAAACACAATCACGAGAACGGAAATTATGTCAATATTCGCATTCTTAAGCAAAAATACTTCCTGGAAAACGGCAAATAACCTGAGTGAGAAGATATCCCCAGAAGAAGGAAGACTGAATTAGGCCAACAGTCGAACTACTCCAGTTGAACTCTTTGGACATAGGAAGTATTGCAATACTCATGTTCACCTGGAAAAACACAAGGGAGTTAAGCTTCAACTTAACTTCAGTTATTAATGAATGCCACAAGTGTAATAACCAAATCATCATGTACAGCAGAGAGAATAGGAAAAAAACTCACACGGTCCATGTTGCATAGCAAAAATGCTGCAAAGCAAAGAACCACAATGAGCCAACGCTTTGGTAACAGCTCCGTAGAAGAAACCTCCTTTTGCGCATTATTGTCACGCAGAACAAGTTCACCCTCCCCCTCTGAAGATCCAAATGATTCAAAGGCGGCTTCTGGTACACCAATTTCCTCGGATTTATAGCGTACAAGGACCCCTGAGTCTCTAACACGATCCTTCCGTCCACCGTAGGAATTAGGATACACAGAGCATATCGATGAGGCTTTATTAACCCTTTTCAGAGAACTTGGACAGTTGGAGTTCGCACTTCTATGGTGGAAGCATGAAAATGAATTACCCCGTTCATCATATGCTGCTATGCAATGTCTAGAACTTCTCCTATCAACCACCTTCGTAACGCATACAAGTGAGCAATAAGAACATTTGGACGTTAGACAATTCGTAGTGAGCCGATGAGAAGTCTTGTTTGGGGCTCTCTGACCCCATAGCCCGATTGACAGACCAAATTCTTCTTTCTTGAGACTCGATACAGTACTGTTCCTTCTATGACATACCGTACCTGTAAAATATGCAATATGTCCCTAAGGGGTTTACAGAAGCCTATGAGAAGCAACTCCAGCAAATTGACGAGAATGACTAGATGCGAGTAAAACGGTCCCTCACGAGAGTCTACCTTACACTAGTTTAGTGTGAAACCGAATATATAACAAAACTGGAGAATGAAATTAATACTTCGTATAAATCTATACCTAACCAACTCATGTTCTGAAGCCATTGATCTTACCTATACACTATTGAGAGCTCGCTTCACTAGAGAATTAATGTCGATATAAGCCTACAAACCACAATTTTCCTACTCCATTACCTTAATCAATACTCATAATACCTTAATTATACTCGTAACTTCCTATTCTATCATCTTAACTAACACAAATTGTCCTATTATACGGTCTCACGATACTTTTATCGTGAAATCTCTCATAAATAGCGGTTATATTTTGTTCGTTAGTGTATTTTATTAGATATCTTGCAATATAATTAGATGTCTTAGTTAATGTACTCCCTACAATCCAATGCTTATGTCAGATTCAATCTTGATATTGTGATAGCATGATAATTCAATTCGTGCTGAATTGCTAATACTACAAACTTGACTCTTTCAGCAAAGGATGCTTTCGCAATTGAGCTCATAAATTCGACAAATTAGCAATACAGCACATCATTGTAGCCGAAGAAACTCCAGAAACAAAAACGAATCGAATACTCCAAAACATCACAGTTTACCATCACAATGCATAATCAAATCTTCAAAATAAATTCACTCAAAATGTAACAAAACAAAACATATATTGTAATAACATGATAATTCAATTCATGCCGAACTGCTAATACATACAACGAACTTGACTCTTTCAGCGAAGATGCTTTCGCAATTGAACGAAGACAATAAGCTTGAAATTCATCGAAAAATCGAAGAAAAGGTGAAAATTCACTCAAAATGTAACAAAACAAAACAAAACGTATATTGTAATAACATGATCATTCAATTCGTTCTGAATTGCTAATACTACGAACTTGATTCTTTCAGCGAGGATACTTTCACCATTGACCGAACACAATAAGCTCGAAATGCATCAAAAAAATCGAAGAAACATTGAAAATTCACTCAACTCGACTCTTTCAGCGAAGATACTTTCGCAATTGACGAACACAATAAGCTTGAAATGCATCAAAAAATTCGAAGAAACATTGAAAATTCACTCAACACGACTCTTTCAGCGAAGATACTTTCGCAATTGACCGAACACAATAAGCTTGAAATGCATCAAAAAAAATCGGAAAAAACAGCAAAAATTCACTCAACTCGACTCTTTCAGCGAGGATACTTTCGCAATTGACCAAAGACAATAAGCTTGAAATGCATCACAAAAATCGAAGAAACAGCGAAAATTCACTCAAAATGTAACAAAACATATACTGTGATAACATGATAATTCAATTTACGAATTGCTAATACTACGAACTTAATTCTTTCAGCAAAGATGCTTTCGCCATTGACGGAAGACAATAAGCTGGAAACGCATCAAAAAAATCGAAAAAACCGCGAAAATTCACTCAAAACGTAACAAAAACAAGAAGAATACCAGAAGGAAGAAAAGAACCGAAACTTCGACTGGAGATAACGCCACCGATCGCCATGGATGAGGAAGAAGAAGGTCGTCAGGTAATATAAGTCAATTCATACCAGAAAATTAAGGTGACGAACACTTTCTCTCTCTATAAATATGAATTGGCGGAGAAAATTGAGTGAGAGTGTGATGAGAGAGAAAGGTGAGGAGAAGAAGAAGATAAGCTGAGAGCGAGGAGAGAGTTCATCGGAAATATCTACTCGAATATTATTGGTAATTTTATTTGACTATTTTTCTTTTCTTTTTTTCCCGCTTTTTCCAAAGATGCTGGTAAAGCAAAGGGAGGTCCTTGTCTTGACACGTGTCCTCTTATTAACGGCATATTCCACTTTGTTAACGGCATTACACTTGAAGCAACTCCGCTAAGTAAACGGTTCAATCGGGTTAGGTTAGGTTAGGTTAAGTCAGATCGGGTTATATTATCGTTTTTTTTAGGAATTATGATAAGTATTTTACATTATTAGGGTTGAGTTAGATACGAAGTACGTAGTTAAAGACAGGTCAATTTGAATTTCAGACAAACTCAGATCCTCATTTTACCCGTGGATATCATAATGTATTCTCGAGGGTTAATTCAAATAAAATTTGTAGCATCCAGCTGCTCTCCCTTGTGACGGAGGTCATTTTGTTATATCGGGTCAAATACAACCTCATTTAGTTAGAAAACACAACTCATATGCTTCTGTAGTATTTTGTTTTTATATAAACCGGTCGTATTTGACCCGTTTAAGTTTATGATAATTCCGTCACAAACAAGAATTTGTGAATGTACATTTTATCAGTACTCCCTCCGTTCCATTTGATTGTTCCATTTGCTTTTTTCACACTTGTCAATGCACAATTCTAAAAATTATAAAATTTTGATATTTATAACATACTCGATTAGACAATTTAAACAAGATTCCATATGACTATATTTTATCTTATAGGTTAGAAGTTACATTGACGATAATAATGCCCAAAATCCAAATGCAAATAATCAAATGGACAGGAGGAAATATAACACTTGAGGGTAAAATGGGAAACTGAGATTGGCAAGACATGCAAAATAAGGATGGTTAAGTCAACTTATACCACTCTTTGCTGCTCCTACGTGGACTTCCCGTTACTTGACACCTTCATCACCTGACGACCGTCATTCACCTGCTACACCATCTCCTCGTTTACCAATAAAATAACACAAATTACGATAAAAACTGGTTTCGCACTTTCATGCATGACACGATTCACATTTACAGAAATATACAAAAACTCAACCCACGAACTCAATACTTGTCCGTGGGACTAATTTTTTCACACTTACCGGGTATTACAGGTAGGCAGTGACGAAGCCAGATCAATTTTTTGCTGGGACCGAAAATTAATATCATCGTCACAAAATTGTTAACGTGTTAATGATCTTCAAATAAACATGTTTTGTACTAAAATATATGAAAAATTATAGTTTTACTGTAGACCCCGTAGTAAATCTAGTAATATTTGTGGAAGCATAGGGTAAATTGCGATTATTACTGCGTATAAATAATAATCAGACAGCTCCGGAAAAGGGTAAAGAAAAATGAAAAACTATCAGTAGGTGAAAAGTAAAAACTATGATGATAGGCTTCAACAGTGAAGAAACTTTCCAAAAAAAAAAAAACTAGATCAAATCATAAGTTACATCTCCTACAAGTTACACAAGAGACTCTCAGGACTCAGACCCTCTACAAGCAGCCCTCTACAAGCGTGATAGTGTCTCGATGTTACACCTAAATAACACGTTATTGCGAAGAATGAAGACGGACATGCGGACACGGCCTATCGGGTTCTCCTCGTGTCCATAGATTCCTTAGCTCCCGTCTTTTCTTCCCCAAAGTCAACAATGTTCCTGCATCAATTCCACGACTAAGGCATACTACAACATCGAATTGGGCATAAAACTGAAATTTCACTTGGTGAAATATTGACCTCTTTGGTCACGCGGACTCTCATACCATGTTACTAAGACTAAGACTGTTTAGACCAAATTCTTATGGTTGAGGCCCAATCTACGTTTTAATATTCCTAATAAGAGTCATTCGAGTCCGTTTTGGATTGAGTTTTGCCGGATAGAGTTTATATTGGATTCGGGTTTTGTCCTAATAGAATATAAACGGACCTCAACCACCACCTTAATCTTTTGGTTGAATTGGTTTCGTAACATGCTATCAGAGGTCAAGAGTTCGAACCCTGGCAGCCCCCAATATCTCAAACTCTCAAGTGGAATCTTAGCATATGATACGGGGAAGCCTGTGCACTCTAACCACTCTTCAGGCCCAAAAAATACCAAAGCAAGACCACACTAGATATATGGAGTAGCCTGAAATGTGGGTACTTACCAAGTGTAAAAGGAACAATGTAGAGAAGAGCTGGTTGCCCATGTCCGTCCATCAAGTTCAAAGCCACATACGTTACAAGCAGACCTGAAGCATAAATAAATAAGCAGACTGACTTTTAGAGACCGGTTTATCATTTTATTGCAAAATGGTCTCATGCTAACGTATTGTAAGCTAAAATCTTTTGCTTTTTATTGACTGAAAAATACATAGAGAATTTCATAAGCGCGATACAATTCAGAGAATCGCGTTGCTTTATTGACTGCATTACTTTTCCGTTATTAACAAATTTAAATAAATGTAATTTCTCATACCGAAACCATAAGCAAATATCGCCCACAAAAAGTATCCTGCTCGTATTTTCTTGTTCCCCAGCCAATCATATCTGAAATAAAAACCGAGCCATCAATCACGATGATCCCATTTTAGTCATTTTGAAATCCTTTTGAAATAAACAAATCATTAACATCCACGACATCACAGAAATGAGAAACTTAAGTGGGGAGTCGAGGTAAGAGTGTAACCAACCTTAATGAGAAGGCGATTACTAAACCAGGTAAAAGGATGTCTCCAAATCCAATGACACTGTATCCTCCCCAAGGATCGTTAATCCGAGGTATCTTCAAAAGCATTGGAATGCCATCCTCTCCACTATTATCACCACGTGCAACCTAATACCGAAAAACAAAAAAAAAACAAAAACAAAAAAAAAAACAAAAACTATGTTAATCTGACTCGCCACGCAATATTATTTTGTTTGGAATTTTCAATATTTTGGTCTAAAATGAAGTATCGAAGTATCATGGGGGGATTCAAATCCATCTTTTTACGGAGATCTAAACAGCTTACCACAATCATAACACTCTCGTGAAACAGATACTTGGAAACAAAGACCCAGAATATATCGTACAAGAACGCACATCCTAGAAGAACTGTGCCGACCTGCCAAAATCACGATAAGGTTTGCATTAAGTACTCGCATGGTCTTCAATGCGCCAAGAACATGATCTCAAATCCATAGAAAATTCGTTAACGTGTTACAAAAAGGGAAAAAAAAAAAGGAAGCCAACTGATGAAATCATGAATCATGTTACCTTGAGATTCGGGACACGAACTATTTGAAGCACGGTGAGAATCAATGCAATACCCTGGATCAGATCGCAGTCGTAATTTTAGCATCAAGAAGCTCCAATAACTGTAAATATCAGGTTGGAAGCTAGGAAAGCACTCTTACAAGGATATCTTGCCCAATCCAAGCGAAGGCTTCACGACGGTAGACAGCCCAAACAACAGCAAAAAGTATGCATAATGGAGAAACGGCCATTGCTAAACACGAGACTGCTCCAAAGAAGGGCACTTTGATGATTGTTACAGCAGCATGTTCGAACCATTTGAAGCTGTCCGTGATATATAATCGGATAAGATGTACTTTTATTAAAAAAAATATATATATATATATATATATATATATATATATATATGAAAATGATTTTTGAGAAATAAAATAAAAGAAATAAGGATAAATAAAAAGAACAATATGAGTTTCGGTTGGTAGCAGGAATGGAACACTGGAACTTTGAGAAGGCATACCTCGATAGGAATGCTACCAAACAAGTTTGCAAGCCCTGCACGACATAATCGATCATAAACTCATCAACCATTTTAAATGTTTGAAAACAAAACAACAATTTAAATTAACATGTCGTAGGTAAGATAAATAAACGTTGAAATTAAAACGCACCTCAGCCCCACCGATGCAAAATAGAACCACCAGAACGTCAATAAACCAAACTGACATGAGTTTGTACAGCATGACCAAAAAACCTGAAGCAATCACGACGAAAAGTAACGCTGATTTGGTACTGATGTCAACAAAACCCGAATACCCAGTTCCTGCAGCATCTACCAGTTCATCTGATGCATCCTGCGCACATAGAAAAAAACAGAATTCAATGCGTGATGGAATCAATAACCGTCTCTTCCAGTTTCTTTCAGTTCTAAGACCGAAGGTGCGTTTAGTTAGAAAAAACCGGTTGTGAGTTGTGACCTTTGACAGTTTGTCTCGTTCAATAGCAGCTTCTCTTGCATTCCATGCAGACCAATACGATGCACACAGAATCGTACCAACAGCCATGAGCCAAAGAAAAACTTCTGCAACATCAACTGCTGGACGCTTGGGGGAGTACAGCTGCAAATAAACTGCAGAAAGGGAATCCTGTAAATAGTAATGGATTATGAAAACCCACGCGGAGCAAGTCGGCAAAGAAAACAGTGCCTCTATAGACGACATTGAGTAGTTACTAAAAATTTCATAGACGTGGTTTCAGCAAAAAAATAAAAACACGTGGTTTGACACTATCTTAGCATAAAACCGTCTTACAAGAAATTTTTTGAAAAAACAATCTTACCACTGGAATGGTTGTACAGTAAATTCTCCAATGTTGCACCAGCGTCTACTGGCAACATTACTGCTGGGATTCGGATATCAGTGTCAGCATCAGTCTCACAGACCATTTTGAAAAGTTCTGCACCAAAGTAACATTGAATATGTTATGATTGACAATTATTTTAATCACGCTAACTTACTGGAAAACCATCATACAAGAGACTTATTAACGAGAGTAAAAAGAGACTTGAGTCAAAAGAGACAGAGTAAATTACCAGTACTGTTGTTTATGATAACAATTGCAGAGGCGCCAGCATCTTCAGCATAATTCGTCTTAGCTGTAAAACTGCAATTTCCTCGATATACCAGAATTGCTTCACCAGTAAGCTACTCATACAGAGACAGGAAACCAAAAAAAAGTCGTAAGAACTTTATTTTTGAATGAAACTTTTGCTATACTAGTCACAGATGGCATAAGATCGGAACCTTATTCCTGGGAGGACTGCAACAATCTGGAGGATCAGCGAGAGTAAGTTTGGTTCGATTTGCATGCTTCTCCTTTGATTCTAATGTGGGACCAAAACGAGCACCAACACCCACATATTCGACATCCTCAAACCCATCAACATATGTCGGTACTTTCACCTAAAAAAAAAAAATCATTCCAGAAAATGTGAGTCGTATTGCTAGAGTCGAGTGAAGAAAGATCTTATCTTTCTAGTGTGAATCATGTCTAGTCTCGAGCAAATAAGAACAGGATTCAACTAGGTTACAGTCGAAGAGGGTGTTGCATTCGAGCCTACTTATATTTTAGCACTGCACCAATGCTACAAAAATAAATGATTCAAAAACTGACAGCAGATCCGGAACCACTAACCCAACTTAAATTCTAGGTTAAAAAAAGCTTTAGTTTGAGAATACTTCCAATCCAAACCATTTTACCCAATTGAGGATTTGAGACCGAAACTTCAAAAGCTATAATTGAGCGCAAATATGGTTTTTAATCACAAGCAAAATGCAGTCGTGTTAAAACTCATGACGGAGAGCTTTACCTCTCCTTGAGCTCCTACCCGGCTAGAATCCAGACCAAACCAATGGCCATGATCATGAATTGATGATCACCGAATTCATGATAATGATGAGCAATTAAAGCTTATATAATACTCCAAAAAAAATTATAGAGTATGACTGTTGTATTGGAGACGGATTGATGATTTCGGATAATGATTCAGGTTAGCCGACTCCAAATCTTGAGATTTCAAATACTGGAGAACTGAACTCCATCAAACAAAACAGAAGGGTTTTTTCACAAAACCAGATTCATATATAATCAGTGAAACAAAACCATTAATAATCCTTGAAATATGAACTAACCAGCTTTTAAAACTACAAAAAAAAATCTCAAGAACACAGAACAAATAAATAAAAAGTCAAACCCCCAAAATCCAAACTTTAAATCAAAAACACCGTCTTTTAATGAGACGATCTCACAGGAGAATTACTGTAATTCCGAAACCCAAACCCATTTCTAATCATTTGGTCAATCAAATTCCATGAACAATAACCAATCAAATCCAATCAAAAAAACACAATTTTTTTCCATAGAATCTAATTACAAATCCCCAAAAAAAATCACCTTTAAATTACAAAACTAACTCACATCCATTTCTACTCATTTCACAAATCAAATTCCATGAACAATAACCAATCAAATCCAATTAAAAAAACCCTATTTTTTTCCATAGAATCTAATTACAAATCAAAAACATCACTTTGGAGTAAATTACAAAACTCACACCCATTTCCAATCATTTCACAAATCAAATTCCATGAACAATAACCAATCAAATCCAATCAAAAAAACCCTAATTTTTTCCATAGAATCTTACTTAAATTAAAATTAATTAATTAAAGAAAAAAGAAGGGTAAAGAGGGTAAAAAGGGTAAAAAAGATTGAATTACCAAGACAAAGCTATTATCACAGCCAGGTTGCTTAGGAGCTTTATCATCTTCATGAACTATATCACCTCCATTAATCACTTGTACCAAAATTACCCAAGAAAAACACCAAATTAAACTCCAAAACTTCATGGGAAAATTTTACCCTTTGAAACTTTCTTCACCACAGTAAAAAAAAAGCTCTGAACTTTCTTCAAGTATCTTGGATTTCTGTAGGAATAACATCAAAAACTTGGGGGAAAAGATCAAATTTTGTAGTGAACAATAAAAAAAAAACCAATAAAATAAAGTATGCAACAGACAGATAAAGAGGGAGGGAGAAAGAGAGAGAGAAGAAGAAGAAGAAGAAGAAAATGAAAGAAGGCAGAAAGATGTAATTGTACTTCAATTTTACTGCTCATAATAATTGTACTTTTTTTTATTATTTTTAATCTTTCTTTCTTTTTCTTTTTTCTTTTTTAATAAAAAGTACGGATCACTTGTATGCCAGTCCGTCAGTCGTCACTAGTAATTGTTGTGTACGGTTGTACTGGTGTAACTGTGTAAGTGTATAACCCCAACTCGGAAAAAATGATCTGATCCAAACCCGATTCAATCACATGAAGTTATAAACTTATAATTCGAATTGAATCGATTTTTTTTTTATTGTAGAAAACGAGTCGATATTTCTAAAAAAGAAGTTGGAAATAATAAATCTAAAATGATTTGACTTGTCTTGAAGTTGATCTGATTTTTCTGAGCCAAAAATGACTCGAATCTGAGTAGATTGACTCAAACCCGACTCGATTGACCGGTTTATCAGGTCGAAACACCGGGATGTTCTAAAAATTTTGGAGGCACGGCTCGAGTATTAAATATGAGGCTTTAAAGTGATATTTTTCCAAAGTAAAATATGTACTCCGTACAAGTTATTTACTCCGTAATTATCATCACTATTTCCCTATGCTTATACTCCCTCCGTTCCAATGAATTGTTTGCCTTTCATTTTGGCACCAAGGGTAAGGGATACAATAAAGAAGTGACATGTGGACAAAACTCATGAGAAACTTCAAATTGCATATAAAAAATATTTCTAAAATAGAAAGGCAAACAATTCATTGAGACGCCCCAATATGAAATAGGCAAACAATTCACTAGGACGGAGGGAGTAATAAGTACGTTACCATATGAGGAAGATGCGAACGCGATTATCTATATTATGTACATACATCGCACTAGTCACAGATTGCGACTTATTTTAAATAATAAATTTAGTTAGGTTTGGTTTCGTCGACCACCTTGTCCTTACTATTAGACGGCCACGAGTCATAACAAAGAAGAAGTACTCCCTTCGTTCAAGTCCAAGATTCTTTTTTCTCTTTTCGACACTATTCACAATCAAGGAGAACTTTCGATATTCAAGACAATCTATTAGAGAAAATATATTCTTGTGGGATCTTGCTTGATTCGTCTTTAAAAGTACATTAATATTCAATTTTCATAATTTTTACTAATATGTTACGAAAGATATTAACGATGCAAAATGCGCGTTGACAAACGTGAAAAAACAAGAGGGAAACTTGGACTTGAACGGAGGGAGTAATCACTTTATATTTGATACAAAGTAATGACCATTTTAGGTAAAATAATACTCCGTAACAACTTAGATGTTGTTATCGTCTAAGCTACAGGTATCATTTTTTTAAGTCTCAATTGCAATATTACACTATGATTTGTGTACAATTAATTCACCTTATAACATGATATATCCGGTACATGTTACTATAACGAGTTAAGTATTTTTGATTGTTAGTTAAATAAGTTCTCCATTAAAATTATACTAGCCGTTATCAAAATTATCTGATACATGATTTTATCATTTTCTGTCTAAATGAGTAATATTTGACTGATAATTGAACGAAATCACGAAAATATTGGGAACAAAAACAATAAATGGTGCTCGTATATAGATAGGTACTGAAATTCTGAAAGAAATGCTTGCTTTTGCTTCTGTCGATGCAGTAAATTTTTGTTTTATTTTGTTTTTACTGTTGATCTAACTGGGGTAGCACGTGTAAGTTTAGTGCGTGGGTCTCACGTGCTAATCAGTAGAGGAATATTCTTGGAAAAATATGATAAAATTGACCCGAATTGAATTGATTGGATCTATTCCATGTATATCCAGAGGATTAAGGATAGATTAAAATCCGATCATTATAGATTATTTAGGGCTCGTTTTGTTCACCATGGAAAGATGAAGTTACCGGAAACTTTAAATTCACGTGAATTTGTATTTCATAGAAATTAAAAAATATTGTTTGGTTGCCATGTGGGAAATGGCTTCATGCGGAAAGTTTTACACACCAGGGGGCTTGGTGAGTAACTTCCCCATTGTGGGGAAGTAGGAATTCCCGGGAAGTGGGCAACCAAACCACTCCCTGAAAATACACTTCCTGGGAACTTGCACTTCCCGGCAATCGGATGAGTAACCAAACGATCCCTTAGATGAGTATATCGGATTTTAAATACAGAGCAACTCGATAAGAATATACTCGTATTCGAGTAGTATAAGTGTAGAAGTATATATAAAAATACTCCGTATCTCATAGTTTTAGGTAGATCATGCAAATTGTTCAAACCAAGTTAGATCTAGCTTTATTTTCCAGTTCATGTCAGATCATTTTTCGGATTTGTAAGAATCGGTTTGAGTATGACCGGGTTATTTTGAGCTCCGAGTTACATTTAGGTCTGCTATTATTCAAATGATTTAATGATACTCCCTCCCTTCCTAACCAAACACACCATTTGCTTTTTCACATTTACTGAGACGTGTTTTACACCCTCGGTATCTTTTATTTTGTATCGGTAAAAATCATAAAAATTTGATATTTTTAATGAACTCGTAGGGACGAATCAAATAAGATCTCACATGACTATATTTTTTCTCTTATAGATTGCCGATAATATCGAAGATTCTCTTGACATGTGAATAGTGTCAAAAAAGAGATACGGTGTGTTTGGATATGAAGGGAGGGAGTATTATACAGTAATTCCTATGCAACAATAAACATTTGGTTCAGATCGGATCCTGTAGGATACAGGTCGAATCATTCGGAGTGGGTCAATTCTACCAAATTTACCTTCGACTCAACCGTGAGTAATGATATTCAGGGTTATCAAGTCATTTATCGTCGCATTGAGCCGTTGTTTTGTCAGAATTCCTAAAAGCTTGATTGAATGCGATATCACACTTATAATAAGTCGAATTTTGCATGACCTTTTCGGATTATAACAACCCATCTTGAATTAAATCGTAAACCAGATCTACTCCACAATTTTTCTTATTTTCAAAGGCAGTCACAATCTCATGAGACGAATTTCGATCTTTGGGTTACAAACAGTACTCCCTTCGTTCAAGTCCAACCTTCCCTTTTACGTTTTCCCGTTTGTCAACCTACATTTTGCATCGTTAATATTTTTCATAACATACTAGTAAAAATTATAAAAATTCGATATTAGTAATGTACTTTTAAAGATGAATCAAACAATACTCCACATGGATATATATATATATTTTCTCTAATATATTTTCGTGAATATCGAAAGTTTTCTCTAATAGATTTTCGTGAATATCGAAAGTTCTCCTTGGGTGTGAATAGTGTCGAAAAGAAAAAGGGTAAGTTCGACTTGAACGGAGGGGTATCATAAGTTGCTAAACAAACTGTTTTGTATTATTGAATTCTTGCATCAATCAATTACAACGACGTACTATTTATAGGAATACGAAGATATGATCGCAATATTCTAATATCGATAGCTAATATAATTATTCTATAATATCGGTATTACGATATATTGGTATTTACAATATACCGTAATATTTATATTCTTTCCTAAACTATATCGTGATGCCGTAATACTATGATATCCTCTATCATAAGTCGCGACTTTACGTCTTCATTATCTAAGTTAGTTGACATCTGCATATATAAACGAGATCTAGAACTAGACCGCGTGAGAGTGAGAGTGAGTTGCGTAGCGTATCGTAGAGTCCGTGAGCGGTTGGGAGAAGTGACTAAAAATAGGGGAAATAGGAAAAAGGTGGTGGGGAAGGGGGGAAAAGGGAGAAAGGAGAAGGTGTTCTTCCGTATTTGACCGTACGACAAGACGTTGGGTGTGGTCGACTTCATTAACCAACTTGCTTCCTAATCAATTTGGACGGTTTTCTGTCCTCCTCTCCCTCCCTTTTTTTAAAATCATTTTTATTATTAATTATTAAATAAATAAAAAGTCGTACTGGATTTGGTCAAACTTACTATTGGGTCTTGTTGGTTAAATTACTCGATCTCTTTAAAAAAAATATTTATCATTATATAAAATTGTCCCGTGTATGAAGGAATTAAAAATCAAGAATAATTGATAATAACAGTGAAAAAGTAAAACCATGTAAGTTACCTTCCGGCGACAATGATGGTCACAAATTTTAACCACTAGATTAAACTAAGTCTAATACTTCCTCCGGACCAATGAATTGTTTGCCCATTCTATATTGGGACATCTCAATGAATTGTTTGCCTTTCTATTTTAGGAATGCTTTTTACATGTAATTTGATCTTTGACCCCACATGTCACATCCTAATTGGATCTCTTTCCCTTGGTGCCAAAACCAAAGGCAAACAATTCATTGGAACGGGGAGTACTCGTACTCCGTACTTGTTTGATTAAACTAAGTCTAATAATCGTCCGTATCATTTTTTTTAGACCCAACGAGAGTAGTTATGTACGGTATGTCATAGATAATAAATCAAAGTATAATCTTATTAGTTTTAATTTGTCTCAATCGATTACTTTGTTTCGATTTAATTTAGTTTAGCAACATTAAGTTAATTTAATCCACTCTCATTTTAAATTCAATTTGAACAATTTTAATTGAAAAAAACGGAATCTTACTTGAAAAAAGGGTAAAGTTTTAGGCTTAAGATCACTCATGAGTAATGAGTCACTGCCACCTGCTGTAATTTCCATCTTTCCATCGAAAAAGGAAACGAATAATTTAGCCGTTTGTCCTTCCGGTCGTCATAGTACATATCATCTCATGTCACTTTATCGACTTTAATTCGTGGTGTATTGGTGACGGATCAGAGATGAGCAAAACTAAATATCCGATATCATATTTGTATATTCAAAATTAATTTACTTAGTTTGTTTGCACCATAATAACCATTTATGTAAATAGGTCGACACAATCACGACACGAAATTTAATTTTGATTAAAACGCATGTGAATCTGTGACCCATTCACATGTATATATACAAACCTGAACATGACGACATAACTCGATCTGTTTGTCTTATCTAATCTATACATGCGATCTATACTACTGCCTCTGAGTTCCTATTATTGTCTCACTTTTTTTTTGGGCTGAATTTGATTTTTATCCCACTTTCATTTTTAGGCCATCAATGTGTGGTTCACAATCACTCCTCCATTTCTCTCTCTTCCTCCTTCTTTTTTTAACCACTCATTTCTCCTTCCTTATTTTTCACCCAAAAGCTTTTGGGACAATAATAAGAGCTCGGAGGGAGTAGTATAAGTATTATACGAGTAATTTTTTTCAACGAAACGTGCATTTAGTCACATTATTACAACGACATACGGCACGAGAAATTTGAGTATATGATCTATTATCCACAGTACCTAATTTTAACCACTAGACTAAAATATGTTCCACACTGACATAATTTTTTTTTTGTTCAACGAAAAACGCACTTAGTCGCATTACAATGGAGGGTAGATTCGAACGTGAGACCTGACCTACTATCTCAGAAAATCAAATCTTAACCACTAATCTAAAAGATGGTCGACACTGAAATAAATATTGTACTCCGTAAGCAGTTGTTTGACACGTTACGTACACGTGTCATACAGTAGTATATATATAAAATCAATAATTTTAGAATTGAATGTGTGATTTCTACGAAGACATTGCATGGAAAATAATAATAAAGGAGAAAGTGAAATTTTGTAGTAAAAGGGAGGGAGGTGTCGTATGTCCATAAATTCCTCTAGTCTAAGTCTGTCTGTGGCACCACTGCACCAACTTAATAAAGATGATATGGTCCATTTCATAATCATTTTTGTAAGCAATAATAATCGTGCTATGTTTCCAAATGCCTTGAATTTGGACTGGGAACAATAAGGATGCATGAACGTAACATGCCCCTATCCCTTAAGTTTTGGGAGTTTGGCTTACCTAATTATAGAGGATACCGTAGTGTTACGGTATCATGATAGAGATCATAAAAATTAGGAATAATACGTTACTCCGTAGTAAGATTACGGTATATAGTAATATATCGTAATCAGAATAATATCGAAAACACAAATTCTTGTATGAGACGGTCTCACGCGATAACTTTATCGTGAGACCTCTCACATACAAGGAAGTTACATTTAATATTATTTTATTCTCTATTAGTATGTCTCACGATAACTTACCGTAAGACGATCTCACAAGAGAATAACTAGATCGAAAATTAGAGAATATCAACGTAAAAATAAACCCTTTAAAATTGCGTTATTGTTAAATTAAGATCACACAGTTGTTTGGAAGTCCATAAATTAAATTACAAATACAAAAGTTTACGGTGATTTTCAAGACGTACTAAAGTGCTCCGTATTTGTTAACTTGTTACTACTCGTACTAGGTACTCCACTATTTAAGAACGGGCCACGACATAAATTTATATGTGGCCATACTCAGATACCAGTCACAGCACACTCTACCAGTAAACTGTAAATTAACCAATTTGAGAAGAAAAAAATGCAGTAATAAAGATAAATTATTACTCCCTTCATTCAAAAAAAAATATTGTACGAGTAATAGTTTCCATTTAATTACGGAGTATATATTATATTTATCACATTGGAATAAGAACGTGAACATCTTAATGAGATGGAGATAGTACGTCTTCGATAATTTAGTGAACATAATTTATAATATTTGCTGTATATTTTATTTATGCAATAGGCGAGGTGTCCTCCCGTGTATGATGTGACACACAAAGTGGAACACAAAAATGGGACAGGAGATCTGTTCCGGTGATATAGGAAGTACTGGAGTATATTGCAATATTGGCAAACATGTTCTGTTGTCAAGGTAATGGTCCATTATTACACTATAGATGTGCCCTTTGAGCAATTTAGTGGCCAATCTAACTTTTAAGCTGAGTTATAGGGAGTAAGAGTACTTCATTCCAATGAATTGTTTGCCTATTCTATATTGAGATGTCTCAATGAATTGTTTGCCTTTCTATTTTAGGAATGCTTTTAATATGTAATTTGATCATTGACTCCACATGTCACCTCCTAATTGGATCTCTTTCCCTTGGTGCCAAAAGCAAAGGCAAACAAGGCACAACCCATGTCATGTTGTGAGCCTTGCAACGTTTCCTGCAGAATCAGATCTAACGGATTTAAGATTTAAACTGAACTGAAATGAGTAGATACAACTCAATCTAATGAACTTAATAAAGTCGAATCAAACCGAGATAAAATGAAGCTTTGAACCGAAAAGAAGTCGAAAGAACGGGATATTTTAAGTTTAGTTTTACACGTAACGTGATAAGATGTCATACACGTAACAGATTGACGGATATATCAGTCACAAAATTATGATGGGTCAAATATCACCATATGATTAGGTAAGATAAAATCAGAATACATTAATAATTATAAATATTTTTTCTTTATCTAACTAATTGATAATCTTTGACCCGTCATAAATTTGCGACAGATATTTTTAACGGAACAAATGGTTCAAGTAGTCCAGGTGTGGGCTAGAGTGTACCAGTCCACTTACAGAAGTCGGTGGTGGGTCCCACATGTTAGCATTACGTACTGGTATAATTAATTTCTTGAAAAAAGAGAAAAGTCCAAACTCTTTTGTGTACGGACTCCATAACCAATCCCCACTTACACAATTCAGATGCAAATGCAACGCCATCCATCTTATCAGTCGTGGGTGTATGACGGGTCAAATACTATTCAGGTAAGAAGATACGATAAAAACAAAATACCTCGGAAATGGTGATATGTTTTGTTTTATTTATCTACCCACATGAATACTATTTAACCCAACGGATAAGACCTGCGACTCTTTTACTGTATTAATTAACTCATTTTTTCATTAATTTTGTATCATATTTTCATCCAATTGTTCCTAGATATTTTTAGATATTTAATACTGTCTTACTCCTCGGATATGATTGACCTTATTAAGACTTTAAAATTTTCAAAACTTTAATTTTTAATTCTTGAATACATATCAGGGATCGATTTGATTTCTAGGTAACAATTTTCGAAATCAAGGTTGTTGATTGATAAAAACGTATCGCGAATCGATTTCTACTCCAATTCCTGGAGATTTGGAATTCCCAACTAACTTTATGAAAAAAAGTACAATAATGTTATTCTCTTGTAGTCTCTTACATCCAAACAAATATTTACAGTACTGTAAACAAATTATCTAGTCCGATATTTATACGTACTTTATTTCATTTTTGGTAAAAAAACTTTACCATATACTCTTTGTATTCTTTCATTATTTACACAAAATATCATTTTTTTTATTCATTTTAATTCGGGTGGATCCATAAAGACATTTTTATTCAACAAAATATCTTTCCTTTTTCATTATAAAAAAATTGCGAAATTACTCTTTATCGTCGGCGCTTTAATTCTTACCGCCGACATTAATTACGTAAAATAACAGCTTTACCCCTACAATTTATTCTCGAATAATATTACTTTTACATTTTATAGATTATCGGTTTAATAAAACTCGATAAACCGTTATTTGGATGAGAATGGGTGTTATTGGAAGGTTAAATATCTACCTACCTACACTTGATAGGTGGCGTTCAACATATTATATTATAAACAACCTTTAAAATATGTTAGTAGTGGTCCACTTGTAAATGGGTACAACGTAAGAATTATTGGTTTAACAAGCTTAATGACAAGTGGCTTTCACGTAGCTTTATCTACCTGCTCGATTCTTTTGGATTGAATTAGACTGAATTGAACTAAATTGAACTGAAGTAGGCTGAAGTACTGAGATAAAATGAAGTTCTTGGAGCTGAACTGAAATGGGTTGAAAAAAAAAGTTGAAAAAGAACGGACCCTTACTTGTAATAAAGTAATTATTGTGTACAATCATTGTATAGTACGAAGTAGTATAATACGAGTAGATGAGAACTTGTTTACCATCATTATTTAACCTAAATGATCAACTTCTTACACTAAATCGTTAATTTTTAACTTTGTTGCATGACACAGTATAATACTCGCTCCATCTTTTTATGTTTATTCTTGTTTCAATACGAGTAAAATATTGTACTTTCCATAACTCTTAAAAATCAGAAAGAAATGTAAAAAAGGGAGGAATTATAGCATATACTCCGTATAGTTTGCGTTGATCTTGCCCTATCAGTTGTTAAGAGTGATTAACTAATGAAATGATGGTATGCACACTTGGTGATACGAGTAGTATGATACGACCTTTTTTGGTTGACTAATGAGGCTCTCAATTGTGTTGCACTCATATTGGGCCATGCCACTTGTCAAATCTATAAACATTGGACCATCCAAGTAAAACTCGTCTATAAGATCGTAATATATCATATGATGAAGTTAATTCAATCTAAATTCGAGACAACTAAAATAAGGGGTGATATCAAAATAAATTATTCTATGTGTTTTTGGGATAAAGGCTTGAATGGATTGGTTTTATAATATCAAGCTGTCTTACCAAAATCATCACGAGCCATCTATTATCCATTTGAATAACTAACCTATAAAACTGTCTGATAATACTGGAGGAGTCTGAATTGTGGGAAACCCTTCGTAAAACCCAAGTTTCGTACTAAAATTATTTAATTTTGAAAATTATTGTCTAAACTTAGCAGCATTTGGCCATGACATCATCAGATCGTCTGTATAAGATGTGTTTATAAAATATTTGTAATGCAAAGTTTCTACTAAGACGAGTTTCATAGGAAATCTACCGATACAATTGGCTGTATAATCCTTTAATTGCTTTTACATTTATATTCCAATTGTTTGCTTAGTTCAATTGATTTCTATTGGACTATTAAAGTGCTCTTTTGACAAGAATATTCTGTTTTTTTTTTATCCTTTTGAAAAGGGGGTGGTTTCACTTTTAATCCCACTAGTTTAGGAGTTAAGGCCCGAGCCCATCTCAAATTGGATACACAGACACAACATTATGGAGTAGCAAACTCATTCTCTCACTATTTTTGGACTACCAAAAATGTCTTAACCTAATAATTAACGTCAGGTATTATGGATAATAGGTTCAGATTGATATCGATATAATCGTGATTATTACGAGTATCGTTTAGATTGTAAAACTATCTTATACCACAAAACTCATTTATCGGATGACAATTCCTTTTTTTACAAAATATAACCAACTACTAAATAAAATGTATTTAACCGTGCCTAAATAACAACGCTCGTAAAAGATAGCGGCTGTGGGTTCTTTTGTCACCAAAAAAAAAAACAAATATCGTAAAAGGTAAACCAGATTAAAATATTTACACATTCTGGCAATGTTGTAGCCATTCTTGAATTCCAGACCGTAAAGATCGATTAGGAACAAGACTAAGGTTGTCGAGTCTCAAACCGGTCATGGGTGAGGTATGACACCCACCATCAAGCCACTTCCAAATGTCCCTCCCTTCGTATGTAAACCCGTCTGCAGCCATGTGTGGATCCTCCATTATTTCCTGCACGAAAAAAAAAACAAAGATTTTTTTAATACGTTCACATGGTACAACAGTTGTACACAATCGCGAGTAAAAAAAAAACTTACCATCGAAATGGGACACCTAAAATGATAGGGTGGTTGTTCAAAATTCGACAACACTTGGCCCAACTCTGACCCTGACCCAGACCCAGACCCAGCCCCAGATCCAGATCCATTCATTGGTTGTAAGACCCTCAAGACATCGGACTCAAGATCAGGCCGGTTTTCAGGGTCGACATCACAACAACTCAACCCCAAACGCGCAATCAACACAGCATGAACCACAGGCCATTCACCTGCGGACGAATCCAACACGCTTTCCAACTCGTCTCTAACCAAAGCATTCCTCACGTTCTTCGCTATTCCCACTGCACTCAACCCGGTCAACAGTCGCAGCAATATGATCCCGAATGAATAAACATCAGATTTCGTTGTAAACACCCCTGTTGAAAGAAACGCAGGGTCGATGTACTTCATGCTGCAGTTCCTGACAGTCGTGTAGATCCTTCCTACACGCTCGTCTTTTGTTTCAGCATTAGGCATTGCATTAGACAGTGTTGCATTGCTGATGCTGAAATCGGTGAGCTTGCAGGATGAATGTTCGTCTAGGAGTACATTATGCGGTTTTAGGTTGCCGTGTATGATGATACAGTCGGGTTGGCTTGAATGCATGAATATAAGGGCAGAACAGATGTCTGTTGCGATCTGAATTCGTGTTTGCCAGGGAAGTGGGGGTGTGTTGTTCTTGCAAATGAGTCGATCCTTGAGACTGCCACCTGGGAGGTATTCGTATACTAATGCTAATGATTCGGGACATATTCCGATGAGTGTGACTATCTTTGGATGCCTCAGCTTGTTTATGACTGCAACCTGCATGAACAAACAGACTAGCATTACTACTGTAACATGTGCAGAAATACTCCAGAATGCTATGATTACAGTTTTTACAGTCACAGCATTAAAGGATCGTCAAATGACAGAATGCTATGATAACAGTTTTCACAGTCACAGCATTACAGGATCGTCAAATGACAGAATGCTATGATAACAGTTTTCACAGTCACAGCATTACAGGATCGTCAAATGAATTTAAGAGACGCAGTTCAAATTATTTTCTGATTAAGACGGGAATATCTGTCTTAAACATAAAACGGGTCGAACTGTATACAGACGGGTCAAAAACAGAATGTCGAAACACAGGAAAAAAAACTCGTTTGGGTACTGTTTGACCCGTTTTAAGGCGGAAAAAAGCTACCTGTTGGTTGAACTCACGAGGACCAGAAATGCCGCTACAATCAAACATCTTTATCGCGACTTCAGTATGACAAAAAACACCTCTATAAGTACACCTGTACCCCTCTTCACCAATCATCGACGTCTGATCAAACCGACTATTAGTAGCCTTCTGCAGCTCCAAGGATGAAAATTCCGCTAACGACTGTCCCTGCACAACTAATTTCTTTAACTCTGCATTCTCCTGCAATGCTGTATCCCTCTCTGTCTCATAAATGTCGCATTTACGCTTAACTTTCTGCAGTAAATCCACTGCAGAAACGATCTCTTCTTCGAGGATTTTAACCTCGACATTGGATTTTTCAATTTGGTTATCGACTGCTGTACGGAGTTCACGTGACAGGATTTCCCACAGTCGTTTCATTTTCTCGAGTTCTTCCTTTCCGTTGGCTAGATTTTCCTCCAATGCTTTTCTCAGACTGTATTCTGTATAGAACTGTTTTTCGAAAAAATCGTCTCCATGGTGCATTGATTGTTTTGTGCAGGGTGTAGTGAGTTTCGCCTGTTTCGGGTCTTCAGTATCTGAATTCGGCTTCTTGATGCCTTCCCTATATTCAGAAGACTACTAGTTAGATCAATAAGATGCAATTAAGTGCGTGTTTCGTTGGAAAAAAAAAAAACTCGGTCCAGAAAGTTTTGGTCTTGGCTATTTTTGTAACGTTATTTTATTATCAGATTACAAACTTATTCGTTTTGAAAAAAAAGTAAATTTAACGGTTTGTAAGAATCAGATAGAATACCTCTGGTAAATGAGTTCATCCTTGGATACAAACCATATGTCACAGTAATCAGGAGCATAGTCCAACACATATTTGGTCTTTTTTGACATGGGTCTATCCATTTTCCTTCAATATCAAATCAAACAAAAAAATTAAATTAAAAAAAAAAACATAAATTATATTGTACAACCATTGTACTGTGTGACAAATCTTAAAAATAGAAATTTACGGTAAAAAGTTACCAGTTTAGGTTATTGAGGGATTATTTTAGGTTAAATAGTGATCACTTTTTGATACAAAAAATGGTAACTATTTATCTGAAAGTGATAACTAGCTAACCTAAAATGATCATTTTTATCGTAAATTACATATTTTTATTATTGCCGGACGGCACAACAATTTTACGCAATAATTAAAAAAAAAAAAAAAAAACATAAAAAAACAAAAGTTAGTCAATTTAAAATTCATATATTTTGTGGTATAGTGATAGTCTAGTCAAAATTATGACTTGTACCCACAAAAAAAACACCTTTTCGGTAGGAACCATAATTGTGGAATAGTAATACATTCTAGATGCATTACCTTGAGTACTCGTGACCGGTTGATGTACCCATTACTAATATCCTTATCTTTAGTTGAGAGATGACTTCCAAAATTCCACTTGTTATGGACTCTTTCTCGATGTGTAAGTGGACTGACGGAACCTATCGTCATCGTTGATTAACAAGGTCAAAAGATTAGATCGATTTTCAGAATTGGGATCGTAAGGCTCTGTTTGACAAGTCAAAGAGCTGAAAGTCTGAAATCATCAGAAGTGTTTGACAAGCGAAGACCGAGTGTGTGATAAAATGACGTAAATAAACATTGTTGTTATATGGTTGTGGAGTACATGGTGCATACATGAGATGTGGCAAACATTTGAGTACAGTCGTCAAGGATTGCAAGCGTTTCCTGTCTTTCACGCTCTCGAAATTCCTTGATTATTTCTGTGTCCGTAACTGAACTTACCGTTGCTTTAGAACCGTCTGCAATGTAATGAAACACCAAATTTAAAATTAAGCGGGTCAATGTTAAATTTCAACAACGGGCTTGTTTGGATCACATCCAAACAAGTGAGAATTTTCACGATGGAAGCTCAAAAATGTTTCATTCTAAGATCAATCGACAACCGAGTGAGTACCTCACCTTGAGCAATCACATATAGCAAAAGAAGAAACAATGTAAGTAGAATTAGCTATATATGTATTCTAAACTCGACTATTTTAATTACCAAAAAATTTCGCATTTTTATTTTAGAATATTATGTTCTATTCATCTATTATCAAATAAATAAATAAATATGGAGTATGACATCAATTTTTAGGGCATTTTCTTATCATCATTGAATTTTTTCGAGTTTGTTAAAACTCATTTTGGACATCTAATATTTCGAAACCTACTTCTACTATCAACATTTTTTTTTGATATAACGAAGCGCGCACTTAGTCGCAGATGAGAATCGAACCCCTGACCTCTTAATCAGGGTAAGGAAGCTCTAACCTCTAACCACGTGAGCTGAACCTTCTTATCTCTACTATTAACATTTTGAACTTGCTATTAGACGACTGACGACTAAAATGCCAATTTGCCATGAAAAAAAAGAAAATTGTTGCTCCTATTCGGCAAAAGACTTATAATCAGATGCCCACACCGATCCATACATACAGACCCACCCCTGAATTATTGCACGAGAGTTAGCCATGGGATCGAGACACAACAAGAAGTCGATCCGAGGGCAAACCCCTTTAATCTTAAGGAAGAACCACTATGTCACGACGACCCGTGACAAAAAAAAAAAGGTTATTATTGATTTTAATTAGTTACCTGGAAGAAGAATAGTTAGTGAAGGGACATGAACATGAATGAAGCATATATTCTTTCCTCTTAAGTTATTCAAAACCCATTTCAATGTCGATCTTCTTTCTTCTATCTCTTTCCCTACTGCTACATATATCTTACTACTACATTTATCTTCCATTAATTATGTTTAATTAATTTAATTTACTGAATTAATTAAAGGTAATTAATTTGGATATACTCCGTATAATTTTTGAAAGCATCAATCAATCAAAGGGGTGTATATATATAGTAAGTAAAATAGTTATCCAAAGGTGTAAAGACTGAAGCGTTGAAAATTCAGCATATATTGTCTCGCCCACATTTTACGAACAATAATGGTAAAATTACATCACACACTTCTTCAAATTATTTTAAACCCTCGAGTCATTAAAATATTACATCCATGTGTTATTTGAATTCGTTGCGTTTGCTTTATTTGAATTCGTGACGTTTGCAAATGTTTCGATTTCAAGTGAACTGGTCGAATGGGTACAATGTGGTATGTAAAATCTTATACTCGTACTTGACACGCTGGAGTAATAATTCAGTTTCGGATCTAGATTACGAGTAATTTTTTTGGACCATTTTTCGTATATATGCTAAGATGAAGTATATATATGAAACTCCCTCTGTGTTTTTTTATAAGTCATTCTCACTTTTCGAGACATTTTCTTCTTTCTTCCATATCTCTCAGAATATACGAAAAAATATCAAGAAATATATACTCATTTGGAAGTTCTTTTCGTAAAGAAATTTATGGTGTAATTTTTAAATTTGTTGAACTAATAGATTTACATAAAAATTAGGGTTATTTAACGTAAATAATCTCAACTTTGGGTGATATTCCACAAATAAAACCAACTTTAATTAATCTGAGAATAAACTCTATTAGACACATCAAACATGAATGGATTCAAATTACCTACTACCTGCTACGCCTGTATACTATTCCATTATGGTTAACTTGATGTTACTAAACTAACTGATAACAACCATAATCGTAATTATTGAGCTTATTACCGGCTATAATGGACGTTCATAAAACTTCTTCCCGGTGTTTTCTCCCTTCTCGATAGTCCTAATCACTGTCCGTAACTTGTGGTTGCAGAAGATCTTTCGAGATGTTAGATTCCCATGAATTCGAAGAACATGAACTTGATAGATTACCCATGGAATTCTAGAATTGTTGCACAAAATTATGGTTTAAAATTTGGGTTTAGGGGAAAAATCGACCTTGATGTGGAAACGAAGAAGATGTAGCTGCCTTAATTAATAACTATGGGACCAACATAAACCTGCTACATCAGGTCATTAATGAGCCAATTTCTTTGTGTTTGTTGCGTCTCATGCATGAGTTTATTCTCAGATTAATTAAAGTTGATTTTATTTACGGAATATCACCCAAAGTTAGGATTATTCCTGTTAAATAACCCTAAAAATTAAAGTCAAAGTCCCAAAACGTTGTATATACTGATACCAAGGATGTGTACATTTTCGATGTTTAGGAGTGAAAATGAGAGGATGAACTGAAAAATGTTATCGCCTTTTAATATTTCTGGTTCGTGATATCCAAGGCAAGTATGATCTCAATGTTTACGTAGGCAGCTTTCGGGGCTTGGAAGTTGGAACATTCACATTATGTAGAGTAGTTGTAATATTTAACTCATTTGTATGGCACAACTTTCTTCATAGCTGAATTTGAGTAAAGCCCGACATAATTATGCATTTTATACTGTATCTGTGATGAATATATCTCTCGTATTGTTGTAACGAGTAATATATTTACTTATTTAGATAGAAAAACAAGAATACGATTATTTTCTTGAAAAAATATTGTGTGATCTAACTAAACGTATAGAGTATAATATTTGATCCGTTATAATAATACGAAAAATAATAATACTTTATAACTCAACGTGGATATGATAGTCAATGTGGTTTTTGATCTATTGTCTAATATTGTTGATTTGTTGCCATTTTATTTGACAATTCTGCTTTCAATAACCAAAGGCCAGGGAAGGTAATACTAGAATGTTTCTTTGTGAAGCAACATTGAACTCCCTCTCTTCAATATTTCAAAAGTTTGTGTAATTGGGACAAATAGAGTATTTGAACAAAATAGGGGTCGTCAAACGGGTCGGGTTTGATTAAGAGAATAGATTTCTGTTTTTTTTTTTAACAAAATAGAGTAGGATTCCGTATTTATTTAGAAGATTTGTCATTTTTTTTCGACCCATTTCTGCATTTGATCAGAAGATTTTAGACTCCTCAATCTAATCGGGTTAGAAAATGAATCGAGTTGGATTTTGGACCTAAATGAACGAGTCTTTTTGGGTTCAGGTCTAAAAAAGGTTCGGGTCGAGTTTCGACATGTCTTGATGTTTTGGATCACTTTTTTTTAAAATCAATTTGGCACGGAGATACATTTTTTACACCGTATTGACATACATTAATTTATAAACTAGTTTCGCATCGATTATAGTTTTTTTTAGCAATTTCACACCGATTATAATTTTTTTTACCAATTTGTTGCTCAAGTATCATTTTTTTTTTTACCAATTTAGCATCGATTACATTTTTTTTACCAATTCATCACTTGAGTGCCATTTTTTTATCCATTTAACACCGACGATACTTTTTTACATATGAGTTCACTATATGAGTCACTCTTTTTATCCATTTGGTTGATCACAAATTCTTACTTGTGACGGATATGGCCGTCACAAGTATGCGACGGGTCAAATACTATTCATTTGGGTAGATAAAACAAAAGCAAAATGTATACTCATGTTTTGTCTTGTCTACCACATGGGTAATATTTGGCCCGTCGCAGCAAGACTTGCGGTTGGTTGATTGGTCCGGATAATGCAAAAGTCGGTTACCACTTAACATGTCGGGTTGAGGTGGGATCCACCTCGCTCGATGGTTGTGATTTAGTGTGAATGATTGGATATGGAGGTAGCTTCAATTGATTACCAATGTCGGCGTGTCGCACATGCAGACACCATACCTCATTGCTGATTTTCCTCCATTAATCTACCTCAATTCCCAATTTCCACATCTCCCTCTCATCTCTTCCAATTTCATTCCCTTCACTAACCCTAGAATCGCCTCTCTGTTCGATTTCTCTGAATCCCAATTTCTTTGATCGATCGAACTCAAATATTCACGTTTCATCCTTCATTCAATCATTCGGTTATCGATTCAAGGTACAAATTTCGTTGCATTTTTCCAGTATTTATAAGATAAGATTGATTGATTCGGTTCTTTTATGATCAATTGCGTCATTTGCATGTTTGATTTTTTGGTTGAAATTTCATCAATTGCTCGTGTGAATTGCTTCTCCGACGAATTGAATCGTTCATTTTCATCATTCATTCAATCACTTGCTTATCGATTGACATTGCCGAGTCCGAGCACCATAGGATCTAAGTGCAGATCGTGTCTTGATTGGGTATTTGTTTCCAACAAATTCTTGTTTAAGACGGGTATATCGTCTTTTACTTTTGACAAAAGCAAAATGTCTAGGGAGATGGGTATGTAATTATGTATATCCGTCTTGGCGTCTTATCTATGCCAGTTACGTGTTATTTGACCCGTTATAATTCTACAGCGGATAAATTGTCTTAAGGGAGACCTACTCTTCGTTTCCAAGTATCTATGTCATGAGATGAGAGTATTGTGATTTTTGGGAATCCAACATTTATGTGCATTCCAGTATCCAGACATATCATGCCTTTTGCATTTTTATGGCTAAAAGTTGCATTTTTATGGAATCCAACATTGCATTTTTTAGGCCTAAAACACCGTTTTTAAGATGGTTTTATTACTCATGAGTTCAAGTTAATGTCTTTGTTCATGCAAAAATTTGGTTGGCTGATACAATACTTACTTGACGCCTTGACGACGTGTGCTAATGTTTGTATTCTCTCCCTCCGCTTCATTAAGATATTATACATTGCTTTCGGGGGGAAAAGTAAGAAAATTTAAGAATATGTGGAGTAAAATGAATGCAGTGAGAAATCGTGGGGTCACAACAAAAAATGAGAACGACAAATCATATATAGAAAAGAAATGTAGATCAACTTGATGAATGTCCTAAACGGAAATGTGGAATATCTTTAACACAAACAGTAAACTTATTTTTTTTTTTTTGTTAAAAAAATGATTTTTATGTGCAGGTAAACGGTCGGACTTGATCATGGGTGCTAGTGAAACACTAAAGGATCACCAGTTGCCCGTTGAGGCAAGGAAGAATTTACATGCTATAGCCTCTAAATGGGATGATGTCATTGACCCACATGCTTTACAAGTGATTCGTTTAAAGGGTGCAATGACCAATGCAGTCTACCAAATCAAGTGGCCGACTAAAGCTGGAGAAACGTCGAGGAAGGTCTTAGTTAGGATTTACGGTGAGGGCGTAGATGTCTTTTTCAATAGGGAGGATGAGATTAAGACATTTGAGTGTATGTCAAAGCACGGTCAAGGACCACGGTTGTTAGGGCGTTTCTCTACTGGGCGGATTGAGGAATTTATCCGTGCAAGGGTGAGTTTCTCGGCTAACCTTTTTTTTCAAAGTTTTTCTTCCTGAATGAAATTTTTTAGAATTTGTGAAGGGTATTTTACAGGGTGCTTGAATCTTATTGCAATGTTTTTTACAAATTTTATAGTGCTTAAGCACTCTATGTCGTCTCAGAATTATATTTTACCTCCATGTTTGTTCATAAATGGCTGTATTGATGTCATCTTCCACCTCTTGTGGAATTTTCGTTTTCTGGCTTCTATGTATCCATAATTCCGTAGTACACGAGTAATCTAATGGATGTATCTGCGAATTGCTGATTCTGTTAGTGTTTATAAATGCATAAGTATTGTACAATTTTGGCTGGAAGACATGCATTTTGTTGCTCTTTACTGCTCTAGGCGTTTATTTATACTGTTAGTATCGCTTTGGAGCTTAAGTGCAGTGTAGTTACTCAGAAAGAAAAGATCAAGATGTACTCTGTATTAGCCTTCTTCCACCATGTCTTATGTATGGAAGACAACGAGAAGTAAGGGTGGGGGGGTGGGGGGCTCCTAGTGTATTCACTAGTATGTAATTGATACGTATCAAACTGAAAGTTGTGCTGAATGCTCATTTTCAGTACGAGTAATATTTTTTGTGTCACATCACTCGAAGAGAAATTCTGTAGGACCTTGGTATAGAATATAGACTAGTATCGTCCTGTAAAGGCTAAATTAATATCTTGGCAAAAATTGTTGTTTAATTTTTTGAGCATTAAGGTGAATATAGGGCTCTTTTGTTTCTGCTGTGATGGTCAGTTCTGTATTAGAGAAGATGGTGGGCTGGTGGCTGTGGTCTGTAAGTGTAAATTTCTGGATGCAAGTCATTTGAGAGGTTCACATATTCTAATTAGATTATAACATAAAAAGATTTCGTCATTTGATACTCTTTTTCTTTCCTTTTACCAGACACTTTCAGCATCTGATCTGCGTGATCCAAATATATCCGTTCTAATAGCTGCTAAACTGAAGGAATTCCATCGCCTTGACATGCCAGGATCTAAAAATGTCAAACTCTGGAATCGGTTAAGGTATAATTTTTTACTCAGTTAGTTGTAGATACTGAGTATATGTATTATTTCTATAGTCTGATTGTTAATCGGCTTCTCCTATAACTTTCAGAGATTGGTCAAATCAAGCTAAATGCCTGTGTTCTCCACAAGAAGTCGAGGCATTTCACTTAAACACGCTAGGTGAAGAGATTTCAGAACTGGAAAGAAAGCTTTCGAGGAACCAACTTATAGGGTTTTGCCACAATGATTTGCAATATGGTAACATTATGATAGACGAGCAGACAAAATCAATAACCATAATCGTAAGGCCCTCTTTTCTGAGAATTAGTTGTTGTTTTTTCTGTGACCCAAATATGCCTTCTTCATTATGCCCTAAGTTGAGGTATACAGTATGAGTATTATTTATTTTATCAAGTATTTATGATTGGCAAAAGTTAGATCAAAGAGGGTGTAACAACTCAACGCAGCTTTTTCATCGAACAATCAGTCTTCACCCTTCTATATGGTCGTTTATATTCTTGATTCTGTTGTACTGTAGGACTATGAGTACGCTAGCTACAATCCTGTTGCATTCGACATAGCTAATCACTTCTGTGAGATGGCTGCTGACTACCATACAGAAACACCTCATAAATTGGATTACAGTAAATACCCTGGTGAGTTATCTTCCTGAACTATACTTTCCCAGTTCCTAAGCTCTGTTCTTTTACGGATTATTATTTTAGTGAACAGTCCTTTTTCTTAATTTTATATTATGATTTAAATGGGTATAGGTTTACAACACCGTCGAAGATTTATTTGCAGATACCTGAGTTCGTCAGGTACTTTTTTTTCTTTTCTTCTTTTTTTTTTTAAAAAAATTGCATGAAGAAATAGTGTTTTTGGCTTGATTGGACCTTTGTAAATTCAACTATTAACAAAGCTATTGTTCTGTACTACACTCATGGGTGTTTGTTTATGCAGGTCAACAGCCGAGTGAGCGCCAAGTCGAACAGCTACTTGAGGATGTTGAGAAGTATACACTCGCAACCCACTTATTCTGGGGACTATGGGGAATAATTTCGGTACATTTTGGTCCATTACTACCCCTCTTTTACCATGTAGGAGTTAGGACCCTATGTTGGACTAGGATCATATAAATGCCTTTTTTTAGATCCAATATTTTGAAATTCCTTTGTTAACTACCTGAACGTCTTTTCAAATGTTCGAAATTCATGGTGCATAAATACACTCTTGGCAGTTGGTAATGATTTTTTTTTTTTTTAAAAAAAAAGTGATGGTTTCAAATGATTGTTCAAATTAGTCAACTCCAAATCATTGTGTGAGGAAGCTGATGTTGGCTTTGATGCATCACATCAGCAGCTAAACCTCACCTCCATCGTTTGTTCCTTTATACGGAGTATAAAATTTGAAGCAGAAAATAGTCAAATGCGATTATTTATTTATTTATTATGTGAAAGCGAAGATTTTTTTCCCAACAAGCATTTTAATAGCCTTATAAATGTGATATCGGTATATTAATTCTGAACTGTTATCTTTTATCCAGGAGCATGTAAATGAAATTGAGTTTGATTACTTGGAGTATGGAAGGCAGAGGTTTCAGGAATATTGGTTGAGGAAGCCTCAGCTGTTAAGGTCTGCTTGAGTAAACTGGCGACGATATGATATGGCTGATGGTAATCTCGCAAGTTTGTTAGCCTTAAATCTTTATCGTTTTTTCAACAAAATCTTGTCTATGGTTGAGTAGGAGGGTAGAAGTCTGCAGCCCTATGGGTCGTCACATTGATAAACTGACTGTTTCTATACGACCCATTATGGAAAAATACATCGATAATTTCATCAACCATTTTGCTTAAACCAAAGAACAAGTAATGTTTAAACTGAGATCTCAGGTCCAAGCTGTGGTGCCGTGGTGGTGGTCATAGGAGACTTTCCGTAAGCTATGTACATGACTACAACTCAACTAGCGTTGGAAGTGGAACATGTCTGTTGTCTCGTCGAGCAAACACAAAAGATGCAAGTGTCGGAAGTGAGGTGGACTGTATTACTGTACTGTGAGTCTATAACTGTGGCTTCTACTAATTTCGAGTCATCTTTGTTATGCTGCTGGTGGGAGCTCCAAGTAGCCAGCCAATACCCTCAATCATTTTACCCGAGGACCTGCAGATATTTTTTGGAGCTCTGAATTGTCTTTTTACGGAATGAACCACCATGTGAGACTGTCTTACTTCGCGTGAGACCGTCTCCCTCAATAATTTGAGTGTTTTTGGAGAACAAGTTGTGTGTTGTTTTTCGATAAGCTTTGCTAGAGCCTGTTGATTCTATGCACTTGTAATTTGAACGAAAACTGGAACATGTTGTAAGCCGTTTATATCGTGTCAGGTGTAATGCCCATGCCGAAACATGGTTTTTTTTTGGTTCAACGAAGAGCGCACTTAGTCGCATTACAATATAAGGGGA
This sequence comes from Agrostemma githago, assembly GCA_958450325.1. Taxonomy (NCBI): domain Eukaryota; kingdom Viridiplantae; phylum Streptophyta; class Magnoliopsida; order Caryophyllales; family Caryophyllaceae; genus Agrostemma; species Agrostemma githago. The sequence continues at coordinate 78,609,492 of OY288241.1, read as the reverse complement.
GGGGAGATGCGAACCTGAGACCAGAGCACCTAGTCTTAACCACTGGGTCAAGACATCTTCGGTTGCTGAAACACGGTTTTGAAAGTATTATTAAGTAGATTTTGAATAATAGATTCGTACAAGGATTTGTACAAACACGAAAAGAATCACACATTCATTCATTCACTTTGGGTTGTGTAGTAGCCACTCCTGAATTTCAGAGCGGAGAGCATGATTAGGAGTAAGGTTATGGTTCGGAAGTGTGATGTTAGTCATCGGTGAACTGTCATGGCCGCTGTCGAGCCACCATCTGATAGCTTCCGCTTCATAAGTGAAGCCATCAGAAGCAATTTGCGGATCCTCCATTATCTCCTGCATGTTCGATATACATACATAACCACGTTTGTGAGACCAACCCAGCCAAAAGTGTAACATAATATAAAATGACCCGACCCAATTCGACTCATAACTAACCTGCAAAATGGGGCAGATGAATAAACACGGTGCTTCGCTGTCAAAAAACGGTAGATTTTGTGGTCTGTCGTAGTGCGAGCCTTTCATGGCCTCAAGAACGCTCAATACATCGGATCTAAGGTCAGGCCGCTTCTTCTGGTCCATATCACAGCATCGCTGCACCATCTGAGCCAACTGGTCAGCATGTTCCATAGGCCACTCGCCAGCACGCTGCAGCAAAGTGTCTAACTCGCTACCAACAATTACACTACCGTCAGACAGTAAACCTGATTTTCCAGTCAACAGGCGCAGCAATATCATCCCGAATGAATAGACATCAGATTCAGGTGTTACTTCCCCGGTGTCAACGACCACAGGGTCCACGTGCACAAGCGCGTCATTTGGGTCAGGAGTACCAAAATCGAAGAGCAGTTTGCTCACACAATTGGCATCAAGCAGTACATTTGACGGCTTTAGGTTACCGTGGACAATGCAACTAGGTTGGGTCGAATGGAGGAAGATGAGGACAGAGCATAAGTCTATGGCTATCTGAACTCGGGTCTGCCATAGCAGCGGGGGAGCATTGTTCTTACACATGAGTCGGTCCTCCAGGCTTTCTTCCGGTGCACAGTCGTATACCAGAGCACAAATTTCTGGACATGTACCGATGAGACTCACCAAGTTTGGATGTCGTCTTAGCTTGCTTAGAACTTCTACCTACAATTACAACCAAAACCCGTTTCTGATTATTCTGGACATATCTACCATATTTGACCCGTTTCAAGTTATGATCTGAAATAGATGTACCTCTCGATGAAACTGTTGAGGATTGTAAGTCAAGCTTTTACGGTTAAGTATCTTAATGGTGACGTCAGCATCACGTAGAAAACCTTTGTGGATGCTTCCATAGCCTGCTTCTTCAATGTTCATGGATACATCGAAGTCCATAGTCGCCTTCAGCAAATCCGCGCAAGAGAAGTGAAACAGTTCAACAGGCGAGCTTGAGCTTGAGCTCAAATTCATGGCTTCTTTAGACGCATTATTATCTGTTTCGACCTCCAATTCTTCATGCTCAGATTTGTACATCATCTCCGATACCTCCATTACTGAAACCGAAAACAAAACCAAAGGAATCAGTAATTCAGGCAAACTTTGTCAAACTGATCGAAAGATTATATGCTGTGGTTTGCACCTCGCCTGGTCCGCCTTTGAACCTGTAAACCAAACACTGACGAATAATATAATACTCCTCACATATATTCATGAAGCGGACGGTGCAAGATTGCGACATGGGAGTATCAAAGGAGTAGCATTCCATTCGTCCGCTCATCATTCCTTCGATTCTTTGCAAATTTAAGATTTTGTCATGTTTCATTAAAATACTTCTCACATATAATATGAAAATGAAACAATCTTTTAGACCGAGTCTCATATATATAATATATTACTACAACTGCACGACATTAATTAGATAAACAAAGATATAGTTGAAAATTGAATTGGATGTAACCCCGCCTACAACAGCACAACTTGTTGAGTTGATACTTGATATCTGAGGCATAAGGACGACCAAGAATGACTAATTTATATCCATCGTAAGGGTAGTGAAGGGCTAGATTTTTGAGGACCGATGTGACATTATGAGACACACCACACCGGAGTCGAGGAGCCAAGCTTGGGTGGAGGAGGAGGCAGCCGTGATGTGATGTGATGTGATGAGGGTGCCCGCTTTGCCTTGGGCGGGTGCGTGGTTTTGACGAGTGGGTCAAGGCACAATGATATCCGGGCGGAGAGTTTTTTTTTTTTTCAACGAAATGAGCATTTAGTCGCATTACAATATAGGAGAGGGGGATTCGAACTTGAGACCTACTGTCCCAGATCACCTAGTCTTAACCACTGGGCCAAGACATCCTCGATCCGAGTGAAATTTTTTGAACACGGAGCATAAGAATAGGAATATAGGATGTTGCACTACTGGCAACGTCCTTTGAAGGGGGCCGAATTTGTAGGACTATCGTCAAGAATAGCCGCATTGCCCGAGGTCCGGGATCCTTATTTCATCCCCAAACAGAACCAAAATGCATAACAATTTAGTAATTTTATATACTTGAAAAATCATTAAAAAAAAAAGTAGATTTATTGAGGGACGGTCTTTCATTAAGTTCAGTGAGAGACCAATTACAAAAGAAGGTAATAGTGGTACCAAATCTAAGAAAAATAGGCACGTTTAACCTAAAAAGTGTATACAAATATAAAAGAGGTACGCTTGTATAAAAAGCGGTCCAACACAAAGTTGTCTTTTAGAGGTATATCTAATCATAAAATAGGTACGAATAAGACATAAAATGGTACTAACAAATGATCTCTCAATAACTTATGAAGAGACTGTCTTTCCCTTTAACTTCCTGTTAAAAAAATTCTCCGTAATATTTTTCCCTTGAAGATAAATTGATAGAAACAATATAGAAAACTTATTAATAAGGACTAGCTAGAGTTATGTGTCGTGTTCATTTTATGAGGTATTACGGAAGAATATCTTCACAATTGGTTTGATTGGCAAGTTACCGTTTGCATATATTTTCATATATTAATATACGTTATTCTTGGTATATAGTTGTTAATAGAATTATTTGTTTCGTCAATAAGTCGTCCTATGTATTATATATGAAACTCAAGAAAATGTATTATATATGAAACTCATCGTCTAAACATTAATTTTTTTTTTCCGATCACCATGTCAAGTAACAAAGATTTTTCAAAAAATGATCTCAAGAAAATGACTCCTTTCACGATACTTTATACCGACAATCCGTGTCTTCAATTTCCCAAGTTCATTTCAATGGTAACAATTACGACGAATGGGCTCGAGCTTTTCGTATGGCCCTTCGTGCGAAACAGAAATTGGGTTTCATAGACGGGACGATTAAAAAGCCCGATGATTCCTTCGATGACATCGATGCTTGGTGGGCTGTCAATGCTATGGTCGTTTCATGGATTCTCAATTCCATTCACAAAGACCTTCGTCCCACCATCTCTTATCAAGATGAAGCAAAGCCTCTTTGGGATGACATCAAACAACGCTTCTCAGTCGACAATGGAGTGAAAATTTATCAACTCAAAACCGATATAATAAATTGCAAGCAACATGGTACCGAATCCATCATGAACTACTTTGGTCGTATCAAGAAGATTTGGGACGATCTTAATGAGTGTGATCCTCTTCCCCTATGTAAGTGTAGCACTGCCTCCTTACATATTACTCGCCGAAACGAAGAACGTATCCATGAATTTCTTATGGGTCTCGACCCTAAGTATGGTGTTGCTCGTTCTCAAATTCTCAGTATGGAACATCTTCCTAATTTAAATCATGTTTATAATCGTCTTATTCAAGAGGAGGGTGTGCACTCATATACTCCATAACTCATGTCACACCTGAGACCAAACCGGACCCAATGGCTTTCGCGGCATGGGTCCAAACAGGGAGTCGTAGTTCTGGGGGACGTGCCTATAAAAAGAAGAACAAAGGTGATATGAAAACTAATACTATTGAAGGCGGACGCCCATAATGTTCCACTTGTCAACGTAGTGGACACACTATTCAAACTTGTTTTCGTGTCAAGAGAGATTTTCCCGAATGGTGGGGAGACCGCCCACGTGACCTTATACACATTGATAATTTAGACACCATCGTTGGTCGCAGTCGTAATACTCCTGGTTATGGTACTACTACGGCTAAAACACATGTCTTGGTTGGTGGTTCATCCTCATCTCAAGGCTTGCCTCTTGCCAAGTTCGATAATCTCGATTTAAATACGCCTCAATCATCGGAACTCACTGAACTAACTAAACTCTAGCATAATTACAAGACCGTTCCGAAAATCAATGACCGCCTTGGTGGTAAGAATTTTCTTCCCCTTGGATTATTGACACAGGTGCCTTACATCATATGATGTAAATTAAACTTTTAAATTCAATTTTTACAGAAAAATATTGGCTGAAAAATTATAAAAAAGACACCATAAAAATCTTTACAAAGAGAGCTTTAAAATGAGCATACATTTCAATATATTTGCGGAGGGAGTATATTTCAATATTTTGGGAGATATTGAAGAAAGAAGTGAATATTTCGAAAAGTAAGAATGATAATTATTTGAATACAGAGGGAGTATTCTGATCTGAAAAGGAAGACGGTTTAGTTTCCAGTTCATTCAGTATTTGACCGGACCGGTTCAGAATTTAGGTAACATGCTCCGATCCGTTTTCGGTCCAATAATTTTCTAAAATTAGTTTTCCACGTTACCGTGAGACCTTTCATATAAAAGGTGGTTACTAAATTTGTAACCCCTTCCTACGTGAGAGGTCTCACGATAAAATTATCATGAGACGGTCTTACAAGAGAGTTAGGCCATGTTTGATAAATAGCGGAATGATAGCGGAATGATATAGCATAAACAGATTTAGAAAGTAGATTTGGCTAGCAGAATCAATTGACAGGTTTGACTGGTAGATTTATTTAGCAGAAATTTTTAATAGTGTTTGGTTATTAGTTGTTTTAGATTAGCGGATTGTTTAACTATTTTGTAAAATGACAAAAAAGGACAAATAATTTTTTAATTAAATATACGTCAATATATATCACAGCAACAATTTCAATAATTAATATCGTCGATTTCTTCTAATATCGATTAAAGTTGAACAAATTGTTTATCAAATTTATGTACTTCTTTCATTTAATTTTTATATTCCCATTTTAATATAATATATTCCACCTATATATTCTATATATTAAAAGAATGAGAAGATAAAAAAAAAATAGGGGGAGCTAAGTATAAAAAAATCGAAGGGAGGAAAACGTACTTAGAATTATGAATTCTATGAAAGAGTTTAGAATAATGAAAACAGGAATAATGAAAGTATGTTTTAAATTATAAAAGGGTAAAGTGGTAAATAAAGAAGAAAAGTAATCCGCTAAACTCAATATGATGTTCCTAGCAGCATATTGCAAAACGGCATATTCGACCCCAATATGCTATTACAATCCGCCGTTTACCAAACACTACCCATATTTTGTGGTCAAAACCCGCCATTTGCTCTCAATATGCCGATTTTTGGTGGATCCGTCATTTCAATTAGTCTCTTCAAAGACGGTCTCACATAAACTTATTGTGAGACATAATTAAAAGATACAATTAATAATCAACAAAAAAAATAAAACTAAAATTAAAAAAAAAAATTAAAAGTAACCACCCTTATGTGAGAGGTCTCACAATAACGTCATTGTAAGACCGTCTCATATGAGTTTTTGTGTTTGGTTTTTTACCTTTTTAATGTGTTACTTTCATATTTTTCCATTGCGGATTTATTAATTTCATATTTTTCCTCATAATTTATCTTCTGCAGATTATTGTTTGTGATGAAAATACCTGTCTTAATTTTATGATGGGTCAAATTTGAATTTAAAATCAATCGGTAATAAAAGCATCGTCTAGGGTTCGTTTTGGATACAAACTACAATATCATTGACGCAAGCATCGAAGTAGAAGATTCGGTGTCTCATTAACGTTAATGAAAAATCTCTTAGATAACGACAAGTCTAACTATTTTCTCACTGCTGCTTTCTCTCATCTAAACAGATTTTTACACTTATTATGAACGGATAATCAAATTTACATTTTTTTTTTTGGTAAAATTATTTACTCTTATAATCTTCGTGTCCTTTGTCCATTTACAAAAAAAATGTCATTACTTTTTTATCCACCTTAATTTAGGAGAACATAAATCCTTTGATAATTACTAATAATAGTCTTACTTTGTACGTATTATTCATTTCTTAGAACTTGTGAAGTATCCTGGTAAAACTTTGTTTAGATGAGATGAAGTATTTTGTACTCCCTCCGTTCAACCCGAACCTTTCATTATGCTTTATATCCAAGTTTTAAGAAAGTATTAAATGTATACGGAGTATATGTGTAAGCGTTAGGTATTTGTTTACTACTTTAGTCATTATTTTTCGTATCATTTCATATATAATTGTGAGGTATATTTAATTGAATGACGCAAAATATAGTAACCAAAGAAAATACAAGTAATATTTAAACTAAATTAATGTATCGTGACATAATTAACATGACCATCATTTAACGATAATCTTACATTTTATAGGTAAGGTAGCCATACAAAAGTACACAAATTCTTGTTTGTGACGAAGATATCCGTCACAAACAAGTGACGGAGTCAAATAGATATCATTTGAGGGGAAAAGATAAAAGTGAGGTTGGTGGGATCTTTGTCCTTTTCCCCTCAAATGATATCTATTTGATCCGTTTTAAACTTGCGACGGATATATCTAGATGGTCAAACCGGTCAAAAAAAATCAAAAGTCCACGTGTCATGAGTCAATTTTTTTATGTCGACCAAAAATGTGGTACTCATAATATGTAGAGTAATACGTCCGCCCACAAGGATGTTGTCTAGTGGTTAAAACTTGTGGTCATTGTCCCAAATAGGGGTGTGCAAAATCCGGGTCGGACCGGAAAAATGGACCGGACCGGACCCGGAATAAAAAATTCCGGTCCGGGTTCCGGTCCATCAATTTGGACGATTCCGGGTTCCGGTCCGGTCCGGTCCTGACCCGGTTTTTTCCGGTCCGGACCGGTTTGGACCGGAAAGACCGGAATTATGCTTATTTCTTAAAAATTCTGGTATAACCGGGTCTAACCGGTCCAAACCGGTCCGGAATTTTGGACCGGAATTTCAAAAAAAAATTGAAAATTCCGTGTCAACCGGTCCAACCGGTCCGGTCCGGTCTTGGACCGGAATTTTTCCGGTCCGGTCCCGGTCCGAAATTTTGAGATTCCGGTCCGGTCCCGGTCCGAAATTTTGAGATTCCGGTCCGGGTCCGGTCCGGTATTTTTTTAAATTCCGGTTCCGGGTCCAACCGGGTCCGGTCCGGGTCGGTCCGGGTTGGGCCCGGTGCACAGCCCTAGTCCCAAGGGTCGCAGGTTCAAGTCCCTGGAAGCGCGAACTTGTTGGAGTTGTATGGCTTGAGACTATATCTTCTGGATTTCGAGTCTGTCGCCCATGAGCGGTTTACCTTGGTGTGCGTGGTTTGCACACCCGAGGGTTTACCCAGAGCGCACCAAAATGGTAGGGTTCCCTCGTTCATCAAATAATACGTCATGAAAAAGCTGCTCCTGCTCTGTACAACTTAATGATGACACCCACTGAAGATGAAGCATTGAAGTCATCTCTTCTTCAGGACAGAGAAAGTATTTCAAATATAAGAAGAAGTTATACTCTATCATTACCTAAATAATTCCTTCACATATAAATTATCTCCATTTTCTCTCTACCAAAAAATGGCCCAAGATATATCAACATGTGCAGTCGCTCTCAGGTGGGAATTGATCGGTGGCAAGGGACCATATGCTAGCACCTCGGGATTTGTTTGCCAGAAGTTCGATTTGTTTACTACTTTAGTCATTATTTTTCGTACCATACTACCATTTCGTATATAATTGTGAGGTATATTTAATGGAATGACGCAAAATATAGTAACCAAAGAAAATACGAGTAATATTTAAACTAAATTAATGTATCGTGACCTAATTAACATGAGTACATGACCATCATTTAACTAACGATAATTTTACATTTTATAGGTAAGGTAGCCATACAAAAGTCAAGATGGTAAACCCGGGTCAAAAAAATCAGAATTCCACGTGTCATGAGTCAATTTTTATGTCATTACCAGATAATAGATCAAAAATGTACTCCGTAGTACGGAGTACTCCGTACTTGGTGAGCAAGGAATGAAAAACTGTAAACTCCCACTATTGATTATTAAAGATGGAGCCATCTCTTTTTTAGGACAAGAAAATAATCCAAAATGAATATTTTCAAATATATAAGAAGTTTATACGTACTCTATCATAACTAAATAATTGGTTCACAGATTATATATCTACCTTCTCTCCATACCAAAAATTCCATTGAAATAGCCCCAGACAGGGACGAAGTCGGGATTGAATTGTATCTCGGATCGATTTTTCATAGTGTTAGTTATTCGTACTCATCGTTCCTAAAACACAAATCATTATTTAAATGAATGTCTACTAATTTTTTTAAAAATCACGGATATATTTCAAAATAACTGTCACAATTGTTTATTGAAATTTAATTGTGACAAATATTTGTGACAATATGACTCATATTGTCACAATTATTTATCATAATTAAATTGTTATAGTTCTTTTAATACTTTTGAGATAAAATTCTTTTTACGAAAATATTTGAGTGGAAATACGATAGGGTAAAACATATTTTATAATAGATAAATATTTCTATTAATTCGTATTCTATTTTTGATAAAAATATTGTCTTGGCAAAAACCTTAGGTTTAAGGTTTTTTTTTTCTGATTAAATTAGGTAATATTCAACACTCATTAGTCGAAAAAGAATGATTGGCCTAATATGTTTAACTAAAATCGGTGACATCAAAGAAGGTGGCATGCAGTCACCAAGAAACGGGTGTCGTCACCGTCGTTAAAAGATTTGAGTTGATGGTAAGAAACGGGTGTCGTCACCCTCGTTAAAAGATTTGAGTTGATGGTAAGAAACGAGCGTCTTCATCCTCGTTAAACAATTTGAGTTGATGGGCGGTCGACAGTATGTATATTCCCAAATCGAACTTGTGGCAAACCAAGCCTGAATTGCATGCTGGTATATGGTTCATCATCGTTGTCAACCTAAAGTTTTTGGCAAGACAATATTTTTATCAAAAACAGAATACGAATTAATAGAAATATTTATCTATTATCAAATACTCTCTCCGATTTTTAATTTTCGCCCCATTGTGTTTAGCATATAAATTAAGAAAATTTGATAAATTATTGATAAAGAGATAAATGATGATGAAATTTGGTGACTAGACACCAATGAGTCGTGAAGGGAATATAATATTAGTTTAATCAATTAAATGACATAGTGGATAAATAATAGAAAAGTATAAGGATAATATGGTAATATATACATGACAAATAAGAAAAGTTAAGAAGTGGGATAAAAAATAAAAACTTGCCAAATAAGAAATACGGGGCAAAAATTAAAAAATGAAGGGAGTATGTATATTTTACCGTATCGTATTTCCACTCAAATATTTTTGTAAAAAGAATTTTATTTAATTATGATAAATAATTGTGACAATATGAGTCATATTCTCACGAATATTTGTCACAATTAAATTTCAATAAACAATTGTGTAAGTTATTTTGAAATATATCCGTGATTTTTAAAAAATTTAGTAGACATTTATTTAAATAATGATTTGGGTTGGAGGAACGAGGAGTACGAACAACTAACACTATGAAAAATCGGTTCGGGATACAGTTCAATCTTGACTTCGTGCCTGGTGGCTGGTGGAACGAAAATGTAGACTTGACTTTAGCTTTGTTCTTCATTGGTGGGAATGATCCGATTAGGTTACCCAGACGGTAAACCGCATTGAAGTCCCTTCTTTCTCTAGACATCCACCTTATCCTAGGCAGTCCGTTTACTCCATTCATAGCCCTTGCATGACCATCGCTGTCGGTACTTCCACCAATCCGCATCACCAGCTTCGTTCTCAACATTCAGTTGGATTTGTTGTGTGAGTACTCCCTATCTTTCTCCAATTTCTACATTTTATTTTATTTTAATACAAGTCTATATGTATCAAAAACAGAATACGAATTAATAGAAATATTTATCTATTATCAAATTAGTATGTTTTACCATATCGTATTTCTACTCAAATATTTTCGTAAAAAGAATTTTATCCCAAAAGTATTAAAAGAACTATAACAATTTAATTATGATAAATAATTGTGACGATATGAGTCATATTATCACAAATATTTGTCACAATTAAATTTCAATAAATAATTGTGACAGTTATTTTGAAATATATCCGTGATTTGCCTTGAAGTGTCCAAGCTCACCACATTTGAAACATGCTCTTTCCGCAAGCGATCTAGATTTTGATCTAGACTGCTTATCCCCACTATTTTTCATTTGTCCTTAGTAGCATACATGGTAAGAGTATCACCCACAAGCATCAACGTTTGTACTAGATCAACGTTTGTACTAGATTTTCATACTTGTTGGTCAATGAAAGTAGCAATACAAGTGCTTGGTCTTCATCTTCAATCTTTACTCCAATATCCTTCAAGTCTGATATAATCCTATCAAACTTATTGACATAATCCCGGATTGAGGTGTCTTCCTTCATCTTGCATGTATACAATCTGGATTTTAAATAGATCCGATTTGTCAGAGTTTTTACCTTGAAATTATTCTCTAACTTCGCCCACACGCCAGCAGTCGTTCCGTTCCTTCTTCATTCACCTAAGACATAAGATTATCGCTGCCTGTGCTTCAAGATCCAATTCTTCCCAATCCTCATCCTTCATATTCACAGGTTTTTGTTCTTTACCCGCTAACGCCTTATGCAATTTTTTGTGAAATAAGCAGATTTTTCATTTGTATCCTCCAATAGGAAAAATCATTTTTCCATTGAACTTTTCAATTTCATATTTGCCGACCTTGACGGTTCCATTGGTAGAAGTTGATCACAAAAAATAAAGTTTTACCACTCTAAATTTTGATGTTGGCTCTGATACCAATTGTTAGAGTAGCAGCGGAATTTATAATCTTCTAATAGATTAATATAGATTAATAGATTAATTTGTGAAATATATCCCTCACTGAATTGCACCAAGAAATAATATAGCGTGAACAAAACTTGTATGAAGAAATATAAATCTCGTAAGAAAGATTGACAAAAAGTAAATTGTATTATAAATTGTATTAATTCTAATTTTATTACAAGTGTTATTGTTGTTATTATATTGTTATGATGAAACATATGCAAAACATTATATAATACTCTATGCACTAATAAATGAATGATCTACCTTCATTCACTTATGAAAATAGTAACGCAATAAAAAATACTTTCTCTAACTATTCTCGCATCCTTACGCCTTGTTTCATCATTTCTATATTCACACTCTTATTTTCCCACACTTGCTGAAGCAAGTGATACACATCTCGCTGAAGAATAGAAGCATGTTCAGGAAAAGTCGGATAAAAAAAATTACCTCCCCAAGTGACCGACTATAATCAACAGGGGTTCTCTTGGAAATTAATTCCATGATAAGTATTCCAAAACCATAAACGTCTGTAACAATCGGAATTTTCGATGACTTAAAATAATAGATAATGTGGGAAGTTATCTAAGTCATATAATTAAATTATATCAGAGTGTAAATAAATTCAAATCGTTACGGATCCTTACAATAAACGACTATCCATTACGATCCGGTCCATGTTTTTTTACGGTCCAATCCGGACCAGATCGGACCGATATAAATATGGTCAAATCCATAGTCCAACATTTTATACAATTATGATATTTGATCTAGCTTAACGGTCCGATCCAATCCGATCTGAACCGACGAACACCCCTAAATTCACATACCCGAAAGTGTGCTTTAAAAATGGGCAACACAACATGAGTGATGAGTCCATAACCCAAATTGGTTCAAAAACTGAACCAACACGTAAACTTAGGAGAGCGTCACTTTGAAAATTCCTTGCATTACACGTTTGAAAAGTCGTCGAATCCATTGACTTAGTTCAACTACACTCAATTAATACAACTTGTAATTGTAATTACGTGATAATAATTCAATTAATTTGATCGAAGTCAAGTCGTATATGTGAGACTGTGAATCATTCTCAACTATCTTACTCAATTGTATAATAATTTCCTCATTTATTAATTCTTCCAAAATTCCCAATTCGATTCTTGTTTTTATTGTTAATTTGGTAATCGATTGATTATTATTATTATTTAAACCTATCTTCTTCCTTGTCTTTTCATGGTGTTTCTTTGATGAAGACAAGTTATCTCTTTTACTCTGAAAAATTAGTATTTTTTTGGGTTTAATTTGGCTTTTTCTTACCTAAAACCCCATTTAATCAAAAACCCATCTTTTTAATTTCATGTTGGTTGAATCTCTGTTGAAATTCCTGAGAAATTGAATTCTATTTGGGTTACAATTACAAACCCTAATTTTTAGTATAATTCTTCAATTTAAGTTGGTTGAATCCCTGTTGAAATTCTAAAGAAATTGAAGTTTTTTATTTATTTTTTATTTTATATATATATATATATTTTAAAAAAATTCTACCCATTTCTGTACATATTGTGTACAAGAAGCTAATTGGGGTTTACAATTACTAACCCTAATTTTTTAGAATAATTCCTCAATTTAAGTTGGTTGAATCTCTATTGAAATTTTAAAGAAATAGAAGTTTTTTTTTGGTTACAATCACAAACCCTAAATTTTAGTATAATTCTTCACATAATAATATATACTCGTACACCCTAAGTTGAAGTCTTTATTGTCATTAATTTATTAGGAAATAAATTGCTAAATTGGGAATTTGGAAATTGAATTAGGGTAACTTCTTCTTCTTCTTCTTGTTGTTCTTGTTTGGATTATCGGAAATCGAGCAGGAGAAATGGGAGGAAGGGTGATTGTGGATGATAAGATATATGTGGCAGTAGGAAAAGAGGTGAAGGAGAGCAAGTCAACACTTATATGGGCATTGCATAACTCAAAGGGCAACAAATTATGCATTCTTTATGTTCATGTTCCTGCTAAAATGATTCCTATGCCAAGTAATCCATTACTCTTATCCTCTACTTCCTAGATGTACAGTTTTCGCTTCATTTTATGTTTATGCTTATTGTATTATTCTTCGTGTTTGAGACGTGTTAGAGTATCGGATATGGCTACTTTGGGCAAAGTTTTCGATTTTTTTAGTCTAATATGAAGTGTCGGAGTAGCATAGGTATCTTTGTGGTACTACAATGTCGGAATAGGTGGTTTTCAGAGCAATTATGAAAAATTCGCTTGTGCACATGAAAAGGGTTGCAGACAGACGCCAGTGTTCCGTTTTGTGGTCATAGCCAGGGTTTTTTAGACATATCTTATGTGATCTTAGGCCATGATCTTTTCAGTTTCCTTGAAGCTCAATTCAGTTGATTCATTTTGTCTCGATTAATCCGATTCAGTCCTGTTCGTTCCATTAAGTCAACTTCTGTCGGAAAAAAAGTCCGTTTCAGTAAAAAAGAACACGACATTCTTTTTATGTTTTCACATGATGTTGATTGGACCAGAGTGACACTTTTCACTTTAGTCTACATCTCAGAGTTGGTAGTAAACTAGTACTGTAATACTTAAGTCCACTATGCAGTTTATCTTCTCAACTCCTTTTCTGTACTAATGAGATCAGTCATTGTCATAAAAAAGTACAGGAATTCTATAACAATATAAACAATTTGTTAGTTTATTTACTGTTGTTTGAATGAAGGATTCTTTCCGGCTTTATCCCGTCATTCATGCAGGGTTTTCAGTAGTTTCCTGAATTGAAAGCAATCCTTAGTGTGGTATTGTTCTCTGTCAGTCGTACAATTCGAGATCATTTTCCCTGTTTATAACATGACATTTTGAAAAGGAAAGAGATTTACGGTTTTGGGGCGTTGGATCATGAGCTTCCATGTAATGACCAGTATTAGTAGAATTGTGATCTGAATGTGTTTCATCTTCCTGGCTTTCATGTCCGACTGTCTGTAGTAACTCTGTCTATTTCTTACGACTGATTTCAGTTATGTACTTCTAAAGAAGATTTTATCTTAAATGGAATTTTCATTTCCGTCTTCTCTTTTAGTATTGTTACTTGTCTTAAACTCGCTCTACTTCATTGCAGTGGGTGGGAAATTTCCAGCGAACAAAGTGGGTGAGAGGGAATTGAAGGCATTTAGAGAAAAAGAACACAATGAGATGCTCTCGATTTTAGATACTTATCTTAAGATGTGTGCTCAAGTTGGGGTATAATCTCGATCCCCTGTTAACATTTGCGAGCCACGAATCCAAGATGCATTTTTTTCCCCATTTATTATGCTGATATCAGGAGATTTGACGATTTTTTTGGCAGGTACATGCTGAGAAAATCCATATAGAAATCGATTCCACCATAGAGGAGGGAATAGTAAAACTCATATCTCAGGAAAAGATTGGGAAACTTGTCATGGGTGCTGCTGAAGATCGTCGGTATAAGAGGTTGGAATATAGTATATTAGGTGCTTTCTCTCCTTTTGCTTTTACAAATTCAGGCGCTTAAGAGTTTTATAACCTTAGTATATGGAGTACGAACTATGTTACTCTGACTTTTCTAATTACCTCGCGTACCCGTGTTCGACACTTGACACTCGGACATGGGTATGACACGTAGACTCTTCATTTTAAGCCAAAATATGCGAAATTTTCATAAAAATAGCTGAGTTTGATAAATGGACACACACCCCGTATGGGCCGTATCTGATACTTACTTCTAAACAAGTCCGAGCACTATACTATACGAAGTACTCTATATATAGATGGGATTGACTGCCAACTTTCTAGGGTATGTACTTTGGAGCAGATTCATATAATGAATGATAATATCCTACCAATGAACTAAAGTTTTTTTCCCCCGTGTTACCGTATCCAAGGAAAATGGTGGAACCCAAGTCAAAAAAGGCTATTTATGTGCGCCAGCATGCCGCTGACTACTGTCATATCTGGTTGGTCTGCAAAGGTTATCTAATCTTTACAAGGTATGCTATTTCATATTCGCTTCACGTCTCTGCTTTCAGCGCATTCTCTACATCATCCTAACTATGGTCCTCATCGAACACAAACTTATACATGGGAAGTCGGAACAGTTTCACTTGTATTTTTTAAGTCTCGTATATCCCTGAGGTTCTGTGGTTTTCCCGAGCCAGAAACAACACAACAGCTTCATAACTTTCATATAAAAACGTCTATAAGTTGATTTGAAACAAATGTCTGTGCATTAAGATTTTGTGATGCATTTTTGTTAGGCATTGCATCGACATTTTCTTTATCCTGTATTTTTGTGAGTTCACTGACGCTTTTTATCACTTAAAAAATCACTTTTGGCACAGGGAAGCTGTGAAGCAACCGATTCTGCATATTGAAGAGAATCCGTCAAATGCCTCAAATAATAATGAACCTGATGCCAGAACTCCGAGTCAAGATTTAGTTTCCAGACTTCGATTATCTGATTTTGGCAGTTATGAGGGTACTTCCGTTGATTTTGGTCAATCCTCAAGGGTCAGCTTTTCACAGTCATCAGCATGTTCAGTTGAAGGAGAATCAGTTTTTAGTTCACCATGTCGATCGTTTGTCAGTGCCAATACCAGAGAAACTGGTTTGGAATTGGCTCTGCACCCGTCTCAGGACGAACGCTTGGGATCTTCACTTCCTAGTGTATTGGTACGGAATTTTATACATTGCTTCGCACACTTCACTAATCACTATAATCAACTTAAAACCCTTTTGATCCTGTGAATTTGCCGTTTTACAACTCCAACAGAAAAGCAGCACAAATGATGACATATATAATCAACTTGAGCATGCCATGTTACAAGCTGAAAATTCACGCCGACTTGCTTTTGAAGAATCACTTAGACGTCGGAAAGCTGAGAGAGATGCCTTAAATGCAACTTGTAAGGTATGGGAAAAATGGAAACTCTTCATACTTTCTTAAGTATATTTGTTTTCTGGCTATTTTTTGGGTGTGGAGAACATTTGCTATTAACATTAATTCGTTTTTATTTCTTTATCTCTTCGATTTCATGGCTTTAAATGTGGCAGGCTGAAGCGGCCGAAAGATTGTATTATGAGGAATCAAAGCTAAGGACAACAGCAGAGGAAGAGCTGGCCAAAGAGAAGGAGGAACTCCAAAATATGAAGAGCCTTTGGATCAAAGCCTCAGATGAACTACATGAGAAAGTGGATCAGAAGCTTTCACTGGAAATGCTAGTCGAACAATCAAATCGTTCTGTGAAAGACTTAGAGGAGAGATTATTCTCGGCAGTGGAGTTGTTGCAAAAGTACAAGAATGAGCATAATGAATTGACGATGGAGAGGGATAATGCTCTTAGAGAAGCTGAAAAGTTGCGGAAAAATCAGGAACCCTCACACTCGCACGTCCCTGTTTTCTTCTCTACGTTCTCTTTCTCTGATTTGGAGAAGGCGACTAATTACTTTGATTCATCTTTGGTTATTGGAGAAGGAGGCTATGGAAGCATATATAAAGGAATCTTACGTCACACTGAAGTAGCGATAAAGATACTTAACCCTAATAGCATGCAGGGTCCTCGAGAGTTTGATCAAGAGGTAGTTATTCGAAACCATGTGTTTATTTTTCTATTTTATTTTTTCCAAAAATATTTTAGTACTTTTTTTTGACTTGGAGTTTGTATTATTAACTGCTTTCAACTTAATTTTGCGTTTGAAAGTGTATCTTTATTACTCCCTCCGTCCCAAAATGTTTGTCCCGTTTACTTTTGCACAATAATTAAGAAAATTGTGTGATGATTGGGTATATAGACAGTTATGACTACTTTATAGGGGGTGATGTGTGGGGTGGGGTGGGTTAATAGAATGACAAAATGGTAAATACTTTGTCTTAGGAGGGACGAAGTTGTAAAAAAGGATAGACTAAAAAGGAAAGTTGATAAATGAGACAATCTTTAAGAACCTACCCAAAAAGAAATACGGGACAATCTTAGTGGGACGGAGGGAGTATTATTTTATTGTATTGCCCGCCTTCCATTTTATTGTTTTTTAATTTTTTACTTTTATTTAGTTTTGTGGATGACGATTTCATATATTGATTCATGTTAGCCGACCCCAAATCTTTTTGGGACTAAGGCTTTGTTGTTGTTCTTTCTAAAACGACCTTTCGTGTCTTTGCGTTGTTGCTTTATATGGCTTTCGTGTAGGTTGATGTTTTAAGCAAGCTGAGGCATCCAAACGTGGTAACCCTCGTTGGTGCTTGTCGAGAATCTTGGGCTATTGTTTACGAGTATTTACCTGGAGGAAACCTCGAGGACCGACTCATCTGTAAGGATAATGCTCCACCACTACCATGGCAGACCAGGATTCAAATAGCTGCGGAGTTATGTTCTGCTCTCATCTTCCTCCATACAACTGGACCTGGCTGCTGTATACACGGCGACTTAAAGCCCTCAAATATACTTCTTGATGGCAATTGCGTGTGCAAGCTCAGCGATTTTGGTATGTGCCGTGTGGTGTCAAGTGGCGAACTGTCAACAGACCGTACTGCATTATTCTTTACTACACAACCGAAGGGCACATTTGCGTACATGGATCCCGAGTTTCTTTCAACGGGAGAACTTACACCTCAGTCCGATGTTTATTCGTTTGGGATTATATTGTTATGCCTGTTGACCGGAAAATCAGCCTTGGGAATTGCCAAGGAAGTTAAATGTGCTTTGTCTAATGGTACACTCAAAAGCACGTTGGACCTTTCTGCCGGGGATTGGCCTTTTGTCCAGGCGGAGCAGATTGTTCGAATGGCATTAAGGTGTTGCGATATGAATAGAGAAAACAGACCTGACCTTGGAACCGATGTATGGAGGGTTCTTGGACCGATGAAAGCCGCATGCCAAAGCTCATCGATTGTTCGACTGGGTTCAGACAACCAAGCCCCGAATTACTTCATCTGCCCCATTTTTCAGGTATTTAGGACCCCTACTCATCTTTTCACACCCTTTTTCTCGTTTTACCGTGTATCAAGGGTGTAAACTGTAAAACTTAATTCATGCATTGAATTTGTAGGAAATAATGGAGGATCCACACATTGCTTCTGACGGCTTTACGTATGAAGCGGAAGCTATTAGAGGCTGGATGGATAGTGGTCACGATACTTCACCTATGACAAACGTGACACTTGATAATCATAACCTTACCCCTAATCGCGCTCTCCGCTCCGCTATTCAAGAATGGCTACAACACAACCGAATTGGATGATTATTTCAGTTTTTTAAAGAACAGTGAATCCTACCTTTTCTTCTCCTCTTCAGGTTCACAATGTTTCCATACCGTCCTGCCGTCTCATCTGTCACAACTCTTTGATTCAACCTCATATTCGCATAATTTAGTGTATAGTAGAATAGCATGGTCACAGTACATATATATGCACAAATCTTCCGTATACTCTCATTGGTACTTCTACTGCAACTTCAACCCAAGTCGACTATTTATGCGCTAAAGATCTGCATGAACACGTGCTAATTGGCATTAGCATGCTGCGAAACGCAGAGCGGAATCTGCATATCCAAAGAAGTAATGTTGTATGAAGAGTGCCTTCTTTCTTTTTGTAAATTGTATTTAAGTTCTATAATTAGAAGTTATATGCTTGCATTTCTTGGACTTGATCCTGACTTCCAAGTTATTTAAGTTTATACTCCGTACATATTTTCAGTTGATGCATGTGTATAGTGTAATGGTGCTTACATATATAAGAATTACCTTTTTTTTTTTGCTAAATCACGATTGTCCTCACATACTCGTATCTCTCATTTAGTCTTCATCTTATCGCTACTAATGAAATCTGCCACCGTTGACCTTTGATGTTGATGTGTAGATATGTATATTGTATACTAACTGTGTTTTCTTAAAATGATACGGAGTAAATGCTATGTTTACCCTTCATTCTGGACTGTAGTATCTGTAGTAATAAATAATACTCGTACTCCGTATTAAATTGTCGTCTTCCTGAATGTTAACGATACTAATTTTTTACTCCGTATGTTTTTGGCAGTCTTTGTGAAGCTATATAATTTAATTGGCCTTGCTTATATCCTGCTATCTGCTTCTTAAGCAAAGTTCTTCCAGCTAGTTTTTAAGACAGGAAGATTGAGAATTGCATGTGGAAAAGAGGAAGAAACCATTATCTTGTCAGAAATCATCATTCTGTCAGTGTGTCCGAGTGGTTAAGGAGACAGACTCGAAATCTGTTGGGCTATGCCTGCGCAGGTTCGAATCCTGCCGCTGACGTTTTTGACTACCTTTTGTTCTTTTTATTTATTTATTATTCTTAATTCTTTTATTTTATTTTTCAAAAATTATTTTCTATTTTTTTTTTGAACTTGGAGTTTGTAACCCTTTAAAAAGTTATTATTAATGCTTTCAACTTAATTTTGCGTTTATTGTATCTTTATTACTTATTTTATTGTATTGTCTGCCTTCCATTTTTTTACGAGTTCAAAACCTGGCTCCAGATCTCACAAAGTCACAAGTGGTTTCAGCGCATGGTAAGTGGGGAGCCTTTGCTGCTGGTGCGAGGAACACTGTCGTGCCTCTTGTGTTGAATCAATCACATCTAGTTCGAATATGACCAGAGTTATACCAATACAAATCTATAAATATTCAGGTTTGAAAATGTCAAGTTTGCGTACTCTCTATATTTATCAAACGAAAGCTACAGTCAACACATTCTTATGCATTCTTTTAGTCATTTACATATTGACTGTTTCTAGAAAAAAAATCTCAGAGCTGCAACATTCTGAATATTTCTTGTTTATTCTCTAAAGTTTGACATTCAATTGATCAAAGAAGTTGGCATCATTCGCCTGCATTAGTGATCACTTTGGGCCATACTGTGGCATCCTGCATCTTACATTCTTCTCCTGGTAAAGTCTTATCAAATATTTCGTTTTTGTCGCATTTTTTCACGAGTCTCAGTTTTTTTTTTCCTGCTATCTCTCTTGTCGTTTACAAACTGTACTATGCGAGCGTTGTATGGTGCAACGGAGGAAAAAATGACTATTTTATATTTTTATGGTGAAAAGTGGTTATTATGTAATAAAATTGACCGTTTTATGGTGAAAAGTGATCACTTTTTTCTGGGTCATATCATACAACCATCGCATAGTATTATGATTACTGACTGTCATTACTTTGGCTTCCAGACGACAGGTTTTAGATAGGTAAAAGAGATGGGGGAAAATATGTATGTTGCAATCAGCAAGGAATTCAAAGACAACGTTTCTATCTTGACATGGGCTTTGCAAAACTCTGGAGGAAAACAATTGTGCATTATTCATGTTCAACAACCTACCAAAAAATTACCCACCACTGGTATGTTCTATCATCTATACCTTTCGTTCGGTCACCGTGTTGGAGCATCAGGTGTGTTATGTTCTATTCCGCACAAGTTATTTGGGGTAATTTTTAAAAAAAAATACTCGTATATGTTATCATTTCCCAAAACACGAGTGTAAACTGTCTTATCGTTTGGGCCAGTTGTAATTTGTTTTTGTTTGAACTTGTTCGTGGATGATTTCTGTAATTTTGTTTTGTTTAGATGGCTATATGCCTGTATTTACATTTGGAGCAAAAGAAGTCAACTCTTTTGAGAAGGAAAGGGAAAAAATGTCTACTGTCCTCGATGAATATCTTCGTTTTTTCCAGAAACCTGGGGTATTGATATCTTCTTTTTATTTGTTTTTTGTTCAACTGTCTCGTACTCGTGCTGATCAGTCTATTAATCATTGACTGGATGAAAATTCTCATATAAGTGATTCTGAAAAACATTATTGATATTGTCGCATTTGAAGAGATAAAAATCTTGATTCTTATTTAAACAATTAGTCCTCTCGAATCTTCATCATTGCCAATCGGTAAGACGTGGAACATTTTCCTCTCCTTTTCTAAGCTGATCCAGCTTTAAATTACTATTGTGAGTAGGTGTTCATAGAAAAACTATTTTCCGAGGCTGATTCTATTGAGAAGGGTATATTACAACTCGTAGAACAGCACAGAATTGGAAAACTTGTAATGGGAGCTGCAGCGGATATGCATTATTCAAGGTAACTTGCAGTGAGATCTTAGTCTTTCTTATCGAAATATACGAGTAACATATACCGAGTTCAATGTGTTGGCACAAACAGGGAAATGACAGTGAAGTCTACAAAGGCCGTTTACGTCAGGAATAATTCACCCTCTTTCTGTCATATCTGTTTTGTCTGCAATGGTTATCTTATACACACCAGGTAAATGTTGTCCATTTTAATCTTTCACCTCATTGACTCAGTTCTGCTCGCTTATTGTGGGGTAAATCATAAATGGGACGGGTATATAACGACAAAGCCTTGGTGAAAAGAATGTCAAATCTACCTAAATTACTATTTTCATATCATTTTATCTTTGACGAGAATACGAGATAGAGGTCGGATGCATGTGAAAACACGGAGGGAATTCCTGTATAGACACTCTTCTATTTCATGGTGTAAGAATGAAGTCAGAATGTACATTATCGAGATTAAAGCAAGTGTACGAAACATTGTCCACAGAATTCTCTTGTTCCTGACTGAAGTGGTTTTGAATTGGATGCAGGGAGGCAGAGTCAAGTCCTCGCAGAATTGCACCTTATGATCCGTTCTCACCGATGTTGGTGTTTGGAAATAAATCAGTGAGCTCCTTTTTTTTTATTTTTTTTGGGGGGGGGGGGGGGAGTTGTTTCCGTACATTCTTCAGTCAGTTATTTACGAATTTGATATCCTGATTTTACAGGAGATTGACCTGCAGTCTGAAAATTTAAATCGAGTTGCATTTGAAGAAACAATAGGACTCCGCAAAGCTGGGAAACAGGCTCTAAACGATGCAATATGTAAGGTAGAAGAAGAATCGAGATCCTCACACTTTGCACAAATTCTTTTGTTTTCTGGTTCTTTTTTAGAGCGGAAGTTTGAGAACAAATGTCATGGACTCAAAACGCGCTGCAGCTTTTTTCCGTAAAAGAAATAAGAAGGGATAATTCTCGAAATATTTGTGTTCTTAATTATGCAGAGTCACACTTTAACTGTGTGGTTTGGCAGGCTGAAACCGCTGAAAGACTGTATAACCAGGAATTGAGGATACGGAAAGAAAAAGAGCTCGAATTGTCTAAAGGGAAGGAAAAGGCCATAATTGTGAGGAGCCTCAGGAACCAAACTTCACATGAATTGTATAAGACTCGGGAGCAAAAGGTTTCACTTAAAAAGTCACTTGTGAGATCAAATTCTTCTCTGAATGAGTTAGAGAATAAATTATCATCAGCGGAGAATTTATTGCGGACCTACAAAAGCAATCATGAAGAATTCCAGACGGAGAGGGGTCATGCTGTTACAGAAGTAGACAGGTTGAGGAGACAACTTCAGCAGGAACAGCCAAGCTCACATGCCCCGGTTTACTTCTCTGTATTCTCTTCCTCGGATTTGGAAGAGGCGACTCTGAACTTTGATGAATCCTTGAAAATTGGCGAAGGAGGCTATGGAAGCATATACAAAGGTTTCTTGCGTCAAACTCATGTAGCAATAAAGAGACTTAAACCTGACAGCACACAGGGTCTTCAAGAGTTTGATCAAGAGGTACATCTATTTGGATCTTTTTCCGTCAACAATGCGCATTTCATGTTGTCACACTTGTTAAACTCTCTTTGTTTATGTAGATGAACCATCTCAACCAAAATCTTAAGGTGATGATTGATGCCCAATATATATATATTCTATTGTATTACGCCCCCTCAGTCGAATGCCCATCTGGCTAGAAGAGTGGGTAGTGCATAGACTCCCCCCGTACCATGTGCTGAGTTTCCACTTGACTTCGGAGATATTGTTGTCTACAGGATTTGAACTCGTGACCTTTGGTCACGCTGCTTCTGACGCCATGTTAGATGAACCTTAGTTTCAGTCCATTTTAAATCCCAACTACCGCTTCTCGTTGTAGGTTAATGTTTTAAGCAAATTGCGACATCCAAACTTGGTCACTCTCATTGGTGCCTGTTCAGAAACTTCGGCTCTTGTTTACGAGTATCTATCGGGAGGAAGCCTTGAGGATCGACTCATCTGTAAGGATAATTCTCTCCCACTATCATGGCAGAGTAGAATTCGGATAGTCACAGAGTTATGTTCTGCCCTCATTTTCCTCCATTCAAGCCGACCTGGCTGCATTATACATGGTGACTTAAAACCCGCAAATATACTACTTGATGAGAATTGTGTGTGCAAGCTCAGCGATTTTGGCATCTGTCGTGTGGTACTGGATAGCAGAATCTCATCAATGCAGCAGAGTACATTGATCTGCAATACTGATCCGAAGGGCACATTTATGTACATGGACCCTGAGTTTCTTGTAACCGGAGAACTAACACCTAAGTCCGATGTTTATTCATTTGGAATTACATTACTACGCCTGTTGACTGGAAAATTAGCCTTGGGAATAGCCGCAGAAGTGACAAATGCTTTGTCTAATGGTAGCCTCGGTAGCATGCTGGACTCTTCCGCTGGGAACTGGCCTTTTGTGCAGGCTGAGCAGCTGGCTAATGTGGCTGTGAGGTGCTGCGATAGGTTCAGAATGAACCGTCCTGACCTTAGATCTGATGTATGGAGGGTTCTCGAACCTATGAAAGCCTCATGCCAAAGTTTGTCAATACTTCGACTTGCTTCTGACAATCAACCTCCAAATTATTTTGTGTGTCCCATTTCCCAGGTTAGTTGAAACTCATCATTAATCCCCCCCCCCCTATGTTTTAGATGACTCGTTACACTTGCCGCTTATTTGGACGTAGTGAAAACTGGGAATGGAAAGTGGGATGCATCGAGGTTTATGAAAAACGAAAAGTACCAACTACCACGTAGAATTCGAAAAAAATAAGAGGGTACCACGTAGATTTTGTGTGTGTGTGTGTGCGCATGTGTTTCGATAGTAAGTTAGGTTGTAGGGAGATGGAGAGATATATTTCCCTTGTCCAAGGCAAATCAAATCCTCCCAACATAGGGCATATTTAAGAGAACAATAACGTTGTATACAAACAACTATGTAAATATGTAACACCTTATATCAAACTTGCAGGAGATTATGGAGGATCCACACATTGCTGCGGATGGTTTTACTTATGAAAAGGAAATTATTAAAGGCTGGCTTGATAGGGGCCATGAAACTTCACCGTTGACTAATCTGCAACTTGAAAACCTTGAGCTTACCCCTAATCATGCCCTCCACTCTGCAATTAAGGAATGGCTACAACATAGCCAAAGTGAATAACCCTACAAATTCTCATTCCTCCTCTCCAGGTTCTCAGTGTTTCCCATTCCTAGTTCCTACCTTTAGTTTATAGAATGACATGGTCCTGAATTAGGGTTGAGCAATCCTCTCGCATTCCCTGTACTAGTCTTCTGTATTTTTTTTAATTACATGGTAGTACTGTAAGCTCGTACTGCCACAAGCTGATTAGCTTGCTGCAAAACTGTAGAGCTGAAGTAGCAGCTGCTACCTAAGGAAAACATTTCTGATTGATACTAGAAAATAGCGCGATCAGATAAGCTGGTATAACTTTCAGTCTTCGCGTGATTGGATACAATCCTGATTGTAACGTTTTTTCAGTTCATGTATCTGTAACTCTGTTTACATAAACTGTAGTTAAGTGCTCCATCCAGCACTGACCACGGTTCTCATGACGTAATTGAAAGTTTTCAAGGAAAATTATGTGACATTATTCAATGTGTTTTGGTGTAAGAAGTGTGCAAGTAGGGTAGATTGATGATTTTGTGTATATTAAAAAGGAGTGGAGAAATTTGACGGGTTAACTTATAAAGAAAAGTGGAAATTTTGATGTCGATATGAGGGAGTACCTGTTATTAGTTATATTTTTATTTTTATTTTTATTTTTTTTGCTCAACGGAGAGCGCACTTATTCGCATTACAATATAGGGGAGTGATTCGAACTTGAGATTTATTGTCCAGGGTACATAGTCTTAACCACTGGGCTAAGACATCTACGGTAACTATTAGAGGATTAGTTATTACATCAAGTAACGAACTGTTCGAACCAGGTGGAAGTAATCGAGGTGTGAATCTAGATCACTAGGAAGCAGGAACGCCAAATGACCAACTCTGGATTTCGTTGATTTTACTTGTAATGTACATTGATAACGCCAAATTCCAGGCGGTAACACTCGCCCTATTTGCAATGTAAAAAAGAGAGTAGAATTTCGCTTAGCAGAAATCAAGTTTGCAGACTAACTTTTCTTCCTTTGCTATTCATTTCCTGTCAATTCAGGTCGGGTACTCAGGTCTGAGCCAATGCAAACAGAGCAATATGGATCCATTATTAGTTTGGACTGCGTGCAAGTCAGATCGATCAAATCAGATATCAGGTATATTTTAATTACTTTGTTCATGTCTTAATCGGATTTTGATTAACTAAATATGTTGAAATTTTCCTTGAGACCAAGTTGTTCGGATTATGTCCAAGTGAGAGCAATTCAACAGTATAATTGTTTATACTAATTTTTGTTGGAGGGATACTATATTATGTTGTTGAACCTGAGCTGAAGGATTCCGTCCTGTTACGCCAAATGAACCTGAACAAAAAGAATGGAAGCAATGATAGTTTAGCCTCTCGTGTCCTCATTTCAACTCTCAAACAACGAGTTTTAGCGAGTGAAAGAGATGGGGGAATTTCAAAGAAAAGATGTGGAGGTAGAAGAAAAGATTTATGTTGCGGTGAGCAAGGAAGTCGACAAAAACAAGTCTATCTTGACATGGGCTTTGGAAAAGTCAGGAGGAAAAACAGTGTGCCTTATTCATGTTCATCAACCTGCTAAAAATATCGACATCCCCGGTATGTATCATACTATCATCTACGTCTTCTGTTCTCATTCATATTTTACGTCGAGCAAAACTTCAGGTACATTTAATTAGTTGCGCGTGTGTATATGCCTGCATGTAAATTGGCAGAAAACGAAGCCAAGTCTTTCAAAGAAGAGGAAAGGGAAGATTTGCTTGCTTCATCTGAATATTTTAGTATTTCTCGACGGTTTGGGGTATTGTTATTCTCCCTTTTAACTAGTTTTGATGTTGGTATTTCTCCCTACCATTGTCGATTGGTTTTGGATGTAACTTCCTTTACGTGCTAATTAAACCCCGTCTTCTCCTTTCTTCAACTGATAAAACTTTATATTCTTGATCTGACTATAGGTGCGCTTAGAGAAACTCTACATCGAGGCTGATTCTATCGAGAAGGGGGTAGTCCAACTTATAGAACGGCATAATATCAAAAAACTTGTGATAGGGGCTGCACCAGATGAGCATTATGTTTCAATGTACATCGGCCACACTAATTGTCAACTGAGTTCATACATTTGTCAGATTTACGTATGATTTTGTTCTGAATTGAATGTTTTGTGACGAAAACAGGAATATGACAAGAGTAAGGTCTCAAAAGGCGACTTATGTCAGGGATAATGCCCCACCTTTCTGTCACATTTGGTTTATTCGCCGCGGCTTTCTTATGCAGACCAGGTGCGAACCAAACATTACTTGTCTATATATTTTATTGTTCCAGAGTGATTGACTGTGGGATTGAAATGGATGTAGGAATGCAATCAAGCCAACTGAGGTCTGTGATCTGCCGCTATCTCGCTGCAGCACCGACATCATTGACAGTTCATATTCAGGATTAGGATCACCGCCAGTAGGGCTTGTATCTCAGTCCTCATCGGAATCAGTCAGTATATTTTGTTTGACCGTTTGTTCAACGTATGTGTTGAATATCTTAGCACCTTCTAATTTAATGAACTTGTTGCCCTGCTCCAACAGGAAAACAGCATAACCGATCAACCTTGCAATCAACTTAAGCGTGAGCTGATAGAGGCTGAAAATGCATGGCAAGTGGGTTTTGAAGAAACAATAAGACGCCAGGAAATCGAGAAAGACGCTTTAAGCAATGCAATTTTGAAGGTTAAATACTACTCGTACATATGTCTTCAGTCTTGACACAAACTGTCTGTTGCTTCATCGTTAAATATTTTGAATATCACAAATAGTATACAACCGTTGTACTGTGCGACGTTAAAACTAGGAATTTGTGGTAAAAAGTTGCAACGTTATGTTATTTAGTGATCACTTTAAGTTAAATATGACCACGTTTTAATACGAAAATGTGGTAACTATTTATCTGAAAGTGGTAACCAACCTAAAATGGTCACTTTTTACCATAAATTGTCAATATTTTTCTATTGCCGCATAGTACAATGATTGTACACAATACTTGCTCTTTGAATATGTAAGTGTGTTAACTATTGCATTATGTGAACAAATATATAACTCAAGTCAATTTTTCCCATTAAGATGCGAGTTAAAAGTCTTCAAATTTGTTGACGTATTAACAAATATTTAAGCGTCGTGTTTTTGTGGATGTGGGTTTGGCAGGCTAAAACGGCTGAAAAATTGTATAGCAAGGAAGTAGCGCTAAGAAAAGCAAAAGAAGAAGAATTGGCTAAAGAATACGAAGCCATTGAAGCTATGGAGAGCATCGAACTCAAAGCCTCACTTGAACTGCGAAAGCTAATTGCTGATAAGGTTTCACTTGAAAAGTTAAAGGAGGAATCTACTCGGTGCAATAAAGAGACGGAGGAGAAACTACTTTCGGTGGTGGAGTTATTAGAGAGGTACAAATACGACAATGACGAATTGAAGTTGGAAAGGGATAATGCGCTTAAAGAAGCCGAGAATTTGAGGGTACGACTTGGTCATGTTGGACCATCAGTCTCAAGCTCGCATGTTGATGTTCTTGTTCCTGTTGCACTCTCAGTTTACTCTTACTCGGATTTTCTGATGGCGACTATGTGCTTTGATACGTCCATGAAAATCGCGGAGGGAGCGTATGGAAGCGTATACAAAGGTTTTCTATGTGATACGGATTTAGCAATTAAGATACTTACCGGTACAAGTTCGACGCACATTCTTCAACATTTTGATCGAGAGGTACATAATATACATTTCCCATCACAATTTATCGTTTCATACG
Organism: Agrostemma githago; assembly: GCA_958450325.1. Lineage (NCBI taxonomy): Eukaryota > Viridiplantae > Streptophyta > Magnoliopsida > Caryophyllales > Caryophyllaceae > Agrostemma > Agrostemma githago. The sequence continues at coordinate 78,581,283 of OY288241.1, read as the reverse complement.
GATATATCCGTCTTAAACTTCAAATGGGTCAAATATGGTAGATGAGACAAAAGTGGCCTTTGGACATACACAAATCTTGTCTTTTCTATCTAAATGAGTGCTATTTGACCTGTTTTAGATGTATTAAACTAGTATGAACCTGTGCACTCTTGCACGGAATTTATAGACGTTACTTTTTGATGTGTTATTTTTAGATTTTTAGTTAACAACCTATTAATTTTCGCATTTTTTATCCTATCATTTTTTTTTTAAATATACAATTGCAAAGTTAAATAAAAGAATTGACTAATGTTATCAGATGTGTATTTAGTGATCTTTAAGTAAATATAATTATATACTTATATCCTAATTGCCACGAAGATAATAATACTTTCAATAGCTTACATTTTCTATTATTATAGAATATTTTTGATCTAAGGTTTTATAAAATACTCAAATGTAATTTTTTTTTTTTACTGATTTCCATATAAATTATAAGATTTTATGATAATATTTTTTTCGATTGATTTAATTTAAATGGTAAGGTTGCTACAAAATAAGAAATACTCCGTAATTACTTTTATCCTTTGTTTCCATATTTAGATTAAGCATTTTCGAGGGAAAAATAATTTAGAGGAGCTAATCTCTTAATATATAGAGGACGATATGTCCATCTCAAGAGAGACTATTGATTTGGGATTGGGTCATTTTCAGGGTCATTTTGTGTTGGTACTGTTTGCATATGTAACCCGAATGATCAGAAATTGCTTTTATTTGCAGGCATACGTATTAAGCAAGCTGCGACATCCAAACTTGATCAGACTTATCGGTACCTGTCCAGAAATATGTGGTCTAGTGTACGAGTATTTACCCGGTGGAAGCCTGGAGGACCGACTCATGTGTAAGGATAATGCTCCTCCGCTGCCATGGCAGACCCGGGTTCAGATAGCAATAGACCTGTGCTCTGTCCTCATCTTCCTCCATACAAGGCAACCCACTTGCATCGTACATGGCAACTTGAAGCCCTCAAATGTACTGCTCGATGCCAACTGTGTGAGCAAGCTCTGTGACTTTGGCCCCCGTGAATTAGACTACCGTGACCTCCACATGGAGTTTATTCAAACCGGGGAAGCGAGTCCTAACTCTGACGTCTATTCATTTGGGATTATATTGTTACGGCTGTTGACCGGCAAATCAGCTTTTGAGATAACTATGGAGAGATCGGGTTTGTCTGAAGGTAGTATCGTTAGCAAGTTGGATCCTTCTCGGACTGGTGCCGGGGAGTGGCCTTTAGCGCAGGCTGACCAGTTGGCTCGCATGGCTTTACGATGTTGTGATATGGACCAAAGGAACCGCCCTGATCTTAGAACTGAGGTTTGGAGTCTTCTTGAACCCATGAAGGCCTCACACCAAGGCAAACCACCACCTCTACTACCGTCTAACAGCGAAGCACCAACCTATTTCATATGCCCCATTTTCCAGGTTAGTTGCAGCTAGATTTGGTTAATAGGTCATTCGGGTTAGATTTGGATTGGCTTGGGTGGTTTCATGCTTTTTTAAATGTGCTTTTGTTGGGTCATTTTGGTTTCGATTGTTTCAGATTAGGTCGTTTTAGGTAAGGTCAATCTTGAACCGACCAATGTTTAGGTGTGTTAGCATCGATTCAAATTTCAGGTCATATAATTCATACTATTTGACTTGCATTGAAACTTTTTTTTGTCAGCTTGATAAAACCTTTCTCTCTATACGTGCATCGCCTCTTTAGCCAAAGAGTGCACGCATGTTCAGGGATCGAAGAACACTGTATTTGACAGGCAAACAATGAAAAAAATCGGCTAATGGCATCTTTGCTGATACCTTCTTGTTTTTAGATGATTCTTTACTTGTTGCAAATTCTCATATTAGACGGTATGATGAAATTATGTGGAAACTGACCCATCAGGGCCATCACGCATAAATAAAAATCGGCTAATGTCATATGGGTGAAGTTTTCTGTTAAAAATCGGTTAATGGCATATGAGTGGAGTTTTCTGTTAAATAGGTTGGTCTCACGAACCTGATTATGTGTATCAAACATGCAGGAGGTAATGGAGGATCCACACATTGCTTGTGACGGGTTCACTTATGAAGCGGAGGCTATCAGAGGCTGGCTCGATGGTGGCCATGACAATTCACCGATGACTGACATCACACTTGCTAACCATAACCTCACTCCTAACCGCGCTCTCCGCTCAGCAATTCAGGAGTGGCTACTGCATAACCCAGGCCCCCCCCCCCCCCCCCCCTCTGAAAACTGGTTCTTTTCCTCTTTTAAAGCACTGAGAAAGTGAGAGTTTCAGCAAATACAAGCACATTTTCCATATATATCCATCTAAACTGATAAGTTGCTACAAATTCTTGTATGAGATCGCTTTGTAAGAATAGTATATTAAAGTCACTTTAGCAAATGTATACAGACATTTCATTTCTGAAAACTCGACTCGTGAAAGAGCTAAGAAAGACTAATGCTATCTCCTTAGGATTTACTCGTATATGTTTTTTCTTTCTATTTTTTTTTAAAAAAAGAGCACGAACTCTTTTCTCAGGAAAAAAAAGGATAAATTGTACGAAGTTCTTGTTAAAAATCAAAATGACCTTATTCATAACAATGTAAGATAATATTGAACAAAAATTATTCATTACAAGTAGGAGTGTTCATCGGTCCAAACCCAGACCGGATTCTCTTAAGACCAGACCGGACCGGATACAAAAACTTGTATGAGACCGTCCCACGATAATTTATCATGAGACGTCTTATATAAGAGGTGGATACAGCACACGATCCATTGTATGTCGTGTTGGGCCTTGTCAAATACGGATCATGGTAAATGAGTCGTAGACTGTATTTGAAACAATAAATACCCCAACTAAGAAGCGGTAAACTCATAAAAGCTCCGAGTTCTGACCGTTGTTCCTGCCCTCTATAACAAATCGCTTCATCAGTTCCTCTCATTACCTCCCCCCTCACTCTGTAAAACTCGAATGATTTTCTTGGAATTAAATGAAGTTGAAGATTAACAAAGCTTGCGATCTCAATTCCATCTCCGTTCTCCCTCCTCACTCCAGGTATTATTCACGCCTAATTCGATTCTCTCATTTCCGATTTCGTCATTGATTTCGCAATTCTCGTTTTGTAATCACGATTTTAACGGCTATATTCTTGTTTTCGCCATCAATTTTGAAGAAGATCGAGTTTGATGCCAGCGCAACCGCAACCGCAACCGTCGCAGCAGTCGTTTTCGCAAGGAGTTTCGTCGCAGCAAAATGCGATGTTCTCGCAGATTTCGCAGAATTCTTTCGATGAGTTCCTCTCTGAAAATCAAGTAATCTACTCCATTTTTCGATTAATTGTTCTTGATTTCGAACTTGTTGCTTCTAATTCAAGCTATTACTCCGTATATGATCGTTTACGGAGTATAATGGAAGGATAATGTGAAATTAATCAAGTAAAGCTGTCAATTGCTCGATTCAGCTATGTATTTGGTGTTGTATGTACTAATTCGAGTGTTTCGACTTTATTTATTGCTCGAACGGCTAGTTTTTCTTCGTTTGAGTATCCGAAACTCGAATGATTTTAGGCGAATTGAAGCTATTAATTGCTTGATGAATGGTCTCTTTGTGATAGAAGTGTGCGAATTTGATAACGTATATTTAATTTCAAATGTGTGTTTTTGCGTGGTCGTGACGGTTGGATAACGAACCTTAATGTCACTGATTCGATTACGTGATGATTTGTCCTAGATACTTGAACCTAGAATAGGCTTAATTTCGAAATGTTCTTGTGGAACAGCAATGCAAGTCGATGTTAAAATATTTGATTAATTACTGCTGGATCATACATTCATACTGCTCCAATTTCAATCTGGATGATTGTTGTATGAAAATTTTCTAGGTACAAGCTCCTAGTTGAGCAAGGATATCACTATTTGATGGAACTAATAGGTAGATTGAGTGCTTTAGGTGTAAAATAGCGTATTCTTGCCATTGAAACACTGAAAAATTGATGCAACAACGAGATTCTGACAACAGAAACTGTTACTATCGCTTAACTCCCGGTGAAAAGAACATAATCATGCAATGATGTCATCCTGGTGAACATATTCAAGGAGAATATTGTCATAACGTATTCCTACATGCTCAAGAAATGTGGAATATGTTATACTATTGATGTCTAAGTGATCGTTGAGTAATGAGATTGTGTCTTTCAGTCTTTTCACAGTACCGTTAGATTAATTGTAGTCTCGGTGAAAAGATTGTCTTGCCTTGCCCCCAACTCTTACCCTCGTGAAGAAAGCCAGCTGCCAATCTCCAGGTCGTCTGCAAATTTAACCCGCAGATGGAACTCTACTGTACCAGATCACAAATGTATGTTCAACCCTTCTGTTAACAATCGACTTGTCTTTGGTATTTCTCATTCTGAAGGTGGAGTACATAGTAATAACGTAATTCTTCCATGCGTATGTTCATAATCATGTGTATAATCTGTTTTTTGGATATGTGAAGCTATATGACGAGTCACGTAATTTATATATTCTCCTGTAGGTCAAGTGAATGATGAACTTGAGCATAAATTCGCTACAATGGAAACATTGCTCAGCAGGTTGGGCATGATCTTGGATTCTGTTCAGTCCGATATCATCCAAGTTAATAAAGGAACAAAAGAGCTTTCACTTGCAGGTTAACTATTACTCGGCATACAGCTTTCTATTTATCTAAATTTGTTAAAATTTACACGTATTAACAGTCTCGTTGGTACTTCTGACAAGATGATAATGTCGTCGATCTAATATTAAGGTCATTCTATATTCACTGAATCCTGAAGTAAATTTTGTTCAGTGGAAGGTATACGCCAGAAATTAATTGCTCAGGATGACTCCCTTCATCTGCTGGTACATTTTTCACCTATCTTTGAAGTAAAAGCATTTGAGCAAAACATTACTTTAAAAATGTTAAAAACTATGACCAGCATCGAGGACAAGAAGAGATGAAAACCAGCCTGGATGTCGGTTTGAGATCATTTAGCAACAATCAATCAAGCAACATTTCTCAGATGGAGAAGATGCAAGAAATTACGTCTACAGTTATGACTTTGCCGGACCAAATTCAGGGCATTGTCCACAAACAGGCTGAAGAGCTCTCAGGATGGTTATCTGAAGACCTGAAGGCATGTCACTTTTCCACTCTAGCCCCACTATTCCAACTTGCCTGAAATTTTATCTTTCGGTCTTTATACTGAGCTTCTTTCCTACAAGTCATGTTCTCGATTGTGGTGTTATTTTGATAGTATAACTCAGCTGATAGTGTACTGCTTTTAATTTTTGTGAACAGGCGATCTTTTATTTTAATTTTTGCTTTTAGTTTACCTGATGGCTCATTCCATACATTGGGTTATGGCCCTGAAAAAAAGCAGCATGAGTATGATTCGGATGTGGAGAAGCCATGGTTGCTGCATTAGGATGACTGCCAACCATATGCATGTGCTGTAACACCTGAAAAAAATGAGCCTAACTATAAATTATGTATTCAAAGTGCATTATAGATATGAATACTATGTATTCATTTATCACATGAAAGCTTTTACTAATTCTCACCTGATAGTCATTCAAGAGGCAGATAGGTAAGGCTGGCCACCTTTGAAAAACATAAACAGGAAAATTAGAGAAAATAAGAAGAAATAAACACAAGTATAATAAATAAATAATTAACATACCTATTAGAACCATTAGAATCACTTATTCTGAATTGATTGACGTTTATCGTCTTATAGACCGTTGTGCCCGACCTTTGTATTACCAACTGATTATAAAATAAACCATCAAAACAGAAAGCAATCCGCATAACCTAACTAATATTAACAAAAAAAAAATCAACGGACCTTGACATTCTTGCCCATTCTCCTTGTCGTGCAGTTTACCAGACTCATTTTACCCAATTCCAGAAGATATTCGGCAAGCTATATATACGAAATAAATTATATCTTACTCCCTCCAAACCACATTGATATACTAAAACATAATGGATAAAAAAATAAACAATTTTGACCGAAACTAAGAGTTTATTTCGTGTTAAAGACAAAAACTTTATATCTATAAACATTTTAGGGGATGTTTGATTGGCTACTTAGAAATGGATTGGAATAGATTTGCTCCATTCCAATGTTTAGTTGGAGAGGTTTAGAATTAAGTTGGATACTTAAGGGTTCTTAACCCCATCCTAAATCTTTCCCTTCGATTCTAACTCCATTTCTTCATACATGAAATTGAAGTGAACCAAACTAGTTTCAAAAGGTATGGATTTCCATCCCATTCCATACCTAAACATTGAACCAAACGACCCCTTAGAACAATACAATTTATTTATGTTTAATAAAGACTTCAAAAACAAAGCAATTAACATTAAAAAATTCATTACCTCAACTGGCGAACTCAAAAACTTATCATCACATTTAGTGATGATATCACCAATTTCAATTCCCTCAGCTTGGTTCACCACCTTTAAATTATACATTAAAATAAATATTAGAGGATTAAAATTATAAGTATCGTTTTGGAACGTAAAAATCATCAATTTCAACTTGATATAAATGTCATACCTTGGTTACCAAAATTCCATTGGTAGACGGAAATTTTTGGTACAGAGCTTCAAACTCGCCGAGTTTCAGTTCGTTTAGGTTTCTTGTTCTGAAACCAAGGTAAGGGCGCAATACTTCCCTGCAAGATTAATTTTAGAAAGACTTTTGAAAACGTGAGACTTATCGATACATTTTATTAAAATAAAAATTCTTTATTGTAAATTTAGAAAACTTACCCATTAGTGAGAAGAAACTCTATGCAGCGAAAGAAAATAGTACTAGGTATGAATGAGGTTGATTTTTTCTTTCCCCAAACATTCATACCAATCAGCTCTCCTGTTGATAAGATAAGTGGTCCACCAATACCAAACTTGAAAAAAAAAACAATAATGAGAAACTAGAAAATTAGTAATTAGTTTCATTTAAAAATTGCTGCCGTCAAGTATAAGTTCCAAATACCTAGGCTTGATGACATGTTGGATGAGCTAAGTGGAGCTAATGTGTTCTCAAAATTGATCTAAGGGAAGGGTATCATCAAATGAGAATCAGAGAAGGGGATAGTGGAAAACAGCCTTAAACCAAGCATGGCTTGTATGAGTGGCTTGTAATGTCATTTGGGTTGTCTAATGCCCCAAGAACTTTTATGAGGCTAATGACTGAAGTACTAAGGTCGTGTCTAGGACACTTTGTTGTGGTCTACTTTGATGATATACTAGATTAAAATTCGTGCGCTGCACGAGTTATTTGACTTAATTACATTGTGATGTACATTCGTTAAATAAGAAACTTGATCAAACTATGTCATTACAATAAATAAGACGATCACATGATATTAGTAATCAAACTAAATTTCAGCTGAATTTGTAGTCTTAAGAGCTCATTTTAAAACTCAAAAGAACGCATGATTGCTCTTATTTATAATATAAAATTTCATCACCTTATTATAATTTTTTGATGTGGAAATAACATTTTAAGACTCAAAAGTTTTTTGATTAATATCTAAGAACGAATGAATTTTTTATTGAAGCATAAGAACGAAAGATTAGTCTTATTTATAATATAAGATTCTATCGCGTCATCATAATTTTTTCGATGTGAGATAATTTTAGGTTCGTAGTATTTTTAAAAACTTTTTAAGACATTTTATTATTTAAGATATTTTCCTAATTTGAGTTTTGATGAAATGGACCAATGACATCGCCCGAAAAAAACTTAAAATATATATAGATCGATTGATTGATTGGTTTATAATGGCAGCCAGAAGGAGCACCTTGGTCACCTTGAAGTGATCTTCAATCTCATGTTTCATAAAAAAATCATTCTAATAACAAGATTTCACAACTCATAAGAACTTAAATCTTTGATTAAAATTTTGATTTCCAACGAAGTTTTGCAAGAGATTGAGTATACAAAGATTTGAAGAAAATAATGAAATTTATGATTCCCAGAAACATTAATGGCGGTGAAACAATTATCATAAAACAGGGTTGATTGTTGGTAGAGAGAGTGGGGAAGTAGAAGACCAGGTTGAAACATCAAAATTCACTTAATCAGGCTTGCTAAGAAAAATAAAATCATAACATATTGTCCAGTTACTAAAAAAGATACGGAATACTCCCTCCGATTTTTACGATTGGCAACATTTGATTATAATACCCCTCACAAATCTTAAAAAATCTTACGAACCGTAAGAATCGGAGGGAGTTGTAAGTAACAAACCAACCATAACAAAAGATTAAAAACACACAATTTAACTATCCATGTTTGAAAAAAAGCATGAAACGCACCTCAGAAATTGTACAGGAGGATGACATTAGGTCATCAGAGTCTAAATCGTCCTTTCTTGTGTTGATTTTTCCCTTGGATGCCATTAATTGATTTTTTGAGTGACGACCCAATGCTATGACGTCGACACCTAGATCAACTAGCTCAGTTGAAATTCTGAAGGCTGGTTTATCGATATCGGCATCGATGAGTACAATATTGTGGTACTCATCGATGCACGACACCGTCCCGGGTATACTCTTTCCATCGGAAAGAAAAACATTAACCTGAAATAAAAACGTTAACAAATTAGAGAATATTATTATATTATCGCACATTAGAGCAAATCCAAAACAAATCACATTTGGGAAGGTGAAAGTATGTGCTTTTGTGAATATGGTTGGCAAATCTTCAAAATAGAAAGAAAAATTCACTTTTTTCCCAATGATGTTTTGAACAAATCAAAGGGTAAGAAGTTTATGGCTAAAAAAGAAATTGTCAAATAGTACAAGGCTTAGGGCTCCTCTGAAGGGCAACAACAAGGTGATTGTTATTCACCTAGGTCATGTTGTTACATGAAATGAGAATTGTTGCGAGATGTTTTTCCTTGTTACAGTTCTAGCTATGGAGTCGAGCTGGGAAGAAAAGAGGCTTTTATTAACAATTTCCCAAATCAACAAATAACTATTTATTGTTATTCAACTAACTACATTCACAATAGGCAGAAAAGGAAATAAACCAAACCTTCGTTTTCTTTCTCGGTTCTGCATGACCTTCAATTATGTAGCCGGAGGTTAATATTTTCCTCATTCCCCCATATTCAATCACCATTCCAGCGGAATTAATTTGTAATCCAGCTGTAATATATAAGAAAAAACAAGCAATATTACTATATAGTCTCAATGTTTAAATTTAGAAACTATATCACCAAATAACTAAAATGAAGATAAATAGGGAGTAGTTTCCATACTTAAATTTTGGGAAGAAAGTGCAACTAAAGATGAAGATATTGAACAAACAATCTTCTTAAATTGGTAATTAACATGTGAATCATCTGAGTCGTCCAACTCATTGAAATCTGCATAGAATCCACGAACTTGGCGACCTACATATCATGAGATGATCAATTTTATAATATCAATTAAGAAGGAAAAAAAATGTACATGATTTGCGCTTTTCTTTTAATAGAGAATTGAAGGATGAATAAAGAATGATTAAGTCCAAAAAAAGGAAAGGAGGAAGAAAAGAGAACTAGTATTAATAAGGAAAGAGGGAAGAAAATGGAGAATAGGAGGGAGTAGTACATTTGGGGTTTATACCAAATCTACCGTAGAGGGAGTTCATAAGTGTCCTATATACGTATGACAATGCTTCGTCACTACTTTTCTTCGCTTCATCTCTTCTTGCGAAGAGGGATAACATAACATATGCCACAATAAAGCCAAAAAAGCTATCTAACTCCTAGTGTCCTACGAAATGACAATTCCAAACTGGTTCACCACCCGGCTTAGGATATGTTTTCATTACAAAGGGATATAGAGAGCATACCGTAGTATAGATGTTCATCATAGGGTTGATACGTATCAGCATGTACCCTCCTTTTGAGAAAGATAAGTTTCCCAATCAAAGACGGACATATAATTATTTATAGACAGACCAAATCCGGATAAGGGCTTGATGTAGCGAATTGCAAAAGAAAGTTAAACGGCTTCCCCTTTTGATTGAAAAGTCCTGCCTCCAATCAAGGAAGCATTGGTAAGATGGGTCAGAGAATTCCTAACTCTTCAAGACCCTAATCTTCTTTCAAAACGAAGGAAGTGGAAAGAGGGTAAGAGATAAAAGGGAAAAAAGACCATGGATATTCTTAGCTTATTCAAGCCCTGCATGACTCTATCTAATCATTCGTAATTAACATTTCCTCAAGGAATAAGACTTGTCATATGCGACTTCCTTACTAAGCTTTCAGCAAAGTAATCCCTTGCTTCTTACCGCAAAGTCTTTCTTTCGACCCCAGGTTATTAGATTTAAGGGTTAGCACAAAAGTCATAGACATTAAATTAAATATAAGATTGCAAGGACAGCTCGTGGCTAGAATGAATTAAGGGAAGCCAATTTGCCTAGTAGAATATACCCAAAATCGAAAGAATAAAGCAACCCATTGAAAGTTGTCCAAAAGGAAGAGAAAGAGATGGAATACGCCTTTTGTTTGCGGGTTTAACATTTTCTTTAGCAAAGAAGAAAGCACTACTTCAATGCCGGTGGTGTGGTGTGGTGTGAGACAGTGACCTCAGGAAGTTCACTCATTGTATTTCGGGGAAGGAGTATGAGACTGAATCATTAGTAAAGATATCACAGTATATCCGATCAATAGGTTGCAATCAAATAAAGGAAAAGTTAAATATTTAAAGAAAAATACGAACAATATTCCACTTCACAGCCAAAGGCTATTAGGAATGTTTCGAAAGTGAAGAAGGCCTGCAACATTCATTAAAAGAAGACAGACCTTCATGGGTTTGCATGGATGCCCTTACTTTAATTGAAAGGTAAGCCACTTGACATCACTAGTACCCGCCAACCCCACAGAGTCACTAAGCCTAAAAGTATCAGACGCAACATGGCCAATGAAGAGCTCATAGCAGAGATGGCACAACTCAAAACCCAGATGGAGACCCTTCTAATAATTTTGTTAGATCTCCTACTATTAAGTTTCCTGTATTTAATGGTGAGGAAATAGAAAGTTGGCTATTTTAATGTGAACAATTCTTCTCTGAGATTGATGATGTTAAGAAGGTAACCTATGTGTCCATGCATTTAGAGGCAAAGGCCTTAGCTTGGCATCAAGCTTATGTTAAGAACAGAACCTCTACCTTACCCTTGGGATGGGAAGAGTATAAGCTGGCTGTGAATGCAAGATTTGGCAACAATCAGGAAGACCCTATGGCGGACCTTTTAGATCTAAAGCAAACCCATGCCGTACAGACTTACCATGATAAGTTTGATGCTCTCATTAGTAAGCTTAACCTTTTACCCACATATGCCCTTAGTTGTTTCCTGGATGAGTTAGATGATAAGATAGCAGTAATGGTTAATGGTTAAGATGCTGAAACCAGAGAACATATCTGATGCTTACGGTTTGGCCAAACTCCAAGAGACAGCCCTTCAACTTACTTCCAAAACTTCCAGCAAAACTTCCTCACCATCAGCATCCACATCCAAATTCTCATCCCCACAAACATACAAAACAAATTTCCAAAAAAAATAGCCCTTTTCCAACACCACAGAAGGTTAAATCAGCCACCACACCTCCCTCTAACCACAGGAATACATAAAAAAAATGCTCAATTTGTCAACAATGTAAGTACGACACTGCAGCATACCCAGGAAAACTACAACCCTGTCCATACCCTCTAATGTTAGACTATCGGTGTAGTTTAGCATTGTCTAAACTCTCGTTCTTTGTTTTAAAAGAGTGTCACACACACAAATCATTTAACTGATATCGGTCGTACCTAGTATATTCGATCTTGGTTGCTTACTTCCGCTACAATTGCGTTTTATACACTATAATTCGTATCACAATTTGTCAACAACGTAAGTCCGACACTCCAGCCTACCCAGGAAAACTACAACCCTGTCCATACCCTCTAATGTAAGGCCACTAAAGTAAGGCAAATCTCATATCTGCTATCAAACGAAAGGCATCCACTGCAATGAAAAAACAATGCGCTTTTTTCATAATTCATCGCAGTAAGGCACTGAAATGCTATGAAATTGAAAGAAGGGTCATACTTATGTACTCCGGAGATGGGTATGGTTTATAAAGTCCTGCCGCTACAAATCAAAATCAAAATCAAATATATCAAATATCAAATATATCAAAATCAAAATCAAAAACAAAAAGCAAGGGTAATTAATTAGGGTTACCAATTTCCAGGTTTCTCTTGCGCGCGGCAACCATATGCGGCATTTCAGGCGAATTATCATTGAACTTGAGCTGCGGTTGAAGGCGCGGCCGCCCCGCTACTGCGGCTTGATATGCGGGATCTCTCTCTCTCTCCGTCTGCAGGGCAAGTACCGCCACATATCGGGGATCTTGCATTGGATCACGCTGTCTCTCCTTCTCCCTCTCCCTCATCCACTCCCTCACCTTCTCCCTCCACTTCCTCTCCCTCTCAGATACGTCCAATCCCAATTCCTGACTCTCCATTAATGATTGCGAGCGAAGACGGAGAGGTGGAAAACGATGACGGACTTGGTTTTCTTTTGGTTAGGTCTGAAACAAAAACCAAGAGGATTCAAGGAAGCTTCGGGAGTGCGGGTATATAAATATAATACTCCCTCCGTCCCAAGTGATTATCCTATTTACTTTTTTTACGCAATAATTTAAAAAAATGTGTAATGATGGTATATAGACAATTATGATTACTTATAGGGTGATGTGGATTAATGGAATGACAAAATGGTAAATACCGTCTTAATAGAGACAAAGTTGTAAAAATGGATAGAATAAAAAAGAAAGTTGAGAAATGGAACAATCTTTAAGAACCTACCCAAAAGAGAATACAAGACAATCTTAGTGGGACGGAGGGAGTATAATGGTTGTTTTTGTCTTTCCAATTTTATTACTCCCTCCATCCAAATTTAAACTTCATGGGGGGAGTAGCACAAAAATTAAGGGTGGAGTTTAGGGTGTGCGGTGGAAAATGAAAGTTGAGAGAAAATGTGGGGTCAGAAATGATATGAATCACAAAAATCAATCAAAAGATGAAATATTGTAAATAGGAAGTTTAAAGATGAACAATTCAGAAAAGAAAGTAGAGAGATTAAAAATGGATAGAGGGAATAATTCTTTGTATTTTTCAATTTTAATTTTAGATCGGTATAGTTATCTGATCCAAATGTTTTTTGGGATCGATTATCCGATAATTCTGATCCGTTTGAATATTCGGATTTTCTGCTCAATTTTAACTACGTATGGGTGTGACTCCAAAAACCCGATTGATTTTTGAGTAAACTAGCATTCGTGGAATAGATCGTGTCGATGTATTGTTGTATGCAGTTCCCGCCTTCTAAAAAGAAGATTCCCGCCTTCTAAAATAAATTTAGTGAAATCGGTGCTTCATCAGTTCCCTACTGTGTAAAAAACTCGAATGATTTTCTTGGAATTAAATGAAGTTGAAGATTAACAAAGCTTGCGATCTCAATTCCATCTCCGTTCTCCCTCCTCACTCCAGGTATTATTCACGCCTAATTCAATTCTCTCATTTCCGATTTCGTCGTTGATTCCGCAATTCTCGTTTTGTAATCATGATTTTAACGGCTATATTCTTGTTTTCGCCATTAATTTTGAAGAAGATCGAGTTTGATGCAACCGCGATCGCAACCGTCGCAGCAGTCGTTTTCGCAAGGAGTGTCGTCGCAGCAAAATGCGATGTTCTCGCAGATTTCGCAGAATTCTTTCGACGAATTCCTCTCTGAAAATCATGTAATTTACTCCACTTTTCGATTAATTGTTCTCGATTTCCAACTTGTTGCTTCTAATTCAAGCTATTACTCCGTATTTGATCGATTACGGAGAATAATCAAAGGATAATGTTAAATTAATCAATTAAAACTGTCAATTGCTCGATTCTGTTATGTATTTGGTGTTGTATGTACTAATTCGAGTGTTTCGACTTTATTTATCGCTTGAACGGCTAGTTTTTCTCCGTTTGAGTATCTGAAACTCGAATATTTCAGGTGAAGCTATTAGTTGCTTGATTACTGATCTCTTTGTGATAGAAGTGCGCGAATTTGATATCGTATATTTTAATTCAAATGTATGTTTTGCGTGATCGTGACGGTTGATTGATGAACCTTAATGTCGATGATTCGATTACGTGATGATTTGTCCTAGATACTTGAACCTAGAATAGGCTTGATTTCGAAATGTTCTTGTGGAACAGCTATGCAAGTCGATGTTAAAATATTTGATTAATTACTGCTGGATCATACATTCATACTGCTCCAATTTCAATCTGGATGATTGTTGTATGAAAATTTTCTAGTTACAAGCTCCTAGTTGAGCAAGGATATCACTATTTGATGGAACTAATAGGTAGATTGAGTACTTTAGGTGTAAAATAGCGTATTCTTGCCGTTGAAACACTGAAAAATTGATGCAACAACGAGATTCTGACAACAGAAACTGTTACTATCGCTTAACTCCTGGTGAAAAGAACATAATCATGCAATGATTCAAGGAGAATATTTTGTCATAACGTATTCCTACATGCTCAAGAAATGTGGAATATGTTATACTATTGATGTCTAAGTGATCGTTGAGTAATGAGATTGTGTCTTTCAGTCTTTTCACAGTACCGTTAGATTAATTGTAGTCATTTGCAGAGATTTGGGTCAGATAACTCGGTGAAAAGATTGTCTTGCCTTGCCCCCAACTCTTACCCTCGAGAAGAAAGCCAGCTGCCAATCTCCAGGTCGTCTGCAAATTTAACCCGCCGATGGAACTCTACTGTACCAGATCACAAATGTATGTTTAACCCTTCAGTGAACAATTGACTTGTCTTTGGTATTTCTCATTCTGAAGGTGGAGTACATAGTAATAACGTAATTCTTCCATGCGTTTGTTCATAAGCATGTGTATAATCTGTTTTTTGGATACGTGAAGCTATATGACGAGTCACGTAATTTATATATTCTCCTGCAGGTCAAGTGAATGATGAACTTGAGCATAAATTCGCTACAATGGAAACATTGCTCAGCAGGTTGGGCATGATCTTGGATTCTGTTCAGTCCGATATCATGCAAGTTAATAAAGGAACAAAAGAGCTTTCACTTGCAGGTTAACTATTACTCGGCGTACAGCTTTCTATTTATCTAAATTTGTTAAAATTTATACGTATTAACAGTCTCGTTGGTACTTCTGACAAGATGATAATGTCGTCGATCTAATATTAAGGTCATTCTATATTCACTGAATCCTGAAGTAAATTTTGTTCAGTGGAAGGTATACGCCAGAAATTAATTGCTCAGGATGACTCCCTTCATCTGCTGGTACATTTTTCACCTATCTTTGAAGTAAATGCATTTGAGCAAAACATTACTTTAAAAATGTTAAAAACTATGACCAGCATCGAGGACAGGAAGAGATGAAAACCAGCCTGGATGTCGGTTTGAGATCATTTAGCAACAATCAATCAAGCAACATTTCTCAGATGGAGAAGATGCAAGAAATTACCTCTACAGTTATGACTTTGCCGGAACAAATTCAGGGTATTGTCCATAAGCAGGCTGAAGAGCTCTCAGGATGGTTATCTGAAGACTTGAAGGCATGTCACTTTCCCACTCTAGCCCTGCAATTCCAACTTGCCTGAAATTTTATCTTTCGGTCTTTATACTGAGCTTCTTTCCTACAAGTCATATTCTCGATTGTGGTGTTAATTTGATATTATAACTCAGCTGATAGTGTACTGCTGTTAATTTTTGTGAACAGGCGATCTTTTTCAGCCTAAATACCTTAAATCAGAAGCATCTTCCCCTTGCTATTCTCACTCCAAAGGTTGTCTTTCGCATTATATTTGTGTGATCTGTACATTGTGCATTGTGGAGGGCACGTGAAAATCCGTTCTTACACAACCAACGTTGCAGGTTACTGGTGGTGATTCTTCAGTGCAGCAGCCACTTTTCAGAAGGTACCTAACTAAAACCAGTTTCTTTAGACCGTGAAATTATTCGCTTTAGCTAATAGTATAAATTATGAGCTTTCAGAAAGAACTAGGTTTGTCTTCCGTGTTTTCAACATTGGATTATCCGAGAAACCAATTTTAACTGCACCTCATTTCCTTACAAATGTTATTCCTGTTTCTCTTTTAGTTGCTGTCATAATGATAGAAATTGAGTAAAACTCGAATCTTAACCTCACTAGTTTAGGTGGATGAAACTGTACATGGTTGCTACAAATTCACATTTTAGCACTATCTGCGCTTGTAATGGTCACAAAACCCGTATCTTGTTCTCGTCTGACTGATATGTATCACATACCTACAGTGAAACTCAACCCAAGACGACATCTAATTCTGGACATCTTGGTCCGAAGAATAAACTGGGAGGCTGGACAACTGTTAAACCAGATCAATCTGCTGTATCAAATCGACATGAAAACTCCTGCAGGAATACAAAACAAAGACGGATTTCCCCTCTGGTATGCATCAAATATTAATTAGCATCTTGTTACCCCTGTACATTAAATCTAAACTGCAGGCTGAAAGAGAAATGGTATACTACTGCAGGCTAGACCGCCGAGAATTGTGGTCAGTTTAGACGATGATTCAGATGACGATATTTCTTGCATTATAGTTGAAAAGGAATTAGGTATGTCGTTACTAGTTTATTGTTCCAAGATCGACTTTCTTGTATTTAGCCACATACACTCGAGTCAACTATACTGCGCATCCTGTAAGTGCAGACGATCTTTTAGTAGATGAAGAGGCTGAAGAGATTCTCAGGAAAGCAAGGAGGAGAAAGCGGAAACAGGATCGTAAAAGATCTTCTTAACCCTTTATCGCAGTTGAAGGTATGATTTATTACATTTATAACGAGTTCAAGCTCGTAATACTATTACTGAACACGGATTTTACTAAATCATAGACGAACTCGTAATAGTAGTAATACTGTTCTATACGCGGCAGTGACTACTGTCAGTCTGATTGTTTATCTTAGTAATAATAAATAAAGAAAATGATTCAGAATGAGACCGAGACGTAAAGGGGGCCATATGTACATCGTTTTAGGCCTTCTTCTAGATGATGGGGTTACCTAATTGACCCATTCATGGGAAAATAAGATTATATACTCTGGTTGTCCAATGGCATTGTACAATCAAAACAAAATTTTTGAGCTTTTATACAATTCGTTGGAACGGAGGGAGTATATATTTATTGAGCTTATAAAAGTTTCTGAGCTGAGTCGTAAGTTTTTGAGCTTAAACATTTATGTGATTTAAATCGACAACTTTACACTAATACTCAGAAAGTTTACCGCAAAACTCGAAATTTTTGTGATAAAACTCAAAATTTTAAAACTTGTTGCACATATAGCTCTGTACAACTGGTTGTATAATCCTCTAATTGCCATTCATATATGTTAAATTAGTAGTACTCGTAGTAAATAAATGAGTAATGCGCTAATCTTTTGGGTTAATGCTAAGAGTATGACGGCAAAACGGTCTCTTTATCTTCTCACCATAATTACCGACACTTATTCTACATTCCACTTGTCATTATTCTAATCAAATCACTATTTTTGAGATTACCTTTAATAAAGTGTTAACCTCTTTAAATAACGACAAATTTTTGTTTGTGATGGAAACATCCGTCTTTAGTTTATGACGTGTCAAATACTTAGGATAAGATAAACTCATGTGTTTAGGTTATAGGAAAAGATTATTGGCATTTCCTTCCTAGTTAAGTATATTTAATCCGTTTTAATGTTATGACGGATATCTGCATCGCAAGTAAGACCAACGATTATAATCGTATATATTTAGTACCGAATATACTCTCTAACATGTTTGATACGGACTACTCCCTCTGATTCATTTGGTTCTTTACGTTTACTTTATCACATTTGTCAATGCACGTTTTGTTTTGTTTATATCGTTATTTACACATTATTTATTAAAAATCGTAAAAATTTAATATTCTTAATGTACTCATTAAGACAATTAAAACAATATTTCACATGACTGTTATTTTTGAAGTGAAGATCATTATCATTAATAATAAGTCATCCGGCATCTACAAACGATATCAAATTGAACTGAATACAGAAATAAATAAAGAACAGACAAAGATCACTATTAGAATAAAGCGCTTCTGCATAGCCATATATACATCGTTGTTTATTGACACAGGCTTTCGCGAATGAATCTATAGATCTGATGAAGTAGTCTCCAAAATGATGAACTTTCTCTATTTTGATAAATAGTAGATCGAGATCTGACCTCAATTGTATCACCGCACCTAGAAATTTCACTGCTCTCTTGATCTTGCACATAGTTCTTGAAATCTAAGCCTTATACTAATGTAAAGGACCAAAATATCGAAATTAAGGAAAGAAACAAAATAATCGGAGAAAGTATACTTATCATTAGGATGAGTATATTGTTCAAGCATATTAAGCATAAAGATTTGATTGACAGATTTGAGTATTTGACTAGTTTATTTTAATCAACATATTTAGTTAAAGTGTTTGATATTGAATGAGTTTATCCAATGTAGCTACTCCTTGCTTTATAGCCATGTGTACTTTATCATCTGTCATAAATTGATGATGGGTCAAATACTATCATTTGGTTAGAAAAAACAAACCTAGGAAAAGCACTTGATTTATCTTTATCTTTATCTTTATCTATTCAAGTGAGTATTATTTGACCTGTTACAACTCACAAACAAGAATTTGCCTACTCCGTAACTGTATAGTTATCGTTTTTGGAATTTAATTGAAAAGATTATTCAGTAATATGCCTTCTTTTACTGTGTACTAATGCGAAACCACGGATATAGATCGAAAATCTAAAGCATCCAATGCTTCAAAGTGACGCAGTGGACCTGGTTCTTAACGGCTTCAAAGTACTATAGATTATACTTGTATAATCTGCCGGCTTCTTTATATACTCCTACTCTTTATCAGGTTAGGATGGTGGTAATGATATTTTATTACTATTAATTAAATACGTTGAGTTAATATATAAATGAGATATAAGTCGTGTTCTTTTCTGAAGTAAGTTTAATTGAAGTGAAGTGAGTTGATTTGAGCTAGACTGACTTCGACAAATACAAATTTAGTAGAACTCATCATCATGTAAGAGGTCTTTCATTAACGAGATATCGTTTCTTTTTAATTTTTATGAAAAAATTAGTTATGAAAGTTTTTGTTTCATTGTTAATGACTATTAGGTCCCGTTCTTTTGGACTTATATTCAGTCAGTTTCAGTTCAGTTCAGTTCAGCTCCAGGAGACATATTTTGTCTCTATATTTCAGTTAGTTTCAGTTAAATTAAGTTCAATTAAGTTAAGTTAAGCCAGTTTCAGTCCAAAAAAACATGATCTTAGTGTGACGTTGTAAGCTTTGCCCTTTAATAAATGTGATAATCACCCATGAGGCCATGACTCCATGAACCAAATGTCCCATTTTTTTTTTAATTTTCAATAACTTTATTAGTAGGATTTAGTATTATACTCGTTTTTAGAATGAAGACGGCCAAATATAGAATACCTAGTCAGACTTAATTGTCGATAAGATTCCAATACATCAATTATCAATATCTCAAGAAAATGATAATCAAGATTCACGACATGCGACCATTAGAATGAAGTTGACTAACCACTTATTTTATGTTCATAATATAATAACTAACTAATCAAGCCAACATAACTAAGGAGTAATAAATAAGTAACACGTGTTCTCTATCAATTTATACAACATACTTTTCGCAATAGCGTAAGTATACCTTGCTCCTGTCACCTCGCGACTCAGTTGTTTCAGTGGCTCCTGAGAGCTGGCGATTGTCTTGATGAAATGAATAATGACGTTCGTGACCAATGCTTCGTTCACCATCAGCCCGCCGTTGTCTACCGACGCTTTTTTCTTATGGTTATTGTACTAATAGTTGTCTCGTATTTCGTTTCTATGTATAATAAGGGATGTATTATGGGCTACCAGAGCCCAAACATTATGTAATCTCATCTGTTTTTCTTGGCTGGTAAAAAAAAATTATACAACAGACGGAGTAATAAGTAGTATCACACGGGGAATCTAAAATTAAAATTTTGGACAATGACTATATACAAAAAGTTTCCATCTTTACAAAATTTGGACAGTAAAAGTCGATAATTTTAATCAATTTTTGAACGCAACTAACCATTGAGGGGGTAAACATGGATTGTCAAATCAAGGCAAACAGTTAGTTTTAGCTTTTCTGGTTATCACGCAAAGAGCTAGCCTAGCAGGCATGCAGAGAGACAGATAATAATGCCATGTTCTGTGAGCAATATGGATGTGAGGATAACTGATGAGATGTGAAATGTCTGCAGATTTAACCTTCAAAAAGTTGGAAATAATAGTACCAAATTTACCAACAGAGCTTACTTGATCAGTACTGTTCAACTCAACTGTTGCCCTGCATTGGTGAATAATGGTGAGGTATCCCTTTACATGCAGGCAAATTGCCATATGTTTGTCGCTTCCTATACAATCAATTTTTGTTTCGGATCCCCAAATATCGAAAAAAAAACGAATACTTATATAGTACTCTCTCCGTTCAAGTCCAAGCTTCCCTTTTACTTTTTCACGTTTGCCAACGCGCATTTTGCATCGTTAATATCTTTCGTAACATATTAGTAAAAATTATGGAAATTGGATATTAATAATGTACTTTTAAAGAAGAATCAAACAAGATCTCACATGAATATATTTTCTCTAATAGATTGTCGTGAATATCGAAAGTTCTCCTTGATTGTGAATAGTTTCGAAAAGAGAAAAGGGAAGCTTGGACTTGAACGGAGGGAGTACTTCAAATTTAGTCATTTCGAAGGTCCTACCGGTCAAATTTCATTTTGTCCGGATTTTTTTAGTCATGTGTCTGAGGACGCTTCAGAAGGTACCTTGTCCGATTTCAGGCCTAACTGAAAACAATACGTCGTCTTTTTACGATTTAGCGATTTTCTACGAACGATGGTTTTTTCTCACGTCGGGACCCTCATATGTTATCCGTTGATACTCAATTTTTGTGTGGCGATTTTATACGACCTTATTAGCACCTCGCACGGTTTTTGACCATTTTTTATTCGGACCTCCAAATCTCGAAAAAACGTGTATAATAACCTTTAAATTCGCCCGTTTCTGATGATTTTTCACAACATGTGAGATATTTTACTGGTCGTCTAAATAGGACCCGTATAACAAAAAATGACTTATAGTTGTAGAAAAATATCTAAAATAGTTTAGTTTCGAGTATATATATCGAAAATTTCGCCCTAATACGACGTTACTCAGAAGATAGTTAAATGTCGTTTAAATGTGTTTATATCAAACAATAAGTATCATCTATTTCACCGAGACATTTCTACATTTTAAGGAATAGTTATTATGCGAATTTGGAGATATTTAATTTTGAGACAAAATCGGCCTGAAAAACGTGGATAATAACCTTCAAATTCGCCTATTTCTGATGATTTTTCGAAAAATATGAGTTATTTAACTGAACGTCTAAATAGGACCTGTGTAACATGACATGACTTATGGTCGTTGAAAAAGCTCAAAACTATTTTAGTTTCTAGTATATATATCGAAGATTTCGTTCTAATCCGACGTTATTCTAAAGATAGTTAAATGTCGTTTAAATATGTTTATATATCAAATAATATGTATCATCTATTTCACCAAGACATTTCTACAATGTATGGAGTACTTAGTATACGAATTTGGAGACATTTTATTTCGAGACAAAATCGACCCGAAAAACGTAGATAATAACCTTCAAATTCGCCCGTTTCTGATGATTTTTCGAAAAATGTAGGATATTTTGGCAGCCGTCTAAATAGGACCCGTATAACATGAAATGACTCACGGTTGTTGAAAAAAGTCTAAAATAGTTTAGTTTCGAGTATATATATCGAAGATTTCGCCCTAATCCGACGTTACTCGAAAGATAGTTAAATGTCGTTTAAATGTGTTTATATCAAATAATATGTATCATCTATTTTACCGAGACATTTCTACAATGTATGGAGTAGTTACTTTGCGAATTTGGAGACATTTAATTTCGAGACAAAATCGGCTAGAAAAACGTGGATAATAACCTTCAAATTCGCCCACTTCGAATGATTTTTCAAAAAATGTGAGATATTTTGTGGGCCGTCTAAATACGACCCCTATAACATAAAATGACTTATGGTTGTTGAAAAAACTCTAAAATAGTTTAATTTCGAGTATATATATCGTAGATTTCGCTACAATTCGACGTTACTCGAAAAATAGTTAAATGTCGTTTAAATGTGTTTATATCAAATAATATGTATCATCTATTTTATCGAGACATTTCTACAATGTATGGAGTAGTTACTATGCGAATTTGGAAATTTCGAGACAAAATCGGCTTGAAAAACGTGGATAATAACCTTCAAATTTGCCCATTTCGGATGATTTTTCAAAAAATGTGAGATATTTTGTGGGTCGTCTAAATACGACCCGTATAACATAAAATGACTTATGGTTGTTGAAAAAACTCTAAAATAGTTTAATTTCGAGTATATATATCGTAGATTTCGCTATAATTCGACGTTATTCGAAAGATAGTTAAATGCCCGCTGAAATGTGTTTATATCAAACAATATGTACCATCTATTTCACCGAGAGATTTTTACATTGTATGGAATAGTTACTATGCAAATTTGGAGACATTTAATTTCGAGACAAAATCGGCCTAAAAAATGTGGATTTATAACCTTCAAATTCATTCGCCCGTTTCTGATGATTTTTCGAAAAATGTGAGTTATTTTGTTGGTCATCTAAAAAGGACCCGTATAACTTGAAATGACTTATGGTTGTTGAGAAAACTCTAATTAGTTTAGTTTCGAGTATATATATCGAAAATTTTGCCCTAATCCGACGTGTACTCGGAAGATAGTTAAAATGTCGTTTAAATGTGTTTATATCAAACAATATGTACAATCTATTTCACTAAGACATTTCTAAAATGTACGGAGTACTTAATATGCGAATTTGGATACGTTTACTTTCGAGACAAAATCGACCTGAAAAACGTGGATAATACACTTCAAATTTAGCCGTTCGAAGGGTCCTACCAGACACGGTTTCATTTTGTCCTAATTTTTTTGCTACATGTTTGAGGTCGCTTCAGAACGTAGCCTGTCCAATTTAAGACCCAAATGAAAACAATACGTCGCCTTTTTACGATTTACCGATTTTCTACGAACGATTATTTTTTCTCACATCAGGACCCTCATATGTTATCCGTTGATACTCAAATTTTGATTGACCATTTTATACGACCTTATTAGCACCTCACACGATTTTCGGTCATTTTTTATTCGGATTCCCAAATCTCGAAAAAATGTGTGTTATATATACACTTCAAATTATATTATAGGGCCGAAACCCAACCCATGTTGAACCAAGGTATTACGGAGTATTATATTACTCAACCCAAAACTCTACCCTTCTGATCCGTTTGACAGATTTAATTATAAAAATTGTGTTAGGAAAGATGGGCAAGTGGTTCAAGGCGTAGCATTGGAACTGTTATGTAGGCTTTTGTTTACCGATAATTCGAATCCCTCTCTTTCCGTACTTTAAAACCTAAATTTACAAACCTACCAAGGTGAGATTGGGATTGAGAGAATTTGAAGTAAGATGGGAAATGACGATATGATTAGTGGCCCCAAACTCTTTAATTTTGGTCCTAAATTAGTAGGGGGTCCCCTTGGCCCTTAAGGACCTTAAGGTTGCGTGGGTGGGTGGCTTGTAACATACGAGCTCTCCACTTTTTGAACAAAAAAAAGGGTAATTAATGCCCATCATAAACTTTGAATATCTAGGGCTACATATGTATTTCTCCCTTATTATGGATATATTCGTCACAAATGGATGACGGGTCAAATAAATATTATCACTTGATTAGAAAAGATAGATTTAGAAGCACATGGATCTGTCTTTATCTATCCAAATGGGTATTATTAGACTCGTCACAAATTTGTGACGGCTGTCACAAACAAGAATTTGCCAATACGTAGCATTGTACCAAGCAAGAATAGTCTAATTTGTTAGATGTTGAAAGTGATGATACTCTCAATACTATTTTTATCTCAATTTGAATTCTAATTCAAGCATATTAAGTATTAATTAACACTATGATTATCTTGCTTTCAATTTCTTTTTTTTATGCACTTTGATGCATGGGTCTTAATTACATAGTACGGACTACGGAGTAGTACTAATTACGACTCTTCAAATATATAACTGTTGAAATAGATTAGTTTTTAAGTTAAATGAAAGTCTTATTAAAAGAGTTTTTAAAAAAAACATGTTAGAAAGTTTTTTTTTGCGTCAAATTAATGTAATGTAATGGAACCTCTACGTCAAATTAACTAATTAATGTAACTGTACTGCATAATCCTTATGTGAGAATTCTCACGTTAACATTAACGTGAGACCGTCTCATTTGAGAATTTGTGAAATATCTGATGTGAAAAAGTGGAATGATAGTTTGGAAAGAATTTACTCAAAAAAAAAGTCGGTGATTTAGAATGAAGTGGAGGTAGGAAATGTCTGAATTTAATACTACGACGTAAAACATTAAAAAGCCGTATGCAAATTTGCAAAGATATGTATGGTATAGAGAGGACGAGGTGTTTGTTGGTTGGTATACCATTTTTAAACGCATTTATATTACAATTGACTTTTGACAATTACATTACATACCTTCTCAATCAGGCATCTAGTTTACTCAAGACTCGAGTTGGGTAGGATTTTATTAGCGGTGAAATTCTAATTTATGAGTTTTTAATAGTGTTATGTTTCAGAATTCGAACCAAAACCTTTGAGTAAGGTAAACTGATTCCTTAATTATCGATTGATCTAAGTAGTCATCGATAAAGACGATAACTTAGTTAGGCCCTGTTCTTTTGAACTTATATTTAGTCAGTTTTAGTTCAGTTCAGTTCAGCTTTAGAAGGTATATTTTGTCTCTATATTTCAGTCAATTTCAGTTAAATTAAGTTAAGTTCAGTCAGTTTCAGACCAAAAGGGAGGGAGTTAATAATGCATAGGTTAGTTTTGCAGGAGACATAGCATATGTTGTTTAGTTGTGAATGTTGCTCTTATGATTCACGACTACACACGCATGCATATAGGAATAGGACTATATATACTCCTATCACATAACAACTGACAACAACTGCTCTGATCTACTAGTCCGTACTAGTTTTGAGGTTTTTTTAGCCAAAAGTTTTAATAATAATAATAATAACGGTTTTGTTAAATACAATCCTTAGGGTTGTATTTAAGAAATTAAAAACTTCCTAAATTGGCATAAATCTATAAATTGAAAACCAAATTGCACAAACATTGATGTAATTAATGCATATATCTCAACTTTTTTTCCTCTTTTGGTGTCTTACATACAACCCTAAGGACCGTAGTTATCAATTTCCTAATAATAATAATGGAGTAATTCTTTTAGGGTTTCGGCTTGATAATTTTTTTGAAACTCGTATAATTTAATACTCGGTTATTGTATCTCAGTTGTCAAAATTGTATCTCAACTACCCACTAATTTTTTGTAAACCGTGTATTTTGATTCTTCAATAAAATTCTCACATTTATAATAAAATAATAATAATAATAATAATAATAATAATAATATAATAATAATTGTTTAAGAGTTTCGACTTGATTAGTACATACATTTTTTTATACTCGGTTATTGTAAAGCCATATTTTATACGGTTGTTTAAATCTTCGTTTCCTTTAGAATCAAGAACACGTTACAAAAGTATGTATTATTTGATTTATCATCGTGTATTGGACCGTCACTTATGAAAGAGCCCGAACATGAAGAATTGATCGATCAATTGACTTTAAAAATTATAAATAATTGCACATAATAATATACACGTGTTATAAAACGAGAGAGAAAGGAAAAATAGAGAGAAAATAGAGCGAGAAAATATGTGAGAGAGTTATGTTATTCATGTCATTGAGAGGGATATATATAGTACATCAGCAATGATAAAGGAGTTTACATATGGGTCAAAAGCCCAATGGACATTCACCACCTAATATGATTTCATAACAACTCGTAATTAATACGAGTAATATATAATTATTCAATGCTCATTTGGGGATTATTTAGGGCACTAGGACTACTCATGATGTGTTAATTTAATATTCCCTCCATTCAAATCCACTTGTCACTATTCATTTTGGCACATTTGCCGAGATGTGTTTTACATTAACGATATCTTTCATTTTACATTGCAAAAATTATAAAAATTTGATATTCTTAATATGCTCATAAAGACGAATCAAACAAATTCTCACGTGACTATATTCTCACTTACAAATTGTCGAGAATATCGAAGATTCCCCTCAAGTGTGAATAGTGTCAAAAAATGAAATGTGACAAGTCGATTTGGATGGAGGGAGTAATAATACTCGTATATGTAAGCAAGAGGAAAAGATCGGAATATATATAGGACCGAGTGACTGACTACCTTGTCCCTAATTAGTAGTTAATCAGGCACTTATATTACATTATGAGCGCACTATTAATTTTCACATGAGATCGTCTCATATTCTCAATATTTTACATTTAAAAATATATGATACTATGTAATTTAAAGAAAATATGTTAAGGCGTTAAGTTAAAAAAAAAAAAAAAACTACGTACCTCGCTCTGTAGGTAGGAGGTGTTGGAAATATAGTATAAAGTTGGTACCGAAAATAAGTACGATCAAATTAATCCGAAATATAGCAAGAATATTGTATACCGATTTATAGAGACAAAAATAGGATGATAGATAAATAATTATGAATAACTCAATATAAAATAACACGGAGTAATGAAGTAGCTTATCTGGATAAAGAACGGTTGTGGCGTGACAAGTCACTGTCCTAAAGTCGAATTTGCCCCGTACTCTACACACGGTTTTCCATGACAATCGACCCCCAGTATTACACAACCTTTGCAATTTCGGTGTAGACGGAACTGCAAATTGAACCTTGCCCGGAACGTTACCAAGTTGCTTTAAAATAATATGAGAGTGAGAGATGGGTAATAAGGAGATAGATAGATAGGTAGGTAGAATTGTCATGTGTCCCATCACTTGGAAGGTGACATGTATATATAAGGTGAGTGATGGAGAAACCAAAGCTAGAGTATTAAAAGAACCAACAAAACCGAGACTGAATGTGTAGGAATTCATGACCGTCAATCTTGAAGATTGTACATGGAAGACTTCATAATCAGTCTTGGAATTTGTGCTCAATTAATTTCTTTTGAAGCATACATATCCAACAGGAGGTGTCATGGTAATAATTATTGTGAGACCGTCTAATTAGAGAATTATGGATAATATTTATATGACTATTGTAGCTCTATATCATTGTGGTTATGACTTGTGAGAAAACGTTGTTTATAGATGAAGCCAAGTTCATTTGCGTGAAACTCAAGTAATAATAAGATTATTAGACTAAAGTGTACGTACGTGGTGTAATTACATCATATCATCTCTCTTCTAAATATTTTTGACAATTTCCATTTATAAATTGGTAGCTCAAGTGAAAATGATCTCTTCACCAAAAAAAAATAGTTAGGTATATATGATCGTAAAAATTGGGGTGTTTGAATGAATAAACATGATTAACAATTCAATAATATAGATAAAAGTCGGAAAGAAAAATGGTTTATCTATCATATTTATTTGTTTTAGATTTCGCATAATAAACTCCATTTTTACTTTATAGTTTAAAAGTTCATCAGATTTTCTGGACCTATCTTTGATGTACTTTCATACGTTCAGATATCTTGATCTTTACTTCTATCGTATAATTGAAAGGAAGCTACCGAGTAGGTCTCCTGAGAGACGATCTCTCATTAACTTTATTGAGAGACTAAGTACAGATGAAAGTAACAGTGGTACCAAACTTAATAGAAGTAGTTACGATTAACATAAAATAGTATACAAATATAAAGAGGATACACTTCTTATTAAAAACAGGTACAAAACAAATACGAATAAGACATAGAGTAGTGGTACTGAAGAGTGATCTCTCAATAAGTTATTGAGAGACCGTCTCTCTCCCAAATATTTGTGTAACTTATATACTCCGTAACAAAGATATTATTATCACAACTGAATGAGGAATCTTCGTCCCATTTTGTGTATCATTATGTGTTCAATCCATACATTCTATTCTTCGACACATCAACATATTACGAGTTTATTGCAAATTCTTATTATTATACTAAATGAGAAACCAAATAACCAACGAATAACTTGCTTGTCATTTGCCACATGTCAAAAAAAATCTAGAACATTTTTTAGCCCAAATTTCACGAATTAGATACGGATAGTAATATAGTAGGCTGCATAACATTAAGCTATTATTAACTAATAATCAGGCCAAGTATTGCAATATCACTTAAGAATTCGATAAAGGTGAGATCTTTGCATTAAAAATGATATCCATGTCGATTAAAAATCTTCCATATACACTAATAAATCAATCCATAATTATTGATTTTTTTTAAGACGTAAGGGAATTATTGATATAAATAGTCTAATAAAATATGTGCTATATTCGAAGTATAATTCATGATTTATTATGTAATTAATCAATTATCATCAACCAAAATTGGATTTTAACATATTAGGTAACGTTAAAATAAAGTCATAAAGGTTATACTTAGCCATTTAATTTTTTAAATTTAGTATTAGCTTCGAAATTGATGACTAAATTACACATAAAAAATACATATATTAAATATTTATTTCTCTTTTAGTTTATTACATACCGTCCAAAGGGTATATTCATCATTTCCCTTTTTTTTTAACGAAACCCCTAAGGGGTATTACTTAATAAACGATAAATCAGAATTCACAGTCACATTCACATCATGCGAAAGAGTTCCTGACCACGAGGTTTTACCATATACTCGAGGCAAGATATGAGCTAAAGCATGCGCAACAACACAATTATTTACACGACTTGTATGAGCCCATCGAATGCTCAGAAAACTACTACGAGTACAATGCAAGCAACAAGCTAAGGATATCATCATTAATTAGCGAGAATCATTTCCCATTTTTAAATTATCATTGTACTATTGCTAATACATTATCATAATATAAACACGGAGTAAGATACAGAATGAAACACAAAAGTACGGAAAAAGATCATCATGCTTGCTTACCCATGAGCAACAAAATACTTACAAGAAACACCAAAACAAACAAAAGCATGTCAAAAATGGAGGAAATAAACCAGAATCCAATCAAAATATACCTCTCATACACTCACACGATCAACCTAGAGCACTAGATCACCAACTCATACCACCTAGTCACCTACCAAATAAATTCAAATTCTTGTTCGTGATAGAAATATTAATCTTATTAAATTTATAACAGATTAAATATTTAGGATAAGACAGATTCATGTGTCTAGATGGTAGTAAAAGATTTTCGACATTTTTTTACTAATAGATATATTTGATCCATTTTAACATTACGATGATATCTCTGTCGCAAGCAAGACTAAGTGCCAAATACGGAGTAAAAACCCGTCAATAGTCCATCAGTTAGTCTTCCTTGTGACGGTAGTATCCGTTCTATCCTTATCATGGGTCAAGTAATAACCACTTAGGTAGAACAAATCATTGACATTCCCCGTATGAGTTATTTTTTATCTTTTATATCTAAACAAATATTCCGTACTCCTTCGAGTTCCTATTATTGTCCTACTTTCCTTTTTGGACTGAGTTTGATTTTTGTCCCACTTTCCTTTTTAGGCCATCAATGTGTGGTTCACAATTGCTCTCTCATTTCTCTTTCTTCTTTCTTCTTCTTTCAACCACGGATTTCCCCTTCGTTATTTTTCACCCAAAAACTTTTTGGAACAATAATAGAAACTCGGAGCTAGTATTATTTAACCCGTCACAAACTACAATTTGGGATAGTCAATACCCTCACAAATCCAACATAATTACACCTCATACCCCTGCTGCATCTCATCTCATCTCATCTCATCTCTTCCATTCATGCTGTATTGCTGTCAATCAATCTGTCATCAAATCTGTTTAATGGTGTGAAAAAGTCATACAAAAGTGAATCACTTTCCCCCACTTTTCTCTCTTTTACTTCTTTACCCTTTCAACTTTACATTTTTTGTCCTTGATATCATCGCAATCTTACTCACTACAAAAACAAAAATTCCTCCCTCTACCTGCATTTTCTCTGCATTTCACAGATTTTTTACATAAATTTAATCATAAAGTTTGTAACTTTGATGATGATTCCTTGTGGGTTCACCTTAATTTAATAAATCCATGTCATAAAAACACTTAATTTTCCAATAAAATTGTTTTTCTTAACCAAATTTCATGTTATTGACGGGTTTAGAGGCCGATTCGTTACATTCATATCCGTCTCGAGATCAAAGTTTGTAACTTTGTTGATGATTCCTTGTGGGTTCACCCTAATTTAATAAACCCATGTCACAAAAACACTTAATTTTCCCTTGAGATTGTTTTTCTTAACCAAATTTCGTGTTACATTCATATCCGTCTCGAGATCAAAGTTTGTAACTTTGATGATGATTCATGGTGGGTTCATCCTAATTTAATAAACCCATGTCACCAAAATTGTTTTTTTTTTAAAACCAAATTTCGTGTTATCAGGTCAATTGACTGTTCCAAAGACCGATTCATTACATACATATCTGTCTCAAGATCAAAGTTTGTAACTTTGATGATGATTCATGGTGGGTTCACCCTAATTTAATAAACCCATGTCACCAAAATTGTTTTCTTTTTAAAACCAAATTTCGTGTTATCAGGTCAATTGACTGTTCCAAAGACCGATTCATTACATACATATCTGTCTCAAGATCAAAGTTTGTAACTTTGATGATGATTCATGGTGGGTTCACCCTAATTTAATAAACCCATGTCACCAAAATTGTTTTCTTTTTAAAACCAAATTTCGTGTTATCAGGTCAATTGACTGTTCCAAAGACCGATTCATTACATACATATCTGTCTCAAGATCAAAGTTTGTAACTTTGATGATGATTCATGGTGGGTTCACCCTAATTTAATAAACCCATGTCACCAAAATTGTTTTCTTTTTAAAACCAAATTTCGTGTTATCAGGTCAATTGACGGTTCCAAAGACCGATTCATTACATACATATCTGTCTCAAGATCAAAGTTTGTAACTTTGATGATGATTCATGGTGGGTTCACCCCAATTTAACAAACCCATGTTACAAAAACACTTAATTTTCCTTTAAAATTGTTTTTTCAACCAAATTTTATATTTTCAAAGACCGATTCATTACATTATATTCGTCTTAAGATTAAATCGTTTTGGAACTAAGACTGTAATATCGAGTGTGGTGGTGGGTGTATTGTTGATGAAGCAAAGACAACAAAAATTGGGATCCACATTTCCTTCTTTAAGCTGATTTGGTTTTATACCTTAGATTTTTTATTTATTATTATTATATGGAGGAAGAGGGTCCCATATATTCACGGAATTTTCAACCAGCTGTGCCAAACATTTGTCAAGTTTTCACCTTTTCTTCTTCTTCTCCTCCTCCTCCTTCTTCTTCTTCTTCTTCTTCTTCATATCTCTCTATCTTTCTTCCTCACCTGTTTTTTCCACTATAATCACACTTTAATTTGAGCTATCCACATGGGATTTTGATTTGATTTTCTACATTGTAGAAAATTAAATAAACAAAAAAAAAGGAAAATTAGGAAAATATTCCTAGACTATTATTTGGGGATTTGGGATTGTGACCTACTTTTAGGTCGGTTTAGTTATAGCATAAAGTGGAAGTCATAGTGGAAGAAATTCTTGAAAGAAATGATTACAGTCTGGAAATAATATAAGAAATTGTTGTAATATTCTCTTATAGCTTTAGAGTTGGGTTTTATTGATTGATTCAAAAGTGATGAATTATGGAGAAAAACAAAATTGATGGAAATTATATAATGAGAATTTGATTCGATTAAATTGGTAAAAAAAAAACCCAAAAAAAAAAAAAACCCAATTTTTTTTAGTTTATTTGGAGGAATGAGTCTTTTTCCATGGTGGGGTTGAAGATAAAAAGTGGAGGAAATTGAAGAAATTGAGGAATTGGGGTTTTGTTTTTGGTTTTGTGAAGAAAATCCGGAACTTGGGATTAGATTATCGTATTAAAATCATCAGAAATAACAGCTTGCACGTTTGTCGGAAAGTTGAGTTGAGGTGGTGTTTTCTTACAAGTGAAGATGAGAGATTTTGCCCAATTTGGAGGGTTTGGCATCTTTTTGAGAGAGTATGAAAGTACAAGGTGGTGGTGAAGAAGGTGAAGAAAAAAAAAGAACACAGCTTTTTGTTTAGCTCTTGAAGCAAGTTTTCTGGGAATTTTCTCATAATAATAATTATATCATCAATTCATCAAATTCAGAGAGATTTGCAATCAGATCAAGGTAATGTTCATTCCTTTATACTATCATCTAAACAACTGTGATTTCATCTTTCTAATTCTCCATATTTGTGTGTATGAAAATCAACTACTCCCTCCCTCCGTCCAACTAAGATTGTTCCGTTTCATTAAAATACTTCTCACATGTAATGAGGAAATGGGACGATCTTTTTGGAACGGAGTTGCTTGTGTCTGAATATATTTTCTCAATCAGATATTTTTGTTCCAATCTATGTTAGTATAGGAGTATTGTTTTTGGATTGGAAGGTGAGGGAGCAGGTAAGATTTTTTTTTTTTTTTTTTTTTTTTTGTATTTTCTGTTGATTAATTCTAGATAGAAAATTGACTTGTGTTTTGCCTGACCTCAAATTCGAAATTCTCGTTCAAAATGGGTATATCTGTCTTAAACTGACGACGGGTCAATGACTTCAGGTGCATGTAGTGTAGTGATCAATGACTTAAGATCTTGGTTCATGTCATAAGCATTGTCAATTTGTCAAAAAGTCTGTGTTTTGGCCATCTAATTGATTTATTCTGATGGTTTTTTTTGTCTTTATTGGTAGAAGGTTTGGGTGTTGAACATCATACACTGTACTGCTCTACATGACACATTAGCCGATCAACAATGGCGAAAAAATCAAAAAAGCGAGGTGGGCGACATGAGAAGGATCAAGCAGGCTGTTGGAGTCTGATGAACATCTTTGATTTTCGACATGTTCGTTCGTCTCAGAAACTGATTTTAGATAAGAAGCGTGGGAGTAGGCGTTTAGATGGTATGGCATCTGCTTATCTTTCCTTCTGTTAGTCATAATCGTGTCATCCTGTGAAATCTACGCAATGCTCTCTCTAGCTGTATTCATCGACTGTGATGGGAAAACAATTTTGGAAACTGTGTTGGCGTTTACTGTAATTTGCGCTCTAGATTGTTAGTAATGAAAGGCGTTTACTTTTTTTTTTTCAGGAGCTGTTTTGGCTAACATTCAGCTAGAATCGTTGAGTGAATCTTGTCACATCTGTGACGAAAGCAAAGTAAGTTTTCTTTGGCCCTCTTTGTAGCCCTGCTCAATCACGGTGTCTGCTGTTAAGAATACATCTGCATCATGTGCTGATTTGTATTTCGACACATAGTTCATTATGGTGGAAACAGTCTTCTGATTTGAAATATTTTCAGGTAACTGTGCAGGATGAGATGTCTCCTATCGATACAAGTAAGATGAGTGTGAAAGAGTTGATGGAGGAAGAGATGTGCGTGGAGCAAGATAAAGAAAAACAAGAAACTGTTTCTAGTGAATGTGCGAAACAAAATGTTGTAGTAGATGATAAGCGCTATGTGAAAAGGAACCGTCGGTGGTCAAGAAGCAAGATGTCGCTTGACTTCGAAGCTGATGGTTTCGTTGCAGCCGGGGACTTGGTTGAAACTGAAAAGCCTGTTCACAGAAAACATAAGTCATGCAGTAGTGTCGATCTGAACGAAGTGGTCGAAGAACTCTGCAGCCAGATAAAGGAGAAAGACGGTAAACTTGCTGTCAAGCAGGTTGGAGATTCTTTCATGGTAGAAAAACAGTTGGCGGAGGCAGCAAAGGTGTTAGTAAAGCATTTTACTGACGGTAAAAGTGGGACTAACGAAAGGAAAGTTCAGCCATCGAAAGAACTGACAGACGCACTTCAAATGCTTAACTCTAACAAAGAAGTGTTTTTGAAACTGCTGCAGGATCCGAACTCGCAGTTGGTAAAACACTTGCAGAATTTGCAGGATATTCATGTCGAGGAAGGTAAATTCAAAGTCTTGACTGGTTCCGACTTGTTAGAACAAGATATCGGCACTGCTGCTAAACAATCCAACTTTTTCTGGAGAAGCTTCAGAGGTTCGGAGAGGAATTCGTCGAGGAAAAGTGATACAGCATCTGTTGATTTAAGTAGAATCGTTCTTCTCAAACCAGGCCCACCTAACTCGAAAAATTTAGATGTTGCCAGTACGTGTAGTTCATTACCTGAGTCTCCGAAGAGCACCCATGAGAAAGATGAAATTCAGAAGCCCTCTTTTCCCTTCACATTTGCTGAGTTCATGAGAAAGTTAAAGCATGTTATGAGAAAAGATCAGCGTGCGATGTCACATCAGTCTTTGGATGGGCAGTCCGTTTTGGGAAATAGAGACAATAAAGTCGGTGGAGAGCCTACTGCGATGGCTTCTCCTAGCAGAGACCATTTCTTTATTGAAAGAATTCCTAGATCTTCAGTTAGCTTTAGGAATGCAGAGAAAACGGGGAAGGTGAAAGACGGTAAAATACAGATGGAGAATGAGCAGGGACTTACTCCTGAGCAAAGGGTGTCTAACATCTATATCGAGGCTAAAAGACATCTTGCTGAAATAGTTGGGAACAAAGACATCGATTTGGATGCTCATGGCAGAAGAGGACCGCGGTCCCTTGGGAGAATTCTGTCATACGCAGGTTACAGTTCTCCTACCATCTGCAGTCCTAGACCATGTGTCGACGAGAAATCATCTCAGTTGAACCAAGAGCCTGGTAACGAGCCATGCATACCTTCTGACATTCCAATCTGTGAAGAACCGATCCCTTCATTGGATTCATGTATTTCCGATGGACTTCCTCGCAAAAGTGATGATGATAAGCTTATTGAAGGTATCTTCTTCATTCTGATGGCTTCTAGGGTGAAGACTTTCCATTATTAAATAAAGTTTAACCCTCGATATTTTTTACTTGTTCCAGATATCACGATAGAATTGGATACTGCAGCTGAAAAAGAGAGTAACTTGCTGGAAATTTCCGTTGAATCATGTCCCGTGCAGGATGCTGTCAAGACTGAGCAGGTTGATTGTTGTATATGTCCGGAGGAGAACGCTCACGCTTTACTCTCAGAACAGGCGAGTCCTTGTTTTTAGAGTACACCATGTGACATTATTACATTTTGATATATGAAACCAGTACAGCCAGCGCACCAGTCGTGACATTTCTGTTTATTTTTGTATTGCAGAACACAGGCAATGAGAACGATGATTCATCGTGTCCAGATTCGTCGACACTTAACTGTTCACTCAGCGGGAAGATGGAAGATCTAGATGCCATGAGCGATGCAACAAGCAGACCTAGTCCCGTATCTGTGCTTGAGCCATTGTTCAAAGACGATGAAATCAGCCCTCCTGGCATTAAAACCTACACGGGTAAATTTACATCATGAGCATTATTCAATAACAGCGCTGTTGATTTCCGTTGAATATGAGTTTACTCACTGTCTGTCCCTTGAAAAAATTTGCAGCTATTGAACCTATTCGGCCAAGACAAATAAAGTTTGAAGAAGAAATTTCAGCACCTATTTCAAGAGTTCCTAGCATGTCCTTTGTTGATTTCGATAAATATATACTTGAATTCACGAAAGACGTTGTTCAAATGTCGGGATTGACCTGGGACGAGCTCCTTAGGAGGTCTCTTTTCGCAGACAACTTTATAAACCCGTCATTGATTGATGAAGTCGACTTCCTCCCCGATAACCTCCCATACGACTTCAACCTCCTCTTCGAAATAATCAATGAAGTCGTTATAGAGCTGAGTTGGGTGCATTGTGGTTCTATGCTGTCACTTGAACCATTTGTTCAGCCAAGTTTGAAGGGAAAACCGATCTTTGACGAGGTATGGAAGGGACTAAACTGGTACTTAGCGTTTGAGGGGCCGACAAGAACCCTAGACCAAATTATCGCTAAAGACTTTGTGAATCCTGCCATATGGGGTGATCCACGGGTTGATTGTGAAAACATCGGCATTCAGATTCAAGAGTCCATCCTCGACGACTTACTGGAAGATACCATTTCAATCTGGTTTCTCGAGGAAGAGAAGACGTAACTTGTAAGCCAAGTAAGCTGCAAAGCTGAGTGGAAATGAGGATGACCCGTTAACACTACTGACTTCAGGTATGGTGACATGGAGTCGGAAGTCTAAACTAACATGGGATCGATGATAGCATCACAGACACTATATAGGAAGGTCAGCGACAGCGCGCGAGGATCGGAGTTACATGACTTTTTTTTTAAAAATTATTTGGGATGTGTGTTAGAGTTGGTGTGTTTATTAGCATGTTGATAGAAAAGGCGGTGTGGGTTTTTCGGTTTGAAGTGTGTAAATTTAAGGGTGATTGATGATAATATTAGGGGGTTTGGGTCCTCCACTTTCTGGTAGCTGGAGTGACTAATGAATCATGAATGTATGAACAGTTCTCTGAGTTAGTGAATAAAATTTGAAATGAGAATCACACATGTAAACATACTACGATCTGGTAGAAAGGCCGACTACGCTTTGATAATGCAACTCGATATGGTGTCGAATGTTATGCTGCAGCTCGATTCTGTACTGAAACTGTGAAAGAGAGATGGTTACATACAGACTTACAGTTCAGGGTGGCTTCCTGTTTCCTGCAAATTGTGTGATCACTGGAATCCTGAGTTTCTGCGTAATTGTGTGACCGTTCTGAGGTCAAATTCTGCATCGGGTTCTGTATGGACAGCACTGTATTCAGCTTCTGGTTTCTGCCCGTGATTGATTGCCTGACATGTAACGGAAATCCAGACCCATGTTAAGGACGAATGCCTAGACAGCAAGAGTCTAAGACCCGTCTCTCAAAAAGATGACGAACCACATAGCAGTCTTAAGCAAATTCTTGCCCTACAAATTGATAACAGATCAAATAGGATGAATAAGACAAGCGGAAAGCTTCTAGAAAGTAGAGACTAGCAAAACAATGATATTTCAGTCGTCAACAAGTTCACTTATTGTGTTGTGTGATACACCTACTCTCAAAATTCAGTTACCCTATATACAGTTTCTGGGCAAATTCTTACACGTGAACGTACTATCCATCGTTAACTAAGGCCGTGTTCTTTTCAACTTCTTTTTAGCTCACGGTAATTTAGTTCAGTCTACCTTAATTCAGTTCATTTCAACCTCAAAAATCGCATCATTTTATTTCAGTATTTCAGTTCCCTTCAATTCAGTGTAGTTTCTCCTGTATATGCATGCAAGTGTTACATCCAATCATTTACTATCAGTCTACATATTTAAAATTGACTCACCTAATCAAACCAATTTCATCCCAAAAAAAAAAGACATGAACCCTAAAATCACCCAAATTTCTGGGATTACAAAGGGTAGTAGTAAACTTCCTGAAAAATCAAAATCACCCACTTCAACAAATGATGAAGAAATTCTAAGAAAATGTTTAGAAGAAAACAATGGTGATAAAACCAAATGTAAATTAGTTGTTGAAGCTTTTAAATCTGCTACTTCTTCTTCTTCATCATCATCATCATCATCATCATCTCCTCCTCCTAAACTCCTCATCCCTTCTTCAAGAATTCTTAGGGCTGGTTCAATTACTGATATTTGAATTGAAAGACTCTGACTTTGATCTCTGGTACTTAATTATTCATCGTAATTGTTGATTAAAATTGAATTTGAAGATTACCCATGTGCTTAAATTATGTTATGGTAGTGTTTTGAGGATGACTCATGTAAATTTCTGTGATTTTGGGATTTTTTGACTGGTCGAATTGGCCATGGAGGGGTAAAGTTGGTGACTTCACAGTTTTTTAGGCAAAAGTTTGAGTTTTTTTAGGGTTTGGAAATGCTGAATGATATTTGATTCTAGGGTTATGACATTGATGTCATATAGTTAAGAGTTCTTGGGTAATCTTTGGTGAATTCCTCGAAAGTTTGAGTTTTGAAGCAGAATTGATGTAGAATGTAGGGAATTGTAGGCTGTATGTGTAGTGAATGGTGGTATATGGAACTTTTCTGTTCCTCGAAAATTCGAGTTTTGAAGCAGAAATTGATGTAAA
The DNA here is from genome assembly GCA_958450325.1 of Agrostemma githago. Taxonomy (NCBI): domain Eukaryota; kingdom Viridiplantae; phylum Streptophyta; class Magnoliopsida; order Caryophyllales; family Caryophyllaceae; genus Agrostemma; species Agrostemma githago. Next base: position 78,542,809 of record OY288241.1, on the reverse strand, counting down.
TGTAGGGAATTCTAGGCTGCATGTGTGGTGAATGGTGGTATATGGAACTTTTCTGTTCCTCGAAAATTCGAGTTTTGAAGCAGAAATTGATGTAAATGTAGGGAATTGTAGGCTGTATGTGTGGTGAATGGTGGTATATGGAACTTTTCTGTTCCTCGAAAATTCAAGTTTTGAAGCGGAATTGGTGTAGAATGTAGGGAATTGTAGGCTGTATGTGTGGTGAATGGTGGTACATGGAACTTGTTCATGTTTCTGTTCCTCGAAAATTCGAGTTTTGAAGCAGAATAGATGTAGAATGTAGGGGAGTGTAAGGTGTGTGTGCTGAATGGTGGTATATGAAACTTGTTCATGTTTTCTTTTCCTCGAAAAATTCGAGCTTTGAAGCAGAAATCAATGTCGAATGCAGGGAATTCGAATAAAAATCTGTTATCACACTGTCAATGGCATCATCTCGAGTTTTTCGCCTCAGTGATCTATGATACCGTCCCTAATGTACAAATCAAAACATACTGAGCACAAGTTTACAACTGAATTAATTTCGGCTTTTCGTTCTTAGACATTGGAGATATCAATGTTTATGTTCACGGGTGTTCTTGGTTTTTCATCAGCTTGTCAGCGGAGATAACATCGTTGATCCAAGATACAAGATTGAATGCCAGGCTTTCCAGCACCCTTGAGTAGCTTTCCAATATCGCTTGCCCTACATCCTGCAATTATTTATTTACTCTGGTCGAATCAGTTTTGTCAGGTCTAATTGAAATTGATGATCTCGAGTGGAGAAAGACAGCTTACCCGATTGTATTGGATCTTACAAGTGTCGAGCGTTGTCTGTGAAAGTCCAGGGAACCTATGCTTCAAGGAGAACAACAATGTCTCCGCTCTCTCAGCCAGGATGTGATTCTTGTCACCTCTATCTCCGTCAGACGTCAGCTCCTTCATCACTTGCCATGATTTCGAATGTGTCATTCCTGCCTTTCGCTTCCATGTGTACAACGAAGCTTCTACTTTGTCTGCTAGCTCGAGGGCCTCACGTTCAGAGGTGACTTTCAGCATGTCAAGAAGTTGGTCAGGGGAAAACACCTCTGTGTTGTATGTGTATTTGTATAATGCATCGCCCAAGCATGATTTTCCGCTCTGAAACAACAGTGTAGTTTGAATGAAATTTGAGTAACATTCTGATATTAGAAATGAAGAAAAAATTTCGTACTTTAGGAAGTCCTGTGATGTAAGATTCGGGTACTTCCATCTCATTGAGAGTGTTATTGTTGATAGCCATAGCAGCCTTGTGGATTTGATTAGCGCAGTCACGCTGGTGTCGTAGCTGTTTCTTTGCAGTTTCTGATACTCCACCAGATGGGATACAAGGAACAGGCAACCACCATTTTTCATCTTTACGCGATACTTCTTTTCTGAACGAGGCTGATCTCGATGAAGCCCTCGACATTTTGCCTTGTTCAGCGTACCAAAACTCCGTGTTCTGAAAACTGTCCAGTATATCCTGCAGGAGAGAAGAGTATAGCATCACTTCAGTCTTAAGCCAATGCATGTTTTATCAGAATCTCAGGAATATGTTGTTCAACTTACAAGCAGCATTCCATCAAGTTTCTTTAGTGCAGGAAGATTCATTTGGATATCTGTCCTTTGGTTTGTACACATCACCTGCATAATGCATAATGATCAGTTTACTGTGAACGCCATTTTCGTCTGAAAATTTATAGTAGTCGATTACCTCAACGCCATTTTCGTCTTGAGGAAGAAAATCGACAATGGAGTCGCAGACAGAAAGAAGACAGTCCATTTCTCTTTTCCACATCAGTTTCTTCTCTGATTTAAGAGGTTCTAACTTCAAAGCATTCCCAAAAATGGTAGCTGTCCAAAAAAATTCACCTTGTTCAGCAAAAAAAAAAAAAGAAACCCACAAATAAAATGCAGATTTTAAAACCGGGATTACTATACCATAGAGGTTAGTGATGGCATTCGAGATTGTCATCGCAGTACTCACGCCTTTTCCGCCTCCTGACATGTCTTCACCCAACAGAAGCTTTGAAAACCTCTCTTTCATCATTTCCAGCTCTTGCAGGAAGTAAACATCTCAGGTCAACATATACATTAATGATGCAGTTGCTATATCAAAAAAAATTCAGAAACACAGTTGCTGCTGTAATAACAGCATCTCAGCAGCATTACTCCTAACAGCATTACTGTCCTGACTCGACTGTTCAACTGCTAAAGTCGACTGTTTTCCGCTGTCTGATAATGCAATTGACATTGAATAATTACTGTTTTTGAAAAAATAAGTGTCAGACAATGCAATGCAATGCATACCTATGTCTACAGCATCCATGTCACCATACCCATCAACAATGTTCTGCATGGACCGTCTCAAGGCGAACCTGGTCTGGGACGCAGGTGGAGGGGTTCCGGACCTAGGTGGCGCCGGGGCCGGGGCCGGGGCCCACCCCACAGGGGACGCCCCGTCAGAGCAGCTGTCAGTTGGATCAGAGAATGTTGACAGCTCTGAATTAGTCCTGCAGTAGGAGGAGGCTGCAGAGCTTGTCGGAGATGTCGTTGATGTGTCATTTGTATCGTAATTTTCTTCCATGTCTTTTGTCAGGCTTCCGTGGAAACAAAAGTACCTGTAATAAAAATTATCATAGGAATATATCGTTCGTGATATGTTATGATGTTGAAGAGATTTGAACCGAGTTCATTAATTACCTTAGTTTTCCTGAAAAAGAGGACCTTCGAAGTAAGCTCATTTCATCCTCAATGCATCAAACATTGGTCACACCATGCACCTAATAGAGAAAAATAAGCACTGTAACACGTTTTTTAATCAAAAACTACGAAATAACAGCAGTTTTCTGTGTTTTACGTTGAATGAGTTGACAGATTTTTGATGGAGAAGATATGAAGAAGGAGATTAGATTGGTGTATCTAGCATTAGTTTTCTGTGTTTTACGTTGAATGAGTATTTAGAGAACATGCAGTGTACTACTCCATCTCAGATAATATTATGTGATTGCGACACTATGAGTACGTGACAAGAAGTACTATTTGTAACGCTCGACCCAATCCTAGGACCGGAAATGTTAACCGCGGTAATCCGTCAAGCTTTCTACTGGTCCCACAGATCTACACAGGTCCTTTCCAACGCTTTTTGTCCTCACTCGTGCACATTCCGGAACCTTCCAAGGAGGTCCAGCCAGCCAAGCACGCTTAACAGCGGGGTTCTTTTGCATGGATTACCAGAAAAAAATACACTTTGTTGATATGAGTAGTATTTCAAATCCCTTTAAGCAAAGCTTATAAATAAGATATCTTCAATCAATGTGGGATGTTTCATTATAAATATCACAAAATCTAGAAAGAGACGGTCTCTCAATAAACTATTAAGAAACCATTTTTGTTCTACCTCGTCTTTATGTGTTATTCGTACGTGTTTTATTAGTAGTTATTGTCCCTCAAACTAATCATTTCATTTTGTACCTGTTTTTATAACAAGTGTACCCCTTTTATTGTCGATTGTAACCATTTTTGTTTTGTGGAATTATCGTGGATAATAGGTTTTAGGTTTGAATTCCCTATTTCCCTTCCGCTATATTTTAATGTAACTAAATGTTCATTCGTTGGAAAAAAAATGTTGAATTAACCGTTTAATTAATACTATTAAAAAATTGAATTCCGGACTTACCATCGTCAAAATCAGCTTTGTGGTTTAGATTACACCAATAATAATACACTATATATCGATCTCATAAAGAAAAATTCAGTCACGACTTTAATTTGTGATACCTCACAATAACCTCTTTTTTAAATAGGGTTATTTCGTGACAATAATATCAACTATAAGGGGGCTTCTTATATTAATCTCAACTATATGTAATCTCGTTTTAATATGAACTATGCCTTCATTAATCCTTCATTGATATAGATGACTGGTTACCTAGAAAACTGGTTGAACGACCTTCCTCTTCAATTTCGGTTATTGGTTAAAAAAATTTGAATCTTCCCAAAATTCATCATCCATTTTTTTTCCGATTAGTATTATAGAAGTCAGGAGAAAAATGCTTTAATTTTCTTGTTATTTTGGCTTTCATAAACGACGACGGAACACTTAAGGACCCTAGAAAGTCACAACCGGTCACTATTACCGTTAATAGCAACGAGATTAATAAAGGCATAGTTCATATTAAAACGAGATTACGTATAGTTGATATTATTCTAAGAAGCCCCTTATAGTTGGTATTATTGTCATGAAATAACCCTTTTAAATATTACTCGTATGAAAGTTATCTGTGAATCGTTACAAAATCTTGTGAAGGTCAGTGATGAGAATTTGGCTTAATATCAGTTAAGTATTTCAAAGTTGATCATATGGAAAAAAGACTCTCCACCATGAAGACAACCTTAAAAATCTCCACAAACTTTTATACAAATTACATCTCGATCCCATTATCTGAATCCCGCGTTCTTCACTCTCTTTATTATCCTCTTCTTTCTGCACACAATAATAAATAACAAAACATAATTATTCTAAGCGTGTTTTATTTTGTAATTTACCTAATTGAAAATGTATTTACGGTTAATTAAAATGATGAATTCTCACATTAACTCGAAATTTTAACCCCATCTTGATTTCACCTTTGTAGGTTGTGTCCTCAAGGACTACGTTATATGGAGATGGATGTAATTCAACGTACCCTTTATCGTTTCCTTCGATTACAATTTTTCCTAGGAATATTCTGCATCAATCAATCAAACAATCAATAATAATAATAATAATAATAATAATAATAATAATAATAATAATAATACAAGTAATAAATTCCCCTATTTATAATAAATAATACTTTGTAGTCAATAATAATAATAATAATAATAATAATAATAATAATTTTTGATTCATCAATTCTTTGTAAACTGCTTTTTGATTCATCAATAAAATTTCCCTCAAAAAAAATATAAATAAATAAAAATAATAATAATCGTTTTGATTCATAAATAAAATTCTTCTTTTTTAAATAAAATAAAAATAAAAATAAAATATTAATAATAATCACGCCTTTTTTACACTAAAAATCGACTAAATCTATGTTTTAGTGTACTTTTAAAAGAATTACAACGATATGTTTTTCCAATTTAATTGATTCAATATCAAATTTCAAATGAACATTATCGATATCTCCTTCGATCATTTGATTCATTTGTTTATTTTATTTCATTAAAAATGAACATATTTTTCGACAATAATATACGAAAATAAAACAAAACAAAAACGTACATGGCACGTCCAACAAATCCTCCACCATGTGAAAAATATTCTTCATCCATTATATTGATTTTAAGATGAGTTATGTTCTTCCATTCACACAACGGAAACTCGAACTCAAATGTTTGATTCCAAATTGCTTTGTAATCATACCCTGCACTTTTCAACCCTTCATTTTAATTATTTACACGGTATAACATCGCGTTGTCTCACCAGTCCCCGCCTCTTCAAAATTGCTATATTTATTAAATGGTATTGAGCACGTAGTAGTAATTCCAAAGAATCGAGAAAAATGATCAAAGGCTAGCTCGAGATCAGTATTATATTTATTTTATTATTGTTGTTGTTATATAATCATGTTGTAGTCAGTAGATATCTTGAAAGACCGTCTCACATTTAGGTTGTATGAGACAGATAATTAAATAATTAAAAACTAATTAACGTGAGACTGTCTCATTTGATAAATATATACTCGGTACTCACCTTTTGTTGTCTTGCTTTTCTTTTCTTCAGTTCCACATTGTAACAATGCATAATAAGACGGTTTGCCTATGAAAATAAGAAAATATCATCATGTAGTTGGTAAATCTACAAATCTACAAATAAATAAATAAATAAATACTTCGTAAATTAATAAATTTTATAGGAGACGATTTTTTAATAAATTTATTGTGAGACGTCAGTCATATAAGACGGTCTTTAACCAAGTCAACTAATATGGACAAAGATGGTAACGTGACTATTTAAAAGAAAACTTACGAATCAAGTGTGTGCGTCTTATGCCATGCGCATTGACGAGAAGTACTTCAAGGATACCTTTTTCCATAACAAATTACTAATAATGTGCAAATATTATCCAATAATTATTTTATTTTTAAATATCGTAAATAATACTCCGTAATATAATGTGAATATATACCGATTATAATTGTAAGAGTTATATTAAATAACATTACAGATCAAATTAATTGTAATGAAGTTATAAATTATAACGAACGCCTTTATTTAATGTTACATTAAATGAAGGAAAAAAATGAACTTTATTTAACGATCAAATCATGTGAAACTTTTTTTTTTTCTCACTAAAAATTACTCGTAATAAATAAAGTTGCTCAATAATATCAAATTGTATTTTGTAAGACGATTTTATTTGTGTTAACGGTTAAGGGTATTACTACGTTAAGTAAAAAACTTATACCTTGTGAGTTTGTGAGGCTGATTTTGTACCCCATGGGCCATTATTGTCTAATACCACAAGAAAAACAATCGGCCCACTACCTAATATTCAAACGGTTTACTTTAGTGTCCGGTCTATGAGTGATAGGATTACATGAAATCGGCCCGGGAGCTTAAACTCCTTTGGTCCTAGGGGTGTTCACCGGTCCAAATCCGGATCAGACAGGATTGACCCACGGATCGGCAATCTCAAAAATTCAAGCCCGCGGACCGGATCGATTAACAAAGAAATTCGGACCGGACCCTCTTAAGACCGGACCGGATCGGACTGTAAAAATATACTAAATTTTATTTTATTTTAAAAGTGTGGACCGTACCGGACCGGACCATGGACCGGTTACCAAGTTTTTGGCGACACACAAACCAGACCGGTATGTGCCCGGTCCAAACTGACCCGGACCTAACAGTTTGATCCGGTCCGGGTCACTTTTTGAACAGCCCTATTTGGTCCATATTGTCTACAGCAAAGGAATCCAGGCTGCTAGCAATATAATTGCTCTCGTAACTTCCTTTACTCCACACACAAAAATAACGAAAATTTTGTATCCTGGTCTAATCCAAATTAATTTTCCGAAATCTAGCAACATAGACGGGTAATGGACAATTCATTTTTCATTTATACGAAGGTAGTCAAGTTGTGTCGAGCCCACTAACCTGGTTGTTCGTACCATAAAGTCAGGGTCGGTCCAACCCCACATATGATGTATGGCTTCAATTCTATTTTCGAATTAGGGCTCTGTACTTGGTCTAGTTGTAACATAGTAGGAGTATAACACAGGGTGTCTGATGATTAGAGTGTGATCATTATTGATGAAAGTCAATCTATATACATAGCTTCAAAGTGCATGCAACAGTAGAGATGATTAAATTGAGTTCCAACTTCTCCATAGTTTGCAACCATGTATTTGAAGTTTGAATCTAATCTGATGAGCTCATCACATTAATATTGTCTGCTGCCTACAAAACATAATCTTGTAGCATAAAATCTGATATGTTCACAACTAGGATATGTCTTGAAGTGTCTATGTTACCAACCTAAATCTATATGTATATCTTCTATTCTTCTGGCCTGGATTACATACTATACTCTTATATACAAGTATGTCGTTTTCAGTCGTTATATACAGTAACCTTTAAAACCTTTATAAAGATCCGTTGAACCACGGTATATCAAGATCTAATGCTCCATCGTGATGAGATGAATGAGGGCCACTGGCCAGGCCTGAGGGGGTCGAATAATTAGTCTCCTTCTAAATATCTTTGTAAGTCGTCAAATATCATGAATAAGACAAAATAAAACAGACTGCATGGGGAATAAGATATACGTACAGAGTACTACCTCCCATTAATCGGAAACCTATCATTTGATTAAAATATATCTCACATATATTCAATATATTGATGGCTTTCCAGTGAATGAGAGGAAGTATATATCTATCAGAAGGGAAATTGACTGAGATGAGGGGGGGAATGGTCGAATAGATCTTTATAACTTACGGAGCATCAAATACATACCATGAATAAGACAAAAACAGATCAGAATCCATGGGGAGTAGCAAATTAAACAAAACTTGTTTCACGGATTCTGGTCTGTTTTTGTCATATTCATGGTATTTGACAAGTTATAAAGATAACCTGCAAGCTAAAGAATCTATTTTCACTCGACCAACTGAAATATTATTTGACCCGTTATAATCTGATCGAAAATTGACTGAATCCAATCATGGCCTTTTACCCATTAATAAATGAAGGGTTACTAGTGTACCAAGTCAAATGTTTAACTAAAGCCTAGTGTCACATTTTTAATCAAAGACTTTGTAATCAAACTGATGTTTTTCTTTTTTCTTTGTTTTTAAAGCTCAAATTGATGTTTTTATATAATGATTAAGTACTTCTTCAAAAATTGTCATTTTCCACTCAATTGTACAAGAACCTTTAAAAATCAACATTCTCTTTGCCTTATACTCTAACTACAATCTAACCATCCCAAGTTCTCTCTCTTTCTCTAAGTACATACACATTATTATGATTAGTTGGCAAAGAAGACAACTAAGTAACTAACTAACCCTTATTATGTAGGGTTATGTCCTTAAAAGTCCCTTTCCTAAAATAGAATGTCTCAACCCTCTCAAACTCTCATAAAACTTCCAATCTTAGACATCTCAAAAACACAATCTCCCTCTTCATTGTCTTCCCTATTACAAGAAGCTTGCAAACAATGGGGATTCTTCCATATAATCAACCATGGTGTTTCAGATGAGATTCTAACCAAATTATCGAGTTTTTCGAAACAAATATTTAGTCTTCCTTTAGATACTAAGCTTAATCTTGGTCCTTCATCTTCCTCAAGAAGTTATACTCCTCATTTTATAGCTTCTCCTTTCTATGAAGGTCTTAAAGTTTCAGGACCTGATTTGTTTTCCTCTGCTCAATGCTCTGCTAATCTCCTCTTTGGCCCAAATAATCATGATTTCAGGTTTTTTTATTAATTTAATTACATACTCTTCTCTATGTATTATTGTTTTGACTTTTGACTTTCATTTAAACGAGTGGCAGACTTAGAATTTGTAGAATTAAATACCGTCATTAGGTCATATTTGCTTCCATGTTCCTCCGATGTCTTTGATTAAAAGTTATCTCGTTTGACTGAATATGTCATAATTCTCGAGGAATACAGTCATATTTTCATTTAAATGTTGTCGTAATATGTAGTGACAAAGTCAGAATTCTTGGAGATTAAAAAATGTTCGTATGTATTTGCTTTTGTTAATTTGTTTTAGCATGATCGACGACTACCATGTTACTCTAATGTCATCTTTGATTAGAAGTTATCTCGTTTGACTGAATATGTCAAAATTCTTGAGGAATACAGTCATATTTTCATTTAAATGTCGTCATAGTATGTAGTGATAAAGTTAGAATTCTTGAAGGTTAAAAAATGGTCGTATTTGTTTTTGTTAATTTGTTTTAGCATGATCGATGACCAAGTTGCTCCAATGTCGTCTTTGATTAGAAGTTATCTCGTTTGACTGAATATGTGTTGTTGACAGAGCCCAAATTCTCAAGGAATACAGTACAGTCACATGTTTTCATCTAAATGTCGTCATATGTAACTAAATATGCAGTGGCAGAATCAAAATTCTTAGAAATTAATATATATGGTCATACGGAGTATATGTTTTTATTTGTATGTTTTAGCATGATTAAGATCATGTTACTCCAATGTCTTTAATTAAAAGTTACTCCTATCGTTCTTGACTAATGACTGAGCCAGCATTTTTTAGAAATACGGAGTAGTTTTTTTTTCTCTTTTAGCTCTCGATTGTTGTATTATTATGAGCTTGTTAGGTTACATATTTTTCAAATTAGGTAAATTTTGCAATTTAAACCTAATTCATTTGTCCAAAATTTCTTAGGGTCGATTTGTATTGATGTACATATATAAAACCATAACGCGCACATCATTCTACTTTATTCAATTTAATTACGACATTTTTTCTCATGTAATGACGTACATATGTCCTTTTTTTTTACCAGTGACACGGTCCAAGAGTACGGTGACAAAATGACAAGCTTATGCAACTCGATCGTAAAGACCTTACTTTCAATCTTGGGAAACGACTTCGAAAACAAATTCTACAACACCGAATTTAGTAAATGCTACGGATACCTAAGAATAATACAATACACTTCACCACCAGCACCAGATCCTGAAATTCCACTTTCACACCAGTATAATAATAATCCTTCAAACTCGTCAGTAACACCAACACCGCCAAACCCTGAAATTCCACTTCCACACCAGTATAATAATACTCCTTCAAACTCGTCAGTATTACCAGCACCGCCAAACCCTGAAATTCTGCTTTCACACCAGCATAATAATAATCCTTCAAACTCGTCAGTAACACCAACACTGCCAAACCCTGAAATTCCACTTTCACACCAGTATAATAATACTCCTTCAAACCTGTCCATAATACCAGCACCACCAAACCCTGAAATTCCGCTTTCACACCAGCATAATAATAATCCTTCAAACTCGTCTGTATCAGCACCAGATCCTGAATTTCCGCTTTCACACCAGTATAATAATAATCCTTCAAACTCGTCAGTAACACCAGCACCGCCAAACCCTGAAATTCCACTTCCACACCAACATAATAATAATCCTTCAAACTCGTCAGTGTCAGAAGAACGAGAGGTAGAAGGACTAGGAAAACACACGGATATGTGTTGTCTAACAATTCTATACTCGGACGATTCGAGCAGTCTTCAAGTGAGGTCAAAGGAGGGTGAATGGATGAACATCGAGCCGTGTGAAGGTAGCCTAGTGGTTAACTTGGGCGACATGCTCGAAGCCTGGAGTAACGGGAAGCTGAGATCGTCTGAGCATCGAGTAATGCTAAACAAGCGAAGGAATCGAGTGTGTTTGGCATTTTTTTGGAGCTTTGAGGATGATAAGGTTATATTTGCACCAAAGGAAGTTGTAGGAGAAGGGAATAGGAGGGAGTTTAGGTCATTTGTTTGTTCTGATTATGTGAGGTTTAGGGAGTTTGATGATAGGGAAAAGTATGAGAAAGTAGGTGAGACGGTTAGAGATTTTGCTGGCATTTAATTTTATGAATATATGTGAGAAGTATTTTATTAAAATTTGATGATAAATAAAAATTAGAGGGAATTTGTGAGTATTTATTGTGAATTTGTGATATAATTTTAGAATAAGAATCTAATTTTGTTGAGATGTGGATTGTACATCATTAATGTTGTTAATTCTTTGTGATGATGTGAATATGTGATTATTGGTATTACAACTGAACCGTCCACCATGTGTGATTTATTTACGTTTTTCTAGTAAGATATACAGAGTACTATGTTTTACTCTCTTCGTTTGTAATCTTTCGCCCCGTTTCATGATTTTTTGTGAGGAGTATTTTAATGAAATTTGGCAAAAAAATAATGAGATGAGGTATATATTTTACTAACTAAAAAAATAATTTTTGATTAAATTTGTGGTGCATATTTATTAGAATGATAAATTTATAAACATTTTTTACGCAATTTTGATCTCATGAATTTAGTTTTTATGAGAATTTCATCTTTCTACAATGAACCAAACAACATTGGAATAAAACTACAACAATCTGAGTTTATGAGAATTTCGAGATATTAAATTGATCGATGTTATTGTATATAGGAATATGTACTATGTAGCTAGTGTCCTTCTAGATTAGATGATAGAACCCTAAATTTAAGGGCATAACTTTGAAATGGTAAGCCTAAATTGATGGAGGATAAGTGTGAAATTAATTGTCTATGTCTTAATTAATTGCATGATTATTATCCAATAAAAGTAAAAGTAGTCCAACGTATAGAATTGTTTCCACACCAAAACATGTGTTTATTAAACAAATGTAATAACATCTATCAATCACTAAAAGTTAAAATCCACAGTACGTCGTTCGATCTTATTTTTCTAACGTACACATACAGCTGGTTAATTAGACTTGGGCTCTAATATAAGGACCATTTCATCATATTATTATTTATATATGAATAATATGATTGCTTAGAGTTGGTTTAGGACTTTAGGGCAAATGATAATAGACTTTACATACATGCAATGCATGTTCCATGGCTTTGTTTGTGAGTGATGTTGCTAATTCTTTATGGAATTGTATGTGGTCTATCTTAGTCCATGCAATTAAAGAATATATTTTTCTGTCTCGATCAAATGTAAATTAAACAAATTAAATGACTGAGTCTGTATTATTGATATAGAAGCAAACACTCTAAACGTTGAATTAATAATACGTGTAACTAACGCAAAATCGTGTTTCACCAGCAAGCTATATAATACTCCCTCCGTCCCAATGAATTGTTTTTCTATTCCATATTGGGACGTCTCAATGAATTGTTTGTCTTTCTATTTTATGAATGTTTTTTGTGTGTAATTTGACCATTGGTTCCACATGTCACCTCCTAATTGGATCTCTTCCCTTGATGTCAAAAGTAATAAAGACAAACAATTCATTGGAACGGAGGGAGTAATCTAAGTATGTAACAATGTAACATAGGTTTTGGCAGGGCAGACCGTCATTCTGAGAATCAAGTCTGTCCCGGGTGCACCAACATATATACATGCTGGAATGTTAGCCAAACCGTACTAGCTCGACGGGCAACGACCGGACCGATCTGTACAGTTAGCCGGAGTATATAGTTATTTGTTTAGTAAAGTCCAACGGTTTTTGATCGATCAGTTGATTGCACGTAATATCCATACAAAGAGACGTTCAATTTGTAGTTTATATAAAGAAGCTAAGGTGCGTGTGAATGATTGAGCCGTAAAATGAATGATCTGAAATAATAATAAGGATGGAGGGAGCATTATTATATTCACAAATTATTGTTTGTGACGGAAGTATCCGTCACAAACTTCTAACGGGTCAAGTACTACACTAAAGACAAAAATAAAGTGGGGGTGGAACATAGCAAATCAATTGTCTTATTCATACATGTGATATGTATTTGACCCGTTATATTATTATGACGGATAGGCCCGTCGCAAGAGAGACCCACTGTATTATATTAGTCAATGGAATTGCAAATATGATCCCTTTTTAATTAATTCCTTTAGACATATATACAGTTTCCAGCTAATCATTTGATTATTAAAAATATTTGAAAATGACACATAGACTTAGCTATACATACTAACCTTTCTTTTTCTCACAGATTATGCAACTTCATTACTCTACTAGAATCTATCACACAATCAACCTAAGTTTTCTCAAGATATCATGGATACCATATTTATGTAAAACTGATTTTATGATAATTTTGAACTTTATTGCAAAGATTTCAAGTTTTGTTGTAAACTTTCTGAACTTTAGTGTAAAGTTATCGAGTTAAATCATATGAATATTATTTAAGCTCAAAAAACTTACGAGTACAACTCAGCTCAAAAACTTGTATAAGCTTAATAAATATATATAAAAGTTCAACAACTTGTCAGTATTGTACAACCAGGAGTATAATTCTATTTTCCCATATCATGACGATATTTAACCTAAAGCGATCATTTTTATGAATAAACTTAATACATGATAATAATAATAATAATAATAATAATAATAATAATAATAATAATAATAATAATAATAATAATAATAATAATAATAATAATAATAATAATAATAATAATAGTTTTAATTTGAAGAGCATATTTTTTAACTCATACTTCATCTGTCAAAATAGTAAATAGTAGGCGTAAAACTACCTAAATCATATTTTGTTACAAATAAGTAAAAATGAGAGCATCAAATATCAACAAGCCTTCTTAGCTCAGTGGTAGAGCGCGTGGCTTTTAACCACGTGGTCGTGGGTTCGATCCCCACAGACGGCGTTTCTTTTCCTTTTTCCAGTTATTGCCTTTTTAAATTTATTACTTTTTTTATATATTTAATAATTTGGTATATTTCAACAAGAAAGCGCATCTAGTGTAGTGGTATCATAGTACCCTCCCACGGTACTGACCGGGGTTCGATTCCCCGGATGCGCAATTTTTTATTTTATTTTCTTTTCTTTCCTTCATTCTTTTTCTTCCACTTGGTCGCATATAGGTAAAACCGTAAAACCACTAGGCTTATACATCTTCGTTAAAAACAATTTTACAGTAAATGTAGAAAAAACTGAAGATTTTGTTATCGGTTTATTGCACCATGCGCAGAAATCCATTTACTATGAATATTTTGCAGTCATTGTAGTGACAAACCGAGCCTTAATAAATACTCGTACTCTGTAATAAGCTAATGACAAGATCTTGTACATGGGAAACTCAACTCAACATCAGCCTTTTCAATAGGTGAAACAAGTACTGTAACAGTATTCTGAAAGATTACAAATCTACAAAGAAAACCATCCCAAAATCGGTCCGAGCAAGAGCAACTAATCCCAAAATTTCTAATATTGACGGTAATGGACTGACTGACTACGAATATGATTAATCAATGAATGTGACCGAATTCTCTATAAAATGTACGACTCCTCCACTGTAAGTTGTAGTAACTTATTTCTTGAACACCATATGTCCAGCCTCGTCTTTCTCAAAAAGGCGGCCGATGAAATCATCCCAGCTATCCCTCCACCTCGACGATGCTAACGAGCCTTCACCCGGTGATGGTGATGGATTACTACTGCTCAGTCTTACCCCGGTCTCTGCGTCGTTGAAGGTTCCGTAGGGTGATGGCACGTAAGAGTGAGGCACGTCCAATGCAGCTGCCCTTCTCAGAGCTTCTCTGTACTCCTCGCTGTGTTCTCGAGCTAGCTTCTCTTGTCTTTCCATTCTTTGGTTCGGTGGGATCTCCATCACCCCTTCGTTCTCCATCATCAACTACAATCGACCAGTCGTGACAAATCACATTAAGGGACTAACTACTGAGACAAAATGAACCTCGTGGACTCAACTGAAGTTGAAAAGAACAAGGCCTAACTCTTTCCACATTGTACCATTTTTTCCGAGAATTTGTAATCAATGTGTATTAAGAAAATATACAAGTCAAAGTTGAGATTTTTTACCACAAAAATAAAAAACAAGTAGTACTAATTTTGCTAAAAAAAAGGAAACTTAGGAATGAAAATTCTTATTTCTAAGAAATTTATTATGTCATTTACTATTTTTAATAGCGGGGTTTGTAAAAAAATGTGAGCCAAAGTTTTCGATAAATAAAAATAAAAATAATAATAATAATAATAATAATAAATTGAATTAATTATTATAATAAATTATTACGAATTAATTATTATAACAAATTATTAAATACGGGTAACCGGAATGTTTGTGACCCTTAATAATGTGATTTTTTATAAATTTAATGAAAATAAAACTTTATAATACATATGCCGAACCTAATGCCTACATTGCATTTGCGGGTAAAAGAGTAATTGAACAAACATTGAATAAGACAGTGAGGGTTCACAAGCAGCCGAAAATTAAGAAAACAATACGCATAAATAATTAAGAAAACAAAATTTAGCAGGAATAAATTTGAGTAAAATAAAAAATTAAAGGCATTAAATATACGCCACGTAGCCAAATATTGACGACTTCACCAATTAGCTAATGTAGCCAAATATTGTCGATATATAAGGAGTAGAAGAACTTACATCAAGGGCGATTTGGGATTCTCGTTCTATCCAAATGATGGCATGATCAGCAAGAGCGTTGCAGGAAATGACGATATGCTCAAATCTTCCATCAACTGGAACTGCTGTTCTCACAGACGGAGGTAATCTTTGAAACCTGCAATAACAATACCGGGATTTGGACACGTTTTCCTTTAGCTTTGACGGGAAATGATGAGAGGTACTGAGCATCTGTTTTGAGACAAGATTTAGGAGATGAAGCATTGTAAGTTAGACATGCATACCTACAGGGTGTTCTTTCCACAATGTGATACAGGCGTCCTGGTGCATAGAGCCGTCTTGGGTCTGTTATCATCTTCTCCTCCATCATACACGTGTCTTTTAAACACATTACGCACAACAAGCACGGTAGGCTGATATAAACAAATAAAACTTATTTTTAGGGTGGAGTTGGACATATTGCACAAATTCATTCATTCTACTGCTATCTGTCGAGAACTTCATATAAGAAAAACAGCGTGCAGTATGTAGTTTTGAGACACAGTAGCAGTTTACCAGATAAGTGACTTGAAAACGGCTTCCAAAGTAGCAGTTGTCCGAGGTAAGAAATCATCCTGCCAATAAGACACAGTACATTTTGCGAAAACATTTAGTCATGAGAATCGTCATATATTGCACAAATAGAACATTTGATCAAGTAGCCAAGAAAATGATGTGACGGTGAGACACACACCACTATCTTACGCAGTTCAAGAACCAACCGAAGTCATGCATATTGTGGCTATTATCATAAACATCAAAAAAAAAAATCTCATGGTGACATTAAGGGTGTTTTCCTTTCAAAATTTTACAATGTTGCATTCATTTGGCATGTAGGATGGAAAAACGGGTCCTTTCATTTTTCTTCAACTCTACACTTGCTAAACAAACACGACAAATCTCCGCTTTCTCTTTAGATACCACTACACCAACTTTTTTCAATTCTAGGCATAAGTCCTCGACTTTCATCACACTCAAATACTCAATGCAAGCAGCAATACAGCTAACTTCAACTAGTATAGAAGAACACTTATCAATCATCTACATACCAAAGACAGTAAGTCCAACCAAAGGCACAATCAACATCAAAAGACGCTAAATCAAAAATGTTTCAAGGCAAAAAAAAACAGTGTCATACCTGAAGAACAACGGAATTGACAACATCAGCATATCGGACAGCTAAATTGAGGGACACACATCTAGGAGGAGCGAAAGCATAACACCGGACCTTCTTCCTATCAATATTCCCCAACAATTGTCGATCTTGCAAAGCCACAAGAGTCAACAATGCAACGACACCAGCACCCAAAGAATGACCAGCAAAGGTCAAAGTATAAGTAGGATTCTTACTCAACAAATCCCTAAGCAACTCACGCTCCGAATCAAACAACCAAACAGCCGCCTTCAACAACCCATTATGAACATACCCACCGTCAAAAGGCGCCTTCCCTAACTTATTATCCAACAAAATCGAACGATCACTCTCTCTACCCATAGTCAATCCCCTAACTACTAAAACTACATCAGCATTGTGATGATCAAGGTATATAATGTAAGGTGTAACCTGACCACCAGTATCATCATAATCCTTGCGCAAAACGACCCAATCCGGATTCATCTGGTACCCACCCGGTGGAGCCCAAACCGGGTTTCTAAGATCATCCTCATATACAGACAGTATAAAACGACATAATCGCGGTATGGGTTCGAATTCCACAGCAGTAGACAGACCCCAGTTTTGACTCTCATGACCTGCAGTGTATCTACACCTCTTCCATGCCCACCTAGCACAGGCTAAGCAATATACACATTCTAGTATTGGGAAACAGCAGGTTATGCAAGACATTTCATTAATCTAAATCTTATCAAGATCCCATCTTTCTCTAAATTCAAACAAACCCTAATTATAATCACAATTACTAGGAATTGGGAATTGGGGATTTGTGATGAATTTCATCTGCTGCTGCTACTGTAACAAAAATTGAATGTAATTGAATCAGAATTCTGCTGAATTTAAACTGTAAGATGAAAAGGGTACCTAATTTTCTGCAGATTGAGTTGAATGGCAGTTGAATTAACAGTCAAAACAATCAAAAGTTCTTGACTTTCAGGTGGGTTTTTTTTCATAAAAATCAATCAAAAGGGGAAAAAAAGACAAACTGGGTATTCAATCATATATAATTATATACTATAAATAAAAAGGAAGCAATACCTGGAAATTTCCTACTGAAAAATCAAAAAAAATATGTAAGAAAATGACAAAAAAGTAAAAAAAATTGTAAGAAAAGTCTAAGCTTTTTATTGCTGAAGAAGTGAAGATGAACTATCAATGAACAGTTGAACACAAACTACACCCAAAAAAAATTAAAAAATTAGGATTGAAGAAGTTGATCAATTTGCTAGAAGTGCATAAAATAGTGATGATGAGATGATGCTGATGTTTTTGAAAGGAAGGTGAAAACTTGAGAGGTGGGTAAATCAAATGGTTGAGTTTTTGGTGTCAAGTGTTAACTGGGTGGTCTGAAACAATCAAGATTTTTACAATTTTAATGATTGCTTGGAATTCCTTTCCTTGCTGCTGAGGTTAAATAATGGCAAGTGATAGTATGCACTCATTGTATGGAAGGATTTGTACACCATCAATATATGTACGAATCTACCTTTTGCAAGATTCTTTATTAAAAAATTAATAATAATAAAATTTATGAGTAAAGGGAAATAAATATGAGTAATAATTAGAAAATTTATAATAAAAAAATTTATAATTATAAAATTTAAGTTATTTGGAATATTTATGATGGATCATGAAAAATGATACTCCGTACTTGTAATAATAATAGTCCATCTATTTCAGTTGATTGTTTGCATTTGTTTTTCACACTTGTGAATACACGTTTTCTTTTGTCCATATCTTTGGTTAAATATTTCTAAAAATTATAAAAATTTGATATTTATAACGCACTTCATTAGACAATTTAAACAAAATCTCACTTGATTATATTTTATCTTATATATTACTCCCTCCATTCAAATCCACTCTTCACATTTCTTTTTTTGCCACTATTCACATTTGAGCGGAATCTTCGATATTCTCGACAATCTATAAGTTGGAATATAGTCATGTGAGATTTTGTTTGATTCGTCTTTATGAGTATATTAAGAAAATCAAATTTTTATAATTTTTGTTAATGTAAAATGAAAGATATCGCTAGTGTAAAACACGCCTCGACGAATGTGCCAAAATGAATAGTGAAGAGTGGATTTGAATGGAGGGAGTAGAAGTTATATCGACAATTCCCTTCACTAAAAATAGTGTCCAAAATTCAAATGCAAAAACCCTATTGGAACGGATGAAGTGATAATTAGGTATGTTTTGAGCTGAATTATTAAAAAAAAAGTTGATGAACATAAATATCGTCTAAATTTATGATAGGATCTCGTAAAAAAATTCTGAGACTGTCACGGATCATATGGTCTCGTGAGTGGTGGAAGAAAGTACATAAGTTTTGCTATGTAGGATTAGACACACTCACACAGTCACACACCAAAACAAATTGTTGGTACCATTTTCTATTCATTGTTCCAAAGAACTTAGCCATTTAGGCATGTGCATCATGGAAGTATAGAAAAGCTACTATTAAGATGGAATATTTAAAACGAGTCAAACAGTATTAGTAACATACTCCCTCACATTCAAACAATCATTGACATAAGATTTTTCATTATTTTTAAGAAAAGTGGTAAAAGTAAAAGTATTATTGGTAAATCAAATGGTGTTATGGGTCCACCAAACTTAAAGTAATAAAAAAATAGTGACATTTTGTGTAAATAGAGTAAGAATATGAAGATTATGAGGTAAAGTCTTTTACCATAAGGGAAATGTAAAAAAATTGATTGGGTAGTAGTGCTAATAAAGACAAAATATTTAAGGTTTCATAAACAACGTGTCATGTGATTTGATAGGTATATGATCCGCATTACGGTATCGTTACAACTTACTCCCTCCGTTTTTTAATTTTTGCCCCGTATTCCTTATTTGGCAAGTTTTTATTTTTTTACTCACTTCTTAACTTTCTTCATTTGTCATGTACTCCCTCCCATTTACTAGAATCCTACCATTTGATTAAAATATACCTCACATATATTCAATCTTTGGTAGGTTTCCAGTGAATGGGAGGTAGTATATATTACCATATTATCCTTATACTTTTCTATTATTTACCCATTATGTCATTGAATTGATTAAACTAACATTATATTCCATTCACTTGATGACTCATTGGTGTCTAGTCACCAAATTTCATCATCATTATCTCTTTATCAATAATTTATCAAATTTTCTTAATTTATGTGCTAAAGACAATGGGGCGAAAATTAAAAATCGGAGGGAGTACAAAGAAGGATTTGTCCAGCTATTATTGACAAAGTTATCACAAGAGTATCCTTTGAAGAGATTGGAGTGTAACCAATTTGATATGGACCGATGAATGAGTATGAGCCCAATCATCCTCATTAAATCCAACTGTCTTGAGTCTTGAGTCTTTACTCCTCTGGGCTTCTGCACTACGTTATTCTGGTCGGTCACCTCATCCAAAACTAACCACTCCATGTCATTCCATCTCCAGTAACACGGAAACGAACATGGAGACGTAATATGATAAGTACGATTATATGATACTCCCTCCGATTTTTTGGAATCGCGACATTTGATTAAAATATTTCTCATAAATTTTAAAAATTGTTGTAATTCCAAAGAACCTGAGGGATTACAACTTTATGATATCATTGACAGTATATTTTAATACAAATATTTTGTAGAACACGAACACTGTAAAAAACGTATACTCCGTATATATAATGAGGTAGTACATATTTAAAATAAGGAAAATCTAAAGATTTATAACTGGAAGTTCCACATAGGTCCGTACAAACTCACCTTGGGTCATTGTATGAGAGTTAATCGCATGAGGATGCAACATTTCAAGGCGTAGGACGCTCGTGAAAGGTAAAAGCTCGAAATCTTGACCTTTGGGAACATTTGACAAAACCTTTTTGACCCCGAAGATTAACCACTATGCCACGACTCGGGGAAAGATTAACCAGTAGTTCATGACTTAACTGACAACTTCTTTTCCTTTTTAAAGTGATAATTGCTCTTTTTAGGTTGAGCAAACCATCCAAAAGTAACGGAGACGATGAGATAATAGAGATGGATTATTGAACTTTACTCATCCTTCAAAACCCGCTTGGTCCTGCCTGATTAGTGATTACCTACTTTAGTCTTTAAAATTACGAGTAAATTAATTACTTGTACAAATTTTGTTAATATTAAATTTAACCTCACATCTACCAATAATTCTTCATGTTCATTATCTTTGGCCCCATTTCATCAATATTTCTGAGGAATATTTTAATGAAATTTAATGAAATTGGGCAAAAGATAATGAACGGAGGGAGCATAAATCACATATGAACATGAATTTGTAAACAAATACATTGTGAAACACGAATAAATTAATTATTATTTTCCCGCATTTGACTTTTATTCACCCGTCACTAAAAATCATGATCTCGAAGTCATAACCGTGATAAAAAAAATTGCACTACTAAGTACCAGGAATTTTATTTTATTAAAAAAGAAAAAAAAATTGTCATACTAAACCTAGAACAAATTCTTGTTCGTGACGAAAATACAAATAAGTTATCGATTGATTCCTATTCCTACAATATTGATCACAAAGTCTCGTATGAATCGATATCAAGTAGTATTAACACAATATATATATATACTCGTTCGATTCGGTCCTAGTATATTTATTAGTTACTGTTGTCTTCTAGTCCACCAAACCATTCTCCCCAGATTTGTGTGTCAGATTTTGGAAGATGAACGACGAATTAGGTAAATCAAATTTCCAATTACTTTGATTTTTTAAAATTAACTCACTTGGCCCATAAGGGTGTTGCCTAGTGGTTAAAACTTGTGGTCATTGGCCCAAGGGTCTCAGGTTCAAGCCCCTGCAAGCGCGAACTTGTGGGAGTTGTATGGCTTGAGACTATGCCTTCTAGACTTCGAGCCTGTCGCCCACGGGCGGTTTACCTTGGTGTGCGTGGTTTGCAGGCTATGCGTACACCCGAGGGTTTACCCAGAGCGCACCAAAAAGGTAGCGGCTGCGGGTTCCCTCGTTCATCAAAAAAAAAAAAAAAAAAAATTAACTCACTTGGGTATGAATATTTTAGTCAAATGTTTCAAAAGTTACTATCTTTTCTCTTAATTGATCATGAATTTTGTGTGAAATTACAGTTGCAGAATTTCTGGGCGAAGTTCCATTGCTTCAGAGATTGCCCAGTTCATCTCTCAGAAAAATTGCCCAACTTGTCAAAATTCAACATTATGGTGATTTATTCTATTTCATAATACAATTCCCCTTCTTTAATTTGTTCTGAATCTTGTTTTTTTCTTAGTTTAATTTCTGATTTGGTGTGCTATGAACAAAAAAAATCATGGCTTTTGGGCTATGACTTATGAGTTATGTTGCTCGGACTTGTTTAGAAGTATCTAATCTAAGTATTGGACTCGGCTATTTTTATGAAAATTCGGCGTACTTTGGTTAAAAAATGAAGAGTTCAAATGTCTTGACATGGGTACACAAGGTAATTGGAAGAGTCAGAGTAACTGTCTTACTATTGTTGTAACTTGTTAGTGTGAAATGGGGTCGAAAATACTCGTATTTATTGCCTCAATTTATGCTAATAGGGTTCATGGTTGTTGTACTGTGAATTCTGTGATCATATTCTTGATGATTTCTTTATATAGGAAAGAGGGGTTGATTGGGGAATCAGGAAAGGTACTTCATTTCTTTCTGGTTTTGGAATTTGTGAAATTGTCGGCTTTTGTAGGTCTCGCTTAACACGGTTGTAAGGGTTATTATTGTTAATGAGATGATGATTTGGGTTCATTTCTCGATTGATTTGCTTTCATGGTTTTTGATTGATTGATTGTATTGTATCAAGGGAATTTGGATTTGAATGTCGGATGCAAAGTATGAAAAGGGTTACTTTTGCTGGTTAATTTCTGCATTGAGTCGATGGACGACTGATTGACTGTTATCAGTTTTGAATTTCGGTTGTAGATGAGGGAGAATATGTTATTCGTAATGGAGACAGCAAAGGAGTGTATTTTATTTTGGAAGGGGAGGTAAGCTCTTATTCAATGATTTAACACAACTTGAAGGGGAGTGTTTGGTCACATCTTGGTAATCATGATCGCTGAAACTTTACTTAACATCCTTTCCATTAATCATTGTTTAGGCTGAAGTATGTGGAAATTCAGAAGAAGAAATTCGACCAGAGTTTATATTGAAACGCTATGACTATTTCGGTGATGGTAAGTTTTATGGCTCAAAATACCTCTTGTGAAAGAGTTTTAGTGAAGGTGGTAAAAACGGGCAGTTTTCTATGCATTTTGAAAATTATTCTAATTGTTTGTAGGTGCTCCAACAACTGAGCAACAGGCAGACGTGGTAGCATCATCTAAGGTACTCACTTCACCCACCATAACACGTTGAACAACGACAACGACAACGACAACCACCATAACAAAGACTTAGCCCCAAAAAGGATTTGGGGGTGAAAATGTAAATTTGGGATTTCGCATACAGCGTCACACCTCGAATTAGTGCACATTAAGAATGATTGAGTAGGTTATCCAATTTTTTCTAGTGGCAGTTTGTTAGGGTTAGGTTTTCCTAAAGTACTGTTAGGAGTATTTCTTTTCATAGATAGATCCCATTAGCATTGATTAGGAGTAACGAACTGTGGTCGGCTTCGAATACACGGATTTAGGAGTCTTTTAGGAATACTTTCTAGTTTCCTATAACCCATATATGGGTCATTGTACATTATTTCAGGTCGAATAAAGAAGTTAAATTTACTGTTTTGTTAAACAAGAATTGATCTTCGTGATCAACCCTTTCATTTGCGAAGTACTTCAAACCACTGAGTCAAGTTATATAGGTCTTTAACTCGATTCACCGTCATATAGTGAATATCCCATTGATTCGAGATATATAGGTCTATTTCGAAGCAAATATCCAAGTTCTTATGAGAGTGAGAGTTGTTTTTGGCTTGTTTACCTAACCCCACAAAACAAATCATTGTTACGAATTTGTTTCAGCTTTAGAATTCGTATCGGCTTCTCACTTGGAAGTTATGGTTAATCTACACTTTTTGCGACAGCTGATCTGCTTGGTGCTGCCTTCAGAACATCGCTGCTTGCTGCAACCAAAATCTATTTGGAATGCAGATGAGAGACAGGAGACCTGTGCACCTGTAGAAAGCATACTACATTTGGAACCCATCGAAGTACGTCTATCTTGACTTCTTTTGTCGATCCAGTTCGTAGTGAATTTTTGGTGATCTCTCCAAAGATTTGCAACTGTTTTATTATTTTGTTGGTTCCACCATGTCCAGCTGTCACAATATTCTCCCTGTAGCGTAGTAATCTGCCTTGTAATATCCGATATCTGGTATTCACTGTAGATTTTAGGTAAAATAGTCGAGTCGAGAGATGCAACTTCAAAATTTTTAAAATATGTGAACACGATCAAAGCATTGTCTTCACCAACAAAGTGGACACGACACAACACATCGCTCTTTACAAAATTTATGGAAGATTGAAACCAAAATTTTTAAAATTTAATTTTTTCGCAAAAAGAGATAAAATTGACGTGAGATTAGCAACATTTTTGCTGCATCTATGACTAACACTTACCCACTAATTACGCCCACGTGGGCCATTTTTTACCTCACAGTAGTAGGATAATTGCATCTACTGACTCCTTGCAGGTCAACCTATTTCAAGGCATCACTTTGCCATATGCTCCGAAGTTTGGGAAGGTTTTTGGAGGACAATTTATCGGTCATGTAAGATTGTGGCCATTTTCGTAATGAATAATTCAATATACTAGCTACGTATTACAGTTGTTTGTTTTGCAATTTAGACAAATGCAACCAATTGTTTGCTTTTACACAATGCAGGCACTAGCTGCAGCATCAAAAACAGTTGATTGTTTAAAGATTGTTCATCATTTGCAAGCTTATTTTCTCCTCGTTGGGGATTATGATAGTGAGTAAATTTCTCAGCTTTTGACGGCATTCATCACTCAAATCATTGACCTTTTTTGTTAAAAAAATGTCGACACTTTTCTCGTTGAAACTATGAGTAAGATATTGGATCTCGTTTTGTAATTGGCAGTTCCTATATTATATGAAGTGCATCGCCTTCGTGATGGCAAGAGCTTTTCGACTAGAAGAGTAGATGCGAAACAAAAAGGAAACATTGTATTCACATTGCTTGCATCATTTCAGGTAGTTTACACTTTACCCTTTTCTTCTGAATGATAATTTTGTCTGCTTGTCGTTGGTATTGTAAATAATCGGTAAAAGCTGCTGTAATTGACTGAAATTAATCTATACACAAGTGAGAGATGTTTTTATTTTTTTGGGATCGACGGAGTGTAAGCCATTGAATTTTAACCTTTTCTGCAGAAAGAGGAGAAAGGGTTTGAACACCAAGAAGTAGTAATACCATCTGTTCCTGCTCCAGACACGGTATTCATTTTTCTTGTACGAATTTCTTTCGTCAACTGGAATCGTACTAGTTCATACTTCTCATGTGATTATTTAATAATGCAGTTACTATCACTGGAAGAGCTACGTGAAAGACGTATTATTGATCCACGGCTCCCTAGGTGTGCCTTATATCTCTCAGATCTTGACCTTGACCTAGACATGCTTCATCATCTTTTTTTCGAACTTGCAGCTGACATGAATGTCACATGCTATTCAGGAGTTATCGAAACAAGGTTGCAACTGCAAAGTACGAGCCTTGGCCAATAGATATACGATTTGTTGAACCGAGCAGTTCCACAAACCAGACCAAGACTCCTACGAGGTTGGTTACACATGTTTCTTCCATATGAGGAGTTGACATAAACGAAGGAGTTCAAATTCGTTGGACGTGTTATTAATTAAATTTATTTGCAGCCTAAAGTACTGGTTAAGGGCCAAAGGAAAATTAACCGATGATCAGGCTTTACATAGGTAAATCTTCGCCAACTCTTTACACTGCTGTGGCCTGTGGTGATGATAATGTGACATTAAGCCACAGATCTGTTTTTTTGTTCTGCAGATGTGTGGTGGCTTATGCTTCGGATCTTATGTTCATTGGCGTAAGTGCAAATCCTCACCGTCAAAAGGGTCTGAAGATCAACGTCCTTAGTTTGAATCATACGTAAGTGCCTTCGACCTTCTAATATGATTGATTGATTGATTGTTGCGGTGTTGCTTTTTTTTTTTTTTCCTAGTATGCTGACGATTGGTTGCTATTTGACAGGATGTGGTTTCATAGGCCTCTCAAAGCCGATGATTGGTTGCTATTTGTGGTAAGCCTCCCCTACTATGCACCTATGAGGCTATGATATACTCGTTTCATCTGCTTGAATCAACCCACCTAACTGGTCCGGGTCCTCTTCTAACCGGTCCGGTCTCCGGGTTTTTATTTTAGAAGTGACCCGTCTAACTGGTCCGGTCCGGTTTGGTCCCGTCTGGGTTTGGACAAGTGAACACCCCTTGATGAAAGTGGTTTTGTCTGTCATCGACATCTTTCTTACTCAAAATCTACGTTACTCAGACTCTTCTAATCACCTCGTGTATCTATGTCTGACACTTGACACTCGGACATAGGTATGACACTTGGGACTCTTCATTTTAAACCAAAATATGTCCTACACTTGGATACGCACCCAAATACTTCTAAACGAGTCTGAGCAACATAGCTCAAAATGGAAACATCCAACTGTCCGAATTCCTAGTGAATAGACAGAGTCTAATCGACTGTTGTTCCAAATGCAGATCGAAAGTCCGTCTTCTTCTGCAACTCGTGGACTGGTTACCGGTCAAATGTTCAACCAAAAAGGGGAGGTACATTCATTATACTATCTCATCTCATTGCATAACATAAGTGTTTTCTCTACTTTTCTTTCGGTTTCTGAATCGGTGGGTGTGGTTTGTGATTGCAGCTTGTTGTAACACTGGTGCAAGAGGGTCTACTTAGGGTGGTTAAACCGCCACCAACAGTCATCCGGTCTAAATACTGAAGTCAATGTGATACCTCCCTCTCCCTCTCCCTCTCCCTCTCCCTCCTGCTGTTCCTGTTCCATTCGTATGAGCAGGGAAGATAATAACAATAAGGGTTATCGATCAGGGACCAGAATAATGACAGCGACCGATTTTATCGAACACATACAGTTACAGTTACAGTTACTCCTCTGACTTCTCGTTATTTTTCTAATTAACAAAAATATACAAGTAATTAGTCGTCGTTATCGTTGTGGGCATTATTGTGTGATGTACTGTACTTATTTTTGAAGATTTAAGATCTGTAAAATGACATGAAATTATCAATCTATATTCTCTGTTTTCTCTTCTCTTGCTTTCCTTTCATTAGTTTCTAATCATGCCAGTGGGTGATGAGGTTAAAGAACTAGACCCAACTCATCATCTAAACTGGAGATCCGAGTTTGACCAGTAACTTGAACGGACCAAAATGATCCAAATAGTTATTGGAGTTAGGGGTGTTCAAAAAGTGACCCGGACTGGCAAACCCGACCGACCCGGACCGTCCGGTCCGGTCCGGACCGACAGTATACCGGTCCGGTCCGCGGGTCTCCAAAAACTTAGTTGCCGGTCCGGTCCACACTTAAAAAAATTAATCAAATTTAGTGTATTTTGCCGGTCCGGGCCGGTCTTAAGAGGGTTCGGTCCGGTCCGGTCCGGGTTTCTTTGTAACCGATCCGGTCCGCGGGTTTGGATTTTTTGGGTTGCCGGTCCGCGGATCAAGCCGGTCCGGTCCGGTCCGGGTTTGGACCGGTGAACACCCATAATTGGAGTACAAAATACGAACCAATATTGTTCGTACCCCTAAAAAAATCCAAAAATAACATATTCGAAAATGATCCAAAGATGAAATGACTTGATTCTACTCGAATTTTGTCTGATTCTTATTGATCTGAAAATGATTGACAATTTGACATGAACCCGGCTTGCTCGCTTGACCTACTTGCTATGTCGAAAAAAATATAAAAGACCCACATCACTCACGAATAGATAAAAAGTTCTTTGTAAGTTTAAGATAGATATATCCTCTCTTATGAGTCGGGGTCATGTTTCAGATCATTTTGGGGTTGGGTTCATTTTTTGGTCGGTTATTTTCGTTTTTAGGGATGTCACCACGATGATTTCGTGTCATGGATCTACCTCGAGTCTGTAGTTCAGATATTGGATCAGATACTCAAGTTTATAGTTCGAATGTTTGGTCGGATCAGATTCGGGTCTTAAAATTTGTATCCAGTATTTTTTTAACCAATCTGACATTAATTATTACTCTCGTATAAATATATATTCTCCGAGTAAGTCTTCCTTATAACGGACATATCCGTCACAAATCGATGACAGGTCAATTAATACCACTTGAGTAGGTCTCCTGACTCGTGAGAGACGGTCAAAGCTGTCATTTAAGGGTACAAATAGGACATAGAGTGGTACTGAAGTATCGTCTCTCAATAAGTTATTGAGAGACCGTTTACTTTAAAAAATATTAAGATTTGGTATCACATACGAGTAAGTTTTTTCTTTTCTACCCAATTGGTATTATTGAACCCGATTCATAAACGCATAAACCCTGAACCCTAAATCCCCAACTTCGCATTTCCTCTTTCACCAATCACCCAATTTCTCATAACCCAGGCACCATATTCATATTCCAAGCTACCGATTGTTAGCTGCAATGGCGATTCCTGGTAGCGGTGGCGACCAATCTCACAAAGCTCATCGAACTCCGCAAGCCGGTCCCAAAAAACGGGTTAAATCCGATAAGAAAAAGAGTGCTGCAAATTCTGAAGATAACAAGAATCCACCTAAAAATCCCAAGGTTAATCACTTTTTATTGTGTAATTACTGTTTTACTGTGTTATTGTATTACTGGAAATCCCAGGGTTCCTCAATTTTTATTGTGTAATTACTGATTTACTGTGTTCTTGTATTACTGGAAATCCTAAGGTTCCTCACTTTTTATTGTGTAATTACTGATTTACTGTGTTCTTGTGTTACTGGATTTCGTGATTTTACTGCAAAGTTTCAAACTTTCGATAATAAGATTACGTTTGTTTTTGTAATGGTATAAATTTTCTGGGTTTAGGGTTCATGTGTTTTGGCTGTTGTATTTGATGTTTTAGCATGAAATTTGCGATTTTTTTTATGAATGGATGATTTTCCTTCAGGCCTTTGGTTTCCGCTCAAATGTTAAAGCTAAGAAGTTGCAATCTCGTGGAATGGAGAAGTTGCAAAGAAAACTTCATGTTCCAAAGATTGATCGGAATATTGGCGATTTGCCTCCGTTTATTGTTGTCGTCCATGGACCTCCCAAGGTTGGATTAATTTTTAATTTTTTTCAAACTTATTAATTAAGTTAATATTAGTGTAATAATAATGGATTTGTTGTGGGAATTGGTGTAGGTTGGAAAATCGTTGGTTATTAAGTGTCTTGTTAAACACTATACCAAGCATAATCTACCCGAAGTTCGAGGACCCGTTACTATTGTTTCAGGTGTGCTCAATAAATCATTGCCCCATTTCATGAACACGTGTGACGATATTTTTTTTTTTTTTTTTTTTTTTTTTTTTTTATTGAAATAGGGCAATAGTACATGACTGGAGGGAGAAGTATAGTAAATTTATTGCTTACATGCTTTAGCGTACGAAGTTGGTTTGTCTTTATTAAGCTGTTAGGAATTAGGATGACTGCACACCGAGATTATTCTCTTTATCATAGCCGTGTTATTGGTGGATGAAAGTTCCTAAGATAATATTGGTAATGAAAATAGTTGTATAAGAATGGTAATTGTACATCGTAACGATTATGATGGCTTTGTTTCTTCTGTGTAATCGAAAGACTTTTTTTAATATCTTCTCAATAGCGGGATGGACCATATAAGTTAATTTATGTATATTGGCTGTTTGGGGTCCAAGTAGGAACTCCTTTGAAAATTTGAAAATAATTGATGCTCCTTTCTGTTGCAGGTAAATTAAGGCGTCTACAATTCATTGAGTGCCCTAATGACATGAATGCCATGATTGATTGTGCTAAAATCGCTGATTTGGCTTTGTTACTAGTTGATGGGAGTTATGGCTTTGAAATGGTGGGTTATGTATACATGCTTCTTTTGTTTTCTGTGTCTGTCATAGTTCTCCAAAGCTTTGCCTTCTGTAATCTGAAGTTCCGAAGATCTTAAACGTTTTGTCTAAACATCATTATTTCATTTGGCGTGTAATGCTTAATTGTCTTGAATTTTGATTCCCTTCACCCCTACTTCTATGACTAATGAGTGGTACCAACTTTGAGTATCTAATGTATTGGTTTGCATGTAGGAAACTTTTGAGTTTCTAAACATCATGCAAGTTCATGGATTTCCGAAGGTCATGGGAGTCCTTACACATCTTGATCAGTTCAAAGATCAAAAGAAACTGAGGAAGACAAAGCAGCGCCTCAAACATCGTTTTTGGACTGAAATATATGATGGAGCCAAGTTGTTCTATTTGTCTGGTCTTCAACATGGGAAGTAAGTACTCTTTCATTTGTTGTCATTTCTCGTACTGAAGTCAAAACGTGTGCTAGATAATCTAACTCACTTTCGCTGCCTACACAGGTACCTTAATCGTGAAATCCTTAATCTCGCAAGATTCATCTCTGTTATGAAGACTCATCCACTGTCTTGGCGAACCACTCATCCTTACGTGGTTGCGGATCGTTTTGAAGATGTCACTCCCCCAGAAAGAGTTCAGTTGGACAAAAAATGTGACAGGAATGTTACCGTGTATGGGTACTTGAGAGGCTGTAATATGAAAAAGGCACATAAGGTAGGTGACTACTAGTAATATCCGCAATTTATCGCAAGTTCATCTTTGTTTGAGAGAATGATGAGCAGAAACTCTCTTGTAATGACGTCTGAAAAAACATGTTTGGTTGTCTGATTATATTTTCCTCATAGGTGCATGTTGCTGGCGTTGGGGATTTCGACCTTGCTGGCGTAACTAGTTTGCCAGATCCATGCCCTTTACCATCAGCCGCTAAAAAGAAAGGATTACGCGACAAAGAAAAATTATTTTACGCTCCCATGTCTGGTGTTGGTGATCTGATATATGACAAAGATGCAATTTACTTTAACATCAATGACCATTTGGTACAATTTTCTGAAGGAGCGGAAAACGCAAATTCTCAAAAGAAAGGTTATTTGTAGTTTCTAGATCTACCTCTCTGCCATGTTTTACGTGCTGATTTGTTAACTAATCTCTAATGCTTTTGTATCTAATCTCTAATGCTTTGACCATTCCTCTTGTTTATCCAGGAAAATTCGACCGTGGTGTAGAGATGGTAAAATCACTCCAGAACGTGATAACTCCTATTGATGAGCAGCTACAAGAAGGCCACCTCAAACTTTTTAGTGGGAATCAAGATAAAAATGCAGCCATTGAAGATGATGCGTCTGCTTCTGATGAAAGTGATAGCAGTGACTCTGATAAAAATGATTTGGACGCCTCAGATGCAGAAGAAGATGATGAAGTGAAGGTGAGAAATAGTGTGAAGGAATATGCTGAATTCAAAGATGGTAGGTATAGAAGGAAAGCAATGTTTGGAGATGATGATCATACTTCCGAGAAGGTAATTTATAATTTGATACAAACTATATACTTCCAGTGCAATCGTGCATCGCTCATTCTAGGTTCCTTTTAGTTTTATATTGTCTTTCTCCTCTTCATCTCTTGGTAAGTTAGTGGTAAGAATATAGCTTTGAAGACATAATTTTTCCCCTTACATGTAAAAGAGTACGGAGTAAGCTATATATGCTGGAAAAGTTTTCCGTTGTATCATTGATATGTTTTATATTCTAGCATAATAAATGCATTGCTGTGGTGCTCGGTATCATACCTAAGTTTTTTGGTTATATTTTAATTGCAGCTTTCTGACGAAGATGGAGAAGATGATGATGAGACAGATGACAGTGATGGAGACAATGACGGTCAATTAGCTAAAATGTCTGGTTCAGATGGTTCTGAGGACGATGATGATGATGATGAAGGTATAACAGGTTCCATAGTATCCATGAATCAATAATTATATCCATATTGTTCCTGGCCAAAACATGATTCTGATGATGACTATCAGTCCCGGGAATTCCCTAGTATTAAAAACGGTTGAATGATTTATATTTTGCTCGTCGTGATTTTCTTGTCTGCATGTCTTCTAGCCTTGTGTCTTCCCTTCTAACAGTTGTTCATTTGCATAGAAGAAGATGCTCGGCCGGCCTTCAGACAGAATACTAATCTGATGCAGCTTGTGTACGGAAAATCTACATCAAATCAGACTCCTGATATAACTGAAATCCAAGCAAGCAGTGATGATGAAGGAGGTGACGAGTTTTTCAGGCCTAAAGGGGAAAGAAAAAAGGTTTATATATTAACAACACATGTGTTTTTCTTCAGATAATTAACTGACCTTTTCCTTGGGGGAAGGCGGTGATGCATATCAAAATATCTGTAAAGCTTTACTTGTTTTTTATCTGTTAAACAGAAACTGGCAGACGATGTAGGCACTGGAAATCTTGATAGGGATGATTGTTCGAAATTTGCCAGTATTTTGAAATCCAAAAACTGGCAAGATGACAAGCTTCTGGAAAGCATTCGAGATCGTTTTGTCACTGGAGATTGGTCTAAAGCTGGCCAAAGAGCTCATACATCTGAAGCTGGCGACGATGATGATGATGAGGATGGTGAATTTGGCGATTTTGAAGATGTAGAAATGGGTGACGTTGATGCTCTCAACTTGTCTGGGGAGGGTGGCGCAAAACAGACGGAAGATAATGCAGCAATTGAAGAACGGAAGCTAAAAAAGCTTGCTCTACGTGCGAAGTTTGATTCACAATATCCTTTTCCAGATTTAATTCTTAATTGCTCACAATTCCCTGCTTTCTTATATCGTGCACTTGAATTTTCTGTCATCATGCATGTGCACTTCTCCCAGTTTTGCCTTTATTTTATCTTTTTTTTCCCGCTTGCACTAATTTGGTACTCTCTCCGTTCCACTATGTTCTTTTTGCTTTCCTATGGGATTATGGATGTGTTGTTTTTTGTTTGGTCAAGGGTGCACCGTGTCCTTGATATTAAAATTTGGGGTCATTCAAGTTTTGCTCCAGTTCCTCCTGGGGTGTTAATATAATGGGTTTGTTACTGTTTACCTTAACCTGTAATTACATACGACGGCTCTGGACTAACCGATGAAGATGCTGATAAAGAGGCTGGACCAAAGTCTGATCAAAATAATACTGGTGAAAGTGATCATTATGATAAGGTGAATCTTCTTAAAGTTGGAGTTGACATTATTCATTGCAAGTCGCAGCACAGCACTGACATTGTCCTTCGCGTATGTAGTTGAAAGAGGAAGTTGAGCTTCGACAGCAAATGAATTTGGCTGAGCTGAATGATCTAGACGAAGACATGAGGATAGAAATAGAGGGCTTTAAGACAGGGACGTATGTCAGATTGGAAATTCACGGCGTTCCTTGTGAAATGGTTGAACATTTTGATCCTCACTACCCTATTCTAGTGGGAGGAATCAGCCCCGCCGAGGAGAATGTTGGATACATGCAGGTCTGTAATCGAGCTTCACCCGCTTCTATCCATCTTGTTTATGATACATATTAAAGTTGGGTGATGTCGGTATATAGTGGACTGTGCATACATCTAATAGCATTCATGTTTTGGTTACAGGCGAGGATAAAGCGTCACAGATGGCATAAGAAAGTTCTCAAGACAAGGGACCCAATTATTGTCTCTATGGGCTGGAGACGATATCAGACGCTGCCTGTCTATGCTATTGAGGATTCCAATTCACGGCTTCGTATGCTCAAATACACTCCAGAACATATGCACTGTCTTGCTATGTTTTATGGCCCTCTTGCTCCTCCAAATACTGGCGTTGTTGCCATACAGAACCTATCAAACAGCCAGGTTACATCTTATTGCCATTCAATTTTGTGAATTTGTCTGAAATGTTTTACTTCCATTTGCTGATGTTTATCATGCCTGATTGTGCTTTGATTTTCCCTCCGCCGTCCATCTTTTTTCAAATTTCTCAGGCCTCATTTAGAATTACAGCAACTGCTGTGATATTAGAGTTCAATCACGCTGCTAAGATAATGAAGAAACTCAAGATGACTGGTTATCCTACCAAAATATTCAAAAAGACGGCTTTAATAAAGGATATGTTTACTTCAGATCTTGAAATAGCCAGATATGAAGGTGCGACAATTCGAACAGCTAGTGGAATTCGTGGAAGAGTAAAAAAGGTACAGCTTACGCAGATATAGTGCCGCAACAATGATATCTATCTGTATGATCCATTTGAATTTGGGTCTGTTGATGATACCTTGGGTTATGCAGGCTGCAAACGAAGTTATTGGTAAAAAAATTATGGACGGGGGAATCGCAAGGTGCACATTTGAGGATAAGATCCTGATGAGTGACATCGTTTACTTGAAAGGGTGGATTTCAGTGGACATTCCCAAGTTCTTCAATCCATTGACAACTGCTTTGCAACCCCGTGACCATATTTGGCAAGGTATGAAAACTGTCGGAGAGTTGAGAAGAGAGCGGAATCTTTCTGTACCAGTCAACAAAGATTCACTGTTCAAGGTAATGAAATAAACCACGGGATTCGGATTCTTTTGTTCAATTTAGTGGGTGGGGGTCAACTAAATCTGGTTGTTTGTTTGTTAACTGTTTTTGTTCTGTTTTGTTTGTGGTGTGTTGCAGCCAATTGAGAGGAAGATTCGGAAGTTCAATAAACTATCTATCCCAAAGTCATTACAGCGAGATCTCCCGTATTCATCTAAGCCGAAAGATATCCCCAAGAAAAGGCGCCCTGATAAAAGGACGACTGCTGTTATACTAGAACCGGGTGAAAAGAAAACACAGGCCCTGATTGCGAAACTCCAGCTTATTGGTCATGAAAAGGTACGACTATTTCATAAACGCAACAGCGTGTCAATAAAACAATATGCATGATTTCTTCTGGTGTTGGAATAAGGGTTGTGTTATCAAAACAAACGTAAACATCCAATGCAATTTATGCTAATCGCTCACTAAGCAGTAATCAGTGCTATTTGTACTCCGTATGTTGTGAATTAGCAGCTAGGCAGTCTAATTTGTATCTGGGCCATTAGTTAACTAACAATTTCTACAAACGATTCACGTAAGAATGTGTGCATTCGACAACTTGACTCTTATACGGGAAAATTCTGTGTTTTTACTGTAACGGGCCTTTAGGAAACCGAAGTTACTGTTATTTAGATATGTTAACACTTTGATCTTGTGCAGTTCTTATATGTGAAACCCCGCTTTTCGACATCTTGAAAATAGTGTTCAACTGTTCATTACATGCGTGCGTGCATATAAGTTAGTCTGTGTCGTGATTCTATCTATTTAGTTTGTTAACGGTGGTACTTGGGGTATTGTACAGGAGAAGAAACGGAAACGGAAGGAGGCAGAAAAGAGAGAAGTGCATGAAGCACAGAAGGCCAAAGAAGCCGTGATTTTCAAACAACTACAGATGAAGGAACGGAAAGAAAGATATCGTGAAGAGGGCAAGGCTCTAAAGAAAAGGCGGAGTTCAAATCCTCAAGACTAATATTGATCACTTTCGAGGTTGGTTCTAATTATACAAATTTTGGGTAAAAAAATAGGTTATTGAACAACAACATTTCACTTTACCAGTTTTGTTAGAACCAAAGTATTTTCTCTGAAATCGAACATTATAATGTTTACGCCGCCCCACCACCACCACCACCACCATCTCCGCCTTGTGTTACAGACGGTGGGTTTGAGTCGTTGATAGTGTCCGAGAGCTTGGAGGAACAGATGAGATGCTGGCCATGGCTGTTTCGGTAGCTAGGACTCGAGGATTATACTTCAAAAAGCATGCCATTGTGTTTGTGCCCTACTTCCATTTTCACACATTGTTAAAATTATTCTCTTGAAAGACGGTTTACAACGGTTACCTATAACCATCAACTACAATCCTAGGAAAACGTGAACTATGTCGTACTTCGTTTACCAATCATAAGGGTCTCAAATCACAATGTCTAATTGTAATCAAAGATGTTTTAGTCTAATGAGTAGTTAAGAAGTGTTGGGTTGATTCACTTTTCCGTTTTCCCCTCCATTGTAACGCGATCTATGCCTGAAACAAAAAACAATACGGAGTATCTTATTGTAATCCCTCTCAAGCAAAAATTTGATATCAATTCCTCTATTAATGCCAGAGTTGATCATGAGTCGGACCATCCTGTCAGATTGCTTCGTTTCATCATGTCCAAATTTTTAGTGTTTAGCCCTTCACATTTTT
Source organism: Agrostemma githago (assembly GCA_958450325.1). NCBI lineage: Eukaryota > Viridiplantae > Streptophyta > Magnoliopsida > Caryophyllales > Caryophyllaceae > Agrostemma > Agrostemma githago. Next base: position 78,506,603 of record OY288241.1, on the reverse strand, counting down.
GTTTTTTCGGTCAACTTTCTAGCGTTTAGCTCGAATTCGCATTTGAACCGCTGGAATTAACGCGACTAAGTACGCGTACGCGCTTCATTTTATCGAAAAAAAACAAAATCTTAATGTGGACTGTAACCAGTAAGAGTGTTGCCTAGTGGTTAAAACTTGTGGTCATCAGTCCATGGGTCTCAGGTTCAAACCCCTGTAAGCGCTCCCATGAATCTGTCGCCCACGAACGGTTTACCTATGTGCGTGGTTTGCACGCTATGCGTACAAAAAAAATGTAGATTGTAGAACCGTCTCACTAAATAATTTGACAATAATCACTTGGTCAGAGCGGATCTCCTGTCCCATTTTAGTGTTCCACTCTGTGTGCCACACCATACACTGGATGACACATCGCCTACTGAATCCAGTTGATGTGTCATCTAGTGTATAATGTGGGACACAAAATAGGACAGAAGATCCGCATTGTCACTTGGTCTTAACTCGATAAATATATTCGTCTTAAATTTGAAACGGGTCAAATATAGAAAGAATTTGTGTTTGATAACAGATAACGTGTTTGGCGCTTTTATCCCGTAACTGCCACCTCTCTCTCCGCCATTCCCACGGCCGTTGGATCAGATCGCCACCCATTCACGACGGTCAATACTCAGTATCATCCGCATTTCGATTTCTCCTCTCCTAATTAATTTATCGTCTCTAATCGCCGATCTATCTTCGCAATCTCTTATTTCTCTAATCGTTTTAGTTTTTTTAATTGATTTAATTTGATCGTCGTTTGCATTTGATTGTTCACAATTCGTGTGTTTTACAATGCATTGTTGTTCGAATTTTGATTGTAATTTGGGTGATCGAGTTGCAAATTAGGGTTTTCCACTTTTCCAGCTAATTTCAGTCTTTATGTGAGTTCTTCATTGACGTTTTTTTGAATTTTGATTGTAATTTCGTTGATCGAGCTGAAAATTAGGGGTTTTCACTTTCCCAGCTAATTTTAGTCTTTATGTGAGTTCATTGATGTTGAAATTTGATTGTAATTTGGTTGATCGAGTTGCAAATTAGGAGTTTTCACTTTTCCAGCTAATTTCAGTCTTTATGTGAGTTCATTTGTTCGCTAATTGCCGATAGTCGTGTTTTTCGATGATATGTTGTTTATTTAATGCTGGCTATGGTGTTTAATTGATAATGTTGTAAGTTCCGGACCGTCGAAAAGAAAGACTAACTTTTGTTGTTGATATTATCAAGATCATGGAGTCATCATCAAAAAGCAGTTTGAGCTCATATGATGAGCAAGAATTAAGCCATTCTGCATTGATTTAATTTGATCGTCGTTTTCATTTGATTATTCACAATTCGCGCATTTTACTATGCATTGATGTTTTGAATTTTGATTGTAATTTGTTTGATCGAGTTGCAAATTAGGGTTTTCCACTTTTCCAGCTAATTTCAGTCTCTATAGGAGTTCATTTGTTCGTTAATTGCTGATAATCATGTTTTTCGATGCTATTGTGGTTTATTTAATGCTAGCTATGATGATTAATTGATTATGTTGTAAGCTTCAGACTGTCGAAAAGAAAGACTAACTCTTGCTGTTGTTGATATTATCAAGATCATGGAGTCATCATCAAAAAGCAGTTTGAGCTTATACGATGAGCTAGAATTAAGCCATTCTCCATTGATTAATGGACTCCCGGACGACATTGCGCTGTTTTGCTTAGCTAGGCTTCCTAGAAAATATCACGCTGTCCTAAAATGTGTGTCCAAGAGATGGAGGGACTTGATTTGTAGCGATGAGTGGCGGGATTATCGTCATAAGCATAATCTCAGTGAAAGTTGGATTTATGCTTTGTGTAGAGATAAGAGTAATGATCAGTTGTGTTTTTATACTTTAGATCCTAGTTGTTGTACTAGGCAAAGTTATTGGAAGATGGCTCCTCGTTTTCCGCCTCATTGTTTGAAGAGAAAGGGTTTCGGGTTTGTAGCTATGGGGAAGAAACTGTACCTGTTGGGGGGTTGTGTTTGGTCTGAAGATGCCTTTGATGAAGTTTATTGTTACGATGTATCTGCGGATACTTGGAGTGAAGGAGCTTCGATGCCAATGGCTAGGTATTTTTTCTGCGTTCTGTCAGCTTGAAATTTCATTTGAATATTTGATTATGCTGTATGAACTTGCACAGGATATAGTTAATTCAATATACCGTTGTTTTTCACTAGGATGTGTATCTTTGTCCGTTATTGTTCCAAAGAATTAAGTTGCCAGTGTTCTATATCAAGGAATCAAGGATGATTTGCTATCAGCCCGAGAAAAAAACTTGACTGTACTTTAGTAGCTTCGATACATGTTAGTTGACTACACCTTTGATTATACAACTTGACACAATTCTCATGTGCGACAGTCATGATGATGGCCCATATAATTGGGATGATTATTCTTTGCATAGTTAGGGGCCGTTTGGTTGGAGGGTTTCAGGAAAGGGTAAGGGTAACAAACTAACCGATTCCCCTTGTATATGTTTGTTTGGGCAAATTAATGAAACCCTTTACTTATTTGGCCTATTAGTAAAACCCCACATCCTTCTAGATTGAAAACCCCACCCCCAAGGGTTTGGAATTTTCTTTCCCTCCCATTACCCTATCCCTCTGCCTCCCTCTCCAAAATATTCAACAAATATATATATAAAAAAAACATTTTAGAAACATAAAATTGCAAAAACAATTTAATTTCTATTTTGATAACCAAACAACAAATTTAATTAGAGGTAATCTATTTTCTTTCCCATGTTTCCCTTTCCCCTCTGCGAACCAAACGCTCCCTTAGTTTGTTGTACTGAGTTTATATATTCCGTAGTTAATAGTTTGGTTAGTATATGGGTGGAGTTTATAGTTATTAGTTTGGTCTAAATTTTATTAACTTTGGACTGCCATTCAAAAGGTTAATTGATGACATGGCTCATAAACCGGATATTATGGGTTGGCTCTTGACATGCCGCGTAAGCTCAGGTGGTAAGAGCCCGGTTACTCGGTTGGAGGTTGAGACGTAGTGCGCTCTTCTCTAGACCAAAAAGAACAAAGCTTGACATGCCGCTTCTCATGTGTGTACCTCATTTGGTCATTCTTGTAGGTGTTATTTTGGTTGTAGCACTCTGGACGGGAAGATATATGCTATTGGTGGTTATGGATTGAAGACGAGCACTCGACACTCATGTGATACTTACGATTCTCGTTCTGATACTTGGGACTCTCATTCCAACCCAAGTATCATCCTCGACATAGAAGATTCGATAGTGATGGATGGTCAAATCTATGTAAGATCTCGCGCTTCAACTATACCTCCCCATGTGTCTATGGCTACCTATGATCCATCAAATGCCAGCTGGCAACATTCTACTGATGATGACATGGCACTGGGGTGGCAGGGGCCTGCTGTTGTGGTCGAAAATAACCTTTATATCTTGGACCAAAGTTCAGGAACTAAATTGACTATGTGGGTTAAGGAGACCAGAGAATGGGTCACTGTATGTAGGCTCTCATCTCTCCTAACTAGACCACCCTGCCAAATGGTGGCCACAGGAAAAAATATCTTCATTGTCGGCCGAGGGTTGACCACAGTTGTCTTGGATGTTGGAAATGTCAGTAACACTGAGAGAGTGGTAGCTTGTTCATCTATACCCGTTATTACTTCTGACAATTATGATATTATTAGCTGTAAATGTGTGGCGATATGAATTTATTCTGCTTACTCCGTTTGTGGCTTATGTCATGTACAAGTTACTGTACTACAATATCGGATTTATAAATCGACTGTGGTTCACACTTTACTAAGACTTGAAAATTTGTTTTACATACTGTTTATTTATACTATTTTCCAATCTTGCAGCAAAATTTAGCATAATTGTGGCGTAGATTGTCACTAATTATCAAGAAAAAGGCTTGGTTATTTTGTTGGGTATGAACACAGTCTCTAATATTTTTCCTTTTCTACACAAATGGCTAGAGAGGAAAGATAGACAACCAGGGGCGAGAATGATACTCATAAAGATAAATGGAATAACTGAAGTTCATACCACAAATTGTACATGAATCAGTTGTTAATTTGGGATTAGCATGGTAAAATAGGTATCTTCATATTCTTGCTATGTAAAGTCAGCCGTAAGTTTAGTTGGCTTTTGTTTTTATAATTCTTTTTGTTCAAAGAGAAAAGTAGTTAGAAAGTCATCTTATAATGATTTTTAGAAACTAGATGCATGTAAATTTGAACATTCCCCGGATATGCGGACTGTATGCCTGCATAGCTGCACAACTACCACAATTTTTCTTCTGGAAGCTTTGAAGTCCCTGTGAATCTGTGATCATGGCCTGAAGTCAACAATATGGTAAGTACCTTAATTATATACCCCTCTCTTGTCAATTTGTAGCTTACGCGGTGGTTCTGGTGAGGGGTGTAATGGCTAATAGTTAGCATACTGTCTAAGAGTCACAGTTTGTACCTCAACTTCGAAGCAATACTTTCCAACTTACCGAGAAAATAATTTCCTGCTCTATTATATATGTGTAGGTGCAGACGTACAGTTGCATAATTGTCAGCAGCAAATCCATCATGAGTATCATGACGGAGATTTTTAAAGTGTATCTGAGAGAGAAGGGGAATTACACAAGTAAGCTATGAACCCTATTCTTATCTTGAATTTCTAGCCTTGATAGGTTGCATTACAAGTTACAATTGTTTGGTATGAGTAGGAATGGTGAGGCATCCTGAACTTTTGGAGAAAATGACCTGGTATACAATTGATTTACAAAAATACGTACTTATGTCAAACTTCTCTTTTCCTGAAATTTTCCAATGTTTTTTTCAATTGGTGTAGTTACCTTTTCCTAAATTTCATTATGTTTCTGCATTTTAATTTAAAGAACTAATGCCAGCATGAGATTTTGATGCTTTGATTCTGGATGTTTACTGTATAGTTTGGAACACATCTGTTCAATTTAAATTGCTTCAGAGCTCGCAAGTATTGTTTCTTATTTCTTATCATTTCTGTTCCTGACCGAGGCAGAAAGACACTGTATTCTTTGGTTTGATATTATGATGATTGAGCCAAAAGTGGCTCGCACAGGTTGCATTTTCTTCTGCCTTGTAGTAACAGTCATCTAATACAATTATTTACATTTTTCATTTTGGGTTATCGAAAACACTTCCCCTGTGTTATCATGGAGGGAAATTTGTGTGTGTTAAGTAACATGGGGGAAGGTTGCATACATCCAACTCCTGTTACGTTATTACATAGCTATTTACAGGAGCCTGGATGCGACGCACTGGTATTATTGTTGAGTTCTTCTTGTTGCTTATTTCTTATCTGATATCTTTCTCTTTGTAAACAAGGAGTTATATTCACACGTCAGTTAGATTGTTGAAACATAGAATCCAAGTGATTTATTACACAGATCATCATAGAACTTTGTTAAACTATTTATGGTAGTCAAATATAGCTTTGGCATGCTATCTAAACCCCCAAAGGGATTATTTTTGAAGTCATATCTGTTATGCTAAAAAATACTCCTACTCCGTATATATTTATTTTTTCTGGTAGTTGAAAAGGTTGTTCCACATTTTTTCTGCCCCTTCTCCTTTTACCTCTCCACGTGTTATTTATCTGTTTTGATTATTGTTTTTTTTGTATTCACCTTTTTTTCGTTTAACTTCTTTTGTCAGTGTTGATTTCAGACGACAATTCATGTTAGCAGGCCCCAAATAATGTTGGGATTAGCTTTATTGTCCATATTCTTACCAAATTCGGAAGGTTGTTTTCTGGGCAAAATTGGCTTGTTTTCTGATCCGTGATTCTCAGTTTCTCGTAGCTTATGGATGGAACTCTAATCTGGATGTCAATTTTAAAAATGGGTCACTAAGTTGTGTTTTTTTAATCGTAAAGTAGGAGTCATTCAATGCATTTCTCGACTTAATATGATCTCGAGTCGTTAGAAACTGCTTCTTTGTGTTGCTAAGGCAAGGGTTAAGGCTACATACATCAGACCCCCGCCCCACTTCATAATTTGGAGGAGAGGGAGCTCTTGAGGCACTGTTTTTGTCGTAGTATTCTTTTTTAGTGTGCAATTATCTTTTGATTTTCTCCTTTAATTATCCCACACCTGCAAAATCTGCAGGATTCAAGTGGTCTCTTTTAATTAATGTTTTTGGGTGAGGTAAATACGTTATCGTGTCGTTTTCTTATCAAAATATAGTATGGTTCTTGCTGTTATCCCCTGGCCCCGTTAATATCTTGTCATATGGTAATTTATTTTTGATGAAAACCCCGTATCTCTCATGATATTTTTGATCATTTATTGGAAAATAATCCTGGCTTCTTTCTAAGTAAAATTTTAATCTATTTAAAAGTCCATTCATCTGCATTGTCTCTCAACATAGATACTCCGTATTACATTCTTCTCTTTCTCCCTTCATTTCACTCCTTTTTTCCCCTTTATAGTGCTCTAGCGTCATGGACACACTGTCGTCAATGGGTATTTGTATTCTATTAGTGGATCATAACCGTGCTAGTTTAGTGAGAGAGTCACTCTTGCTCAAGTCTAAGTATCAAGGTCAGTACCACCGAATTGTGTGTATACGTATATATGTGCTTGTGTATCTATTTGAATAGCCTCTTAGATTTACTTAACTGATTAAATTATCAGTATAAGTGCTATTGTTATCATCGTCATTATTTGATTGGTATCAACCTATCATGGTATTAAATTTAAGACATGACGTTAAATCCCAACCAAGTTATTATGGTTTTAATGTTTACCACATCCACATTTTGAGGCAGTCATTGCCACATTTATGGGATAACAATCAAGATAAATCCTACGACTGATTTCGAAATCAAGTCTCAAACTGGGAATCAATACCATGTTTTTTGTTGTTTTCGCATGGCAACTTTTGTTAGCTGGTTGTCAGCATTTCTCCACAATATAGTAAATCTAGTTCATGTTAAGTTGTTGACTGGTACAGTTCTTTATTTGTGCTTTTTGATGACCCTTTTGAGTTCAGAAGATTCCTGTCCTTGCAAATTTATTTCTACGGAGTACCAGTCTTTCACTCATTAGTAGTTTGTGCACCAAATAGTCCATCTTTTGCTTCTTATGCTAGAGTTTACTCTGGCTAACTTGGAGGTTGGATGCTTTTGTGGTTTTGTATTGATGTGTGTGTTAGAGGCTTGATTGGTTGAAGAAAGCTCCGGGGTCCATCAGGCGATTTTTTTTCCAGTTTTCCTTACCTTGTTTTTACCCATTCTGTGAGTCTTGTTGAAGGGTAAAGAAAATAACTAGGAGTTGTTGTGGGGTTTCTAACGAGATGAAAGTCGGTCTTGTATGGAGCCTCTTGGCTTTTTGATCAAAAGAAGTTAGATTATTTGACGTATAGATTATTGGACGTATGGACGTCAGTTTCCAGATTTTTTTTTTGGCAGTGGCTCAATATTAATCGAGTTCTGTTGGTGTGATACGCTATATAACAGTTACCAATACTTGTGTCTGGCTTGGGACTGTCTGTTAGTGTTATCAAATGAAGTATCAGCTGTGCTTTATTTTTCCTTTTTTTAGGCCAAGGATCTGTAGACTAACTTCTCCTCTTTGTGACCTTTCTATTTAGTGTATATAAAACAGTTGAGAGTTTGAGACTATGCCTTTATGATTACATCCTCATTGTCACCATTCACTGACTCAATCATCCTGTTGTTTTACTAGTTATAACGGCTGACAGTGGAAAAGATGCTCTGCACATTCTACAGAAGAAAAAGCACGAGTTTAACTTGGTCCTGACAGCCTCTGATTTGGATGATATGAGTAGCTTTCAGTTTATGAGAAAAGTGGAAATGAAAACTCAGCTGCCTGTGGTTGGTAAGTTTCTTGCTTCACTCCTTAGTCCCTACGTATGTTTCACTATGATTTTCTTGTTTGACTTTTAACGTTTACATCACAACATCATGACCATTTTTTTGCATTTACAAAAAAAAATAGTTACAGTACTTTTATTGTAACATGTTGTAAAGAGTTTCGATACCAAATGTAAATATTTTAGCTGTATTGAAAATGTTTGTGCTTGCCACTATGGTTTCCCTCAAACTTTGATCTTAGAAAGTCAAACGGAAAGATTTGTGGAGAAGATCGAACATTCTTGTAAAATAAATAAAAAATATTGGGTGCTAATGTCTTCCATTTTATCCAGCGATGTGTGACTGTTATGATCAAGCGGCCATTATGAAAGCTCTTATGGCCGGAGCCATTTTTTGTCTTGTGAAGCCGCTGAATGCTGATGACATTGGAAACCTCTGGCAATTTCCCATGTTGAAGCAAAGGAGGGTCATGGTTGAACCCTGTCAGTTCCCCGTGATGGGTATTCCAGAAGCAATGAGAAGAGAAGTTGCTCAAGAGTCCACAGGAATTCAGGTGGGCAGTATTCCGAGAAACGAACCCCTGATGCGTGAGAAATATCAGAAAGGAAAGGTGGACAAACTGGAGAGTGTAAATGGCTGGTCCATCGGGCAGTCATTGGCATCTGTTTCGACACCAGATGTAGAACACAAATTGGTGAAAAGTGTTGAGGATTTGGGCCGTTCTGGTATGAACCTTCCACTTGGCACTACTTTAATTTTTTATACTAATGTTTTCATAAACATGTTTTCTCCCCTTTTATCTTGATTCAGACTCTGTTCCACCGTTGTTAGCTCGCCGTCTTAATGCCCCTGGGATTTCTGGCACGGTTGTGGTAGAGGAACCACAGGTTCGTCTCTTATACTCCGTACTAGTTACTATTCAAATTTCTGATGTCTGGAATGAGTTGCGTGAACCATTGGATAATTGTTACAAGGTTTTTTCAAGACTATTGTTCCTCTGTCATTTGCAAATTTGTCGTGATTTTAGTTTAAATCATGCATCATTACCACATCTTTCTCTTGCTTCAAGTCAATATATCATATATGTTCTTGTACAATTTTGATATTGCAGACAGCCCATATACAATAGCATCATTACCCATGTGCCTTAAGGGATACCGCAACGCTAGTATGATGAGTCGGTCTCAATGACCTCTCATGCAAATTGTTATCAGAGTTGAATTGAATGACTGTAACTTCAGAATAAAACAGAAGCACAACTAGTCCAATAAGCTACTCGTATTTTGCTTCATTGTATAGTCCACAACAAAGTGATAGTAAGTTTTTGTCCATAGAAAATGGAATACATATTCTCTTATACATTATACGAATATGGATGTCAACCCCTCGAATATCTTGCACACAGATGTAGATTTCAGTCGTCAGAAACTCAATGATACAGTTATAAATTTGTAAGTGTTATCTTATCCATGAGAATGAGGTGTTCCTGTTAGTTTGTTAGAAACTTACTCTGTATAATAAATTGATCTTCACGTATATTGGAAAACGGTATATAATCAAATGAAACAGGAAGTACATTTCTGGACTAAAAAATTAAACGTGATAAGAGTAACGTAGATTGTGACTTCTCTCCAAAAAAAAAATTGTGTTCTTGGTGCAGCAATTTGAAGCCAATTTGAGACGGCAGTGGGAATTACAATCTAGAATGTTTGATGCTGAAGAATCATCTGCTTCTTCTCCAAGCTCGCCTCGTCTGGACAGCCAACCTATGGACCTTCAGGACAATAACAACGATGAATGCATCACATACAACGACAACGATGAAGAAGAAAGCGGCGAATCCGCCTTCAAAAAGTATCTCGAAAACCCCCATAGTCGGGAGCGACTAAAAAGACTAGTTGAGGTATCCTTGCGTAAATGGTGTGCTATTCTGATACCAACGGCATTATCTGACACACCACCTCTAGAAACTGTTTTCCCCGATGCATCGGGTGTCCCACCCATTTCAGCGCCGGTCACTCTGGCTATTTTTCTAGAAACCTTTATCCATACTCTCATGGCTCTTCGACACGCACCACCAGGGTTCTGGCGTGAAGTGGCATCAAAGATGGCATTGACAGGCCCATCAATTTCATCAGAGTTTAAGGGACGCGATGAAAAACTCGAGAGGTTCCTGGAGGAAATGGATATTGAAGATATATTCCATACTATCGAGGAGCTTCTTGGTTGAAGGACTCGTGCTTTGGATTCTGAATAAGGAGGTAGTCACTTCCTTACATTATGCTGTTTTAGTTTTGCTGTGACTTTGTTAAGAATGCTACTCCCTCCGTTTTTTGTTTTTTTTTTCCGCCTCATTTCTTTCATATATGAGGAATATTTTATCGAAGTGAGGTGAAAAATAAAAACGGAGGGAGTATTATTGTGGTTTTCGAACTCTGTTTGAGTACTCCCTCATGCTGCAAATGTTTGTGATGCATGTTTATTTAGATGTTTTTGAAGATATGTTTGTGCTTGCTTAATCCAGGGATTTGGGTTTAACTTACCCATTGTTCGTGACGTTCATATCCATTACAAACCTGTGACGGTCATAATGCTTAGGGAATAGCAAATGGGTTGTATGTCTTTAGCCACTTACGTGGTTATATTTGACCCGTTATAAGCTTGTGACAGATTATTATGGCACTTCGTTTTGGTGTCCTTGGCCCGTATCATATGTTGAGTTTGATGCTACATCGTTCCTATTTTTTAGGTCGAGCCTGCCACGGTTTAATGTAGCTAATGGGCTGCATGATCGTGAGTTATCGGTTAAACTTGGCACTTGCCCAATCACTTTTGGGCGATATCCAGATTTTACACCGTACTATTCATGTTAATTTTGGGTCTTTATCAGCTTTTTCGGCCTGGATTGGTTGTCAGGTATATCGAGTCTAAGAATGCCAATAAAACCGGATGTTAAACTGTAGGATTGTCCTATATTATAAGAGGGTCCAAAATGAGAAAACTTAATTAAAAAGGGGCAGTTACTACTGCTAGAAATAAAAAGGGAGATTATCAATTGAGCAGTTGTGCTATAATTGTGAATACTAGAGCTGCAAGTTGAGCATGATAAAAAGCCACAAAGTCCTCCCAAATAGGTGGATTAAGTAAGGTAGCCTAAAAGCCTAAATAGGTGGATTTTAGTTCATAGTAAAAGGGTGGCTCAAAAAGCCCAAATACTCTCTTTCGTTCACCGAAACCTATGAAATACGAGTACTACGTGTTTATATGTTGGATATATGTAAGAAGTATTTTTTAAATCTATGACAGGATATTTTAATTAAATGGTAGCAATCCAGTGAACGGGAAGGGGGTAGATTTCCAATTTTACTTCCGACAAGGCGACAAGTGAACCTCTCCCGTTATCACAATTTCGTTGCCATATCGGTGTCCACTCCTCTACTCAAGATCGCCTCTCGAGCACCTGGGAATAGGGATGGCAATGGGTCCGGGACCCTACCCGGACCCGTCGGGTCTTACCCTAATGGGTCGGGTACGGGTCCTCTTTTTTTTAGACCCTGCGGGTACGGGTCGGGTATGGGTCCTTCAATAATTTTTCGGGTCCGGGTCCGGGTCCTATATATTGGACCCGGACCCGACCCTTGGACCCGTTAAAATTATTTTTTTTTTTTAAAAAGAAAAAAAGAACTTAGTGGATGCGGTAATTCAATGTGTAGTATTGTAAATGAAACTAATACAAACCACAATGGGAGACGGAGACCTTACATTAGCAATAGAAATTAGAAATTAACCGCCAGTTATTCTAATATGTATACCGAAACTCAGTAAATACCGAATTTCACCTCCTTTATCATTACGTCAGGCGTTTTTAGTGTCTGATTTAAAGTCAATTAAGTCATACAACTTCCGTTTTATTCATTTATTTGCATTTATATTTATTGTGAATAATATTTTAATCAAAGGCGAACAAATAAACGAGACGGAAGAGTATATATTAAAAAAATGTACAATCGGGTCCGGACCCGTGAAGGACCCGGACCCTACCCGGACCCATCGGGTCCGGGTAAGGGTCTTAAAATTTTGGACCCTTACGGGTCCGGGTCGGGTCCGGGTCCAACTTGTGAAACACGGGTCCGGGTCCGGGTCCGACCGGACCCGACCCATACCCGTCCCGTTGCCATCCCTACCTGGGAAGATTCGAAAACAAAAATTAATTCGTAAATGAGCTATCAAAAGCCTCAAAACTAACTAGAGTCGATGACTATGACATTTGGTATTAATGAATCGGTTAGTCTTCCTTGTGGCATAACTATCTGTCGTATCGTTATAATGGGTCAAATAATAACCATTCAGATAGATAAAGACAAAGCATGAGTATGACCGTATGATCCATGTGATTTGCTTCTGTTTTTTTTTTTATCTAAATGAACATTATTTGACATGTCACATTAATATGACAGATATGTCCATCGCAAAAAATAATTTTTGGTAATGAATATTTGCGATTTTACTTCATAAATGCAAATTGATCCCTAGATTAGTTACCCATAAAATATATTCATACCTAATAACCTAGGTACAAATTATACTATACAACTGTTGTACCATACGACATACTGAATTTATGATAAAAAATTACTGTATCACTTTATGTTATTTAGTGACAACTTTATTTTAAATAGTGACCACTTTTTTATACGAAAAAATGGTAACTATTTATACGAAAGTGATAACCAGCTAATACTTTTTACCATAAATTACAGATTTTTATTATTGTCGCACGGTACAACGGTGGTACGCTATAATTACTGTAACCTAGGATAGTAAAAGGAGATCTCTTAAATGCGATTATTTTTTAAAATAAAATTACCATTTTCTAAGTTCGTGTCCAAACATTAAAAAAGTGGTTCTCGATCTTCGTGTGTCAAAAAAGTTACGACATGTTTCCTATTTGTTCCCGTCCATATTTGTTCTTTTTCAAATTTAGCAATTGTATGATATTCTTTTCGATCTATCCCACGAAAATCCACGCCCAAGGGAGTTTGGTCTAGTCTTCGAGTTTGGGTTTGTGTTAGACCAATCTCCGACTCTATCCGATCCTAGATTTAGAAGACCGAGACTATCCGATCTGGTTTTGGACCCGTGAACACCATGAGTCCATGACAAGACCCACGACTAAATTTATAAAATGTATTCCCTCCGTTCAAATTCAAAGGATATGTGTCTTTTCACATTTGCCGAGACATGTTTTACACCGTCATTATTTTTCGTTTTACATTAACAAAAATTATAAAAATTCAATATTCTCAATCTACTTACCAAGACGAATAAAACAAGATACCACATGATTATATTTTCTCTTATAGATTATCGGGAATGTTAATGATATCTTGAGTTGTGAATAATGTCAAAAATAAAAGTGTATCCTTTAAATTTAAACGGATGAAGTATAATACAGTACTGTATTAGGGAAGCCAAACTCCCAAAACGAAGGGATATAACACGTCGTTCAATGCATCCTTATTGTTCCTAGTCCAAATTCAAGGCATTTGGACAACAGAATCAAACATACCACGATTATTATTACGGTTTTTCTAACGTGTGTCAACTGGGCACAAGTTAATATGTTAATCAAGAAATAAATTATCATTATGTTGTCTAAGTATGATAATTAAGAGTTGATATTTCAATTTATCGTGATAATATTATTGTGATTTCTCACTTAATTAACATATTACTGAGCACACGTTAGAAAAACCATTATTATTACTGAATGTACTCGTAAAATGTACTATGATAAAAATAAATGATTGAATGTAAAGAATTGAATGGAAGGGAAGAAACGTTGAATCTCGTATAAATTTCACAACAACTCAAACACACTCCTCAGTTTTCACTTCTCTCCATCCCAATCCTTCCTACCTTTTCTTCTTCGATCTGCAATACATTTACAAAATGTGGTCTTCTCTTCCTGGACGACATCCCACCCTTCATTTTTACGATTTTGAGTTTGATTCAGTTTCGTTTGTCAATTCAATGACCTTATTCATAATGATCAACTTCTACCGATTGTGAGTCTTTCTTTATCTTGCTCCCTTTATTTTATTGATTTTATATTTGTAGTTAATTAGTGAAGTATTGTTCTGTATCAATTGTTTTTCTTTTGATGTTGCTTTTTAGTACAGTATATGATTTTTTTTTCCATTGAAACACGTCAATGTTTTTTTTGATTATTTTACTCGTATGAAATAATAGTAATGTACGATGTTGAAAATAAAATCTATCATGGTCATGGACTCATAAAATATATTATTTTCATTCAAATCCACTATTCACTATTCATTTTGGTACATTTATTGAGACGCATTTTATAGTAGCTATATGTTTCATTTTAGAAAAAATTATTTAAAAAACAAAATACTATATTTTCACTTGTAGATTGTCGAGAATATCGTGGTTAAAAAAGAATGAAGAGTGAATTTGAAATAAAATAGATTGAAAAGATAAGACTTGGGGCTACCAACATTAACCTAGTCCCAAAAAAAACTTGGGGCTACCACCATTAATGAATGTTAAACTCCCGATTTTAATTTAATTAATTATATCGTTTCAATATTAGTATTATTAGTTTTTTAGTTCTAATAAGTCCTCTCCTTTTTGGAGAGTTTCGCCTCCATCAATTGATGAGTTTGACTCTCTTTTAGGAGAGGTGTTAAATCTATTATAGTGGAGAGTACGCGTTTCGCTCTCTTTTAGGAGAGGTGTTAAATCTATTAGAGTGGAGAGTACGCGGAAGTATCATAATAGTGCAGAAGCGGAAATCAAAATCTTAGTGAGAGATCTTTGTTTTAACGAGAATTTATTTTACTCAAATTTTATAGTATTGTATCCGTTCAATTTCGATATAAGTTAGAGATATCGTAGGAACTTTTTGTCATTTTATTAATGAAATGTTCTATTCACCCAAACAAAAAAATAGACCGAAGATAGAATTGTGAAACCCTAATGGATGATCGTGAATATGATGAATCAAACATCAAACAAGTTAGTTACTCGTATAATAATGAGGGATTTTGGGGGAAATTCATGGGAGATACTGAAACTCTAGGAAGCAAAATATTAGGGTTTTGATTGATTATTTCAAGGAACAAGAAAAATGGGTGTGGATCTCTCTTACTGGATTTTCCAACATCAAATTTTTTCTCCAAAGGTTCAATCTTTCACTCTTTGGTTTATTGTTTACTTGCATGTTTCATCACAATTTTGTGATTTACCATTGTTGTTGCTTAGAGCTATGTTAATGGTGGGTTGATCATGGTATGCTTCTGTTTCTATATTGTTTATCAGTCGCTTTAATAGTCATTTGAATGTTAATCTTTGCAGGGTTGCAAAGGAACGGGAAAAGTTGCAGATTACGGTGGGTTAATTACTTAAGGCCGGGGCTGAAACGAGGGCTGTTCAGCTCTCAGGAAGAAGAGTTGATTCTAAACCTTCATAAAAACTTGGGTAACAGGTAATAATAATATCACTACTCAGTTCATTTTCATCTTTACAAATATATTCATAAATTGACAGTTGTACTTGGTAATATCATCTTTTTAGCTGTTAAATATTACCAATTGGATTAAAAAAATTCATAATTTTGTTGATTAGGTAGTTGATTGTCATATTCTCCCCCTAATTGAGTCACATGTGTCCATTTCATTCAGTAATTACTGTCTTAAGGACCACATTACTTGGAGCATTCACATGAATATATAAGTCACTGCTAATTCAACGGAAGATGTCTTAGCTCAATGGTTAAGACTAGGTACCCTAGATAATAGGTCTCGGGTTCGAATGATGAATGAATAACCGAATGTGTGATTGTTCAGGTGGTCAAAAATAGCGAAGCAATTGCCCGGAAGAACCGACAATGAGATTAAGAACTATTGGCATTCTTACTTGAAGAAAAAGGCGGAACCCAAAATCGACCAAAACCCAAAATTTACAGCGAAATTTTACGCTTTCAATTTCCTATGGTGGGTTGATCATGGTATGCTTCTGTTTTTTTTACTGTAATACTAGGGTAATGGGTTTAAATCATAGAGTAGTAGTTAATTGTATTTTACCATGATAAAGATCGTATTGGATCGATGTGTTCGATTATTTTACCATGATCCATGATCTGGGTTCAAACCCGTCAAAATTATAATTGGATTATGGGATTGTGTCTTTCACTTTGAAGAATCTCAGATGAAAACTTTGAGCTATATGTTGCTCAAACTCGTTAGCGTGTCTAGGTGTCTGACAGAGCTAATTTTATGAAAATTCTGCATATTTTAGCTTAGAGCAAAGAGTCCAAGTGTCATACACATGTCTGTGTTTGAAGTGTCGGACACGGGTAGATGAGATAATTAGATGAGTCGGAGTAACGTAGGTCTAGAATGCCGTTCGTGCAGACGTTAACCTATAGTTCTTTCAGAAGTGGAAACTATTTACTTCATTTATAATTTCCTGCTCGATTTCTTACCAGTTAAACACCGATTTGTTGTTCTGTACTTACGACTGTAGAGGGATATACTGCCATGTATATCATGTTTTGTTTGTAGAGTAATTGAAGTCCTATCGCCTGTGGCCTGTGGGTCGTGAGGTGTCGTCTCTTGTCTTTTGTCTCTAACAGGAACTTAGGCTTGGTTCTTTTCAACGCCTACATGGCCGCACGACTATTGCTGCATATTTTCACGAGGAAGCTTCTTTGTCTTCATGACCGCAGCTTGAAGTCAACAATATCGTAAGTACCTCTCTATTTGGTCTCTTTTCAGCAACATTACAATTGTTTAGTATGAATGTTCGTGCTCTCGAAGTAGGTCTGCACCCTTAACTTTTGGAGATAATGTTCTCGTATATCGCCATAAATCAAATTTCTCCTATATTATCTGTTTTGTGAAATTCGTATCTTTGTTAAAATTTCCTTTTATCGGTATATTTACACCTCATTTTTAGTCAGTGACAGTCACTTGGTTTTCCAAAATCGATCATGTATCTACATTTATATTGTAGTATAGTCTACAAATCACCGTTTTTTTCAGTTTAAATTGTTTCGGTGCTTGCAAGTTTTTTTGGTGTTGCTTATTTCTTGTGTGAAATCTTTGCCTTTTGTAAAAATCTCGGTTTCATTGATGCTTTAGTTAGATCACGGAAACGATATTTAAAGTCATATCCTAAGCAAATATGTTTCTTAACTCATCCTAGAACTTTGTTAGATTATTTATGGTAACCATCAATCCAAGTCTCTAATGAAACGATATCTAAAATCATATCGTTTACGTTAACACCAGTAATTAATACTTCATATTCTGGTAGATTCGGAAGGATGTTCCACGTTTATTTATTTATTTTCTCTCTTATTTGCTATCCACATTTATTTGTAAGGACTACATGTTTAGTTTTTTTTTTATTTACTTTGTTCTGCGCTCTTCATTACCCCCTTATGGTTTATAATTGGGGTGTTGGTCGCAATGGCGGTCGTGGTGTTGAAGTCGCGGAATTGCCTTTCACTCAGCAATCGCGCTTCGTGTTGTGGTTATTGTGTTGATATTTTTTAGCAGCTTTTGTAGATATTTACCTCATCTATTGTCTATTTCATATAAATTTAAGATTAAATACATTAAGAATAATGAATTTGACCAATGTTAAGACAACTTTTACTGCTTCTCATACAAAATTTGGTGGTCACCCAAAAAAGATTAAGGGCGTGTTTGGATCGAGGGATTTGGAAAGAAAGGGAGTGGAAGCGGAGCAAGTGATGTAGAATCACTTGTTTCTTTAGCAAATGAGGATGAAATGAAATGGAGGGGGAGGGATTTGGAGAGGTCCATTTTCCCTTAACAACAACAACATTAGAGCCTTAGTCTTAAAATGATTTGGTTGGTTAACATGAATCAATATTTGAAGTCCTCAAGTCGTCATCTAAAAACAAACTAAAATAAATAAATTAAATGAAAGGCGGACAATACAATAAAATAATAACAAAGATAAAGATTCAAACGCAGAATTAAGTTAAATTAAGTCAAAAGATTTGGAGGGAAATTGTATCCAAACACTCGCACCATATCTTGCCTTCTAAACAAAACCTAGGGTGTGTTTGAATAGGTGGATTTGGAGGGAAAGGGAGAGGAGTGAGGAGTGATTTGGAGGGATGTAATTCCTTTGTTTGATTAACAAAATTTAGTAGAGGGGCCTCCTTGAAGGCAAAATGTTTTCCCTCCATCATACTCCTTTCGTTGCAGTCATTTGTTTACCTTTTGTTTTGCCACAAAGACTAAGGAAAGAGGATAGGATCGTTTGTAGTTATTGTTATTGGGTGAAAAGTGGATTATTGATGATTAAATTACCAACGAAAACAATCTTAATATAGAAAGGTAAACAAAGGACTTAGACATCCTAAAATGGAAAAGTTAAACAAATGATCAGGACTGAGGAAGAAAGAAAGAATTAGAGGGAAAATTTATTATCTCCATTCTTCCTCTCCTTTGCTCTCATTTTGTTATCCAAACACACCCTTAGGCTTTGTTGTTATTGTTGTTGCCAAAGTGGATGGTTCTACTTCCTCAGTATCATCTGTTGTACGTTTTATACATTTTGAAAGTAATATTTTAATCAAACGGAAACAAATGACCGGGACGGAGGAAGTGTATCTTAAATCTTCACATGATAAAGACAGTCAATTTGAATGCGTAACGTCCTTGGTTTTTATTATGATTTTCTTCTTTCCCACAACTCCAATTATTTACTGCCATATTAAGTACTCTTCTTCCTTAAATAAGTTTTTGGGTAGGTCTTCCCCATCGTGTGTCGTTTTCCTCTGAAAGCCAGGTGATATCTAGGTGTATATGGTAGATTTTAAGAAATAATTAAGTATTTTCCTTGGGAAAATTGGCTCCCATGATATCCGGTATGGATCATTAATTAGGAGATGATTCTGGGCTTTCTCATACGTTATTTTTCATATCCTATATAAAGAGACCATTCATCTCCATTGTTGATCATCATAAACATCACATCCTCTTCTCTCTCTCCCTACATTCCATTGTTTACTTTCTTCCTTTTTTCAAAGCAGCATGGCCTCAGGTTTGCCAATGGGTATCCGCATTCTTTTGGTCGACGGTGACACTGCTTCTTCAACAACACTGGCACCGTTGCTCCGGTCCTTTAACTACCAAGGTTATTTCCACCTTTTTATGTATACTTCGTATGTGTGTATTAAATTTCTCGGAAATTCATGTGGTACCTCTGAGTTTTGCTACTTCGCATGTGGTACTTCCTTTTCAACAAAAAAAAATTCTTTAACCAAAGGTCGTGTCTAATTTATTTATTTTTTATTCGATCAATTTTTACAAGAATTACATTTTGAAAAAAATTGTTGCGTTTCGAACTAGTGGCCAAGAGATATGGTAAGTCGGTTTATTTGGTGGGAAAAACTTTGACAGACAAAAACTCTCAGCCACAAGTTAAGATAATTTGTACGGAGCAGTTCTCAATTTCTCATAAAGACCATTGATTTGGGAAAAAAAAATCATCATGTGAACTCATAAACTCGAGTTATGATCAAACAATGTTTTTTTGGTTTCAAAAGATGGCACCATGTGCAAAGTGACAAATTTTAGGGGTATCACGAGAATTTATCGATATTCCTACTTTTTTTTTTACTATTAGCAAAAAATCCGATTATCTTGTCGCTCCAGACCCGATCCGAATTTTCAGATATATGGTCGGAAATTAAGTTTGGATTGAATATGTGATCTGATTTTTTGTTTATTTGGATCACATATAGATACTAGTTTTTAACACATTTGGATATTTGATCTGATCAGAAATTAAAAATTTCTATTATTTATTTCTTGCATTTTATTAACAAATTTTGGTATGATTAGAGGGTGATATTGATAACATGGTTTCTTTATTATTTTAGAAATGTATTATTTTTGAATTTTTTTTAACTTTCACTTTTTTTTTTAATATAATTAATAAACTAGACACTTTATGTGATACAAGTATACAACAACCTATAACAAAATGTAAGTGGTACACAAATTTTATGTGGAAATAGTTGGAATAGAGAAATTAAAAGCAAAGCATCGTGTATGATGATGAATTTGCTATTATTCCAACTTAACCATTCAAGTATATATGGATTTGCGTATCCACATCTGTTCGGACTATCTAACATCCGGATATTAGATATCTAATTTTGAATTTTCTTATTTGGATATCTTATTCGAACTAGCACATTGGATTGTGTGTTCTGCCCTAGATGTTACGAAGTATTAGTTTTGCCATTCTTTGTTGATATCATGTATTAACTATTGGTCACAACGCCAAATGCCTTCCGAGTTATAAGTTTTGAATTTTAACATGTCCACATTTTGATGCGGTGTTGTACACATGAGATAAAGCTTTGACGACCTATTCCCAGATCAAGTCTCAAACCAAGATTTTAATACCATGATTGTTGTTATTATGGTTTATTGTTTGAGTATTTTGTTAGATGCTATCTTGACGCTCGACTTAAATACCTTTTTGATCTATTGAAGCTTCCTGCTACCTTTTTTTTGTATTACCAAATTCAATAAAAATGTTTGAGAGGTATTTCACTTGTCATAGTCGATTTTTCTTAGTCTTCTATTTTACGGTTCTTTGCTTTTTCATTATTTGAAACTCGTTTCTTAACTCGTTTCATTATTTACCCTAATCCTAATTAAGTTCTTAAGACTAATTGAGTAGATGATTCTTGAACATTTTTACTTTGCATTTATCATGTTTAAATTTATTCCAACATAACCCAACTACTTTGGGTGGAAATAAAAAAGAAGAAGAATGAATGAGTGGTAATAGCCCTACATCTTGTGTGAGAGTTATATTTTGAAGTATGAGAAGAATGAAATTCAGGAAAATGAATAAAATGAACATGAAATTCACCCTTTGACAATTTTATCCCGTTATATTTAACAGTTGTGGTTGCTGACACCGGAAATGAGGCACTGCGCATTCTGCGTGAGACGCAACATGGCTGCAACTTGGTCCTGACGGCACTCAATCTGCCAGATATGTGCAGCTTTGAGTTTATTGCAGCAGTGGAACATGATATACGGCTTCCTGTCGCTGGTAAGTTCCTTTCTCTATTTCATCCACAGTCTTATGGTTCGGAACACGCCTGATTACATTAGGAACTAATATCTTTCATCTTCGTCTTATCTAGCGATTTGTGATGCTAGATGTGAAGTCGTTGTTAGAGCTATGTCGAGTGGAGCCACGTTTGTGAAGCCAATGTGTGCTGATGAGATTGAACATCTCTGTAACATTCCTGCGTTAAAGCGGAGTGACACGGCTGAATCCAGTGGAGTTCAGGAGAGTGGTATTCCAAGAAATGAACCCCTGGTGCATCAGAGTGGTAGAAAAAGGAAGGCGAGTGAGTTGGAGAATGTTAATGGCATGTCAATTGGGGAATCGTCGGCATCTGGATCATCTGGATCATCATCTGATTCTGATTCTTCTTCTTCTACGTCTGATGGATCATCTGCTCCGTCTCTCAGCTCCCCTTCTCTGACTGATATGTCCATAGACACTGATACGGATGACGAGGCTGAGTCGTCTATGCACAGAGGAGAGAGAGAATCCGGCCTCAGAAGGTACCTTGAGAACCCTCATAGTCGGGCGCAGCTGAAAAGACTCATTCGGGGATCCATAGCTAAATGGGACGGTACTGTGACACCAATGGCTCCACCATCACCCGGTGCTTCAGGGGTTCCACCCATTTCAGTGCCGCTTGCTCTTGCCCGATATATTGAAACCTTCATTCACACCACTTGGGCTGCGAGATTTGCACCAGGGGAATTGCATGCAATGGCATCCGCTGTGGCAGCAACACCCCCGAATGTTCTGTCTGAGTTCCCAGATGTAGAACTTGAGCCTGGGTTCCTGGAGCAGCTGGATACTGATGAATTGTTCGATGTTATTGAGGAGCTTCGTGAGTGAGGAAAACCGTGCTTTGAATTTGGAACAAGGAAGGCCTTTTCTTTTTTTTTTGACAACTGAATAAGGAAGTTATATATAGCCTTCTGTTTTCATGTGACTTTGTTTTTCAATGTTTGGAGAATTTGTGCTGAATTTGTTTGAATGAGGATGCTATTGCTATATATCCCCATTGGATCTCTTCCCCTTGATGTCAAAAACAAAAGCAAACAATTAATTGGAACGGAGGGAGTATCTATTAAGTCGAAATGGTAATTAATTTTCCTGAATATTTTGTCAATTTAGGGGTTGGGCTAAAATTGTGGTATAAAAAGCCACAAAGTCCTCCCATATAAATAAAAAAAAGTGGCTCTAAAGCCCGAATAGGTGGATTTTCTTTTACAATGAGACTATGGATTATGCCCAATACCGAAGATGTCTTGGCCTAGTGGTGGAGACTAGGTACCGTGGACTATAGGTCCCAGGTTTGAATCCTCCTCCCTTATATTGTAATGCGACTAAGTGCACGTTTCGTTGAACCAAAAAAATATTTCTCGGTAGTCCGTCCATCCAATCCAAGTATTGCGTTTCTTTTATGGTAAAAGATTCTATCATACAATTCTCGTATTTTTCTTCTATTTGATCAAAATATCACTACTTTTTATCCATTTTAACTTAGGTGGATCCATAAAAATCTTTTGATTTATTAATAATACTCTTATTTTTTACTCATTCTCTTAAAAGTTGTCAAAAAATTAATGTCGAGCATGGATTGGATGGTAGGGAGTATGTTGGATATATGTAAGAAATATAGTAATCCAGTGAACGGGGAGAGGTTGATTTCCAACTTTACTTAGGATCGCCTCTCGAGCACACGGGAAGATTCGAAAATAAAAAATAATTCGTAAATGAGCTATCAAAAGCCTCGATACTAACTAGAGTCGATGACTATGACATTTGGTATTAATGAATCGGTTAGTCTTTCTTGTGACGGACTATCTGTCATATCGTTATAATAGGTTAAATAATGACGATTTAGATAGATAAAGACAAAGCATGAGTATGACCAATGTGATTTGCTTTTGTTTTTTTCTAAATGAACATTATTTGATCTGTCACATTAATATGACAAATATGTTCATCGCAAAAAATAATTTTTGGTAATGAATACTTGCGATTTTGCTTCATAAATGTAATTGATCCTTAAATTAGTTACCCGTAAAAGATATTCATACCTGATAACCTAGGATAGTAAAGGGAGATCTCTTAAATGCGATTATTTTTTAAAATAAAATTACCATTTTCTAAGTTCGTATTCAAACATTAAAAAAGTGGTTCTCGATCTTCGTGTGTCAAAAAAGTGACGACATGTTTTCTGTTTGTTCCCGTCCGTATTTTTTCTATTTCAAAATTAGCAATTGTGTGATATTCTTTTCGATCTATCCCACGAAAAACCACGCCCAAGGGGGTTTGGTCTAGTCTTCGAGTTTGGGTCTGTGTTAGACCAATCTCCGACTTTATCCGGTCAAGATTTAGAAGACCGAGGCTATCCGATCTGGTTTTGGACCACTGAACACCGTGAGTCCATGACACCACCAACTAAACTTAGTACAATGTACTTGCCCCGTTCAAATTGAAAGAAAACGTTTGTTTTTTCACACTTGCCGAGACACGTTCTACACCGTCAATATCTTTCGTTTTACATTAACAAAAATTATAAAAATTTGATATTCTTAATCTACTCTTCAAAATTAATCAAACAAGATCTCACTTGACTATATTTTCTCTTATAAATTATCGAAAATATTAATAATTATCTTGAGTTGTAAATGGTGTTCAAAACAGAAGTGTATTCTTTAGATTTGAACGGAAAGAGTATAATATTAGGTAAGCCAAAACTCCCAAAACTAAGGGATATGGGCATGTTACATCCATGCATCATTGTTGTTCCTAGTCCAAATTCAAGGCATTTGGACATAAAAATTAAACATACCATGATTATTATGGTTTTTCTAATATGTGTCAACTGGACACACATTAATATGTTAATTAAAGAATGAACTACCATTATGTTGCGTAAGTATGATAATTAAGAGTTGATCTTTCAATTTATCGTGGTAATATCGTTGTGATTTCTTACTTAATTAACATATTAACGTGTGCCCACTGGAGCACACATTAGAGAAACCGTTATTATTATAATTGAACGTACTCGTAAATTTATACTCGTAAACGTACTATGATAAAAATAAAGAATTGATTGGAAGGGATGGAACGTGCAATTTCCTATACATTTCACAACAACTCAAACACACTTCTAAATTCTCACTCATCTATATCCCAATCCTTCTTACCTTTTCTTCTTCTTCGATCTGCAATTCATTTACAAAATGTGGATTTCTGTTCCCGGGCGACATCACATCCTTGATTTTTATCGGTACCCAATAATCCTGTCCGACTTTGAGTCTAATTCAGTTTCGTTTGTCAATTCAATGACCTTATTCATAATGATCAACTTCTACCGATTGTGAGTCTTGCTTTATCTTGCTCCCTTTATTTTGTTGATTTCATATTTGTAGTTAATTACTCGTAGTGAGGTATTCTTCTGTATTCGTTGTTTTTCTTTTGGTGTTGCTTTTAGTACAGTATATGATTTTTTTTCCATTGGAACACGTTAATGTTTTTTTAATGCTTTTTGATTATTTTACTCGTATGAAATAATAGCACGATTGTTGAAAATAAAATCAGTCATGGCCGTGGACTCATAAAATGTATTTTTTTCATTCAAATCCACTCTTCGTTGTTCATTTTGGCGCATTTAACGAGACACATTTTACACTAGCGATATCTTTCATTTTCCCTTAGCAAAAAATATAAGAATTTGATATTAACGTGACGAATCAAACAAAATCCACTTGTGTCAATATCGATTGTCGAGAAATATCGAGAATTATTCTTAATGTTACGAACAAAAATTATAAAAAATTGATATTTTGTGTAAAATAAAATTTAATATTCTTAATGAAACGAAACATTTTTATATTTTCACTTATAAATTGTCAAACATATCAATATCGAATATTTTTCTCAAATGTCAATAGTGTCAAAAAAAAAAAAAAAAAAAAAAACACAACGAAGAGTGAAGTTGAAAGTATAAAATAAATTGAAGATTAGAATTGCGAAACCCTAATTCATGATCGTGAATATGATCAATCAGACATCAAACAAGTTAGTTAGTCGTATAATAATGAGGGATTTTGGGGGAAATTCATGGGAGATACTGAAACCCTAGGAAGCAAAATACTCCGTATTAGGGTTTTGATTGATTATTTCAAGGAACTAGAAAAATGGGTGTGGATCTCTCTTACTGGATTTTCCAACATTAAGATTTTTCTCCAAAGGTTCAATCTTTCACTCTTTCGTTTATTGTTTACTTGCATGTTTCATCACAATTTTGAATCTACCATTGTTGTAGCTTTGAGATATGTTAATGGTGGGTTGATCATGGTACGCTTCTGTTTTTTTTTCACTGTAAATCAGAGTAGTAGTTAATTGTAATTTACCATGATAACGATCGTATTTTGGATCCATGTGTTCGATTATTCGGTCAATGTCAACTAGCTTAGTCAGTAAATTCACGAGGAGTGGTAATGATCCATGATCTGGGTTCAAACCCGTGAACATTATAATTGGATTATTGGATTGTGCCTTTCACTTTGAAGAATCTTTCAACTCTTTGGTTGCTGCTTTATATTCGAAAACTTTGAGCTATATGCTGCTCAAACTCGTTTAGCATGTCTAGGTGTCCGACATAGCTAGTTTTATGAAAATTCTGCATATTTTGGCTTAGAGTAAAGAGTCCAAGTATCATACACATGTTTGAGTCTGAAGTGTCGGACATAGGTAGATGAGGTAATTAGAAGAGTCGGAGTAATGTAGGTCTAGAATGCCGTTCGTGCAGACATTAACCTATAGTTCTTTCAGAAGTGGAAACTACTTGCTTCATTTATAATTTCCTGCTCGATTTCATACCAGTTAAACACCGATCTGTTGTTACGACTGTAGAGGGATATAGTGCCATGTATATCATGTTTTGTTTGTAGACTAATTGAAATCCTGTGGGCTGTGGCCTGTGGGTTCGGATGACAATGATTGTCTACTATTACCGTTCCATGAAAACAGTCCCTAAATCCGTGAGACAATCGACTTATGCTGGGCCAAAGATCACATACGCTATGGTTCTATGATCTGTTGCTTCACAAAGTCTCTCTTGGACATAAGTCAGAAACCCAAGCTTAACTTAGTACGGTTATATTTCTGTCTTTCAGATGGAAGGTAGTTGCTATGCACGCCTACATGGCTGCACGACTACTATTACATATCTTCTCGGAGAAGCTTCACGATCTTCATGACCGGAGCTTGAAGTCAACAATATCGTAAGTACCTTTCTATTTGGTCTCTTTTCAGCAACATCACAATTGTTTAGTATGAATGTGAATGTTCGTGCTCTCGAAGTAGGTTTGCATCCTTAACCTTTGGAGATAATGTTCTCGTATATCGCCATAAATCGAATTTCTCCTATATTATCTGTTTTGTAAAATTCGTATCTTTGTTAAGATTTCCTTTTATCAGTATATTTACATCGGTCTTGTCAATTTTTAGTCAGTGACAGTCACTTGGTTTTCCGAATTCGATCATGTATCCACATTTATATTGCACTCGTATAGTCTATAAATCACCCCTTTTTTTCAGTTTAAATTGTTGTTCGGTGCTTGTAAGTTTTTTTGGTGTTGGTTATTTCTTGCATGAAATCTTTGCCTTGTGTAAAAATCTTGGTTACATTGACGCTTTAGTTAGATCACGGAAACGATATTTAAAGTCATATCCTAAGCAAATATGTTACTTAACTCATCCTAGAACTTTGTTAGATTATTTATGGTGCCCATCTATCCAAGTCTCTTAAAGAAACAATATCTAAAATCATATCGTTTTCGTTAACACAAGTAATTAATACTTCGTATTCTGGTAGATTCGGAAGGCTGGATCCGGCCTCAGAAGGTACCTTTAGAACCCTCATAGTCTGGTGCAGCTGAAAAGACTCGTTCGGGGATCCATGGCTAAATGGGACGGTACTTTGGCACCAATGGCTCCACCATCACCCGATGCTTCAGGGGTCCCACCAATTTCAGTGCCGCTCGCTCTTGCCCGATATATTGAAACCTTCATTCACACCACTCGGGCTGCGAGATTTGCACTACCAGGGGAATTGCATCAACTGTGGCAGCAACACCCCGTATGTTCTGTCTGAGTTCCCGGATGTAGAACTCGAGCCTGGGTTTCTGGAGGAGTTGGATACTGATGAATTGTTCAATGTTATTGAGGAGCTTCGTGAGTGAGAAAAACCGTGCTTTGAATTTGGAATAAGGAAGTTATATACTACTCGTAGTTATATATATACTTCCATTTGCTGATGTTTCTGTTTTCCTGTGACTTTGTTTTTTCAATGTTTGGAGACTTTGTGCTGAATTTTTTTGAATGAGGAAGCTATATATACTTCCATTTGTTATACCTATCGTTATTAAGAATTTAAGATGTCTTTGTGTTTAATCGAAGACATGAACTCATGCTTCATCTTACTGTCTGCGGAGTCATCAGCGTAACATGATATGACTTTCTATATAAGGTATGGAGTCCTTTTTGCTATGCTCTTTGTATCTATTAAGTCGAAATGGTGATTAATATTCCTGCATAAAATCAGCCACGCGTTTCTCTGAAAGCCATGACTGTCTTAAGGCATGTCATTTGGTGTCTTTACCCCGTATCACATGTTGAGTTTGATGCTACGTCCTTCCTATTTTTTAGGTCGAACCTGCCACGGTTTAATGTAGCTAATGGGCAGCCCTAATTCATGATCGTGAATATGATGAATCAAACATCAAACAAGTTAGTCGTATAATAATGAGGGATTTTGAGGGAAATTCATGGGAGATGCTGAAACCCTATGCAACAAAATATTAGGGTTTTGATTATTTCAAGGAACAAGAAAAATGGGTGTGGATCTCTCTTACTGGATTTTCCGACATCAAAGATTCTCACTTTCTTCAACAAATATCAGTTGATTTACCATTGTTGTTGCTTAGAGCTATGTTAATGGTGGGTTGATCATGGTATGCTTCTGTTTTTTTTACTGTAATACTAGGGAAATGGCTTTAATGTATTTTACCATGATAAAGATCGTATTTTGGATCCATGTGTTCGATTATTTTACCATGATCGATGATCTGGGTTTAAACCCGGCAAAATTGTAATTGGATTATGGGATTGTGTCTTTCACTTTGAAGAATCTTTCAACTCTTTGGTTGCTGCTTTATATTCACAGATGAAAACTTTGAGCTATATGTTGCTCAAACTCATTTAGCATGTCTAGGTGTCCGACAGAGCTAATTTTATGAAAATTCTGTATATTTTGGCTTAGAGTGAAGAGTCCAAGTGTCATACACATGTCCGAGTCTGAAGTGTCGGACACGGGTAGATGAGGTAATTAGAAGAGTTGGAGTAACGTAGGTCTAGAATGCCGTTCGTGCAGACATTAACCTATAGTTCTTTCTGAAGTGGAAACTACTTCATTTATAGTTTCCTGCTCGATTTCATACTAGTTAAACACTGTTTTGTTGTTCTGTACTTAAGACTGTAGAGGGATATACTGCCATGTATATCATGTTTTGTTTGTAGAGTAATTGAAGTCCTATCGCCTGTGGCCTGTGGGTCGGGAGGTGTCGTCTAATTCTTGTCTTTTGTCTCTAACAGGAAGTTAGGCTCTGATCTTTTGAACGCCTACATGGGCGCACGACTACTAGTGCATATTTTCTCGGGGAAGCTTCATTGATCTTCATGACCGCAGCTTGAAGTCAACAATATCGTAAGTACATTTCTATTTGGTCTCTTTTCAGCAACATTACAATTGTTTAGTATGAATGTGAATGTTCGTGCTCTCAAAGTAGGTTTGCATTCTTAACTTTTGGAGATAATGTTTTCGTATATTGCCATAAATCAAATTTCTGGGGATATTATTTGTTTTGTTAAATTCATATCTTTGTTAAAATTTTCTTTTATCAGTATATTTACACCGGTCTTGTCAATTTTTAGTTAGTGACAGTCACTTGGTTTTCCGAATTTGATCATGTATCCACATTTATATTGTAGTATAGTCTATAAGTCTATAAATCACCCTTTTTTTCAGTTTAAATTGTTTTGGTGCTTGTAAGTTTTTTTGGTGTTGCTTATTTCTTGCATGAAATCTTTGCCTTTTGTAAAAATCTCGGTTACATTGACGCTTTAGTTAGATCACGGAAATGATATTTAAAGTCATATCCTAAGCAAATATGTTACTTAACTCATCCTAGAACTTTGTTAGATTATTTATGGTACCCATCTATCCAAGTCTCTAAAGAAGTGATATCTAAAATCATATCCTATGGTTTAAAATTGTGATGTTGGTCGCAATGGTGGTCGTGGTGATGGAGTCGCGGAATTGCCTTTGATAGTACCCAAAAAAGTTTAAGGGGGTGTTTGGATTGAGGGATTTGGAAGGAAAGGGAAAGAAAGCGGAGCAAGGGATGTAGAAGTGAAATGGAAGGGGAGGGATTTGGTGAGATCCATTTTCCCTCGAAAACAACAACAACAATAACGTCAGAGCCTTAGTTTCAAAAAGATTTGGTCGGCTAATATGAATCAATATTTGAAGTCCTCAAATCGTCATCCAAAAACAAAATAAATAATAAATAAAATGAAAGGCGGAGAATACTATAGAATAATACAGTAATAAAGATACAGATTCAAACGCAAAATTAAGTTAAATTAAGTCGAAAGATTTGGAGGGAAATTGTATCCAAACACTCGCACCATATTTTGCTATCCAAACAAAGCCCTAGGGTGTGTTTGAATAGGTGGATTTTGAGGGAAAAGGGAGAGGAGTGATTTGGAGGGATGTAAATTCCTTTGTTTGGTTAACATAATTTAGTAGAGGGACCTCCTCGAAGGCAAAATATTTTCCCTCCAATATACACCCTTCATCGCGGTCATTTGTTTACCTTTGGTTTCAGGGACGAAGCTACTAGTAGGCCACCATGGCCATGGCCCGAGGTCCTTTTTCAAGAATTTTTTTTTAGAGTAGGTTCAAATTTTTAATTTTTCTAATTTTTTTTTTTATAAATCTTCACTAAGACACTAATTACTCTATTTTGATAACTGATAACCACAAATCAGTAATTATGGAAACGAATTCCAAAACACAGTAATTACTTATACAACTTCCTAAAAATTTACTCCATATTGTAGTTACACAGTAATTAGTTTGGATATGAAATTCACTAAATATAACTTCGATTTGGGTAATTAATTGGGTAGAAATTAGTAATATTGTAGGTTGAATTTGGAATTTGGAAGGAAACTAAATTATTTAGAGGAATAAAGGATGAGAAATACTGAAAGAGTGTTGAGATTTGAGAATTTAGACTACTGCCCATGGGACTATGGGAGTTGCCGAGTTGGGTAGAAATAATGAAATAAAGGTTGAAGTGTTAAGCATAAAGCATTGATGGTAGACATGTCAGTAGAAATAATCAGTAAAGTAACAAATTGACAATTGATTACTGCATTTGATAAAGTAGTAAGAACTTTCAACTCTGATAAGGCGTATGAGAATAGTACACTATACTGCTCACTGCTGTACACTTGATTTTTGATAAAAAAAATTGGGAAATGACAATTCAGTGGGTAAAAGTGTTAAGTGTAGAATTGATAATTGTTTGATTCATTTTAATTTTAAGATGGACATATCCATCTTTAAAAAAAACTTAATTGATTAAAATTTTTGGAACGAATAATCAATTTAATGGAGTATTTGAGATTTCGAGTACGGAGTAATAGAGTATAAATACATACTCTCTCAGTCTTTCCGTCTCAGTCATTTGTTTATCTTTGATTAAAATACAACTCACAAATAATATAAAAGTAAACAAATAATCGAAAAAGTAATATAATACTATATTAACGAATAATAATGTCAATTTTATTTTATGTAGTTCATCATGGGAAAGACACCTACGATTACTGAACTCTTCAAAAGAAAAATTGGTGAAACATCGACAAATGCGTCAAATGAACAATCAACGGAAAATTTCGGCCCTATGCGAAATTAAATCCTGGCTTCGTCCCTGTTTGGTTTTGCCACAAAGACCAAGGAAAGAGGATAGGATCGTTTGTAGTTATTGTTGGTGACTTGATGATTAAGTTATCAACAAAAACAATCTTAATATAGAACGGTAAACAAACGGCTTAGACATCCTAAAGTGGAAAACGTAAACAAATGATCAGGAATGAGGTCCGAGGAAGTAAGAAAGATATAGAGGGAAAATTTATCATCTCCATTCTCCCTCTCCTTTCCTCTCATTTTGTTATCCAAACACACCCTTAGGCTTCGTTGTTATTGTTATTGCCAAAGTGGATGGTTCTACTCCCTCAGTATCAGTCATCTGTTTACGTTTATATATTTTGAAAGTAACATTTTAATCAAACGGAAACAAATGACTGGGACGGAGGAAGTGTATCTTAAATCTTCACATGATAAAGACAGTCTATTTGATTGCGTAACGTCCTTGGTTTTTATTATGATTTTCTTCCTTCCCACAACTCCAATTTACTGCCATATTAAGTACTCTTCTTCCTTCAATAAGTTTTTGGGTAGGTCTTCCCCATCGTGTGTCGTTTTCCTCTAAAAGCCAGGTGATATGTAGGTGTATATGGTAGATTTTAAGAAATAATTAAGTATTTTCCTTGGCAAAATTGGCTCCCATGATATCCGTATGGATCATTAATTAGGAGATGATTCTGGGCTTTCTCATACGTTATTTTTCATATCCTATATAAAGAGACCACTCATCTCCATTGTTAATCATCATAAACATCACATCCTCTTCTCTTTCTCCCTTCATTGCTCTGCTCAAATACCTTCTCTTTCTCCCTACATTCCATTGCTTACTTTCTTCCTTTTTTCACAGCAGCATGGCCTCAGGTTTGCCAATGAGTATCCGCATTCTTTTGGTCGACGGTGACACTGCTTCTTCAACAACACTGGCACCGTTGCTCCGGTCCTTTAACTACCAAGGTTATTTCCACTCTTTAATGTATACTTCGTATGAGTGTATTAAATTTCTCATAAATTCATGTGGTACCTCTGAGTTTTGCTACTTCGCATGTGGTACTTCCTTTTCAACAAAAAAAAATTCTCTAACCAAAGGTCGTGTCTAATTTATTTATTTATTATTCGATCGATTTTTACAAGAATTACATTTTGAAAAAAATTGTTGTGTTTCGAACTCATGGCCAAGAGATATGGTAAGTCCAAAGTTTATTTGGTGGGAAAAACTTTGAGAGACAAAAACTCTTAGCCACAAGTTAAGATAATTTGTACGGAGTAGTTCTCAATTTCTCGTAAAGACCATTGATTTGGGAAAAAAAAAGTCATCGTGTGAACTCATAAACTCGAGTTATGATCAAACAAAGTTTGTTTGGTTTCAAAAGATGATACCATGTGCAAAGTTATAAATTTCAGGTGTATCACGAGAATTTATCGATATTCTTACTTTTTTTTTTACTATTAGCGAAAAATCCGATTATCTTATCAACCCAGACCCGATCCGAATTTTCAGATATTCGGTCGGAAATTAAGTTTGGATCGAATTTGTGATTTTTTGTTTATTTGGATCACATATAATCTCTCCTATTCACTGAAATTCTACCATTTGATTAAAATATAACCCACGTGTATTCAACTTATGGTAGGTTTCCAGTGAATGAGAGGGAGTAGATATTAGTTTTTAACGCATTTGGGTGTTTGATCTTTTCAGAAATTAAAATTTTCTAGTATCATTTATTTCTTGCATTTTATTAACAAATTTTGATTTTATGAGTATGATTAGAGGGCGATATTGGTAACATGGTTTCTCTATTATTTTAGAAATATATTCTTTTTTATTTTTTGTAACTTTCACATTTTTTTAATATACGGAGTAATTAATAAATGAGACACTTTATGTGATACAAGTATACAACAACCTAAAAGATGGTTAAATACAATAACAAAATGTAAGTGGTACCCGAATTTTATGTGGAAATAGTTGGAATAGAGAAATGAAAAGCAAATCATTGTGTAAGATGACGAATTTGCTATTATTCGAACTTAACCATTCAAGTATATATGGATTTGCATATCCACGTCCGTTCGGACTATCGGACATTTGAATATTAGATATCTGAAACATTTGGATCAGATACGATATGTAATTTTGAATTTTCTTATTTGGATATCTGATTCGAACTTGCACATTGGATTGTGTGTTCTGCCCTAGTTGTTACGAAGTATTAATTTTGCCATTCTTTTGTTGATATCATGTATTAACTATAGGTCACAACACCAAACGCCAACCGAGTTATAAGTTTAGAATTTTAACATGTTCACATTTTGATGCGGTATTGTACACATGAGATACAGCTTTGACGACCTATTCCAAGATCAAGTCTCAAACCAAGATTTAATACCATGATTGTTGTTGTTATTATGGTTTATTATTTGAGTATTTTGTTAGATGATATCTTGATGTTCGACTTAAATACCTTTTGATCTATTGAAGCTTCCTGCTACCGTTTTTTTGTGTTACCAAATTCAATTAAAAATGTTTTAGAGAGGTATTTCAGTCGTCGCAGTCAATTTTTCTTACACTTCTATTTTACGGTTCTTGCTTTTTCATTGTTTGAAACTCGTTTCTTACACTAAAGATAACCTTAATCCTAATTAAGTTCTTAAGACTAATTGAGTAGATGATTCTTTAAGCATTTATCATGTTTAAATTTATTCCAACATAACCCATCTACTTTGGGTGGAAATATAAAAAAAGAAGAATGAATGAGTGGTAATAGTCCTACATCTTGTGTGAGGGTTATATTTTGATGTATGAGAATAATGAAATTCAGGAAAATGAATAAAACGAACATGAAATTCACCCTTTGACAATTTTATCCATTTATATTTAACAGTTGTGGTTGCTGACACTGAAAATGAGGCACTGCGCATTCTGCGTGAGACGCAACATGGCTGCAACTTGGTCCTGACGGCACTCAATCTGCCAGATATGTGCAGTTTTGAGTTTATTGCAGCAGTGGAACATGATATACGGCTTCCTGTCGCTGGTAAGTACCTCTCTCTATTTCATCCACAGTCTTATGGTTCGGAACACGCCTGATTACATTAGGAACTAATATCTTTCATCTTCGTCTTATCTAGCGATTTGTGATGCTAGATGTGAAGTCGTTGTTAGGGCTATGTCGAGTGGAGCCACGTATTGTATTGTGAAGCCAATGTGTGCTGATGAGATTGAACATCTCCGTAACATTCCCGCGTTAAAGCGGAGTGACACGGCTGAATCCAGTGGAGTTCAGGAGAGTGGTATTCCAAGAAATGAACCCCTGGTGCATCAGAGTGGTAGAAAAAGGAAGGCGAGTGAGTTGGAGGATGTTAATGGCATGTCAGTTGGGGAATCGTCGGCATCTGCATCTGGTCGGACACCAATTGCAGAGAACGTAGGACTGAATGTTGCCGAGGATTTAGGGATTCCGAGTAAGGACTTGACATTTGGTACTAGTTTAGCCTTTCACACTAATGCTGTCACTAACATTGTGTGTCCCTTATTTTTCTTCAGATGCTGCTCCGTTGGAGGTAGCTCCCAATGTTAACTCTCCACAGCTTTCTAGCATACCTGTGGCAGCTCGTGCGCAGGCTCAAGCCCAAGCTCAAGCACGGGTGCAGGCTCATGCGCTGGCGCAGGCTCATGCGCAGGAGCAGGCTCAGGCACAGGCACCGGTTCATGCTCAAGTGCTGGGGCTGGGGCAGGTTCGTCTTATAATTACTGTTCTAATTTTTTTCTGTCTCCTTAATGTTGGGATTATTGGATGATCACTGCCATGTTTTTTCACGATGCAGTTCTTTTCTTTGTCATCACATCAGTGATGTGATCATGTTTCTAGTTATAATCGTGCATTATCATCACATTTTGCTATTTGCTTCATGTCAATATTGTTTTCTTATAAAAATTTGTGAAAAGACCTCGTATACAAAGCTATTATCCAAACCCCCTCCGTTTCATTTGATTGTATATGTTCTAATAAAAAAAACGTCACCTTTTTGGAAAACAGTATCCAATCAAATTGAATAGAGGAAGTACATTTTCAGGATATATGATTGGCGGAATTTTTATCCTGAAAGGTTGTTCTTGGTGCAGATGTTTCAAGTCCCCTTGTGGAGACCATTACCATCTTTGGTGTCTTCTTCTACGTCGGAGGGATCATCTGCTTCTTCTTTGTCTGATGGATCATCTGGATCATCATCTGATTCTTCTTCTTCTACGTCTGATGGATCATCTGCTCCGTCTCTCAGCTCCTCTTCTCTGACTGATATGTCCATAGACACTGATACGGATGACGAGGCTGAGTCGTCTATGCACAGAGGAGAGAGAGAATCCGGCTTCAGAAGATACCTTGAGAACCCTCATAGTCGGGCGCAGCTGAGAAGACTCATTCGGGGGTCCATGGCTAAATGGGACGGTACTGTGGCACCAATGGCTCCACCATCACCCGATGCTGATGCTTCAGGGGTTCCACCCATTTCAGTGCCGCTTGCTCTTGCCCGATATATTGAAACCTTCATTCACACCACTTGGGCTGCGAGATTTGCACAACCAGGGGAATTGCATGTGATGGCATCAGCTGTGGCAGCAACACCCCCGTATCTTCTGTCTGAGTTCCCGGATGTAGAACTCGAGCCTGGGTTCCTGGAGCAGCTGGATACAGATGAATTGTTCGATGTTATTGAGGAGCTTCGTGAGTGAAAAAAACCGTGCTGCTGCTACTGTTGTTTCTGTTTTCCTGTGACTTTGTGCTGAATTTGTTTGAATGAGGAAGCTATATATACTTTCATTTGTTATACCTATCGTTATTAAGAATTTAAGATGTCGTTGTGTTTAATCGAAGACATGAACTCATGGTTCATCTTACTGTCCACGAGTCATCAGCGTAACCTAATAGGACTTCCTATATAAGGTATGGAGTCCTTTTTGCTATGCTCTTTGTATCTATCAAGTCGAAATGGTAATTAACCTTCCTGCATAAAATCAGCCACGGGTTTCTCTGAAAACCATGACTGTCTCAAGGCACGTCATTTGGTGTCTTTACCCCGTATCACATGTTGAGTTTGATGCTACGTCCTTCCTATTTGTTAGGTCGACCCTGCCACGGTTTAATGTAGCTAATGGGCAGCATGATCGTGAGCTATCGGTTAAACTCAGAACTTGCTCAATCACTTTTGGGCGATATTCAGGTTTTACACGGTACTATTCATGTTAATTTCGGGTCTTTATCAGCTTTTTCGGGCTGGATTGGTTGTCAGGTGTATCGAGTCTAAGAATACCAATGAAACCGGATGTTCAATTGTAGGATTGTCCTATATTATAAGACGGGTCCAAAAGGAGAAAACTTAATTAAAAAGGGGCAGTTACTACTGCTAGTAATAAAAAGGGAGATTATCAATTTAGTTGTGCTATAATTGTGACTACTAGAGCTGCAAGTTGAGCATGATGAAAAGCCACAAAGTACTCCCAATTAGGTGGATTAAGGTAGCCCAAAAGCCTTAATAGGTGGATTTTAGTTCATAAAAGGGTGCCTCAAAAACCCCAAATACTCTCCCTCGTTCACTGAAACCTGTGAAATACTACGTACTTTATAGGTTGGATATACGTAAGAAGTATTTTTGAAATCTATGAAAGGAGTATTTTTAATTAAATGATAGTAATCCAGTGAATGAGAAATGGTAGATTTCCAATTTTACTTCCGACAAGTGAACCTCTCTTGTCACCACAATTTCGTCACCCTATTGACGTCAGCCTCTCGAGCACACGGGAAGATTCGCAATCAAAATTAATTCGTAAATGAGCTATCAAAAGCCTCGAAACTAACTAGAGTCGATGACTATGACGTTTGGTATTAATGAATCGGTTAGTTTTACTTGTTATGGAACTATCTGTCGTATCGTTATAATGGGTCAAATAATGATCATTTAGATAGATAAAGACAAAACATGAGTATTGAGTGTATGACCAATGTGATTTGTTTTTGTCTCTTTTTTTTAATCTAAATGAACATTATCTGACATGTCACATTAATATGACAGATGTCTGTCAAAAATAATTTTTGGTAATGAATACTTTGTGATTTTACTTCATAAATGCAAATTGATCCCTAAATTAGTTACCTTAAAATATACTCATACCTAATAGCCTAGGCTCAAATTGTACTATACAACCATTGTACTATTCGACGGGCTGAATTTATGATAAAAAATTATCACTTTAGGTTATTTAGTGACAACTTTAGATTAAATAGTGACCACATTTTTATACGAAAAAGTGGTAACTATTTATACAAAAGTGATAACTAGCTAACCTAAAATGATCACTTTTTATCATAAATTACAAATTTTTATTATTGTTGCAACGGTACAACGGTTGTACACTATAATTCTCGTAACCTAGGATAGTAAAAGGAGATCTCTTAAATGCGATTATTTTTGAAAATAAAATTACCATTTTCTAAGTCCGTATCCAAACATTAAAAAAGTGGTTCTCGATCTTTATGTGTCAAAAAATGTTACGCCATGTTTCCTATTTGTTCCCGTCCATATTTCTTCTTTTTCAAATTTAGCAATTGTATGATATTCTTTTCGATCTATCCCACGAAAAATCACGCCCAATAAGGTTTGGTCTAGTCTCTGAGTTTAGGTTTGTGTTAGACCAATCTCCGACTCTATCCTAGTATCCGGTCCTAGATTTAGAAGACCGGGACTATCCGATCTGGTTTTGGACCCGTGAACACCATGAGTCCATGACAAGACCACCAACTAAATTTATAAAATGTACTCCCTCCGTTTAAATTCAAAAGATACGTTTTATTTTTCACACTTGTCGAGACACGTTTTACATCGTCATATCTGTCATTTTACATTAACAAAAATTCGATATTTTTAATCTACTCATCAAGATGAATCAAACAAGATCTCACGTGACTGTATTTTCTGTTATAGATTGTCGGGAATATCAATGATTATCTTGAATTATTAATAATGTCCAAAACAGAAGCGTACCCTTTGAATTTGAACTGGGGTATCGAACTCTCAAAACTAAGGGATATGGCATGTTGCATACTTACATTCATGCATCCATATTGTTCCTAGTCTAAATTCAAGGTATTTGGACATAAAAATTAAACATACCACGATTATATTACGGTTTTTTCTAACGTGTGTACACTGGGCACACGTTAATATATTGATTAAGAAATGAATCACTCTTATGTTGTCTAAGTATGATAATCAAGAGTTGATATTTCAATTATCGTGATATATCATTGTGATTTCCTAGTTAATTAGCATATTAACGTAGGCACGTTAGAAAAACCGTTATTATTATTATTGTTGAATGTACTCGTAAATTTATACTCGTAAAATGTACAAGAATTGAATGGAAGGGATGGGGCGTTCAATTTCCTATAAATTTCGCAACAACTCAACACACTTCTCAGTTCTCATTTCTCTCTGTCCAATCCTTCATACTTTTTCTTCTTTTTCGATCTACAATTCATTTACAATATGTGGTCTTCTCTTTCCGGGCGACATCACATCCTTGATTTTTACCGCTGCCTGATCCTGTTCGATTTTGAGTATGATTCAGTTTCGTTTGTCGATTCAATGACCTTATTCATAATGACCAGTTTCTACCGATTGTGAGTCTTGCTTTATCTTGCCTTTATTTTATTGATTTCATATTTGTAGTTAACTAGTGAGTACTGTATTATTCTCTATCAGTTGTTTTTCTTTTGTTGTTGCTTTTTAGTACAGTATATGATTTTTTTTTTCATTGGAACGCGTCAATGTTTTTTTAGTGTTTTTTGATTATTTTACTATGAAATAATAGCAATTTACGAGGTTGAAAATAAAATCTATCATGGATTCATAAGATGTACCCCTTCATTCAAATCTATTTTTCACTATTCATTTTGACACATTTATTGATGTGCGTTTTATAGTAGCTATATTTTTCATTTTATATCAGTAAAAATTACTCCGTATAAAAATTTGTTACGAATCAAACCGAGTATATTCTCATTTATATATTGTCGAGAATATCAAAAAAAAATTCTTGAATAGTGTAAGGGAAAAAAAAAATACGAAGAGTGAGTCTAAAACAAATTGATTAGAATTGTGAAACCCTAATTGATGATCGTGAATATGATGAATCAAACATCAAACAAGTTAGTTACTCGTATAATAATGAGGGATTTTGGGGGAAATTCATGGGAGATACTGAAACCCTAGGAAGCAAAATATTAGGGTTTTGATTGATTATTTCAAGGAACTAGAAAAATGGGTATGGATCTCTCTTACTGGATTTTCCAACATCAAATTTTTTCTCCAAAGGTTCAATCTTTCACTCTTTCGTTTATTGTTTACTTGCATGTTTCATCACAATTTTGAGATTTACCATTGTTGTTGCTTAGAGCTATGTTAATGGTGGGTTGATCATGGTTTGCTTCTGTTTTTTTTACTGTAATACTAGGGAAATGGGTTTAAATCATAGAGTAGTAGTTAATTGTATTTTACCATGATAAAGATCGTATTTTGGATCGATGCGTTCGATTATTTTACCATGATCCATGAACTGGGTTCAAACCCGTCAAAATTATAATTGGATTATGGGATTGTGTCTTTCACTTTGAAGAATCTCAGATGAAAACTTTGAGCTATATGTTGCTCAAACTCGTTTAGCGTGTCTAGGTGTCCGACAGAGCTAATTTTATGAAAATTCTGTATATTTGTCTAGGAGTCGGAGTAATGTAGGTCTAGAATGCCGTTTGTGCAGACATTAACCTATAGTTCTTTCAGAAGTGGAAACTATTTACTTCATTTATAGTTTCCTGCTCGATTTCATACCAGTTAAACACCGATTCGTTGTTCTGTACTTAAGACTGTAGAGGGATATACTGCCATGTATATCATGTTTTGTTTGTAGAGTAATTGAAGTCCTATTGCTTGTGGCCTGTGGGTTGTGAGGTGTCGTCTAATTCTTGTCTTTTGTCTCTAACAGGAACTTAGGCTTGGTTCTTTTCAACGCCTACATGGCCGCACCACTATTGCTGCCTATTTTCGAGGGAAAACTTCTTGCCCTACATTACTACAGCTTGAAGTCAACAATTTCGTAAGTACATTTCTATTTGGTCTCTTTTCAGCAACATTACAATTGTTTACTATGAATGTGAATGTCCGTGCTCTCGAAGTAGGTTTGCACCCTTAACTTTTGGAGATAATGTTCTCGTATATCGCCATAAATTAAATTTCTCCTATATTATCTGTTTTGTGAAATTCGTGTCTTTGTTAAAATTTCCTTTTATCGGTATATTTACACCTCATTTTTAGTCAGTGACAGTCACTTGGTTTTCCAAAATCGATCATGTATCCACATTTATATTGTAGTATAGTCTACAAATCACCGTTTTTCAGTTTAACTTGTTTCGGTGCTTGTAAGTTTTTTTGGTGTTGCTTATTTCTTGCATGAAATCTTTGCCTTTTGTAAAAATCTCGGTTTCATTGATGCTTTAGTTATATCACGGAAACGATATTCAAAGTCATATCCTAAGCAAATATGTATCTTAACTAATCCTAGAACTTTGTTAGATTATTTATGGTACCCATCTATCCAAGTCTCTAAAGAAACAATATCTAAAATCATATCGTTTACGTTCCACAGTTTTTTATTTATTTCCTTTCTCTTATTAGCTATCCACATTTATTTGTACGGACTGCATGTTTAGTTTGTTATTTACTTTGTTCTGCCCTCTTCATTATCCCCCTATGGTTTAAAATTGTGGTCGTGGTCGCAATGGCGGTCGTGGTGATGGAGTCGCGAAATTGCCTTTGACTCAGCAATCGCGCTCCGTGTTGTGGTTATCGTGTTGATATTTTTTAGCCGCTTTTGTAAATATTTGCCTCATCTAGTCTATTTCATATAAAATTTAAGATTAAATTCATTAAGCATAATGAATTAGACCAATGTTACGACAACCTTATATTGATTTTCATTACAAAATTTGGCGGTTACAAGTTATAACTTGTTCATCTCTGCCTTTATCGCGGGCCGTATCGGACCATGTGGGTGGATGCACGTTATAAGTTGTCATCTCGGCTAATATTTTCTTATTTAAAATATATAGTATATCCCGTATCTATGACATTCGATACGGGCAATACATTGCTTATCGGGTTATTGGCAAAAATTTTAAATCATGTTATCCCCCAACCCACCCCTGGTAATTAATTTATCCTACTTTAATATTTCAAATGACGACTTATATTAGGGCCCAAAAAAGATTAAGGGTGTGTTTGGATTGAGGGATTTGGAAGGAAAAGGAGTAGAAGCGGAGCAAGTCGTGTAGAATCACTTATTTCCTTAGCAAATGAGGATGAAATGAAATGTAGGGGGAGGGATTTGCCAATAACCACAACAACAACAATAACATCGGAGCCTTAGTCTCAAAAAGATTTGATCGGCTAACATGAATCAATATTTGAAGTCCTCAAGACATCATCTAAAAACAAAATAAAATAAATAAATAAATAAAATGAAAGGCGGACAATACAATAAAATAATAACATAGATAAAGATTCAAACGCAGAATTAACTTAAATTAAGTTAAAAGATTTGGAAGGAAATTGTATCCAAACACTCGCACCATATTTTGCTATCCAAACAAAGCCATAGGGTGTGTTTGAATCGGTTGATTTGGAGGGAAAGTAAGAGAGGAAGTGATTTGGAGGGATGTGAATTCCTTTGTTTGGTTAACATAATTTAGTAGAGGAACCTCTTCGAGGGCGAAATATTTTCCCTCCAACATACTCCCTTCGTCGCGGTCATTTGTTTACCTTTGATTTTGCCACAAAGACCAAGGAAAGTGGATAGGATCGTTTGTAGTTATTGTTATTGGGCGAAAAGTGGATTATTGGTGACTTGATGATTAAATTACCAACAAAACAATCTTAATATAGAAAGGTAAACAAACGACTTAGACATCCTAAAATGGAAAACGTAAACAAATGATCAAGATTGAGGTATGAGGAAG
The DNA here is from genome assembly GCA_958450325.1 of Agrostemma githago. NCBI lineage: Eukaryota > Viridiplantae > Streptophyta > Magnoliopsida > Caryophyllales > Caryophyllaceae > Agrostemma > Agrostemma githago. The sequence goes on along the minus strand of OY288241.1, from coordinate 78,464,457 downwards.
TAAGAAAGATTTAGAGGGAAAAATTATCATCTCCATTGTTCCTCTCCTTTCCTCTCATTCTGTTATCCAAACACACCCTTAGGCTTTGTTGTTATTGTTATTGCTAAAGTGAATGGTTCTACTCCCTCAGTATCAGTCATCTGTTTACGTTTTATATATTTTGAAAGTAACATTTTAATCAAACGGAAACAAATGACTGGGACGGAGGAAGTGTATCATAAATCTTCACATGATAAAGACAGTCTTTTTGATTGCGTAACGTCCTTGGTTTTTATTATGATTTTCTTCCTTCCCACAACTCCATTTTACTGCCATATCAAGTACTCTTCTTCCTTCAATAAGTTTTTGGGTAGGTCTTCCCCATCATGTGTCGTTTTCCTCTAAAAGCCTGGTGATATCTAGGTGTATATGGTAGATTTTAAGAAATAATTAAGTATTTTCCTTGGCAAAATTGGCTCCCATGATATCCGTATGGATCATTAATTAGGAGATGATTCTGGGCTTTCTCATACATTATTTTTCATATCCTATATAAAGAGACCACTCATCTCCATTGTTGATCATCATAAACATCACATCCTCTTCTCTTTCTCCCTTCATTGCTCTGCTCAATTACCTTCTCCTTCTCCCTTCATTCCATTGCTTACTTTCTTCCTTTTTTCATAGCAGCATGGCCTCAGGTTTGCCAATGGGTATCCGCATTCTTTTGGTCGACGGTGACACTGCTTCTTCAACAACACTGACACCGTTGCTCCGGTCCTTTAACTACCAAGGTTATTTCCACCCCTTTATGTATACTTCGTATGTGTGTATTAAATTTCTCAGAAATTCATGTGGTACCTCTGAGTTTTGCTACTATGCATGTGGTACTTCCTTTTCAACAAAAAAAATTCTCTAACTAAAGGTCGTGTCTAATTTATTTATTTTTTATCCGATCAATTTTTACAAGAATTACATTTTTAAAAAAATTGTTGCGTTTCGAACTCGTGGCCAAGAGATATGGTAAGTCCAAAGTTTATTTGGTGGGAAAAACTTTGATAGACAAAAACTCTTAGCCACAAGTTAAGATAATTTGTACGGAGTAGTTCTCAATTTCTCGTAAAGACCATTGATTTGGAAAAAAAAAGTCATCGTGTGAACTCATAAACTCGAGTTATGATCAAACAAAGTTTTTTTGGTTTCAAAAGATGATACCATGCGCAAAGTTATAAGTTTCAGGTGTATCACGAGAATTTATCGATATTCCTACTTTTTTTTTACTATTAGCCAAAAATCCGATTATCTTATCGCCCCAGACCCGATCCGAATTTTCAGATATTCGGTCGGAAATTAAGTTTGGATCGAATTTGTGATCTGATTTTTTGTTTATTTGGATCACATATAATCTCTCATATTCACTGGAATTCTACCATTTGATTAAAATATACCTCACGTGTATTCAACTTATGGTAGGTTTCCAGTGAATGTCAGGAAGTAGATATTAGTTTTTAACGCATTTGGGTATTTGATCCGATCAGAAATTAAAATTTTCTAGTATCATTTATTTCTTGCATTTTATTAACAAATTTTGATTTTATGAGTATGATTAGAGGGCGATATTGGTAAAACATGGTTTCTCTATTATTTTAGAAATGTGTTCTTTTTTATTTTTTGTAACTTTCACATTTTTTTAATATACGAAGTAATTAATAAATGAGACACTTTATGTGATACAAGTATACAACAACCTAAAAGATGGTTAAATACAATAACAAAATGTAAGTGGTACACGAATTTTATGTGGAAATAGTTGGAATAGAGAAATGAAAAGCAAATCATCGTGTAAGATGACGAATTTGCTATTATTCCAACTTAACCATTCAAGTAAATATGGATTTGCTTATCCACGTCCGTTCAGACTATCGGACCTCTGATATCAGATATCTTAAACATTTGGATCGGATACGATATCTAATTTTGAATTTTCTTAAATAGATATCTCATTCGAACTAGCACATTGGATTGTGTGTTCTGCCCTAGATGTTACGAAGTATTAATTTTGCCATTCTTTGTTGATATCACCTATTAATTATAGGTCACAACACCAAACGCCAACCGAGTTATAAGTTTAGAATTTTAACATGTCCACATTTTGATGCGGTATGGTACACATGAGATAAAGCTTTGACGACCTATTCCAAGATCAAGTCTCAAACCAAGATTTAATACCATGATTGTTGTTGTTATTATGGTTTATTATTTGAGTATTTTGTTAGATGATATCTTGACGTTCGACTTAAATACCTTTTGATCTATTGAAATTTCCTGCTACCATTTTTTTGTATTACCAAATTCAATTAAAAATGTTTTAGAGAGGTATTTCAGTCGTCGATTTTTCTCACACTTCTATTTTACGGTTCTTGCCTTTTCATTGTTTGAAACTCGTTTCTTACACTAAAGATAACCTTAATCCTAATTAAGTTCTTAAGACTAATTGAGTAGATGATCCTTTAACATTTTTACTTTGCATTTATCATGTTTAAATTTATTCCAACATAAGCCATCTACTTTGGGTGGAAGTATAAAAACAGAAGAATGAAAAGAATGAAATTCAGGAAAATGAATAAAATGAACATGAAATTCACCCTTTGACAATTTTATCCCGTTATATTTAACAGTTGTGGTTGCTGACACCGGAAATGAGGCACTGCGCATTCTGCGTGAGACGCAACATGGCTGCAACTTGGTCCTGACGGCACTCAATCTGCCAGATATGTGCAGCTTTGATTTTATTGCAGCAGTGGAACATGATATACGGCTTCCTGTCGCTGGTAAGTTCCTTTCTCTATTTCATCCACAGTCTTATGGTTCGGAACACGCCTGATTACATTAGAAACTAATATCTTTCATCTTTGTCTTATCCAGCGATTTGTGACGCTAGATGTGAAGTCGTTGTTAGAGCTATGTCAAGTGGAGCCACGTACTGTATTGTGAAGCCAATGTGTGCTGATGAGATTGAACATCTCCGTAACATTCCCGCGTTAAAGCGGAGTGACACGGCTGAATCAAGTGGAGTTCAGGAGAGTGGTATTCCAAGAAATGAACCCCTGGTGCATCAGAGTGGTAGAAAAAGGAAGGCGAGTGAGTTGGAGAATGTTAATGGCATGTCAGTTGGGGAATCGTCGGCATCTGCATCTGGTCGGACACCAGTTGCAGAGAACGTAGGACTGAATGTTGCCGAGGATTTAGGGATTCCGAGTAAGGACTTGGCATTTGGTACTAGTTTAGCCTTTCACACTAATGCTGTCACTAACATTGTGTGTCCCTTATTTTTCTTCAGATGCTGCTCCGTTGGAGGTAGCTCCCAATGTTAACTCTCCACAGCTTTCTAGCATACCTGTGGCAGCTCGTGCGCAGGCTCAAGCTCAAGCTCAAGCTCATGCACAGGTGCAGGCTCATGCGCAGGCGCAGGCACAGGCTCATGCGCAGGCGCAGGCTCAGGCTCATGCTCATGCTCATGCTCAGGCACCGGTTCATGCTCAAGTGCTGGGGCTGGGGCAGGTTCGTCTTATAATTACTATTCTAATTTTTTTCTGTCTCCTTAATGTTGGGATTATTGGATGATCACTGCCATGTTTTTTCACGATTCAGTTCTTTTCTTTGTCATCACATCAGTGATGTGATCATGTTTCTAGTTATAATCGTGCATTATCATCACATTTTGCTATTTGCTTCATGTCAATATTGTTTTCTTATAAAAATTTGTGAAAAGACCTCGTATACAAAGCCATTATCCAAACCCCCTCCGTTTCATTTGATTGTATATGTTCTAATAAAAAAATGCCACCTTTTTTGGAAAACAGTATCCAATCAAATTGAATAGAGGAAGTACATTTTCAGAATATATGATTGGCGGAATTTTTATCCTGAAGGTTGTTCTTGGTGCAGATGTTTCAAGTCCCCTTGTGGAGACCATTACCATCTTTGGTGTCTTCTTCTACGTCGGAGGGATCATCTGCTTCTTCTTCTTCTTCGTCTGATGGATCATCTGGATCATCTGATTCTGATTCTTCTACGTCTGATGGATCATCTGCTTCGTCTCTCAGCTCCTCTTCTCTGACTGATATGTCCATAGACACTGATACGGATGACGAGGCTGAGTCGTCTATGCACAGAGGAGAGAGAGAATCCGGCCTCAGAAGGTACCTTGAGAACCCTCATAGTCGGGCGCAGCTGAAAAGACTCATTCGGGGATCTATGGCTAAATGGGACGGTAATGTGGCACCAATGGCTCCACCATCACCCGATGCTGATGCTTCAGGGGTTCCACCCATTTCAGTGCCTCTCGCTCTTGCCCGATATATTGAAACCTTCATTCACACCACTTGGGCAGCGAGATTTGCACAACCAGGGGAATTGCATGTGATGGCATCAGCTGTGGCAGCAACACCCCCGAATGTTCTGTCTGAGTTCCCAGATGTAGAACTCGAGCCTGGGTTCCTGGAGCAGCTGGATAGTGATGAATTGTTCAATGTTATTGAGGAGCTTCGTGAGTGAGAAAAATTGTGCTTTGAATTTGGAACAAGGAAGTTCTATATATATATATACTTCCATTTGCTGTTGTTGTTGTTTCTGTTTTCCTGTGACTGTGCTGAATTTGTTTGAATGAGGAAGCTATATATACTTTCATTTGTTATACCTATCGTTATTAAGAATTTAAGATGTCGTTGTGTTTAATCGAAGACATGAACTCATGGTTCATCTTACTGTCCACGAGTCATCAGCGTGACTTCCTATATAAGGTATGGAGTCCTTTTTGCTATGCTCTTTGTATCTATCAAGTCGAAATGGTAATTAACATTCCTGCATAAAATCAGCCACGGGTTTCTCTGAAAACCATGACTGTCTCAAGGCACGTCATTTGGTGTCTTTACCCCGTATCACATGTTGAGTTTGATGCTACGTCCTTCCTATTTGTTAGGCCGACCCTGCCACGGTTTAATGTAGCTAATGGGCAGCATGATCGTGAGCTATCGGTTAAACTCAGAACTTGCCCAATCACTTTTGGGCGATATTCAGGTTTTACACCGTACTATTCATGTTAATTTCGGGTCTTTATCAGCTTTTTCGGGCTGGATTGGTTGTCAGGTGTATCGAGTCTAAGAATACCAATGGAACCGGATGTTCAATTGTAAGATTGTCCTATATTATAAGACGGGTCCAAAAGGAGAAAACTTAATTAAAAAGGGGCAGTTACTATACTAGTAATAAAAAGGGAGATTATCGATTTAGTTGTGCTATAATTGTGACTACTAGAGCTGCAAGTTGAGCATGATGAAAAGCCACAAAGTACTCCCAAATAGGTGGATTAAGGTAGCCCAAAAGCCTAAATAGGTGGATTTTAGTTCATAAAAGGGTGCCTCAAAAACCCCAAATACTCTCTCGTTCCTAAAACCTGCGAAATACTACGTACTTTATATGTTGGATATATGTAAGAAGTATTTTTTAAATCTATGAAAGGAGTATTTTTAATTAAATGATAGTAATCCAGTGAATGAGAAAGGGTAGATTTCCAATTTTACTTCCGACATGTGAACCTCTCTCGTCACCATAATTTCGTCGCCCTATTGGCGTCCGCCTCTCGAGCACACGGGAAGATTCGCAATCAAAATTAATTCGTAAATGAGAAATCAAAAGCCTCGAAACTAACTAGAGTCGATGACTATGACGTTTGGTATTAATGAATCGGTTAGTCTTACTTGTTATGGAACTATCTGTCGTATCGTTATAATGGGTCAAATAATGATCATTTAGATAGATAAAGACAAAACATGAGTATTGAGTGTATGACCAATGTGATTTGTTTTTGTCTCTTTTTTTTAATCTAAATGAACATTATCTGACATGTCACATTAATATGACAGATGTCTGTCAAAAATAATTTTTGGTAATGAATACTTTGTGATTTTACTTCATAAATGCAAATTGATCCCTAAATTAGTTACCTTAAAATATATTCGTACCTAATAGCCTAGGCTCAAATTGTACTATACAACCATTGTACTATTCGACGGGCTGAATTTATGATAAAAAATTATCACTTTAGGTTATTTAGTGACAACTTTAGATTAAATAGTGACCACCTTTTTATACGAAAAAGTGATAACTATTTATACAAAAGTGATAGCTAGCTAACCTAAAATGATCACTTTTTATCCTAAATTACAAATTTTTATTATTGTTGCACGGTACAACAGTTGTACACTATAATTCCCGCTAGGCTAGGATAGTAAAAGGAGATCTCTTAAATGCGATTATTTTTGAAAATAAAATTACCATTTTCTAAGTCCGTATCCAAACATTAAAAAAGGGATTCTCGATCTTTATGTGTCAAAAAAGTTGCGACATGTTTCCTATCTGTTCTCGTCCAATTTGTTCTTCTTCAAAATTAGTAAGCGTATGATATTCTTTTCGATCTATCCCACGAAAAATCACGCCCAATAGGGTTTGGTCTAGTCAGATTAGGTTTGTGTTAGACCAATCTCCGACTCTATCCTAGTATCCGGTCCTAGATTTAGAAAACCGGGACTATCCGATCTGGTTTTGGACCCGTGAACACCATGAGTCCATGACAAGACCACCAACTAAATTTATAAAATGTACTCCCTCCGTTCAAATTCAAAAGATACGTTTTATTTTTCACACTTGTCGAGACACGTTTTACACAGTCAATATCTTTCGTTTTACATTAACAAAAATTTTAAAAATTCGATATTCTTAATCTACTTATCAAGACGAATCAAACAAGATCTCACATAACCATATTTTCTCTTATAGATTGTCGGGAATATTAACGATTATCCTGAATTGTGAATAGTGTCCCGAACAGAAGCGTACCCTTTGGATTTGAACCGAAGAATTATACTCATAATACTAAGGAATATGGCATGTTATGTTCATGCATCCTTCTTGTTCCTAGTCCAAATTCAAGGCATTTGGACATGAAAATTAAACCTACCACGATTATTATTACGGTTTTTCTAACGTGTGTCAACTAGACACACGTTAATATGTTAATTAGGGAATGAATTACCATTATGTTGTATAAGTACGATAATTAAAAGTTGATATTTTAATTTATCGGTATAATATCGTTGTGATTTTTTACTTAATTAACATATTAACGTGTGCCACTGGACACACCTTAGAAAAAAACCGTTATTATTTTATACTCGTAAAATGTACTATGATAAAAATAAAGAATTGAATGGAAGAGATGGAACGTTCAATTTCCTATAAATTTCACAACAACTCATCAACTCAAACGCACTTCTCAGTTATCTGTTCTCTCTATCCCAATCCTTCCTACTTTTTCTTCTTTTTCGATCTACAATCCATTTACAAAATGTGGTCTTCTCTTCTTCCCTGGCGACATCCCATCCTTGATTTTTATCACTGTCTAATCTTGTTCGATTTTGAGTATGATTCAGTTTCGTTTGTCAATTCAATGACCTTATTCATAATGACCGGCTTCTATCGATTGTGAGTCTTGCTTATCTTGCTACTGTATTTTTCTCTATCAGTTTCTTTTGTTTTGGTGTTGTTTTTTAGTACAGTATATGATTTTTTTCCCATTGGAATACGTCAATGTTTTTTCGAATGCTTTTTGATTATTTTACTCGTATGAAATAATAGCAACGTACAATTTTGAAAATAAAATCTGTCATGGTCATGGTCTCATAAAACGTACGTTTTATACCAGTGGTATCTTTTACTCCCTCCATGCCAAAGAGATGTTCCCATTTCATTATTTTATTCCTCACATTTGATTAAAAGTGGGAACATCATAGTGGGATGGAGGGAGTTTTTTTTTTGGTCCATCGAAGAGGGCACTTAGTCGCAGACCTACTGTTACAGAGCAGCTAGTCCTAACCAATAGGCCAGGACATCTTCGTTTGGTTTCTTTTATTTTAGATTAGCAAAAATTATAAAAATCTGATATTCTCAATCTACAAATCAAATAAAGTTCCAAATAATTATATTCTCAATTGTCGAGAATATTGAAATTTTTTGTTGAATAGTTTTAAAAAAAAAATGCGAACGATGAATTTGAATAGAGTATCAAATAAATTGAAGATTAGAATTGTGAAAACCCTAATTCATGATCGCGAATATGATCAATCAAACATCAAACAAGTTAGTTAGTCGTATAATAACGAGGGATTTCGAGAGAAATTCATGGGAGATACTGAAACTCTAGGAAGCAAAGTATTAGGGTTTTGATTGATTATTTCAAGGAACAAGAAAAATGGGTGTGGATCTCTCTTACTGGATTTTCCAACATCAAATTTTTTCTCCAAAGGTTCAATCTTTCACTCTTTCGTTTATTGTTTGCTTGCATGTTTCATCTGAATTTTGAGATTTACCATTGTTGTTGCTTAGAGATATGTTAATGGTGGGTTGATCATGGCATGCTTCTGTTTTTTTTACTGCAATACTAGAGAAATGGGTTTAAATCATAGAGTAGTAGTTAATTGTATTTTACCATGATAAAGATCGTATTTTGGATCCATGTGTTCGATTATTTTACCATGATCCATGATCTGGGTTCAAACCCGTCAAAATTATAATTGGATTATGGGATTGTGTCTTTCACTTTGAAGAATCTCAGATGAAAACTTTGAGCTATATGTTGCTCAAACTCCTTTAGCATGTCTAGGTGTCCGACAAAGCTAATTTTATGAAAATTCTGCATATTTTGGCTTAGATTGAAGAGTCCAAGTGTCATACACATGTCCGAGTCTGAAGTGTCGGACACGGGTTGATGAGGTAATTAGAAGAGTCGGAGTAATGTAGGTCTAGAATGCCGTTCGTGCGGACATTAACCCATAGTTCTTTCAGAAGTGGAAACTATTTACTTCATTTATAATTTCCTGCTTGATTTCTTACCAGTTAAACACCGTTTTGTTTGTAGAGTAATTGAAGTCCTATCGCCTGTGGCCTGTGGGTCGTGAGGTGTCGTCTAATTCTTGTCTTTTGTCTCTAACAGGAACTTAGGCTTGGTTCTTTTCAACGCCTACATGGCCGCACGACTATTGGTGCATATTTTCACGGGGAAGCTTCTTGCCCTACATTACAACAGCTTGAAGTCAACAATATCGTAAGTACCTCTCTATTTGGTCTCTTTTCAGCAACATTACAATTGTTTAGTATGAATGTGAATGTCCGTGCTCTCGAAGTAGGTTTGCACCCTTAACTTTTGGAGATAATGTTCTCGTATATCGCCATAAATCAAATTTCTCCTATATTATCTGTTTTGTGAAATTCGTATCTTTGTTAAAATTTCCTTTTATCGGTATATTTACACCTCATTTTTAGTCGGTGACAGTCACTTGGTTTTCCGAAATCGATCATGTATCTACATTTATATTGTAGTATAGTCTACAAATCACCCCTTTTTTCAGTTTAAATTGTTTCGGTGCTTGTAAGTTTATTTGGTGTTGCTTATTTCTTGCATGAAATCTTTGCCTTTTGATAAAATCTCGGTTTCATTGATGCTTTAGTTAGATCACGGAAACGATATTTAAAGTCATATCCTAAGCAAATATGTTTCTTAACTCATCCTAGAACTTTGTTAGATTATTTATGGTAACCATCAATCCAAGTCTCTAATGAAACGATATCTAAAATCATATCGTTTACGTTAACACAAGTAATTGATACTTCATATTCTGGTAGATTTGGAAGGATGTTCCACGTTTATTTATTTATTTTCTCTCTTATTTGCTATCCACATTTATTTGTAAGGACTACATGTTTAGTTTTTTTTTTTATTTACTTTGTTCTGCGCTCTTCATTACCCCCTTATGGTTTATAATTGGGGTGTTGGTCGCAATGGCGGTCGTGGTGATGAAGTCGCGGAATTGCCTTTGACTCAGCAATCGCTCTTCGTGTTGTGGTTATTGTGTTGATATTTTTTAGCAACTTTTGTAGATATTTACCTCATCTATTGTCTATTTCATATAAATTTAAGATTAAATACATTAAGAATAATGAATTTGACCAATGTTAAGACAACTTTTACTGCTTCTCATACAAAATTTGGTGGTCACCCAAAAAAGATTAAGGGCGTGTTTGGATCGAGGGATTTGGAAGGAAAGGGAGTGGAAGCGGAGCAAGTGATGTAGAATCACTTGTTTCTTTAGCAAATGAGGATGAAATGAAATGGAGGGGGAGGGATTTGGAGAGGTCCATTTTCCCTTAACAACAACAACAACATTAGAGCCTTAGTCTTAAAATGATTTGGTTGGCTAACATGAATCAATATTTGAAGTCCTCAAGTCGTCATCTAAAAACAAACTAAAATAAATAAATTAAATGAAAGGCGGACAATACAATAAAATAATAACAAAGATAAAGATTCAAACGCAAAATTAAGTTAAATTAAGTCAAAAGATTTGGAGGGAATTTGTATCCAAACACTCGCACCATATCTTGCCTTCTAAACAAAACCTAGGGTGTGTTTGAATAGGTGGATTTGGAGGGAAAGGGAGAGGAGTGAGGAGTGATTTGGAGGGATGTGAATTCCTTTGTTTGGTTAACAAAATTTAGTAGAGGGGCCTCCTTGAAGGCAAAATGTTTTCCCTCCATCATACTCCTTTCGTTGCAGTCATTTGTTTACCTTTTGTTTTGCCACAAAGACTAAGGAAAGAGGATAGGATCGTTTGTAGTTATTGTTATTGGGTGAAAAGTGGATTATTGATGATTAAATTACCAACGAAAACAATCTTAATATAGAAAGGTAAACAAAGGACTTAGACATCCTAAAATGGAAAAGTTAAACAAATGATCAGGACTGAGGAAGTAAGAAAGAATTAGAGGGAAAATTTATTATCTCCATTCTTCCTCTCCTTTGCTCTCATTTTGTTATCCAAACACACCCTTAGGCTTTGTTGTTATTGTTGTTGCCAAAGTGGATGGTTCTACTTCCTCAGTATCATCTGTTGTACGTTTTATATATTTTGAAAGTAATATTTTAATCAAACGGAAACAAATGACCGGGACGGAGGAAGTGTATCTTAAATCTTCACATGATAAAGACAGGCAATTTGAATGCGTAACGTCCTTGGTTTTTATTATGATTTTCTTCCTTCCCACAACTCCAATTTACTGCCATATCAAGTACTCTTCTTCCTTTAATAAGTTTTTGGGTAGGTCTTCCCCATCGTGTGTCGTTTTCCTCTAAAAGCCAGGTGATATCTAGGTGTATATGGTAGATTTTAAGAAATAATTAAGTATTTTCCTTGGCAAAATTGGCTCCCATGATATCCGTATGCATCATTAATTAGGAGATGATTCTGGGCTTTCTCATACGTTATTTTTCATATCCTATATAAAGAGACCACTCATCTCCATTGTTGATCATCATAAACATCACATCCTCTTCTCTTTCTCCCTTCATTACTCTGCTCTATTACCTTCTCTTTCTCCCTTCATTCCATTGCTTACTTTCTTCCTTTTTTCAAAGCAGCATGGCCTCAGGTTTGCCAATGGGTATCCGCATTCTTTTGGTCGACGGTGACACTGCTTGTTCAGCAGCACTGGCACCGTTGCTCCGGTCCTTTAACTACCAAGGTTATTTCCACCTTTTTATGTATACTTTGTATGTCTGTATTAAATTTCTCGGAAATTCATGTAGTACCTCTGAGTTTTGCCACTTCGCGTGCGGTACTTCCTTTTCAACAAAAAAAAACTCTAACCAAAGGTCGTGTCTAATTTATTTATTTTTTATTCGATCGTTTTTTACAAGAATTACATTTTTTTTAAAATTGTTGCTTTTCGAACTCGTGGCCAAGAGATATGGTAAGTCAAAGTTTATTTGGTGGGAAAAACTTTTGACAGACAAAAACTCTTAGCCACAAGTTAAGATAAGTTGTACAGAGTAGTTCTCAATTTCTCGTAAAGGCCATTGATTGGAAAAAAAAAAGTCATCATGTGAACTCATAAACTCGAGTTATGATCGAACAAAGTTTTTTTGGTTTCAAAAGATGATACCATGTGCAAAGTGATAAATTTCAGGGGTATCACGAGAATTTATCGATATTCTTACCTTTTTTTTACTATTAGCAAAAAGTCCGATTATCTTATCGCTCCGGACCCGATCCGAAATTTTAGATATTCGGTCGGAAATTAAGTTTGGATCAAATATATGATCTGATTTTTTGTTTATTTGGATCACATATAGATACGAGTATTTGTTTTTAACACATTTGGGTATTTGATCCGATCAGAAATTTAAATTCTCTATTATTTATTTCTTGTATTTTATTTAAATGAATTTGTGAGTATGATTAGAGGGTGATATTGATAACATGGTTTCTCTATTATTTTAGAAATGTATTATTTTTAAATTTTTGTAACTTTCACATTTTTTTAATATAATTACGGAGTAATAAACTAGTCATATTATGTGATACATGTATACAACGACCTAAACGATGGTTAAAATACAATAAAAAAATGTAGGTGGTACACAAATTTTATGTGGAAATAGTTGGAATAGAGAAATGAAAAGAAAATCATCGTGTAAGATGACGAATTTGCTACTATTCCAACTAAACCATTCAAGTATATATGGATTTGGGTATCCACATCCGTTCGGACTATCGGACATCCGAATATTTGATATCTGAAACATTTGGATCGTATATGATATCTAATTTTGAATTTTCTTATTTGGATACCTGATTCGAACTAGCACATTGGATTGTTGGTTCTGCCCTAGATGTTATGAAGTATTAATTTTGCCATTCTTTGTTGATATCATGTATTTACTATAGGTCACAACACCAAACGCCAACCGAGTTATAAGTTTAGAATTTTAACATGTCCACATTTTGATGCGGTATTGTACACATGAGATAAAGATTCCTTCATCAAGTCTCAAACCAAGAGTAATACCATGATTGTTGTTATTATGGTTATTATTTGAGGATTTTGTTAGATGCTATCTTGACGCTCGACTTAAATACCTTTTGATCTATTGAAGCTTCCTGCTACCTCTATTTTGTATTACCAAATTCAATAAAAATGTTTGAGAGGTATTTCAGTTGTCACAGTTGATTTTTCTTAGACTTTCTATTTTACATTTCTTTGCTTTTTCATTGTTTGAAACTCGTTTCTTACACTAAAGATAACCCTAATCCTAATTAAGTTCTTAAGACTAATTGAGTAGATGATTCTTGAACATTTTTACTTTGCATTTATCATGTTTAAATTTATTCAAACATAACCCAACTACTTTGGGTGGAATGGAAATATAAAAAAAAGAAGAATGAATTAGTGGTAATAGCCCTACATCTTGTGCGAGGGTTATATTTTGATGTATGAGAAGAATGAAATTCAGGAAAATGAATAAAACAAACATGAAATTCACCCTTTGACAATTTTATCCCGTTATATTTACCAGTTGTGGTTGCTGACACCGGAAATGAGGCACTGCGCATTCTGCGTGAGACGCAACATGGCTGCAACTTGGTCCTGACGGCACTCAATCTGCCAGATATGTGCAGCTTTGAGTTTATTGCAGCAGTGGAACATGATATACGGCTTCCTGTCGCTGGTAAGTATCTCTCTCTATTTCATCCACAGTCTTACATTAGGAACTAATATCTTTCATCTTCGTCTTATCCAGCGATTTGTGATGCTAGATGTGAAGTCGTTGTTAGAGCTATGTCGAGTGGAGCCACGTACTGTATTGTGAAGCCAATGTGTGCTGATGAGATTGAACATCTCTGTAACATTCCCGCGTTAAAGCAGAGGGACACGGCTGAATCCAGTGGAGTTCAGGAGAGTGGTATTCCAAGAAATGAACCCCTGATGCATCAGAGTGGTAGAAAAAGGAAGGCGAGTGAGTTGGAGAATGTTAATGGCATGTCAATTGGGGAATCGTCGGCATCTGCATCTAGTCGGACACCAGATGCAGAGAACCTAGGATTGAATGTTGCCGAGAATTTAGGGATTCCAAGTAAGGACTTGGCATTTGGTACTAGTTTAGCCTTTCACACTAATGCTTTCACTAAATTGTGTTTCCATTATTTTTCTTCAGATGCTGCTCCGTCGGAGGTAGCTCCCAATGTTCATTCTCCACAGCTCTCTTGCATACCTGTGGCAGGCACAGGCTTCGGCACAGGCTCATGCGCAAGCTCAGGCACCGGTTCATGCTCAAGGGCTGGGGCAGGGGCAGGTTCGTCTTATAATTACTACTCTAATTTTTTTTTGGTCTCCTTAATGTTGGGATTATTGAATGATCAATGCCATGTCTTTTCACGATTCAGTCCGTTTCTTTGTCATCCGCGATGTGATGGTGTTTCTAGTTATAATCGTACATTATCATCTCATGTTGCTATGTGTTTCATGTCAATATTGTTTTCTAATAAAAATTTGTGAAAAGACCTCGTATACAACGCCATTATCCAAACCCCCTCCGTTTCATTTGATTGTATATGTTCTAATAAAAAAAACTCCATCTTTTTTGGAAAACAGTATCCAGTCAAATTGAATAGAAGTAAATTTTCAGGGTGTATGATTAAACATGACAGTAGGCGGAATTTTTATCCTGAAAGGTTGTTCTTGGTGCAGATGTTTCAAGTCCCCGTGTGGAGACCATTACCGTCTTTGGTGTCTTCTACGTCGGAGGGATCATCTGCTTCTTCTTCTTCTTCTTCTGATGGATCATCTGGATCATCATCTGATTCTGATTCTGATTCTTCTACGTCTGATGGATCATCTGCTCCGTCTCTCAGCTCCCCTTCTCTGACTGATATGTCCATAGACATTGATACGGACGACGAGGCTGAGTCGTCTATGCACAGAGGAGAGAGAGAATCCGGTCTCATAAGGTACCTTGAGAAACCTCATAGTCGGGCGCAGCTTAAAAGACTCATTCGGGGATCCATGGCTAAATGGGACGGTACTGTGGCACCAATGGCTCCACCATCACCCGATGCAGATGCTTCAGGGGTTCCACCCATTTCAGTGCCGCTTGCTCTTGCCCAATATATTGAAACCTTCGTTCACACCACTCGGGCTGCGAGATTTGCACCAGGGGAATTGCATGAAATGGCATCAGCTGTGGCAGCAACACCCCCGAATGTTCTGTCTGAGTTCCCAGATGTAGAACTTGAGCCTGGGTTCCTGGACCAGCTGGATACTGATGAATTGTTCGATGTTATTGAGGAGCTTCGTGAGTGAGAAAAACCGTGCTTTGAATTTGGAATAAGGAAGTTATATACTACTCGTAGTTATATATATACTTCCATTTGTTCCTGTGACTTTGTTTTTTCAATGTTTGGAGACTTTGTGCTGAGTTTTTTTGAATGAGGAAGCTATATATACTTCCATTTGTTATACCTATCGTTATTAAGAATTTAAGATGTCTTTGTGTTTAATTGAAGACATGAACTCATGCTTCATCTTACTGTCTGCGAGTCATCAGCGTAACCTGATAGGACTTTCTATATAAGGTATGTTGTCCTTTTTGCTATGCTCTTTGTATCTATCAAGTCGAAATGGTAATTAATATTCCCGCATAAAGTCAGCCACGTGTTTCTCTGAAAACCACGCGTTTCCGACATCAAAGATTCTTACTTTCTTCAACAAATATCAGTTGATTTACCATTGTTGTTGCTTAGAGCTATGTTAATGGTGGGTTGAACATGGTATGCTTCTGTTTTTTTTTTTTTTTTTTTTTACTGTAATATTAGGGAAATGGGTTTAAATCATAGAGCAGTAGTTAATTGTATTTTACCATGATAAAGATCGTATTTTGGATCGATGTGTTCGATTATTTTAACATGATCCATGATCTGGGTTCAAACCCGTCAACATTATAATTGGATTATGGGATTGTGTCTTTCACTTTGAAGAATCTTTCAACTCTTTGGTTGTTGCTTTATATTCACAGATGAAAACTTTGAGCTATATGTTGCTCAAACTCCTTTAGCATGTCTAGGTGTCCGACAGAGCTAATTTTATGAAAATTCTGCATATTTTGGCTTAGATTGAAGAGTCCAAGCGTCATACACATGTCCGAGTCTGAAGTGTCGGACACGGGTAGATGAGGTAATTAGAAGAGTCGGAGTAATGTAGGTCTAGAATGCCGTTTGTGCAGACATTAACCTATAGTTCTTTCAGAAGTGGAAACTATTTACTTCATTTATAATTTCCTGCTCGATTTCTTACCAGTTAAACACCGATTTGTTGTTCTGTACTTACGACTGTAGAGGGATATACTGCCATGTATATCATGTTTTGTTTGTAGAGTAATTGAAGTCCTATCGCCTGTGGCCTGTGGGTCGTGAGGTGTCGTCTAATTCTTGTCTTTTGTCTCTAACAGGAACTTAGGCTTGGTTCTTTTCAACGCCTACATGGCCGCACGACTATTGCTGCATATTTTCGAGGGAAAACTTCTTGCCCTTCATGACCGCAGCTTGAAGTCAACAATATCGTAAGTACCTCTCTATTTGGTCTCTTTTCAGCAACATTACAATTGTTTAGTATGAATGTGAATGTCCGTGCTCTCAAAGTAGGTTTGCATCCTTAACTTTTGGAGATAATGTTCTCGTATATCGCCATAAATCAAATTTCTCCTATATTATCTGTTTTGTTAAATTCGTATCTTTGTTAAAATTTCCTTTTATCAGTATATTTACACCGGTCTTGTCAATTTTTAGTTAGTGACAGTCACTTGGTTTTCCGAATTTGATCATGTGTCCACATTTATATTGCAGTATAGTCTATAAATCACAGTTTTTTTCAGTTTAAATTGTTTCGGTGCTTGTAAGTTTATTTGGTGTTGCTTATTTCTTGCATGAAATCTTTGCCTTTTGTAAAATCTCGGTTACATTGACGCTTTAGTTAGATCACGGAAACGATATTTAAAGTCATATCCTAAGCAAATATGTTACTTAACTCATCCTAGAACTTTGTTAGATTATTTATGGTACCCATCTATCCAAGTCTCTAAAGAAGCGATATCTAAAATCATATCGTTTGCGTTAACACAAGTAATTAATACTCCGTACTTCGTATTCTGGTAGATTCGGATGGTTGTTCCACGTATCCTTTCTCTTAATAGCTATCCACATTTATTTGTACGGATTACATGTTTAGTTTTTTATTTACTTTGTTCTGCGCTCTTCATTATCCTCCTATGGTTTAAAATTGTGGTGTTGGTCGCAATGGTGGTCGTGGTGATGGAGTCGAGGAATTGCCTTTGGTAGTACCCGAAAAAGTTTAAGGAGGTGTTTGGATTGAGGGATTTGGAATAAAATGGAGGGAAAGCGGAGCAAGGGATGTAGAAGTGAAATTGAGAGGGAGGGATTTGGTGAGATCCATTTTCCCTCGACAACAACAACAATAACATCAGAGCCTTAGTCTCAAAAAGATTTGGTCGGCTAATATGAATCAATATTTGAAGTCCTCAAGTCGTCATCCAAAAACAAAATAAATAATAAATAAAATGAAAGGCGGAGAATACAATAAAATAATACAGTAATAAAGATACAAATTCAAACGCAAAATTAAGTTAAATTAAGTCGAAAGATTTGGAGGGAAATTGTATCCAAACACCCGCACCATATTTTGCTATCCAAACAAAGCCCTGGGGTGTGTTTGAATAGGTGGATTTTGAGGGAAAAGGGAGAGGAGTGATTTGGAGGGATGTAAATTCCTTTGTTTGGTTAACATAATTGAGTAGAGGGACCTCCTCGAAGGCAAAATATTTTCCCTCCAATATACTCCCTTCATCGCGGTCATTTGTTTACCTTTGGTTTTGCCACAAAGACCAAGGAAAGAGATAGGATCGTTTGTAGTTATTGTTGGTGACTTGATGATTAAGTTATCAACAAAAACAGTCTTAATATAGAAAGGTAAACAAACGACTTAGACATCCTAAAGTGGAAAACGTAAACAAATGATCAGGATTGAGGTCCGAGGAAGTAAGAAAGATATAGAGGGAAAATTTATCATCTCCATTCTCCCTCTCCTTTCCTCTCATTTTGTTATCCAAACACACCCTTAGGCTTCGTTGTTATTGTTATTGCCAAAGTGGATGGTTCTACTCCCTCAGTATCAGTCATCTGTTTACGTTTTATATATTCTGAAAGTAACATTTTAATCAAACGGAAACAAATGACCGGGACGGAGGAAGTGTATCTTAATCTTCACATGATAAAGACAGTCTATTTGATTGCGTAACGTCCTTGGTTTTTATTATGATTTTCTTCCTTCCCACAACTCCAATTTACTGCCATATTAAGTACTCTTCTTCCTTCAATAAGTTTTTGGGTAGGTCTTCCCCATCGTGTGTCGTTTTCCTCTAAAAGCCAGGTGATATCTAGGTGTATATGGTAGATTTTAAGAAATAATTAAGTATTTTCCTTGGCAAAATTGGCTCCCATGATATCCGTATGGATCATTAATTAGGAGATGATTCTGGGCTTTCTCATACGTTATTTTTCATATCCTATATAAAGAGACCACTCATCTCCATTGTTGATCATCATAAACATCACATCCTCTTCTCTTTCTCCCTTCATTGCTCTGCTCAATTACCTTCTCCTTCTCCCTTCATTCCATTGCTTACTTTCTTCCTTTTTTCACAGCAGCATGGCCTCAGGTTTGCCAATGGGTATCCGCATTCTTTTGGTCGACGGTGACACTGCTGGTTCAGCAGCACTGGCACCATTGCTCCGGTCCTTTAACTACCAAGGTTATTTCCACCCTTTTATGTATACTTCGTATGTGTGTATTAAATTTCTCAGAAATTCATGTGGTACCTCTGAGTTTTGCTACTTCTCATGTGGCACTTCCATTTCAACAAAAAAAATTCTCTAACCAAAGGTCGTGTCTAATTTATTTATTTTTTATTCGATCAATTTTTACAAAAATTACATTTTGAAAAAAATTGTTGCATTTCGAACTCGTGACCAAGAGATATGGTAAGTCCAAAGTTTATTTGGTGGGAAAAACTTTGACAGACAAAAACTCTTAGCCACAAGTTAAGATAATTTGTACGGAGTAGTTCTCAATTTCTCGTAAAGACCATTGATTTGCAAAAAAAAAAGTCATCGTGTGAACTCATAAACTCAAGTTATGATCAAACAAAGTTTTTTTTGGTTTCAAAAGATGATACCATGTGCAAAGTTATAAATTTCAGGTGTATCACGAGAATTTATCGATATTCCTACCTTTTTTTACTATTAGCAAAAAAATCCGATTATCTTATCGCCCCAGACCCGATCCGAATTTTCAGATATTCGGTCGGAAATCAAGTTTGGATCGAATTTGTGATCTGATTTTTTGTTTATTTGGATCACATATAATCTCTCCTATTCACTGGAATTCTACCATTTGATTAAAATATATCTCACGTGTATTCAACTTATGGTAGGTTTCCAGTGAATGAGAGGAAGTAGATATTAGTTTTTAACGCATTTGGGTGTTTGATCTTTTCAGAAATTAAAATTTTCTAGTATCATTTATTTCTTGCATTTTATTAACAAATTTTGATTTTATGAGTATGATTAGAGGGCGATATTGGTAACATGGTTTCTCTATTATTTTAGAAATGTATTCTTTTTTATTTTTTGTAACTTTCACATTTTTTTAATATACGGAGTAATTAATAAATGAGACACTTTATGTGATACAAGTATACAACAACCTAAAAGATGGTTAAATACAATAACAAAATGTAAGTGGTACCTGAATTTTATGTGGAAATAGTTGGAATAGAGAAATGAAAAGCAAATCATCGTGTAAGATGACGAATTTGCTATTATTCGAACTTAACCATTCAAGTATATATGGATTTGCATATCTACGTCCGTTCGGACTATCGGACATCTGAATATTAGATATCTGAAACATTTGGATCAGATACAATATCTAATTTTGAATTTTCTTATTTGGATATCTGATTCGAACTAGCACATTGGATTGTGTGTTCTGCCCTAGTTGTTACGAAGTATTAATTTTGCCATTCTTTTGTTGATATCATGTATTAACTATAGGTCACAACACCAAACGCCAACCGAGTTATAAGTTTAGGATTTTAACATGTCCACATTTTGATGCGGTATTGTACACATGAGATACAGCTTTGACGACCTATTCCAAGATCAAGTCTCAAACCAAGATTTAATACAATGATTGTTGTTATTATGGTTTTATTATTTGAGTATTTTGTTAGATGCTATATTGGCGCTCGACTTAAATACCTTTTGATCTATTGAAGCTTCCTGCTACCGTTTTTTTGTGTTACCAAATTCAATTAAAAATGTTTTAGAGAGGTATTTCAGTCGTCGCAGTCAATTTTTCTTACACTTCTATTTTACGGTTCTTGCTTTTTCATTGTTTGAAACTCGTTTCTTACACTAAAGATAACCTTAATTCTAATTAGGTTCTTAAGACTAATTGAGTAGATGATTCTTTTACATTTTTACTTTGCATTTATCATGTTTAAATTTATTCCAACATAACCATCTACTTTGGGTGGAAATATAAAAAAAAAAAAAAAAAAAAAATGAGAAGAATGAAATTCAGGAAAATGAATAAAATGAACATGAAATTCACCCTTTGACAATTTTATCCCGTTATATTTAACAGTTGTGGTTGCTGACACCGGAAATGAGGCACTGCGCATTCTGCGTGAAACGCAACATGGCTGCAACTTGGTCCTGACGGCACTCAATCTGCCAGATATGTGCAGCTTTGAGTTTATTGCAACAGTGGAACATGATATACGGCTTCCTGTCGCTGGTAAGTATCTCTCTCTATTTCATCCACAGTCTTATGGTTCGGAACATGCCTGATTACATTAGGAACTAATATCTTTCATCTTCGTCTTATCCAGCGATTTGTGACGCTAGGAGTGAAGTCGTTGTTAGAGCTATGTCGAGTGGAGCCACGTACTGTATTGTGAAGCCAATGTGTGCCGATGACATTGAACATCTCCGTAACATTCCCGCGTTAAAGCAGAGGGACACCGCTGAATCCAGTGTAGTTCAGGAGAGCGGTATTCCACGAAACGAACCCCTGATGCATCAGAGTGCTAGAAAAAGGAAGGCGAGTGAGTTGGAGGATGTTAATGGCATGTCAGTTGGGGAATCGTCGGCATCTGCATTTGGTCGGACACCAGTTGCAGAGAACGTAGGACTGAATGTTGCCGAGGATTTAGGGATTCCGAGTAAGGACTTGGCATTTGGTACTAGTTTAGCCTTTCACACTAATGCTGTCACTAACATTGTGTGTCCCTTATTTTTCTTCAGGTGCTGCTCCGTTGGAGGTAGCTCCCAATGTTAATTCTCCACAGCTTTCTAGCATACCTGTGGCAGCTCGTGCGCAGGCTCAAGCTCAAGCTCAAGCTCAAGCACAGGTGCAGGCTCATGCGCAGGCGCAGGCACAGGCTCATGCGCAGGAGCAGGCTCAGGCTCATGCTCAGGCACAGGCACCGGTTCATGCTCAAGTGCTGGGGCTGAGGCAGGTTCGTCTTATAATTACTATTCTAATTTTTTTCTGTCTCCTTAATGTTGGGATTATTGGATGATCACTGCCATGTTTTTTCACGATTCAGTTCTTTTCTTTGTCATCACATCAGTGATGTGATCATGTTTCTAGTTATAATCGTGCATTAACACATTTTGCTATTTGCTTCATGTCAATATTGTTTTCTTATAAAAATTTGTGAAAAGACCTCGTATACAAAGCCATTATCCAAACCCCCTCCGTTTCATTTGATTGTATATGTTCTAATAAAAAAACGCCACCTTTTTTGGAAAACAGTATCCAATCAAATTGAATAGAGGAAGTACATTTTCAGGATATATGATTGGTGGAATTTTTATCCTGAAAGGTTGTTCTTGGTGCAGATGTTTCAAGTCCCCTTGTGGAGACCATTACCATCTTTGGTGTCTTCTTCTACGTCGGAGGGATCATCTGCTTCTTCTTCTTCTTCGTCTGATGGATCATCTGGATCATCATCTGATTCTGATTCTGATTCTTCTACGTCTGATGGATCATCTGCTCCGTCTCTCAGCTCCTCTTCTCTGACTGATATGTCCATAGACACTGATACGGATGACGAGGCTGAGTCGTCTATGCACAGAGGAGAGAGAGAATCCGGCCTCAGAAGGTACCTTGAGAACCCTCATAGTCGGGCGCAGCTGAGAAGACTCATTCGGGGATCCATGGCTAAATGGGACGGTACTGTGGCACCAATGGCTCCACCATTACCCGATGCTTCAGGGGTTCCATCAATTTCCGTGCCGCTTGCTCTTGCCCGATATATTGAAACCTTCATTCACACCACTTGGGCTGCGAGATTTGCACAACCAGGGGAATTGCATGTGATGGCATCAGCTGTGGCAGCAGCACCCCCGTATCTTCTGTCTGAGTTCCCGGATGTAGAACTCGAGCCTGGGTTCCTGGACCATCTGGATACTGATGAATTGTTCGATGTTATTGAGGAGCTTCGTGAGTGAAAAAAACCGTGCTGCTGTTGTTGTTGTTTCTGTTTTCCTGTGACTGTGTGCTGAATTTGTTTGAATGAGGAAGCTATATATACTTTCATTTGTTATACCTATCGTTATTAAGAATTTAAGATGTCGTTGTGTTTAATCGAAGACATGAACTCATGGTTCTTCTTAATGTCCACGAGTCATCAGCGTAACCTGATAGGACTTCCTATATAAGCTATGGAGTCCTTTTTGCTATGCTCTTTGTATCTATCAAGTCGAAATGGTAATTAATATTCCTGCATAAAATTAGCCACGGGTTTCTCTGAAAATCATGACTGTCTCAAGGCACGTCATTTGGTGTCTTTACCCCGTATCACATGTTGAGTTTGATGCTACGTCCTTCCTATTTGTTAGGTCGAGTCTGCCACGGTTTAATGTAGCTAATGGGCAGCATGATCGTGAGCTATCGGTTAAACTCAGAACTTGCCCAATCACTTTTGGGCGATATTCAGGTTTTACACCGTACTATTCATGTTAATTTCGGGTCTTTATCAGCTTTTTCGGGCTGGATTGGTTGTCAGGTGTATCGAGTCTAAGAATACCAATGAAACTGGATGTTCAATTGTAGGAGAAAACTTAATTAAAAAGGGGCAGTTACTATACTAGTAATAAAAAGGGAGATTATCAATTTAGCAGTTGTGCTATAATTGTGACTACTAGAGCTGCAAGTTGAGCATGATGAAAAGCCACAAAGTACTCCCAAATAGGTGGATTAAGGTAGCCCAAAAGCCTAAATAGGTGGATTTTAGTTCATAAAAGGGTGCCTCAAAAAGCCCAAATACTCTCTCGTTCACTGAAACCTGCGAAATATTACGTACTTTATATGTTGGATATACATAAGAAGTATTTTTGAAATCTATGAAAGGAGTATTTTTAATTAAATGATAGTAATCCAGTGAATGAGAAAGGGTAGATTTCCAATTTTACTTCTGACAAGTGAACCTCTCTCGTCACCACAATTTTGTCGCCCTATTGGCGTCCGCCTCTCGAGCACACGGGAAGATTCGCAATCAAAATTAATTCATAAACGAGCTATCAAAAGCCTCAAAACTAACTAGAGTCGATGACTATGACGTTTGGTATTAATGAATCGGTTAGTCTTACTTGTTATGGAACTATCTGTCTTATCGTTATAATGGGTCAAATAATGATCATTTAGATAGATAAAGACAAAACATGAGAATTGAGTGTATGACCAATGTGATTTGTTTTTGTCTTTTTTTTTAATATAAATGAACATTATTTGACATGTCACATTAATATGACAGATATGTCTGTCGCAAAAAATAAGTTTTGGTAATGAATACTTTGTGATTTTACTTCATAAATGCAAATTGATCCCTAAATTAGTTACCTTAAAATGTATTCATACCTAATAGCCTAGGCTCAAATTATACTATACAACCGTTGTACTGTACGACAGACTGAATTTATGATAAAAAGTTATCACTTTAGGTTATTTAGTGACAACTTTAGGTTAAATAGTGACCACCTTTTTATACAAAAAAGTGGTAACTATTTATACAAAAGTGATAATTAGCTAACCTAAAATGATCACTTTTTATCATAAATTACAATTTTTTATTATTGTTGCACGGTACAACGGTTGTACACTATAATTCCCGTAACCTAGGATAGTAAAAGGAGATCTCTTAAATGCGATTATTTTTGAAAATAAAATTACCATTTTCTAAGTCCGTATCCAAACATTAAAAAAGTGGTTCTCGATCTTTATGTGTCGAAAAAGTTACGACATGTTTCCTATTTTTTCCCGTCCATATTTCTTCTTTTTCAAATTTAGCAATTGTATGATATTCTTTTCGATCTATCCCACGAAAATCCACGCCCAGTGGGGTTTGGTCCAGTCTCCGAGTTTAAGTTTGTGATAGACTAATCTCCGACTCTATCCTAGTATCTGGTCCTAGATTTAGAAGACCGAGACTATCTGATTTGGTTTTGGACCCGTGAACACCAAGACCACCAACTAAATTTATAAAATGTACTCCATCCGTTCAAATTCAAAGTATACGTTTGTTTTTTCACACTTGCCGATACACGTTTTACACAGTCAATATCTTTCAGTTTACATTAACAAAAATTATAAAAATTCGATATTATTAATCTACTCATCAAGACGAATCAAACAAGATCTCACATAATCATATTTTCTCTTATAGATTGTCGGAAATATTAACGATTATCCTGAGTTGTGAATAGTGTCCAGAACAGAAGCGTATCCTTTGAATTTAAACCGAAGAAGTATAATACTAAGGGATATGGCATGTTATGTCCATGCATCCTTATTGTTCCTAGTCCAAGTTCAAGGCATTTGGACATGAAAATTAAACCTACCACGATTATTATTACGGTTTGTTAATTAAGGAATGAATCACCATTATGTTGTCTAAGTACGATAATTAAAAGTTGATATTTCAATTTATCGTGATAATATCGTTGTAATTTCTTACTTAATTAACATATTAACGTGTGTCCACTGGACACACCTTGGAAAAAACCGTTATTATTTTATACTCGTAAAATGTACTGTGATAAAAATAAAGAATTGAAGGCAAAGAATTGAATGGAAGAGATGAAACGTTCAATTTCCTATAAATTTCACAACAACTCTGCAACTCAAACACACTTTTCAGTTCTCTCTTCTCTCTATCCTAGTCCTTCCTACTTTTTCTTCTTTTTCGATATACAATTCATTTACAAAATGTGGTCTTCTCTTCCCGGGCGACATCACATCCTTGATTTTTACCGCTGCCTGATCCTGTTCGATTTTGATTATGATTCAGTTTCGTTTGTCAATTCAATGACCTTATTCATAATGATCAGCTTCTACCGATTGTGAGTCTGGCTTATCTTGCTCCCTTTATTTCATTGATTTCATATTTGTAGTTAACTAGTGAGTACTGTATTATTCTCTATCAGTTGTTTTTCTTTTGTTGTTGCTTTTTAGTTCAGTGTATGATTTTTTTTCCATTGGAACGCGTCAACGTTTTTTTTGTGCTTTTTGATTATTTTACTCGTATGAAATAATAGCAATGTACGATGTTGAAAATAAAATCTATTGTGGATTCATAAGATGTTTTTCTCCATTCAAATCTATTTTTCACTATTCATTTTGACACATTTATCGATGCGCGTTTTATAATAGCGATATTTTTCTTTTTTCATTATAAAAATTTGTTCGAATCAAACTGACTATATTCTCACTTGTATATTGTCGAGAATATAAAAAAAAAAAAAAAAAAAATCTCTAAGTGTGAATAGTGTAAGGGGAAAAAAAAAGATAGGAAGAGTGAGTTTAAAACAAATTGAAGATTAGAATTGTGAAACCCTAATTGATGATCGTGAATAGGGATGGCAACGGGTCCAGGACCCGGTCCAGACCCGGCGGGTCGGACCCATATGGGTCGGGTCTGGGTCTCATTTTTTTAGACCCGGCGGATCCGGGTCGGGTCTGGATCTTATTTTTAAAAACCGGGTCCGGGTCCGGGTCAGAAATACTGGACCCGGACCCGACCCGTGGACCCGGCACTTTAATAAATAAAAAATCTACCAAAATACATACGCAGACATGTAGTTAAAATAAGAGTAATTTGTTGTAGTTAATTTACCAACATACGCAGACATGTGTTTAATTTAGTTTGTTGTAGTTAAAAAAAATCTACCAACATATACCAACTTGTAGTTATAACTTGTGGACTTGTGGTGGTGAATTTAGTTTGTTGTCGGACATTTATGTAGTCTCCTAAGACCGTTATGAATGAGTTTGTAAGAGTATTTAATTTTCTTAGTACAATATATGTCGTAGATAATTTTGTACGTGATAAAAAATACCGGCGAAATTTGAAATTTGGAAGAAATGAGAAATGTAAGACAAAATAAAATAAAATAGTGAGACCCGCGGGTAGACCCGGACCCGGCGGATCTGGATCCGGGTCTTAAAATTTTGGACCCGGCCGGGTCCGGGTCGGGTCCGGATCTAGGGTAATTTTGACGGGTCCGGGTCCAGATCCTAGTGGACCCGGTCCAGATCCGGTCCATTGCCATCTCTAATCGTGAATATGATGAATCAAACCTCAAACAAGTTAGTTACTCGTGTAATAATGAGGGATTTCGAGGGAAATTCATGGGAGATACTGAAACCCTAGGAAGCAAAATATTAGGGTTTTGATTGATTATTTCAAGGAACAAGAGAAATGGGTGTGGATCTCTCTTACTGGATTTTCCAACATCAAATTTTTTTTCCAAAGGTTCAATCTTTCACTCTTTCGTTTATTGTTTACTTGCATGTTTCATCACAATTTTTACCATTGTTGTTGCTCAAAGATATGTCAATGGTGGGTTGATCATGGCATGCTTCTGTTTTTTTTACTGTAATATTAGGGAAATGGGTTTAAATCATAGAGCAGTAGTTAATTGTATTTTACCATGATAAAAATCGTATTTTGGATCGATGTGTTCGATTATTTTAACATGATCCATGATCTGGGTTCAAACCCGTCAACATTATAATTGGATTATGGGATTGTGTCTTTCACTTTGAAGAATCTTTCAACTCTTTGGTTGTTGCTTTATATTCACAGATGAAAACTTTGAGCTATATGTTGCTCAAACTCCTTTAGCATGTCTAGGTGTCCGACAAAGCTAATTTTATGAAAATTCTGCATATTTTGGCTTAGATTGAAGAGTCCAAGCGTCATACACATGTCCGAGTCTGAAGTGTCGGACACGGGTAGATGAGGTAATTAGAAGAGTCGGAGTAATGTAGGTCTAGAATGCCGTTCGTGCGGACATTAACCCATAGTTCTTTCAGAAGTGGAAACTATTTACTTCATTTATAATTTCCTGCTCGATTTCTTACCAGTTAAACACCGATTTGTTGTTCTGTACTTACGACTGTAGAGGGATATACTGCCATGTATATCATGTTTTGTTTGTAGAGTAATTGAAGTCCTATCGCCTGTGGCCTGTGGGTCGTGAGGTGTCGTCTAATTCTTGTCTTTTGTCTCTAACAGGAACTCCTACATGGCCGCACGACTATTGCTGCATATTTTCGAGGGAAAACTTCTTGCCCTTCATGACCGCAGCTTGAAGTCAACAATATCGTAAGTACCTCTCTATTTGGTCTCTTTTCAGCAACATTACAATTGTTTAGTATGAATGTGAATGTCCGTGCTCTCAAAGTAGGTTTGCATCCTTAACTTTTGGAGATAATGTTCTCGTATATCGCCATAAATCAAATTTCTCCTATATTATCTGTTTTGTTAAATTCGTATCTTTGTTAAAATTTCCTTTTATCAGTATATTTACACCGGTCTTGTCAATTTTTAGTTAGTGACAGTCACTTGGTTTTCCGAATTTGATCATGTATCCACATTTATATCGTAGTATAATCTATAAATCACCGTTTTTTTCAATTTAAATTGTTTCGAGGCTTGCAAGTTTTTTTGGTGTTGCTTATTTCTTGCGTGAAATCTTTGCCTTTTGTAAAAATCTTGGTTACATTGACACTTTAGTGAGATCACGGAAACGATATTTAAAGTCATATCCTAAGCAAATATGTTACTTAACTCATCCTAGAACTTTGTTAGATTATTTATGGTACCCATCTATCCAAGTCTCTAAAGAAACGATATCTAAATTCATATTGTTTACGTTAACACAAGTAATTAATACTTCGTATTCTGGTAGATTCGGAAGGCTGTTCCACGTTTTATTTATTTATTTATTTCCTTTCTCTTATTAGCTATCCACATTTATTTGTACGAACTACATGTTTAGTTTTTTATTTACTTTGTTCTGCGCTCTTCATTATCCCTCTATGGTTTAAAATTGTGATGTTGGTCGCAATGGCGGTCGTGGTGATGGAGTCGCGGAATTGCCTTTAACTCAGCAATTGCGCTCCGTGTTGTGGTTATCGTGTTGATATTTAGCCGCTTTTGTAAATATTTGCCTCATCTATTGTCTATTTCATACGGAGTATAAATTTAAGGTTAAATTCATTAAGAATAATGAATTAGACCAATGTTAAGACAACCTTATATTGATTTTCATTACAAAATTTGGCGGTTACAAGTTATAACTTGTTCATCTCTGCCTTTATCACGGGCCGTATCGGACTATGTGGGCGGATGCACGTTATAAGTTGTCATCTCGTCTAATATTTTCTTATTAAAATATATAGTATATTCCGTATCGACGACATTCGATACCAATACACCTCCGGTTATCCCCCTACCCACCCCTGGTAATTAATTTATCCTACTTTAATGTTTCAAATGACGTTTCATATTAGGACCCAAAAAAGATTAAGGGTGTGTCTGGATTGAGGGATTTGGAAGGAAAAGGAGTGGAAGCGGAGCAAGTGATGTAGAATCACTTGTTTCTTTAGCAAATGAGGATGGAATGAAATGGAGGGGGAGGTATTTGGAGAGGTCCATTTTCCCTCAACAACAACAACATCAAAACCTTAGTCTCAAAAAGATTTGGTTGGCTAACATGAATCAATTTTTGAAGTCCTCAAGTCGTCATCTAAAAACAAAATAAAGTAAATAAATTAAATGAAAGGCGGACAATACAATAAAATAATAACAAAGATAAAGATTCAAACGCAAAATTAAGTTAAATTAAGTCAAATGATTTGGAAGGAAATTGTGTCCAAACACGCGCACCATATTTTGCTATCCAAACAAAGCCATAGGGTGTGTTTGAATAAGTGGATTTGGAGGGAAAGTAAGAGAGAAAGTGATTTGGAGGGATGTGAATTCCTTTGTTTGGTTAACATAATTTACTAGAGGAACCTCCTCGAAAGCAAAATATTTTCCTCCAACATACCCCCTTCATCGCGGTCATTTGTTTACCTTTGGTTTTGCCACAAAGACCAAGGAAAGAGGATAGGATCGTTTGTAGTTATTGTTATTCGGTGAAAAGTGGATTATTGGTGACATGATGATTAAATTACCAACAAAAACAATCTTAATATAGAAAGGTAAACAAACGACTTTGGACATCTTGAAATGGAAAACGTAAACAGATGATAAAATGGAAAATTTATCATCTCCATTCTCCCTCTCCTTTCCTCTCATTTTGTTATCCAAAAACACCCTTAGGCTTCGTTATTATTGTTATTGCCAAAGTTGAGGGTTCTACTCCCTCAGTATCATTCATCTGTTTACGTTTTATATATTTTGAAAGTAACATTTTAATCAAACGAAAACAAATGACTGGGACGGAGGAAGTGTATCTTAAATCTTCACATGATAAAGACAGTCTATTTGATTGCATAACGTCCTTGGATTTTATTATGATTTTCTTCTTTCCCACAACTCCAATTTACTGCCATATCAAGTACTCTTCTTCCTTCAATAAGTTTTTGGGTAGTTCTTCCCCATCGTGTCGTTTTCCTCTAAAAGCCAGGTGATATCTAGGTGTATATGGTAGATTTTAAGAAATAATTAAGTATTTTCCTTGGCAAAATTGGCTCCCATGATATTCGTATGGATCATTAATTAGGAGATGATTCTGGGCTTTCTCATACGTTATTTTTCATATCCTATATAAAGAGATCATTCATCTCCATTGTTGATCATCATAAACATCACATCCTCTTCTCTTTCTCCCTTCATTGCTATGCTCAATTACCTTCTCTTTCTCCCTACATTCCATTGCTTACTTTCTTCCTTTTTTCAAAGCAGCATGGCCTCAGGTTTGTCAATGGGTATCCGCATTCTTTTGGTCGACGGTGACACTGCTTCTTCAACAACACTGGCACCGTTGCTCCGATCCTTTAACTACCAAGGTTATTTCCACCCTTTTATGTATACTTCGTATGTGTGTATTAAATTTCTCAGAAATTCATGTGGTACCTCTGAGTTTTGCTACTTCGCATGTGGTACTTCCTTTTCAACAAAAAAAACTTTCTCTAACCAAAGGTTGTGTCTAATTTTTTTAATTCAATCGTTTTTACAAGAATTACATTTTGAAAAAAAATATCGCTTTTCGAACTCGTGGCCAAGAGGTATGGTAAGTCAAAGTTTATTTGGTGTGAAAAACTTTGACAGACAAGAACTCTTAGCCACAAGTTAAGATAATTGTATGGAGTAGTTCTCAATTTCTCGTAAAGACCATTGATTTGGAAAAAAAAAAGTCATGTGAACTCCTAAACTCGAGTTATGATCAAACCAAAAAATTTTGGTTTCAAAAGATGGTACCATGTGCAAAGTGATAAATTTCTGGGGTATCACAGGAATTTATCGATATTCCTACTTTTTTTACTATTAGCAAAAAATCCGATTATCCCATTGCTCCGGACCCCATCCGAATTTTCAGATATTCGGTTGGAAATTAAGTTTGGATCAAATATGTGATCTGATTTTTTGTTTATTTGGATCACATATAGATATTAGTTTTTAACACATTTAGGTATTTGATCCGATCAGATCTTAAAATTTTCTGTTATTTATTTCTTGCATTTTATTAACAAATTTTGATTTTATGAGTATGATTAGAGGGTGATATTGGTAACATGGTTTCTCTATTATTTTAGAAATGTACTCCCTCCCTTCATAACCAAACACGCCACTTGCTTTTTCACATTTGTCGAGACGTGTTTTACACCGTCAATATCTTTCATTTTACATTACTAAAAATCTTTAAAATTTGATATTCTTAATCTACTCATAAAGATGAATCAAACAAGATCCCACCTGACTATATTTTGCTTTGTGGATTGTCGAGAATATTGTAGATTGTTTTGACATATGAATAGTGGCAAAATCGGTTTTGGTGTGTTTGGTTTTGAAGGGAGGGAGTATTATTTTTGAATCTTTGCAACTTTCACATTTTTTAAAATATAATTACGGAGTAATAAACTAGACACTTTATGTGATACAAGTATACAACAACCTAAAAGATGGTTAAAATACAATAATAAAATGTAAGAGGTACACAAATTTTATGTGGAAATAGTTGGAATAGAGAAATGAAAAGCGAATCATCGTGTAAGATGACGAATTTGCTATTATTCCAACTGAACCATTCAAGTATATATGGATTTGCGTATCCACGTCCGTTCGGACTGTCGGACATCCTGAAACATTTGGATCGGATACGATATCTAATTTTGAATTTTCTTATTTGGATATCTTATTCGAACTAGCACATTGGATTGTGTGTTCTGCCCTAGATGTTACAAAGTATTAATTTTGCCATTCTTTGTTGATATCATGTAGTATTAACTATAGGTCACAACACCAAACGCCAACCGAGTTATAAGTTTAGAATTTAACATGTCCACATTTTGATGCGGTATTGTACACATGAGATAAAGCTTTGACGACCTATTCCAAGATCATGTCTCAAACCAAGATTTAATACCTTGATTGTTGTTGTTATTGTGGTTTATTATTTGAGTATTTTGTTAGATGATATCTTGACGTTCGACTTAAATACCTTTTGATCTATTGATGCTTCCTGCTACCGTTTTTTTGTATTACCAAATTCAATTAAAAATGTTTTAGAGAGGTATTTCAGTCGTAGCAGTTGATTTTTCTTACACTTCTATTTTAGGGTTCTTTGCTTCTTTTTTTTCATTATTGGAAACTCGTTTCTTACACTAAAGATAACCCTAATCCTAATTAAGTTCTTAAGACTAATTGAGTAGATGACTCTTGAACATTTTTACTTTGCATTAATCATGTTTAAATATATTCAAACATAACCCAACTACTTTAAGTGGAAATATAACAAAAGAAGAATGAATGAGTTGGAATAGCCCTACATCTTGTGTGAGGGTTATATTTTGATGTATGAGGAATGAAATTCAGGAAAATGAATAAAACGAACATGAAATTCACCCTTTGACAATTTTATCCCGTTATATTTAACAGTTGTGGTTGCTGACACCGGAAATGAGGCACTGCGCATTCTGCGTGAGATGCAACATGGCTGCAACTTGGTCCTGACGGCACTCAATCTGCCAGATATGTGCAGCTTTGAGTTTATTGCAGCAGTGGAACATGATATACGGCTTCCTGTCGCTGGTAAGTACCTCTCTCTATTTCATCCACAGTCTTATGG
The DNA here is from genome assembly GCA_958450325.1 of Agrostemma githago. Classification (NCBI taxonomy): domain Eukaryota; kingdom Viridiplantae; phylum Streptophyta; class Magnoliopsida; order Caryophyllales; family Caryophyllaceae; genus Agrostemma; species Agrostemma githago. The sequence continues at coordinate 78,431,806 of OY288241.1, read as the reverse complement.
GAACACGCCTGATTACATTAGGAACTAATATCTTTCATCTTCGTCTTATCCAGCGATTTGTGACGCTAGGAGTGAAGTCGTTGTTAAAGCTATGTCGAGTGGAGCCACGTACTGTATTGTAAAGCCAATGTGTGCCGATGACATTGAACATCTCCGTAACATTCCCGCGTTAAAGGAGAGGGACACGGCTGAATCCAGTGTAGTTCAGGAGAGCGGTATTCCAAGAAACGAACCCCTGATGCATCAGAGTGGTAGAAAAAGGAAGGCGAGTGAGTTGGAGAATGTTAATGGCATGTCAATTGGGGAATCGTCGGCATCTGCATCTAGTCGGACACCAGATGCAGAGAACCTAGGATTGAATGTTGCCGAGGATTTAGGGATTCCGAGTAAGGACTTGGCATTTGGCACTAGTTTAGCCTTTCACACTAATGCTTTCACTAACATTGTGTCCCTTATTTTTCTTCAGATGCTGCTCCGTCGGAGGTAGCTCCCAATGTTCACTCTCCACAGCTTTCTAGCATACCTGTGGCAGGGCAGGCACAGGCTCCGGCACAGGCTCTTGCTCAGGCGCAGGCACAAGCTCAGGCACAGGCACCGGTTCATGCTCAAGGGCTGGGGCAGGTTTGTTTTATAATTACTATTCTAATTTTTTTCTGTCTCCTTAATGTTGGGATAATTGAATGATCATTGCCATGTTTTTTCACGATTCAGTCCTTTTCTTTGTCATCCGCGATGTGATCATGTTTCTAGTTATAATCGTACACTATCGTCACATGTTGCTATATGTTTCATGTGTGTTTCATGTCGATATTGTTTTCTTATAAAAATTTGTGAAAAGACCTTGTATACATCGCCATTATCCAAACCCCCTCCGTTTCATTTGATTGTATATGTTCTAATAAAAAAATGCCACCTTTTTTGGAAAATAGTATCCAATCAAATTGAATAGAGGAAGTAAATTTTCAGGGTATATGATTAAACATGATAGTAGGCGGAATTTTTATCCTGAAAGGTTGTTCTTGGTGCAGATGTTTCAAATCCCGGTGGACATGTGGAGATCATTACCGTCTCTGGTCTCTTCTACGTTGAAGGGATCATCTGCTTCTTCTTCTTCGTCTGATGGATCATCTGGATCATCATCTGATTCTTCTTCTTCGTCTGACGAATCATCTGGATCATCATCTGATTCTTCTTCTTCTACGTCTGATGGATCATCTGCTCCGTCTCTCAGCTCCCCTTCTCTGACTGATATGTCCATAGACACTGATACGGATGACGAGGCTGAGTCGTCTATGCACAGAGGAGAGAGAGAATCCGGGCTCAGAAGATACCTTGAGAACCCTCATAGTCTGGCGCAGCTGAAAAGACTCATTCGGGGATCCATGGCTAAATGGGACAGTACTTTGGCACCAATGGCTCCACCATCACCCGATGCTTCAGGGGTTCCACCAATTTCAGTGCCTCTCGCTCTTGCCCGATATATTGAAACCTTCATTCACACCACTTGGGCTGCGAGATTTGCACAACCAGGGGAATTGCATGTAATGGCATCAGCTGTGGCAGCAACACCTCCGTATCTTCTGTCTGAGTTCCCGGATGTAGAACTCGAGCCTGGGTTCCTGGATCAGCTGGATACTGTTGAATTGTTCGATGTTATTGAGAAGCTTCGTGAGTGAGAAAAACCGTGCTTTGAATTTGGAATAAGGAAGTTATATAGGAGTATATACTTCCATTTGCTGCTGCTGTTGTTGTTTATGTTTTCCTGTGACTTTGTTTTTCAACGTTTGGAATTTCTGTTTTCAACTTTGTGCTGAATTTGTTTGTTTTTTTGCCAGCTCGATAAAAACATGGATATTAAGTTTTTCGGGCGCCGGTGGCTAATCCATGTGCGCCCTTGTTAAAAATCCTAGGAATATAATGAACTGAAAAGCAGTGAATTTTTTTTTAAGTTCTAGGAAGTCTCCAATGATTCCCCGGAGAAAATTTTTGTAAGTGCTGAATTTGTTTGAATGAGGAAGCTATGTATACTTCCATTTGTTATACCTATCGTTATTTTAATCGTTATTAAGAATTTAAGATGTCTTTGTGTTTAATCGAAGATGTGAACTCATGGTTCATCTTACTGTCCGCGAGTCATCAGTGTAACCTGGTAGGACTTCCTATATAAGCGTATGGGGTCCTTTTTTCTATGCTCTTTCTATCTATTAAGTCGAAATGGTATTTAATATTCCTGCATAAGATCAGCCACGGGTTTCTCTAAAACCATGACTGTCTTAAGGTTCTCTAGAAAATTTCGAGTTTGGTCTATTATCATCTGAAATATTGAGCCCTGTAATTGAATTCACTTGTGATTGTAAGTAGGGGGCTGCGCCGGGTAGGCTGGACCAGGCCGACCCATGACGGAGCGGGCCAGTATACTGCACCATCATAACCTGCAACAATAAAGTTTCTTACTTGCAGGTCCAGACAATTTAGATTAACCTGCAGCAACAGAGTGGCTCCGAAATATCATACAGCTTTATTCCACAAGACATTTTGCTAGATTGGTTGAGGACTCAAGATGCACATACAATGTACTAACACACAGAGCTGTCAAACTGTCATCTCATTGAAGAACAAACACACACATTTACAAAAGGCAGCGTGTTTTAAATAAGCCGGGGATAGCTGTGATTCAAGTTACAGTGGAGATACAATTGTGTTATACAGCTCCCGTCAGTGAACCACAACCGTCTGGTGTCATTAAATCATTGTACCCAATTACATTTTCTAATCACTACAATCTTTCTAACTAAAAAAAATCACAAAGCAGAGTGACGAGTGACCCTAAATCAGCTCTTTTTCCTCTTGAAAGTGGGATGAATAGTTTCATTAGATGATATAAGTCTGTCAAGTCTAGACATGCATTCGTTCATCCTTTTTAAAACTTTTGGCATTGCAGTTATGTTACTAGAAATCTTATCTTTCAGCAATTTGATCTCCTCTACAGTTTTTTCACCCTCGCCCGCTGTCAATTCCCTGCTGGAGTTTCCAGAGGAAGATTCTCCACCTGCATGAAAAAGAACAGAGATAAAATACACGATGAAATCCAAATAGTCAACTGTTTTCCATCGTTCACCTTCATGTGAATCAAATGAAGTTTTACAGTGGTAAAATAAGATTGGCAACAAAGCAATCACTTAACATATAAAGTCGGAAATATATCGTTTCAAACAGTATCATGTTCAGAACCATTCAAATGTGTATAATCCAACATTAGATTACGATCCATCCATCATTAACTTCACTTGAACAACATTAGAGGAAAGGATCGGAAGCTGAAAAAGGGAAAAGGTGAAATGGCGAAAGATCTACCAGCAATTCAGCCAAATACACTAAAACCCTAAGATAGCTTCGATGAAATCAACTCCCCTCTTCCCACTTTAATCCACACTCATACCATCACTGAATCAACAATGCCACCGCCACATGTAAATCACTCGTCACCAGTCCGAGAGCAAGGAAGTCTAGCCAACGCAAGCAGTGAAACATACGGCTTTCATACTGTTTTACTTTTCATCCTGAGTTACCTCAACTGCATCACAGATACCGTTCCCTAAAAATTTCCTGCCTACAATTTACCACCTGGGTTTGAATCTAGTGAAACCGTCTCACATAAGCTTAGTATGAGACACGTTTTATAATACGCCAAAGATCAATTTATTTACTTCGCCACTGCTATACTGTGAGTACTAATTCTCCCCTAAAATCCCCAAAAATCGATATTTTTGCCCCCAAATTTCGAACCCTAACTCTGCCATTTCTACATAACATCAAAAATTCACCCCTCTCAAAATTCCCAATCCATAATTTACCCTCCAATTCCGATTCCTAACTTCACCACTACCCTCCAATGCCGACTCAGTGAATATGTCTTCTACTTAATAAACCCTAATAATTACTTGTACGCAATCGAAACACATCCAATTGCAGCACAATCAGCAGTTCAAATTCCAGTTAATCCAGTTACAGTAAACAGAAAAGAAACCTGGAAGAAGATGCGAGACGTCAGAGGAGAGAGGAAGAGGAGGACGTTGAGAATCGAGGAGAGAGGAAAGAGTAGATTTCATTTGTTGAGGTAAAGTAGATCTATACTCTTTCAATTTCTTCGCCATTTCTGCTACTTCTTCTTCTAACTCCGATACATCTTCTTCTTCTTCTTCTTCTCTCTCGTGTTGGTGTTCTTGTTCTTGAGCTTGTTCGTTAATGGAGGTGGAGCGAGTTGACTCAGCGAGTCTCCGACGAGTCGACATTAAAACGGTTGCAGGCGCGAGTTCTCTCACTTTCTCTCTCCGGTTTGAATTTGGTTTAAGTTTTTTTTGATTTTTTTGTTTAATGATGACGCCGCTCTTTACCGTTGTTTCCTCAAAAAAATATGGACCGGACAAAAAAAAGGTACAAATATCTACAATTCCGTTAGGAGAACAAGCAAGTCTGGGTGGTGTAGTCGGTTATCACGCTAGTCTCACACACTAGAGGTCCCCGGTTCGAACCCGGGCTCAGACATTTTTTATTTCATTTTTATTGATTGATTGGCAAATGTTAATCGGGTCGGATTCGTTTGGATATGTAATTTTTAGTTCTGGTTTGGAATCGTAAACTAGGCCGAAATATGAGTACATTTTTCTCTCTGACCCAAGGTTTATAGGTTTATTTTTTTTTGATAATGTTTGTGTTTTCACTTAACTTTAAGAACCGTAGATGTTTTAATATACTCCAAAGAGTTAAGACGGAGATATCTAAACAATACAATCTCAAGTTCAATCCTTTTCCCATTATTATAATTCGACTAAACACATGTTTCGTTGTGAAATAGAAAAACTACATTGGGGACTTTTTTTACCACTGATAAACAGTCTACCAGTAAATGAGTAACTTTTTAAAGTTCGAGTCCTTAACTGGTAAAGATGCTTCAGTTCAGGCCCTTAATTTACTGAAACTCCTGATTCCATCATAAATACTAACATTACAGTACACATTGGGTTGAGAATTGAGATGCATCATCAATTCATAAATTCATGTCCGGGTCTTCTATATGAGGAAGGGTGTAACGTCATCGGCTTCATGGTAAGCTTGACTGTGAGTTGCGTTGCCATTCAGTGCTGATAATGGTCTGCTGTCGGAATCCGGGGTCGATACCTGCTGCACCTAGTGACCTAACTGAATGCTTGCTTGCTTGGTTTTCAACCACTCTGATGACATCTAGACCTGCAGTGGATAGTGGATACTACAGCCGGCACACAGAACAGAACAACCATTGAAATGAGCTTGCTTCTCATGTTAGATGACATTAATGTAAATTTGCCAAAAATGGTCACTTTCAGTTTCAGATTCGCAGGTATGTTATTCACAAATTCTTTCCACCGCTTTACTCACCTTCGACCACATAAGTTGATAAATCTTTTCAACTCTGAGAAATAGGCTCCAAGGATGAGCAAAGTCTCTGCAGATTATCCACCTTAAGGACTTCGACAATCACAACTCCCGGTTGTCATGAGATAAATGCCAACGGAAGAGTGAAATAGTGCTAGAGTCAACTTCAAACCCAATCCTAACCATTATATGACGATAATGCAATGCATTTGGCGTATCATTGTTGGTAATAAACCCTATGGATCAGTGTGCTATTTAAAGGAGAGTATCCAATTTGCTTCATTTTATCTAGAAACCCCACGGCTGTATTCATAAGACCCTTTTTCCAGAACCCAGTAATCATATGACTAAAAGTAACATCATTTGGTACCAAACCCTTTGACAGGAGATCAGAGATAAGGTTTTCGGCATCTTTAAATTGGCCATCTTGACACAAGTTCTGAATGAGGATGTTGTAGATGAAAATATTAGGAGCAACTCCATTAGACTCCATTTCAGCGAGCAATGTCGCTGCTTCATCCAGTTGTGCATTTTTACATAGACCGTGTAATAAGACACCATAAGTCCAAACACCCGGCTTCATTCCACAGATTAGCATGTCATTGAACAATTCACATGCCATTTGGACCCTATCAGATTTACACAACCCATGAATCAGAGTATTATAAGCCACATCATTAGGAAAAATCCCATGTTCTAACATTTCTGATAACATGTCAAAGGCTTCTTCAATGCGTTTTTCTTTAACATATCCGTTGATCAAAGTATTATAAGTCACGACACTGGGGTAGCACTGGAATTTAACCATCAAACCAATAACCTCTCTTGCCTTGTCCATCTCGCCGCACAAACAATAACCATTTAACAAAATATTATAAGTAATTACATTAGGATTTAAACCTCGCTTAGTCATCATTTGTATAATGGCCCGAGCTTCATCAATCATCCCATCCTTACAATGCATATCAACCAAAATGTTACAAGTAACAACATCGGGTGATATGTTATGGTCCATCATCTCAATTAACATTTCCTTTGCCTCACCCTTCCAACCGAGATTGAGCGAACCTTGTATCAATGAGGTATATGTGACTACATTCGGATTGATACCCTCGGTTTGCATGAAGGAAAAGAGTTTGAGGGCCGCAGTCCACGCCTTGTCTTTGCAAAGACGGTGGATAAGAGTGCTATACATGAAAATCCCAGGCTTACAACACACGGGGTGAGAGTTCAATTGGTGGAGCAAGTGGAGAGCACGGGCAATGTCCCCGACCCTGCAAAGACCTTTCACCACGATTCCATAGGTAACTAGACTCGGTTGAACACCTAGCTTAAGCACCGCTACATCAAGCAGCTTAACCGCTTCAGGAAACTGATCATTTTCAACGAGACCATTGATCAACGTGTTGAACAAACACATATGCGACTCGATGGGGTACCCAAGCTTAAGAGACTTGGCAATGAGAGAAAACCCTAAATCAACACGGCCTAAACGGCAATAACAATTAGCGAGGATACCTACGGACTGGTGATTGAACCTGGTACCGGATAATTCGAGTCGCCTAAAGAGGGAAATGACAGTGGAGTAAGGTTCTAGGTGTTTATGTTTCATCATGGCCACAAATAGCTGATTAAAATCGATGATGGAAGGTCGAGGGAGAAGAGACATCATTTGTTCGAAGAAATTTAGGGGAATCTGGAGATTAAGAAACCCTAGTTTACATTGTTCCTTCATATAATTCAAAAAAAGTCGAGGATTTTGATCAGCAATAAGCTTGACATTTGCAGAAATGCTGAAATTATGCATGTTGATCAGAAGAAGAAGAACAATGAATGAATGAATGAATGAATTAGGGAAATTACCTCGAGTAAATAAAAAATGGCGATCGAATTGCAGAAGATGAGAGAGAGAAGGGTGATGTTGAGATACTCATATTACAATTGCACCGGTTGATCGATCCGGTTGATTCATTTGTCGCTCCGTGATAGGAACTGTCACAAATTTGTAGCGGGTCAGATTAGAGCTGTCAAACCGGACATGTCAGACTATGCGTCGTGCCTGTCCAGCCCGGCTCAGTCGTGCCTGGCAGGCCCATCGTGTCGTGTCGTGCCGTGCCGGACCATGTCTTACTCTGAGAACATGCGCTGAGGCACGGTTCCTAGCCCTGGCCTGTCGTGCCTAACCTAATTTTCAGGATTTTTCATTTTTTTGGAATTTGGAGTCGTACCGACTAGGCACAAGCTTTTCTTCAAATTGGCACTGCGGTCCGACTTGGGACCGGTCGTGCCGTGTCCATGCTTTTCGCCATGTCATCACCGTGTCATGTCGGGTCGTGCTTATTTTCGTGCCGGACCGGGCGATGGGCACGACCTAGTTTGCTAGCTCTAAGTCAGATACCGAGTAAAATCTTTGTTGCGGGCCCTGCGGCATACTCCGTATGTCTAGTAGTTAAGATTAGTTATCTGGATAATCGTTTCCAGGTTCTAGGTTCGAAACCCTACTGCTATATTATAATGCAACTAAGTGCGCGCCTTTATTGAACAAAAAAAATTACGAAGTAAAATCTTTGCTAATCACAACTCGTATATCTGCTTTTATCTAAACCTGTGTTATAATTCAAATATATCCGTTACAAGAGATACCCATGCCGGTTATTTCTAATTTATTTTCAGCTCGGACTAATAATAATTATACGAAGTATAAAGTTTCACAGCCTGAGTCAAGGAAACCGGTTCGATTTCAATTCGGGAAATATCGGTTTTTTGAGAACCGGGTACTCGAAACAATTTTCAAAATCGATTCGGGTACTCGGTTTTTCTCACCCCTAACCTCAGGAGGGCAGTTACGACTTACGAACGACGCTGTAATTAATTATTTATTTACCGCAACTAACTACATATACAATACGAGTAGCGTTTACTTACCGCAAGGCGCACGTACAAAAGTAGCGTTTTTTTGCCGCCCAAGTACATATACAAATACTCCCCTACTGAGTTGAAAAATTACCACAAGTTGATCATCGTCGTCGTCCCTGTCACCTGAGTGAGTGACGTCACCTCCATCTACGTCACCATGTCTGGTTCTGCCTCTCGTAAGTCTTCTAACTAACTTAACTAACTAACTAACTAACTAACATGTCTTCCTCTGAAACCTATTCGCTTCTTCTTCTTCTTCTTCTTCTTTTTTATTGGTATCCTATTGTGAAACCGTCTCACGTGAATGTGAATGTGATTGCAAATGTCAGTCTTTCGCCTTTGCCTGTTGCTTTTACAAACAAAAAGCTGTTGTCTTTTTCCATGGGGAGGAATGAATTCGTTTGTGACGAGAATATTTGTTATAGGTTTGTGACGGGTCAATGACCGATTACTCTAATTTAGTTCAGTCAAGGAAAGGAAAGGCATGTGATTCGACTGTGAATATTTGTTTTGATTCTAATGGAACCCTGCAAGGTTCTTGATTTCGGCTGTGTTGTTGAATTAAGACACGATTTGATGAACCGTTTTGTTTCTTGATTCAGTCAAGGAAAGGCATGTAATTTAAGTGTTACACTTACACATTCATTTTACTCTTAATGGAACCCTGCAAGATTCTTGATTTCGGATGTGTTGTTGATTTGGTACGATTTGATGAGCGGGTTTTGTTCGTCTTTGTTTTTTTGTAGCGTTTGGGCAGCCGTCTACTTCACCCTTTGGAATACAGCCAAACCCATTTGGCCAGTCTTCATCGTCGACTCCTTCCACACCTGCTTTTGGCGCTGCTGCTCCATCTCAAGGATTTGGGACTTCCACACCTGCTTTTGGGGCTCAATCTTCGCCTTTTGGTGGCAAGTTTCTCATATGCTATTTCGCTTTCTTCTCCTCTATTTAGATTGAATGTATATGCATGTGTGTTTCTCTAATTGTAACTTGTTCGATCTTCTCACTTGAATTTGTTGGTTACTAACGAGATAGGATGTGGATTGGAGTATTGGACTCTGTGTTTCTTTTCCTTTGGAGAATGTTTAGGTTGATTGGTTCAGGAATCATATGAACACCTTCTGCTTTTAACACGGGAGTAAGGTTACGTACATTGGTTCCCCTTGCGCCATCACTGGACATAAGCCTTAGTTCTTTGTTGCTGTTGCTGTTGCTGTTGCTGTCGGTGCTTGTTGTTGTAGTCATTCTTCGGATTACTTCTGAGGGAGAGTTGTTTCCGTAGCTTTACTATACCACAAGTAGACCCATGTTGCCTTACCCTGAATGAACTAGAAACATTTGTTGTTTATGAGCTTCTTGTCCTCTGAAGTCTCAATCTTTGCTATTTTACACTGTTCTTTGGTATGATCCGTTTGCAGGAATAATGTTCTCTGATAACATGGAGAATGGAGTCATATCATAAGCCATTAATCTAGTTTGTTTCGTAAGTCATATAATAAGCAATTAACATTGAGAAATGGTAACCGGCTTTCAGGATCATCTGCATCTGGCAGTTTTGAATCAGCGGCTAAGCCAAGTTCTTTGGGAAGCTCAAATCAACAGTCTCAGCCTGCGTTTGGCAATAACGTGTTTGGTTCTTCTGCATCTGGCGCTCCTAGTCAACCTTCATTTGGTGTAACTAACACTCAAGCTATTGGATCATCAACTACACCAACACTCGGTTCTACATCCGCCCCTGCTTTCAGTTCTACACCCAATCTGTCTTTTGGATGTACTGGAACTGCCTTTGGATCTGGAAACACGTCTGGGTTTGGTGCTGGTAGGGCCGATGCTTTTGGATTTACAACCACCTTACCGTTTAGGGCTGCTAGCGCTTCTGCTTTTGGTGGTTCAACCACTCCCCCTATTAGTTTTACTTTTAAGAACTCAAGTCAAGCATTTGGCCAATCGACATCATCACCTTTTGGTCTCCACAGTTCTTCTGGTAAGCTTCAGCAGATTGTATTATTTAATGCACAGCAAACCGCCTTCTTGGTCTTGATAATTGTTGCAATCATGTAGGAGCAATAACCCCAATTTTCGGGGGTTGTTGCGCACATGTGCTTCAGCCATGCAAGGTGGAATCAGAGGGCAAGGTGGAATCTATATCAGCCATGCAAGCATATATGGATAAAAGTCATGAAGAGCTGAGGTTGGAAGATTACCAGCGGGGTTATAAAGGTTTGTGCTTCATCACAGACTCTATCACGTATATGAAACCTGAAATAATAAATAACTTTTGTGTGTAATCATGTAGGAGCGACAACCCAAACTTCCGGGGGTTTTTGCGCACAGGTGCTTCAGCGAGGAAGTAGAGCAACACCTTATCTAGCAACTGCAGATGAAGATTCGTGCTTCATCACAGACTTGATCACGTATATGAAACCTTATCTAGCAACTGCAGTTAGAGAATTACAGGGCAAGGTGAAATCTATATCAGCCATGCAAGCATATATGGATAAAAGTCATGAATTGCTGAGGTGGGAAGATTACCAGCGGGGTGATAAAGGTTTGTGCTTCATCACAGACTCTATCACGTATATGAAACCTGAAACAATAAATAACTTTGTGTGTGTGTGTGTGTGTGTGTGTTGCGTTGCTATGACTTTCCTCTTGATCTCGTACAACTGATGGTAGTAGTCCATTATGCCATTCTTATATCGTCTTTTTACCACTGAAACTGATGTATGTACCTTCCCAATGATAAATCAGGGGGACCAAATCCTGCTGGTAATCCTTTTGGCCCCTCACAAACATTTGGACAGACTGCTGCAAACCCATTTACATCATCTACGCCGCCTGAGCAAACAAACGTCTTTGCCCCCAACTCCTCGCCATTTGTTAACACAAGTCCAGCGACAACTGCTACAACACCCTTTGGGTCTGCTCCTGCAACCACGCCCTCTCTCGTTGGGCCAAGTCTGACACAAACATCGCCCTTTTTTGTGACACTGACACTCTCATTTGGTGGAGCAAGCTCATCGGCAACCGGGTCTTCATCTATATTTGGTCCTACACCCGGTCAAGGACAGTCGTCATTGGGTATTTCAGCTTTTGGAAGTCAATCATCCCCCTTGTTTCAGACATCATCGCCCTCACTTGGGATAGGGCAGACTCCTACTTTATCCAACCCTTTTAATACTACTTCGAATGCTTTCCCTACAAGCGGGTTTCAAAACTCAACACCCACTACAGCCGCTCAGTTCAGCCTTAGTCAAAGCACTGTAAGTCGTTAAATAACTGTTTTTCAGCTGCAGGCCACGACACTTAGTGGTTATGTCGAATTTTTGTCGCTTATTATGTGTTTTTTGTCCGACTTGTAGCCTTTTCAGCCGAGTCTTCCTGCACAGCCAATTCCAAACAGTGGTTTCAACTTCAGTAATGCAGCAGGCCAGACGCAAGCAGGTACATCACGTCATTTTCGCTGTAACTCTCTTGTATAGTGTTTAATCAAGTTCGGCTGAATCTTCTTTTTATGCATGTATGTAGGCGGTGCATCAGTTCCACCACCAGTTGCCGTTACCAGTCCTTTTGGCACCCTTCCTGCAACACTACATATATCTATCGGGAATGGTGGGACATCACCATCGATTCAACATGGAATTTCTAGCATTCCTGTAAGCATCTTTTCTTCAATCGCTTATGTTTTTTTTTCCTTTTGCGAGAATTCAATAGCAAGAAGTAAGATGTGTGGTCTTGTATACTTTGCAGGTTGTCGACAAACCTTCCCCGGTTGGAGTATCGCCCATATTAACACCACGGCACTTGTCTCGGAGGCGTGCATGGCTACGCAGCTAGAAAATACCCCATATCATCCAAAGCCTTTACGGTTTAATTTTGCTTTTTAAAGATGTTACATTACATTAGATCATGACTGAAACTAGGTTCCGATTGTATCTGAGGTCGGAGTATTTTGTGGAAAAAACACGTCAAGAACTATGATCCGGTTTATTCTCCTTGCAACGATATTCAAATTATGTTTTCATATTCATCAAATGTGACTAATGACTATGTTTTACGTCTGGTGCCATAAACACTCACATGTGGAGTTATTTATTCTCCGTATTACTGTAGTATATACGGAGAACACCTTTAATTAGTGTAAATACACATCGAATTAAGTGATTAAAATAATGAAATTAAACCTTAAGCGTGATTATCGAGTGATTGAATGAACAAACGAACTCTTGTCAAATCATATTGAATTTGATATCATATTAGATGAATATCTCAACCAAAATTCTCGATGATGATTGAAACTCAACTAAAAATGAAACCTTAGAGTGAAGATTAGGGATCATAACTCTTAAGTTATTAATACGTGATCAAAGAATTGTGTATTAAACACCGAATACTTAAAAAAAACGAACACGTGATAAGAAATGTTACAATTCCAATGAAACGTAGTGGGTGTGACCCGATAAGGATTTACCGAATATTACTTCACACTTGCATGACCATTGCTGCCTTGCTGGCGCACCTCACCAGGTTTGGGTTGAGAGATGCATCATCAATCTCTCTCAAGTTCAACTACAACACTCAATCCTCATGTTTTCCCTAAATCCCAACCAAAACCCCTTGCTATTCATCAATTGGTTTCTGGGTCTTCCACATCACCCAATTGGGTCACTAATTCCAACATAAAGTTGTCAACTTTGGGGAAAATTCAATTTGCCAGTACTCCAAGATTCAATCTTGGGTTATCAAATGTAGGCAAAAGGGTTTCTTGGGAAAGTTTTGGTTTGAGAAATAGTGGTGATTTGATGAGGGTTTGGTGTGGAGGAGGGAATGAGAGTGATGATGCATATTATATGAGGCAGGGTTTAGAATTGGCTAGAAATGCAGTAGGGTGTACTAGTCCTAATCCTATGGTTGGGTGTGTTATTGTTAAGGATGGTAAGGTTGTTGGTCAAGGGTTTCACCCGAAAGCCGGTCAGCCTCATGCTGAGGTACCAATTCTGTAGTTTTGATTTGGTTTTTGTAATGTGTGAAGTTCATGATTTGTAATGTGGCTTGATTTTGATATGGAGAATGTGTATATGATGGTTTTAGTCTTAATTAGACGGTTTTATCGACTTGATAGGGGTAAGGTTGCGTACATTTGAACTTTAGGATGCTATGATTCAGCTGGTTGTTGCTGTTTTCTTAGATATGCTGCTAGTTTTGATTTGGTTTTTGTAATGTGTGAAGTTGATGATTTGTAATGTGGCTTGATTTTGATATTGAGCATGTATATAGGATGGTTTTAGTCTTAATTAGACGGTTTTATCGACTTGATAGGGGTAAGGTTGCGTACATTTGAACTTTAGGATGCTATGATTCAGCTGGTTGTTGCTGTTTTCTTAGATATGCTGCTAGTTTTGATTTGGTTTTTGTAATGTGTGAAGTTGATGATTTGTAATGTGGCTTGATTTTGATATTGAGCATGTATATAGGATGGTTTTAGTCTTAATTAAATGGTTTTATCGACTTGATAGGGGTAAGGTTGCGTACATTTGAACTTTCGGATGCTATGATTCAGCTGGTTGTTGCTGCTTTTGTAGATATGATCCTAGTTTTGATTTGGTTTTTGTAATGTGTGAAGTTCATGATTTGTAATGTGGTTTGATTTTGATATTGGGCATGTATATAGGATGGTTTTAGTCTTTATTTAACGGTTTTATCGGCTTGATAGAGGTAAGGTTGCAACTTTCGGATGCTATGATTCAGCTGGTTGTTTACAGGGTTGTTGCTGTTTTTGTTGATATGCTGCCAGTGTAATGGGAGAATGTTTTTTTGTTGTGCATAAGTTACAAGCATTTTCTAATGGTCATATGATATTGGAGAGTAATGTGTCGTGTCGTGTCTTGTCGCCTTACATACTGTGCTTAAATGTATGCTGATTTGTAGGTGCACTTTGTAGGTCTTTGCTTTGAGAGACGCCGGAGAACTGGCAGAGAATGCAACTGCATATGTAACCTTAGAACCCTGCAACCATTATGGTAAAACTCCTCCTTGCAGTGAAGCCCTCATCAAAGCCAAAGTGAAGAAAGTAGTAGTTGGTATGGTGGATCCAAACCCTATTGTTTCTTCGAGGGGGATCGACAGACTTCGTGAGGCAGGCATTGAAGTAGTCGTTGGAGTCGAGGAGGACTCATGCAAGAAGCTCAATGAAGCATTCATCCATAAAATGGTTCATGGAAAGCCTTTTGTAACTCTTAGGTAACCCCATTCTCCGCTTCACTTTTTGTTAGAATATAGAATCATTCCTGAGCCTCCACCATCAGCTTACGGTTTTGGTTGATTCTACTGACGTGCAGATACTCGATGGCCATAAATGGTGTATTCTCGGAAGAACTAGGGGAAAATGTGACCGAGTGTGGAGGGTATTACTCGAGATTGCTGCAAGAATATGATGCAGTAATACATTCATCTACGTCTGTTCTTTCATCACGAGAACCCAACGCTCGTCAACCTTTTCATATATTCATAGCTAACGACCACGACTCCCTCGCTCACATCCTCAATTCACCAGCAGAAGGAGATTTCAAGTCCATCGTGTTTACTGATAAAGAACTACCTCCCGAACCACAGATATCCCAAAACGGAGTTGAAATCGTTGTTATGGATCACATCAGTATCGATCCTATTCTTGATTATTGTGGTAAACAAGGGTTTTGCAGCGTGTTGGTTGATTTAAGAGGGAAGGTTGATTGTTTTCACGAGATTTTGGAAGACGGCCTTGAGACATGCTTAGTGCAGAAGGTTGTGGTTGAGGTTCTACCTTTCTTTGCTAAGAATGAAGTCGGTTCTTCATTGGCTGAAATGAACCGGACCCAAAGGAAAACGTTGAAGAAGTTATCAACGAGGATTGCAGGCGATAGCATCCTATTGGAGGGATATTTATGATATTTGAATGCTAGTTGAACATCACTGCACTATTTACATCTACATCTTGTTACTCCGGCTCTTCGTATTCCCTTGCAATTTTGCCTATCCGTGTCCTACACTTTGTTTTAGTGCATATCCGGAGTCTGGCACTTAAACACGCACCTGTATTGAATCCTTTTGAACAAGTCTGAGTTACATAATGTTGTTTCTGCCTCACCGTCTCCGCTTCTCAACAGGCAGTGGCATTTGTGAATTGTAATGCCATTATCCTCAAGTGTAACAGAAAAGGTCTGAATCAAAGCTATTAATGTACACTTTTGCAGGTTTCGCGTCGGTTTGTTCAGACCTTAATCCTCTCCTTTTAGCCTATTTGCCAATGCTTGATGACCACAGAACCTGTAATGAGTTGCTAAGGTGCAAAATGTATAGAACCAACTGTAAACTTTGGTACCAGCAATTAGTCGCATTACAGTAAGGGAGATCGAACCTGAAACTTATTATCAACGGCCAGACAGAAATAAATGAATTGACACAAATGAAGGTACAGTTTTTTTTTTACCACATACAAAGCCATGTTTACAACAATTAGGTAAAGTGGAACCGATGTTTTTTCTCACATACATATAAAGCCGAGTTTTTTCGACACTATTGCATTCAACTGTTCAAACAAGCACCTCGAACAAAAACACGTCACAGACAACAACATTTAACTGTACACAAATTACAATATTTTTTTCAACAATGATGCCTTGCAAATCTCGAAGAAATTCAAGGGCAAAAGAATGGTTAAGCCAGTATCGATCCCTCTCTTGACTTTAGTAAAAACTCCAACAACGAAAAGACGCATGTAAGATATTAGAGTTATTTAGCGTGGGTGCCATCTCTTTTGACTTCAAGGGCGGTACCCTCTTGAAGGGCATTGTGAGCCTCGTTCTCCATTCCGAGTGCCAAAAGAGATGAAGCCTGAAGATAAGAAGCGATATGCCAGACAGGAGATATCACTTGAGCCTGCATTGCATCGTCTAACGCTTCCTGTGGCATATCATTCATTAGATATGACAGGCTTCTGCGTGCTAGCACTGTCGGAGATACCATCCCGCCATCTACAAACTGCATGAGGTATACACCGTGAATCTGATATGTGCATTGGAGAGCTGAAACAAACATAACCATGTATCGCGAGAGAAAGAGCTAACTAACCTGTGTGTAGCGTTCCACAGCAGACTTAAAATCTTTATGCCGAAATGCACTGTCGCCTTTTTTCTTTGAATCTAAAGATTGCTGCATTTGGTCTGTCCACATTTGAAAGGATAGCTGCAAACATGATTAATATCGTCAATCAGCAAACCATTAATTGTGCGACTATTTCAGGTTTTGAAGAAGGTGACTTTAATATCACAGTAAAGAATAAAACACATCGAGACAGATGCAAACAAACATGTAATAAAATGGCATCAAAGTGTTGAGTAATATGAAGCCAAAGAACATATACAGAACCTCATTTGTCACGCCTTCATCATCTTTATACCCGATTGCTTCCAAAATTTCGTGAATGGCAGTCAAGTCCCTTCTTGAACATGCTTCACCCATAGCCGATAAAGGTAAGGAGGAAGCACTACTTGGGATTCCCATCAAAACATGAGACGGAACCTGCACAATTCAAAGGTTAACTATTAAATCAAACTTAGTGTGTAAAGTTAATGAAGAGAATATGAAAGACACCATCGCTTGTACAGCAAAATTTCTGAACTCGACGTAAAAGGGGTTGAATTACAGCAATCAACAATGACTGACCTCAGTTTCCTTCTGAAGAGGAGACAATGCAGCAATCAATGATCTAGTGTTTGGCCTCTCTTGTGGTTCATAATTTAAACACCGGGAAGCAAGGCGTACTAACTCAGTACCGTCATCATTGGAAAATTGCCCTTCCAAGCAAGAATCAGTAAGCATTTGAAGATTCCTATCGCGTATCAAGTCTAGGGCCTACACATAATCACAATTAAGTTTGATGAAATAATGAATTGTACAGTACTATAATGTACGAGTACTATAGAATATGGCCTAAGCATTTTGCTGATGAAAATGTTTGCAATATGGTAAAAAGAAGTCTGCCCTTTTTCAGGATATTTTGCAAAAAGTTGGCACCTTCCTCGTTGAGGCTCAGTGCACAGGGAGAGCAACTGTAATTCCAAGTGGAGTTAAGTCGAGATTTAAGCAGACTTACATGACTTGGAGGGATATGTTTTCCGCTAATAAGGTCAAGCAACAGAGTTCCAAAGCTAAATATGACACTTGCTGGTGTTATTCGACCTGCAGCGAACAAAGAAATGATTCAGAATTAGCAACCTCTTAAGATTTTGAGACTCGGTACTAAAACCTACGTGCATATGTGCTACTTCCCACAAAATCATCAAGTTCAATTCAGTTTATTTGACGAGGGAGACTCACCAGTTCGTAAATATTCTGGAGGGGTAAATGCAAGATTTGTACTGTAACTTTTCCCATCTCTACTGTTTTTCATTAGTCCGAAACATGAAAGTCTGGGATTACTATCCTGCATTCAAGAATTGAGTTTAGAGCGAAATAAAGAACATGATAAAAAACAAAATACGAAACTGACGGTCATTATTTGCTTACCCCGTCAAACAAAATTCTGTAAGCATTCAGATCATGATAAAGAGCACGTCCTTTGCTTGTACAATACTCTAGAGCTTGTGCAAGATGTAGGACAACCCTCAACCGCATTGCCCACTTCATCGGCTGAGCATCCCCTGTAGAAGTAACCAGGTGTCATAACTAGAACAGAATTGACAGGAATTTGATTTACTCCATTGGAAATGTAGTGAATCGAGAGAGTATAACCAAAGAACTTACAATGGAAAAGATGTTTTGCAAGGGTATTGTTAGGCATGTACTCAGCCACAAGCAGTCTCTCGTCATTTTCGCAACAGCATCCTAGCAGATTTGCCAGCTTTGGGTTCCGCAGCTGACCAACGGACCGAGCCTCATCCTAAATTAAGAAAAGATGCATTATTGAATAAAAATGAAATTACAACACATGGGACTAAGCATTGAAAAGAGCTTCAAGGAAAGAAACAAAACAATTGATAAGCAATTTACCAGGAACTGACGTGAATCAGGCCACGCAGATCTATTGAAACGTTTGACGACAATTCTTGTCTGGTTTTCTAATTTCCCTTTGTAAACAACATTTGGAGCCTTTTCACCATGCTCAGACACAATATTCTCAACAGCAAAGCCTGATGTGGCATTTTTAAGCTGCTCATATGTGAATTCTCGGAATGTAGGCAATCCAACCCCATTATCCTCCTCATTTCCTGTACAAACACGCCACTGTGATCAGTGGTAGACCCATAAAAAAACTTATTTCCCGTGTCCACGTTATATATATACTAATCTAAAATCGGGGAAATTAGGATAGTGATACACATATACTCACCAGCATCAATAGGCTCAAACACTGCTGTCTTATTAGCTGAACCCATACAACACGGTACAAGTTTGGATACCATGGAACCCATTGTCGAAACTAAAATTCTGAAACCAGACAGCAATTTATATTTCCCAGATCCTGCATTGACAACAGAGTTCACAAATGAATGAGTAACCTGATCAAAACACCACTTCAGCAAGTTCAGCTCAAATTCACCCTTTGCCATCCCAGAAATAGAAGAATAGGCCAATAGTGAATAGCAGTTATCGTGTGAGACGATCTCAAGCCGTGAAACGATCCATTTGTATAAAAGGATCACTAAATTATCAATAGCAAATTAATTACAATATCTTTTACGGAATTGGACTGTTTCACGCGTGAGACGGTTTTCCAGTGTAATTACTTTATGGATAATGAGATGAGACAAATGCAACTTTTGAAGTGAGATATCTTTCTAAATCAGTTTGCCAGTTTGTCACCAAACTGAAGCAAACATCACTAGGACATAAATAAGGAAAATCAAACCTATCAAACTATTGATCCATCACATCAAAACCTCCACTACAACTAACAAAATCAACCCTAAATAGATCATAAACAACAAAATTAAACAGTACATTTTCCTGCAAATTCAGTAAAATCCCAGAAAGCAACTAACTTTTCCAACAATTACCAACAAAAAAAAAAGTAGTTCCCCGTCTTTTAATGATCTACCCATTATATATACATTTAGTTGGTGCGAGTATATTTTAATCAAATGGGTAGAACATAGGAATACGGAAACTCACCTTTTAACCAGCAAAGCAGCAGTATTCTCTTGAAAGCTACTGAGAACTAGTAGTACAAGTACTATAATATAAGCAGCTCAAATTTCAAGAACCCTAAAAAGCAAGGAACTTTCATTAAAATACTAAAAACCCAGATCCACATTTCACATACCCAGATAAATTACTGACTAAAAATCAATTAAAAACCCAATAAAATTAATTAAAAATTCAAAATCGCCTACCTTTGGATCAGCACAAAAATGAGTGAGCTAGAAATTACTCTCGGTTGAATTTGAAATTAGATCAGATCAAGCAAAGCAACTGGGTAAGATTAAATTAAATTAATTTTTGGGGGGTGGGTCAATGAAGAAATGACAAAATTGAGAGGAAATGTGATGTGAAGTGGGAATTTTTGGAAGAATATGATGATTAAAAAAGCAGTCAAATGTTGGTCATACACTCATACAAAACAAAACAAAACAAAACAGTAATGAAGTGTTGGTCTGCTGGTCTCTCTGCTTTCTCTCTCTTAATCAATGATGGAGGTTCTGGATGAATGATGATGAATCAATCAATTAGTAGTAGGAGAAGTAGTACAAATTTGATGTTGATCATCATATATAAGTTGCAGATTTTATTATAGTAATAAATATAAATATAAATAAATAAATATAGTTATTGGATGGTTTTAGCCATATTTTTTTACACATTTATGGAGTAACATGGATATGTTCCATTACTTTCCTTCTCTCTCTAGCCCACACGCAGGGTGTGAACCGGGGGACTAGTCTAATACGGATCCAACAAATAGCCTATCAGCCGACTTCCCGTTCCTGGTCGGTGTCGATTACTCCTTCCGTCCCAATGAATTGTTTGTCTTTACTTTTGGCACCAAGGGCAAGAGATCCAATTAGAATGTGACATGTGGAGGCAAGAGTCAAATTACACATAAAAAACATTCCTAAAATAGAAAGACAAACAATTCATTGAGACGCCCCAATATGGAATAGACAAACAGTTTATTGGAACGGAGGGAGTATCTTCTTTTCGACTTATTTTCAACCCTTTATGATTTTATTTAGCTTGGCTGCTTTAAGTTTACTTGTGTTTAATTATACTCCACTTCTTCGGTAATTTTGTTACAGTTTGTTGGTCTTTTGTGTCATGTCAGTGTAACTATGTTGGATATGAGCTCGCTCAGGATATGTCACGTGCTGTGGGAAAATATTTTTGGGATAGCCATGGATCGACAATTGATACTCTTATGAGTATTGGAGTATTTGATTACTTTAGCGCTATGATATAAATATATAATCTCGGGCGTGTGACGTACCAGTCCAAACCTAAAGTGTTTTGGTTCAGTTCTATTATGGGTCCCTCCTTCCTACTAGTGATCCACGGGGTCGTCTAGGCCACTGATTATTCGATTCAGTTTCAAAACGGTAAACATCCCTACTAATTTGTACTCCTTGTTTATTACTCGTATTATGTTAGAACTTTAGGTTATTAGATTGGCAGGAGAATTTGTTCGATAAATCGTCAAAAAAACATAACCCGACATAACCCGGGTGCGAGTTATCGACAAGTATAGTGGAGTTATTATCACTTACACTTGGTAATTGATACTGTGTTCAACTTTGGAGTTACTCTTTCCGTCTCAATTATTTATTGTCCTTTGATCAATGTACAAATAATATAAAAGGACGAATGACAGGGACGAAAGGAGTAGCTAAAGATTACTCCCTCCTCCCTCCGTTCCAATGAATTGTTTGTCTTTTCTTTTAGTATCAAAGGGAAGAGATCCGAAAGTGACATGTGTAGCCAAAGAGTCAAATTACATATAAAAAGCATTCCTAAAATAGAAAGACAAACAATTCATTGAGACACCCCAATATGGAATAGACAAACAATTCATTGAGACGGAGGGAGTATTAACAACTCTTAGTATATAAGACCGTTTTATACGATCACTGTGTTTTAAAAGTGCGACCATATTCTTTTGAACCAAAGTAACGAGACAAAATAAACCGTCAACCAAACTGAATAAACCGAAAAAAAATTGAAAACAAGTGCGCCTAATATAAACAATTTTATGGGCCAAAACTGTCGTGGAAGGTTTTTGGGCTATTTGACGAACCGACTTGTCAATTGTCACCTACCGAGTCCAGACTTCAGAGAAATAAATCAAACAACACAATCAATTAAATTGGGGGTTTAGGGTTTGCGTTAGAACCAGGTTTCAGCCTCAATTCGAAGATTTTCAATCAACGATCATGTCGAAGAAGAACAATCTCGCCACTCGAAGAAGATTACATGAATTCGAAATTCAAAGTCCGTGTTTTTCTTCCCGACTCATCCTTTCTTTATAATTTCACTTCGTTACTTTTTCGATTTGTTTATTTTCTGACGAATTCTCGTTTAAATTCGGGTTTTATAGGGGAAAAGCAGGAAAAAGAGAAGAAAATGAAGAAGCTCCATGCTAATAAGAACAAAATGAAGGTAGAAATTCGTTCTTGCTTAATTTTTTGTTAATTGTACTGTATATGCTTGAAAATTAGGGTTTTTGAAGTGTAATTGAGTAATTAGCAATGCTCTTTCGGTCTTCTTCGATTTTTTTCATCTCTTAAATCGATGAAATAATACTCCCTCCGTCCTAGTAAATTGTTTAGGGATTGCTTTAATTTGTCGCATTGACTGAAATAGACGGCGTACTTGATACTCGATAGGGTAGCAACTTGCATTTGCCATACAGTATGATCTATGGTATTTAGTTGTCTGTGGGATGGGAAGGTTTGGGAAATGACCCGCGAAAAAAGCGACTAGCATTGATCGTTGGTTGGTTATTAAGTTGATTGTGAATTGATCGGAATTTTTTCAACTGAAGGTTGATGGGACTGGTAAGAAGAAAAATAAGAGAAGTTTTGCGGTGGGGAAGAAGAAATTGAAGACCAAATTGTCAGCGACAGCGAAAGCAAAAGCTGCCCAAGCTATGGAACTTGATGGTTGAGGTTCATTTCTCTTGAAAGTTTTTGAGAATTTTCGTAATTTTGAAAAGTTTAGCTGCTTATTGATATTATTTGTTAATCGTAGTTTCTCTTAGGTTGTTTGTGTAAGTTTCGTAATAGTTTGATGTGGGTGCTTTACATTGAAATTAAGGGGTGTTTGGTTGGAGGTTTTGGAGTAGATTCACTCCATTCCAATGTTCGTTGGAGCATTTAGGAAGAGAGTTAGATCCCAAATGGACTATAACTCCATTCCACCTTAATATAATTACAATCCTTTCCACCCTCGAATCAAACACCGTAGTAAACAAGTATGAGTATCTAATTCCACCTTAATCACACTCTATTCCTATCCATTCCAATGCTTGGAACCAAACGCCCCCTAAATGGATTCCACTTAATTCAATCATGTTTTCCCCTGTTTTCTTAAATGAATTTTTATTTCTGCTTGTGTCCTCTCATTTAGTGCGCAGAAGTACTCGTAGTTGATTTAGATATGAGATTACTTGCAGTTTCGAGATCTGTTGGTGTGAGATTTGAGAAACCATTTCTATGGGATTTCTAGACTTTTGTATCTTAATTATCCTTGTTGCACACTTGGTACTTTGTTCACATGAGTGAAATATTGCAATTAGTGTGACATTTAAACTTGATTCAGGCGTTGTTGGAGTTAGTCTGAGTAACAAGGGCTGATCAATGGTTAGGTACTTGGGTTAAGTAAAAAAGGCAAAGTAAAGCTACGGTCCGTGGTAAAATGGATACACTCATTATAAAAACCACTTATTCCCTCCAGAAATATCTTCTATTTTTCACTATTTGCTGTTAAAAAATGTCTTCCATTTCCGTATCCTTCATCATTGAAAATGTTGAACTCATTATTGTCTTATTCTTTTCGCTATTAGTCCATAGACAGTCTTCATTTATTCCATCATATCATTATTTTATATCATGCGTGCCATATTCTCAACATATGAAAGGAAGAATATGTCCTGAACAATATTGAGTATTTTCGCAGTATTGAAAGGTTTAGCTGCTTATTGATTTATACGTTTGTCTTAGTTTTTCATAGCTAATAGTATGTGTAAATTTTCATATAGCTTGATTGATGAAGATGCTTCTAAAGTTCTAGTCGAAATCAAATGAAATCTACTTGATTTAAATATGCTTTTCCCCGTGTTTTCTTGTCTGATGCTTCAATTCTGCTTTAAATGTCGTCTTTATTCGGTGTCTGTCATTATTGAGATGACTATGGTCTCAAGATCTACGGCAAGTATGGAGTATTAGTTATTATGTTGGTCTGAGTTTCATGCAGATATTCCGTTTTAAGCAATACTAGTTGGATAACAAAATAGTAGTACCATATATATACTATAAATAACCCAAAACACGTAACATTGAATCGGTGATGATTATTCTGTATTGAAATAATGAAAATGCAAGCATTTCATTATAGTATTAAACTTAAACTTGAATACTTAGGCATCAGACCAAGTAATTTCCATCTCCCCAAGCTGGTCAGAAGAAACATTAAGGGCATCCCACACAGCCTGCGACGCATCCACAATATTATCCCTACACGGTGGTTGGAACCCATGCTCTTCGTCACACCCCACGGTAGAGTCACACTCATCCACCACCATAGCCTCCACACTCATCCCGTTCCCATTTATCACAACATTCTTACCACACCGGGATCCACCACTGTACCACCCCGTGGACAAGGCCACCACAGGGGTGTCATTGGAGTGGAACTGTTCGTCACACTTTGAGGCACCACCCCCGTCCCCACCATCCTCGAAACTGTTGAGGGTCAATATTGCATTGGTCTGACCGGTCACTTGTGGCGAGCACGTGTAGGTCTGGTAGTCCTTCCCGGCTTCACAGCAGTCCGAACCACTAGGGTCGCACTGGTCAGACGGGGCTTGCGTGCCGACTAAGGTTCCCGATGGTTCACAGTCTTGGGCATGGCTGCTGTGTGACAGCAAATTTGTGATGATCATGAAAAACATGAATATATAGTAATAACTCATTTTGTTGGGTGTTTGTGAAAATGCATGAGATTAAGGTTAGGGTATAAATAGGGTTAGAGAACTCTAGTCAAGTGGACAATGTTATGACTTAGGAGTTAGGAGTTAGGAGTTAGGACCAATGTAGAACTGGTCTGTTTGTTTTTTTGGTTGACTTTGAACAAGTTTGTACTCAAATGCTAGAGCCAGTTAATTGTTTAACTACATGCATGACTCCCTCCTTTGAATAAGCCACACTTTCCTTTTACAAATTTATTTTTGGTTACCCCATTTCTCAATAATGCAAAATTCTGAATTTTTTGTGACTATATTATCCTTATCAACTTTTTTCTATATTTCTCTTAGCTACCCTCATTTAACAATAACCGGTGAAATTGTTTTTAGAACAACTAGTTTTTGCCCGTGCAAAATTGCACGGACGTTTTAACATCTATTATATAATTAATGTAAAAATAATTTAATATATTAAAAAGAATATAAAAAATTAATAGTTGTAAGCATAGACTCTATTCAAGGCTCTACAATAAAATTGGTTATACGATGTTCAAATGATTTACTTGCACAAAATTAAAGATCATCATCACTTCGAACACTTGTACAACAAAGTCTTTTAAAAATGGATCACAACAAACTCTCATGTACACTAACCCGTAAAAAAACAAATAAATTAAGCCATACATATAAGTTTTAACTTTTGACATTTGTGGTAGTTGACATTTGTTAATGCTATATTTGTGGTAGTTGATTGTTAATTTAAGTCCTTGATAAGTTAAAGATTTTTATTCTTATAATTTAGAAATTGAATACTTTTTTCAAAAATCGTGTTATTTTATAAAGTGAAAGCACATCTACATATATTAACTTTCTTAACGTATTTGAGAAAATGTGAAATTGAAAAAATAAATTGTTTGAACATAAATTCATTTAATATCCCTATATTCAAAAATATTATAAAACCAAAATAATAGAGTAACATTTTAATAATTAAAGTTAGTCCAACAATATTTTTCTCAATTATTTTTTTGGTGATTATATCCCTTCATTAAAAAAATTGACTTTTCAAATTTGATTAAGTCTTGACGGATTCTTCATACATCGCTTCTTGCCCCTTAATTATTTGCTCTTATTTTGTATTCACGACTTATACAATCATTTTGACTTACATTAAAATGATTATCCGAAAATGATTAGATACTTGCTTATTCCAAATATATGATTATCCGAAAATAATAAGTATATAATTAATTATTTAGGAAATCATTAGAATGAATTTTCGATAGTTAGTCTTTTTCCATATTTTCGAATATATTTGGAATAAGCAAGTATCTAATTAGTTTATTTTCTAGTGATATTTAGGAATTATATTATGCCATAATATTATTTCCATACTTAAGATTAGTTTATTCTTGTAGTATAAATATGAGTCTTTATATTCGTTATTAAGAATGAAGTTTATGAATAAGAATTTTGAACATTTGTGTTGCAATTGTGTTTATCGGTTCGATGAGTTTCGATCCAAACTTTGTTATTATTTGACGCGTTTCAAATATTAACTCGGGTAACAATTAACAGGTCTTAATTGTTCTCACCATTATTCGTCCTATGGGTCTAGGTCGAGTAAATATCCCTTTCTTTCACAAAATAGAACAACGAAAAAAAGTCTTCCGCTACGTTACACATACGAAAGTTGTAATTTTCGTATCAAGACCAAATGACCCTCATAAAAATATTTTATTTGGTTTGAAATTTGTTCGGTGAGAATATCGACTGATTTTAATTCGGGACCGAAATAACCAAAAAAATGTAGATAATAACCTTCAAATTTGTCCATGTGATTTTTTGAAAAATGTAAGATATTTGGTTGTTTATTTAAATATGATATGTAGTATAACAAAAAATGACTGACGTTTGTTAATTTTTTTTAAATAGTAAAGTTTCAAGTATATATAGTCGAATGATTTTTAAATGTGTTTATTTTAGCTGATACGTAAATTCTATTATTCTAGGACATCTCTACAATGTACGAAATTGTTACTTTGCGAATTTGGGGACATTTATTTTCAGGATCAAATTGATCAAATACGTGGATAATACCCTTCAAAATCGCCCGTTTTAGGGGATTTTTCGAAAAATGTGAGATATTTTGTTGTCATACGTATAACATAAAATGACCAAAAATTGTTAAAAAAACGTTGAAATGGTCCTGCTTCAAGTATATATCTACTAATCCAACCTTATTCTAAAGGTAGTCGAATGTGTGTTAAATGTGTTTATTTTTATCGATATGTACCTTCTGTTACACCGACACATTTTTACAATGTATGAAGTAGTTACTGTGTGATTTTGAAGACATTAAATTTGGGGACCAAATTCACTCGAAAAACGTGGATAATAACATTTAAATTCACCCGTTTAAGATGATTTTCTGAAAAATGCGAGATATTTTGTTGTCCATCTAAATAAGATACGTATAACATAAAATGACCGACAGATGTTAAAAACAATTAAAATGATTCAATTTCAAGTATATATATCGAAACTTTAGCTCTAATCTGACGTTATTCGAAAGACAGTCGAACGTGTGTTAAATGTGTTTATTTTAGCCAGTATGTACTTTCTGTTACACCAAACATTTCTACAATGTATGATGTAGTTATTGTGCGAATTTGGAGTCATTTATTTTAGGGATCAAATCGGTCCAAAAAACGTGGATAATAACCTTCAAATTCGCCCGTTTTAAATGATTTTTCGAAAAATATGAGATATTTGTTGTCCAAGTAAATAGGATACGTATAACATAGAATGACTGACAGTTGTTAAGAAAACATTAAAATAGTCTAGTTTCAAGTATATATATTGAAAATTTCGCTCTAATGCGACGTTATTCGAAAGATAGTCAAATGTTTTAAAAAGTGTTTAATTTTAACTGATACGTAAATTCTATTACTTCGGAACATTTTTACATTTTAAGAAGTTGTTACTTTGCAAATTAGGAGACATTTATTTTCGGGACCAAATCGGTCCGAAAAACGTGGATATAACCTTCAAATTCGCGCATTTCATATGATTTTTTGAAAAAGTGATATATTTTGCTGTCCATCTAAATAAGATGCGTATAATATAAAATGATCGACGTTTGTTAAAAAAACATTAAAATGGTTCAGTTTCAAGTATATGTATCAATGATTTCGCTCTAATCTGACGTCATTCGAATGACAGTCGAATGTGTGTTAAATGTTTTTATTTTAACTAATACGTATCTCCTGTTACACCGAAACATTTCTACAATGTATGAATTCGTCCGTTATTGTAGTTACTGTAAGAATTTGGAGTCATTTATTTTTGGAACCAAATCGGCGCGAAAAAACGTGGATAATAACCTTCAAATTCGTCCGTTTCAGATGATTTTTCGAAAAATGTGAGATATTTTGTTGTCCATGTAAATATGATACGTATAACATAAAATGACGGACGGTTGTTAAAAAAACCTTAAAATAGTCTAGTTTCAAGTGTATATATATATATATCGAAAATCTTGATCTAATCCGACTTTATTCGAAAGATAGTCGAATGTTTTTTAAAATGTATTTTAATCGATACGTAAATTTTATTACTTCGGAACATTTCTACGATTTATGAAGCTGTTACTTTACGAATTTGGAGACATTTATTTTCGGGAGCGAATCGGCCCGAAAAACGTGGATAATAACCTTCAAATTCGTCCGTTCAGATGATTTTCCGAAAAAGTGAGATATTTTGTTGTCCATCTAAGATACGTATAACATAAAATGACCAACTTTTGTTAAAAAAACATTAAAGTTGTTCAGTTTTATGTAAATATATATATCACAAATCACTCTAATATGATGTTATTCGAATGGCAGTCGAATGTGTGTTAAATGTGTTTATTTTAACCAATACGTATATTCTGTTACACCAAAACATTTCTATATGATGTAGTTACTGTACGAATTTGGAGTCATTTATTTTCGGGATCAAATCGGTCCAAAAAACGTGGATAATAATAATCTTCAAATTCGCCCGTTTCAGACGATTTTTCGAAAAATCTGAGATATTCGTTGTCCATGTAAATAGGATACGTATAACATAGAATGACTGTCAGTTGTTAAAAAACCATTAAAATAGTCTAGTTTCAAGTATATATATATATATATATATATATATATATATATATATATATATATATATATATATATATATATATATATATATATATATATATATATATATCGAAAATTTCACTCTAATCCGACGTTATTCGAAAGATAGTCGATTTTTTTAAAAATGTATTTATATTAATCGATACATAAATTCTATTATTTCGGAACATTTCTACAATTTATAAAGTTGTTACTTTGCGAATTTGGAGACATTTATTTTCGGGACCCAATCGGCCCGAAAAACATGGATAATAACCTTCAAATTCGTCTGTTTCAGATGTTTTTCCGAAAAAGTGAAATATTTTTGCTGTCCATCTAAATAGCATACGTATAACATAAAATGACCGACGGTTGTTAGAAAAACATTAAAATGGTTCAGTTTTAAGTATATATTTATCGATGATTTCGCTCTAATCTGACGTTATTCGAATGATAGTCGAATGTGTGTTAAATGTGTTTATTTTAACCATTACGTACCTTCTGTTATACCGATACATTTCTACAATGTATGAAGTAGTTACTGTTCGAATTTAGAGATATATTTTTTCGGGGTCAAATCTGCCCGAAAACGTGGATAATAACCTTCAATTTCGTCCGTTTCAGATGATTTTTCGAAAAATATGAGATATTTTGTTTTTTCATGTAAATAGAATATGTATAACATAAAATGACGGACGGTTGTTAAAAAAGCCTTAAAATAGTCTAGTTTCAAGTTTATATATCCAAAATTTCGCTCTAATCCGACGTTATTCGAAAGATAGTCGGATCGAATGTTTTTTAAATGTGTTTATTTTAAATGATACGTAAATTCTATTATTTCAGAACATTTCTACAATATATGAAGTTGTTACTTTGCGAATTTGGAAACATTTATTTTCGGGACCAAATCGACCCAAAAAACGTTGATAATAACCTTTGAATTCACCAGTTTCAGATGATTTTTCGAAAAAAAAAAGTGAGATATTTTGTTGTTTATCTAAATAGGATACGTATAATATCAAATGAACGACGGTTGTTAAAAAAACATTAAAACGGTTCGGTTTCAAGTATATATATCGATGATTTCCCTCTAATTTGACGTACCTTCTGTTACACCGAATGAAATATTTTACTGTGCAAATTTGGAGACATTTAATTTCGGACCAAATCGGCCCTATGAACGTGGATAATAACCTTTAAATTCGTCCGTTTCAGATGATTTTTCGAAAAATGTGAGATATTTTGTTGTCCATGTAAATAGGATAGGTATGACATAAAATAACCGATGGTTGTTAAAAAAACCTTAAAATAGTCTAGTTTCAAGTATTTATATCGAAAATCTCGCTCTAATCCGACGTTATTCGAAAGATAGTCGATTTCTTTAAGAATGTGTGTATATTAATAGATACGTAAATTCTATTAGTTCGGAACATTTCTACAATTTATGAAGTTGTAACTTTGCGAATTTGGTGACATTTATTATCGGAACCAAATCGGCCCGGAAAACGCGTGGATAATAACCTTCATATTCTCCCGTTTCAGATGATTTTCCGAAAAAGTGAGATGTTTTGCTGTCCATCTAAATAGGATACGTATAATATAAAATGACCGACGATTGTTAAAAAAACATTAAAATGGTTCAGTTTCAAGTATATATATCGATGATTTCGCTCTAATCCGACGTTATTCGAATGACAGTCGAATGTGTGTTAAATGTGTTTATTTCAAGCAATACGTACCTTCGACATTTATTTTCGGGGCCAAATCGGCCTGAAAAACGTAGATAATAACCTTCAAATTCGTCTGTTTCAGATAATTTTTCGAAAAATGTGAGATATTTTGTTTTCCATGTAAACAGGATATGTATAACATAAAATGACGGACGGTTGTTAAAAAAACCTTAAAATAGTCTAGTTTCAAGTATATATATCAAAAAATCTCGCTCTAATCCGACGTTTTTTTGAAAGATAGTCGAATATTTTTTAAATGTGTTTATTTTAAAGGGTTATTTCAACAGAATAATCTCAACTATTAAGGGTCTTCTTAATATAATTCAAATTACATTTAATCTTAAATTAATCTAACCTATGCTTTCATTTATCTCATTTGTCTACCTGAAGGGCCAGTTTTCCTTCTTCTTTTCCTATTTAGTTCATTTTTGCTTTATTATCCTCGAAATAATTACCCTCATTTCAAGCGAGCCCTAAGTCTCTTATGATTCAAGTCGCCATCATCAGACACGACCCCGCCATTTTTCATTTGCAGAAACTCGCTAAATTGCAGATAGGTAAATTTGCACCGATTGAACCAACAGAGGAGAAGGATTTCAATCACATCATCAAATTCAAATCGATTATCAAATTGTGAACAAGCTAATTAATTGCAGTAACAAAATCGGAAGCAATTCGCATCAAAATTAACAAATAATCATACGTATATAAGCAAGATGAGAGTACAAGCAACTTTGTCGATTAGAAAATTATTATGAAGATGAATTTATTAAAGAAGATGTGATCCAAGAAATTAAACTTTATAATCAGTAATCAATCAATAATCATCTGATGTTATTGGGGTGGAGTTGGATGGTGCAAGAATGAAACGAAAATTGTGGTTGGTTTATGGTTGATTCTGGTGATGAGTTTGATGAAGGTGGGTTTCAATGGCGGTTGAAATTAGTTTTGACGGAGGTCTGCCATGGGGTTGGAGCGAGAAAGAGCAGGTAACTTATGACTGTTATTACAGGTAAACATTCGATGAGTGTAATTTGATACTCCCTCCGTCCTACTAAGATTGTCCCGTATTTTTTTTGGGTAGGTTCTTAAGGATTGTCTCATTTCTCAACTTTCCTTTTTAGTCCATCCTTTTTTACAACTTCGTCCCTACTAAGACAAAGTATTTACCATTTTATCATTCCATTAACCCACACCACCTCACACATCACCCTACAAAGTAGTCATAATGTGTTGCCTATATACCCCATCATTACACAATTTTCTTAATTATTGTGCAAAAGTAAATGAGACAATTATTTTGGGACGGAGGGAGTAATAAGTTACTTAAAGTTGAGATTATTACGAGATTATGTTTAATTTGGATTATTCTAAGAAGTTCGTCAATAGTTGAGATTATTACTATGAAGTATCCCTATTTTAACCGATACGTAAATTCTGTTACTTCAGAACATTTCTACATTGTATGAAATTGTTACTTTGCGAACTTGGAGACATTTATTTTCAGGATCAAATCGATCAAAAATACGTGGATAATAGCCTTCAATATCGCCCGTTTTAGGTGATTTTTCGAAAAAATGTGAAATATTTTGTTGTCCATGTAAATAGGATACGTATAACATAAAATGACCGACGGTTGTTAAAAAAAACATTAAAATGGTTCAGTTTCAAGTATATATATCGAAGATTTCGCTCTAATCTGACGTTATTCAAAAGCCAGTCGAATGTGTGTTAAATGTGTGAATGTATGAAGTAGTTACTGTGAGAATTTGGAGACATTTATTTTCGGGACCAAATTGACCCAAAAAACATGGATAATGACCTTCAAATCCGTCCGTTTTAGATGATTTTTCAAAAAATGTGAGATATTTTGTTGTCCACGTAAATAAGATACGTATAACATAAAATGATGGACGGTTGTTAAAAATGCCTTAAAATAGATTAGTTTCAAGTATATATTTTCGAAAATTTCGCTCTAATCCGACGTTATTCGAAAGATAGTCGAATATTTTTTAAATGTGTTTATTTTAACCGATACATAAATTCTATTACTTTGAAACATTTCTACAATTTAAGAAGTTGTTATTTTGCGAATTTGGAGACATTTATTTTCGGGACCAAATCGGCCCGGAAAACGTGGATAATAGCCTTCAAATTCGTCCGTTTCAGGTGATTTTTCGAAAAATGTGAGATATTGTGCTTTCCATCTAAATAGGATACGTATAACATAAAATGATCGACTATTGTTAAAAAAAACATTAAAATGGTCCAGTTTCAAGTATATATATCGTAGATTTCGGTCTAATCTGACGTTATTCGAAAGATAGTTGAATGAGTTTTAAATATGTTTATTTTAATCCATACGTACCTTCTGTTACACCGACACATTTCTACAATGTATGAAGTATTTACTGTGCGGTTTTGGAGGCATTAAATTTTGGGACCAAATCTACCCAAAAAACGTGGACAATAACCTTTAAATTCACCCGTTTCAGATGATTTTTCGAAAAATGTGAGATATTTTGCTGTCCATCTAAATAGGATACATATAAAATAAAATGACCGACAGTTGTTAAAAAAACGTTAAAATGGTTCAGTTTCAAGTATATATATATCGAAGATTTCGCTCCATTCTAAGTTTCTAACGTTATTCGAAAGGCGGTCGAATGTGTGTTAAATGTGTTTATTTTAACTAATACGTACCTTCTGTTACACGGAAACATTTCTACAATGTATAAAATAGTTACTATGTGAATTTGGAGACATTAATTTTCAGGACCAAATTGGTCCAAAAAATGTGGACAATAACCTTTAAATTCAATCGTCTCAGATGATTTTTTGAAAAATGTGATATATTTTTTTGTCCATGTAAATAGGATACGTATAACATAAAATGACCGACGGTTATTAAAAAACCTTAAAATAGTCTAGTTTCAAGTATATGTATCAAAATTTTTGCTCTAATCCGACGTTATTCGAAAGATAGTCGAATATTTTTTTAAATGTGTTTATTTCAACCAATACGTGAATTCTATTACTTCAATTCGAAACATTTCTACAATTTATGAAGTTGTTACTTTGCGAATTTGGAGACATTTATTTTTGGGACCAAATCGGCCCGAAAAACGTAGATAATAACCTTCAAATTTGCGCATTTCAGATGATTTTTCGAAAAATGTGAGATATTTTGTAGTCCATCTAAATAGGATAAGTATAACCTAAACTGACCGACGGTTGTTAAAAAAACATTAAGATTGTCTAGTTTCAAGTGTATATATATATTGAAGATTTCGCTCTAATCCGACGTTATTCGAAAGATAGTCGAATGCTTTTTAAATGTGTTTATTTTAACCGATACGTAAATTCTATTACTTCGGAACATTTCTACAATTTATAAAGTTGTTACTTTCCGAATTTGGAGACATCTATTTCGGGAACAAATCGGTCCAAAAAACGTGGATAATAACCTTCAAATTTGCACATTTCAGATGATTTTTCGAAAAATGTGAGATATTTTGTAGTCCATCTAAATATGATAAGTATAACCTAAAATGACCGACGGTTGTTAAAAAACCTTAAAACTGTCCAGTTTCAAGTATATATATATATATATATATATATATATATATATATATATATATATATATATATATATATATATATATATCGAAGATTTCGGTCGAATCCGACGTTATTTGAAAGATAGTCGAATGTGTTTTAAATATGTTTATTTTAACCCATACGTACCTTCTTTTACAGTGACACATTTCTACAATGTGTGAAGTATTTACTGTGCGATTTTGGAGGCATTAAATTTCGAGACCAAATCAACTCGAAAAACGTGGATAATAAATAACCTTTTAATTCACCCATTTCAAATGATTTTTTCCGAAAAATGTGAGATATTTTGTTGTCCATCTAAATAGGATACATATAACATAAAATGACCGACGATTGTTAAAAAAACATTAAAATAGTTTAGTTTCAAGTATATATATCGAAAATTTCGCTCTGGTTAGAGCTTCATTACCCAGGTCGAGAGGTCAGGGGGTTCGATTCTCATCTGCGACTAAGTGGGCGCTTCGTTATACCAAAAAAAATAATTTGCTCTAAACCGACGTTATTCGAAAGATAGTCGAATGTTTTTTAAATGTGTTTACTTTAATTGATACGTAAATTCTATTAGTTTGAAACATTTCCACAATTTATGAAGTTGTTACTTTGCGAATTTGGAGACATTTATATTCGGGACCAAATCGATCCAAAAAACGTGGATAATAACCTTCGAATTCGCCTGTTTCAGGTGATTTTTCGAAAAATGTGAGATATTGTGTTGTCCATCTAAATAGAATACGTATAACATAAAAATGACCGACGATGGTTAAAAAAACATTAAAATGGTACAGTTTCAAGTACATATCTAAAATTTCGCTCTAATCTGACATTATTCGAAAGGTAGTCAAATGTGTGTTAAATGTGTTTATTTTAACCGATACGTATCTTCTGTTACATCGTAGCATTTCTAAAAGTAGTTACAGTGCGAATTTGAAGACATTTATTTCCGGGACCAAATCTACTCGAAAAACTTAGATAATAACCTTCAAATTCGCTCGTTTCAGATGATTTTCGAAAAATGTGAAATATTTTGTTGTCCTTGTAAATAGGATACGTATAACATAAAATGACCGACGATTGTTAAAAAAAACCTTAAAATAATAAACCCAAACAAACTGTGAATAATCGACGATGGTCAAAAAATATTTAGCGCCAAAAGATGAGCGAGTCATACGGCCCCATAAATCACAATGTATTCACTCAAATTGTTGCGAGGCAGAATTATTATTTGAGGCAAAACTATTACGGTTTATCTAAATGGCACACATTTCACACATTATTTTTGTCTTTATAGGAGTTTCTCTACGTTCAGCAGTGGTTTCAAGCGTCTCTATGTTCCTGCATCGGATCAAACAACTTTGGAATGGGTATATGTTAATGTGATAGCAGCAAATTAAAGCACAGAGAAACACGATATCACAGTCGCAGACCTTGGGGATGCTGACAGTGTCAGATGAAGATGTCGAAACAGGTTGAACTGAAGCAGCTTTATGCTGCAACAGGGTGTTGCAAAACCCGCAACAGGATGATGGGATCGGTAACTGTACCTGCAAAAAACCAAACAATGAACGAACTTTTTGTCAATGGAACCCCGCCCGCCAGCCAGCCAGCTATTACGACCAAAGAACTCTGTTTGTTTTACCTCATCGACTGTATGAGTATGACCATTTTCTCCATGAGACTTCCTTGAAACGACTCCCTCTATGTATTCAACGATTTCAGGATGAGCAGTATGGAGATGAGATATCTGTAAGATGTGTCTGCAATACTGTGGCCACTCCTCCAAACGACTGAGGAATTGTTCCAAAGCCTTGGTGCCGAATCCAAACATCTGTCGTAAATTTGTCACGGGCTAAGTTTCATTTCCCACCAGCACAGCAAAAAAACACAAATACGAGTATATAATATACAAACCTTGGAATCGGGAGGCTGGCGTAGTGCATCCAGAACACAGCGAAGTGAAATGCCGAGGGGAAGATGAGTTACCAGCTGATGTTTGATGATACATCCTGCAACAGTTAGTTAGCCAATGCAACATATATAGTGTCATGTTTGCGAGCTTAGACCAATTCTGAAGCGTGAAGAGATGGAGGGAGTCGTACCGTATAAAATGGCAACTAATCCAAGCTGTTTCTCGGGATATTTAGGGAAGAACATGTATTCTTCGAATAGATTGGATATCATGAACTCGAAAACGGTCTGTTCCCTGTCCATCAAAAGTAAATCAGGAACATACATTTTCATGAAAACTATAGTAACTGTTCCAATCATCAAATTTGGTAGTAAGATCGAACGTCACACATGCTATAGAATCGGACACTGATATTTTTGTGAAACTTCATGCTCTCGTGAAATACAAACGTAACCAAAATGTAGCGGGGAAATCTTACTAGTAGCAATGGGTAACACTCACTCCCCCCAAACGTACACAAAATTATAAGAATTATCGACTTTACCGAAGAGGTCTTACTAGGTGCTTTGGGACAAGGTCCTAGGTTCAAATCTGACTAAGTACCTTCTTCGATGAACAAAAAAAATGAAAAAATACTACAAGAATTATCGACTTTTGCTACAACAGAATTCATAAAAATGAAAACTTTTCAAATATAGCAAACAAATATAATAAACTTGCTGGCCCAAAAGGCCAAAATTTTAATCCTAGATTCGCCCCAAGTAGCCCAAACTTTTGAGTTTTCTTCTTCTTCTTGTGTTTAAGGTTATTAGCAATCTAGTTTTCCCAATTGTCTATTAAATGCCCTAAATTAAGCCCTATTAAAGAAAGAAATCGAGACTGCCCACATCACAAAAAAGTTATCCAAAATTGAAAATTACTAGGGAGTAATTTTTTTTAGGATTTTTCTACGTTGTAATCTCCTACTTTTTCCGTTTTCTACCATGTATTCCTCCTATTTTCAAAACTCATGAACGTGACCTAAACATAATTATCCATGTAATGTTCACTTAATTAGATGACATGACAATGATTCTAGGCTATGACATAACTAGTTTTGATGACCTTGACTCGTATTCTCTCAATTCTCCCCAACTTTTCCTCTATTTCATTAATATAGACCATTTTCCTCATTTTATACATCAACTTCTTATTCTTTTTTACCTTATTATTTTACTGATTTTTAACGAAATATTGAGGTTGCACTTAAAATAAAAAGTGAAAGAATTATGATAAAATGAGAAAAAAATCAGAAATTATGCATGCAAAATTAGAATTAGAGAAAACATAGCGGACGAAGATGAAAATTAAAAAGGGTTTTTGGTAAAATAATTGTAATTAGGTCACGCTTAATCATGAATAAATGGGGTTTAGAAAATAGGAGGGGTATATAATAAAAAATGGAAAAACGCAGAAAAAACCTTTTTTTTTTATTTTGTAAAGGAGTCAACTTTACTTACATTATCATGAATAAATTGTACTCATATTTTAAGTGTTTATCCGATCTCTCGACAATGTTAACAGAAGATCGTTCGAGTTAATTAGGGTTTGCATGGCTTCAATTGCAATAGCGTAACAATTTATCGACAAGAAGGAGAAAACAAATATATCCATCAAAATTCACAATACTGTAATT
The DNA here is from genome assembly GCA_958450325.1 of Agrostemma githago. Taxonomy (NCBI): domain Eukaryota; kingdom Viridiplantae; phylum Streptophyta; class Magnoliopsida; order Caryophyllales; family Caryophyllaceae; genus Agrostemma; species Agrostemma githago. The sequence continues at coordinate 78,394,227 of OY288241.1, read as the reverse complement.
GAATTGAGATTACTGTTAGAAGAAAAGGAATAACCTTTTGACTGATGATTGTTTAAATCGACCCAACAATTGAACCACGTCATCAACCGACTGTTCTTCCGAGAACATTCGCTGGAAATTGGAATTAACCTCAATTTCTACATCTTTCGAATATGAATTCGACGAACACGAATCGGAATCGGTAACCCCATCGTTTTGCTGCCCTGAATCATCATGATTCTCTACCGTTGTACCCATCACAAATACAAATATTTATTTAGGGTAAAAAATATTTTTACTGCGTCTTATTCGTGTGAGACAAAACCGTATATATACAGAGTATATAATACGGGGTAAATTAGTAATCATATATTCATATGGGCTAATAGGTTGTGGACTAGAATAAGGATAAAGTTATTTAGATTCTCAAATTCTTGCGTGTGACGAGAATATCCGTCACAAATTTATGATGGGTCAAATAGTATTCCATATTCATTTAGTTATATAAAAACGAGTCATTTGTTACTCCTAGAGCCCGCCTGTGATATTTATTAACCCATCGTCAGTTTGTGATAGACATATCTCCATCACAAAAGATTTACTCAGATGGATTACAATATTGTAACAAAATTATTTTTTCTTAACGAGCCTTTACTCAATCCTAACGAATTTTTCTTTGATTTTCCTATTCTATCATTTCAAAATCTTTAACTTTTACCTACCATCCAATGTACCTCTTTTTCATTTTGTCAACTCCCCTAATCAATTTAATGGTGTCGAATTTGATTATTGATGATCTCTTATCAATTACAATACTTAATATTTTGTTTACGGTACTATTATTGTTCAATTAATTATTTAAACTTAATTGATTAATTAATTATTTAAAATTAATAAAAAAATTATTGATAATACAAAAATATCATAATTCATAAAGAAACTTTACATGATAAAAGAAAATTAAAATAAAAAATCTAAAAGAAATTGGCATTAAAAAAAAAGTAAATAAAAATTGAAACAAAATATTAAAAAAAATACATTTTAAAAAAAAGTAAATTTTTTTTTTAAAAAAAAACAAACAAACCCCACGAGTCCACGACCCTTCTCCTGACCCCTCCCCACCAGACCACCACCCCAAACCACCCAAACCCACCACCACCGACCCATCCTCACGCACCAGCGATCAACCACTCTCGCACCACCCTCGACCTGGACCCACCACTCCGACCACCCTTGACCCAACCCCTCACCCAAACGCCCCCTCCAAAGTCGGTAGTAACAACCCAAACGGTCACCATGTCAACGTAGACGTTTAGTCGGCAAGATGATGTAGTACGGCGATGATGATTTCGACGCTAGTGTTTTGGGTGGTGATTGTTTTGGATGGGTTGGATTTGGGGCTTTTTAGAGAGAGAAAAAATTAATGTTGATGAGACCTTCAAATGACAAGGACAAATCGGTAAAATGTCGTTAGGAAAAAACACGACGTACCTAACGAAAATCAAAATTACTCAACACTGGATTTTGAGTGATACTCATACTCCGTATAGAGGACCGACTTACTATTGCAATATAACGGGGCATTGGGGAACACGACCCACCCCGTGAGGAGCCGACGAGCTGCATAATCGGAGTCAAACCAATCTTTTAAGTCCTAAACCGTGAACACATAAAATACACGTATCCGGTCCAGGTCGGCCCAGATAAATAATGGAGCCCATCTTGAGACTTGCCAGTCCAGCTCAAACTATGTCACCCTCAATGTCCACGTCCACTTCGGACGCTTCAATAATTCATTGCATTGACTTTTCAAACAACCCGTGTCGTTGCATTTGCATGGCTGCTAATACTTTTACACCACTTCAAATCTCAATTCTCTTTTTCATCATAAATTTATACCAGATCAAATATTTTGCATACAAATTACAAAAAAAAAAACAAGTTATTCACTACTTTTTAACATTATGATTTTTTTTTTCGCATTAAAAAACCCAAAAAATACTATTCCTTACTATTACTGATTTTCTTTCCTTTTTTGGGCACAAGAAAAAGGAAATAAATAAATAATTGATTAAAATTAGAAAAAATTAGGATATAAAGTGGAAATACATAAGATTGGTGTGCAAAGGAAAGAATAAAGAATTGATGAAAAGTATAGCCCAAAAATGGAAAGAGAGAAATAAGAGAATCAGTACCAAAAAGGAAAGATGGAAGATTATTACTCAATATTTAAGCATTTAACTTGTTACAAATTTGTTACGGATATTTTATTACAAAAAAGACAAGTATACCCGTCAGTCCGTCACACAGGAGATTCACAGGATACAAGAGAACTTTATTTCCCAATTGAGAAGCCACCTTTGATTCCATTATTCATATAAGAAAGATCTAACTAGATAGCCCTTCATGTTCATGTTCATGTTCATGATCTTTCCCAAAAAAAACCATCTTCATTCACAACAACAATGAAGAACAATAATCATAATAATAATAATAATAATAATCCACATCTACCTCACTCTAGTTCAACACACAAACTACTAACCACACAAATTAACCTCCTTAATCTAATCTCATGCATTGTAATATTTGCATTAGGCATCACAATTGGTTCCACTTTCTTTACCCATGATACTAATTACACTTTCCCCTTCTCCCTCAAATTCATCAACATCAACAACTCCTCATCCTCCCCCTCCTCAGCCTCAGCCTCAACCTCAGCCTTGGATCACGTCAGAGTTGTGAAAAACGATGTGACACGTATAACCTCGACAATTATTACATCGAATAATACACCAATGGAGACGAGTACGTATACAAATACGTATATTCACACGATGAAGGACGAAGAATTGTTTGCCAAAGCGTCAATGACTCCGAAAATCGAGGGTGTGACACCAAAGATTGCGTTCATGTTTTTGGTTAGAGGTCCTTTGCCATTAGCTCCATTATGGGAACGGTTTTTTAAAGGGAATGAAGGGTTTTTTTCGATATATGTTCATCCTCGTCCTTCTTATAATGGAACGTTTAATAAAAACTCGGTTTTTTATGGGAGAAGGGTTCCTAGTCAGGTTAGTACGTCGTTGTATATATCGTTCTTTAATTGTTCGACAAAGTTTTAATTTAATCTTACGACTTCTAAATTTACTAAAAAAAATGCTGTAATAAGTTTATATTATGAGTATTTTATAACACGACTAAATTGAAGAAATATTTAATTTTCCAAATTTACATTATTACATTATCAAATCATTCATTTGATCAATTGTCTTCGCATTATATTTTGGATCTTGTTTTTACTAAGTCAAGTATTGATGTGTTACGTACTTACGTTATGTTGAACAAATAACTTTTTTTTTTGGTTCCAAAATTTAACCAACAAGCAAAGGTTGTTTCTACAAATTTTTTTTTTTAAAAAAAAAAATTGAAAGTAATCATATAAATTCCTTTTCTTATTAAACTTTCGCTTACATGCATCATACCCTATATTTGTTTTGTTTTATATTATAAACGGGTCAAGTACCATTTATTTATATAATTATATGGATTGTATAAAATCAATATTCTTATAAACGGAAAAACTTATAATGTTAAACCTCTGAACCCATTTTAACTTTAAAACTAAGACATGTGATGTGATCATGTGAATTTATGAGCTGAATAGTTCAACCACGGAAAATTGTGTTGAAAATTACGTAAAACTTTTTTTTTTTTTGAAATGTCAAAGATTGCGGATTATCATAAGTTCATTCTTTTTTTTTGGTTCAACGAAGAGCGCACTTAGTCGCATTACAATATAGAGGGAGGAGGGATTCGAACCTGAGACTTACTGTCCTAGAGCAACTAGTCCTAACCACTAGGCTAGGACATCTTCGGTTCATAAGTTCATTCTTACAATTACATTACCACATGTCCAAATTCTAGTAGATACTCCCTCCGTACCAATGAATTGTTTACCTATTCCATATTGGGGCGTCTCAATGAATTGTTTGTCTTTCTATTTTAGGAATGCTTTTTATATGTAATTTTACCCTTCTCATGAGTTTTGCTCCACATGTCTCTTTCTCATTGGATGCCTTACCCTGCCAAAAACAAAGGCAAACCATTCATTGGAACGGAGGGAGTATATCGAGTTATCTAGAGAAACGTGTCTAAAAACCAGACGTGGTTAATTATTTCATGACAGGTCGTAGAATGGGGAAAATTCAACATGGTAGAAGCAGAGCGACGCCTACTAGCAAACGCGCTCCTGGACAAATCAAACCAACGATTCATCCTCCTCTCAGAATCATGCATCCCACTCTACAACTTCTCAACCGTCTACACATACCTAACAAACACAACCAAAAGCCACATCGAATCCTACGACCTAAAAGGTCCAGTGGGTCGAGGGCGATACAGCCATCGAATGATGCCCAGTATCGCCCTCTCCCAATGGCGAAAAGGGTCACAATGGTTCGAGATGGAGCGTGAGCTGGCAAACGAGGTGATATCAGACCGCAAGTATTTCCCATTGTTCAGGAGGTTTTGCACACATTCGTGTTATGGGGATGAACATTACTTGCCTACGTTTGTGAGTATCAGGTTTTGGGAGAGGAATTCGAATCGGAGTTTGACTTGGGTTAATTGGGCTAGAAATGGGCCTCATCCTGGTGAATTTCAAAGGCCACATGTTAGTCCAGGGTTGTTGGTTAAGTTGAGAAGTAGTACTACTTGTGAATATAATGGTGAAAAGACTAATGTTTGTTTCTTGTTTGCTAGGAAGTTTATGCCTGGCACTTTAGTTAGGTTAATGAGATTTGCTCCTAAAATCATGATGTTCAATTGATTTTTATTTTTATTTTTTATTTCGCCGAAAGCCCAAATTAGGGGAAAAAATTTAGTTGCGACTCGATTTTTTGTTGTATATTTGTATATTTGGATATGTGAAAGGGAAATAAATTATACGTGTATTACGAGTATATATTTTTTTGGCACATTTTGTAGCGATAGATGAAAGATCTAGACCTTTTGGTAATGAGTATTGGGAATACAGAAAGAGGGTTATGAGGCGATGTAAGTCATGCAAGGGAGGAATAAAAACACGAAAAAAATTCCAAAAATATACAAAGACGAGGGATGATTGCCATGAACAGCAACAATTTACAGACTAATAATGTTAATATTTCACAAAATAAGTCAAAATGAAAACATTTACTGTACATATTTCAAGTTTACAAAAGTGGGATTGCCAAATTTACCTGGCGAAACATTGATGCGCAAGTAACTCAAGATCTTGTCTTTGCTCCTGAAATCGCGCAGGAAAACAGCATGCCTTAAATACATCTCCTTGGTGTCAAACTCTGGGTTCCATACAACGACGAGGCTGTCATCAATTTTCATTAATGCTTCAGCAATCACATTCCGGAAACTACTCCCGCTTCTTCCAACAATCACTTCTCGAAACCTGTTTGGCAATCGCGATATAATATCTGACCTCAGTAACACATTGTTGAGCAGGCCCAGATACCGACCTGTGTTTAGGCAAATCAAGCTCAATAGAATCACTAAGTTCGACCTCAAAGTATTTAAGCTAGATGTGATCATGGGCTGAGCCTGATGACTTTGTTTCGACACAGTTTTTTTAACCCATTCCTCCGTGTCCTGTGGATTTTGCAGGAGCTCATGAACAATGTAGGCTAAGAAGTCGAAGATAGAAGTTAACGGAGATGTTTCCTCTGAACACGGGAGAAATGTTTGTCCATTGACTTTCCAGTCGAGGTGGATAAGCCATTCAATGACGGTTGATCTTGTGGCGAAGAAACACCCGCCAAAGCAAGAAACCATCAGCAGCAGTCGGTTCAAAAGATACAGGAAGCAAGAAGGTGAAATGAGATGATATCCTTCGGACTTTGAGTTGTACAGGTCACATAAAACATCGCGAAAGTGGCACACTTTATCGATACCCTGAACAGTATCATCTGAGAGAAATCGCCAAGGTGAACCCATCTCAAACTCACTTACCACGTCCTTGCCTGTTCCAAGGAATACTACGACCATCTGAGTAAGTTGTGCGAGCGTTGGTTTTTGGAGTACCATAGACCTGTACCTCCTACATATCGCCTCATTCCAAATATTTTGAGAAGCAACCGTTAGGGCTATGTTAACCTTAGTCTTCAACATCTTGTTGTCCAGAGAAAGCACAGACCTAAAGTATTCTTCTATAGAGAAGTCAATGTAGTTTGTCAGAGAACGCCAGTCATCGCTTGCCTGCTCCAGAAATCTGCAATGTATAATCAGAAACGCTGCAACTTCAAAAATATGGAGGGGAACACTTTCGTTCCAGTAACTGGGCATGAATTTGGAAGAAACCGAGTTATGTACAGATTCAAGGATCTCCAAGACTTTGATGCCAACTGAAAGTAGTTCAGTACACCAGTATCTTTCACCGGCGTTCACCAATTGCCAAACGTTTAGGCTATCTTTCTTATCAAATCGTCTTGCTACAGTTTTTAACCATTTAGCATCAGGATAGAGCATAAAGTAGTCTTCATCATCAGGATCACTGAAACGTTTTCTCACGCCAAAGTATGCCAAGCAGAACTCTCCATATTCTGTGACTTCGGCGGTCTCTTTACCGTTAAGAGACTGGAGATAGCCCTGAATTTTCACAATGTAATCCTTCCAACAGTTCCAGTGCCAAATCAATGTTGACACAGGTACCTTATTCTTCGGAATCTTAGCTTCAAAGTGACTCCCTGACTTTTTGGGCTCGGAAACCAATATGTCCAAGGCTTTCCGGACTGCCAATATTTCTCCCATTAAATCCCGATTCTTCATTGACATTGCCAGCTGCCTTTTCAGTTCATGAAAGTCGTACTTGTCATTTGAGATAAGCTGGATATTTGAACAAACAATTTCATGAAAATGGGGCATGTATTTACTTGCAGAAGCTTTTGCTTTCAATGAAAGCTCCTCCTTTGATGCAAAATCTTTCAACGGCCAGCCTTCACCAGCATCAGCCCAAAGACTTCCCGCTAACAAAGAAGCACGGTACAGCAAAGAGGCTTCATGATAATGATGACCTTTCTCTAATAAATCGGCTTCAAGAACAATATCTCCCAGCCGTCTTGCTAGTTTTGCAGCATCAATGAACTTCCCAACATCTACCAACAGCTCCAACAGTTCATTCGCACAATCAAACTTCTTTAAAAAGGATTGCTTTGATTTGAACGAGTTAAAACCCTTCACATATTTCATCATCAAGTTCTTGTCTTGATCTATATAAGCAGCATATGCACATTTCTGGAGGAACTTTTGCTCAACCGCATTTATATCCATCCGAGATTCTTGTATAAGATAGTTGAAATTTTCCCGCCACCTTTGTATGTATTGCAACCCCAATTCAAAAAGCTTGCCATCGGAACAGGCGTTCAAACATTCATTAACAAGGTTAGCTCTGGCATAACTCTCAGCAGCCTCCCTATAACACCCAGCCAAAGCGTAGCATTGACCAGCTCTTTGGAAATCCGTTTCTGCATAATATATTGACCCTGGCATGGACAAAAGCTTGATTAGTGATTATAGACTAAAACTCCAGCAAAAAAAAAGGGGGGAAATAATTATAACCCGTTCACAAAGCTCAATCTCAAACCAAAGAATGCTGAGTCGTAGTCTAAGATCCATCGATAAATAGGGAGAAAATTACTTTAGATTTTGAAGAAGATAGGAAACTTGGCTCAATTACCTGCTTCTGCATAATGCTCTGCATCAAAGTAACATTCGGCCGCTTTCTTTCTGTGCAAAATGCTTTCAAACAAATCAGCAGCTTTTTTAAGCATTTTTATTGACTTGTCTAACCTCAAGCTCCGAATATTCCGAGCAGCTTCTTTCAATTCAGAAGCCCTGGCATACGTTCCCCAGTCTTCTTCTCCAGCTTGCTCAAAGCACTGTGCTGCTATCTTGTAGCTATGGACTTCGAGCATCTGCCACAAATAAAAAAGACATTTCCATATAAACAATCAACAATGCAATAGAAAATGATAATTTCATTTCGAACGGTATGGATTTAAGTATGCTGGCAAACCTTCAGTCCCTGAAGTTTCCAGTCATGCGAGCTACTGATAACTGGCATTTTCCGAGCATACGAGTCATCTAACTTTTTGACTTCAATTGCATTCAATTTCTGCCAGTAGCGAACCACAGGCAATGCAAAACCACCACTTTCTTCACAAATCCACAACCTTTGTTTTGTTCGGGTTATAGCAACATACAGTTGCTTCAGTTCATAGCACAAGATATTGTGTTTCAAGTGAGAAAATTCTGGAAGAGATTCTTGGCTAGATAGGAGCAGATTCTCATCCATGCATTCATATATTATTCTCCATGGTTCTTGCAGCGGTGATGTCCCGAAGAAATTGTACAGCAAGACATCCTGCAGGTAGATATGTTCCATCATGAGTACAACATTGGGTGACTGTTCAGGTCAATTATTGCAAAACTAGATCATAAAGAGGCTTCCATATCGTTACCAACTACCTACCATACATGCAAAAGTCGCCGTATTACCTGAAACTCAAGCCCTTTGCATTCAAATATAGTCAGCACAATGGCCCGTTTTCCAATACGCTTGGTAATCTCATTCTTTACACGATCGTCTCTCACAAGAATCACCTGATCGGATCCAAAGCTGATGTGATTCTCACTGTTCTTTCCCTGATCTCGAAAAATCACTGACATGGCATCTCCGTGACATCCACAATCAAGTAAAACCGGAGATTCACCAAGCACTAGACTTGTTTCAGGGTCTAGTTTATCAATAGAATCTGGGAAAAAATGGTAAAGAAGTTCAGTGATACTTTGCGCTAGGTTCAGAACCCCAGCGTGAGTCCGAAAATTTTGTGTAAGATTGAACAACGGAGATGGTTTCCAATCAAGCTGTAATCTCTCTTCGCGTAAAAACTCCTTGTAGTATAAACATTTTATATCCTCAAACTTGAAGTGAACACCCTTCGCTATGGTCTGAGCTGTATCACCGGCAAAAACAAAGCCTTCCTTGACATTTTTGCAGATATACTTCAGAATAACAAGTTGCTTCATGGTCAAATCCTGGACTTCATCCACATAAACAAAATCCATGAAATCACCTTCATACTTCTCATGCTTCAATCGCCGATGTATATCGTTCACTAAATCTGCCAAGTCATACTCCCCTCGTGTCACCTTCAGCTTATCGTAGCTTAACAAGATCTCGTAGATCTGAGCTCTCTCTGCCCTATCAAAAGTTGATCCTTTTTTGTTGGATAACTGTATGTACCTCTCCAGACAAAGTTTAGTTTTGCGATTGTCTCCAAAACGAAGCGAGCCTTTCATGTGAGTGTTGATCTCAGTAAAAACTCTTGAAGGGTCAAGTTTGTTCGTCAGCTTCATGTTGAAATGAGGCCAATACGATTCTCTGAACTTCTCGTAGCTAACCTCTCTCCTTTTCACCAAATTTTGAACTAGTCTAAGATCTGGATTGTCTTGGGAGTAGATTTTCCGAATGTCAGGAAATCTGTTGAAATACGATGTTCCTATAGTTCGGTCAAGCATGATCAAGAACATGCTGAATGTCACAACAAGAGGATAGATTTTTGCTGGTGTGTCACGGAAACAAGTCGGAATGTTCTTAAAGTTCTCATCATCATCCATATCATTTACATCTACAGTTATCTTCTCCTCGCCAAAGGTCTCACCACGGACGTACCTAGAATGAAATTAACCATCATCGATGCAACACACTAATAGCATATACGGAGTAACAAATAGCATAGCATATTCGATGCAAACTTAAGACTTCCATGAATCAAATGTGCAATTTTGTCACATGCCCTTTTGCTACACCAACATTAACAAACAAAAAGAGTACAAAATACAAATTGATTCTACGAAACTATGTATATTAATGGCGCTTAACAGGAAAAGAGAAACATGAAAAAATAATAAACATACCTTTGAAAATTATTGATATGTCGTTTCACAGCAATACAGAGTTTTGGATTCACTGTTACAAAAAGTTGTCGCAGTGAAGATCCGGCTGTTGTCACCTTTAAGACTGGCGGGTAGCTCGGATAGGCATTACTGTTTAATTCAGAGAAACCTTGAGAAGCCATGTAATATAGCTGTTCCTTCTGGAACAGCTTCATCACTAAAACAGTAGTTTTCCCGGTGCCAGATCGTCCGAGCACAAAAGAACTGCTTTGATGGAGAATAATCTCCTTTTCTTGATTCGTTACTTCAAATGGAACATTTATGGGTGTACCGTCACGTGCAGAAAGTAAATGGCTAACAGCACCGGCAGAAAAGGAATAGAATTTCATTAACAGTAAGCTTTCGTTCACATTGCAGTTCTTGACAGAACTTTTTCCATAAGAAACGTCTGCTGAATCAGCCCTGCTAATACCACTGAACCAAGAATCGCATAAGACGTCGTAGCGCCTTGGAACCTCCAAGTCCCTATGGAAGTATAAACAGGTCAAATTACAGTTCAACAAAAGATGCATCTTCAAACGCAAAATCTTATACGAGTCTGTCACGTATAAGATTCACATGTGAATAAAGGTCAGTATATGGTACATACCCCTCGATGCATTTGTCCTTGCAATGTTTCAGATATTCATTGGAGAAAGTACGGAAAAACTTATCCAGTTTCTCGACCAACAGTCGTACGTCTACCAAATGCAAAAGATCCCACACCTTTAGCACTTGCTTTGCATATCCAGATTCCATGCAAATGTCATTTGTGCAGATGATATACAGACCTTCAACCTTGTATTTTTTAGCAATACCTAAAGAAGTCTTATATTTTTTGGGCCGCCACCCGTTCGCAAGTTTTAACAAGAAGTTTAGTACAATCTTCTTGGAATAGGTCGAGGGTAATTTTGAAAATGACTTTACGAACATTTCGGAGAACAGAACCTATTGAGAAGAAGGAAAACAAAAACAAAAATCCATCAAGACAACATAAAATAGAAATATCACAATATTAATGCGTTATGCGTATATGTTACCTTCCACCGTGCATCTTTGAAGATCAGACTTTTCATGTCAAGCAAATCTTCAAGTTCGTCAAGCTGACGCTTGACATTTGAAATGATTTGAGCCATTTCGTCATCTTGGTTAGCATTTACGAAACATTTAAGCTCTTTGGCATTTGAAATTACAGTTTCCCAAAGGGGATCAGTTTTAGAGAGAACATTTGCATTTCCAAGTATCCAAAGGCAATGCCTGGTAGGAGAAAAAAGAAAAAAACAGAATAAAGAAGTTCCATGAATTCAAGAAAACATACAATACAATCTCCGAAACCGGATACGACATTTCAAAGACATACCTGGCTCTAGGAAAAAGATTGATGATTTGTTGAGTATCTGAGCTTAACTCAAAGGAGTCCATACCATTTGACTTGACAGTAGATAATATGATGATATCAGCTTCGAGGTTTCTTAGCTCTTTGGTAGTTTTGACACTAAGCACAAGATTAGCCAAATGCCCGATTGTTTCTCCTAGCCTTCTCTCGATTTCAGCAACTTGTGCAGCGTAAGGAGATGCGACAACCACATGAAGCCGTTGATTACAGCCGCACAATTCTGTTTACAATTCGGATAGATTAAAATACAGCAAACAAGACATCTCCATAAAAAGTTTAATACAATGCATCCTAAGATGGTTACATTATGAAACTTCGTCATCAAACATGTGACACTGCACTTTGTTCATTGTTTTTAATGAAACAAGAGTTCGAGATCAATGTTACAGAAGCATTACATAGAGAATCCGATTCAAGATCTCGCTTAACACTACGGGCAAATATACATACATTATCACTTCTGCTACTTTACGGGACTGCCTTACGCATAAGAGCACCAAGAGTCGGTAAAAGTTTAAAACGTCAATGGCGACTTTTGATACATACCTTTGTACAATCGCTGCACTAGTTTCATAACTACAGCAACTTCAACCAAATTTCTTCTTCCAATATTATCGTCATCTACCTCCTCTCTCCCTTCTGTAATGTTTACGAAACAAAATGGACCATACAACTTTTCCATACGACCATATTGTTCATAGCTTTTACTCGATACACCAGCTTCATCAAAAGCCTGATTAATTAATGTAAAACCAAGTACTTCTTCAGTTTAGTGACCATCATACCATAAACAGACTAACAATCAATAACTCAATAACATATACTCCTATACTTTAAAAAATTTCGAGGTACGCCCTTAAATAAAAGATGAAACCAATGTCATCAAATTCGTAGCGAAATAACATGATATGCTTTCATACAAGTGCAAGTCTCATAAACTGAGAAAGACAATAACATGTGACACACACACAAACTACCATGAAACAGAATTGATAAGTCGATATTTTACCTATTTTTGCCCCTCACTTCGACTCTTATTTAATCGATTTTGTAACCCATTTTATTACTATTTAGTTGTTTTGTGTGTAATTAGTAAATTAGTTGGATTTAGCTTAATTATTGCCTTTTTATTATCTTTCTCGAGATTTCGGTACTACGGGTCCATGTTTCTATTTGTAGGTATCGAGAGCGATCGAGTTGGCTAAGACTGGGATAAGAAAGACGGAACAAGACGGGTCAAGTTGACCTTGACCCAACTCATATCCATGCCCCTGTAACTCCATTCTACCACCATTCCAATTCAATTTCCCTACCACCAAAATCCAATCAATCAGCATCCAATTTCATAGCATCAATTTCTTACCAATTCAATTCTAAATCTACTCACTCCATCTCCAATCGATTTCTTCCACCAATTGACCTCCTCCAACTTCCATCTTCAATCAATCAATCACCACTCGCCCCCGACATCACTTCTGACCTCCGTCCACCTTAGCTCCGTCACGCGCACCACCGCCGTTCTTCTCCGTTGATTTCAAGCTCCGACCACCCTGAACCAACCACCACGCCGTACCTCCACCGTGAGCCCAGCAGCAAAATCCGGCCAAGCTCGACATCAACGCCAATAGCACCAGCACCGTCGCCGTCGCCTGAATCAGCGCGCCACCAGACGACCACCGCACCTTCCGCCGTGCGTAACCGATTCAGGGGGAGTGGGAACCGCTCGAAACTCACCGCGCTCTATGCCTTAGCTGGTGGATTTTTAATTTGAAAGTCAAAAAACAATTGAGCCCCTTTCTTTTAGTCTTCTTATTTCATTTTAATGAGGGATAGTATGGTCATTTTGCTCTTGTTAGAGGTTTACAAAAACCCTCATTTTTGTTTCTCAAGGAGGCTGAGAGAGCAGACTGTGAAGGCAGTAAGTTAGATAGAAATTGTAGAGGGTTTTAGGAGTAGTAGTCCACCAAAAAACTCAGCCCCCTTTGGATTTCTCACTTTCTTTCTTTTTTTAATTAATTTTAGTTCTACATACTCCATTTAGTCCATTACTCTTGGTATAAATCTCTATCTCTCTTTTGTTTAGCTCGATTTTATTTTATTTTATGTTTAGATTGTTAATCATACTTAAAGTTTATGTCTTTATAGTTTATAATGTTTAGAAATATGATTTTAGGTTTGTATCTTACCTTCATATCGATTAGTCCATAGTTATTAGTTCTTTTAATCGTGTTTAGTTTTATAGTTTTATTAGTATTATTGATTTGTGTTTTTGTGAGTTGATTATCATGTTTAGTATTGTCTCTAGATTAATTATTAGTACTCGGATTAGTTTAATTTTGATGATTAGTGAGTAGTCTTTTTCTAGGGGACGATTTGACCCCGATATGCCTAGATTGTGGGTTTGAATTCCGTATTTGGATTGTTTGGGATAAATGGGAATTGGGTAGTTTGGGGGATCGGGAATCGACTTGGCATTTGGTTGTGTTTGAACCCTTTACCCTTGTCCACCGACGGGAGTCGGTTAGGTCTAGGTAGTAAACCTCGTCTCTTGTCATGCCTTGCCCCGCCTAGTTGAACACGGGAGTGAGAACTTGGTAGGGTGCCCAAATTATCGGTTTAGACTCTTCACCTTGGGAGAGGGGAGAGAAAGGACCGGGATTAGACGCGGACTTAATGAGCCGACTCATGAACCCGGGAGGGAGGTGATCGGTTTTAGCTTAGTTGGATTACGAACCCGGGAGGGAGGTAGCCAACCCCAAGAGGCGTTCCACTATTCCTATCATCCCTAGCAATCCGATGCTCGGTATTCCTTACCCACGATTATGACATGTTGGAGGTTAAGTCGAAACCTAGGCCTTTCTCTATTGAGTAACCGTCGTTTTTAGTTTTCATTTGTTTCTTATTTAGTTTTCTATTTTCTTTTTGTAGTTGTAGATCACCAATCCTACCTCTCTTTTGACTTAGATAAACATTTAGGGTAAACACGACTAGGCATCACTTTGCTCCTTGTGGGATCGACCCTCTATTGTGCTACGATTACATCGTACGCTTGCGAGGTATTTAAAACTCCAACAAGAATATTAATGTAATTGGAATCATCGCCTAAAGATTTTGATTGACACAACTCTAATACTAGGATCATGTTAGGATAATTGGAATCAACGCCTAAAGATTTTGACTAACACAATGCTAATATTAGGATCATGTTTGAATCACGCCACACAGTTGACATTGTCCCGTATTTGTCCACGTTTGAGATGGTCTTCTAGTAAGGTTCACACATAATAGATTGGTACAAAGACAAAAAAAGGGAGATTGCCAAAAACCCGTTTCACACAAATGGTTAGTATAGTTGGTAAGGTCATGAAAGACGGTAATCATGATCTCATCTATCATCAAAAATCAAAATGCTAAACATATTAGTAGGATTTTTGATTATCTTAATACGATATTAGGATCATGTTCGCCATACAGGTGATAATGTCATGTAGTTATCCACATTTCATAAGGTCTTTTAGTAGGATTCATAAACAAAACAGAATGGTACAAAAACCCAAAAGGGCAATTGCCAAAAACCCGTTTCACACAAACGGTTAGTATAATTGATAAGGTCACGAGAAATGTTACTCATCATCCAAGTTTCGAACCCCATCAGCGTCAAATTACCCTTGTTGTTCTCCTTGTACCCAAAATAATTAAGGTTAGTAAGACGGTTTTACGAGAGAATTAGGGTAACCTAGAAACAATCAAAACAATTAGAAATGGTGAATACCCAAAGAAAAATGAACCCTAAATAAGTTGAATCACAACATAAATTTTGTACCATAATTTTTCATAAACTAAGATTATCATCATTACATTAACACAATCAGAATTTCATACCTTGTTTATACAAAGGGATTCATCAAATCGATCGATAATTTCAGCTACAGAGCATGAAAAAACTTGATCAACAAAGCTCGACTCTTTATCAACAATCCCCAATTCCATATTCGTCTGTTTTAAATGCACCAACGCAAAATTAAAATTATCAAAAATTACAATATTTATTATTTTATCGGAAGAAGAGATAAGTACTGGAGTAGTCCTGTAGAAATGGGATGATGATTAAACCCAGAAGGTGGAAGTGAGGTTGAAATTGAAGCAGAAAAATGGTGAATTAAGTAGGAATTGAAGTTGATTTAAGCAGAAAATCCAGGTGATGGAAGAAGTTGAAGGATTTTGAGTAGTGATGATGATGAAGTGACGATACAAATTTCAAAGTGATTTGATTGGGAAAATGCTTTGGGTTTTGTGACTTGCTTTCCCGCCTTCTCTTTTACTACAGTTGCAACATTTCCACCCAACAAATCCTCCATCACTAGTCTCCGGATCCGGTCATGTGAATCTTATCGTTCAAATAATATCACGTGATTGGATAGGATAAACTGTCAAGTAAGAAATTGATTGTCTTTATTTATCGAGGTAGAAATATGGAGTACTTTGTATTATTTTACCTATCACAAATTTATCACAGATATATTTGTTACAATCACAAACGAAAATTTGTCATGATCTATGACTATGATCACAAAAACTTGTATGAGATCGTCTCACGGTAATTTATCGTGAGATCTCTCATATAAGACACCCCCGAGACGGTCTAATAGGTGATAATGTTGGTCTAAATTAATTTAGCCCAATTAATTCATTTTAGTTTAGTTTAATCTAAACTTAAATTAAAATTGATTTAAATCTCTCCCGTGTAAATATTCCTGCGTGATTAAAGTGAACTACAGAGTAAGAAATATGGAGTATTTTTTCAAAACACCAAATTGATTGCTCAATTTGGGTCAAGACTAAAGAAATAAGCTGCTCTGATTGCGTTTGGCTCCGCCTACTAAACTCGAGAAACCCAAGCCTCTTTTTTCTCTGAGATGAGATTAGAGTTTTCGATTCTCAGTTGACGCGAGTTTATCGCTAACTGACATACATTGTTTTTCCTTTGTTGGTCCTAAAATATATGGGAGCACGTGTTATTGACCTGAGATTAGACTAGTTGATTTTAGTCAAGTTTTATTTCGGGGTCCCAAATCTACGAAAACCGTGTATTTTTATACTCGAGAAACCCAAGCCTCTTTTGTCTTTGAGTATTTAGTACTCCCTCCGATTTTTATTTATCTTTTTATTTGATTTTTGGGTGAAAAAGAAGGGTCAAGGACGTAGAAATGTGTGGCTTAGGGTAGAGGAATGTGTGGCTCAAAAAAGAAGAAGGACGAAGGAATGACCAAAAACAGAATTAGGGAAGAAAGAGTGTTTCAGTCCAATAAGAAAATAAGAAAGATAAATAAGACAGTGATAAAAGAAAAAGAAAAAAACAACACCAGCAGAAGGGAAGTATTTAGTACTACAGTATTTTTCAGCAAGAAATAATGGATGAAATAGTATCTGGAGTTGATAAAGCTGTTACGAAACCAACTCAATCAAAATCTTAAGGCGATGATTGGAGGTCCAAAAATGTTTATAAATACTCTTACAAAAGGTATAAGATGGCACTCGTGCGTAGTCGCAGACAACTTAGACGACAGCATTATTTCGCTGCTATTATCTTGAATGCTTCATTGTTACCACTCGTACGTAGTTGCAACAGAGAGCTTAGACGATACTGTGGAAATGACATTAACATAGGGCAATTCTCGAGAGTCAGTTTCAAAAGCTTAGGAAAGACGAGCTGACACTCACTGTCGTTCCTGCCATCGGATTTCCTCCATTTTTCCAACTTTCCAAGGCCATCAATTCTAAGAGTAACAAGGGAGGGAAAGAATGTGGCCGAAGCTTCACTACTGCGTCTCCCTGCTCCTTCCACATACTCCAAATTGTTCAACGTCAGGAGCGAAAGAGATTCTAGACACGGCAACTTCCTTAACAACGGTAGTTTTTGCAGTTCATCGCAGTAGCTTACGCTCAGTGTACGCAAATTATGCAACATTAAGATGGAATTTGGGAGTTCCTTCATGTTAATGTGGGCCAGATTGAGATATCGTAAATGTAACAAGCTGCTGAGGGTGTTAACCAGTTTACCGTTTGTTCTTTGCAGGTCTAATGCCCTTAGTAAGGATCCCCATTTCTTCGGCAGTTCAATTGAAAGTCCTCGCTCGTCTCCTCCATGTTCTTCAACTTGCGGGAACATTAAGTGTGAACGGATTTTACTCGTGTAGTTCACGTCGTCTTTATTTCTAGTCACGCCGAGTAAGAGCTGATGAAGAGTACTCTGCCTCGAATTGGAAATGTTGGACACAGACAGATGACGGACACTGCATGTCAAATGAGGCATTGCAGACTTGATCGTGCCGATCTCCTTCCATGAAACCCTTTGAGCAAGATCGTGCATAAGGTCATGTATTTTGAAAGACTCGACATTATTG
The DNA here is from genome assembly GCA_958450325.1 of Agrostemma githago. NCBI lineage: Eukaryota > Viridiplantae > Streptophyta > Magnoliopsida > Caryophyllales > Caryophyllaceae > Agrostemma > Agrostemma githago. The sequence goes on along the minus strand of OY288241.1, from coordinate 78,376,461 downwards.
CCAGCCTCGTTAAACGTGACTTCTTTAAAGAAGTTTCGTTGTAGGAATGTCGAGAAGTATTGTTCACACAGTCGCCTATCAATACATTGTCCATTTGACGGTACAATGTATCCGTGTGCTTTCCACAGGTCGATTATCGCCTCCTTAGATATAACAGAACCCTTAGGAAATATGGCAAAATAAGCAAAGCAGTTTCTCAAGGAAGGATCTAGATGATCGTAGCTAGTTTTCAATACGGACATAATATCGTCCATGCCCTCAGAATAATAACCATCAAACTCGCTCGTTTCAAATCTCTCCCATTCACTGATAGGCTTACGTTTCAAAAGCCCGGCTATGACCACTATAGATAGAGGAACATTGTGAGATGATTTCTCAACTATCCTGTTCCCAATATCAACAAATTCAGCCGGAATAATCTCTCGACCTTCAAATGTCAACTTCTCAAACAATTCTCGAGAATACTTGTCAGACAGGCCTTCCAATTCGTACGTATGATTTCCTATGTGCCTGGCCGTCTCCTGCGATCGTGTAGTCACTATAATCCTACACTTAGTCCCCTCAATCTCCAAGAGATCTTTCAACCCGTTCAAGTCTAACGCATCCTCGTTCCATAAATCATCTAAAACCAGTAAAAAACTTTTCCCCTTCAGTTTTTTTTCGTATTCAAGTCGCAAAAATTCAACGGTTGAACTATCATCACTTTTAAAATCGAGCAATTGTAATATTTTTCTTAGGATCATCTGTTTCAAATCAATTCGCGCACGTGCGGCCTCACCTTGATCCGACACACAAACCCACAATCTAATGCCGAATTTATCTGTAATCCTCTGATCACCAAAAACAAGTTTCGCAAGAGTGGTTTTGCCCACGCCCCCGACTCCTGCTATCGCAACAACAACACAACCAAATATCAAAGGCTTCGTAGAGTCGTGTAACAACAACAGGCCTATAACATTGTTAGCATCATCGTCTCTCCCAACAACCCTATACGTGTTCACGCTAGAGAAGGTTTCAGTACTCGTACTCTTCGTTATACGAGGTTTGGCGCAAAATTTGGCATGATCTTCAGCTATTCGTTGTAACCTCTTCCTTAATTTCTTAATATAAAAGGGTACTTTTAAAACCAGAAGAGGTACCTGACGCTGAACCTTAGTAACAAACTTGTCAAACAAATCTTCAGCATCATAAACCGCTTCTTTGAGTTTATCAACATAGTCAAGCTCACCATTGGAGAGCTCGTCTCTGTTGGCCGTGTCAAGGAGCGCATTGTTCACAGTTTTAACCGTGTCCTTGAGTTCGTCGAGCCTTTTCCGATGGTTGTAACTCAACACCAGTTCTTTCAGGGATGGATTGTTCAATGCTGCCAGGAGTGTATTTATGGCACCCACTGCTATCATGATTTCTGCCATTTGAGTATCAAAAGAGTTTGAGTCTTGTTGTTCTTGTTGTTGTGTACTTGTGTGTGAGCAGAGAGAATCTAATTATTATTACTCCTTCCAATTCATAAGAACTGAGTCATTATTTATTCATACGTGAGGTATATTTCATTCAAATTGGACAATTCCGAAGACTAGGAGGGAGTAGTAACCAGCACTCGCTAGCTCAAAACTTTTATGTTTCGTCACGTGTCCTATTGTTTCTCTTTGGGATACATTTTTACTATTAATCACTTTTTACTCTTAAAAAAATCATTATTTTATGTACGCATACAACATCTTATATTACTATTATTGGTAAATCAAATGGTTTTATACATGAGTTCACCAAACTTAAAGTAAAGAAAAAGTAGTGATATTTTGTGTAAATAAAGGTAAGATATGGGGTTATATGGTAAAGTCTTTTACCAAAAAAGAAGGTAAAGAATTAATTAGATTATCCATTTATAATAATTATAAAGAATTGAATGGACGAGACTATGAGAGGGATTACTAGTAGATTACTAGAGTAAAAACTTGTGAAGATGAATCAAAATGGGAGAAAAGTAAACATAGAATATTCATTACATAAGACTGTTAGAAATGAAAGAAACAAGAATAGTCAAGAAATAAAATAATGAAGACGTTAATTTTGTGGTTACCGTAAGATCATTAGATAAATATGGAAGGGAGTACATTTTTTTTTGTCGAGAGAAGAGCGCAAACCAATTTTATGGTCAGCATGTAAGCACATTTTCAAAGGGATGATGATCCTGCGGTGGTAAAGCATTAAACCACAATATCAAGATGACATACGAGTGGTTCACCAAAAAAAAAAGATGACATACGAGTGGTTGTTATAAAGAGGCGTTTGTACATTGTACTACTAGTTAAATAGTCATTTTCGGATATAGACCCTCATAAATGGAGGTCCGATCTCGCCGTCCATTTAAAATCGGAAGGTATTAACGAATGTGTTACTCATATCTTTTTTAGTATTAGATGTTCCACAAAACAGGGTTTTGTTTGAAATGATTATCTATCATGGTATCAGAGTTAGAAGTTACGAGTTTGAACCCTGACATGTACATACAGTCCCCAATATCTCGAACTCTCAGGTGGAAACTCGTTCATCTATCACTAGATAGGGTCGTGAATGCGTGATGCTAATTTAACAGCTGACGCTCAAAAATATCTGACCTCGTCAAAGTACTACTACTAATCTACTAATAGAATACAAACGGGCCTCAACCATCGGTTTAAGGTTTTGGTTGAAATGATTTGTAACAAATCATCTCAACTAAAAGACGATGGTTGAGGTCCGTTTATATTCTAACCATTCTTTAAGTCCAAAGAGCATTCGAGTGAAGGGGCGTAATAAAATATAAACAGGTCTAAACATCGTCTGAAGGTTTTGGTTGAGATTGTTTGTTAACGTCTACTGCAGGACTACGTATTACTGGTAGAGGGTACAAGTAATGAAATAGGGTGTAGCAAACTGAATTTGATACACAAAAATCATAATCCACAAAAAAAGTATCTTCACTTTTGAAAACCAAAAATGGCAAGCATAGTACTAGCTTTCGGTGCAGTTAGTTCAATCCTCGATACACTCAACGATCCAATTCTCAAAGAGACGGTCTTACCGATTCCCTATGTCAATCAACTCAAGAGAAGTGTTACAACTATCAAAAGCGTGATTCTTGACGCAGTCGACAAAGATGATCTTTCCAAAGCATATATTGTCTATATAAATAAACTCAAGGAAGTTGTTTACGATGCTGATGATTTGTTTGACGAGATAGTCACTCAATCTCAGAAAGAGCAACTCTCTAAGGATGATAATAATAACATCCCCGACGAGGTATGTCAGTCGTCAGGTCCGACTTTAAAAGTACCTCCTCGTATTAGAGAAATAAGGTCGAGGTTGGAACGTATAGCTTCGGATCGTGCTAGGTTTGGGCTTAGTGTCGAAACCAAACCTAATGAAATTACCCCCTCTAATGATGCATTTGCACCTATACCTATTATTGGTGTTGTCGGGAGAAATGGCGACGCTGAGAAAGTCATAGGCATGTTGCTAGAATCGATGAAGCGTTTTAGATTTGATTATTGTGTTTCGATCGTAGGGGTTAAGGGTGTGGGCAAAACCACCCTAGCCAAATTTGTTTTCGATGATCATAGGATTACAGACGAATTTGTCATTAGATTGTGGGTTCCCGTGTCTGATCGAGATGGAGTCCGACTTGATTTGAAACGAATTCTCTTAAATATACTCGCATCGCTTGAGTGCCAGTTAGATGATAGTTCATCGATTGAATTCTTGCAACTTGAATATAAACGCAAGTTAAGCGGGCAAAATTTCTTGATGGTTTTAGATGATATTGGGTGCGAAAACATAATAGAATTGCGTAATTTGAAAGACCTCTTGATGATTGCCGGTACTACTAATAAGTGTAGGATTATAGCAACGACACAATCGATGAATGTAGCTAGAATCCTTGGGGATGATGTTCATGAGTTGGAGGGGCTTTCTAACGATGATTCTCGACATTTATTTGAGGAGGTGGTGTCTAGATCCAGGTCAAGGATACTATATGGTTATTTTGAGGATGATGGCGAGATAGTTAACCTGTGCTCTAATATCCCTCTCGTTGCAAAAATGGTAGGTCGTCTTCTATGTCGTCAACCCAAAGGTACATCGTGGAAATATTGTACGAGTGAGTTTGCTGAACTTGTCAAGGAAGACAGAGAACTTATGTCTACACTGAAGTCGATCACTTATAACTGTCTTGAACCATCCTTAAAAAGTTGTTTTGCTTATTGTGCCATATTCCCCAAGGATTACGTTATCAGGAAAGAGACATTGATGAACCTTTGGGAGGCAAATGGATATATTTTGCCACTTCGAGTAGGTCAAAGCATCGAAAGTGCAGGGGAAGAACACTTTTCAATTTTGCTACAAAGAGGTGTTTTCAAAGATATTAAAAAGGATATGTCGGGTGATGTGTGGTCATTTAAAATTCACGACCTTATGCACGTTCTTGCTCAAACCGTATCAGGGAACGAGATTCAGCGTGTTGTAACATCCTGTATGCCCGATTTATATAGCTTTCGCCATCTATCGGTCCATCCATCAACCTATTCTCCTAGAATTGATGATGATGGGTCATCGCAAAGCGACGAGGACGACTATAACAATAAGAGTAAGCTCCGCTCATTTTTAAGCCTTTCAGGTAATGAAAGTTTTACCAAACGAGACATGGATCTGTTTAAAATGTCCATGAATTTGGGTTGCTTAAGAGCATTGGCCATCAAAAGCGTTCATCTAGGGAACATGTGCGATACGATTGGTAACTTGTTGCATTTAAGATATCTTGATCTTAGCAACAGTGACATGAGCGCACTCCCAGATTCCATCGTAAACTTGCATAATCTGCGGATTCTCAATATAAATGGTTGCGAGTACTTGAAAGAGTGGCCAAAAGAATTCAGTAAGTTGGTGAATCTCACACACTTGTACTTCCATAATTGCTTCAGATTGAGTTGTATGCCAGTCGGTCTGAGTAAATTGAGTCACATACGTAGATTGAGCAAGTTTCTAGTTGAGGATGAGAGTGCGAGTGGGAAGCAACGCGTTGGGCAATTAATAGATCTGAAATCGCTTTCAATGAACCTCAAGGGTTTGTTAGTGATAGATCTCCAAAGAAATTTCAAAGGTACGGAAGGATACGAGTGGAGCGGGAGTTGTTTGGAGGATGCCGAACATCTCACTAGACTGTACATAAGATTTGGGTTTGGTGCACCTTCTGACAGGGACGAAGTCGTGATGGATAGATTGAAACCGCACTCCAATCTCAGGGAGCTTTGGTTAAGAGATTATTCTGGTGAAAAGATAGCAGGATGGGGAAGACGTCAAGATAACTGGGCCATGTCTCTCCCCAATCTTGTGCACATCAATCTCTATTATTGCGACTTCCTGAAAGAACTACCCGGGTCGTTAAGTAAGCTGCAGCATCTAAAATCGCTTTCTCTCCGTTACTTGTTGTCTTTGGAGTACATGGAAGAAGAGGCGAAATGTAGTGGTGGTGGGTCGGGATCATCATCGGACACCATATTCTTCCCCTCCCTTGAATCACTTGAACTTGAGTGGCTTAGTAGCTTGAAAAGATGGTGGAAATCAGGTGATAGCAACGACGACAACCATCAGCAACCCGTGTTTTGGTTTCCTAACCTTATTCAACTAAAGATACACGGCTGCCCTCGTTTAACTTCATTTCCTGCCTGTCTAAACGTCCCCGAACTATATTTGTCAGATAACAATGAAGAATTGAGGATAAAAACAGCGGATGATGAAGAGCATACCTGGCATGGGCGGATCCAGAAATATTATTCTGGTCTCAAAGTGTTAATCGACCTCCTTAGACAATGGTGAAATTAAACTCTATAGCTTTCAAATGTTGTAATTATTCGATTCAATATTTATTCTCAACATAAATTATCATTAAATCATGTTATATATATACTAAATATTATTAATATTATAATAACAATTAAATGGAACGTGCTAAATCATGCATGTAAATTGCTAAGTTATACACCCATATTCCATATTTACCCCCATTTCTTCCCTCATCCAATTTCAGTGAACAAAAAAAAGTCAGTCAAACAATTGTTTTTGGAAACTAAGCCGATAAACACCCACCGACATTGCCGCCTCCATCAACAATCGTTGAACACTAGATTAATCTAAATTCTAATTGAAAAAATATTTCAATATAATTAGAGATAAAATTCGTTGATTTAATTGTTCAAACATAAATTAACGAGAAATTATTGCTTCAATTAGCGAATTAATTCAGATACATAATTATAAAGTTTTTTTATCAAAATTAATTAGGTTTGAGAAAGATCAAGTAGAGAGTTTTTTCTTTGTTATTTACAACGTAATAAAACACGTGTATGATTTAGCAATCCCGTTAAATAATGTATTAACATAATTTTTAATTTTTTTTATAATAATTTTAATATACTCCGTAATTTATACTCCCACCGTCCCAATGAATTGTTTGTCTATTCCATATTGAGATGTCTCCATCAATTGTTTGCCTTCATTTGAACGGAGGGAGTATATAATCTATGAGATTAAGTTACAAATTTTCGACGAAGAATTGAGAATAAAAACAGCGGATGGAGAGGAGATGTATGTAGTAGACTAAATGTTTAGGATAAAACTAGATCGATCTCATAGAATTCAATTCCTCAAACATATGGGTGGAGTATTATATTGAAAGTAGACGAACATATAGATACGGAGGAAGTAGTACAATTGTACAAACGCCTCTTTATAACAACCACTCGTATGTTATCAACTTGGTATTGTGGTTTAAAATGCTTTGCCCAGAGGATCCCTTTGAAAATGTGCTTGCATGCTGACCATAAAATTGGTGTGTGCTCTTCTCTAGACACAAAAAAAAATGTACTCGATCCTTTCCATATTTATCTAAGGTTCTTACGATAACCAAAATAAGTTAACGTCTTCATTATTTAATTTCTTGAGTATTCTTATAAAATTAAGAGTAAATTAAAAATTACTCCCTTGTAAAATATATACCAATTTTAAAATTTACTTCCTTTTAAAATTTTTGTTAAAAATAACTCCCAAAATCTATCAAAAGTTCAAAAATTACTCCAAAATATATTTTTTGGACAAAAATGCCCCTAACTTTTTTATGCCATATTACTTCACCTCGCTTTCTAGCAAGGGCATTTTCGTCCTAAAATTAAATTTGGGAGCAATTTTTGAACTTTTGATAGATTTTGGGAGTTATTTTTAAAAAAAAATTCAAAAGGAAGCAAATTTTAAAATTGATATTTTAAAAGGAAGTAATTTTTAATTTACTCTAAAATTAATTTGTTTCTCGACTATTCTTGTTTCTTTCATTTCTAACAGTCTTCTGACATGAATATTCTATGTTTACTTTTCTCCCGTTTTGATTCATGTTCACAAGTTCTTACTGTAATAATTTAATATTTTCTCTGTTTGCATTTGCTTTTTGGGCACTATAAGATGGTTGTATCTTGTATGCGTACATAAAATAATGATTTTTTTAGAGTAAATAATGATTAATACTGCCTCCGTTCCAATGAATTGTTTGCCTTTCCTTTTGGCACCAAGGGGAAGAGATCCAATGAGAAAGTGACATGTGGAGCAAAACTCATAAGAATGGTCAAATTGCATATAAAAAACATTCCTAAAATAGAAAGGCAAACAATTCATTGAAACGCCTCAATAAGGAATAAGCAAACAATTCATTGGGACGGAGAGAGTAGTAAAAATGTATCCTAAAGAGAAATAATAGGACACGTGACGAAACATAAAAGTTTGAGCTAGCGAGTGCTGGTTACTACTCCCTCAGTCCCTCCTAGTATTCGGAATTGTCCAATTTGAATAAAATATACCTCACATATGAATAAATAATGAGTCGGTTCTTATGAATCGGAAGGAGTAATAATAATTAGATTCTCTCTGCTCACACATAATTACACAACAACAACAACAATAACAAGAACAAAAAAAAACTCAAACTCTTTTGATACTGAAAATTATAATGACAGAAATCATGATAGCAGTGGGTGCCATAAATACACTCCTGGCAGCATTGAACAATCCATCCCTGAAAGAACTGGTGTTGAGTTACAACCATCGGAAAAGGCTTGACGAACTCAAGGACACGGTTAAAACCGTGAACAATGCGCTCCTTGACACGGCCAACAGAGACGACCTCTCCAATGGTGAGCTTGACTACATAGATCAACTCAAGGAAGCGGTCTATGACGCTGAAGATTTGTTTGACAAGTTTGTTACTAAGGTTCAGCGTCAGGTACCTCTTCTGGTTTTAAAAGTACCCTTTTATATCAAGAAATTAAGGAAGAGGTTACAACGTATAGCTGAAGATCATGCCAAATTTTGCGCCAAACCTCGTATAAGGAAGAGTACGAGTGCTGAAACCTTCTCTAGCGTGAACACGTACAGGGTTGTTGGCAGAGACGATGATGCTAGCAATGTTATAGGCCTGTTGTTGTTAGACGACTCTACGGAGCCTTTAATATTTGGTTGTGGTGTTGTTGCGATAGCAGGAGTCGGGGGCGTGGGCAAAACCACTCTTGCGAAACTTATTTTTGGTGATCAGAGGATTACAGATAAATTCGGCATTAGATTGTGGGTTTGTGTGTCGGATCAAGGTGAGGCCGCACGCGCGCGAATTGATCTGAAACAAATGATCCTGAGAAAAATATTACAGTTGCTCGATTTTAAAAGTGATGATAGTTCAACCGTTGAATTTTTGCGACTTGAATACGAAAAAAAACTGAAGGGGAAAAGTTTTTTACTGGTTTTAGATGATTTATGGAACGAGGATGCGTTAGACTTGAACGGGTTGAAAGATCTCTTGGAGATTGAGGGGACTAAGTGTAGGGTTATAGTGACTACACGATCGCAGGAGACGGCCAGGCACATAGGAAATCATACCTACGAATTGGAAGGCCTGTCTGACGAGTATTCTCGAGAATTGTTCAAGAAGTTGACATTTGAAGGTCGAGAGATTCCAGCTGAATTTGTTGATATTGGGAACAGGATAGTTGAGAAATCATCTAACAATGTTCCTCTATCTATAGTGGTCATAGCCGGGCTTTTGAAACGTAAGCCTATCAGTGAATGGGAGAGATTTGAAGCGAGCGAGTTTGATGGGTATTATTCTGAGGGCATGGACGATATTATGTCTGTATTGAAAACTAGTTACGATCATTTGGATCCTTCCTTGAGAAACTGCTTTGCTTATTTCGCGATATTTCCCAAGGGTTCTGTTATATCTAAGGACGCGATAATCGACCTGTGGAAAGCACACGGATACATTGTACCGTCAAATGGACAGTGTATTGATAGGCGGCTGTGTGAACAATACTTCTCGACATTCCTACAACGAAACTTCTTCAAAGAAGTCACGCTTAACGAGGCTGGCAATAATGTGGAGTCGTTCAAGATACATGACCTTATGCACGATCTTGCTCAAAGAGTTTCATGGAAGGAGATCGGCATGATCAAGTCTGCAATGCCTCATTTGACATGCAGCGTCCGTCATCTATCTGTATCCAATATTCCCAATTCGAAGCAGAGTACTCTTCATCAGCTCTTACTCGGCGTGACTAGAAATAGCAACGACGTGAACTACACGAGTAAAATCCGTTCACACTTAATGTTCCCGCAAGCTGAAGAACCTGGAGGAGGAGACGAGCGACTTTCAATTGAACTGCCGAAGAAATGGGGATCCTTACTAAGGGCATTAGACCTGCAAAGAACAAACGGTAAACTGGTTAACACCCTCAGCAGCTTGTTACATTTACGATATCTCAATCTGGCCCACATTAACATGAAGGAACTCCCAAATTCCGTCTTAATGTTGCATAATTTGCGTACGCTGAGCATAAGCTGCTGCGATGAGCTGCAAAAACTGCCATTGTTAAGGAAGTTGCCGTGTCTAGAATCTCTTTCGCTCCTGACGTTGAACAATTTGGAGTATGTGGAAGGAGCAGGGAGACGCAGTAGTGAAGCTTCAGCTTCGGCCACATTCTTTCCCTCCCTTGTTACTCTCAGAATTGATGGCCTTGTAAAGTTGGAAAAATGGAGGAAATCCGATGGTAGGAACGACAGTGAGTGTCATCAGCTCGTCTTTCCTAAGCTTTTGAAACTGACCGTCAAGAATTGCCCTATGTTAATGTCATTTCCACAGTATCGTCTAAGCTCTCTGCTGCAACTACGTACGAGTGGTAACAATGAAGCATTCAAGATAATAGCAGCGAAATAATGCTGTCGTCTAAGTTGTCTGCGACTACGCACGAGTGCCATCTTATACCTTTTATAAAGACCTGAGGTTACTTTATCTACGGGGTAGTATCTTAATCATATCGTGAAACAGTCACATATGAGAATTAATATACCGATAAATAAGCAAATATTATTATTACTTTATTATACATTCATAGCATTACAGATCCTCTGAATATACAAATTATACTGTACTATGCACCAAAAATTTATGAGATTATGGCTATTTACAGAATTACAGCAAACAATCAGTTTTCGAAGGCAATCTTCTGAAGAAATTAACATGCGCAGCAGGCAACTTATGTCGAAACTTCGGATGCCTCATCGTATAAAACCCACCAAACAAAGCCATAACCTGCAACGGCGTAACATACAGTACAACAGCAGCCACCAGACAGAACGTCAGGAACAACATCGAAGCTCTTGGGTCGCGCCAATTCAGCAACGCCTGCGCTCTCTCACCCTGCGCAGCAACGTCACCCAACACTGACTGCACCTTCGCTCCAATGCTCCTAAGCCGATCATACCTCATCCTAACCACGCTCGCTCCTTTACCAGTTGGAAAGGAATCAAACTCCTCGTCAAGTTCGTCTGGTGCTGCTGTGTCTGCGTAGGATATCCTGGTGTCCATGTGAGGCGGGTGACGTGTCCTGAACCTGTAGTTCCATATACAACAACAACATCATCAGAACCAGTCTGCCGAACATGTCTTAGCCTAGTGATTCCATAAAAAAAAAAATACAGGCGGAGTTATTAACTAACTAACCTGTAGTTCCAGATTCCGATCAGGAACATGTATAGGAAGGCGGTTGGCAGGACTAACTCGGGGAAACAGACTAGCATAATGAACAGTAGGTGGACTAACACTGTGGTGATCGAGTTTTTCCATGCGCAGACGCCGCTGAACCATTTTCCTGCTGCTAGAAAACCCTGTAACAAAGAAACTATCCTGTAGAAGTTCGCCTTGCTTCGTCTCATACTCCAAAAATGTGCGTCTAAGTCACACATGTACTCCACGACTTCCTTTTTCAGAGGCGGTTCAGCTCGGGTTAGCCTCACTGCTAGGACATTGATAGCATGGGTTCGAAGGAGGTTTGTTTGTGTAAGCGATAATGGTTTAGTGTAATGCATCTTGGGTAGAAGCGGTTTTGTGTATAAGTACATAAGGTTGGTCACATTTGTACATGAGAATCTAATAGCAAGATGCAGTTCACCCATTTTCTTCACGCCCGAGGGTAGCAGGACGAGTAAAGGGTACGCGTGGGTGTACACTCGTCCTGCTTCAAGTGTCGAGATTCTGACACGCACTTTCCCGATTCTGGTGTCCTTATTCGACCCACCAAAGTGGCCATTATCAAACACACCGATGGTTAGAACAGTCGAAGGGTCGTACACTTCCCAAGTGTATTGTTCATTGTACTTTGGACTTAGACTGTCGATGATCGTTCTGGTTCGAACCCATTTCTGACAGTACTTTGCTACACAGAAAGTATCAGCAGTCCCTCGTCCATCACGGGTTTTCTGTGGTTGGACTCCGTCAGCATTCAGTATCCCTAACTCGAGCACCCCGATGGGTGATTTCCAGAGCTGTTTCATACTCGGCCTCAGATCGCTGCTGTAATAAGTGGATTCGTCTAAAACATGGTACCCGCCGTCTAAGCTGATTCGAGCGTGTAACTTACTGGCAAACTTCACCTTCTTCTCCTCTTCGATGTCAGCGGTTCTAGGGTTCTGAAAATTGTACCACTGTGAAGGGAAATTCTTGTCATCAGGCCTCTTTCGGATGGTTCCCAAGGGTAGGATCAGTTTTCCGATTGTATCCTCTTTGGACGGAGCAACACGGTCTTCAACAGTGATGATCAAGTGCTCGTCGAAAGGCTCAGCTGCAACAAACATCAAATCCTCGTTCCAAAACGGGTTTCCCAACCGGGTTTGCATCGGTTTTGTCCTCAGGATCTGAAACCCAAGCTGAGCTTTAATATAAACATCAGGGAACCGGCCTTTTTCTGAAGCAATCAAGTCCTGAGCCTCGATCAAGTTAACCCGTAGGTACCACAGCCTCGGGGAATGATAGACTTTGGATCGGATTTGGTTCGATGACATGCCTGATGCGTCAGGAGGGGTAATAGCATCGGAATGCCACGCGTCACAGAATGCCTCATCAGCTTGGGTACCGTACCAAATCGCAAGCATAAGCTCCCCGTTTAGGATCTTGTCACCCTTACGATCTTCCAGCCGGTACCACTGTGGGGCCAACGGACTATCCGGTGGGACCCTCGTGGGGACCTCGTTGAGGTCAAACCGAAGCAGACCGACAAAATCATCCTTGACGAGATCCTTATCCTTAAGCTGAACCTCGAGAAATGAGGACTGAATCCGGTCCCTAGAGAAAGCAAAGACTTCATTCCATTCAGGAGCGCTTCTTTTCTCGAAATACTTAGTCACTCCCTTGTAATTCCCAACCTTCACCTCCACGTACGGGTCAAGGCTCCCGGTCACGTCCATGGTGGGCAGGTCGCGAGCCTTGACCACGCGAACAAACAGGAACATCATCGGCTCAACCAGATCATACGTGCTGCTGCTGACCGGCTTGTTACTGCGCATGACCCGCCCACCCACCACCTGTCCACCTCCCAAAAACGGGCTGGTTTCTCTTAACCTGTAATTTGAACCGGGTTGTGATGATGGTACCACACCCTGTACTGATTTCGGAGCTGGTGCTTCAGCTCTAGCAGCTGATACCTGCGGATTTGGGATCGGATTTGGACTTGGATTTGGAATTCCGTCTTTAGGGAGATGAAAGAACGTGTGTCGTTTTCCGTTTCTGCTATTACCCCTGGAAGAAGTCCTAGGGGGTTCGATATCAACCTCACCAAACTGAACTTCATCGACAATCATCGAGTCAGACCTGGCAAACGAGCCATCCATGACAGGAGACGGGGTCGACAGTTGGACAGACGGGTTATCAGTAATGAACACCTTGAGTCCGAGTTCACCCTTAACGCGAGAGAAAACGTTGCGTTTCTCTAACGGGTAGTAGAATTCAGAGGCTTCAGAGTAAGTCACGAAGGATGATCCATTGATATGGACTTTTCCAAGGAAATTCTTCGAGTTACTCGACCGGGAGTAACTGTGTACAATGGCATTCAGTGTGAGATTCGAGAGGTTGTTAGGGTCGGATATGTTGAAGTAGAATGACTCGTTCCAAACCGGGTTTAGGTCTTTTTCTTTGATGCTGGTTTTGAATCTTTGATCGTCGAAGTTTAGTTCTACAAACGCGCTTGATGATCCGTCAGTGTCTTTCGCTACTAGGTCGTGTGCTGCTGTTACTTCCACTCCTAGCTTGTAGCTCATTGCACTTAATTCCCTTTTGAACTCAAAACAATTGAATTTTTCCTGCAAAAAAAACTGAGTATAAGACAAGTAGACAACTTAACAAGTATGCATGATAATTCAACAACTGAAAATGAAATAGCTTGCTGCCAAGACTCGAACTCATGACCTTTGATCACGCTGGTCTCTGATAGACTGATACCATCTGCCAGGGTTAAAGTTCAACTATTATACGAGTATTTATATTCTATTAATCCGTATTAGTTAATCTGTCGCGTGGTCAAGAGAGTCTTTCTTACAAAAAAGAACAATCCAATGACCACTTTTGAACTCATGATGATTGTGACATCTATAAAAGGGTTACATGAATACGGAAATTCGAAAAGAGGATAGAAAGTTAACTTTAATTTATGATGAACGATAAATGAGGTTTCATATATTCTCCATATCGGACTTAAACTAATCGATTATTACTTTATTACTACACGTTTTGACACTCACATGCGATATTTATATGGGTTAGGGGTGATGTAATTACAAGAGTCAATTCTTGATGATAATTCACCTAGAATAACCAAAAGTAATGAATTTCTTTGGGGTACAAGAAAGAGCAACCTATGACCAAAACATGTTTAACTTTCCCATGTTATTATTTTTGTTGCAAAACTTTAAAAAAAAAATGAAAAATATTATTCATGCCTTCATGGATCAAAACCAGACGTTCTCACTTCTCACGCAATTTATCGTGACACCTCTCATGTGGTCACATGCTCACAGATTTATGACTATGTCTCAAAAGAGATTTGTACAGTTCGATTTTTCTAACTCGTGTAACAAGAATATAAAAAAAAATCGATAATAATACGAATATATATATATATATGGAATAAAAACACAAAGATGATCAAGTATATACCTGTTAATGTAAGTGTATGTGAATATGTGATAGATACAATGAAGATGAAACTCCTTTGTTAGTTGATGAAAGAAAAATAATTATATGTACACAAAAGAGGAAGAGGAGGAAGAAGAAGAAGAAGAAAAGTAAAGAGAAGGAGAAATATGAAGAAGAAGAGGAAGGGGAAGAGGGGTTGGAAATGAGAAGGAAGAGGAGAGACAGAGAGGAGGAATTGGAATTGAAGAAGCAGAGTCGTCGAAGACTAGTTTAATTTTTGTGTGAGAATTATGGAATGCAAATTCAAAATGTTTGTTTTTGTGGACTATTATTACTATTAATTTATTATTATGAGTATATAATGTACCTAACGCTATTTTTTAATCCCTTTGAATTTCGTCTTTTATTTGTTTTTTTTAATTAGGTTGTTACTCTTACATTCTTACTTACACATAATAAAATAGAAGTAGTAAATAATAGGAGTAATAAGACTTTAAATTTCAGTAGTATTATCTTAGTAAAACCATTATTTCCTCTCACTTTCTAAAATCTTTTCATTATATATTCATTTGAGAGATATTAAAATAATAATAATAATAAATCTTAAAAAGTTGGAGAAAGTATTTAATTTAAAAAAATTATTTTTAAATTAGAATGTTCAAAATTTAACAATTATTGGTATTATATCTTCGGTGATACACAATTTGAGTGTCACCGAGTAACGTCATCTCATTTTCATTTGCGAAAATACTTGGTTTCACAATTTTAAGCAAATACTCTATGTGTAAAGTTTTAAAGATAGCGATATAAAACTAATAATGTTGCATTATTCTTTGGTCATAAAAAAACTACTGTTTTTGTTGCCAAACTTTTCTCACATATGAAGCAATAAAATTGGCTTATTATATATAGAACTAGGGGCGGACCTAGGGGTGCGCACCCTTCGGTCTTAATTTTTTTTTTGTTTAAAAAATGACTGCTGCTACATATTTGTGCTTATTGCGTGAGAAATGCACACTTGAAAGAGGAGTGGCGCATTAGTAACAAGCATGGTGTTTGCCGGAGTCAGCTGGGGTTCGATTACCCTTGAGCGCACTTTTTTACTCCACTCCCCAATTATCAATTTTGTCTTAATCTTACGGAGTAGTTAGATTGTTTTTGTTTTTTTGATACATTTTCCGTCAATTTTTGGTTTTTGTTGTTGTTGTCAATTGTGGAGTACTATATACTTGTTAATTTAAATATAACTAAAAATTGTAGAACCTAATTTTGGATTTTTTTTATTGTTATTTATTTGTTAATTTACCATTAATTTTTTAGTTGGATTATAACTCTTATAAGTATTTGAGTATTTCAAGTATTTTTTTTTATGTCAATTTTTGGATTTTGTATGTTGATGTCTACCAATGTTAATTAAATACGAAGTACGTAGTAATTCCCAACTGTGGAACCCTAATTTTGGAGTTTCTTATGTTACTCAGTATTTATTTGTTGGTTTACCATTGTTTCTTGTATGAGATGGTCTCATACAAGTTTGTGTGTTTCTCTAGTTGGGTTATAAATTTCATAGTGTTTTACTCAACTCAAATTAGTTACGACAAATTTAGTTGAGTTTTATTTAATACGGAGTATTTATAGTTTAACTGACGCTATGTAATTATGTGACGGCAGATGAGTTTATATTTTTAAATAATTATTTTTTATAGTATCCACGTTTAAAAAAAATGAACCCCTCACTTAATTTTCTGGGTCCGCCACTGTATAGAACGGTTGGATAAATTTAAATAAATGTAGACTATTTCAAATACATAAGCTAATTAAATTACTTCCACTAATTGTAAAACAAGTCAAATATAAGGAGTAAAACACCTTGATTATAATCATTTCATCCATTATATATTTATTAAATTTAAAAATGATAGAGTACTCCGTATATAGACAAGAACAGCAATATGTATCCGTCATAATTTCTATGGAAAGAAAAAAAATCACTATATTACAGAGTGACAATATGTCGATATGTATTCATCATATTAATATTGGATTATGTAATGAATTAATGACGTGATAAAAAATCATATCAGGATCGATCAAACATAAAACATAAAATTTGGGTAATAATTAGTTAATGACTTGTATTATCTTCAACATCAACATACAATGATGATGCATGCTTATTGCTATGCACGTAAATTAACCCTATTGCATAAATAATAGGACAAGTTTGCCGAGTTAATTAGATTACGACATTACCACTATATTAACACTATCATCACACGTAAAAAAATATTAATATTATTGAATTACAACTCAACAACTTGTGATTGACGATTCACCACAAATTATAAATAAAATAGTTAAGGTGTGATTGAAACGTGATAATGCTATTTTACCACATCATTACGTAACTCAATTATCAATTATCAATAATAAAAGTATAAAACCATGATTAATCAATCAAATACCTTATGCGTATACTAAACATGCATGTTTACCGTCGATTGACCATTGTCTATGATTGCTAACTACGTACCAAACTATGTTTTTTTATTGCAATTGGAGGGGCCAAATTAAATTCCGAGAAAAAATAGTTAAAATTATCGATATTTTTTTTTTTGGCGACGAGGGAACCCGCAGCCGCTATCTTTGGTGCGCTCTGGGTAAACCCCCGGTGTACGCAATAGTCTGCAAATCACGCACACCATGTAAGCCGCCCTTTGAACGACAGATTCGAAGTCTAGATGACATAGCCTCAAGCCATACAACTCTCACAAGAACGCTCTTGCATGGGTTTGAACCTGAAACCCATGGAGTTGTAGCCACATGTTTTAACCACTAGGCTCCACCCTTGCGGACAATTATCGATTTTTTGTTATGCGGAAAATTTATAAATTAATGTCGTGCCAAAAATGTAAAATCACTATAAAAAAAATTTGATATCCCGAATTTATGGTAAAATCACTATAAGGAAAATTTGATATCCCGAATTTTAGCTCTGACTTCACTCTTGATGTAGTGGCGAGGAAACATATGATTAGAGAGGTCTATAAAATGTCAAAGAAAATTAAAAATGAATCAATTCTTATCTTTTCTTCATCTATTTGTCTATTTAGTGCTATTAAATTTACCTTTCATAGATGTTTTAACTTGATGATTAAGATCGGGGATACTCTGGACAATATTACTTGCTTCCTCATCCTTTTTATTGTATTGTGAATCTGTAATTGTGTATTTGTGTGCGTTTCGTTGGAGTATTCACATGTTAGGCAGTTATCTCTTATTACTTCCTCCGTTCCAATGAATTGTTTGCCTTTCATTTTGGCACCAAGGGTAAGGGATCCAATGAGAGAGTGACAAGTGGTACAAAATTCATGAGAATGATCAAATTGTATATAAAAAACATTCATAAAATAGAAAGGCAAACAATTCATTGAGACGCCCCAATATGGAATAGGCAAACAATTCATTGAGACAGAGGGAGTATTTTTTTATTCCTATTAATTTGTGTCACGATAACTTATCGTGAGACGGTCTTTCACGATACTTGCTGAAAGAAAAAGGGGAGTAGTCTCTGTTAAGAGTATATAAACATTTTTTGGTCTCCAACTATCGCCTTAAAAATTTGGTTGAATTGGTTCTATAATATGGTATCAGAGTAAGCGCAACAATATACTGAATGCAGGTTCAAATCTCAACCTCCCTCCTCTCTTAAGTGGAACATTTGGCGTCACCACCCGGTATGCGGAGGCCTGAGTTGCATTCACATTTCAAGCCCGATAAGCATTCGTGTGAACATTTTTGGGCCTTCAACCATAGCCTCCGTTAAAGAAGAGTTTTGCAAACCGATACCTTACAAATTACTCGTACTACATAGAGGTGGCCATTGGCTCGGTTCAGGCTGGGCCGGGTCACCAATGAGTCGCGCTTGTGACACTGGGCACAGGCGCGGCTCGAACTTCCTATTGTCTGGGTTGGGCCGGCCCAGTTAGTTTTTTGTTATGATTTTATGTGGGCCTAACCCGGATGGGCCCATAGAGCCGCCAAAATGCAAATCCATGCTTGTTGAAAGTATTAATTAAGTTGGGCTTGTGATCAAAATAATGTAGTAATCTGTAACTTAAACTTAGCCCAATCACTCTTGGCCCAGGACATCTCTGAAGCCATCAGTGAGTAAATTGATGGCAAACATGTATACATTGTGCCAGGAACTTTTCTATAGGACCATAATATGGTATAGAACGAACTTAATCCAACTATGAGTAGGTCTCTTGAGAGACGGTCTCTCATTAGCTTTACTGAGAGACTAAATATAAATGAAAGTAATAGTGGTACCAAACCTAATAGAAGTAGGTACGATTAACATAAAAGAGTAGTACTGAAGAGTGGTCTCTCAATAAGGTATTGAGAGATCGTCTCTCCCAACAATTTGTGCTGATTAAAAGGTGAAAGTTGTCAAAATTAATACGGAGAAGTCATCAAAGGAACAAAATTTAATTAAGTCTCTGTTAGATGATATGCCACGTCATATCGGTTCGGTTACAAGTTTGTTACAAACAAACAAACTCCAACAAATTCTTTCATTCAATTATTGTGTATATATATACAGTCTTACGTATGTAATTAATTGACACAATTCATTCTTCAATAATATCACAATTCTATTTCGTTTTGTGTACAGCACCCCTTTTCCCAATTCTGTTACACAGTATTTCTTCCATTTCTTCATCTTCCTCGAGGTCCATCAATGGAGGAAAACTGAGTTCAACATGGTATCACAATGAAACACATTTTCAGGCTGAATCTGCTTCATTCTATGCCAGGAACAACCAGTCCAACAACAAAGACAACGGATATCAGAGGAATAACACCAGCAATCAAGGTGCTCAAGGCAACCAAGAGGGAAGTAAATTCAAAGGGTGTGTCTACTGTAAGAAGGGTAATCATACTGTTGATAAATGCTACATCCTACTGAACAAGAAGAAAAGGATGGCTAACAATGCTCAAGTTCAGGATGGTATACTTGGGGCTTTTGAAGACAGTCGGACATCTGAACCTGACATTATCCAACAGTTCAAGAATTTGCTGAATATGCATC
The DNA here is from genome assembly GCA_958450325.1 of Agrostemma githago. Lineage (NCBI taxonomy): Eukaryota > Viridiplantae > Streptophyta > Magnoliopsida > Caryophyllales > Caryophyllaceae > Agrostemma > Agrostemma githago. Next base: position 78,356,836 of record OY288241.1, on the reverse strand, counting down.
AGCAGTCTGCAGGTCATCCCTCCACATCCAATCCTCAGATCTCCTCCTCCAATTTTGCTGGTAACTCTGCCCCTCTCTCCCTTAAATTCTGTCATAGTTATTGGATTCTAGACAGTGGAGCTAGTGATCACATGTGTCATGATAGGTCTTTGTTTTCTGATGTTGCAACCATACCCCACCCTTACATAATTTCTCTTCCGACTGGCGATTCTGTCCCCATTAACACCATTGGAACTGTTCCCATCACCCCTGATATTGCTTTACAAAATGTTCTTTTCGTTCCATCCTTCAAATATAATCTTCTCTCTATTGCAAAATTAACTAAACAAATGCAATCTAGCATTGTTTTTACTCCTGAACTGTGCTGTCTGCAGGGCTCTTCTCTGAAGAAGCCCCTGGTACTTGGGAAAGTGCATAAGGATCTTTATCTTCTTCAACATGATCCTTCTATCACAGTTCATAGGTCTAATACTCGTAGTACAGCTAGTACTGTCAATGTTGATGCTTTAGCTTCTGTCAATATTAATAATGCTATTGTTTGGCATCATCGATTGGGACATCTTCCTTTGTATAAACTGAAATATATCTCTGCTTGTAAGACCTCTAATGCAAATGAAACCGCAATTAATTCTTGCTCTATATGTGCTAAAGCTCGACATCACAGATTGCCCTTTCCTCACAGTACTATACAGACCACATCCCCCTTTCAATTAATCCATATTGACCTTTGGGGCCCTTATCCCACACAAACATACAATGGCTTTAAGTACTTCCTCACCATTGTTGATGATTTTACTAGAACAACTTGGACTCACTTGCTATCATGTAAAAGCAATGCTTTCCCATTTATCCAAAGCTTTATCACCATGATATATACCCAATTCAATACGAAAGTCCTCACTATTCGAAGTGATAATGCTCTTGAACTTGGTACAAGTAATGCCACATCTCAATACCTTAATAATCATGGAATCTTTCATCAAACTTCTTGCTCCCATACTCCACAACAAAATGGAGTAGTTGAGAGAAAACACAAACATCTCTTGGAAACTGTGAGAGCTCTTATATTTCAATCCCAATTACCCAAGAAGTATTGGGGTGAATGTGTACTTACTGCCACCTATATCATCAATCGCCTACCCACTAAACTGCTCAATTACAAATCTCCTTATGACCTCTTGTTTAACAGACCACCTGATCTCAATCACATGAGGAGCTTTGGTTGCCTTTGTTATGGCTCCACTCCTAAACCGGGAAGGGATAAACTTGCCCCACGAGCTATTCCTTCTGTTTTCTTGGGATATCCTTTTGGCAAAAAGGCTTACAAGTTGTTAAATCTCGATAATTTTTCAGTTTATACATCGAGAGATGTCACTTTCCATGAGTCAATATTCCCCTATGTGAAGGAAACTCACAGTTCCCATCTTCCTTCCTTTTCTCCTCTTGATAATATTACTTCTATTCCTATAGCCTCTTCTCTTGATAATAATAATATTCCTGTTAATACTCCTCCAGTACCCGACCCCATTCCTGTTCCTCCTGTTCGCCAGTCAACTAGGGCTTCTCGCCCCCCTTCTTATTTACAGGATTATCATTGCTCTCTTGTTCATTCTGCCTCCTATCCCCCTTGCATTCATACCCTCACCTCTCTTTGTATTTCCTCTCCATCCCCCCAACCAACCATCTGTTGCAACACCAGGACCATAGATTTGCCAGACCATGTTTCACTTCTTCCTGTGCAGGAACCAGTAGATTATGCAGAAGCTATCATCTACCCTGAGTGGCAGGCTGCTATAGCTGCTGAATTCTCTGCTTTAGAAGCCAATGACACCTGGAAACTTGTTCCTTTACCTCCCAAAAAGAAGGCTATTAGTTGCAAATGGGTGTTCAAAGTTAAGCACAAGGCTGATGGCTCGATTGAGAGATACAAAGCGCGCCTTGTTGTTAAGGGTTATACACAAAAAGAGGGTATAGACTATACTGAGACTTTTTCTCCTGTGGTCAAGATGACCACCATCAGATGCTTGGTCTCGGTTGCTGTTAAAAGGGGTTGGCATCTAAGTCAATTAGATGTCAACAATGCGTTTCTTCATGGAGATCTCGATGAAGAAATCTTCATGAAACCTCCTCCTGGGCTTCCTTCTTCAGGTCCTAACATGGTTTGCAAATTGTTAAAGTCCCTTTATGGGTTAAAGCAGGCTTCTCGTCAATGGTATGCTAAGTTGAGTTCTGCCCTACGCTCTAGGGGCTACATTACTTCTTTAAATGACTACTCCCTCTTTACCAAATGTGTTGGTTCTCAAAAGGTATTCCTTGTTGTTTATGTTGATGATATTCTCATCACTGGTGATGCTTTGGATGAAATTGCTGACTTGAAAATCTTCTTGGATGATACTTTCAAGATTAAGGATCTTGGCTCCCTCCATTATTTTCTGGGGTTAGAGTTTCATCCTCTTCCTTCAGGTATTGCTGTCACGCAGCATAAATTCGTTATGGAGATGCTCAAAGACTTTGATTGTTTGTCCTATAAACCTGTGGTCAGTCCCCTTGACGCTAGTATCAAACTTGATGCTTCTGTTGGTGATCTCTTCCCAGATCCTTCTATGTATCGCAGGCTGGTTGGCAAGTTGAATTTTTTAACCCATACTCGTCCTGATATATGTTTCGCAGTCCAATTGCTTAGCCAATTCATGTCTGCCCCCAGAAATCCACATTGGGCTGCTGCAATTCGCACACTTCAGTACTTATCTGCTTCTCCTCACCAGGGTATTCTTTTGGACTGTTCTCCTGACTTCACCATCCAGGGTTTTTGTGACGCTGATTGGGCATCTTGCCCTCTTACCAGGCGTTCCGTCAGTGGATATGTTATTTTTCTTGGGAATACCCTCATCTCCTGGAAGTCGAAGAAACAACATACAGTCTCTTTGTCTTCAGCAGAGGCTGAATACAGATCATTACGACGCATTACGGCTGAACTTGCTTGGCTTACTCGCCTCCTCACTGATTTGGATGTTCCAGATCTAACTCCTATTCCTGTAAAATGCGATAGTCAGGCTGCTATTCATATTGCCAAAAATCCCGTGTTCCACGAACGCACGAAACATATTGATCTAGACTGCCATTTTGTTCGTGAGAAGCTACGGGCAGGCCTCATTACTCTTTCTTATACTCCCTCTCATCTGCAGCTAGCCGATGTTTTCACCAAGAGTCTTTCTGGTGTAAAGCATCACGATCTCGTCTCCAAGTTGGGTGTAATTTCTACATTACCCTTCAACTTGAGGGGGGGTGTTAGATGATATGCCACGTCATATCGGTTCGGTTACAAGTTTGTTACAAACAAACAAACTCCAACAAATTCTTTCATTCAATTATTGTGTATATATATACAGTCTTACGTATGTAATTAATTGACACAATTCATTCTTCAATAATATCACAATTCTATTTCGTTTTGTGTACAGCACCCCTTTTCCCAATTCTGTTACACAGTATTTCTTCCATTTCTTCATCTTCCTCGAGGTCCATCAATGGAGGAAAACTGAGTTCAACAGTCTCATTGACCTTTTTTTTCAAGAAACTCGTTGATATCTTATTGATGACACAGAAAATTGAATAATCTTTTTTTTTTCTTTTATCAACGAGTCATCTATATATTACCATTTCCTAAGCGCCATAAATGTCGGTCTATGCGCAATAGAGTTTCTAGCCCTAGCAATAACCATTTAAATTAATTCATGACTTCTAAAATTTTGCTTTGATTTTCTTTACAAAATGCCTACAAAAAGTTGACCAAATTCGAAACCCTTTTGTTAGGGTATCAAATAGACCCGACAAATGAGTTAACATGGTCATATCAATTCTTTTTGGTTTGTATAAATCAGGTCGGACCATTATTTTTGTGTCTATTATCATCCAGTTTTCAGGAATATTCGTTCTTATGCAGCAACAAACATTCGGCCCACGTCGAATTATATCAAGTCAGATTACGAGTGAAACTTGAGTAGTGTTCAGTTCAGATGTAGAATATAATCAGATCATTCTGATCGAGTCCGCTTTATCGGATCCAATATCAAATACGTAGCTATAGCCAATGGATCATGTAAGGACGTAAGGTCAAACTAATAAAGGGATTTGTTTAGTTTGAACGGCCAAATAATAGAGCCCTCAATGGAAGACAAGACACAAATGGGAGAAGAGTGGAAAGACATTAAGGTGAAGGTCACTTTGACATACCATACTCTCTATATAAATAACGTGGGTGCCATATTCATGCATGTCACATTTCACCATTTCACAACACAAAACTCTATATACTTCATTCATTCTATGCCTTAACAAACAAACAAATACATAATTAGTATAACAAATATAATAATTAATATTAATATTCCATCTAATTAAAATTATTTTAATTTAAATTAATTATAACCCTTGAAAATCTCTACTCCCTTCATATTTAAAACTTGTTCATTTGTTTCTTATTCTTCCATTTATTATTTCTTGTTGTTTAAAATTTGTTGTATTATCTTAAGTTCATATACTTTCATCATCTATTATCCATTTCTCCCTCCCTTTGCTTCTCCATTGCATTCTAGGGAGGTTTGCTTCTCATTCCTATTTCAAAAATGGTAAGTTCTTCTATTGTTTTGATTCATACTCGATATATCATTTGTCCACGTTTTTATTCTTCGTCTGTATTATCTGGATCACAAATGCTAATGAAATTAGTCAATTACAAATCACATTTTGACAATTAACGACGGAGAAGTTCTGGTCAATGAAAAGTCTTAAATTGTGGCAAGGAAATGCTGAATTATTATTTTGATACTCGGTATCATTTGTTTGCTTTTTATTCTTCGTTGGTACTATCTGAATCACAAATGCTAATGAAGTTAGTCGATTAAGAAGAACTTTTGATAACCGAGAAATCATGGTCAATGAAAAGTCTTAAATTGTGGCAAGGCAATGCTGAATTATTATTTTGATACTCGATATCATTTGTTTACTTTTTATTCTTCGTTGGTACCATCTGAATCACGGATACTAATGAAAAGTCACAAACACCGATGAAATTAGTCAATTACGAATAACTTTTTGATAATCGAGAAATTCTGGTCAACGAAAAGTCTTAAATTGTGCCAAGGAAATGCTGGATATCATTTGTTTACGTTTTTATTCTTCGTTTGTATTATTTGAATCGCAAATAATGCTAAATTGCTAATGAAATTGCGAATAACTTTTTGATATCCTGGTCAATGAAAAGTCTTAAATTGTGTCAATGTTTGAACGAATGAAGGCGAACGCAAAGTCGGGAATGGCGGTAGATGATGAATGTAAATTGAAGTTCTTGGAGTTGAAGGCAAAGAGAAACCACAGGTTCATAGTGTTCAAGATCGAGGAGAAGATGCAACAAGTAATGGTGGAGAAGCTCGGAAATCCCGACGACACTTACGACGATTTTACCAAGTGTTTGCCTGATGATGAATGCCGTTATGCTGTCTATGATTATGATTTCACTACCAATGAGAATTGCCAAAAGAGCAAGATCTTCTTCTTTGCTTGGTATGAATATATATATATAATTCTTCCCTTCACTCTCGCACGCATCCTGCATGCATGCAGATGTCAACTAGTTTAGCTGGCAAAGCGTGCGTCAGCATTATAATTGACTCAATGACTTGTTTATTATCAAGTCTTTTAGCCGACTAGTTGGCAAAGTCGTGCTTGAGCATTGTAACTGGCTCAATGATTCGTTTGTCAGGTCTCTTGGCCGACTAGCTGCCAAAGTTATGCTTGAGCATTATAATTGGCCCATTGACTCGTTTGTCAGATCTCTTGGATGACTAGATGACAAAGTCATGCGTCAGCATTATAATTGGCTGAATGACTCGTTTGTCAGGTCTCTGTGCCAACTAGTTGGCAAAGTCATGCATGAGCACTATAATTGGCTCAATGCATGACTCGTTTGCCAGGTCTCTCTTACGACTAGTTGACAAAGTCACGCGTGATTGTTTGAGCACTATAATTGGCTCTAACAGGTTGGGCCTTAGCCATCACTTGATCCTAAGGTTTGTTGGTTGAGATGATTTCATCTAACATAGTATCAGAGTCAACGTGACCAATGGTCGCGTGTTCGAATCCTAGCAGCCTTGAGATGGTTCATCACAGGCGAGGCTCATATCGTATAAGTAGTATCTAAAAAAGGGTTTTGAAATGTTGATGCAGGTCACCAGACATTTCAAGAGTGAGAAGCAAGATGCTGTATGCAAGCACAAAGGACACATTCAAGAGAGAATTGGATGGAATTCAGGTTGAATTACAAGCGACCGATGCTAGCGAAATGAGTCTCGACATTGTTAGAGACAAAGCTCTTTAATTTAATGGCCTGAGGACTTCCCCATCCTTTCCTACTCATCCGATCCTAGCGAAATGAGTCTCGACATTAATTGTTTCAATTCTCTATTGTTTTGTTTTTAATGTAGCATTTTGAGTGATTGACAGACTGTAAGACTGCAAGCAGCAAGTTAGAACTGCTATTTCATTTCTTCTCTTTGTTTTCTGTAAGGTTATTCTTCTTGCATTTATTTTCATAATTTCACATATGTTGTTCAATGTTCATTAGATTTGTTTCTATGAGAATTTTTTCTTCATTTTCACAGAATCTGTGATCTACTTTTCATTGGCTTTAATGTTTTTGTATGACAAAACTACACAAATTCAAGTTAATCGAGTCTTCAAAGCCGGAACAGGATATTAACAAACGACAAAGCCGTTGTCCTAGACACCAACTTCATTCCTGGTTTCCCGAAATCACAGAATTACTGTCTGTTCTAGATGTCAGCGGTGAAATCGATCATACTGTAAAACACAAGATTACATCCTGTACTGTAACTTAGAATGACGGATTATTCAGATTTACAGATGGAAATATCTCAGATTGTTGAACTAGCTCAGCGTCAGTGAAGTTGCATCGTAGAATCGCAGAATGTAAGCATTCTGTGATGTTAAATACAAAACCAGGCAAAAAAAAAGAGAGAATGCAATAAGGCAATCTTTGAAGAATTGATGTCAAATTTCTAGTTTTCTGCAAAATCTGAAACCTCCTACAATTTGATGTCAAACTGCCAAAAGAACGGATACAGAAGAAGTCGTAAAAGTTAAAGACGCGTGGTATTGACAAAAGAATCGGTTTTCCCTCAGGTGTATGATATCTCGCTTGTTTCGAGAATCTAACAAGTACTCCTACCTAACCTATATACCATCTAATCAAACCCTTGTAGTTTAAACCATGTTTAGGGTTTAATTAGTCGCTTTCATTTTCCCACGTCTCTACCATTTTCTTGATCTTAGCATTCTGATCAAGAAGAGCTTCAAGAGTGTGAGGTTCATAAGGTGGAGGCAGCTCACACGGGTCTCGTTCTGAAGGTCCACTAACCATGGTCTCAGTCTTATACTCCGTCTCCAATCCCCACGGTGGACTGCATGCAAACTTCTCTGAGCAGAGCTCCTCTGCTCCCTCAGGCACTGTTGGTCTGTATCTTAATAGCTTCGAATATTCATTCAGGACATGAAACATGTAGTCATAAACATGTTGTATCGTCACGTTCTTGAATATGAACTCGCTCCCCGCTTTCCCAATCTCTTCTGCCTGTTCACATTCATTCCTATCAATCTATCACAGTACTAGTCACGGAATTGGCTTAGACCTGGCAAACGGGTCAATCAGTTCAGGCTCACGACAGGTCAATTTTGCCAGGTCTAGGCAGGTCTATGCTCTTCAATGACATATAAGAAGGTGGGAAGCTGGTCTAGACCTAGCAAATGGGTCAACCACTTCAGACTCAGGACGGGTCAGTTTTGTCAGGTCTAGACCCTTGGCAGTGAAATGTGTACCTTGTCAGTGTTGTTGTTTCCCCAGTCGACAGCAAATTTGATGGATTTGCACGGTTTTTTCCGGTTGACAGGCCAGTAATGCTTCAGAGGGATTAGGCTTCTAGAGAAGAAGTCATAGTATTTAGGGTTTACAAGAAGGGTCACTGAATCACAGGCTAAGATGTATTTTTCACTTACTGACCATGCATTTCCTTCCAAATACAGCTTGTATCTGCATATATAATCAAAGCTTCATATACTACGAGAAAAAGCATCGCGTTGAATCTACAAAAAACCAAGATATGATGCATTGATGCTGCATACCAACCGGTAAATGCATTGCTTCGACAAATCCGAGTTCTTGAATCCCTCTTTTCCTTCCTGTATCCAATCCTGCAATTTTTACACTGCAATAAAACCTACTGCAATTTACCTGAACATCAAAATCGGTCCAAAGGTTTACATAACATATACCTGCTCTACAATCTGAGCATTCCAGTCCTTGACGGAATTGCACTTCGCAAACTCTTTCCTTTTACCGGTATGCAAATTCCCTTTCCAAAACGCAAAGGGTTCCCTAGAACTCCAGTTCTGCATTACATTACCGTCTTTCAAATCCTTCTCCAACGGCACCCATGGTTTTACATTCACCTCTGGCCTACAAAAACATATAATTTCTTCATAATCACACAAATATTCAGTCTGGCCTATTCTTTCCGGCTTATTTTCAGCTAACATAAGAGAAACGATGTAGATAGTACATACCAACCCCAATAAGACCAGTCGGGAAAGACGATATCATAAGTAGACTCATCAGCACAGTAATGAAACTGAGGAGGAGCAAAACTCGACATCCAACCACCAAAGCTAGTTCGTTTAACAGAGGCCTTATCATGGCACTGGAACATAAGGTCAAGGCCGGGAAGTCGACCAGGGTAAAGCTTAAGTAACTGCAATATCCCCCAAAGAGTGAAAACATCTCGAGTTTGGTAAGCCTTTCGATATTGCTTAACATAAGCAGTTCCATTGACAATGACGAGCCTAAAATGCGCGACATTCTTCAAACCCTCAACCATTCCCTTTGTGATCCCTTGTTTCTTCCATGTCTTCAGGTCCTCGTGGATCCAACGAAAGTAGTCAGGACATGTTTTGTTGTCGGGGTTGGTGGTGGGCGGGCGAGAGGGAGGGTAGTTTGAAGGGCAGGTGATTGTTAGGGAAGTTGAAGTGCAGTTGAGGAGAAATGGGTCTGTCTTTGGGTAGTCAGTGTAGTTCCAGGGTGACATTGTGAAGGTGAATGGTACTGAACTGCCTGCGAAAGACGACTGCGAATATCCAAGCAAATGATGAGGATCAGTATTTGTTTGACGAACCATCTCAACCAAAAAATGCTCAGTCACCCTCTACCACGTGTACTAAAATTCCAGTTGTTAGATTTTTGGAGACGATTAGGATTCGAGTACGTGACATTTGGTCACATTGATTCTGATATCATGTTAGATGAAAAATATGGATAAACACGAAACAAGTGAACTCTCATGACCACTTCTCATTACTTCACTAACTTATTTAGTCTACCAAAGATGTCTTAGCCTAGTGGTTAAGGTTAGGTGCTCTGGGACAATAGATCTCAGGTTTGAATCCCCCTTCCCTATATTGTAATGGGACTAAGTACACTTTTCGTTGAATTAAAAAAAAAACTAACTTATTTAGTCTAATTTAGCAACAACAAAAACTCACCAAATAATCTACAAAAATTATACTCTCTCTGTATCTATGTGTTCGTCTATTTTCAATATAATACTCATCACATATATTCAATAAAGTGGACGAATATATAAATACAAAGGTAGTAATTCCGATAATTAAAAAGGGAAATGATAAGAAGGGTTCAAATTTTTTAAAGCATGAACCAAATTTGGAGCCGGCACGAAAAGTCAAATGTAGGGTGTACGTAAAAATGGAAGTCAAAGGAAGAAGACACAAAATGTAATGGGCATACATATTTGCACAAAAGTAGAGATGTTCTCCCACCAATCACCACTCATCCACGTGTTTTCAACGGAACTCCCTCCCTCTAATAATTACCCTAAGTATTCATTTCGATGGATATATCCGTCAAAAATCAATAACGGATCAAATACTTCGTAATACACATGGTTAGAAAAATGCAGGCCTAGTGACAACTTACATGTATTTGTCTTTATCTACTTAAAAGTAGACATTATTTGAACCATTATAACAGATATTGTCGTCACAAATAAGAATTTGTCATAATTACTCGTATTAAAAAAAACAAAAAGAATTGAATGAGAAAAACGATAATCCTCCAAATTATTACGTTCACCATTGATTGAACTACTTTAACTAACTTGGTGGTAAACTCGTCTCAGCTTAGCCTATTAGTCTAGTGATTAAGACGGAAATATGATAACACAAAAGTGGATAGAGTTGGAGTATATATAGTGTACATACAATATCGGACCAACGGGTGAGGACGAGAGTACAAACGAAGACGAAGAGGAACCAAAAAGAAGCCGTAGTTGCTGAGAAACTATCATTATTATTGCTTGATGTTTCCGACAATGGAGTCGACCATGAAGATGAAGATGAAGATGAAGATGAAGGAAGTTGTGATTTGAAGAAATCCCAGAAATTAAGCTTGTCATTTGATAAGTGAATAGTTGTTGTAGGATGATGAGAATTTGGGAAAGATGGAGATGCTTTTTCTTGCATTTCTGTCTCCATCTTTTCTGCTTTATTTCTTCACCAATTTTCAATTTTGTATAACTACTTTTAGCTTATAATTCTTGTGCCAAGTAATGATATTGATTAGTGATATGATATTACCACTTGATAATATTTTAAGCAATCTATAACTAGCCACTTGTTTGCATGTATTATCGAGGAAAAAATTCTTGTTTGCGACGAATCTATCTACGTGGGATAATAAAGACAAAAACTTTGTTATTACAGATACATTCTGATTTTGTTTTATCTAGTCATGTGAGTGATACTTGACTCGTTATTAGTTTGTGACGGATATATTCCTCACAAAAAAAACTAACGGATTGTTTAAGGAATAATATTATTAAAGTGATGATAATTAGTTTAATTTGATCGGTAAAGTCAATAATGACGATGATACTCAAAACATGGATTCAAATTTGTGAGTATTATTTACAATCATTCGATATTATTTACACCCGAGCAAATAATACAAAGTAAAAGTCATGAGTAATTAGACTTAGGGAGTAACTTCATTTTTTTTTTCTTGATTGACTACACGGCTATACTTATTACTCAACAAAATATTCCAAAAAAAAGGAGTAATTACTCGTACAGAGTCAGAATATCTGAGTCTCAACCACTTTCTCGTTCCCACATCTCCACAACATCCTTGATCTTGGCATTTCGATCACGGATCGACTGGACAGTGTCTGGATCATAAGGCGAAGGCAGGACGCACGGGCCTCGCTCTGACGGGCCATTTACAATCGTATCGACTTTGAACTTGGTCTCAAGGCCCGGCGGGCTGCAAGCAAATCTCTCTGAGCAAAGCTCCTCTGCTCCCTCAGGCACAGTGGGCTTATACTTGAACAACTTCCCATATTCATTGAGAACATGGAACATGTAGTCATATACATGTTCCATTTTCATTTTATTGAATATGTACTCACTTCCTTCTCTTCCAATCAATTGTGCCTGCTCAAATTACAATAACACGAAAATTTAAACTAGATCGTGTTTGATAGTATGTTCAAAAGGTTATCAGAATCAGTGTCCAGATCCAATAAATTGTTTTTACTTGCTAGCTAAATAATTTAATCGAGACTGGAAACTAACGTTTGGTACCGTGACTCTCAAATTAATTATAAACAAAATTATAAATTACAAACTTTTTATAAACCTTTTTTTTTAAAAAAAAATTACAACCTTATAAAATTATTTTTAGAAAATTACTAGCTTATAGTAGTATAAAACACATTTGTTATATTTTGGTACCAAAAATGTTAATTAAATCGATAAAAATGTTGTGTTTACTCACAGTAGATGTAAATGGGTGTATATTTTGGTGTTGTATATACTCACATATTTTTCGACTCAATTAGCCCTTTTTACACATTTATGTACCAAAATGTAACAAAAAATTCTATAACGTACAACATTATTTTTTTGAAAATAATTTTATAAAACTGTAATTTCAAAACAGTTGTTTATAAAAGAGTGTAATGTGTAATTTTGCCTTAATTATACATGACTAACTAGTCTATGAAAACGTGAAGATGTATGTACATATGTCCGATCATGTTGTACGTTATTGGTGGGATCAGAAATGCGTCTTTAAGACAAGGGGATAATTAATGTACATGTACTATACCTTTTGAGTGTTGTTATTGCCCCAATCAACAGCAAATTTGATAGATCTACACATGTTGTTACGGTTGATAGGCCAATAATGCTTCATAGGAATTAAACTTCTAGTGACGAAATCATAGTAAATAGGGTTTATACGAAGTGTCATTGCATCACAGGCTAATATGTACTTCTCACTCACCGACCATGTATTTCCCTCCATATAAATCTTGAATCTGCGTACACAAAAACCCCCATTCGAAACAACTAATCAAACATTAAAATCGATGAAATTACCATCGAAATTGAATAACATTCCTGTCTGGGTCGTATGACACGAGGCTATGCCTAAGTCTGTGATCAGTAGGGTAAAAGAGCTGGTTGACTTTATGAAGAAAGTGTATAAACTCACCTATGAACACATTGCTTAGACAAATCGGAGTCTTTGAATCCCTTTTTTGCTTCCTTGCCCCAGTTCTGCAAGTTGAGCACCGTTGTTAGGAGATTTTCAGGTAACAAAAATCGATAATTTAATTTATATTTCAGAGATTTAGAGTAGCGTGCGAGTGCTACCCTTACTGCTCTGCAACTCCCCTGCATAGAAATATATCCTGAAACATACACGGTGTGAAAATCAGCACGTGCCAACGACAAGGATGGCGAATAAGTTACCTGTTGAATAAGTTGAGCACCCCATTGTTCAATGGAGTTGCATTGAGCAAGCCTCTTTCTAACACCAGTATGCAAGTTCCCTTTCCAAAATGCAAAGTGTTCTCTTTCATTCCACTCCTTTATTTTATTGCCATCTTTCAAATCCTTCACTAATGGCACCCATGGCTTTATGCTTAATTCTGGCCTAATTATAACCCAACATTATTCACATCATCAATTCATAATCTTACCATTTTCGATCATGCATGCACCATATTACTACATTTTTCGAATTTCCTTTACACGTTCAGTCAAATCATTAAACGTAGTGAGTTGGACCAAACAGAATGAATATTGTTGTCACCTGTCACATTTGACTTTCATGGTAAAACGCTTTGACCGATATTTTCACATTTGACTAAAAAGTCAAACATAATACTTAATCATGGGATATTACCAAACTCAATGGAAGATTATTACTAACCCCATATACCATGTTCATATTACATATCCCGTATCCCATTTTGTGGTCAACATTTGACTTTCCTGGTCAACTATTCACTCGTTGACTTAAAGTTACCGGTTCACATTAAAATAGTTCTAATTAACCATAAAGGTCAAACAGAGACAATAAAAATCAAAGAACAAACAAACGAGAAAGGATAATGAGGGAAAATTACCAGCCCCAGAACGACCAATCGGGAAAGACAATGTCAAGACTGGAGTCATCCCCGCAGTAATGAAACTGTGGTGGTGCGCCACCACGCTTAAACTTACGCTTCTTGATCGAAGCTTGATCGTGGCATTGAAACATAAGGTCGAGGTCAGGTAATCGACCAGGGTACAACTTCAAAAGCTGAAGTATACCCCAAAGTGAATACACATCCCTTGTTTGAAAGGCCTTTTGATATTGCTTAACATAAGCAGTTCCATTTACTATAGTCAGTCTGAAATGAGCTGAACCTTCTAAACTGTCTACCAATTCCTTCGTTATTCCTTGGGATTTCCATGTGGTTAGGTCCTCATGGATCCATTTGAAGTACTCGGGGCACGTCTCGTTGCTCGAGCTGAGGGTGGGAGGAGGGTAGTTTGAAGGGCAAGTTAGGGTTGTGTTGCTTGATTTGCAAGTAAGAAGGTATTGGTCTCTCTTTGGGTAGTTTAGTGTTGTGTTGAGTTTTGAGAACATTGAGAATGTGAATGATGGTACTCTATAGTTTCCTGCTAGGCTAGACTGTAGGAATTCAACCAAACAACAACAACAACAATAACAAAATGCATCAGGATTATGTATTAGGACGAGTATATCTGTTATAAATTTGTGATAGAGTCGTCAAACAAATCATTTGTTGCTCTCTAAATTTTTTATCTAAAAATATGATATTATTTGACACTGAAATAATAAATTTTTTTACATGGAAATTTAAAGGTAGTATCTCCATGAATTCTCAGGTAACACGGTCTCGTAATACAATTATTTGTCTGAAGAAGCTAAATGCAAACGTTGATGATCAAGTAACAAATGCCGTGCACGTGACAATCAAATGAAAAACATGATTTTTTTGTAAAGCACCTACTTGGTCGTATTAATTAAGAGGAAAATTAAATTTTTGATCTATTTTCATCACTATAGTAAGACATCTACGGCAAAAATGTAACTAATATTTACCTTGTACAGTAGTAATTAATTAACTAGGACTCTCAGAAATTAAAATTAAAAGTATATTAGTTGAAAATACAAAGTTAAATCATTTTTACTTTATTACTAGGAAATAAAATATACGGAGTGAAACAATATTTAAAATTTGTTGGGCATCGATTTTCATGTTAGAATACAGAAAAGAAAGATGACAATAACGAAACGGAAAGAGTATGAAACGTTACGTTGATCAACAAACAAAAGGTAAAAGGCAAGAGTAGTAGGTATGTAAATGGTGATCGACTTACAATATCAGACCATCGAGTAAAAACAAGTGTACACAAGAACACCAAAAGCAACAACGACGAAGCTGATGTTGCTACCGAAAATTTGCTGCTTGATATCAACGATGACAACAACAACGACAACGATCCCTTCCACTTCTTCTTCTCATTTGAAGAAGAAGAAGTAGAGTCTTCCATATTTTTCAATTTTAGTATAAGTTATAACATACTCGATATTAATGTTTGTATAATTAATTAACTCATCAATATAATTAATGAGGATTATGTATAATTAATGAAGAAGAATCCTTGAGGATTTTGAATTTTTTTTGTCGGATTATATATTTATATATGTAGGTATGTATGTAAATATTGATGAAGAATTGTACCAAAAAAAGAAGTTTGTGTTTTTATAATTATGAATTGTGAAATTAAATGGGTGTGGTAAGTAATTAGTGTAAAGAGGGCTGGTTTTTTGAGGCGTTGAATTAGTCTAATGAGAGGACTTAGGACTGTCGAGGATCTTCTGTCTCACTTTTGTGTCTCATTCTGTGTGTTCCTCCATACATCAATACATAAACGATTATTATATTTGTTGTAGGGGTATATTTTATTTGTGTGATTTGTTTATGTATCGAAAATGATATAAAAAGGTACACAAAAGTAGGACAGATGATCTCTACTACTAAATTGGGCAGGTAGTAGGTCATTTTTAACATGCTTTAATATCGTCCAATTACGTGACCAAGGCTCAATCTTTGTCAAGTACTGTACTTAGCATGTGTCTTGAGATGTCTTCTCTTGATACGAAAAATGAAAATAACGCTCTTCCGACTAGGGGCGTTCACCGGTCCAACTTCGGACCGGACCGACTTGACCCGTGGACCGACAACCCAAAAAATCCAAACCTGTGGACCAGACTGGTTACAAAGAAATTCGGACCGGACCGGACCAAACCCTCTTAAGACCAGACCGGACCGGCAAAATACACTAAATTTGATTAATTATTTTAAGTGTGGACCGGATCGGACCGGACCGCGGACCGGCAACCAAGTTTTTGGAGAGTTGGAGACCCGCGGACCGGACCGGACCGGACCGTACGATCCGGGTCGGTCGGGTTTGCCGGTCCGGGTCACTTTTTGAACACCCCTGCTCTTCCCTTATCATTTAAAAGTGTAAAACGGGATTTCAATATTGTTATTGAGACACTGTATTTCTAAAAAAATTGCGTTGTTAATTAGTACGAGTACTTTCTTTATTTTAGAAATTCGTCTAATATTTATGCTTTGATCCCTCTATCTCAATCATTAATTTACGCTTAATAATAATAATAATAACGTGAATAATCAATACTTCTGTTTTAGTAATTTATGTATTTTTTAATTTATATGTTATTTGTAAAAAGTATTTTAATTAAAAGTTAAACAAATAAATAGTAGAGGACGAAAAGAGTCTTGTATAAGAAGTTACCGAGTATTTATTTGTTACATAAAAAGCACGAGTAATATAAAGATGTTCATATTTTTGCTCCTTTTTCTCTAGCTTTATGAGAACAAATAGAGTACACAATGTTCTCGTGAAGGTGTAAAACAAGAACAATACAGCTCTATTTTCAGCTTGGTTTATCGGCGTTTTGACGTCATTTTACCGATTACTATGCTCACATTGAAGGAAACACAATCCAACGTCAAAACACCCCAAAAACATAACTGTAAAAATAGACACGAAAACTCTTAAAGTTATAATAATAATAAAACTCGTACTCTAATCTACTCCTGTATTATTATTGCACTAGCTCGTCCCTAAAATTTTTGTCCAAACGAACTTACAACGAAGGCGTACGGTGATACCAAAATTCACCGCATAGTCGACCCAGAACAGTGAAACAGACACTATTTCAATAAATTGTTTAGCGTAAAACACCGAAACGATAATGAATTCTTTATATACTCCGTAGATGATTATTGTTTGTTAAAATAAATGTGAAATGGTCAACCAAAACTTTTGAGGACTTTGTCTTGTGCGGTGGTCTTTTATGGATTTGGGTTTCCCTGATGTGGATCAGTGTGTTTGGTCACAAATCACAATTCACAAGTCACAATCACTTCTGCCTGTGGTGGAGTTATTCGTCAATTTCTTCTTATAACAGATCAAATACGATTATATGAATATATATGATTCATTTATATGAAAAAAATAAAGCTCTACGAAATCAATGTTTTGTCTTTTCTAAATAAATAAGTACTCATACGAAGTAATATTTAATCTGTTATAACTAAGGCTAGCGGCAACCAATTTAGGGGGCAAGACTTTCTCCAAATGACTTGAAAGTTACGAGTACAATAAAGTTATAAAAATAGATCTCTTGATAGCGTGTTATTTTTTTCATTTTGGATCGTGTGAAATAATTTAATCAAAGTTGAACAAATCACCGAGACGGAAGGAGTACTAATTTTCTTTTATCTATTTTTCGAAATTAATTTCTTTTATTGTAATTAGCATTATATCTCATATACTAACCTTTTTTTTTACGGATATCTCATACTAACTTAGTATAGAACGATCTCTCAATATTGGACTAATAATTAGTGTTATTCAATGATAATGAGTCTTCAAATGAGACAAAAATTTATGCAAAATATCTTCTTCTTCACCAAGTCGGTGTGTGTTGCTTTAATGGTAAACAAAGTGCTGTTCAAATCTACTGTTTGTATAAGTATTAGATTAAGAGATGCTTAATTACTTTCTGTATAGCTAAATACGAGGATTATGAGTGATTTAGCCTGGGGATTAACAATTAATTGAGTTAGTAAACGATCATCGGATCATGGGTAACGTCCACAGTTGTAGAGAGATTTTAAATGCATACTGTAATTAATTAATTCAAAAAGACGATTTGGGTTTTGGATACACTTAATACGGATTCGGGTCTAGAGTCCAAACAGGACAATTTGGATCGAGATCCATCAGACCCGTTTTACGGTCCAATACAATCAATTAACATATTGTGTGAGAAATGAAGATCATGGTCGAGTTCACATCATGGAGTATTAAACTTGGATCGTAGTAAACCTATCAGAATCTACCGGTTTCAAGAGCCAATTGTCGAAAGGTGGGCTTCCTTTCAACATCCTCGACGTTTGATGATAGTCTTGAGACATCTCCTGCACAAAGTACGTGAAGAAATCAACATTTAGACAATAAATAAATACTCTCGCTGTCTCAATCATTCTTCTTACAAATAATGTAAAAGGTAAACAAACACTAGGGTTAAACTGGTTTCGAACAATTTTTTCTCAAGGGTCATCCAAGAACTCGTCTTTGTGTAGTTAACACTGAAGTGAACTTCGACTTGGGCAATGACGCAAAGTGTTACCTTAAGATCTTTGTAAGAAAGTGCAGTACGTGTCTTTTCAACCAAAGAGTTACCCTTCAATGACATAAAACATTCCAACAATCTCCTCCTGCAACACAAGTTGAAGTTTCAGAAGAACAGCCAAGATTCTTGGATAAAAAAGAGTCGAGAATTGGTTGAAAATTCATCTTTTCTCAAGAAAATCGTGGTGGCAATCAAGAGTTTGATACAAAAATGACGATTACTTGCACAAGGATGATTCTGTGGATGGAGATAACGATCCCTTTGAAGAGGTCCCTTGTTTTCTTCCAGTCGTCCCAAGGACGACTTCATGCAATCCACATTTATTCCAGCAGATTGAATACCTACGCAGGATAAACCACAGGAAGGAAGCAGAATGAATGTCACCTAATCTCGCCAAGTTAACAGACATTGTTAAAACACGAAAAGATACGCACCCACATGTCACGGTAGCCTCAGAAGACCCGAGATGTTGAAATTCCTTGGGGGCCACGGGAGCTTCAAAAAATAACGGCTGCAAAATGACACTATCAGTTCATTACACACAGGATGCCTATGTTACTCACATACGACACTATCCTTTAATAATATTAAAAAAACGGACCTTGTTAACAGAAAAGGGACAGGGTAATGTACTGGATAGAGGTTGGATTCTGTCATACAACGCTCTCCTCAAGTTATCCGAAAGATTTTCAGAGCTACTGCATGATTGGCCTACAGTGATGGAGGAAATATAGAGCGGTTGCAGGAGATAGGATAGCAAGGCACCTTTAAACAAAGTAGATTCGTTGTTAGATTACTGAAGGATTCGAGCTGTTGAAAGTTTGAGACATATGGTGTGATTTCAGAAGTGACTGACTGACCTTGAGTTCCGACTACATTCCAACGTGCTATCTTGTCTGAGCAGCTAACAGAAGAAGTAGTGGCGCCACGCCCAGGCTTTCTTTGAACTGAAGACATAGGTTTTGAACAATTATCTGCAGGGACCGTAGTTTGTCATTATTCACATTCTGGTGGAGTCGAAGAATCATGAGAACAACTAAATCTACAAAAGAGGCTGAGAAGAGAAAGAGTCGAAGAAGAAAAAATACATTCCACCATTGCTCTTCGTTAAGGCATCAGGAGAAGAGTTTCCTGACACGGAGACCTCTTCTGCAAAGGAAACACCTCTCAAAGACGGTGGCAAACTAAGTGAAGCATCCCCGCCTGCTCAAAAATGAAGTGTACACTCAATAATCAATCAAGAAACAAATTCGGAAGAAATATTATTATTATTACATGCCTAAATCTTTCAAGACATGAAAAAGGCGATGTGAGGCTTACATGGCAACTGTGAAATGTACATATGTAAATTCCAACCGTCTTTGAGCTTGTACTTGTCATGACCAGACCCGTCAGTTTCCAAGTAAAAAGCCAATTTTGTGGCATCACCACCTTCAGACCGATTTCTTCCACTGACTTCATCCTTATCAGTAATATTGTGGAGGATGTGAATCTGTGAATAAATAAACCTGAAATTACCCCCAATCGAATCAAACTATTTGTTACAGCAAGTCATTAGAAAAATCAAAGAATTTGGAGAAACGGACCTTAATAAAGCTCGTCTGGCGATTATTTCAGCATGAGAATCATTCACCACGTCACCATGTGGACTCCGTAAAGATCTTGGTAGACATTTTGTTCCAGTCCCTAAAGCAACAACCTCTAACTCTGCATATCCAAGTACGAGTAATTGTCTACCATTAGCTCAGTTTCCTGAAAACCCACCTGCTCAACGTTTATCGAATGCAAGTATCCAACACCCGACTAAAAAGACAGATTTTCAGGTGACTTCAAATCGAGCAACTGTCAGATTACCTTACTAGACTATTGTTAACAACCACCTAGAAATTTGCAACTTTAATTTACCGAAAACCCATCTACGTAACATACATCAAATTCATACCAGGCTAAGAAAAACTCGGGAAAAAAAAAGGAGTAATCTTTAGATTGAGTTCTTATAAATTGGCAAGCTAACAACAATGTTATTAACCTCATAACATACATTAAACCTTGATAAAAAAAACAACTAAAGATCAAAACTTTGAATGTGTCACAATCCAAAGGCAAGAATCAAAAGAAGATTATGGTCTCATGATCAAAGCAAATGAATATTTTCCACAGTTCACTGATCAAACTGGTAGAGCTTTACCGCCCTAGTGAACCTACCAACTCGAATCGAGACTAAACCACACTGGAAAAATGACTAAATCAGCTAAAGATGCAAACTTTATATCAGGAGAGTATTCAATTGGATAGTAACCCTAGAACTGATTACAAAATAGCAAAGAATTCAACTAAAATCTCTAATCAAGACACATTCACCCATAAAACTGAATACTATCAGCGAGCGATATGAGTCGGTTTCACAGTAATATTTTATTGTGAGACGGTCTCACAGGAGAAGTCGTAAAATAGAAAATAGAAGTGGGAAAGAAAAGGGAATATACCTTGGGAAGGAGAAGAGAGGAGAAAGGCAGAAAGAACGGAGACTTCACGACCCTGTGGCTTACCCTTCTTTGGAAGTGAGTTGAAGAGAGAGTATACCTTGGAAGAAACTCTCTCACCCCATTTCTCTCTTTCATCCATCTCCATTGTTGCACTGTCACTCCTCACCTTTGGAAGAAACTGCGGTTAAACGTGCGTTTCGTTGGATAAAAAATACGGAGTAATTTTCAAGATTGGACTTGAGATGAGAAAACGAGATTATAATAACCTAAATGTGAAATTATCATCCCGATTTTGAACACAGATGTTAAGACTCGGGGGTGTTTTAAAACCGTGTCAACCCGTTGAATCTATTTGGTCTCCTAATGTGTAAATATTGGTTATTCAGTCTCCGATCTGGTCTAAGTGAATCCTTCATGGTGTGAAAATGGTCCAAAGCCGTGAACCAAACTCAATCGACTAGGTCAGGTTGGGCCGAATTTGATTCTCATCTGCTCCGGTTTCTAAGTTCATATGTTTGAGTTTGCCAGCCTCTAGGTTGATCAAACCTCACCCTTAACCCGCCCCAAAACTAGCCGGCTTGACTTCTATTAGTCACTTTGGTCACTCAATTAGTCTCATGTGAGGCGATCTCAACCACTTAACTCTTAAGCAGATAATGGCAAGAGAAGAAATATACATAATGACAGTTTTGATAAACAATTCCACAGACAACCAACACTGATAAACAAGAGAAGAGTAACAACTAACAATGCATGTTAAATGTAGCACTGTGTTACAGTCTGATATACTACAAAAGACCAAGGCTGATCGATACTACCGTGTAACACCGTGCTCCACCTAACCATTCTCCTACTCGACGACTACCCACCACGCTGCTGCACGAATGTTAAAAATCCTGGTATTACTAGTAGGGATGGAAAAATATACATTTGACTAAATTGGAAGAATTAGCTAGGAGGCGGCGGTCAAAATTAGGACCTTTGATTAATAGTTTAAGATCCTGTTCAAATGTTGTTCAGCAAAGACGGGTATAAGGAGTAGTCGTTCATGTTCATGTTCATGTTCATGTGATCTTCCAAGAAACTCATGTCGTTGTTTCCCGGGAAATCCAACAGCAGTTGCAGTGCCGACTCTGATGGATCGTCCACCTCGTCTGTACACGAAGAATATGATGATCTTGCATTTATACGCATGATTTGGGATTTTGAGTCCTTGCACTCTGGATCTTCCTCATCTTGGATTCTAGCTGGTTTTGTTTCCAGGCATGTGTCGACTGTCAGACCGGAATTTGAGGCACATTTCGTAGAAGACGATGCTTGAGAGATTGGGCTTTGGCATATGCTCATTTCCACTTGTTCCTTTGAGTCAACGATTACCTTCCTAAATGATTCGCCTACTTCAGAGTTCCACAGTTGGAGAAACAAGTCGGAATCAGAGAATACCGAAGAATGTGGGTTGTATACTAAGGACTCCCTTGAAAGACGAGCCTCAGCTTCGAGCCTAGCACTCTCCCACTGAGCCATGTGACGGGTTGAAGGCGATGCTTGAGAACTTGAAGATGGTCCACTTGATTTGGAAACCGGTTCATGGGTTTGAGGGTCTAGACCCATGCTCACTAGCCGTTTCTTCAGGTGGGTGTTCCATAAGTTTTTGATCTCGTTGTCTGTTCTTCCAGGCAGTTGAGCAGCAATAGCAGCCCATCTGAACCATTTTCAATCATATTATACATCATGTATCAAAACATCATGAGACGGAGAATGGCTTCAAGCTGCAAGAAAGAAATGGTGAGCGAGGGACGAGTACCTGTTGCCTAGAATAGCATGAAGCTGCATCACAAGTTTCTCTTCTTCAACAGTGAACGGCCCGCGTTTAATGTCTGGCCTAAGATAATTTGTCCACCGAAGCCTACAACTCTTTCCACACCGTTGCAGGCCTGTGCAAGAAATCCCGATGTAAGACATAAAATCTGTCTTAGATTTGTCATAATGCAACTGATGCAAGGTTAAGGACTACATACAGATTTACAAACTTTTCGATTTTGTCGAAATTTACGCTTTGTGAGCAGGGCTAACAGCAATGTCGGTCATTTTTTACTTACAATCAGATCACTTGGTACCAATTTTTACCAAAGTTCAGCTTAGTAAAGTGTATTACTACAAACTTGAGGATAAAAATTTCACCTTGGAAAACAGGTAAAAGTAAAAACAACAGTCTATCAACATCTTGATGTAATTCAGGTAAACAATGTAACAAGTTATTACCCTAAAACTAGCAAAACACACCCCCAAAAAAAAGGATGAAATCACCATTTACAAAAAAAAAACAAACCTATTTCCTAACTTATTATTCAATCACAAATATGGAATATCAAAACAAACAAATATATATTCAATTGACTTCTAGTAGAAGACCTATCTAAAAATGTTGAGCAAAGGGTCCAACCCTTGATTTCTAAGTTTTTTGAATCCCTAAAAAGCTTCCACTTTTATTAAAATACTCGTATTTTTTACAAGATTCAAGTGGTTGGCCGGGGCCAAACCCTAGGCATAATTCCAAAACTTATCTTTTTTTTCCATGTAACAACCTTAACACTATCCCCATTTTTTTTTTAATGTTCACGTCATTTCCATAAAATATTCCTCATATCTATTCATAAAATTGAGTAAATATCGAAAAACGGAGGGAGAATATAACTTTTTATCAAGGATTCAGACCCCTTTTTTACATTCGTTCGTTTTCATAAAATATTCCTCACGTTCATTCATAAAATGGGGTAAACATCGAAAAACCGAACTTTTTATCAAGGATTTAAGCCAAAGTATCAAACTTTTTTGTGAACAGTAAAAAAAAAAGAGTAAAAACGGAAAGTTACCAGCATTTTTAGGAAGAGAGCGCCAATTACCATGACCATGTTCATTAACATAATTCATAAGAAGTTCATCTTCTTCAGAACTCCATGGCCCTTTCTTCATACCTTGCTTATCACAACAAGGAGCTCTCCCCATTGAATTTTTTTGCAGTAAAAGAAAATCACAAGAGAGTTTAATGAAGTCACTGCAAAAACCAAAACAATGCAGGAAGTAGTACTGCAAACACTACGACGATAGTATTTAATGAAAACCCAGAAATATAAAATTAAAAAGATTCAATCTTTGAGCATTAAATTCAAGAAAAGTCCCATTTTTTTTATGTCAGAACACCCAAAAATTAATTTTTTTTTTGAAGAAAACATAAATGCTCAAGGTGAATTAAATGTAAATATAATGAATGATTGGGAAAAGTGAAGAAGGGTTGTGTCTATCTTTGGAAATAGAGGAAATAATTGTTGTGTGTGTGTGTAGAGAGATAGAGGGAGAGGGGGTGAAATGTTGTGAAGTATGATATGAGCAGCGAGTTTTATGGTGCAGGAAAAACAGAGGTGTTCTTGCATTCAATGCTCTTGCCCCTTTCCCCTTCTTATACTGCATCACATCATCTGTCTTTGTGTGGCCTAAGGTAAAAGGTTGGAGTTATGGAGTATATAAGTTTTTTGTTATTTAATTACTATCATGGGACGGATTATTAAATATCGGTTTCAGTATTGGTCTTGGGATGGAATCAATCGGTTGCACTTGTCACGGTCTGGTCTTGGTTGTTCTTACTCATGACTCTATTAGATTGCCTCGAACCATAGCCAAAACATACACGATCAAGGGGCTAGCTCCCAAGGTCGGAGTACAGTTGCACTTGTCACGCTCTGGTCTTGGTCATTCTTACTCGTGACTACACGGTTGGAGTACATACCGTTAGAAAAGTATCACAACCAAAATCTCAAGGTGATCACAACCAGAATATCTCAAGGTGATGTTAAGGCTGATAATTGGTTCTTATACCTTAACAGACATGATGTAGTAGTGGCGATTGGCGAAGTCTTGGACAAGTCGCCAGTCAGTGTATGATAAAACGTTATAGATACAAAAATACATGATCAATGGACTCCCAAGGTTGGAGTACTATAAAAAACTATCACAATCAAAATCTTAAGGTGAGGTTGAGGCTGATAATTGGTTGTTATACCTTAACAGACACGATATAGTAGTGACGAAGTCTTGGATGAATGCATGATCAAGGGGGCTCCCAGGGTCAAAGTACGATTAGAAAAGTATCACAAGATAATTGGTTCTTATACCTTAACACGCATATACGAGTATGGTGTTGTATAATAAAACGTTGTAGATATAGAAATATGTGATCAAGGGGTTCCCAAGATCGAAACACTATTAGAAAACTATCACAACCCGAATCTTAAAGTGATGTTGAGGTCGATAATTGGTTCTTATACCTTAACATACATGATACAGTAGTGATGAAGTCTTGAACTAATCATTTTGTGATAAAACGTTATAGATATAGAAATACTTTAAAACTCGGGCAAAGTCTAGGGTATGGCGATTATGTGAAAAATTTAGTTACGTGAAGTAGCAGTAGAACATTATTAGGCTATTAGGTCATTGGAAATCATTGTAAAAGTGGGGGTGCATTATTATACTCATAGTACGGAGTTTGAAATAATTGAATGAGGTAATGATAAAATTAATGGTAATTGAGATGGAATTTGCAGAAAAAAGAGAAGAATGTGAGAAAACACAGGACAATGTGAAAGAACTAATAACATACACAATCAAACAACACAAATAAATGTTAACACATGCTCCTTTGATGGTACCACTATTATTAATGTCTTCCACCCTGATGCTTCACATCATCTTCTTCTTCTTAATCTTTTATTTTATCTTAAGTCTTTTCCCTTAACACTCGCAATCTAGTACTACGACTTTGGTTGAAATCGTTCTCCAATAGAGTCCTCAATCGATAATCTTCAATCACATGATTTTAGTTGAATGATCGTCCAATATGGTATCAGAACACAAATTGACCTAATATGTCATGTGTTCAAAACTTTGACCGTTTATTTCCTCTAGTACAATTCTGGTCGAAATCGTTCTCTAATAGGGTATTAGAGGACTGATTGACCTACAAGTCGCATCTTCGATAATCTTAAGAAATATTAGTTGGGTATCAACTAGATCATTTACAATGTCATCATAAAAGATTACAGTATGTGATCCTTGAATTTACCATTTGATAATTTGGCCTCGCAAACTGTAGATCCCGACATTGGACCCGTAAAATAAAAGAAGGGGAAGAAGGGAAAAAAGGGAAAATAGTGAAGAAAGAAAGAGTGGTGAAGAAGCAATAAATATGGGAGTGAAAGGACGAGAAAAAGCAAGCAAAGCACAATAAATGTGAAGATGACAGGGGGTACGTACGGTCACGCAATTGTGTTCTGCCCCTCCCCTCTTTCTTTGCTGCTCAATTAGGATACCACTGTTATGTTCAAATGGCGAGACCTCTCTTACTCCAGTCGAGAGATTGAGGGTTTGATTCTCACCTATAATGTAGTGCGTTCTTCTGTAAACAGGGAAAATCATGCTCTCAATCCCATGATCTAATTTATTGCTCTCACAAATTTGTTATATACATGATTTGTAGCCTTGTTGACAACATGTTTTCCAAAAAAAAAATGTTGGAAAACGCGTGCACTTGATTGCAGATGATAACTGAACCCCAAACATCATGGTTAATTAGAGTGAAGGGGCTCTAACCATGTGAGCCAACCCTTGTTCACTGTTTTCCTGATTTATCAAAACATGTACATCGATTTTATGCAAATATAGTCGTAAAAGCACACGACTATCACCATTTTACGCAGCAACAACTATCCTGTACTTATAAGTTTTAACGAGGGTTTGGTCTCACATGTAGAACGACCTCAAAATGTAGATAAAGTTAAGTACTCCGCAGTAGACAACTATAAACATAGATAACAATTGATCGGAGATGAACGAAACAAAGAATTTATCGACTTGTAGTCTTATGTAAAACGGTCTCAAAATATGGATGAAGGCGAGTAGATAGCAGACAAACATAAACGTAGATAACTATTGACCGGAACGGAAGAAAGTGAGACATTGACCTGTGATGTGTGAGTGTCATAAATGTGGTCAAATTAGGAGGGGAGAGGGGGGAGGGTAACAACTAACAAGGCACATGTCACAAGTACCCAGGGAGTAAATGCTAACAGTGAAGGAATAGGAGATTTCACCCAGGTAGGTCAATTTTTTTTGCTTCATTTACAAGCATTGGAAGTTTTCATTATATGCAGCAGCAGCAGATGTTAAGTAAGTAATCATAGATTTTAGGTCTCACAGATGAGAAAGCAATGTTATAGACAGAGATCAGATGACATTATGACAATCAGTAGCAGTTTTGACTGTATAAAACTCGAAACGTGACGTATCATCAACATCTCGTAAGGTAAGTCTGCACTTGACTCGATTCACATGATCGCTTAGGTTCCGTAGAATGATTGTGATTAGCATTCGAAAGAAGACCGTCTCACTCTCAGCTGTCAGTACAGTGTTGTATCTTTCAGGGTAAGCTCGCGAATTAGATTGATCATTGATGACATGGGGCTTTTGAATGTAGAAATTGAATAAGCTGCCCTGTCGAAAGGCTGAAACTCCGGCGACAGCAGTTTATCAGCCTGCAAAAATGGAAATTAGCATTCTGAGAATTGATAAACAACAGAACTGTAACTCGGTTAGTAAAGTCACGAGGGCTGAGCATTACTGATTTACTGATACAAACCGGTTTAAAACCAGTGATGCTATCTCAGACAGTATCCAATATTCGTCGAGGAGATCCAAGTAAAAGATGCACAGATGATTATATTCTCGGAATATCGTCTTTCAAAATTCAAACTGGTGGTAACCATTACTAATGTGCATCTTTTTCCGATTTACTCGTCTCAATTCATCCTCTATCCCCCTTCTTCCTCTTTCAATACTATGAAAATATATGGTTTCTTTTAGGTCATTTTGATCAAACGTAAACAAATGACTGAGACGACGGAGGGAAGAACTGCAACTACGCCCCCACTACGTTCAGCAGAAAACCCAATTGAGAACAAATAAACCCTAAATTGAAGAATAGAAACAAATTAATCCAATCAAAATCATGAATTCATGAATTTTGATCTACTGCATGAGACTAGCCAATCGATTTGGGGAAAACTGATTAGGTTTTGAGAGATGAGGTAGCGGGTTTTCTCCCGCGTAAGACCCGCTCCGAAAAAACGGATACGGAGTATTTAAGTTCACATCTGATAGCGTGCGAAAATATCTTGGCCCAGGTCCATGATTTCAATTATATTGGCCCAAGTTTGTTAGCCCAGTACCACGAACAACATTACGGTCGGCCCACATATCTTAGCCCGGTTCGCACCGTTACTTTTTACTCTTTCCGTCTCAGTCATTTAATAATAACTTTTATATTATAAATATTTGTGAGGATATCATGATCAAAGCTAAGCAAATGATTGGGACGAAATGAGTAGTTCTTACCCCTCCAAGGCTCCAAAATGTGGAACGAGAAGATTTCATTAATCGTAAATTTATGGAATGTTATTGCCAACTTTTTTTTTAGATCGAGTAATCGAAGTAGTAGAATTTTAACAATTTTTCAAATTGTATGTTATATGAAGGAATTGAGTTTGCAAGTTCAAAATCATCTCAAAGTTGAGATGTCTGAGTTCAATTACCATGTAGGGACGAAGCTATGTATAGGCCAACTAGATCATCGCACGAGGAGGTTAAAGAAAATTAATGTACACTTTAAACAAAAATCTCGCCCTTACTACGAGTAGTTACGAGTACTACTTACTAGGAGTACTAAGCTCTAGTAACAGAGTATTAGAATACCCATATTTCCGTAACTCTTATTTATGTGTCAATGTGTCAACAAACTCAACATCACGAACCGTTTCTCTCCCAAAACCACTCCTTATTTTTCCAATTATGAAACAAATCAATGATTAATTCACATTAATAAAATTCTTATTATAAGATTTTTTTTACGATAAATCATACGGACTAAAAATTAAACATTATGCGTAGAAAACAAACTATAAAAGCTCGCAATTTTTGATGTAATATATATACTCTTCCGTCTCGTTCATTTATTTATCTTTGATTAAAATAATTTTGAATATAAAAGACAAAAAAAATTGAACGAGACAGACGAAATATTTTGATGTAGGCGGATAATCAATCAATCGAATTGCCGAAGTAAACAAAAAAACAGCATACGGTGGAGTACATAATTTTCAAGCAAGGCCTCCCTCCATTGGCGCGCCACATCGAGAAGCAACAACACAACAATGGTGGCTCAATCATCATCAATTGTGGCTGTTCACCCACTTTCCAGCTACAGTTTCGGTACTAAAGAACCTAAGCTCGAGAAAGACACTTCCGTTGCTGATCGTCTTGCTCGTATGAGAGTCAAGTATGCATCTTTTCCTTTGATTCAATCCCTTTCCCCCTTTCCCCCTTTCAATTACCCACTTTTCTTCGATTTGATTCTGTATGTTACTGTGTTCTTGTTTGATTTAATTGGTTTGTGTGATTAATTAGGTTTAGTGTGATACCTGGGTTATTTTCTGATCTGGGTTTTCTTCAACACATGTTGATTTAGGCTAATTATGGTTGTAATTTGACGTTTTTTGATTGGGTGTTTATGTTTTTTTTGGGGGTTTTGATTGATTTTGTTTAGAATTAAGACCCATATGATCTTTTGTGAAGAGCTTGTGGATTATATGATTATTTGGTGTTCTTGGTTTGAATGGGGCTTGTTCTAGGGTTTTCATTAGGCTTGTTTCTATTGAATCAATTGAGTGTTATTGATTCTGTTCAAAGCGGATTTAGTTTGAATTTTGATTCGATTAGGTAAGTTTTTTTTCCCTGATACCTGGTTTTCAGTCATGGTGAATTGAATGTTGTTTCTTAGTTTTATTGGATGCCATAAGGAGTATATGGTTTGTTAGGACCTCGATTCGAGACTTGCTTCCCCGTTTTGTTTATGGTAGTGTCATTTCCTTTGGTATGGTCAGCAGTTCTTTTATAAGGAGTTTAGAGATATCTAAAATGAGAGGAAGAACCAGTAAAATGTCTCCGTTCTTAGCTTGATGTGTTAAGAACTTAAGATGGGAATTCTTCGACAATTTTTAGGGTGCGAGGTGGGGCATGGAACAAGTCTACTTCAGTGCGCCTTGTTGGGATATGTAGATTTGAAGGGAAAGGGAACAAGTCTAACTTAATTTTAAGGCCTTGTTTGGATTACAAAGTGGGAGTGAAACTGTGAAATGGAGGGAAGCTAAGGGGAGAGGCCAGAGGGGGAATGGAGTTCGGATATCTGGACACGATTTCCCTCCAAATATTAACTATGGTGGAGGATTTTCATTTGCCTTGGAGAAGGGCAAATGGATCCATCCCCGTCAATTTCCTTCCATCAAGTTGGAGAGTAATGCTATGGGGTTCAGTTATATAGGGAGGGAAATTGAGTAACATGAATTGCAATCATTTGCACTTGACGTGAAGTTAACTTGGTTATTTATTTATTTATTTATTGTAACAGGGTATATGGGGATTTCTTCTTTGCTGCTAATTGCATTTCTTTAGCAGTGACACACTATATAGAGTGATTAATTATTTTCTGCTGTTTACTGATGTTGGTATGGGTACGAACTGTGAGATACGGAGTAACTTGTCTTGGTTCGCACTGGAATTCATATTCTTATTTTGTTTCAGAATACTGTTAGATGATACGAGTAATGTTTTACTCCTAATTATATTCAATTCTGTAATGTGAGAAGCGACCATTTTCTTACATGTATTCATTTCTTTGTAGTTATATGAAAGAAGGCATGAGGACTAGTGTGGAAGGAATTTTACTGGTGAGTTTTAACTGGCATTAAAACTTATCCCTATGGCATCAAAGAACTGCATGAAAACACTGTCATGTTGGACTAACATCTCAAGGAGACGTTTCTTTGCATTTTCTTTAAATTACCTTATGAGATGCGTGTCCTCAAACTACTTGTTTATGCGATGCTTTTTTTAGTAATTAGTTTTTGCGATATAACTGACATTTGTGTTTACTGATAAACCATGACTTTCTATATTCTGTCAATCTGTCCCCCTTTTCTGTGCCAATTGTGCTGTCAACTATTGTGGTTCCGAAAATTCATTGAATATATTAGGTTTCGTCCAGGCCTCCAGGGTACAATTTATTCGTTCACTTCTATTAGAAGACTGCTAGCTTTGTAGAAAGTCAATAGAGAGGACTTCTGTCTTAGATTTCTAACCCAATAGAGAGGACTTCTATCTTGGACATATAATTCGAAAGTAGGAAAAAAGAGAGGATATTTGACGGATTTTAAGGCGTTGATGACCTCTTTCTGAAATCTCAAGATTCTGAAAAACCCACTTTTCATTTTAGCCAAACGGGATTCTTTCCTCAACATCGTTACCTTACTGCTAAAACCCACATTTCATTTTAGTTTCTATATGACTGTCAAATTGTCTACTAATGCCATAGCCACCACTAATAATCTAGGATCTGGAAGTTACTTCAAAAGTTTGAATCCATCTTTACCCCAATGCAAAGTACAGCTTGGTGTGGTGTAGTCACTTGATAAATTGACGACTATTACTTTTTCACATAGTACCCCCTTCGATGTAGGGTGATTGTTTGTTCTAGGTTGCTGTCCAATGATTTATTACATACTCCATAAATCTTGAGGCCAGGATAGCCACAGTGATAGACCTTTCTTATAGAATATTCCAATATGGCAGGTAGATGATGAACAATAGTGACTTAAAGTCTCTTACATTTGGATGTTTATCGGTCTTCAGTTTTCTGATATAGCTCACCATTTTGACTCTGATATGTCATATAACTATATAAGCATTTTAAGCAGCGGACGAGCTCAATGTTAATGATAAGGATATTATTCCTAATTTTTGTTGACATTTGCCCATGATTTGCTAGGTTCAAGAGCATAATCATCCACACATTCTTCTTCTACAAATTGGGAACACGTTTTGCAAACTTCCCGGTGGTCGTTTGAAGCCTGGTGAAAATGGTACACCACCGTTGTCCTTTGATTATGATTTCCTACTACCCTTTGACTTCGAGCTTGTTTTTCATCCTTTTTCCTGCTTAATGCTGAACAGAAATCGAAGGGCTGAAGAGAAAACTTTCAAGCAAACTTGGTGCTAACTCCTCTATTCAACCTAATTGGCAGGTATGCTTCATAGTGCTGTAAATAAATTGTAGTTGTTCTTTATTATCTGTCTTGATGCTTAAGATCATCGCATCAAGTATTTTTTTTTTTGTTGCAGATTGGGGAGTGTGTTGCTACTTGGTGGAGGCCAAACTTTGAAACAGTCATGTACCCCTACTGCCCTCCTCACATAACAAAACCAAAGGTAAATAATTTCTTGAAGATAAAAACTGTTTTTTGACATTGATCTCTCTTTTTTTCGGGAAACTATATTGACCCGGAGAGTAAAAAATTTCACGAAGATAAAACTGCTTATTCTTATCTATCTTTTTTTTTTTTTTTTTTTTTTTTTTTTTTTTTTATCTGTAACCTATATTGACCCGTCGCAGGAATGTAAAAAGCTTTACATGGTTCACTTGCCCGAGAGAGAATACTTCGCTGTACCAAAGAATCTCAAGTTGTTGGCTGTGCCTTTGTTTGAACTTTACGATAATATCCAGGTACGTGCAAATCTCCATGGATGAAAGACCTACCTACTGAAATCACTAAAATTTGCTTACGCATAAAACAAGAACGTTAAGACCATGCAGTTTTTCAACTTGGTTACGTTTGGGAGTAAAACGAGTTTTTTCTGTGTTTCAGAGATATGGGCCAGTGATCTCTACAATCCCTCAGCAGCTTTCAAGATTCCAGTTCAACATGATTTCTCAGTGAGGTTCCTCGCCAATTGATTTAGGTAAGGCCTCATTCTTATATTTGTTGCCAAACTAGCCGGTACCAAAACCCAGCAATGGGCTGTTTGGTCGAGGATTTCACAATTCTTATCGACGTTTAGCAGATTTGGTTAATTTTAATTTTTTTATTGCTATGTTCTTATAAGATTTTCATCGTTTCTATTTATTCTGGATTAATGTTAAACACAACCAAGTTGAAGTAGCCAGGTTTATCAATACGATCTGTTGTAGTATTGTATTGTCAGATGGATGTACTGCACAACGATCTTTACCATCCACGACTGAGTTGTAATTTGTGCTTGATCGATCTTGTAATTGTACTGTATTTGGTTTCACAAATGAGAATGAGAATGAGAATGAGAATCAAAGGATCTCTTTAGGCTCTTAGCCCCTGATCTAATCCTTGTGCTCTTAATGGAGCTTGTAATATGTGCGCAAATCGTGTTACAAGTTACTAATAATGTTCACAAATTCTTGGGAGAGACGGTCTCTCAATAAGTTATTGAGAAACTACTCCATGTCCTATTTGTACTCTTAAATGACAACTTTGTTTTGTACCTGTTTTTATAAGAAGCGTATCCTCTTTATATTTGTATGCTCTTTTATGTTAATCGTACCTACTTCTATTAGGTTTGGTATCATTGTTACTTTCATTTATACTTAGTCTCTCAGTAAAATTAATAAGAGACCGTCTATCAGGAGACCTACTCAATAATGTTTCCTAGTTACTCCCTCACTTATACCCTTGTAAATTTTTATGCACGATTATTATTTGGGAGCATTTTTTTTTTACGGTTCGAATATAGGCCGTGACTTTAAGGCCCTCTTCTTTTCATTTTTTTTTTTTCAGTTCATTTTGGTTCAACCCTGAAGATTTATTTTGTGTCAGCGGGAGAGGCCTACTTAATTCCAATATTTAACCTACTTCATTCGTCCAAAAGAACGGAGCCTTAGAGGGAACCTTAAAGTAGAGAGAATATACAAATCTTTGTTTGCGACGGTTATTCGTCATATCAAAATATGATGGATCAAATATTGTTCGTTTAGATAGAGAACAACAAAAGCAAATGACATACGTAGTAGATCATATACTAATTTTTTTTGTCTCTGTCTAGCTAAATGATCATTATTTAATCCGTTATAACGATACGATACGATGGATACTTAACAGAGAATATGCCCTAAGAAATGAATATTCAGGAGGAGCTCTGGTCCACGAGAATCTTGTCCAATATGAACTACTCCCAGCAACTTTACACGTACTGTACATTATTTCTTTGTTTGTTTCAGAGTGCATTTTATTCCGGTAACTTTCCATGTATATTACCATATACAGAGTATTTTTGTTTGTGTTAGATGAGCGTATTTTATTGTGATTAAGAATCGAATACTTGACCTCTTGATTGAACTTGTAGAGGTTAGATCGTTAACTTTACACGTATACTAAAGCCACGTAAAACAAATGCTCCGTAAGAGACGTGAGAATACAGAGTTTAAACTACTCTTAGGAGATAAATACAAAGGAGTACTCGTAGCAATTAGTGCTTAGTTAGGGATTGTGATACGCCGACTAAAAGAGCTATTGCGCTTAGTTCATACAAATGCGTAGTTCGAAGTTTAGCTATCAATTTTCTCTTCAATCTTCTTCTCATTTTCTCTTACTATTATATTGAATCAGAATAATATTGGCTACGTGTTTACGTTCTACAAATTTCAATAAAATGAGGTACTCCCTCCGTTCCAATCATTTCCATGCATTTGAATATTATGCACTATCCATAGATGAGAAGAATTATCGATATAACTTTTAATATATACGATAAAATATAGTCATATGAGATCTTGTTTAAATTGTCTAATCGAATGCATCATGAATATCAAATTTTTATAATTTTTAGAAATATGTAGCTAAAGATATAGACAAAAGAAAACGTGCATCGGCAAATGTGGAAAAACAAACGTATGAAATTGATTGAAACGGAGGGAGTATTATAGTACTTGTAGAAGGTTAGGGAGAAAGTTTACTAACAACCGAAAAAAACTTTTAATTTTTTTTTTCAAAAAACAATTTATATATGGAGTATTATCTTTAATGATCATACATATTCCTTCTATCCTATTTTACGTTTGACCTATATTTTTAAATATACATAGTATATGTTATTCCGTATTAATACAGTACAATACTCTCTAATTCTCTATACATCAAAATGATACCCTATCATCTTTGCGAAGATTTATATTTTATATAGTTGAGTTTTTGTCTTTTTATTTCAAATTATTATCAAAACGATACCACACCTTGCTTTTTGAAAATTCGAGTTCTCTAATAGTTATTGTGTGAAACGGTCTTACATCATAAAACTGTCTACTTATATACGGAGTACTAGGAAAAAGATCACTAATTTATCGAAGACAAGTTTTTTTTTGCGGAATATAATCATTTCAAGTTTTGTTATTATTAAGGAGGGCAAATCTGTAATAATGTCCATCCAATCACTCCTACTCGTGCATTTGAAAAGCCGTAAAATGTAAACGTACACAAAATAAAACGCAAGATAATACGTCACAGATATTTTTTGGGTCTGAAAATTCTATCGTTTTCTGCCTTATTTTTTTTTTACAGAAAATGGAATTCCGCCATTGAAGCTCGTCTCTTCAAGCTCTGAACTTCACTCACAAGAGTCACAACTAAGCACTGTTCATGTTGATCGATACTACGGTTTGTACATCTTCCTCGTATTCTCCAATTTTTCTCGCATTATTTCTTACCTAATTTTCACAGTTTCATGCTTTGTTAATCGTTTATTTATGCTTCGTTTTCGCGATTATGTCAATTGGCCTTCAATATTATCAGTATTGTTTGAAGAAATTGCTACTGTGAAGTTTAATTTATTGTTTAAGCAGGTGAATTTTGAATTGGTCAACTGTAAGTATGAGTAGCATTTTCTTTTAGTTCTCCAATTTTCGTATCTTCATGCTCTATTCTTGCGATTAAGTTGATTTTTCAATGATATATCCTATAATTTGTGAGTTGCGTTGGTGAAATCGCTCTTAGGAAGTTTAATTTGTTGTTTAAGCAGGTGAATTCTGAATTGGTCAGTTGTAGGTGACAGTCGCTTGATTGATTCGCGGTGCTTGATTGATTGGCGGTGTTGTTCAATCGTTGTAGGGTATAATGGACGTAGGTGTTCGTTTTAAGCAGTCGAATTTAATTCATGGAGTCGAGTGTGAAAGATATCGTGTTTCTGATTTTCTGCGGCCAAAATTGAGGTCTAGGATTGGTGTGTTTGGGTGTGTGAAACGTGGTACTACGAGAATGTGTATTTCCAGAAATGTGAGGAGAATTAGCGGTGTTAGTCAGCGTTCTATCTCTAGCTTACCTTGTATCCGGAATTCAATGATGAAAAAGACTGTAGTATGTGGAAGTGAATTAGGAACGCCGAATTTGAAATGGATAGTTCAGTGTCAGGGTAGTGATTCAGCCGTTTACATTGATGGAGATGATAAGAATGTAGAACTAGGAAAAGATTTGGAGGGAGGGAGTTTAGAAGAAGTTGCTGTGGAATTGAAGATAATTGAAGGCGAAGAGGGAGTGAGCGTGGAGGATCTGAAAGAATTGTTGCAGAAGGCTAGTAGGGAACTGGAGGTTGCACGGTTGAATAGTATTATGTATGAGAAGAAGGCACAAAACTTTTCAGAAGCTTCGATTGCATTAAAGGATCAAGCAGAAAATGCTAGAGACGCTGTGGAAAGTGCTTTTAAAATGGTTGATGATGTTGTAAACCAGGAGTTAAGTGCTAAAGAAGCTGTTCAGAAAGCGACGATGGCCCTTTCGTTAGCGGAGGCAAGGCTTCAAGTAGCCCTCGAATCTGTAGATGCTGCCAGGAGGAAGAGTTTATGTGGAGAAGGTCCCCCCGGGAATGACGCAGAAACTATTAGTGAGGAGGAAATTGCCGAACTACTAAGAGACGAGGAAGAAGGTCTTCAATTTGCTCAAGCAGAGATTAAGGAATGCAAGTTGAATATGGAGAATTGTGAAGCAGAGTTAGCACGTTTGCAACACAAGAAAGAGGACCTTCAGTTAGAGGTGGATAGGTTGAATGAAATCGCTGAGCAGGCACAGGCAAATGCACTGAAAGCAGAGGAGAATGTCAGTAGTATAATGCATTTAGCAGAGCAAGCTGTTGCCTTTGAGATCGAGGCTGCACAACGTGTCGATGATGCCGAGATTGCATTACAGCGAGCTAAAAAGCTTCTTTCTCTTTCGCAAGCTGGTGTCATGGATGCTACTGATAAGCAAAGTGGGTCTTCCTTGACTGAGGATGTCACTGATGAGGAGGAAATTCCTGTTGAAGGACCTTTTTGTTACCTGGATCGTAAAATGGATTATGTCACTGAAAGTGCCTCTTTAACAAACAAGCCCTTGTTGGATAGCTCTGTTGACAAAATTAATCAGGGTGAAGACGTCTCTGTCGTGTCTGATGATTTGAGTGATAAGGAAAACGGGAAACTGCCTGTGGAGGCCACCAATAATGCGGAAATAGAAGTAGAAAAAGTGAAGAGTGGTGTGCAAAGCAAGAAGGCAGAGGCACAAAAGGATGGGTCCCGTGATAGTTCTCCCTCTAGTTCACCAAAGGCATCGGTAAAGAAATCATCACGTTTCTTTCCAGCATCATTCTTTTCATTTGCAGCCGATGGTGAAGAGTTCACACCTGCCGCAGTTTTTAATGGCGCTATTGACTCTGCAAAGAAACAACTGCCAAAACTGATTGTTGGGCTATTGCTTCTTGGAGCAGGGTACGTTGAAAATTGTCGGGTTTTTTAATCATAAATGAATGCAGTTTATTCTGACTTGTATGATGTTATTAGAAACAAAAAAGAGCCAATGCTATCAGTCCCCTTATTGTTTGTCTTCCAAAACCATGAAGCTTCAGTATACCATGTGAGAGGAACCCATGTAGAACTCTAATATAAGACGTAACATTACCATTCATTTTACCTGTTTCAAACCTTTAACCAGGCAAATAATTTCAGGGTTACTTATTATTCAAACCGAGCTGAGAAAGCTGGTTTGCTTCTTCAGAAGCCAGACGCGATAACCACAAGTGTTGAAGAAATTCATTCAAATGCAAAGCCGCTGATTCGGCAAATCCAGAAATTTCCTAAGACAGTGAAGATGCTAATTGAGAAGATTCCTCATCAAGAGGCATGTGGTGTTCCTTTGACCCATCTCAGTTTATTCCTTTTCTGGAGTTGTTCATTTATAGTTGGTGTATAGCTTACCCGCTTTTTGTCCGATATTTGTTCACCACTTTTTGTATTCGTATTTCCCTCCTTAGATTAATGAAGAGGAAGCATCCTTGCTCGATGTCGTGTGGTTGTTGTTGGCAAGTGTGATTTTTGTACCTATCTTCCAAAAACTTCCTGGAGGTAACAGCAATGTACTTCTGCTTTATATAACTTTTAAATTTCGTAAGTGTATGACCATATGTTTTCTTAATCGTCCTTTTTTTTTTGTGGTCGCCTATCTTCAGGAAGTCCTGTACTTGGTTACTTGGCTGCTGGTATCTTGATTGGTCCATATGGCTTTTCTATCATTCGTTATGTTCATGGCACCAAGGCGATCGCTGAATTTGGTGTTGTGTTCTTGCTATTTAATATTGGCCTTGAGGTATATACAAATCTTGAACAGAGTGGAGGTAGTTGTATTTCTTTTATTCTGAACGGTACTCAAAAACAATTATTCAACATCCGGTTCTTTTTGGTAGCTCTCTGTTGAAAGACTAAGCTCCATGAAGAAGTATGTTTTCGGATTAGGCTCTGCTCAGGTTACCATCATTACCTTTTGTCTCTTAAAGTTTGCTCAATTTGCAGCAGCTAAGCTTTAGTTATGTAACAATTCTCTGACTATCTGGATGATTATGCAGGTCTTGTCAACAGCTGCTGCTATCGGCTTTATTGTCCATTTCGTTGCGAAGCAGGCAGGTCCTGCTGCAATAGTAATTGGAAATGGCTTGGCATTGTCTTCGACTGCTGTAGTTTTGCAGGTAGCATAAGAACTAGTACAGTTGTTTTCTACTTCATCTTTTTTGTATTGTCCCTTTTAACTTTGGTGTACTTTGGTATCAATGCTGACCAATGCGACATCAGCATATCACTAACTACAAGTTTTGTTACATGAACAGTGAGAAAAGAGTTGTTTTGGCTATACAAAACAAAACTAATTTTACATTGCACTTTGGCATGATACAAAAATGGGATGAGTGTAGTATCTACATCCTGAAGTATGAGCTTTCGTCATGCTTGAATCCTCGACTTAAGTTATTTAATAATTTTTCTTTGGGCATTACGTTATTTGTCCACGGCGAACTGATACTCCTAAATTGGGAAACACATATAGAATAGTGTCATTATATTGGGATGGAAGATGACTATATTGATATTTTGTATTGTATGCATCGCTTTACAAAAGCATGAGGCGTCAAGTTTTAACTCCTACCATTAATAGTTCTTTATAGAGCCTGTCAACCTTAGGAATGTTGAGGGTAAGGTAGTGCTCTGAATAAGACAATCTTTTCCTTTTACTCTTTTATTTATTCTTTATAATTCTTATCTTTTGCCCTACAAACCTACTTTTGGTTAACAGAGACTTTAATTTCATCAACAGGTCTTGCAGGAGCGCGGTGAGAGCACCTCACGGCATGGGCGTGCTGCATTCTCAGTGTTGCTCTTTCAGGTAAATACTTCTGTATCTTATAGTAGTAAATTGGTATTGCATGCTCAGAGAAAGTTCACCGTTCATCAACTTTCTTTGATTGGATTCAAAATATGAGTGACCCTTCATTTGATTTGACTGAACTTGTGACTCAAACTGGGACTTTCACGTGACAAGAAACTCTTTATGAACTAAGTGATCCAAGGAGCCAAGTGATGTGGGCATGTGGAAAACAATACTATGTTAGTGTGTACGTATGTAATTAGTCCATGAATCATGATATCCCAATTCTGGTTGAAGCTTGACGTATGGCCGTATGCATAAAGCATCTTTTGCTTGATTTATACTCTCTCCCATTCATTCAATTCTTTACATAGGCCCACCATTTCTTCTCACAAAAACGGTCCCCACGTAAAGAATAGAATGGATGAGAGGGAGTAATTAATTGATGTTCATTTCATATGTACCTGTGTTAGTGATTAAACGACATTTGGTAGTTGTCTTCAGTTGTAGCTAAATGAGGTTAAAGTAACTTTCCGCTTTGATGTTACTAAATCTTTTCTGCATGAATTTATTCACCAGGATTTGGCTGTGGTGGTTTTATTGATCCTCATACCTCTCATATCTCCAAATTCGTCAAAAGGCGGGGTATGACTTCTGTATATGGTGTTCAAAAGTTGTTTTGTACTAAAGGAGTATTACATATATTTCTATATTTATAAATGAAGTGGCCAAAAGCCATCCAGAGGCTGCACTTTGCGTTCTATAGATTCAGGTTGATCTTTGCTACTTTTTCAGGTTGGTTTTCAAGCTATTGCAGAAGCTTTAGGGTTGGCTGCTGTTAAGGCAATTATCGCCATTACCGCCATCATTGCTGGTGGACGCTTGGTAAGTGGTTGGACTGTTGGAGCAAACTGTGAAGTATAAAATCATTGGGAGAGTAGTTTCTTCTGTTTAAGCCTGACTTTTTTGATATAACTCACCCTATTACCCTGGTTGCTTATAGTCATTCATAACATCGTAAAAGATACCTGCACATTTCTGTTTCAGTGAGATTCTTACCATTTGATTTGTTAGTTATTCCATTCTGTGGTTTATTTTCTCCAAGAACTATTGGTCCTCTTAACTGTGTAGCCGCCTCTTGAATCTTGCCTCTATTAATGGCTATTTTCTGTACAGTTCACTATAAAATACATACTCATACTATTTTATGTATCCACCCAAAAGATTGTTCACCTGAGAACTTTATTCAAAGGATAAAGTAATGATGTTCAGTAGTCTTAATATGCTAACTGTTGGGGTCGCAGTTCATTTGGATCAAAACAAATGTTAGGTCTACATAAATTATTCTTGTGGTCTTTTACATTGAGCTTTCTTGTATCAGATATACTGCTTTAGTTTCTCCTTTACATTCTCCTGCATAATTTCAATTTGTTTGGTCGATCTTAAATTTTCTTAATAATGTGTTTGTACTACTGCAGCTGCTTCGACCAATTTACAAACAAATAGCAGAAAATCAGAATGCAGAGATATTTTCTGCCAATACACTTCTTGTTATCCTGGGAACTAGTCTACTTACAGCTAGAGTGAGTGTTCATATCTTTGTTAACTACTCTTATAATACTCACGTCAGTAAGGGCTTGTTTATAGTTGTGCCCTGTAAATGAAGGCTTCTTAGTTATGTTGCGTTCAAAAAGATGAGGAATGTTTTTCGAGACTTCTCGCGGTTCAGTCATGCATTTCAGTGTTTGGACAACCTTACCCCTTGTCCTTCAAAAGTAGTACCTGCTTGTGGCAGGGTAAGGAGAATGTGCTCTCTGAGCTTGTTTTAGATTAACCACACTGAATGTTGCTTGGGAATGATAAAATGACCACAATTGTTTTACATTAGAAATACAAACAAAACAGTGAGTCATTTTGCTTTATTCCACCATATTTGAAAGCCATAAATCTCTGAGGCTTTGGGAATAGGAGAACTTTATAACTAGTTTTGTGGTTGTTTCCTGCAGGCCGGTTTATCCATGGCACTTGGAGCATTCTTAGCTGGTTTGCTTCTTGCAGAAACTGAATTTTCACTTCAGGTTGAATCTGATATTGCACCATATCGTGGGCTTCTGTTGGGACTCTTTTTCATGACAGTAAGTATTGTTCTATGTGCCTACTTAGTATTGACAGTATATTTTCAATTGAGGATATGTAACTTCGATCATTAGGTGTTAAATCATCCTTGTCAGTCATTTGCTCATCACCCTCTTATTGAAAATCTGAACTTTTATTTCAGGCATGTCTATTTCCATTTCATGTATAATTTTGTTCTTTGTTTGCTAGTTTGAGCAAGTCGGGTGACTCGTATATAATTTGACCCTCCCCATAAAATGCCCTTTCATCCGCAAGGTTGAACCACACACCTGATTGTGCGGACTGCTGCATAGATTGTGATTTAGCATTAAGGTAATCTTGATTTATACTTGTAGGTAGGAATGTCTATTGATCCAAAATTGTTCATTTCAAATTTCCCAACGGTCATGGGAACACTGGGTCTTCTAATTGCGGGCAAAACTGCGTTGGTCGTATTAGTTGGAAGAATTTTTGGCGTGTCAACTATATCTGGTGTCAGAACCGGGCTTCTCCTTGCCCCTGGAGGGGAGTTTGCGTTTGTTGCATTCGGTGAAGCTGTGAATCAGGTAAAAGTTTCTTAAATTGCAGTCATGTGGATGTGTCGTATATCAGTTCAGTTCTTTGAGCCTTGTTTTTCCGTTTGTCTTGTCATCTTATGTCTTGTTAGTCTGCTGGCTGACTTGTTAAGTTGTATTCTACTTTATCTGCAGGGAATCATGTCTTCTCAGCTCTCATCTTTACTTTTCCTTGTGGTTGGACTTTCTATGGCCCTAACTCCGTGGCTTGCGGCCGGAGGCCAGCTGTTAGCTTCTCGATTTGAGTTACAGGATGTGAGAAGTTTACAACCTGTAGAAAGCGAGGTATGATAATTCAAAGCCACACCTTTCTTTTCGACAATTTACCACTCTGAGAAGGCAGAATGTTGTTCGTGTTGTCTATTAGTGACAGTGTTGTGCAGTTTGAGGTGTCTTCTAGTTTCAATGGACTTCTAGTTTTTGTCTGCTTTCTTGTTGGGTGTATTGTTTTTCTAACCAGTAATAAATTATGAGCTTGCGTTGGTGAAATGAATGGTAATGAAAGATTAATGAAAGGCAAACAATTGTATGCTTAGCCATGAACACCCGTTTTTCCAAGATGCTAGATTTATATTCTTCCAAACTCTATGAAATGCTCAACTTGATTAAATGTGGAGAGAGGAGATTGATACGCTGAAAGTTATCGTGTCTCATATTATCACCCACGATTATCCTATGATTTGACTGACTTGAGGTTTCTTTGTTCGACAAGAACAAAATTAATAACCCCATGCCTTAAAGGCTACCGACTAGCGGGTAAAGGGTATGTCTTTCCCTCCATGTTGGAAAAGAAAATGAGATTGTTCTGCTACTTCACAACAGAAGGGTTAATCAATGAGCCGTTACGCTTATCCCATGACAAATCTTCTGTAGTTTTTTTGTAAGAAAACCTTGGTAATGAATTGTAATCTCATGCCTCGTTGGATGTTTTGTAGTAAAAAAAAGTCAGACGTTCCTTCTATACTGTTAGTGCCTAGGACAAAAGTGAAATTTTGTTAATCTCTTGCTCGGGGTGCTGTTTCCAGACTGATGATTTACAAGATCATATTATCATCTGCGGCTTTGGACGTGTAGGCCAGGTATTATTGGAGTGAAATTCTTCTCTGTTTAGGATAAAAATTTGAATATACTTTTGCCTACCTTTCTGAGTACCTTGTTTATACTTATCTGTCTTGTTGCAGATCATAGCCCAACTTCTTTCTGAGCGGCTAATACCATTTGTTGCTCTTGATGTGAGAAGGTTAGCTTTTACTTGCACAAAAAATGTCGTCGTATTTTATTCCAGCATTCCTCTTATATGTATCTAATATTCACTTCACTGGCCTCCAAATGCTTGTCTTATTCTTGTGTATTTATAACTTCAGTGATCGGGTTGCTGTTGGTCGTGCGCTTGACCTGCCTGTATATTTCGGAGATGCTGGAAGTCGTGAGGTAAAACCAAATTGTTAAGTTCCTGTGACATGCGATCCAGTCTCATATGGTTTTATATTCTCATCTAGGTCCTTCATAAAATTGGAGCTGAAAGAGCTTGTGCAGCAGCAGTAACCTTAGACACTCCTGGTGCAAATTATAGAACTGTTTGGGCTTTGAGCAAACATTTTCCCAATGTAAAAACTTTCGTTCGAGCTCATGATGTTGATCATGGTCTTAATTTGGAAAAGGCTGGTGCGACTGCGGTATGAATTTCGTTCCCTGTTCTATTTTCCCTTTCCCTACTCTGTTTTGCTGCAAAGTATAGCTTTTATGTAGATAGGAAGCCAGCCCCTGCTTTAATGGCTCTATTTGTTGGAAACTGGAAGCATACTGTTAGAATTTTCTGTACACACAAGTTGGAACCTGAGTTACCGAATACATTAAACCTCCGTGAATCAAAAACTGATTTGCGTGCCTCAAACAACATTCCACATTCGTTTCATGGTGCTCGACCCAATTCTAGGTTTAGGATACAATGTGATGTTTCTTTTTTTTTGTACTCCCTCCATCCCAATTTTATTATCCCCTTTTCTACGGTGTCTATCCCAAATTAATTGCTCTCTTTATGTTTTGGGCAAGAAATATACGGAGTAGTGTATTTTCCGTATCATCCTTAATTTTCATAACCATTTCTTAAATTCTCCCAAAATAGAAACGGAACAATAAAAGTGGGACGAGGGGGAGTACTTTATTTCTCGTTATTTATGGTTTGTGATCTCTCATGTCCACTAGCTTCTCACCAACATCTTATCCTTTCCCGCCTTTTTTTTCCACAACAAACGAATAAAACGCTTGAGAAATATGGTT
Organism: Agrostemma githago; assembly: GCA_958450325.1. Lineage (NCBI taxonomy): Eukaryota > Viridiplantae > Streptophyta > Magnoliopsida > Caryophyllales > Caryophyllaceae > Agrostemma > Agrostemma githago. The sequence goes on along the minus strand of OY288241.1, from coordinate 78,312,585 downwards.
CTTCTCATTTCATGAACGTGTAGGTTGTCCCCGAGACTTTGGAACCAAGTTTACAGTTGGCGGCTGCTGTTCTTGCACAGGTACATGTACATCTTACTTCGATTTTGCTCTAAAAGGTGTACGTACGAATGATTCGTTGAAAAATAATACTAACACACTTCTTCCAGGCAAAACTGCCTACATCAGAGATAGCAGCTGCAATCAATGAGTTCAGATCACGTCACCTATCTGAATTGACCGAGGTGAGCTCAAAACTATTCACTTGTTTTCTGCACTGTATTTTTTTACGGTGTCTGTTTTTATATCAAGTGTCGGACCTTATTGAATGTATGAACCGCAGCTATGTGAAGCTAGTGGAAGTTCTTTAGGTTACGGATTTTCTCGAGTGATGAGCAAACCAAAGTCGCAACCATCAGAATCTTTGGACGATAACCAAATCGGGGAAGGAACACTGGCAATATGATGATGATGATGCTACATAGTTTGACAAAAGAATAGGGAAGACAACAAAAGCCTGTATATGGTTTAACACCTCTCATCATTGGTTTAGCTTGTATAGAAACCCAAAATTGTTCCCATTTTTGCTTCTCTTCATTGATCATGTTTTATTTCTGATCAATGATGGCATGTACTTTTATTTTATGCTCCCTTTTCTTAGAATAGAAGGGTCTCAAATTTTGGCTGATCGTCTTTGTAATCTTAATGTGGCTCAAAGGTCCAAAACTATGTTCGCCTATGATCAAATTCAACTTCTTTATGAAGTCTGTATGATCCTTCCTTGTCGGCCCGTATTTTCACTGGCACCTTATTCATGATATGCCACATGTAGGACTGTAGGAGCGATGTTGCCCTCGCGATAGATAGTTACAATTACCGCAACAACATGATTCTGACAACAATGATTGGTCTACAGATATCTACTGTATAAGGAGTCGGTGGGTGGAGGCGCATTGTCGGGACCTAACGTTAGGCTTATGTAAACAAGGTACCCATACCTTTTTTTTTTACTCAAACCCACCTTAAATTTTCATTTTGTTTAGAGACGCCAAAAACCAAATTCCATAAAAAAAATCACAAATTATAGTATATACAATCGTTGTACCGTGTAACAGTCAATATATCTTAAAATTATGAATTTATGGTAAAACGTTATCATTTTAGATTATTTAGTAACCATTTTAAGTTAGATAGTGATCACTTTTTAATACGAAAAATGGTAACTATTTATCTGAGAGTGATAATCATAAATTAAATTTCTACTATTATCGCATGGTACAACAGTTTGTAAGCAATAATTATTGAAAAAAAAGAAGAAGCAAATACACGGTAATAACGGTCGGAAGTGTTAATGAACCCTAATTTCTGGATCAACCTCTTCATACACAAACCCAAAACATTAAAACGCGAACCCACAGGCCACAGGCCACAGCCCTTCATTCTCTTCTTGGACCTCACCTTCTTCAACCTCACGCTTGCCTGATGCCATTGCCGGAGTAACACGGTGACAGTAGCACACGGTATTCCTTACGTTTTACTCCCTCCAATTTTAAATTATTATCCCGTTTCATGAATATACGTGAAGAGTATTATATTGAAACGGAACAATTATTTAAAACTGGAAGAAGTAATTATTATGTTTACAATGGTTAGACTAATTTTAGAATTGTTAATCATAACTGATTTAGATTATAAGGTTGGAGTTTGTAGAAATTGGGGAAATTGAGATTTTGGTGAGTTCGTTCTTTATTTGAAGGTGATATACATCGTGTGCTTGATCAAGTAGACAGACAGATAGATGTCCTATCATTGGTTTTTATGTGCTGATAAACATCTGGGTTTAGTCGTGTCAATTAGGGTTAAGTCGTTTTTGCCCGGATTAGGTAGACGTACCAAAAGAGTCATCCATGTCGAAATCGGGTCAAGTAAGTTCAGGTTATTAACAGGATTGTAAAAAGGGGGTCGAGTCATTTCAGGGTTGGATCAATTTAAGGGTATCGATTCTTATGCGATAGTAAAGATTCAGGTTAAATCAAATCAAATTAGGTTTGGTCAGCTGGGGTTTTAGGTTTGGGTGTCGAGTTGGGTCGTTGAATTGGAGCTAGTTATGTCAGGCTTACATAGGGTTGTGGTGTGCAGTAGCAAAGAAGGTGTAGTATGACCGGTGTTGTTGAAAGCGCAAGTAACAGCCTAATACCCTGACAGAAAGCACTTACAGTGAGAGTAAGCGTGGCCTCGTCTCTGCAGATTAACACTTTGTTATCAGTTTCATGATTTTTATCCAATAACCAGTCCTATCGAGTAAGATCTTTGGTGTTCTTGGCCTCACAACACCTACTCTTTAGAAAAGTTTTGCCTACAAGTGAACACTATTATGCTTTAACATGTTCCTCTCAGTTTCTTTTTTTGTTTAGTTTGAGTGGTAATCTGATGACTATGTCCTGGCTCATAATTTGTTCGTTTTGTCTCGTTTTCACGAATTGGGTCTATCCCCCCTGTGTGTTGATTAGTTAGTGTGAGACGGGTTCTTCATTATTGGCTAGTCAAACACGACTTACATATGTTGATTGTTCATGAGTAGATATCCAAAGTTAAGATTGCTTCTTTGATAGAGGTTAAGACATTCGCCGCACGCTCTAATGATGTCAATTCATGTCTTCAACATGGCATTTTCATATTTTGTAAACTCGTGGGGGGTAAGGAAATACAAGTACTACCTTCGGTTTTAAATGATTGGCCCATTTGGTTAATATATGTGAGGAGTAATGGAGTATCATATAGAAACCGGGAATTCATTTAAAACCGGAGAGTAATCATTTTCATACATGTGAGGAGTAGCTTTTATGTAATCTCTTTTATTTGTTGTGAAATGATCCTCAGTTATATGAGCATCTTGCTGTTAGTTTACTTTTTAAAGTTATACGGGTCATATTTTAGATGGCCAATAAAACATTTCATACTTTTCGAAAAACTACCGGAAACAGCCGAATTTAGATAGTCATATTATCCACATTTTTGGGTCGATTTGGGGTCTCGAAATTAAATGTCATACAGGACATTGTAGGTATGTATCAGAAGGGACCCATGTATATGAAAACACGTTTAAAAACATTCGACTATCTTCGAGTAACGTTGTATTAAGGCGAAATCTTCAATATATATGCTCGAAATTGAACCATTTTTAACAATCGTCGGTCATTTTATGTTATACGGGTCTTATTTACGTGGCTAGCAAAATATTTCAAATTTTTCGAGAAATCACCTGAAATGATGAATTAGAAGGTTATAATCCACGTTTTTCTGGTCGATTTGGTCCCGATATTAAATATATTCAAATTCTCACAGTAAATACTCTATATTATAGACATGTCTCGGTTTAATAGAAGGTACATATGATTTAAAAAAAAAAACAAATTTAAAAGACGTTCGACTATCTTTCGAGTAACGTTGGATTACGACGAAATCTTCGATATATATTTTCAAAACTGAACCATTTTAGAGTTTTTAAACAACAATCGGTCATTTTATGTTATACGGTCTCTGACTCTCTGTTTACATGGCTAGCAAAATATCTCAAATTTTTCGAAAAATCACCTAAAACGGGTGAATTTGAAGATTATTTTCCAAGTTTTTCTGGATGATTTGGTCTTGAAATTAAATGTCTTCAAATTCGTACAGTAACTACATATATTGCTGATATGTCTCGATGTAACATAAGGTACATATGACATGAAAAAAAAAACACATTTAAAAAGACATTCGACTATCTTTCAAATAACGTTAGATTAGGATTAATTTTAAATATATACGAGTATATACTCAAAACTGAACCATTTTCGAAAAAAATTAACAATCGTCGATCATTTTATGTTACACAGGTCTCATTTAGATGGCAAGCAAAATATCTTACATTTTTCGATAAATCACTTATAACGAGCGAATTTGAAGGTTATTATCCACGTTTTTCAGACCAATATGGTCTTGAAAATAAATGTATTCGAATCCGCATAGTAACAACTTCATACATCATAGATATGTCTCGGTGTAACATAAGTTACATAGGGTTTATAAAAATACATTTAAAAGAAATTCGACTATCTTTCGATTAACGGTGTATTAGGGCGAAATATTCGATATATATACTCGAAAATGAACCATTTTAGAGTTTTTTTTAACAATCATCGATCATTTTATGTTATAAGAGTTCTATTTAGATGTTCGGCAAAATATCTTAAATTTTTCAAAAAATCATCTGAAACGGTCAAATTTGAAGATTATTATCCACGTTTTTCGGGTCGATTTGGTCTCGAAATTAAATGTCTCAAAATTCACATAACAACTACACCATTCATTGTAGAAATATCTCGGTGTAACAAAAGTCACGTTGGGTTTCGAATAAACACATTTAAAATACATTCGACTATAATTCGAGTAATGTCGAATTAAGGCGAAATTTTCAATATATATACTTGAAACTGAACAATTTTAGAGTTTTTTTTTTAACAACCGTCAATCATTTAATGTTATACGGGTCCTATTTAGATGATCAGCAAAATATCTCAGATTTTTCGAAAAATCACCTGAAACGGGCGAATTCGAAGGTTGTTATCCACCTTTTTCGAGCCGATTTGGTCCCGAAATTAAATGTCTCAAAATTCAGAAAGTAACTAATCCATTCATTGTAGAATATCTCTGTGTAACAAAATGCACGATGGGTTTCAAATAAACACATTTCAAATACATTCGACTATCATTCGGTAACGTCAAATTAAGGCGAAATCTTCGATATATAAACTCGAAACTGAACAACTTTAGAGTGTTTTTTAACAACTGTCAGTCATTTTATGTTATACGGGTCCTATTTAGATGCTCGGCAAAATATCTCATATATTTCGAAAAATCATCTGAAACGGTCGAATTTGAAGGTTATTATCCACCTTTTTTGGGTCGATTTGGTACCAAAATTAAATGTCTCAAAATTTAATAAGTTACTTATCATTCATTGTAGAAATGTCTCGATGTAACAAAAGGCACGTTGGGTTTCAAATAAAAACATTTAAAAAACATTCGACTATCATTCGAGTAACGTCGAATTAAGGCGAAATATTCGTTATATATACTCGAAAGTGAACAATTTTAAAGTGTTTTTTAACAACCATCAGTCATTTTATGTTATACAGGTCTTATTTAGATGCTAAACAAAATATCTCACATTTTTTGAAAAATCATCTGAAACGGTCGAATTTGAAGGTTATTATCCACCTTTTTCGAGCCGATTTGGTCCCGAAATTAAATGTCTCCAAATTCACAGAGTAACTACTCCACTGATTGTAGAAATGTCTCGGTGTAACAAAAGGCACGTTGGGTTTCAAATACACACATTTAAAAGACATTCGACTATCATTCGAGTAACGTCGAATTAAGGCGAAATTTTCGATATATATATATATATATATATATATATATATATATATATATATATATATATATATATATATATATATATATATAGGGGACTCATTAGAACTCATCTCTCTCTCTCTCTATATATATATATTTTCGAACCTGAACAATTTTAGAGTGTTTTTTAACAACCGTCAATCATTTTATGTTATACGGGTCTTATTTAGATGCTCAGCAAAATATCTCACATTTTTCGAAATATCATCTGAAACGGTCGAATTTGAAGGTTATTATCCACCTTTTTCGAGGCGATTTGGTCCCGAAATTAAATGTCTCCAAATTCAGAAAGTAAATACTCCATTCATTGTAGAAATGTCTCAGTGTAACAAATGGCACGTCGGATTTCAAATAAACACACTTAAAAGACATTCGACTATCATTCGAGTAACGCCGTATTAAGGCGAAATCTTCGATATATATACTCGAACCTGAACAATTTTAGAATGTTTTTTAACAATCGTCAGTCATTTTATGTTATACGGGTCTTATTTAGATGCTCAGCAAAATATCTCACATTTTTCGAAAAATCATCTGAAACGGTCGAATTCAAAGGTTATTATCCACGTTTTTCGGGCCGATTTGGTGCCGAAATTAAATGTCTCTAAATTCACAGAGTAACTCCATCATTCATTGTAGAAATGTCTCGTGTAACAAAAGGCATGTTGGGATTCAAATAAACAGATTTAAAAGACATTCGACAATCATTCAAGTAACACGTCGAATTAAAAAGAAATCTTCAATATATATACTAGAAACTGAACAATTTTAGAGTTTTTTTTAACAATCGTCAATCATTTAATGTTATACGGGTCCTATTTAGATGCTTAACAAAATATCTCACATTTTTCAAAAAATCATCTGAAACGGTCGAATTTGAAGGTTATTATCCACATTTTCGAGCCGATTTGCTCCCGAAATTAAATGTCTCAAAATTCAGAAAGTAACTAATCTATTCATTGTAGAAATGTCTCTGTGTGACAAAAGGCACGTTGGGTTTCAAATAAACACATTTAAAGGACATTCGACTATCAGTAACATCGAATTAAGGCGAAATCTTCGATATATATAATCGAAACCGAACAATTTTAGAGTGTTTTTTAACAAATGTCAGTCATTTTATGTTATACGAGTTCTATTTAGATGCTCAGCAAAATAACTGACATTTTTTAAAAAATCATCTGAAATGGTCAAATTTGAAGGTTATTATCCACGTTTTTCGGGCCGATTTGGTCCTGAAATTAAATGTCTCAAAATTAAGAAAGTAACAAATCCATTCATTGTAGAAATGTCTCTGTGTAACAAAAGGCACGTTGGGTTTCAAATAAACACATTTAATAGACATTCGACTATCATTCAAGTAACGTCGAATTAAGGCGAAATATTCGATATATATACTCGAAACAGAACAATTTTTAAAGTGTTTTTTTAACAATCGTCTGTCATTTTATGTTATACGGTCCTACTTAGATGCTCAACAAAATATCTCACATTTTTCGAAACATCATCTGAAACGATCGAATTTGAAGGTTATTATCCACGTTTTTCGGCCCGATTTGGTCCCGAATTTAAATGTCTCCTAATTCACAAAGTAAATGTTCCATTCATTGTAGAAATGTCTCGATGTAACAAAAGGCACGTTGGGTTTCAAATAAACATATTTAAAAGACATTCGACTATCATTTCGAGTAACGTCGCATGAAGGCGAAATCTTCGATTATATACTCGAAAATGAACAATTTTAGAGTGTTTTTTAAGAACCATCAGTCATTTTATGTTATACGGGTCCTATTTTGGCATAAATTAAATGTTGTCAAATTCCAACAATAACTACTCCATACATTGTAGAAATGTTTTGGTGCAACAGAAGTACATATGGTTTAAAGACATTTAACTATCTTTCGAGTAACGTTGGATTAGAACGAAATCTTCGATATATATATACACTCGAAACTGAACAATTTTAGATGGCCAGCCAAATACCTCACATTTTTCGATCCGTGTTTGGAACTCCATGTTTGGGATGTCGATGACAACTGTGATCAATGGAGCGAGCTAGCAAGAGACGACAAGGACAACCATTAGCAAAGATCAGAAGTTTCTAACTATCATCGCTTAGGTCAATTTTGGCTTCAAAGTGATCGATCCCATTGGGGCTTTTCTTCTTGTTTCGTAAAATTGTAACCTGCAAAAAGTATTCAGAATTTTGCAGAATCAAACCATCAGTGAAAATTCTCAACATTTTGCTGCATCAGTATCAGAATCTGTTGATGTACAGCTAAAATGCTGGATAGAGTATGAACTTATCCGATTTGAAGATCAGAAAGCGGTGAGTACCTTCGGCCTTTTCATAGAGCTACCATAGTAGCCTATCCCAAATGACTGCAATGAGAATCCTGCTGCAATCTCAACTGCTTTCAGACTCGGCAAATTCCCTGGACCCTGCACCAAATTGTCGGGAAAGGTTTTAGAAACCCTTTTAATGCTGACAGAAATGCCTGCTAGAGTGGAACGTGCAAATTTCTGCCTCGTAATTGATTGTAAAACCATTTTACCGATTTACTCAGACATGACAGTAAATAATTTTTCGTATTTTTGTTGCCCATCTTTTTTATTTAGCGAATATCTGCGATATATTCATGACTTTTACTGACGTATTTACTGTCTGTCAATCGTAAGATCGTCTTATAAGGTACAATTACTTTTTTGGAAATCAGGCAGTGGGAATTTGGTTAGGTGCCTACCAAACTAGGTGCATCAGGTTGAACAACAAGAATTCCAGCACTTCCATCTGCTCCCTGTTGATTGCAGGCTTGAACGATTGAGCGAAGAACTTTGATGCAGGCAGATGCCGGACCTGCTTGTGATCTGAATTTGAATAGCACCCACTTAGTGATACTAAAACTATAAAGTTTCGCACGAATCATAGTAATAATCGAGAAATAATCTATATTTATCAAGTGGGAGGTGACGGCCAGATGCATACTTAAGAACAAAAGATAAGCTGCAACAAGAGTGTGCGTACGCAAAAAAAAAAAGTAAACAATTGAAGCGATAATTAAGGCGAAATCTTCGATATACATACTCGAAATTGAACAATTTTAGAGAGTTTTTAACGATCGTCAGTCATGTTATGCTATACGGATCTTATTTAGATTCTCAGCAAAATATCACACATTTTTCGAAAAATCATCTAAAACGGTCGAATTTGAAGGTTATTTATCCACGTCTTTCGGGCTGATTTGGTACCGAAATTAAATGTCTCCAAATTCAGAAAATAACTACTCAATTCATTATAGAAATGTCTCGGTGTAAAAAACGGCACGATGGATTTCAAATAAACACATTTAAAATACATTCGACTATCTAACGTCGAATTAAGGCGAAATCTTCGATATATACTCGAAATTGAACAATTTTGAGTGTTTTTTAACAACCGCGAGTCATTTTATGTTATATGGGTCCTATTTAGATGCTCAGCAAAATATCTCACATTTTTCGAAAAATCATCAGAAAAGGTCGAATTTGAAGGTTATTATCCACGTTTTTCGGGCCAATTTAGTTCCGAAATTAAATCTCTCCAAATTTAGAAAGTAACTACTTTATTCATTGTAGAAATGTCTCGGTGTAACAAATGACACGTTGGGTTTAAAATAAACACATTTAAAAGACATTCGATTATCATTCGAGTAATATCGAATTAAGGCGAAATCTTCGATATATATACTCGAAACTCAACAATTTTAGAGTGTATTTTTAATTACCGTCAGTCATTTTATGTTATACGGGTCCTATTTAGATTCTCAGAAAAATATCTCACATTTTTCGAAAAATCATCTGAAACGGTCGAATTTGAAGGTTATTATCCACGTTTTTCGGGCCAATTTAGTCCCGAAATTAAATGTATCCAAATTCAGAAAGTAACTACTACATTCATTGTAGAAATGTCTCGGTGTAACAAAATGCACATTGGGTTTCAAATAAACACATTTAAAAGACATTCGACTATCATTCGAATAACGTCGAATTAAGGCGAAATCTTCGATATACATACTCGAAACTGAACAATTTTAGAGTGTTTTTTTAACAACCATCAATCAATTTATGTTATATATGTCCTATTTAGATGCTCTGCAAAATATCTCCCTTTTTTTGAAAAATCATCAGAAACGGTCGAATTTGAAGGTTATTATCCACGTTTTTCGGGCCGATTTAATCCCGAAATTAAATGTATCCAAATTCAGAAAGTAACTATTCCATTCAAGATAGAAATGTCTCGGTGTAACAAATGACACGTTGGGTTTCAGATAAACACATTTAAAAGACATTCGACTATCATTCGAGTAACGTCGAATTAAGGCAAAATCTTCGATATATATATACTCAAAACTGAACAATTTTAGAGTGTTTTTTTAACAACCGTCAGTCATTTTATGTTGTACGGGTCCTATTTAGATGCTCAGCAATATATCTCACATTTTTCAAAAAATCATCTGAAACGGTCGAATTTGAAGGTTATTATCCACGTTTTTCGGACCGATTTAGTCCCGAAATTAAATGTATCCAAATTCAGAAAGTAACTACTACATTCATTGTAGAAATGTCTCGGTGTAACAAAATGCACGTTGGGTTTCAAATAAACACATTTAAAAGACATTCGACTATCATTCGATTAACGTCGAATTAAGGCGAAATCTTCGATATATATACTCAAAACTGAACAATTTTAGAGTGTTTTTTAAAAACCACAAGTCATTTTAAGTTATACGTGTCCTATTTAGATACTCAGCAAAATATCTCACATTTTTCGAAAAATCATCCGAAACGGTCAAATTTGAAGGTTATTTATCCACGTTTTTCGGGCTGATTTGGTCTCAAAATGAAATGTTTTCAAATTTGCACGGTAACTATTCCATGCATTTATAGATACTACCTCCGTTCTGGTCAATTGTTTGCCTATTCCATTTTAAGCCGTCTCCGTCATTTGTTTGCTTTTCTATTTTATGAAAGTTTTTTATATGTAAAATGATCTTCCATTTCATTTTTGCTCCACATGTCATTCATTTATTGGATCCCTCTCCCCTGCTAGGTCTTTGTGCCAAAATCAAAGGCAAACAATTGATCGGGACGGAGGGAGTATGTCTTAGCGTAACAGAAGATACGTATTGTTTATAAAAACACATTTAAAAGACATTCGACTATCTTTCAAGTAACGTTGTATTAGGGCAAAATATTCTATATATATATATTCTCGAAACTGAACAATTTTAAAGTATTTTTAACAATCGTCGATCATTGTATGTTATATGATATATAATCATATGGCCGAAAAAATATCTCACATTTTTCGAAAAATCATCTGAAACGGGTGATTTTGAAGGTTGTCCACATTTTTCTGGCCGATGTGGGCCTAAATTAAATATCTTCAAATTCCAACAATAACTACTCCGTAGAAATATTTTGGTACGCATGGTTTAAATGTATTTAAAAGACATTCGACTATCTTTCGAGTAACGTTGGATTAGAACGAAATCTTCGATATATATATACACACTCGAAACTGAACAATTTTAGATGGCTAGCCAAATACCTCACATTTTTTTATCCGTGTTTGGAACTCCATGTTTGGGATGTCGATGACAACTGTGATCAAAGGAGCGAGCTAGCAAGAGACGACAACCATTAGCAAAGATCAGAAGTTTCTAACTATCATCGCTTAGGTCAATTTTGGCTTCAAAGTGATCGATCCCATTGGGGCTTTTCTGCTTGTTTCGTAAAATTGTAACCTGCAAAAAGTATTCAGAATTTTGCAGAATCAACCCATCAGTGCAAACTCTCAACATTTTGCTGCATCAGTATCAGAATCTGTTGATGTACAGCTAAAATGCTGGATAGAGTATGAACTGATCCGATTTGAAGATCAGAAAGCGGTGAGTACCTTCGGCCTTTTCATAGAGCTACCATAGTAGCCTATCCCAAATGACTGCGATGAGAATCCTGCTGCAATCTCAACTGCTTTCAGTCTCGGCAAATTCCCTGGACCCTGCACCAAATTGTCGGAAAATGTTTTAGAAACCCTTTTAATGCTTACAGAAATGACTGCAAGAGCTGAACATGCAAGTTTCCGCCTCATAATGACATTTTTACTGTCTGTCAATCGTAAGATCATCTTACAAGTTACAAATACTTTTTTTTGGAAATCAGGCGGTGAGGATTTGGTTAGGTGCCTACCAAACTAGGTGCATCAGGTTGAACAACGAGGGTTCCAGCACTTCCATCTGCTCCGTGTTGATTGCAGGCTTGAACGACTGACCGAAGAACTTTGATGCAGGAAGATGCCGGACCAGCTTGTGATCTGTTGCATCACTTATATAAGCCCACTTTGATGCAGATAATCGTCAAGAAATAATCTACATAATTTATCAAGTGGGAGGTGACGGCCAGATGCATACTTAAGAACAAAAGATACGCTGCAACAACAGTGTGCGTACACAAAAAAAGTACTCGTAAACAACTTCAAGCGATAGTTAAGCAATGGGAGAAAGAGGTCAGAAATAGTACAATGATAATGAGACACAGCACTCTCTAGCAGCAAATGCTTTCATCAAATATTCTCCAGCTCCAGTCGTGCAACAACCTACGATGAAAGGAGCTCCAAAGGGACCTTTTGAGGATGCCCAACAACCCGATCCATATGTGCCTGCTAATCCTACTCGCCCACTCACCTATTGAAAACAACGATAATAGTACATTTATCTTGTCTTAGGTTGCACAAAAATCTAGTCAAAAAAATTGATATAAATTCGGGATGTACTGTACCTTCAGCGCAATACCACCACTAGAAGCTCCAGAAGCAATATGTCCAGCATTATCGACACAAACAACTCCAATAGTGTCCGTAATCAGATCTTCCTCCAATGCTCCTACTGTTGTGTGAAAGAAACAATGATGAATGACACAGAAAACAAGCAATTACTATGGTTTTCGGATTGTCTTGACCATAGTGACATAACTTATGTAGATTTAAAGACAACGTTACCTTTGCTGTTACATAAACCATTTTGAGTTTTAGCATCTTCAAGCATTGCTTTATACTTTTGCCATTGTGCTTTAGTTCTCTCGGTCACAAGCCACTGATTTCACATACAGCAAAGTTAGAGGAATCAGAAAACAGACTGATAAAAAGCAAAAATCAACTCATCAATAAAGATTAAAGACTATCATGTTCACTAAACTCAAAAGAACAAACTAAAGGGGTGGGGTGAACCTTTTCAGCATCTTCAACCGTACTTTCTGAACAAATTCTCTTAGACTTAGCCCACTTTCGTGCCCCTTCGCCAACTAGAAAGCTGAGAGAAAATATTAAAACAAACGCATGAATCTACTTGGTTTGGGAGAAGAGTGACCTAGGCTTGCTGGTTTCACTCACTTTCACATGTTGAATCAAAGTAAACAAAAATGGCATGATTATTTCAAGGGAAAACCGTGAAGATACATATATTAAACAGATGAGTAGACGTTCATACCTCGGAGGTATTCGACCAAGCAATGAGGATCCGCTCGTTTGTTCCTTAATGAGAGCAGCAGCAATTTTTATGGGATTTCGCATACCTGGTCTAAAACAACAAAAATTTGCGTCGACTGATTAGGGAAACAAGAATAAATGATACTCAAACAGGCAATGATTAGAAAGAAGAAACTTAAAAAGCAGGTAAGAATTCAGGTACCTGGCACTGCCCCGACAGCAGCAAATGCCCCTGAATTTCCGTCCATGATACTAGCATCACATTCAACATGACCATCCTCAGTCAAATTTGAACCTCGGCCAGCATTTGTGCAAGGATCATCCTTCAATTAAATAAGCATCATATTACAGAAAACGAAACAACAGTACGTATTTCAAAAACTCGTTTGAAAATGAGGATGTGAACCGAAATGATCTGCCAAAAGAATTCACATTCCATAAAATACGGAATTTCAAGTCAGTAAATGTACCTCCAAAACTTTAATAGCTGCTTCAACTGCATCCACACATCGGTCAGAACCCTAACTCAAATTAACAATATGAAAACATGATTAGACTGAGGAGGAAGTATTAAGCATTAGAAATGCTCAAATGCCAAATTTTGAGTAATGTTCAGCAACAATACTCATCACATTCCTCTGCTATTATTAAACCTAAAAACAGGTCTCAAGTAAGACGGCCCTAGGTAGTACCGCATATGCTCAATTCCTATCCAACAAGATCCCACTTCGATTGAACTAACAATGGAATAAAACAAAATTGATTGCAAAACTCTCTATTCTTCTTGGACTTACAAGGTACAATACGATTTTCAGTAAGTGTCATCGGAAAACCGGCTCTATACATCCGACTCCTTAGGCAGCCATTTACGGACCCATGGGTACCTTAGGTAATGTTGTAGAAAACCCACTACCAAATCCCACATAATTCAATATACAAAACCACTTACACCTGTAAAATTACTCCAATGATCATTGTTTTTGTACCAATTCAGCCAATTTCAAGATCATAAACACATACCCAAATCACAGAAATCACAAAGATCAAAACTTTGATAACATATTGGTACCTTAGGTAATGTTGTAGAAAAGTAGAAAACCCACTAACAAATATACAAATCCCACATATTTCAATATACAAAACCACTTACACCTGTAAAATTACTCCAATGATCATTGTTTTTCTACCAATTCAGCCAATTTGAAGACCATAAACACATACCCAAATCACAGAAATTGCAAAAAGATCAAAACTTTGATGACATAAACCAGATGAAATTTAAACAACAGCATACAGCAGAAGGTTTAACAATAAAAGGGAGTAATGAACATCTAATCTTTGCAGCAATACAGTCAATTTGAATTTGAAGACAATAAACACACACCCAAATCATAAAAATAACAAAGATCAAAACTTTGATGACATAAACCAGATAAAATTGAAAAAAAACATAAAAGTGAAGAAAGAATGGAAACCTGCAAAAGTATAGATGCAGCAGTTTGACAAGCACGATTCATGGCAGACCTCAGAGGTTTTTCATTAGCAGGAGAATGATAGCCTGCTCCCACATGAACTGCTACAAAGAATCTCTCTTTCGTTTCTGTCATTGATGATATTCAGTATCCACTACAGTGTTTTAACTGTGTTTATTGACTGCACTTTTATAAGCTTTGTACGCTCTTTCCTGGGTTCAATTACGTTCCGTTTTTCCTCGGTACTCTGGTGGGGCAAACTTCGACTAAATTGATTCGACTTGATTTAAATTTGGGTATAATTTGAAAGTTTAATTCGACCCATTAAACCTGGTGGCTGAGTACACAAAAACTTACTGAATATGAAACAATTTCATAATAATATCATCGTGAAATCTTTCACATTGAGGTGGTTACTTTTAATTTTAATTTTTTCTGGTGATTAGTGTGTTTAACCGTCTCACAAGAGAGTAGTCACTTTTACGGGGATGACCCTAGAGTGGCCAAACTCGAATTACTCACCCCAGTTCAGCTTGCTTCACCTATATTTCTTGCATTTCAGCTATTTAACCCGTTCATACACTTCTCCGATCAAAAGAATTCATTCAATCTACTTTCAGAAAACAAATGGGGTTGGGGGACTTCATGCATTTCAATCTCCATGTAAAATGGTAAATATGCTGAAATGCTCAGGCCAAGTTTCAGGCTCATGGATGGGTCATGCAAGAAAGTCACCCTGTTTAATTCAAAATTTGTGAATTTTCATTGTATAAATATTCAATAATGTTTGGCTTTTCTGGGTTCCGCCATCGTTGCCTTGTTCATGGGCAATCGGCGACTATATAGAGGTACAAAATGGTATACATGAAATGTTTTCGGAATTACACAAGCAAATTGTAAAAATAAAATAAAATATGGGAGCACAGAGTCTGCATTTATTGAATATGCACTATGAATTACAGCCAAAAATTGCACAAAATCGACAATATGAGAATACAAGCGCCTTGGGTTAATTTTTCTTGCTGAGGAAAAGCTCTGTGCACTGCTTCCTCGTGTCTTCTGGACTCGTAACTGAGAATTATACAAGAAAATCACCATGTTTACAGGTTTCATATTAATGTAACGAGGGGAGATCCCATAGCATTCTGAAAGAAATTGCTTACCGGTATGGCCGACAGTCCTCTCTGACTCGAAAATTTCATGATCGTTTCCTCCCTGTTCAAACAAAATCACATTCAGCAAACGAAGAGATGCTATGACATTGTCTATAAAACACCGGCTATACCAATTGTAATTTGACATGATAGATTGTCTCAGGATTAGGGTTGTCGGGCTCATAATTAGTCTCTTAAGAAACTAATTTGACATCGTTTACAGAACAATGCATGTAAGGAACTTGCTCAGTTGCACTAGAAGTCTAGAATCTATCCCTCGAACTTAAAAGCAAAGTGACCAGGTTTACGAAAGCAAACAAAGGGTTCAAAGCAGGAAAAAAAACCCTATAAAAACAGTATAGCAATACATAACAAAATACGGAGTAGTAGAAATAAAAGTCTATGTTTTACCTCAAAAGTTTTGTCACCAAAAAAGTGGATCTCAGTGAAGTCCTCAAGGTACCGCAAACAATATGTTTTGTCCCACCCACGAGGGAAAACCTGTACACGACGTTCAAGAATGAATAACAAGAATCTGTACGTAAGTTCCACGAAAAATGAGTTATCCAGAGCTACCTACATCGAAGCTTATCTGTCCTCCAATCGAAAATGTTAGGTTAAAGTGTTCAAACTTCTCACGTAAGATTGACACCATGGTTGAACGTATTTTGTGGATCTGCAGCAAACGACAATTTACCCTTGAGCAACATAAATAACAGAAGCTAACTGATGATATCGACAGTCTGAAAAAAAAAGAAATCCACAACACTTACCTTGTCATACTTCTCAAACTCGTCTCTTTCTTCTTGACTACAATTTCTTCCAATAGGTGAAACGTTGATCATTCCATTGCGGAATTCAATGAATGTTCCCCTACGATAAATGTTTAGGAACGAGGTAAGCAGCAATGTCTAGACGACTTCCAGAAAAAAAACAGCAAAATCCCAACATTTGCATGTACCTTTTGATGGGAATATCCAATTCGGCAATGTACTTGAGTGTGAAGTTAATGAACTCCTGAAAGGCGATTAATACAGTTAAGATTTAGCGAATGTTGTCATAAATGGGTACAAGATCATTGTCGAAATTGCATGAGCAACGAATTCTTACCTTGAGCTTATCATCTCCAAGATGCGTCTTCAAGCTCTGCAAAACGAAACATTTATTAGCGCTTGAAAGACATCAAACTGTCTTTTCTGCAAGCATATTATGAGGTTTTAGATGTTACCACTATGGCCACTTCTGTTCCAGCTTTAAAAGCAACAAGTCCATTCTCCGCAAATACATAATCGTAGTCATTGATAACTGCACAACCATTCAACAACTATGATACAAGACCAAAGACTTAGGTATATCGCTTAAGCCAACATGATATTTTTGACTTTCGACCAAAAAAATCATGACACCACTCTCCTTAGCGAACATTACAAATACAGTAGAGTAAAAATACTCCATAATAAAAGGGTTTCAGAAGCAAACCTGACTTCCCAAGTTGCTCTGAAATCTTAACTAGGTCAGATCCACCGACAACTCCAATTGTAACGACCTGTAATAACCCATAGACTAACGTTCAATGATGGGAAATAAATTACAGGATTGCTCAGCTGAAGCAATCGTTTTTACAGACATTTTCAAAGCCAGTTCAAGTGACATCAAAAGCAGAACGACATTCTTCATAAACCTAAGCGAGCAATGTGATAATGGGCAAAAAGATGAAAAAAATTGTACCTCTCGCAAATCTTTCATGAATTTCAGCATCTCTGGTGTCACCTCCTGCAAGCGGGAAACAGAACCATTAGCTGAAGTATTGACTCAGAACATTGGTTCCTCAAACCAAAAGGGGAAAAAAAAAAGGGAAATCAAGACTATCAGAAACGATGACTCAAAGGTATTGATGATTATCTTCAAATATGGCAATTAAGTGATTTTTTTTGCAAATTTATGATTCCTAAATCTTGGCTGGCAGAATTTTGACAAAGCAAAAATCATGCATTCGAAGCAGAGGACTAATTATTTTCCAGCAGATTTTCTAACACATAATACTCTGAAAATACACCAAAAGTTCATCAGGACATTAAAGATTCGGAACAAGACAACCACAAGAGTTTGAAAGAACAAAGAACATAGACCATAGCAGCGAGAGAAGAACACCTTTCTCGGTGCAGTAAGAGTGCCATCGACGTCAAACAAGGCAAGCACACCCGGCATCTTAATCGCCATTTAACTTGATGTAGCTTCCCTGAAATCGGTTTAAAACTAATTGTTAAGTACGATCAAGTAACCAATAGCAATAATTCACGTAAACTAAACTTTAAAAATGTACAATTGTACCAAATACTTCCTCAAATCCTATATAAACAAGCTAAACCTAATCTTGCTCGAAGTCGAGATTAAAGTGAGCAAGGTTTTTCCAACAAAGTGGTAATTCAAACACAGATGTTTAAGATCATCTAAGGGTATTTGAATCAAATTTATAACTCTCAAACATCCACTACAACTACAAAATAGATGAACTTTTTTATGTGAAGGGAACAATAGGCTAGATAAGAGGGCGTATTCATAGCGAATACCGTAACCATACCCTAGATCAACACTGAATCCAACATCAGAGCCTTATTCCAAAAAGATTTGGGGTCGGCTAACATAAATCATTATCGAAAATCGTCAATTCGTCACCATCAGCACACATCATATAAACAAAACCATGAAGAAAATTCTTCAAGCAAAACTGATTCTTAACATCTATGGTGCAAAAATGAAGCAAATTTGCAATGCTAGTAATGTAAAGGGTTCATGAAGGCATGAACTAATGTAAGATAACAGGCAAACATATGACTGAAGCAATCTAAGAGCAAAGTTCAATGATCATGCCTAAAGTAATACCAAAATCCATCATAGATTCATAGATTCATAGCAATGAGTCAAAGAATAAAAGAGATTTTCACCTAAGAAAAATTATTGGAGGTGCAAAAGAGAAGAGCTTTCTTGGGTTGAGAAGTGTGAAACAAGATACAATTATGAGGTAAAGTATGAAGTATGAGATCTGAATCTGAAAAAGGGGTCATATATATACTCCACTATTACTCCACATCACTTGCTTGGTAAGTTGGTAACACTAATTTAAATATCTACCTCATTATGAACACTTTTTTCCACATATTCACTGAATGCAACTTACCCATCTTACTTTTTGACCGGTCGATAAACGGATCATTCAGATTAAAGTGTTAGACTGTTATCGTCTCAGTTCCGTTTAGATCAGTTTATTTCACGTCCCAATCCATTTACCTTGTCTTTAGATATAGAGTGCATTTTTTTTAGCAAGACAAGGGATCATTAGTTCATTACCTAAGCAAAGTTCACTACTTTATTGTATAGATGGATCAAAGTTCACATCTTTAACACAATTACATGAAGCAAAGTTCACAAAATGAAGCAAGTTCACAACTTTATTGTATAGATTGGTTAATTTCAGAAAAGTTCACCAAATGAAGCAATTTCAGGAAACGCAGCAATGTTAAAACTTAGCATGTCCTCGAAATCCTACCCAACTCAAATCCGAACTAAACAGTGGCTTAAAACCCAAAATTAGATTGAATCAATCAAAGAACCCTGACTACACATTTGCAATTACTACGAAATCCAAGTAAAAACAACCCAATTCAATCAAATTAACTGAAAACCCATCAATGTAGATCAAATGAATTTCAGAATTATGGTACTAAAACAATGAAAGAATGAGAATATACCTTGGAAAGTTAGAAGCAATTGGGTGTGCAAAAGTAGAAAAATTGAGCTGATTAAAGTTGGGTAATGATGCAAATTGAAAACAGGGGATGTAGATGGAAGTGTGAGATCTGGATTGTGATTGGTGAGTTTATATACTACTAGTATGAGTCCACTTGGAGTTGGGGTGTGCTCAATTGTTGAGTTTTTAACGAATATTCCCCCATCATATGAACACGACTCTTGTTTTCAAAGTTTGGTGAAAATCTGAGTTTTTTTTTTTTCTTTTTTTCAAATTCTTGTTTGTTACCGCATCTGTTGTAATGTTACACGGATCAAATACATGTTAAATCACGTGATAGGTTGTCTAAGAAAAATGTCCCATGTTTTGTCACAAATGATGTTAATATTTGACTTGTTTTAAGGTTAGACAGACATTCCGTCTTTTATAGGACTATTTTTTTTTTGGCAAAAGAGGGAAGATGATCTTCTTCGGTACATTCTCTCCATTAGCTAACAATGATCCGAATTTTATTTCTAAACGATCTGACAGTTCTTATATTATGCCTATAAAATGATTAAAAATGAAAAGAAATTAATAGAATATAAACGGGCCTTCAATCATCGCCTTAAGGTTTTGGTTGAGATGGTTCGTTAACATGGTATCAGAGCCAGTGGTCACGAGTTCGAACCTCAATATCCAATTTGAATGAAGTTTGTTAGTCCCATCCTAATTACTGGAAAATAAACCTGCACCGACACGGCTGACTCCAATCTTGTTTGGAAATTGAAACACACATGCGTAATTAAGAAGCCATAATAATACACACATTATGGAAAACAGACTCATGCTACCAAAAATAATGAGTAAAGAAAGCATACTACTCGTATTATATGCTGTTTAAGTAGTTGCGTTTCCTGCTCCATCCAACAACCTCAACCTCATCCCCCATCACCGACTTCTGACTAACAACACCATTACTACCTAATCTAGTTACTCTTTTTCGACTAAAATAGACTTAACTGAACACAACTGACGTAAAGTGAGATGAATTTGTTGAGATAAAATGCACCCCATGTAACTGAACTGAACTAAACCGAAGTGAGCTGTAAAGAACATGACCTAGTTCCAATATATAGGAGACTTACATATGAAATAGATCGAGAATAGCTGCACATAACACTGGTACATTCTTGATCAACGTATATTCCATCCAATAGAATATAAATGGGTCTCAATCTATCGCCTTAAAATTTTGGTTGAATTGGTTTCATAACATGGTATCAGAGTCAAAGATCACGAGTTAACCAAACTCAACACATGGTAGGGGAGTCTATGCACACTAACCACTCTTCAAGCCCGATGGACATTCAAGTGAGGAATTAAACTTTGATATGAAGAGATCGATGGTGTATAACTAAAATTTTAGTCTGAAAGAGAAAAAAAAAAAAGATGAAGTATTGTAAGGAGTAATTTACAAAGAGATATTATTAGAGATCGTGATTCTAACTCGTAACAACAAGTGTTCAGAAGGGTGTGACACGATCATGTGTAAAGAACAAGCCCGAAGGAGACCCGTGAGGCACCAAAGCTAGCTTAACCACACGAGCTGCACCTTCTTCTGTGGCTAACACACCAGCAAATCCATTGATTTCAGTCTTAATAAAACCAGGACAAAGGCAGTTGACGATGAATGACGGGTTTTCCTTAGCCACTACCCTTGTGTAGGCACTCAATGCCGCCTTTGATGCAAAGTATGCTGCCATCACCGGCATCCACCCTTTCTCCGGGAATGTGTCTTCCTTGAAGTCTCTCAGGAACTCCTCCACTACCTCGTCGATTCTTTCTTCTGTCAGCTTGTCCACATTTTCTAGGACTCCTCTGATCCGCTCGTTTCTTATGTGCTACATAACCCAAAACATCACAAAAACTGTAACTTTGACGACCATGAATATTTTTGGAACCAGACCGATGAGAAGAAAGGGACGAGAGGGAAGACATACAGAGAGCAAGCCTGATAAAGAGGAAACATTGATGATTCTTGGTGAATCTGATAACTTGAGGAGAGGAAACAAAGCTTTGGTTGTGGTTTTGGCACCAAAGTAGTTTGTATTCAAGCATTCTTCTGCTTGCTCATATGTTTGTGTTACCATATCTTTTGACAATCTCTCCACCTCAGGCTGCATCACAACAGATTCAAATCTAAGATCTATTGTCCACGGTACGTGGTCTTAACTCTTAACCACTAGGCAAAGACATATATTCGGTTAATAGACTAGTAGTACGGTGAAATAAGGAATACTCACAAATCCTGCTTCAAAAAGAGCATTAAAGTCGGCAATGGCGCCAAGGATCCCGGCATTGTTAACCTACAACAGTTGAAAAAAAAACTGAAAATTCTGGCAATATGACCAAATTGGCTAAGTGAACAGTCGAAAACATATATACCAGAATGTCAAGTTTGCCGAATTTGGCCTTGACAAAATCAGCAAGAGAAGCAACAGTTGCAGGATCAGTAACATCAAGCTGATGAAACTCAAGATTGTCGGAGCTAACTCCCGACTGTTTAAGATTTTCAATCGCTTGTAGTCCCCGTTTTTCATCTCTAGATGCTACAACTACAACAACTCCCTGTGATGCAAGCTGTCTGCAAACTTCCAGGCCTATTCCTTTGTTTGCTCCTGTCACCACTGCATACCTACAGGCAGCCCATCAAAAGTCCGACACAGACCAAATTTTGTTAGTCTTACAGACGGTCTCATAGAATAATTTGTCGGAAACTGTAAGCATACATTATCATACTCATACCTTTTTTTAGCAAGAAATGAGGATGGTTCACCCATGATTGCTCAAAGAGGTGAGAAACACACACACTGTTGGAATTAATCCCTTCTATTTTGGGAAAGCAATGCAATGTGTAAACTTGAACGAAGGAGAATAAATAGGAGTCTCTATTTACCTTTCACATGAGTATATAAAATGACGAAGAAAGCTGAGTTTTATATTATCACCTCAACTTAAAACATATTAACATTAGGCCACAATTTTTCCACGTAGAAATCAAATAATTGAACCAATTAATGTCATAGATTGGTTGAAAATGGAAATATGAAACTAGAGTCCAGTCTTTGTCAGTTAAAGGTTGCAGCATTTTGTGGTACTGTTAATTAGGTTGGTTTTGTGGACCAAGTGCGCAACCAAGTGCGCTTTCAGTGGCGGAGCCACGTGAGGGTTAGTAGAGACGGTATAAAAATCATTGCTAGGCCTCCCGTCTATCACCTTTAAGGTTTTTGGTTGAGTTGATTTTTTGACATGCAGGTTCAAATCTCACCACCCCTCGATGAAATGTTAGCACCAGGTATGAGAAAGATCTGCGTTGGATCGACACTTCAAGGCCAAGGTTTTGGTCCGATGTACTTCTGAGAGTATCGAATGATTGTTATACACAGACCCAAAAAAAAAAACATTTGGTTTAGTGAACCATTTTGCTTTATTTCACATTAATCCAAAAGCAAAGAACAATAAGTCTTTCTACATCACGGGTCGATTTAGAGCGTATGTAAAACTGTAATGTACAGCAGTAACAGCACCAGATGAACCTGTTATTAAAACGGTGTGACTTTATTATTGGTATAGAACAGACCAGAAGGCGAACCCAGAGGCGCCAATGCGAGTCTGACAGCAGTAGCACCGCCTTCTTCGACAGTTAAGTTGCCTGTATTTCCGTTCATACTAGTTTTGACAAAGCCAGGGCAAACACAGTTGACAGTCACAGCAGGGTATTTCGCTGCCATTATCCTTGTGTAAGCGTTCAAAGCTGCTTTCGACACAAAATATGCAGGCAGTTTCGTTGGCCATCCCTTCTCTGTACATGACCCTTCCTTAAAGTCTCTCAGAAACTCGCTCAATATCTCGTTGACTTGTTCTTCTGTAAGACTATCGACATTGCTCAGGATTCCTCTGATTCTCTCGTTTGGTATGTACTAAGTAAAAACGACAGAATGGATGTAAATATGATGATTGCAAATCTGCATACAGATTTTTGAAGAGGAATGTAAACTCATTCGGTAACTTACAGTAAGTTTTCCGACACCAGATGAGACATTAACAATTCTAGGAGAGTCGGAGATTTTTAGCAGAGGAAGGAAAGCTTCAACGTTCCTTCTAACGCCGTAGTAGTTAGTTTGAAGACATTCTTCAGCAAGCTCGTATGTTTGTTTAAGCATATCAGAGTATTTCATCGTCTGTGTCTCTGTTGGCCTCTTCATCGTGTACTACCAACCAAATTTATCAAACATCACTTCAGATAATTTTTTTAGAAGGATAAGAATTTCAGGAAGGTCGTTCGATATACTTACAAATCCAGATGCTACTAAAGCATCAATATCAGGAGTTGCTCCCAGAACTCCTGCATTATTTACCTGCAAAAATCCCCAAATTTTAACTGTTAGATTTATGCAACTTTACTCCCAAATCCGAATAAACCCAAGTAAATCAATAAGCTAGATTAAGATTGGAAATACATACAAGAATATCAAGCTTGCCAAATTTGGTCTTGACATAATCAGCTAGAGAAACAACGCTAGTCGGATCAGTAACATCAAGCTGATGAAACTCGAGATTGTCAGAGCTAAGGCCAGACTTCCTGAGACTGTCAAGAGCTTCCAGTCCTCTTTTCTCATTTCTAGATGTTAAAACCACAACTACTCCCTGTGTCACGAGCTGTCTGCAAATTTCTAGGCCAATTCCTTTGTTTGCTCCTGTAATCACTGCATACCTACATATACAGAATTACGTCCACAAATAACAAACAGAGTAAAAGCCGAACAATGAAAAAAAAAACTAGAAACAAGTAATGACGTACCTTTTCGTTGCCAAGAACGGGGACGGTTCAATCTGAGCCATTATTGCAGAGAATTGTGAGAGCTGAAAAGCAATGAGCTAATATATATACAGTTATTGGAGCCATCGGAATCGAATGATCAACATCAGGAAAAGCTGGGTGCTGATAAGAATTACACTTTACAGCTAGGGGCAGGTACTGTAAACTAACAGACAAGAGTATTAGTTGAGGTTTGACCACCCTTTGTTAGAAAATTATGATGCTTCGTACTGCGTGCCTAATTTTCCGGCTTTTAGCATTTGGCAGAAACATTGCCAAAGAGGGAGAAATAGAGAAGGAGTGAAATTATTGCAGGAAAATCGGATAAAAGAGGGAGCTTTTGAAGGACAGTTTTCCGCAAAGAATAATTGCATGAAAGTCCGTCTCCTTATGTGTGCGCTGACTGGGGGGTTGTTAAGTTGATCACGATTCATGATTAGGGGATTTAATCATCGAAGATATGAGATTCAGGTTCACAAGTCACGTTTTGTGGATCTTGGATAAAACCCATTGCATAACATCTGCAGAACACACGATTTCCGAAGAATGAACATAACACTATATATATCACAAGACCCGGAATTATCAGAGTCATCAGACCTACAAATCTGTCCCGAATCTACAAAAGTTGAAATGGGGCAAAAATTACCCAATTTGAAATGGCCGTGACCCGAATCTGATAAGTATCAATTGTCGAAATGATCATAAATGAGATTTCTTACCAATGTTCAGATTTCAAAAATTTGAAGTGCTGTTTATGAGGTAATGAATCTTTGTATACTTCTGGGGTTTGGAAACAGCCCAAAATCTTCAAAGAGACGGTCTGTCAATAATGCACACACTCCAAATTTCCATATAATTATTCTGACATGAACAAACATGGAAGGACAGAGGTTTGTGCTTCATCATTACCTTAAAGCCATATTATGCATTAGGCAATACATGAGAATGCAGATATGTTCATCGTATATTTGACTATAACTTTGTTACTGCAACAATTTGAAGCAATAACATTACATTGATATTTCGTAAATGCCCTAAATCACATAGGCAAGGTCAGGTACACTAGATATCCCTAAGCTG
Organism: Agrostemma githago; assembly: GCA_958450325.1. NCBI lineage: Eukaryota > Viridiplantae > Streptophyta > Magnoliopsida > Caryophyllales > Caryophyllaceae > Agrostemma > Agrostemma githago. The sequence goes on along the minus strand of OY288241.1, from coordinate 78,287,285 downwards.
ACGATCATCATATCTACTAGATCAATCTTGAGCATCCAAAATCACGAAAAAAAAAAAGCTTGAGTAAGTTCATAGTTAGAAGGCAATACACAGCAAAGGCGTAGATATCCAGAATCCCGGCCCAAAATCACACTTAAGCTGATTGTAGACGGAAGTTGGGACTTTCAACGAGCAATTCTATTCTCTGCTCATTATGACAAAATGTACAATTAGAGATATGTGAAAGATGCTCCAGATAGATGATATATGAAGACACTTCAGCTAGATAATGTGACTGATGCATACATTAGACAATGCGTAAATCAACTCTCAGAATGACAAACACCAAACAGTGAGCAATAGACAGTGAGTAAATCAACCATTCTCAAAAAGACAAAAAACAGTGAGAACCAACAATTTTCAAAATTTTCTAACAGTAAATAGCCCATTTTGTAAAGCGAGGGATGAGATTAAGAGTATTAACTAAAATGCTGAGGCAAATACCGAAGGCAATAAGTACATGTTCAAACTGGCAGACCACAAAACCAAAGGAATTCAACACGGAAAAATTCTGATCATAAGGTTTTCATCATACAAGTAGAAAAAAGATGGAGGAGATCCACACCTTGACAGATTTGTTCATTTCATCTATTTTTTGTAACAGTACTTCTCCAGAAGCCAATCCTCTCTGCTCAGAAGATCCAGTCTGCATTCATAGAAAACATACCCATAGGCCATACCTCGTAAGCTAGACATACAATGATTACAGGGGTCACATCATCAAGCTTTGCTCCATCATTATTAAGTAGAAATGTCATGCATACAAAATTAATTTCATGAAAGGGTGTTTTGAAAGTAGGAGTAGATATGGTCAGGAAGGTTGATAATCACAGCCTCAACTAGTTATTTCATTGTCATTTAAGTCCATCGCAGAAATCTTCTAGAACCCACTATCTACACATAGCTTAAATTTCCATATGAACACATCTTAATGGTGAACCACAAAGATTCCGTTCTTGGAGCACTAAGACTTCAAATGCCATTAAATCATCAAAAAAAAGGATCACACAGCAATAGCCATTAGAAGAGAGTTACAAACTAAGTGACCAACCATCGAAAACCATGGAAAAACTATCAGTAGGATATGAGAGTTCAATAACATCAATGAGTCGGTTATCACATCAATGAGTCGGTTTTACATTACCAGAACACTTGTTGATTTCTCTGCATACAAATGTATTCAATTTACCTCACTTCCCACCCAAAAACAAACATGAGCCAACCATTACAAGTTATAAATCACCCTGATAATAGAAAACACAAGGATCTTAAAACTACAAGCACGAGGAACAATGGTAGCAATATTTCTTTGATGAAAATAAAGGGATTTCTATAGTTTCATGCAGCAAAATCATTACTGCAGAAAACCTGATTCAAGCATCAGTCCCAAAGATTTACTATCATACTTTCTGTCAGATGACCAACATACCTTCCAGTTTTTCCTCTCAATTAAGGATGATGTACGGGTCATATAAGCTCCAGTATTGTGGATAGCCTTGGCAGCTTCCGCTATGATGACCTGTGAGCGATAGATAATATAATCCACAATGAAGTAGCTTCCTCAATCGTCACATAAGAGTGTGAACAATAATCTATAAGTGGAACAGTTCAAGAAGAAAATTAAACAGTGTAATGTTACACGACTTCTTTGATATACCTTCCTCAGAGCTCCTGGGTTGGACACTCCTTGAAACTGTAGTTCATCCACAGGCGCAGCTTTACCACGTGATACACTTTCTACTCTGAAGGTATGTAACCCATATACAGATTGTAAACAGCCTGAATTCATCGCATCACATTGTAGAGATAAGAAGCAAATAATAAGTGGCTATCAAATGACTCCTACATGACTGAACATCTACCCATTTTCAAGCTCCACCCACAAACTCCAATGTTAAATATCAATAATGTCACTCATATTTCTCAAAGGCTCCCAAAAATGGCGGGGTAAGGGGTTGGTTGCACGAGTCCTTATCCATATACTCCTTGCAATTATCACATGAAATGGCAGAAAATTGTGCCGGGAATTGCAACAAAAAAGACTCGTACTTTCTGAGAAAAGAAGTCCAACAAATTTAATGAGCTAATTTGCTTAATTTCACCATAACCCAACCCAAAAGACCATAATCACAGAACAATGAATCTTTGACAACACATTCCAGCCAAACAATAAACAAAATTTACAACAAAATCGGTAAAAATCAGCTCAAAATCTGACCTTGCTCAATAATAATATCAATGACCAACGGCAAAGGAACACGTCTCTCTATCGTCACTGTTTTCCAACAAGGTATAAACGACGGTCTAGATACCTACAACCAACAATACAATTCACTGATATTCATATCTTACTCACTACCTTTACGAGAATCGAAAGCACCAAGTTCAACAACTACCTTGTAGATGATTTCAGTAGGCGTAACAAAGAGCTTACGCGAAGAAAGATCCTTGTGAAGAACATATCTAAAAACAGGCAAATACAGCAACATAATAACTCCAACACCCCAAGCTAAAACCAAGAGCAACGATATCGAAAGCCATATAATAGTATCATATTTAATGTAATTCGCTGCAAGCTCATCAAACGACGCCGTATAGATAATCTGACTAGAATATTTTCCTTCTTCACCCTCCTCATCTACTACTAATGCATTATCAGGAAGTAATACATCCGTTTGCGATCCGAATTCGGATATTCCGATTGTCCTCCCCATAAACATCTTTCACAGGTTAAAATTTATGTACCTAAAATCGAATCAAATCAATGATAATCAAAATCACGCATTTCAATCTAGTTCGTTCCGGAAATTATAGTATGAAATCTGGTGTGATAATCAAATCGAATGATCGTAACAAATGCATACAAAATAATCGTGAATGATGATGTATAGTATGAAAGATTTCTAATAATGGCGATGGAAATGTGTTACGAAAGAAAGAATTTACCTTTTAGCGACAAGATAATCGGAAGTTCTGGGAAATTTGGGGGTAATTGCATGAAGTTAGGGTAATTTGAAACAGTGTGTACTGTGTAGTGAGTACTGTAGCACAAATGTTGGAGTAGTACGTTATTACAACGCTTTGCGACGGATTCAGGAATATGAGCTAGTTCGAGTGGTAATACAATAGATTGGTACCAGATTCGATTCTTATCTGTGACATAATGCATATATCATGGAAGAAAAAAATACGTAGCGGGTGTGAGACATCACTTCGTTAATTCATTTTATAACAAAAATCGGATTACAAGACCAATGGAATAGTCTTTACACAAAATCTTGGAAGAGACGGTCTCTCAATAACTTATTAAGAGACCATTATTCAGTACCACTCTATGTACTATTCGTACCATTGAATGACAGCTTTATTTTGTACCTGTATTTATAACAGGTGTACCATCTTTACATTTGTATATTCTTTTATGTTAATCGTACTTAATAAAAGACCGTCTCTCAAAAGACCTTATCTAGTTTTTAATAGTAGGTGCGAGAGGGGGAGGATCAAACATAAGATGTCCAGAGTCGAATGAACAACAAAATTGTCAAATACAAGTAGTTACTCGTTAAAGATAATTATAATGATTACTCCGTATGTTATATAGTCGGAATTTAGAACGATAAAAAAAATTTCTCATCTGAATATCTTGGATATATATGGCAATGTAAAAGGTCATGTTCTTTTAGACCCATTTCGGTTCAGTTGGTTTCAATTCAGCCCTACAGAACCAGACCTTAATGTCCAAGTTCAAACTTTGGTAGACAACAGTGATAAGGGTTAAGAATTTGTTGACAGTGAAAGGGAATATACACAATGCATGTCGTTGTATTCACATATCGTGGACTGGGGAGGCACATACACATCATAATCAGAATATCGGAAATACAAAGTCACCTAACTTTTGTGAGAAAGTATTCTCCGGTGGAAGTTGTGCAATGCTCGAGGTTCATCGCAGATTGACTGACACCGTGACCATAACAAGTGCTCTCTATAAATAGAGCCGATACCTTCAAGTCTATTTATTACATAGTAGTACTATGGATCAGCTAACAAAGCAACCAACCAACCAAGCAACTACTAATAACAATACTTTGACTCGTTATGACAATACGATGGATAGTTGTGTGACAAGGGAGACTAACTGTTTAAATAAAACTCTATTGAATTTACAAATGAATGAATATCTGATCAATCTACCCTAAACAAACTCTAGAGTTAAATGTTGATTTAACTAAAGAGAGTTCGGTGTACCTCTCATAGCAAAGATCAACGTAGCGATCAATCTAACTCCATTTCAAATTGGGTTGCCGAATAACACCCAAGCAAGCAAGCAGCTTCAATCGTCAAAACAGTTGCGCTGTGTTGAAAAAAAACGGAAGTATTATATCCAATTGACCACACAACAAACCTAAATGCAACCAATTAGTTTATGAGGGGAAAGAATCAGCTTACGACAAATGAGATCATTATATAATATTGCCTTCCATCGAACATGAAACTGCATGCACCGGTTAAGCAAGCCTGGTATGCACCAGCAACCACTATGAGAAAATAACAGATGCCAGCTTTCTCGCTCACGTGGTCAATCTAGAAATCTAGAGGTCCTTGTTTAGTCGAGCTAGAACAACTACTTGATGTCCCGTATGAGGCTCCACTTGCACCATCAATGGGAGCTTGATTCAGACACTCCAACGTTAAGAACCTTCGCTTATGTAGCTTGATAGAGAATGTAGAAGACTCTAAGACCAATGGCACCTGTATAGAAACCCACAATAAGAGCATGTAAGTACAGTTTTATAAGTTATTTTTCATGTGTATATTTGAGGAAGGATAGTATCCGTGGAGCCTTAAAGCCATAAGTATAAAGATCACGAGCGGAGAAAGATGCCTATAAACAAGTATGCTTGCGCACTTGCGCTGAAATAATACCCAGAAACATCTTCATCCAATTCTTCTCCAATAACTATTCTTATGTAGTTTTATTGTTACTATATTTGTTAGAGGTTCACTACAGAGTAACAAAACTTCTTTCTTAAACAAGCCATGTCTAGTGAACACATGAAACAAAAGTGGCCTAGCGTTTCACGAATGCTCAGATACAGATTTACAAAGTAATCATACGTTTGTACCTGGGTGTTGAACCTGGCCACTTTATGTATGCTCAGAAGACCAACCATTTCCTGATATCCAGTAAGTAAGTTAGCCAACTCCTTGTCCTCATCTGTACAAGACGATGAAAACAAATTACTCAAGGGGATCGGGGAAAATATAGTTTCATACAAAAAGAATACGCCAACTTAAAACAACCGACATGCCTGGTATTGCTTTGACTGAAAGAAGAGTATCCGCCAAATGTTGCCATCTCTTTGAGAAGGATGGTGACAAGACTGAATGTGGAAATGTTACAATAGCAACAGCATTTGAAGTCCTGACCATGTCTTTCAAAGACTTGATAAAAGCAAGCATATCCCAGTCCTGCCGCAATGGAAAAAACTCGTTAATATCCATTTAATAACTTAAGGCATTTTAATTGACGGGAAATGAAATGGAGAGTGATGTTCCTTCCCGTTTATATTGTCTCCATTTGACTTTGGTAAACTACGGTTTTCTCGCAATATTCAATTTCTTGAAAATAGTGTTTTTGAAACATCAAATACAACAAATTTAATATTGTAAATATACTTATATCTGGGAAGGTTAATGGTCAAAGTGACCATCAAAGTCAAATGACATTGTACATGGGATGAATGAAGTAACAAATACAAAGTAACATTCAAATAAAACATCTAACCTTGTCAGAATAGTCACACTGGGGAGCACAAAGCGACTGAATAGCTATGCGCCCTGCACAGGAAACATTGGTACCATTTCTGCGAATTAAACATTAATGCTGTTAATGTAAACAAACATTATGACTTCGGTTCCTCACAACAGACACTACATCTCAATGGAAAGTCAAATCAAGCATACAAAAAAATCAGTTACGAATTAAATCTACATGGTAAGTTGGTAACTGTAGGCGAAGAGCAAACACAGCGGAGAGCTTTTGAAATGGTTATAATGCCAAGCAAGAGAAGTAAAATAGCATACCTAGAATTTTGTTTAACAAAAGAGGAGCAACGCTCACGAAGGCTGTCAAGTGCACATCCTCCCAGGCTTACACAATCAATGTCTTTTCCTACAAGAAATTGCCTCTCCAAAGGTTTCCGCACATCAAACTCATTGCAGTATTCATGTTTCGAATCTGCAAAAAAAAAAAAAAAACGGGATCACTATTTTCCTTCAACTGTACACCTTTTGCATCGAGGTTATTTCATACATCTAACTTTCAACGAAAACAACGAAGTGTATTCGAGTGATTCAATGAGCTAAAAAGTGAAGGTAAACCACAATCTAACAAAAAATTACCTCCATTTACTGATTGATTATCCCCAAAATATTTCTTATACTGCCAAGCAATCCTCAAGCCTTTATCCTACCATCAAACACCATGGAAGGCATAAATTGGATTGCATAATTGTGCAAAAAAATGAAGTTCGGAAAAAATATCAAACACAAATTTTGGAACAAGCTTAAATACCTGTTCAGTAGGTTGGTCACGAGGTTTGTTGTCTTTTGGAGAAAAAGGATTAGGCAAAGTTCCCAAAAACCCTCTTGGGTCTTGGGACGGACTAGCATACAAGAGAGGCTGCTTATGCACCAATCCTTGTGCCATAAAATTTCTCAACAATAGCATATGATGAGGTGCTTCAGAGTCCTCCATTACCATAACTAAGCTGCCTAAACAGAACCCACCTCCTAAAATTCCTGATTGTTGTAGATAAAAACACATTTCGAAATAGTTATAACATCATAAAGAAAACATTTTGGTCATGCCAAAAAAAAAGGCGACAGTTTTAGAACAAATGTGTCCCTTAATCTAAACAGCCGGAAAACAAAATTATCCTCAAAAGATGACATTTTGATTGATAGACATTACAAAAGAAATGAAAGGTTGCACACTAATTGCATAATAACATGAAAAGTGTCACATTTTCATCGAGAACTATCAAAAAGAAAGGAGCTTAACAACCGGAAAAATGTCACGGAAAGCTTACTATCAAGGTCTGGTATGCCAGAGGAGACAAAAACCGAGCCATTGGGTCCAGGCTTGAGACCTGGAACCTGGGAAGCAGGACCCGCCGAAGAACTGCGTGAGAAGCTACTGACTCTAACCTTGTTAGTGGCCATGTTTCTTCCAACGAGTGAGTCACAGCCGTGATTCTGTCATTTCATCAAGAACAAGAGATCATCATTGCACAAAATTATAAGCCATCACTACATATTGTTTTAACCGAAACCACTAAAAGCAATTGAAATCCAGGGGAAGAAATTGCACAAAAAATTATTGAAAACCTAAGCTGGTGGACAAGCTTTCGTGCTTTGAGTTTGATTCTATGCACACCAACTAACCACATATAATCACCTCAAGAAATTGGAACTTCCGGTTCATACTAAATACAGGAACAACTGATTCTTTAACTCTATTATCATAGCGAAACACAAGAAAAGAACATCAAGCGTTTCCAAAAAAACTGCCAACCACTAATTAAGTGGAGCATGCAACAAATTTAGCCTCAACTTCTTAAACCCTAGGGTTTACATATTCCCAACTCAAACGCCTTAACTTTGGCACTAATACTCATTCAAAAATGGTTTTTCTAAAGTGCGCCTACATTAATTAAAGAAAAATTTACCGGAATAAATCATGAGAAATTGAAATATAAACCCATATTCACCATATTTCTTGTAAATTTTTCTTTAATTTAGTTTATTAACACGTATCCATTTGACCCACGATAGAAAAACCGATACAAAATTAAGAATTCATAACACAATCTGAGCATCATAACACATAATCGCATTGAAAGAATCAAGGGTCGGAAATGAAGTTGAAATCATGGTAACACAGGGAGGCGTCTTCTATGGTGCTTGGACTTGAAACCGGAAAATCGACAGTTCAATTTGTCGGAGAAGCAGTTCAGACGTGGAATTGATGAAATATTAACCAAAAAAGCATGCGATTGAAGAAAGAACTGAATTGGAAAAGTTTGTACCTTGAATCGACAATCAAATGATTGAAGGAAGGATGAAACGGGAAATTAGTGATCGGATGCTTAGAGTGAACTCAGTGGAGCACCGGCGACGGCAAGAATGTTGAGATGTAGAGAAATCGAATTGGGGTTTGATTTTAGGGTTTAGTGATATTAGGAGGGAAATTGAAATTGAAATTGATTAGAGTGAGTGACTAGATTAGGGGGAAGTCTTTTTCCTTCTTTTTTTTCAAATACTGAACCGTCATTTAGAAACCGTCTCTCATTGACCATTTAAACGGGATTGACATAGGGTCGATAGGGAATTAGGGATTGACATAGGGAATTAGGGATAGGAATTAGGTCATTTAGCACTCGTCATCCACACGAGTATAAAACCGTTCACCTGCACGTCTGCACTTGCTTGGCGGGTATAATACCTAGAGAGTTAGAGGACTCGACTCGTATAATTAAGACGCTTCGGGTATGAAACACTATGATACTAGGCGGTGTGGTGCATGTATGTACGAGTATTATGTACCTCCACGGTTCCACCCAATTAACCAGTATGGGTAGCGTTTTCACTTCTATATACGTTCTTCCATCTGCGTAACCAACACCTATACCTACCTCAAGTAATGCGGATATGGTCCATTATCCACCTTTACCCGTTCCACCGACATTCCTATGTAGAGTTAAAATCGATTAAATACTTACTTCATTCCCTAGTTCTCCACCAAATATTGAGATCTCGGAGATATCCATTTCATTTTGAGAAACTCAGCCGAAGAGTCCGGTGACAACTTCTCGTCATATGGATACTCCACATGGAGTACTTCGTACTTCATACTACCATATTTTACCGTTAAAACGGATATCATCCGATCTTAGATAAGAATGCGAGTTAGATTAAACCTACTACGTGTTAACCAAGGAATATTCTTGTGGTTAAACGATGGTTGACGTTATGTCATGTGTTGCTTTCCCATGTCCTTTTGATGTCCAACTACCAAAACACAAGTACACACAACCAACTATACAGCGCACAATTCTTCTTCCTTCTTCTTCTATACTCCAAAGCATCTTCCTTCAACTTTTGGTCAAGCTTCTTTCTTTCTCCACCTTTCTTCCAACTTCCCTTAATCCCTGCATAAATCCCAGGTAGTACTATAATCTTGAACCAACTTCTTAATCTCATTGTTTGATTCTTGTTTAAAACCCATTTAAATGCATAAAGTTGTCTTCTTTTTCCAATTTACAGGGTATATCATACTCCCTCCGGTTTTAAATGGTTGTCCCGTTTCATGAATATATGTGGGGAGTATTATATTGAAACAGGACAATCATTTAAAACCGGTTTCTGTAATTCTGTGTGATTAATTTGATGAAGGGTTAATGTTGGTTTGATATGGGGTTTATGTCTCTTGATTGATTTGATTCTGTAACTGTAAATCATCACCATTTCAACAATTTCTCCTTTTCACCATGTCTTTCACCATTTATTTACCTGTAATAGCTATATGCCTATATTGTGCAAGAATATAGATGGAGTAATCTGTCATTTGTTCTATATTGGTCCTGAACTCCTGATATGATTGATCTTTGCTCTTTATTCATGATTAGAGAGGTCTGTCATGTTGGAAACACTATTGAGAGACCGTCTCTTCGAAGATTACGCCAATTATGCCAATTAACATGATACCTGTACCCTTCTGGTTGTTTACTTCTCAGAATATTGTAGTAGCATTCAGTAGTGGATCGGAGTAGCCTGTCTATTGTAATTCTGCATCAGCTTAGCCTTGACCTTACAAGGTTGAACACCCTTATGTAGAGTATATTCGGGGGAGGAGATTCCGTTAATCTGATCCAATCCAAGGCTTTGAAAGTCATAAAGAATCAAACTTTTCTAGTCATTACAAGGGTGATCACGGGTTTCTGCAATTTGAACAGGATTAGAGCGGATATAGGGTCAAAATTTTCTACATTTCATACCTGACTTGTTCTCTTTTCTCTCTTTCATACAGTCAGGTTCGTATTATGGTTTTTTCGAGGATTGGCTGTCATATCGGAGGTTTTCCCTAAGTTTATTTCGTTACATGGCTAAAAAGCAGCAGCATATCGCTATATATACCACAGCCAGTCTACCATGGTTGACAGGTACTGCTGTGAATCCGTTGTTCCGTGCTTGTTATCTAGCAAAACAAGGGGAACGGAAGATTACTTTAGTTATTCCTTGGCTCTCTCCAAACGATCAAGGCCTCGTATACCCTGATAACATAAAGTTCCAGTCAGCCACGGAGCATGAGGCCTACGTGCGCAAATGGCTTGAAGATAGGACTAGATTCATTTCCCGATTTGACATAAAGTTTTATCCTGGGAGGGTAATTATTCCTCCTGTGTGTTTGCAGCTTCCTTTGTCTTACTGTCAACGTATCAAGTATAATTTGTGATTGATTCAGAATGTTACATGTGTTGCAGTTTTCCATCGACAAAAGAAGCATTCTTCCTGTCGGTGATATTACGGAAATCATACCTGATGAAGAGGCAGACATTGCTGTCCTTGAAGAGCCTGAGCATCTTACATGGTATCATCATGGAAAAAAATGGAAAGCGAAATTTCGGATGGTAATTGGAGTTGTCCACACTAATTACTTGGAATATGTTCGACGAGAGAAGAATGCTGCTGAAGCATTTCTTGTGAAGCATATCAACAGTTGGGTAGTCAGTATCTACTGTCACAAGGTACTCTTCAGTTCAGTTCGTCTTCCCTTCAGCCAATAAGAATGAGGCCATAAGCCCATAATGTCCTTACTTGCTTTCTTTTTTGGTTAAACAACTACGTACCCTTGATGGACTTCACCCTCCGTTACTAAAGTATCGATCTTTTGTTTCTTGGTAGCGTTCTTTGTATGATTAAAACTGTATCAAAGTCGTTCATGGGGCCCTTGATGCTTCTCTTTACTGATTCAGTTTGATTAAGTTTCCAAATATTCTGCAGTTTATACTTTATACATACGTGATTATATTGACAGGTAATACGGTTGTCTGGAGCGACACAAGATCTTCCCAGATCTGTAATATGCAATGTTCATGGAGTGAGCCCTAAATTTCTTGATATAGGCATGCAAAAGAAAGAAGAACATGAACAACGGAAACCCGGCTTCAGCAAAGGAGCCTACTATATCGGTAAAATGATTTGGAGTAAGGGATATCGAGAGCTGCTTAAACTCCTTAAGAATAATCAGAAGGAGCTAGCTGGTCTGGAAGTTGATCTCTATGGTAACGGAGAGGACTCTAATGAAGTCAAGGAAGCTGCAAAGAAGCTGCAACTCTCTGTACGAGTTCATCCTGGCCGTGATCACAGCGACCCTTTATTCCACAAGTAAGCTTAACTATGACTTAAAAACCGTATTTCATGAATCAACCCTTTTGACAAATTTTACATAATATATCCGATAATGCTATTTTGAATCCTTTCAGTTACAAAGTGTTCCTCAACCCAAGCACGACTGACGTAGTCTGCACTACAACAGCAGAAGCACTAGCAATGGGAAAGATCGTTGTCTGCGCGAATCACCCATCCAACGAATTCTTCAAACAGTTCCCCAACTGTCGCACCTACGACACTAGCGATGGGTTTGTTACCTTAACATGCAAAGCCCTCAGTGAAGAACCCGCCCCACTGACCGACTCACAGATGCACACATTATCCTGGGAAGCAGCAACTGAACGGTTTCTAAAGGCGGCTGAATTGGATCAAGGCACGATTACAACGAAACCCTCTACAAAGTTTGCATCTTTGTCGTCTTCCAGTATGAAAAGGAGATGGGAAGATGCATCGGTTTACATACATACTGCAGTTGTTGGCAACGAGCTCAGTCGTAGGGCATTGGGTGCTGTTCCTGGTACCCTGCACCCCGATGAAGCGCTATGTAGGGAGTTAGGGCTGCCTTCTCATCCTGATACAAAGTGCTGCACAAAATGACATGACATTGAATCCCTGAAATTGCTTCTTTTGTGATTATACTTCACCTGTATTTTTAGTCAGTTGGTCATGATGGATACGTTTTGATGAATATATCCGTTACAAAGTTATAACGGGTCAGATATCACTCATATAACGGATATACTCGTCACAAACAAGAATTTGTGGTTTTAATATAATAGCCTGTTTGAAGTCATCTTTCTAACGGATATACTCGTCACATTTTTTCGGTCATGTACAATTCTTACACGAAATCATCGGATTCGGGTTGAGGCTTGTAAAGGGTTAATAACCTAACACGGACCCAACACGAGACTTAATTGTGTTGGGTTTTGGTCAACGGATTCACAAACCGTTCACACAGACACAAACTGAAAATTGAATAAATAAAATTAATTAATTAATTTGAGTTAATACGAAAGTTTAGTTTAATTTAATTAATTATTTTGTCCAAGTAAAGAAAATACGGGTGAATCCGAATTACAAAATGGATTATTTATTTAGATAATAAATCCAAAAAGAAAACAAATTGGACCGATATCACTAATAAGTCCACAAATAGATCCGTGACTACAAAGTCCACCAAATATACTTCACTTACACGGCTCTTGGAGAAGTAGAGGGTTAGTAAAGAACCAAAAGCTATATAAACAACCCCAAGTTTGCCCTCATGTCACAATTTCTGGATACCAATATCGAAGCCTGGCCTATCGAGATCGAAACAAGGTACTCTCTTCAAGATCAACCTACTTCTTTCTCTTTTTTGTTTAAATTTTTCATTATTGAATATCAACGATAAGGAGCCGGTTAACTAGAAAACCTTCATCTATCTTCCTTTTTTTTTTTTTTTTTTTTCGATTAGTATTATAGAAGCCATGAAAAAATGCTTTAATTTTCTTGTTGTTTTGGCTTTCATGAACGATGACGGAACACTCAAGGATCTAGAAAGTCACAACCGTTCACTATTACCGGTAATAGCAGGTCATAATTTTGGGCATAGTTTATAAGATTATTCTAAGAAGTCCCTTTATCGTTGGTATTATTGTCATGAAATAACCTTTCGTTAATATCGAATTTCCATGTTGGAGTGCAGAAGGCATCATGATGAAGTGGTGGTTGATAATATTGGTGGTTTGCATAAGCGTTTGGTTTTGTGGCGTGGTTCACTGGATGGGAGAAGTGATGGGACAAGGGATAGATAAAATTTACAAGATTTGTGAGGGGGTGAACAGCTTGGTGGCAACGGAGCGAAAACTGGTACAGGAAGTGGCCGAAGTGAAGGCGGAGTTGAAAGCTGCCAATCAAAAGATGGATTCCACCCTTGGGATACGACCACCGTCACTGCCAACTACGGAGTATCTCCCATGAACTCGTTGATGCTGTACAAAGGAGCGCATACTTAGACCATGTTCTTTTGGACTTATATTCAGTTAGTTTCAGTTCAGTTCAGTTTTAGGAGACATATTTTGTCTATATATTTCAATCAGTTTTAATTAAGTTCATTCAGTTTCAGTCCAAAAGAACAGAGCCTTACTAGTACTAGTCATAGGGTGGATTTGAACTAGTCCTAAGAATCCTTCTCTTAGGAGGGAAGAAGAGATGGTCTCTCAGTACTACTTTGTAGGTTGTTTGTACCTATTTTATTATTAGATGTTTCTCGAAATGGTAATTTTATTTTGTACTTGTTTTTATAGTAATCGTACCCCTTTTATATTTTTATATTCTTTGAGACCTACTCTTTTTGCTCTTTGAATAAAAAAGACATTATTAGGCCTAGTTAATGTGAGAGACAATCTCTCATTGCTCAATGGCTCGTACTAATTAGTTTCATCAAAGCTTTATATATAGTACTCCACTATGCATTTTTTACATGTAAGTTTCTTTAATACCCCTAAACTTTATTATTGATTATATTTTTGACGTTTTATTGTCAAATCAAATGATAACAACTGGATGGAAATAAAAAATTGGGGCGCTATTTAAATTAATAATAAAATTCAAGGTACCATCTATAGTCTATAGACATAGAAAAGGTAGGATGAAAAGTACAGGGATAATAGGTAGAAAGTGAAAAGTATGTAGAAAGTGAAAAGTATAGAGGTAACGTGTAGAAAATTCCTTTGTTTTTTATCATTTAAAATGAACATATCTAACTTTAACTTTAAGTTTAAAGTACATGAAATGATCTTTACTTAGATAAAATTGACAAATTATTTGGTATCATTATTTTATCTACAATCGTTTTAAATTTTAGACGGACATATTCGTCAAATTTGGAATGAATTTTAAAGACTGGCCCCATCCAGCGATTATCTAGTTTGATCTGCCGCCACTCTCACACAAATCCCCTCCACCGTCACTTCACTTCACTGATTCAACACTCTACTCACTCAAAAACCACTTCAATTTCAATTTCAATTTCAATTGAATCTCATTGTTCTTGCCTCATTTCAATCCAACAGATCGATCTTAATCAATTCAAAACACAACCCTTCTCAATTAACATTAAATCAACCCGACCCATATAAATCAATCAAGCAATGGGTCATATAAATCTGGGATCACCCAAAAAATTCCCCAAAAGATGGAAAATCTTAGACATAGTTACATTCTTCTTCTTCTTCCTAGTAATCCTGTTTTTTCTACTAGTATTCACCCGTTTGGGGGACCCACTTGCAGCTTCGGGTCGGCAGACGTTGCTCCGGGCCTCAGCATCGGATCCGAAGCAAAGGGGGAAGCTGGTGGAAGCCATTGAAGAAGGTGTAAGGAAGGAGTTGATTGAGGTTTGCCCTAGTGAAGATTATTATGTTGATTATATGCCATGTGAGGATCCTAAGAGGAACAGTCAGTTGAGTAGAGTTATGAACTTTTATAGGGAAAGACATTGTCCTAAATCTTTGGAGGAACCCCTTTGTTTGATCCCACCTCCTAAGGGATACAAGGTTCCTGTTCAATGGCCTCATAGTTTGCACAAGGTATGAGCTTTTTTCCGATTCTTCTATGAGACGGTCTCACGATAAATTCCGTGGGTAGTTGATTTAGTTGGTTACTATATGATCGGAGGTTTTAGCTTAAGTTGGTATAAGTGTGCACATGATATAATCTTTTTTGCGAATTCTCGTATGAGACGGTTTCATGATAAGATTACAATGATTAGATTAGGATGATGGTCATTGGTGTAGTGGATAGTTGGTTACTATTTGTTCGGAGATTTTAGCTTAAGTTGGTATAAGTGTGCACAAGGTATAATCTTTTTGCGAATTCTTGTATGAGACGGTTTCAATGTTTCGTGATAAGATTACAATGATTAGATTAGGATGATGGTCATTGGTGTAGTGGGTAGTTGGTTACTATTTGATCGGAGATTTTAGCTTAAGTTGGTGTGAGTGTGCCCAAGGTATAATCTTTTTACGAATTTTGGTATGAGACGGTTTCAGGATAAGATTACCATTATGATCATTGGTGACTTGGTATAGTGGGTAGTTGTTAGTTTTTGAAAGGTTATAAACTTGATTTAGTTGATTATATGATTGAAGGTTTTAGCTTAAGTTGTTATGAGTGTGCAAAAGGTATAATCTTTTTGCAAATTCTTGTGTGAGACGGTCTCATGATAAGATTACAATTACGGTCACTGGTGACTTGGTGTAGTGGGTAGTTGTTAGTTTTTGAAAGGTTATAAACTTGATTTAGTTGGTTACTATATGATCGGAGGTTTTAGCTGAAGTTGGTATGAGTTTGCACAAGGCGTAATCTTTTTGCGAATTCTTGTATGTGATGGTCTCATGATAAGATTACGATGAGGGACATTGGTGTAGTTGAATTAGTTGATTATATGATCGAAGGTTTTAGCTTAAGTTGGAATGAGTGTGCACACGATATAATCTTTTTGCGAATTTTTGTATGAGACAATCTCATTATAAGATTATGATGAGGGCCATTGGTGTAGTTGGTAATTTGTTAGTTTTTGAAAAGTTATATACTTGAATTAGTGGGCTACATGATTGAAGGTTTTAGCTTAAGTTGGTATGAGTGTGCACAAGGTCCAAACTATTTGGGAATTCTTGTATGAGTCGGTCTCCTAATAAAACGATAAGATGCTGATGAGATTGGTCAAAGTAATGGATAGTTGTTAGTTTATCAAAAGGGTTATACTTGTGTGAGTTGATGATGATTGAAGTTCTTTGCTTAAACTGTCTAAGTGGGTCTAGTTACTTTCCGTTGTTATTGAAGGATCGTCTATTCCAAGATTTTGTAGTTTTGATTTTGTGGTTGTAGTGCATGTTGTGATCATTTTATTTTATGTTGATGATATGTGAATCTATTTTTAGTAAGATTTGCTTTACTTGTGCAATGTGTTATGTCTTCTTTTAGTAAGATATGAACTTGTTGCGCTGCTTTTGCTGTAACCATCCAATCTAGGAGTATCATATTACATACAAATGTCTGATATTTTGATCATCCTTTTGAGGTATTGAAGTTATCTTGCGCGAACGCTCAATATATGAATCTTTTTGGTTTCTCCACAGATTTGGCACTCAAATATGCCATACGACAAGATTGCGGACCGAAAAGGTCATCAAGGATGGATGAAGAAAGAAGGGCCGCACTTTATTTTTCCTGGTGGGGGGACTATGTTTCCCGATGGAGCAGTACAGTATATAGAGAAACTTGGGCAGTATATTCCCATCACTGGTGGAGTCTTGAGGACAGCTCTCGACATGGGATGTGGGGTAAGGCCGTAAGGTACTTAAAAATGTCGTTTCTATCGCTACTCCCAGGTTTCTCGTTTGTGATATTGAATAATTTCCTCTTCACACAGGTTGCTAGTTTTGGGGGATTTCTACTTTCGGAGAATATTATGACACTTTCTTTTGCTCCAAGAGACTCGCATAAATCTCAAATCCAATTTGCTTTAGAAAGAGGAGTTCCCGCTATGGTTGCTATGCTTGGCACACGTCGACTTCCTTTTCCTGCATTCTCATTTGACTTGGTCCACTGCTCACGATGTTTGATCCCGTTCACTGCCTATAGTGAGTATATTCTACAACATTGACCTACAATATCTCACAATATAACGAATAACCGAATATACACCATATACAACTTTTTGTAAAATAGATTAAATGAAAATAATTTGTTTACTATCACATTGTATTTCTTCATATGTTTAGAAATCAATGATCAACAAAGTCCAATGGATTGATTTCATACGGAAAATATGACTTGCAGATGCATCATACTTCCTTGAAGTGGATCGTGTGCTTCGTCCAGGAGGATATGTGGTGATTTCTGGCCCTCCTGTGCAATGGAACAAACAAGACAAAGAATGGGCTGATCTCCAGGCTATCGCTAGAGCATTGTGTTACGAACTAATTGCAGTCGATGGGAATACTGTTGTATGGAAAAAGCCTTTAGGGGATGCATGTTTTCCTAACCAAAATGAATTCGGGGTCGGATTGTGCGATGAATCTGATGATCCCAGTTATGCATGGTATGCTCCGTATTACTTCAGATATTGATTCATGTTAGCCGACCCCAAACCTTTTTGGGACTAAGGCTCTGATATTGTTGTTGTAGTACTGGTAACCCCGGATATATCACACGTGATGCATGTTGCCTCACTTCACAGGTACTTTAACCTAAAAAAATGTGTGAGTAGGACATCCTACGTGAAAGGCGACATTAGTGTTGGGGCTATACCAAAATGGCCAAAGAGGCTAACAAAAGCTTCTTCCCGGGTTACTCAAATTAAGAACGGAGTTGATGTCTTTGAAGCTGATGCCAGACGGTGGACTAGGAGAATTACCTACTACAAAAACTCATTGAAGTTAAAGCTTGGAACTTCAGCTGTGCGCAACGTAATGGACATGAACGCGTTTTTTGGAGGTTTTGCAGCCGCTCTTGTGTCTGATCCTGTGTGGGTTATGAACGTTGTTCCTCCTCATACACGTTCAACGTTGGATGTCATTTTCGACCGAGGCTTGATTGGAGTTTACCATGACTGGTAAGTTAACCACAGTATATTATACTCCATTATTTACTCCGTACATGAAAGTCTCTGGTAAATGACTAAGTCATTATTTGATGTTTTATTTGGGTTGAATAGGTGCGAGCCTTTCTCGACATATCCTAGGACTTACGATTTCCTCCACGTATCTGGAATCGAGTCACTCATAAAAGATTCAGCTTCGGGCAAGAAGAGGTACGTTAGATTCAGTTTCATAATGTGGTTTCGGACCCTGTCAGCATCCTAATCACCTTTTCTACCCAAAACCGTTCTTTTTCTATCTGCAGATGTAACATTGTGGATGTGGTGGTGGAAATGGATAGAATATTAAGGCCAGAAGGGACAGTGGTGGTGAGAGATACAGGCGAGGTGATCGACATAGTAAACCGTGTGGCTCACGCTGTAAGGTGGACGACCACAATCCACGAGAGAGAGCCAGAGTCGACCGGGAATGATAGAATCCTAGTGGCAACCAAGCCCTTGTGGAAGGTAGACCTATAGAGTATAGGCTTCAGTGCTTCACCATGTATGTAGTGTGTACTATTCCTTTGTAAGTGTAAAACATTGATTCAACATTTACCCACTAGTTCTATTAGTAAATGTAAAATTTTACTGGGTTGTACTACTTTTTACAGCCGTATAATTTATATACTGTACTTACTGAGTATATTCGAGAGCCAAATTCTGCAATTACTCCATAATTTTACTGGGTTGTACTGTAATTTTTTGAAAACCGCGATTATAATTTATAATGCTAACAGTATTCGATCTACAAATGATGAGTTCTTTTTCACGACTTTCCCTGCCGTTTACCAATTGATTAATCCTACTTCAGTTCGAGTAAAGTTTCTCTCCATTACCTTTCATTACTTTTTTTTTGGTATAAAGAAGCACGCACTTAGTCGCAGATGAGAATCGAACCCCTAACCTCTTAATCAGGGTAAGAAAGCTCTAACCACGTGAGCTGAACCTTCTTCTCTACCTTCCATTACTTTTGGATGGTTTAGATTCGTTTCAAAACGATCCAACAGTAATCGGTTTTGATGAGGTGGAGTATGATTAATGATATTATATTATTGTATTAGAGGTAATGTAAGTAATGGAGAGAAAAATTAATGGAGATGATCCATTTTCGTTCAATTCAATTTAGTCCACTCCACTTCTGTCTACTTGAATCCATTTAAAAAAAAACATTTCAGTTGAGTACTTGACTAGCCCAAGAATTTGGTCAAGTCAAAATCAAGAAAGTTTGCAGATTTGAATTTCTGTTTTTAGTTGCTCAGTCAATAATGTGACTGGGTGGAACTTGGAAGAACTATGAGAATGAGACCCAACTAAAAATGGAAGTATTATTCTTAGTTATTCAATTCAAAATAAAAAGGGTAGGAGTTCACTTTATTGACTCTGAAATATCCAAACCTCACATTCATATTGCCCAATATTTTTAGCTACGGTTTTTCTAACGTGTGTTCACTGGACACGTGTTAATAAGTTAATTAAAGCAACAATTACATGAATATTATCATGATAAATTGAAATATTAAGTTCTATTTACCATACTTAGACGATATCTATGTTAATGTTGCTTTAATTAGCTTATTAACGTGTGCCCAGTGGACACACGTTAGAAAAACCGTTTTAGCTAATACCCCTGCAGATTTACTCCTTACAAGTGGCCAGAGTAGAAAGTATTAAAAAATGAAGATGTGAGAGACGAATATGAAAAGAATAGAAGGAAGTGAGAAGAACAATAAAAAAAAGTCCCAAAGAGAAAATTGGGTATAAGTATAAGATTAATAAATGGAAGGAATAGATCATATATAAAACCGTCCGATAATAAATGGAGTAGAAGTCATCCTAAATACGGAATACTTAATTAACGTGTTCCTATATACGATACTCTGTACATGCATGCAAAATAATAATCGTTTTCTGATCATATAATGTGATTAAAACTCGTAAGCAAAATAATATGAGTGATTCTCTAACGATACGTGTTTCCCGAAAGAGATATATATTGCATACGGAGTTACTTATATCCCAACATTGACATCAAATATTGGTCATGTTTTTGTCATCTACTCGTATTAAAGATTTAGAACTTGACTTGAAAGTTTCAAAATCAAGATAATACCTAATTAAGTCAAAATAAATGCAAAATGAATACGGAAGTCATTAATTGTGATATTACGTATATCCTCATTGCCCTAAATTATTAAAACCAAAAGCTGTGGACTATTATTGACTCATTATCCCATTCCAATATACAGTACGAGTATATATTTGTGGATTCCTTGGTTTGTGGAGCTACTCGATCTACCAATTCTCATCAAACATTTTAATTTTTTTTATCATTGTGTACTTGGTATAATATTTTACTACCACAAATCAATGATAAATATAATCCCATGAACTAAAAAATTAATTAAATGAACAAAAAAAAGTCTTAAGGTCCTAAATTTAGTCTTTAATTTATACTTGTACCAAATTTGAAAGGTCCTAAAATTTTCAAATATATATGTACTCTGTATTATTTATTTTTTTGTAAAAATTGAAATCGGAGATGTGAAGTATAATAAATGTAACTAATAACCAACAAAAATAAAAAAACAGAAAACAAAAAAAGAAACACTAACTCAGTGAAAGACGATTTTTCATGAGACAGTCTCATTGAGAATGAGTTCAAATTAAAGTTAATCTGTGATTGCATATAATAATAATTATTATTATTATTTTGTGATGAGGGAACCCGCAACCGCTACCTTTGGTGCGCTCTGGGTAAACCCCGAGTGTACGCAATAGCCTGCACATCATGTAAACCGCCCTTTGGACGACAGACTCGAAGTCTAGATAGCATAGCCTCAAGCCATACAACTCCCACAAGAACGCTCTTGCAGGGGCTTGAACCTTAAATCCATGGAGTTGTAACCCCATGCTTTAACCACTAGGCTCCACCCTTGCGGGCTGTGATTGCATATTTGCATTGCATGTACTGATATACATAATACATGTAATTAGATTCGAATAATGAGGGTTGAGACCAAATTAAAGAGATTCCAATAATGAGGGTACGGTGGTATTGAATATTCCTAGGAAGACTCGATCCATGGATCAGCACCAGCATGCATATAATTACAGACTTAACAGTAACACTTATCGTACTATTTACGCTTAGCTGCTAATCCAGTTGTCAGATTCACTTCAAACCCGCATAATTAATGACACCTTCTAATTTCACTTAATTATTCATTTTAATATTCTCTAATTAATTAATTCATTCATGGATCAGAGCAGCTATACATGGAGTGATAGCCTATCTACGTATGTACAGTAATTATTTCAAGGAAAAAAAAATCTCGGCATGAGTATGACCCCAAATTTATGATGGTCGCGATTTCAAAATCATAAAATTAGAAATATTTAATTCATAATAAAATTTTATATTATTGTATCAGAATATGAAAAATCTATTTTAATTAATTATAGGCTCCGTCTCATATTTATGACTGAGACGTGTATAGACTGGAGTATATAGTAAGATCGTTCTAATCATAAAATTGCAACTCGATAAGCTAAGAGAGAACAATGTTGGACACTTGGACATAATCATGTTCACATTGAATCCATATACCTCTCCTATTTAATTCAATGATTATATTCTCTAATTGAAGTCGACTTTAATTTGCAACATAACATATCGACATCAATTATACTACATACTTAAATTGAAAAATGTTATATGTTGTCACATATTATTGTATCACATAGATTTGTTTGCAAAACTTGTATTTTCAAACTCTATTGTTTGAAAATTATATTAAAACGAGTTATAAATGTTAGATGAGATAAAAGTAAGTTAGCAAATTAAAATATCTAAAAAGACGATTGACATGCATGCTTGTCTCATCTATCCAAATTAAGTTTTGTTTATAAACCCGTCTTAAGAGAGATCAGCTGATCGCTCGCTCGGTTATTGCTTGAGGTGAGGGTGAAGCCAAAAACAAAGGTAAGAGAGTAATAAAGAAGATTGACAATTGAAGATCCAAATGTAATAATAATTATTCCAAGGAAGAAGATGATTAATGTGCGACACCCACAAATATTGCTGCATGGTTTAGTTTGAGTATTAATTGAATATTAATGACTTGTTGGGTACGTACCTACGTTGAAATTGGTGCGTTATGCGTTGGTGCACCACTGGATTATTGCATGTGATCTTCCTAATTAGGTCACCGTTCCTTTGTATGTGTATCTATACTCACATTTTTGTACTATGTAAGACACCCTTTATACCCTCACAAATTCTTCTAACGAAAATATCCGTCACAAACTTATACTCCCTCCATTCCAGTGAATTGTTTGTCTTTCTTTTTGGCACCAAGGTTAAGGGAACGAATGAGGGAGTGACATGTAGAGCAAAACTCATGAGAATGATCAAATTGCATATAAAAAACATTCCTAAAATAGAAAGACAAACAATTCAATATATAAGACGCCCCAATATGAAATAGGCAAACAATTCATTGGGACGGAGGGAGTAACGAGTTAAATAGGTATTGTATCAAATAAGAGGGATAATTGGAAAAGACAAAAGTAGTAAAGTTTATGGAGACTAGGAAAACAATGTCCTATCTAATTAAATCGAAATTATTTGACCCATTTTAATCTTATTACCAATATAAAAAACCAACTATTGACTTCACCTCATATATTTATTGAATTCATGACACCAACCCTTGAATTTTGGTATACTTCTGTATAATTTAGTTTAAGTCATACATTGTCTAAATCTCTAACAACTTTGCCCTAGAATTATATTCGCTCCGTCCACCACTAAGATTGTCACATTTCATTAAAATACTCCTCGTATATAATAAGAAAATGAGACAATCTTTCTGGGACGGAACGAGGTAGGAGTATACTTGTAAATTAGAAGTATATTGCATATGAGACCGACTCGAATAATTGTATGTGTTTTATTCGCATTCGTATATTTCTAAGATTATTGTAGAATTAAATATTTAACTGTGAAGATTATCGGATTATTCCCACAAAAAAGACATTTTTCATGAGTTTTATCTCATTTTTAAGGCAACAAAAATAGAATTTATATTAAAATAAAAAAAATCTAACTTTGTGGATCGATCACGGATCATTTCGTTATATTTCTTTCATTACTATATGGATAAAATCATCTAGCACGCAACTTGAATATTCCCGCTTTCATATACACCCTCTATCTCGTTCATTTATCTGTTTTTTATATTCATGTGACGAATATTTTAATCATAGATAAATAAATGAACGAGACAGAGGATCTAAGTTTATATATATATAGATCAAATTAGGAAGGTTCCCACAATGCACAAATTCTTACTTGTGACGGTCATACCCGACGGGTCATCAAATACTACCCTTAGCTTGTAGGGAGATAAGACAGGAGCAAAATGCCTAGGAGATGGCACTGTGTTTTGTCTTATCTAACCACATGGATAATATTTGACTTGTCACAAATTTCGAATATATCTGTCACAAGCAAGATCAGCCTTGATGCCGACAATGTAGGCTAAGTAGCTATAGAAAAAATGAATGCCCTAATTCAACTTGTAATAATCTACTCTTGTACTAGCTAGTTATTGTATTTTACTGTATTTTTTCTGATAGGGCAGAAATTAACAGACTACTTACATAGTACAAATACATTAAAAGGGCTAATTAAGGGTGATTCTTGGCTTTCAAGCTTATCTACATCATATGCTTCGTTCTTCTCCGTACTAATGGAATACCCTTTAATTGGATGCATTGGGATTTGATTTACGATTATTATATTCTACTCTAATTTTTTAACTTCCTTAATTTATTTTTTCTAATGATTATTTCGAATTCCATCATTTTATTGATTCTCTTTAAACATACGTAGTAAAAAATAAGGTCAAATTTTCGATTCCAACATTATAAATTAAAACTGTTACGGAGTAGTACTAAAATTACATACGAGTGTATGATCGATACTCCCTCTGAGTTTCTAACATTGTCCCATTCGTGTTTTGAGTGAAAAATAAGGAAGAGAAAATGAGTGGTTAAAAAAGAAAGGAAGGAGAGAGAGAAATTTGTGGATAAATGTTAACCACACATTTATGGCCAAATGTAGAAAATAGGTAAAAGATCAAACTCAGCTCAAAAAAGAAAATGAGACAAGGTTAAAAAATCGGAGAGAGTATATTTATCATTAGGTGTATAAGTGTATCAGGTATGTTGTGTTATGTGTATAAGTTCATCATTTTGGAGACTACTTCATCAGATCTATAGATTCATTCGCGAAAGGTTGTGTCAATAAACAACGATATATAGAAGGTTATGCAGAAACACTTTATTCTAATAGTGATCTTTGTCTCAAAGGTGTTCTTTTTTTAATTTTTTACAAATCTGTATTCAGTTCAATTTGACATCATTTGTAGATGCCGGATGACTTATTATTAATGATATTGATCTTCACTTCAAAAAAAAATTACTACGGAGTAATACTTAATTATGGAGTATATTATTAGAATATTTTGTGCAAGTATGACGAAATTATTCACTTATCATCCATTATGGTTTTTTCTATTGACTAATGGAGTACGAGTTTTACTTCTTTCATCCTAATTATATCGTCCTTTTTTTCTTTATTTGTGCATCCTAAATTAATTGTTTCGTTTTCAAAAAAAATAAGTAAAAACAATGAACTCACTATGTTATATGATCCCTACTTAAATAAGTTTTCCATTCTTATTACTCCTATAAAACTTAATTCTTGATTATCTTTAATTAAAATATTTTTTCGTTGTAAATATATACTGTATCACCATCATTTTGCTTAAGAATGTGCCCTAAAAATAGTTGAATGACATAAATAATACTACTCCGTATTACATAAATCTTGAAAAATTTACGAATTAGTATTAAAGTTATTGTTTATTTGTTCAAGACATAATTGAAGACAAAATTAAATGTACGTACACAATTATATTATATATATATGTCCAATTCTTGCATGCATGATGTGCAAATCAATGAAAATGATTACGTACTCTTTTATTAAAAGACGATTGTCACTGAAATAATTATTGTTCCATCATTAAAAATGTTACAATACAAAGATCGATTATTCAACGGCTGTATCATTGTCTCATGTATCTTTAAAATGGAACACATAAATTTGCCTCCTTCAAATACAACACATAAATTATTATTATTATTATTGACGATAAATTTATTCCAATTCGTGCATGCAATAACTACAAGTTCTACCACTAATTAAGTTTACAAAATCCACAAATTACAGAGTAAGACGATATATATTGCATATGTAAAAGGATAATTTATTTAGCTAGCATCGATAAGACCATGTTTTTTTTAGCTCAGTTCAGCTGTTTAGTCACTTTACTACTCTCTCCGGTTCTTTGGAATTGCAACATATTTCTTTTTTAAGGTAGTTTCACTAGAATTGTCACATTTCTATAATGGGTGTGTTTTGTTAGTGGAGATGTTTTACTTTATTAATTGGACCCACCATCCACACTCACAACCTTATTTCATATGCAAAAAGCAAATGTTGCGATTCGGAAGAACCGGAAGGAGTACAATTTAGTGCAGTTTAGTCGTCCCTGGAAGTTCATTTTATATCAGTACTTCATCTCAATTCAACTCATTATACTTCAGTCCAAACGAACATGACCTAAGTAAGTGATCTGTATATACAAAATGATCATTTCACGGTGTGAACGGATCAGACCGTCTCACATAATACCCTTTAATTTGGGTCAAGAGTAACGGAGGATATAAATATTGTAAGTTGTAATAATATTGCATGCATGTGATGATGTTAATGATGTTATTAATATACGTACTACGAGTAATAGTGTACGTACAATAATTACGCAACTGCATTTAAGATGTTCTGAGCCATATTGGAGAGACTTTTTGAAGGATCATTAAGTGCATATCGCGTTAAAATTATTTAATTTATAGGTCTAATGATGAGATTGATGAGTCAATTTAAGATCAAATAAAGATTTTTCTTACTAAAATGCTATTTATAGTAATTAATGAAATAATAATTGGTCTTTAGCTCTATGCAAAACTGCTAATTAAGCGTGAAATTGGTTGGATTAAACAATTCTTAAGCTCGATTATTCTAAATTAATTGACTTGATTAAAAACAGGGTATGTGTAAGCAAGGATGGCGTGGTCGTCAACTCCTCAGCCTAGCTTGAGCAATAATGAAAAACTAATAGGTAAACGGTCTCACACTATATACTCCGTAACCATCTGAAGCATAAAAGTCTAACTCATTATTAACAATAAATATGTAATGTTAAAACTTGTGGTAGCGGCTAGTGGTTAAAACTTGTGGTCATCGGTCCAAGGGTCTCAGGTTCAAGCCCCTGCAAGCGTGAACTTGTGGGAGTTGTATGGCTTGAGACTATGTCTTCGAGACTTCGAGTGACTTCGAGTCTGTCGCCCACGAGCGGTTTACCTGGGTGTGCATGGTTTGCAGGCTATGCGTACACCCGAGGTTTACCCAGAGTGCACCAAAAAGGTAGCGGCTGCGGGTTCCCCCGTTCATCAAAAAAAAAACAAAATGTAATGTTTTTACACGAAAGAGTAAGAGATCAGTATGTTACCGGTCATATAAAACCGTCATATTTTATAAGACGCAAAATTACTCAAAAGTACTCCGAGTAGTAAGTAATAAAAAAAAGTTGTAGACACAAAAAAAGTCCTTTGGCCGTGTTTTACACGTCATTTCAAGTAGTTTATTTGATCAAAGTTTCACTTAGGCTATACGTACTTGTGTAGTTGTTTGACAATTATTAGCTAGTCATTTAACAAATAAGGGCTAGTTTGGTTCATCATGGGAAGATGGAGTTACCAGGAACTTTCACTACAAGAATAGATGGGCCTGGCGTCCATCCATTGGCTTCCGTTAGTGGACGCTGTATGAGTCCTGGCGTCCGCAAACAGACGCTAGAAAGTGGATGCCACGACCAGTCGCCTTTTTTTTAAACGGGCGTCCACTATTGGACGCCAAAGAAATTGGCGTCTGACAGCGGACGCTATGAATGGCGTCTTACTGTGGACGCCAGATGGGCCAAGGTGGCGTCCATAGTCGGACGCCATGTGCATCATGTTGGCGTCCGACTATGGACGCCATCTTGGCCCATCTGGCGTCCACAGTAAGACGCCATTCCCCTGAATAGAAGATCGTCTTTAGTTCCCTCCGGCGTCTGGCTTGGCGTCCGTTATTGGACGCCATTTATGCTGATGCATTACCGTAGCCAAGCGTTCGATGTCTAGCCAAAACCTGCAAAATAAAACAAATCCACAACTGTCGACCATCGACAACACACTCTCAATCAACCAAAACACTTGATCTCCCGCCACATTTACGCTAAAAAACCATTTATATAAAAAAGTTTTAAGATACGGTTTAAAGGTACATAAATCTAAACTAGTTCGAAGATACATAATCCATAAATCCAGTTACAACACCAACAACAAAAAACAATCAGCTAACTGTGAAGCTAGCTGAAGCACCAGAGTTACCGCCATCCCCGCTAAAGGGGTCTCTGTCGTCTGGAGGGGAAGGGGGACGACCTGGGTTGCATTTGTTGAACATGGCCTGAAACATGGCCATCTGTTCCTGCATCTTCTTTATCTGCTCCGCCTGCTCCTTCAGTTGCTGCTTCATGGCCTCCTTTTCTTGGTCGGGCTGCTGAGACTCGGGTGGCGTATACTCCATCTGTGTGGAGGTGCCTAGACGCGCTGTGGGAGGTGTGAAGTACATCCCGTGTGCATTCCCAACACCATACACACTACCTTTCTTGTACCCCTTCACGACCTTGAAATAGGTCTCATTCGGGTCTACTTCGGCACCACTAGTAGAACTCTCGTTATTTGCTAACTCCTCTTGGTAGGCATCCTGCGTACACAACAGTGATTTCAATTCAAGTTATTAGAAAATGAAATCAATAAAGATACTTATCTACCACCTAAAGTAAATATATAGGCACAGTTGATTTGTTTGAAATAGTAAGTACTCACCCAGATTGCCTGATCTCTACTCGTCATAAAAGAAGTCCCTTCCGAGTCGGTCGTCCCCGATGATGTGTCGGGTCGGCCTTCCCCACATGCTCACAGTTCTTCAATTTGTTTTGTGATGCCCTCTCCGATCTGACCTTGAACCCCTGGTCGTCGTGGTACTTAACCTACCTCTCCAACGCCTCACCTGAAGTATGACAACACTAATATATTATTAGTTAATATTGTAAAAGATTGAAGTTAGATTTTTCTTTAAAATTGAGTAATATAAAAAACTACACCTTTCAGGTCTTTCAGCGCAGTCCCCCGCTTGTGGCGCTTGTTCATTACGTCCTTGAAGCGGCGTGAGCAAGTCTCATTGTACCGCTCGTATACCCTTCCTTCGAGCTCCGGCTTCCAACAGAACTTCAACTACAAAATCAAGGCGGATTAGTAATTAGTAAAAGAAATAATAAAAAACTACACATTATGAGTGCGGAACTCGGTAGCAAAAACAGTAAACGAACCCGAAAGTTGTTGAACCACTGCTCGAAGAAGTTTTTCTCTATATGCATCACATCTAAATTGTGACGAAGTAACAAAGTCCTCCAATATGGTAGGTCAAAGAATATGCTACGTTTAAACCAACCATTTTTCAACTTTTTCAGGTCTTTGAACTCCTGATCGGTTCCGTCAACAGTGGACGGGTACTCGGAAATCAACTCCCATATTTCATCTCCTGGGAGTCGATCAGGTGCGTCGTCAAGCACAACCCCACCCTTCTTGAACGCCTTCTTATTCTTCCTATACGGGTGACCCTCTGATAGGAACTGTCTATGACAGTCAAACCAACTAATTTTACTAGAATTTGGGAGATAAAAAGCTTTGCTCTCTTCCATACAACACGGACACGCTTTTTGACCCGCAGTAGACCATCCCGAGAGCATACCGTATGCGGGAAAGTCATTTATAGTCCACAACAAAGCTGCTTTCAACTGAAAGTTTTGTCTAAGAGAGACATCATATGTTTCGACCCCTACCTCCCACATTTGTTTCAATTCCTCAATAACAGGTTGCAAGTAAACATCCAAATGATTTTTTGGATTTTTGGGACCAGGCACAATAAGTGATAGAAAGATGAAAGGCTGTTTTAAACACAACCAAGGAGGTAGGTTATAAGGTGTGATCATCACAGGCCAACAAGAGTACGACTTACCAAATTGGCCGAAAGGTGCAAATCCATCAGTACACAACCCTAGCCTTACATTTCGGGGTTCTGACGCAAAGTGGGGATGTAGTCTATCGAAACGCTTCCACTCCTCGCCGTCACTCGGATGACACATATTCCCTGGTACCCTAATATCCTCCTTGTGCCACCTCATTTGCTCCGCTATTGTTTTTGTGGCATACAATTTTTGAAGCCTTGGTGCAATAGGGAAGTACGTAAGCTGACTTATTGGGATCGGTTTCTTACCCCTAACACCGCTTTTCCCTTTTCTACCCCTCAAAACAATATCCCCCTCAAGCATCTTATACCTACCCTTACCACATCTCTTACATTCATCTAGCATCGCATCGTCTTTCCAAAATAACATACATCCATCTGGACAAGCATCAATCTTCTGATGCGGGAGTTGAAGGCCCTTCACAACTTTCTTGGTTGTGTAGAAAGTTCGGGTCATGATATTGTCTTTCGGGATTACTCTCTCGAGCAAGGCAGCAATACCATCGACACAGGCAAAGGGTAGGTTGAACTCACATTTAAGGCTGACTACCATAGATGCGACTTCTAACAAAGTCACCTCGCACCCTCCGTATAACGGTTTCTCCGAAGCGTTCAACATGTCGAAGAACGCCTTCGCTCGTGGGTTAGGTTCTTGTGGGTTGGGTGAGTCGTGTTGGTTGGGTGAGTCATTCCCATATGTGTTATCGTTGTTAAACAAGTTGCACTCCACTACGTCAACTATCATACCTCTCAAACCCCCCTCATTTTGACGGTTTTCGGGTTCCTCAGACTGAGCTGGCTCACCATGACAAATCCAATTATAATAATTTGATGAAAAACCATTATAGATGACATGTTCCTTAACTACAAGGACATCAAAAAATTTAATGTTCTTGCATTTAGTGCACGGACACCTAACCTCCCCCCTCGATGCATAGTCTACTGACTTTTTAGCGACCTCGACAAATGATTCCACACCCCTCAAAAATTCTACGGTGGGACGTCTCTTCTTATCAAGTCTACCCTCATACATCCATTTGCGTTCAACTCTCTTCATTTTCTATGTTCAAAAAATATATATAACAAATAAAAGTTTAATTTCCGTAACTTAATTTACAACTTACTAAACGAAAATTTAATCAACACTTAACTTAAACTTAATTTCTCTAACTTCATTTCCATAGTTGAGTGTCCTCAATTTAACTTAATACGTCAAAGTAAACCCATTTTTTTAATTTGCAACTCTCATATTAATTTTTAATTGACCTTACAAAAATTAGTCACCGAATTTATTCACAAATGTAATCACAATTTAATCCCAATTTACAAAAACTGTAGCTAATTTATCAAAGTAATCCAAATTCAACCGAACAAAACACAACAATTCATGGCTCATGTCAGACAGAAATAGCTTAAACAGGTCAAAAAAGGGTCAAATTTTCGAATGCAGAAATCAAATTTCCAAAAGCGCCACTAACACCTATTTACAACCCCAATCAGGATAGAAGTGGTTTCGGGAAAATTCGGCATTATTACGACACCATTTGGTCCGTCCTAAGTCACACAAAACCTCACGGAAGGCCCTAGAGGTGATTCTAGCTCAATTCAACCAACTTCATCAAACCCTATTCATAATTGTGATGGGCAAATCTAATCTACCTAATCAAATTTCAACTAAACTAATCAACCTAAGCGAATTTGGGCTAATTAAACTAATCAACCTAATCGAATTTTAGACCTAAACAATATTAACGAGCAAACTATCAATAAATAACGATAACAATCAAAAATAAGAACTAATTATAATAAATAACAACTAAGTAAAGTAAGAAAACATACCACAAATTAAGAAAAAGAATGAAAATTGGGGAGGAAATTCAAAGGAAATCGGCGAGGGAGTGCGGAGAGAGTTTAGAGAGATAAAAAAAATTTTAGAGAGTGAAGGGGGAGAGGGGGGTGGGCGGGTATTTGTCGCCGAAAACATTTGGACGGGCGTCCACTATCGGACGCCAGGTGGACGCCCGTGTTTTCCCTTTGGCGTCCGACAGTGGACGCCATTTGGGGTATATGGCGTCCGTCTGTGGACGCCTGTTGGCCTGAATTTCGTCCTCCATCCTCAGTCGGACGCCAAGTTTGGCGTCTGACGGTGGACGCCCGGAAGTATTTTCAGACGCCATGTGGGCGTCCATATGCCCAGGACGCCAAAATAGCGGACGCCTGGGACTGTTTTTCTTGTAGTGTTTAAATTCACGTGAATTTGTATTTCATGGGAATTACAAAAATATTGTTTGGTTGCCATATGGGAAATGACTTCATGCGGGGAGTTCTACACACCGAGGGGAGCTTGGTGAATAACTTCCCCATTATGGAGGAAGTGACAATTCCCGGGAAGTGACAATTCCCATGAAATGGGCAACCAAACAACTCTCTGAAAATGCACTTTCCGGGATCTTGTACTTCCCGGTAATTAATTAGATAAGTAACCAAACGAGCCCTAAGATGATGAAAAAACCGAAAATAAAAGGCTACATTAGTACATGTGACATATCAACTGGCTTCATTTTTTTTATACGGAGTATCTTCAATCGATAATATTACGTAATTAGTTATAGGTATTACTCGTATTATGATTTCATCAATTGTTGGAGTAACTCTTCACCTATTTACTATAAATGCGTCACAAGAGGCTGTAATAATGAATTTAGACTATGGCAATTTGGGATGTACTTTTAAAATAAATCCCAACTTACGGAAGAAATCTTAGTCCAGTGATTAAGTTTAAGTACCGTACTACCATGGACAATAAGTCCTAAGTTCGAATCTCTTATATTTTAATGCGACTTAGTGCGTTTTTTTGTTGGATTAAAAAAAATACACCCAAATTTAGGCTTTTAACAACAATAGTATACAATACTACAAGAAAATGGACATAAAAAAAATGAAAAACACAACATTTAACATGTACTCGTAGCATTTCATCTACAAAAATTTCTGTTAATTAATTCAGTAGTACTACCTCCTCTTTTCTATGGTGTTCCACATTTGATTGTGGGAAGAAATTAAGAAAATGGATATATGTGGAGGAAAATGAAGATAGAGAAAAGGAAGTGGGGTCACAAGCAATAAGAACCACAAAATATTTACTAAAAAAGAAAGTGAAACATCTTAGTGAAGTTTCCTAAAAAGGAAATGTGGAAGATCTTAGTGAAGGTAAAGGAGTACTTCCTGTCATTATAAACTTAGATGTGAGGTAAATTAGTAAAAAACTCCAGTATTTTTGTTCTCACTTATTGATTTTTTTGGGACAAATTGGAAAAGTTTGAAGAAGATTAAAGTACAATAATGTTTTTCTTTTACTCCGTATAAGCTACAAATAAAATTAAATACTCCGTATATTGTAAATATACGATTAATGAAATTAATTTAAAATTATATCCTCCAATCAAACTTTTTTTTAATCCATTTTAAAATATATATTCTGTAGTAAATAAAAACAACAAACTTTCCATTTTAACTTTTTGTTCGTCTTATACCAGATGACAATAAAATTGTGATAGACTGAGTATGATATTTTACGAGCGGTGAGTTGATGATCGAGTTGATCATACACGTTAGACTCTGAGACATTTCGAATGTTAGTGACTAAATTCAAGCAAACGGATCGTAGATACTTTATCTTATTTTAGTGATTATATCGTAAGTTCCAAATTCGATGTTTTTTTTTAAGTGCAGATCAATTTCATTAATAATAAACCATACGGCATCTACAAACGATATCAAATTGAACTCATCGCTATTCAAATAATACGCTTCTGCATAGCCTCCTATATATCGCTGTTGATTGACACAGCCTTTCGCGAATGAATCTATAGATCTGATAATATAGTCTTCAAAAGGATGAACTTTCTCTATTTTGACAAATAGTAAACTGAGATCTGACCTCAATTGTATCACCATACGTAGAAATTTCGTTACTCCCATGATCTTGCACATAATTATTGAACTCTCAAAAAGAGATAACAAACCCACAAAAAAAACCCCTCCAAATTCGATGCTCTTCCAACTGAATACTCGTATGTCTTAGCAAGTGGTTAAGACTTAGGGGTGTTAATGAGATGAGACAGCTCGCGAGCAGCTCGAGCTCGACTCGGTCAAAGCTCGGTCAAAGCTCGGATCGTGCGAGCTCGACTCGAGCTCGGGCTCGGCTCGACAACTTAACGAGTCGAGCTGAGCAAGGCGTGGCTCGGCTCGAAAAGCTCGCGAGCAGCTCGATTTGATGTGATTAGTTAATATTTTACTCTTATTTATTAAAAAATCACTAATAATAGTTACGTAGTTTTTTCACCATATAAAATGTTATTATTGATTTGCCTAATATGTATGTATATGTTTTTTGGATCCCAATTTATTAAAACTCATCGGTGCAAAAGTACGTAAATTTTGATAATTATATATAGGCTCGAGTTAGGCTCGAACTCGGCTCGAACTCGTATTTTAGCTCGCGAGCTTGGTTCTGAGCTCAATTTTTTCAAGCTCGGGTAAGCTCGAGATCAGCTCGAATTCGAATTTTTCTTAACGAGCACGAGTCGAGCAAGGCCAAGCTCGTGCTCGGCTCGGCTCGTTTACACCCCTAGTACTTAAGACTAAGTAATCGGAATAATAGGTTACAGGTTCAAATCCTCATCCCTATAATGCCACTAAGCACATTTTTTTGATAAAAAAATTGGACGCTCTTCCCAACATTAAAAAAATTTAGGCGAAGGGCGGGAAAATCATAAAAACACTGCCGCAAGAACAATTGTCACTCCTCTTTTCAATTTGATATGATGCTATCACAAACCCTAGACATTAATTTTCACAAAATCAATATGAAATCAACTATTTCAACCCTAAATTCTTCAATGACAGTAAAATTCATCCTCTTTACTCCTAAAATTGACAGCGAATTCTTCAAAATCGATCAAGAATGGAATCGAAAAATCGTGCGAACAGTATTTCCAAATTTCAGTATTCAATTTTCGTTCAATCATTCAATCGTATATTAATCGTTTGTAGTAGCTACACCAGTATTGAAATTGACATCTGCGATTGATTTTTGTTGTTGTTGTTGTTGTAGAACCCTAGTTTTTCTTCTTACTTGAAGATGATGACAGCGAAATCAATTACTCGTGGTAGCGACGCGGCAAAATTTCGAGGTTAGATTTTTATCGATTGATTTTCCTGTATGATCATTATTACGACATTGAATTCGTCATTGATGCAATTGTATGTCCTGCAATTAATCGTTTATTAATACTAACGAATTAAACGCTGCAAAATTCAATGGAAATTGATTATCTGACCGCATATGTAGGTGCTGAAATTGAGATGTTATACGTAATTCAATTCCCTTATTAATTCTTTTACTCCGTATCTAATTTATTTATGGTTTGAATTACGAAAGTCGTGAAGCTAATTACTCCAAAGTTACTGTGGTGTTGAATCTGACCCGTTAATTGATCTACACAGAGTTATCCGTATAGGATCAATTTAATTTGTCATTCAATAATTTAGTAGAGAACGGGACGTGTTTGGTTCGCGGATGGTTGATTGGTTTTGAATAAGATCGTTGTATAATTGTTGTGAGCCCCGCATTCTCCATCGTCTATCTTCTTCGTGACTCTTTTTTCTCTGGATATGATCGATGCCTGACGTCGTCTTGTTGAATTGATCACGATTAATAATGAACTTGGATGATAGCGATCCGTGACATAGTTGATGTTAGTAAACGAGGTGTTTACTAGGGAATTTGACTGTCTTACACTTTATAACGGTCTTATTTGAATTTTTATGATTTGGAATTCATACTACATTAGAATAAAAAATGTTGGAAATATAATCAAATTTTAATGTCATTTCAAATACTCTCGAGGGTGCATCTTTTGTGTGTGATCATTTCGATCCTCATCTATTGGTGTTAAGACTAGGGAAGTTGCTAGCATTTCTTTAATACTCCCTCTGTCTCGTTCATTTCTTATCTGTTTATATTCATTGTGAGGGAGACGGAGGGAGTAATAAGAAGTTGAGCTAATAACATTTGGGTTTGCCAAGGATTGATTGTTGAAAACTTGTCAACTGTAATATTTCTGTATGTTTTGATAAACAAACATTATTATGTCAACAAATTTATTTTGAAGTGATTGTATGTAGAAAATTATTTCATGGACTTAAAGGGTATGTACTTGGAGTAATAAAGAGTGGAGTACATAGTTATATTTTCATGTCAAATAGTCAATGCTCCAATGAGTAATGATATATCATCAAAATTCTTGCCCTAGTTATAATTTAAAATAAAATAAAGTTGTAAGGTACATATATTCGTTTAACTTTATTAGGAGATTAATAGAATGAATAAGTAAAATGTTGAATGTATAGAGAATAACAAAAAAATACACAAAATCTTAGGAGAGGCGGTCTCTCAATTACTTATTGAGAAACCATTCTTCAGTACCATCATATGTTCTATTCGTACCTTTAAATGACAACTTTGTTTTGTACCTTTAAGAATCGTACCCTCTTTATATTTGTATACTCTTTTATGTTAATCATACCTACTTCTATTATGTTATGTTAATCGTACCTCCTTCTATTATGTTTAGTACCACTGTTACTCCCATTTGTACTTTGTATCTCAGTAAAGTTAATGAAAGACCGTCTCAGGAGACCTACCCTCTTTATATTTGTATACTCTTTTATGTTAATCATACCTACTTCTATTATGTTATGTTTTTTTTTCGAAGTGAAGATCAATTTCATTAATAATTAGCCATCCGGCATCTACAAAGGATGTCAAATTGAACTGAATACAGATTTGTAAAAAATAAATAAAGAACACCTTTAAGACAAAGATCGTACCTCCTTCTATTATGTTTAGTACCACTGTTACTTCCATTTGTACTTTGTATCTCAGTAAAGTTAATGAGAGACCGTCTCAAGAGACCTACTAAACGTGTATGAAGTACTAGTTATGTTGAATTTAAACTGATTTGGAAAATAATACTCCCT
The DNA here is from genome assembly GCA_958450325.1 of Agrostemma githago. Classification (NCBI taxonomy): domain Eukaryota; kingdom Viridiplantae; phylum Streptophyta; class Magnoliopsida; order Caryophyllales; family Caryophyllaceae; genus Agrostemma; species Agrostemma githago. Next base: position 78,250,854 of record OY288241.1, on the reverse strand, counting down.
CCAATTTTTATTAATCTTCTCATTTGACTTTTGGGTGAAAAATAAGTGTGTAGGAATGTGTGGCTCAAAAGAGAAGAAAGATGAGAGAAAAATGTAATGGTAATTATAGATCACATGTTGATGACCTAAAATAGAAATAAAGAAGAAATAGTGTTTCAGCCCAATAAAAAAATTAAAAATCGGAGGGAGTATAAGAATAGTCATATAAGCCAACAAATCTAATTAAGTACGGAGTATTATCTATAAATATATACGATCGAGTAGTTAATTTATGGATCCCTAGACCTTCATTGTGTTTAAATTTCTCCCCTATCTATTTAACACAAATTATTGTTTGTGACGGAGATATCCGTCACAAACATATGACGGGTCAAATAGATACCAAATAGGTGGGATAAGACAAAAGTGATAAAGACAAAAGTAAGATTATTGGGACCTAGATAAATAATTGTCATTTTCTCTTCAAGTGATACTTACTTGACCCGTCTAAAGAGAGCCAACTGTCTATTTAATTGCTCAAAAGTGATTTTAATTTTCATAATATAAGTAACATGGTTCTACTTTTAGCTTTTTCATTTTTGTAAAATATTTTCAGATGTAGAGAGAGAAATTGGTTCAAAATAAAAGAAAAAAGAGAAGAAATTGATGGGTAAATGTCAACCACATATTTATGACCTAAAATAGAAATTGAAAAAAAAGATCAAACTCATCTAAAAAAAATACGTGTCAATGATAGAAACTTGGAGGAAGAAACTCAGACGGAGTATATGGTATGGAGTAATAATTCCATTACTTGGCCCCATGGTAGACATAAGACACTAGTGGTTATAATTTACTCAGTATATCTGGATTCAAAGAACACATTAATTTTCTTTGTAATCCAAATTGTCAATTATTTAACCATTTTACGGGATATATGATTAGTAGGTCTCAGAACGGTCTCTCATTAACTTTACTGAAAGACTAAGTACAAATAGAAGTAACAATGGTACCAAGCCTAATAGAAGTAGGTACGATTAACATAAAATAGTATACAAATATAAAGAGGATACACTTGTTATAAAAACAAATAAGTTACGAATATGACATAGAGTGGTACTGAAGAGTGGTCTCTCAATAAGTTATTGAGAGACCGTCTCTCCCAAGAATTTGTGTATATGAATATGCTTACTGTATATGGAGTATCAGTTACTATATGAGAAAAAACTCAATGGGTTTGTGAGGAAGTACATACTTGGTTAATACAGCTATTACTGTTGGATTAATATGATGAGTATGGAGTACACAATAGTGTGATTGATTTCATATGTTTCTCAAACATGCATGTGACATGGTTATCTTCTGTACATCTAGAAAGAGAAACTTTTTCACATTATAAAGGACAAGTTTTCGATGAGATGACACATAAAACGGATGCCCAAACCAGGGAACAACGAAAGGTTGAAGAAATGAAAAGAGTCAACCGACGTTTTTGTTTTATTTCATAGCTGTGTGTGAACTAGTACACTACTCCTATTATTTTCATTTCTAGTTACACTGTATCTCCATAGGATGGACCATTGCATGGACGAAAAAATGGAGATATTTATCTTAAGAAAATTAATAATCCGATAAAATTTTACTTAAATATATAACTCCCTCCGATTCTTTAGATTCGCAACGTTTACTATTTGCACAAATAATAAGGTTGTGAGTGGAGATGGTGGATCTCACCAATAAAGTAAAAGATTTGCACAAATAAAAACCTACCCATTATAGAAATGTTGCAAACCTAATGAATTTGCCAAATATGGAATATGTTGCGAATCTAAAGAATCGGAGGGAGTAACATTTTGTTGATTCTCCGTATGTGTTATGTACGAGTATATATTATGTAGGAGTTTTATCTTATCCATCATATAATCCATCGGATTTAAATTGATTTTATACAATAAGTCTTTCTTGTGACGAGTATATTCGTCACAAGCTACCTCATCTAATCCATTCAATTTTTTACACTTATTATAGATGGTCAATCCAATCAATTCTTTACCTTTCCCTTTTGTTAAAAGACTTTACCATATAACCCTCATATCTTTACTCTATTTACACAAAATGTCACTACTTTTAGTTTGATTGAGTCATAAAATCATTTGATTTACCAATAATATCCGTGAAACCTCCATCTAAAGAATTGAATCGATGATAGGGACTTAGGGAGTAACATGGAGGTAGAAAAAGAAGCATATGTTTTTGTTTTATCTCTTCTTTTTAAATGGTTACAAATTTATGACGGATATGACCGTCACAAATAAGAATCAGATGATTTTACAGGGCTTTGAAAATTCCACATAACCTGTCCTTTTTATCTTCACCTTTGTTCCCCTTGATTCATCATCTCTTTTCTTCTTCTTCTTCTCTCTCTATATTTCCTCACCTAAAAGTCTCTCTAACTTTTTGGTAAGATGGAAGCATCTTCTTCATCCTCTACCAATTGTCAAAGCTTGCAGATTCCCCTTTTCACAAACGACACCTTTTTCCTTTATTAATTCTACTCTTTTCATTAGGGTTTTTATCTTTCTTTTCACTAATACCATCATTTTCTACCAAATTACCAGTATATAAGTAAAACAGTAACTTTTCTTTTTCCTGTCTATATCTCTCTGTAATCTCATTTTTGAGAGGAATTGCAGACATTTGGGAACTCTTCTCCCTTGTGTCTTCTCTCTTATCCTCTCTTTAAAACCATATTTTCTCATTTTTGAGCTATACCCATTTCATTATTTCATCTCTATTATATTGGGTTGTGTTTGAATTCAGCTTTTACTTTCATGATTATTGAAAAGTTTAAAGCTTTGAAAAGAATATAAGCACAAAAAAAAGGAAGTAGAAAAACTTGTGGTGTCTTTTTTCATGAGTTTTGGAGGGTTTCTCGACAACAGTGGTGCTTCTTGTTCTGGTGGTGGTGGAAACGACGGTGGAGGTGGCGGTGGCGGTGACGGTGGTGGAAGAATAGTGGGTGATATATCATACAACAACATGCCACCTGGTGCCATTACTCACTCTCCTCTAGTGGGTCCAACCTCATCCTTCAACAAGTCTTCTTCTTCCTATTTCAACTCCCCTGGCCTCTCCCTTGCTCTTGTACATCTCTCTACTTCACTCACTCACTCACTCACCCAAGTCTTGATAAGACGATTGTAACGGGTCAAATAACATCTCATCTCATGTAGTTTGATGACACCGCTTTTCTCCATGTTACTTGACCCGTTACATAGAAGGTTAAGACAACAGATATATCCGTCTTAAACAGTCTTTTTAATCATCTTACCATAAAACCGTCTTATACAAGCAATTGCTTTCTCACACTCATTTTTTATATTAATTGTGTATGAAGTTGATTTTTTTTTTCTAAATAAAATTCTTCAATTGGGTGATGTATATGCAGCAGACAGGGATGGAGGGACAAGAAGTGACAAGAATGACAGAGCAGAATTATGAAGGAAACAATAATAATGGAGGTGGAAGTAATAATAATAACAACATTAATAATGGGGGAGTGGGGATGAGAAGAAGTAGAGAAGAAGATCATGATAGTAGATCTGGGAGTGATAACTTAGAAGGTGCTTCTGGTGATGATAACGATCTTACCGACCTTCCTCCTAGAAAGAAAAGATATCACCGACACACACCTCAACAAATCCAAGAGCTTGAATCGTATTTATATCTCGACTCTCATTTACGAGTTTATAGTAGTGTTATACTATATCTCGGATAAATTCTTATTCTGAAATTGGTGTGTTTTCTTGTTGTTTTTGTAGTGTGTTTAAAGAGTGCCCTCATCCAGATGAGAAGCAAAGGTTGGAGCTTAGTAAAAGGCTTTGTCTTGAGACTAGACAAGTCAAGTTTTGGTTTCAAAATCGGCGTACCCAAATGAAGGTTTGTCGATTATAATATACGCTTTTCGTCTCAGTTATTATGGCCGTACCTTTCATGATTGAGAAGGAATGAGTAGAAATAGTCTGACTGATCCATAAATGATGATTTGATATGCATGTATGTGTGTTTTTTGTAGACCCAATTGGAGAGGCATGAGAATTCAATCCTAAGGCAAGAGAATGACAAGATAAGAGCTGAAAACATGTCCATAAGAGAAGCCATGAGGAACCCAATGTGTACAAACTGTGGTGGACCTGCCATAATTGGTAACATTTCAATGGAAGAACAACACCTTAGGATCGAAAATGCCCGATTGAAGGACGAGTTAGACCGAGTCTGCGTGTTAGCAAGCAAGTTCCTAGGCCGTCCCGTGTCATCAATGTCTACAATATCCGGGTCCATGGGAGGTCATCACCAAATGCCAAGTTCCGCTTTGGAACTTGGTGTTGGTACCAATGGTTACGACCACCTAACCACCTCTACAATGCCTTTAGCCCCGGATTTTGGTAGCGGCATATCCAATCCCATGCCTGTGGTTTCTCCCTCGAAAGCGAGTACTAATCTTGGGGGAATCGATAGGTCGTTGGAAAGGTCTATGTACCTGGAATTGGCCTTGGGTGCCATGGATGAACTTGTTAAGATGGCTCAGACCGATGAACCGGTGTGGTTGAGGAGTATGGATTCTGGAGGAAGGGAGATTTTGAACCATGATGAATATAATAGATCTTTCAATTCTTGTACTGGGTTGAAGCCTAATGGATTTGTTAGTGAAGCTTCAAGGGAAACTGGCATGGTTATCATCAACAGTCTAGCCCTTGTTGAAACCTTGATGGACTCGGTGAGTAAACAAACCCGTTTTACTGCTAAAATGGATCCAAATACTACCATTTCATAATAAACACTACTCCGTACTTTTGTATCATGTGATACTCATTTGGATCTATTTTACAATTCGAATACATATTACCATCTTAAACCAAAATTTGTTTTACCCCTTGTCTGATTGTCTCCACAGAACACAAAAATTCGAAATGGGACTTGTTCTAAAGACGACAAATGTTTGGTATTTGATGATTTTATTGTTCATTTATTTATGTGATAATTCATTGTTTAATAATTATGATTCAGAATCGTTGGACGGAGATGTTTCCTGGCATAGTGGCTAGGGCGTCAACAACAGATGTGATATCTAATGGAATGGGAGGAACAAGAAATGGTGCACTTCAGCTGGTAATTAATTAAACCATCTTAATCAAATTTATCAATCATCGAATTTATGAAGTGTAATTTAATGATCGAACTGTATTCTGAGTAGATGCATGCGGAACTACAAGTGCTATCGCCTTTGGTACCAGTACGTGTGGTGAACTTTCTACGATTCTGTAAGCAGCACGCAGAGGGGGTATGGGCAGTGGTCGATGTCTCAATCGACTGCATCCCTGAAAGTTCGGGCTCACCGGCGTACGTCAACTGCAGAAGACTTCCCTCAGGATGTGTTGTTCAAGATATGCCAAACGGTTATTCTAAGGTAACTCACCACCGTACGTACCATAATGTTTTTGCCTCAGTAATTATTATTGTGAATTTATTCCCTTTTTGATTACTATGTCTCGTTTCTTGTGTTGATCCCAAGTTTGGTGTCCTTTCTACTTTAGCCTTTAATGAGTTTGTTGCAACTGCAATTTGGGTCTTCTAGCTGTTTGCATTTAGAACCCATTTAATTTCATGAAAGTAACATTTAATCACATCATCTCATCTCATCTCTTCTCTGAGTGTTTTATGACTTCTTCTTCTTCTTTAGATCTACCAATCTCTTCTTCTTTTTTAATCTCACTTGTAACACCGTCCCCAACTCTCACTATACACATTTTAGTATACATGCATTTATTGTTTCTACTTGTAAGATTACCGTCTTCTTGTGCTATTCTCACATGTAATGCCGACTCAACTCACAATATAACTATTTTTGGAGATGCATTTATAGTTTCTAACTTAGCACCTCACGTGTAATATCAATCGTTTTAAAGTGACCAGTCTCAAACTAGCACTGTATGTAAGACCGTCTCAACACTCCATATAAGTATTTTCTTTTGTTTTCTTGAGCTCATGCATCTATGGTTCTCTTTTGTCTGGTGATGACTTAATTACGTGATCATTATGATCAATTAATAGGGGAGTATTTATTAATTGGACTAGATGCTTCTTTGGTGGCACAAATATTGCTATCCTCAAGTTTAGACAATGCCTAGTTTATTGCCCAATACATGAATATAATATTATATGAATGTGGTGTCAGAGGATCATCGAGGATTCAGCCCTTTGTATAATGAATAGAAGCCTCTATTATCCTTTATTTACTGCACTTTGAACACAATTATTTTTCATATAATCCTCTCCATTATAAAGTACACTAAACAATGCCTTATTATGCTTTGTAATCTACAAACATTGGGTGATTAAACTAATGTATTGGATGTTTCTATTCCGATTCCATATGCTGCCTCGGTCATCTTTTTGAGCTGCACATATAAAATGGATGGTAACCAATTACTCAAATAAGCTACTGTGTTTCGTAACCTACTATTCATCGTACAACGGTCTTATTTAAAATCAAAAATAAAAATGTTATCTTTCCTCTATTTTTATTTTATCTTCCCGTTGACATTTTGCACAATTTTTGTTGTAATGAATATAAAATGATAAATTAAAAAAATATTGAGGGTAGAATGGTAAAAGTGTGTAAATAGGGAAAAAAATAAAGATGCAAAGTATTGTAAATAATATGGGTAGTAAGGTAAAAATTATGGATTAAAACGGAAAGAAATGAAATGGGAAGATATAAAAAAAATGGAGGAAATACTTAATTTATTTATCTAAAGTTTTTTCACTAGATTAGATATTTTCTCTCAAGTTAAATACGGAGTAAGATATTTTTTTATTACGTAAATTGATCATAGATGTAAGAGTGAAAAATGTAAATTAATTGCCGGACAAATATAAGTATAATACTCCATATAATTGTCATCTTACCATGGTGATTACACTTTTCATAATTTTGCTCATATTTTATGTTATAAAAAATACTCGAAATTAAAACCTCAAAAATACGGTAATATTTTACTTTAATTATCATCTTATAAGTACAACATGAGTACGAGTATTTTTTTTTGCTGTGAAATTAGCAATAAATGTTTAACTCTAACTCTAAGATAATGTTTTTTGCTATTCGACAATGAGTATACCCACCCACTAGTCAGTAGTCACCACATTACTAAATACGGAGTATTACTCATTCACAATTTTTTAAATTGTTCATCCTGTCCTTTAACTTATTATGTGTTGGTTTAACTGCTCACTGAAGACTTTGTGGTCAAAACCCAAGACTGTCTATTTTGTTGTCATCCACTTTCTATGCCTTTGTTTTTATAAATATCTAATATGAGTAAATTTTTTGAAAAACGTTCTATACAATTAACATAAAACGTAACATTAACTTACTACGAAGTATCATTACTGAGAAGTCTTTCATAAACACCATTAAAAAACCGTCTTTCATAAAATTTTGTGATCTCAATCCAGATTACCTTGCTACATTGGGAACCCACTTCATCTCATTGAACTCTTGCCTCTTTGTTTATTACCCTCCTTCCATCTGTTTTACAAGTACTTCTACTACTCCACTATTTTATTCACACACCATTACACCAATCTTGAAACTATATCCAAGACTCTATCTGACATAATGAGTAATAATTATGAAGTTTTATGATATTTTTATATAATTTCTGGACACTATACTGTCTTATTGTATGCTTTTTCTAAAACCCATTTGCAATGTTGTGTTACTAATATTTTACTGTAGTGTCTTGATCCAGTATTTTAATGCAGTAATCTTCTATTCTTCCCTTACTTGCGCCGTCTCTGATGTCTATTTTGTCAGAATTCTGATTGAATATTTGAATTGGGTTTGAACGTTAATTTGTCCCCATACTTTAATTAGTGATAGTTTGACTGTTTACTAACTAGTCTAATGTGGTCATGCTAACTGAGGCCAAGATTATCCGGTTTTGAAGTTGAGTCTGAGGTTCAGATTTTAAAAATATTAAGTTGAGGCTTAAAAATAAAGTGGAATTATTTTTTTGTCGAGTCTTAAGTTGGATCTTGGAAATTCAAGATCGAATTTGAGACCCATGAATGATATAATTGAGAATTTTGATGAATCTGAGTGATAATACGGAAGAAATAAAAGAGTGTGAGTTAGGCTTAAACATAAAATAATGATTTCTCACTATCGTTAAGACTTACATTTAGAAGTTGGTCTCCATTATCACAAATATATGAGTTGTAAGATTATTTATACTCCTTACTATAACAAGTTAGATGACATTTCGTTTGATTAGATGTGACAATTATTCTTGACCAATTATAAAGTTAACATGAATATGTTGTCTTCAATACAGTAAGAATGTGTAATTATTCATGTTGTTCGAACTTGTTTAGAAGTATCTGATACGAGGAGTGTCACACTTGACTACTTTTATGAAAATTTGCATGTTTTGGTACAGTAACAAGCCTACTTCAATTCCATGGTAAATAAAAATGAATGGTGTTGGTATTTGTAGGTAACATGGTTGGAGCATGCTGAATATGATGACAGTAGCATTCATCAACTGTACAGACCATTGGTTAATGCCGGGTTGGGATTTGGCGCTCAGAGATGGATCGCCACTCTTCAGAGACAATGCGAGTGCCTCGCCATCCTCATGTCCTCTGCCGTACCCTCTGGTGATCACACCGGTACTGACCCTAATATACTCCGACTTATATTTGACACAATTAGAATAAGGTCTCTCGATCGGACCCTTAATAATATTACTGGTAATGCAGCTATAACAGCAAGTGGGCGCAGAAGCATGTTGAAATTGGCACAAAGGATGACAAACAACTTCTGCGTCGGGGTATGTGCTTCGTCTGTGCATCAATGGAACAAGCTCAACATGGGTAACGTAGACGAGAACGTCCGGGTGATGACCCGTAAGAGCATTGACGACCCTGGTGAGCCTCAAGGAATTGTCCTCAGCGCCGCTACCTCAGTATGGCTCCCTGTATCCTCTCAACGACTCTTTGATTTCCTGCGTGATGAACGGTTCAGAAGCGAGTGGGACATCTTATCCAACGGCGGGCCAATGCAGGAGATGGCTCACATTGCCAAGGGCCAAGATCAAGGCAACTGTGTCTCCCTCCTCCGAGCCAATGTACGTTTCCTTATTAATTACTCCGTTCTCTTTATCATTTCACGTAGTTACCCATTACAGTACGATATTCAAAATACATTTGACAATATTATGCATGTTTTTTTGTTGCATTAGTATAGGTTATGGGTTTGGAATGTAGCATGTGTCTTGGAGGTAAAAGGTCAAAATACTACAGTGGTAAAAAAAAGTGTTGAAATCACACAAATTGGAAGTATATGTTACTTTGGGACAGATTTGGTGACAGCCTTTTTTTCTGTATAACCTATGGGTCTATTTACATCAGAAGACTATTATGATAAAAGTCAAAATGTGGGGGACACTCCATTTTTCAATTTGTTTCTTTTGGGTGTGAAGGGCTCACCATTTGTGTGGACTGCCCTCCCATGACCCACCTTAATTGTCTTCCCCTTGCGATTCATAAAATCAATTTGGATATATTCCCTTCGTCCCGATCCTTATCTACTATCTCCGATTCTTTGAAATTATTACACTTTTTTAGATTTGTGACAAGTTTTTTAATCAATTGTATGGAGTAATAATTTTGAAAAAAAAAATCTCCTATGATTTTTCATCATTTTTAAGAAAAACGGTAAAAGGAAGGATATTATTGGTAAATCAAATGATATTATGGATCCACCAAATTAAAGTAGTGATATTTTGTGTAAATAGAGGAAATATACGAGGATTATAAGGTGAAGTCTTTGTCAAAAGAAGAATGTAAAGAATTGATTAGATTGTCCATTTATAATAAGTGTAAAGATTTGAATAGATGGAAGGATTACTCGTTAACTTCTCATCGAAAATGAAGATGTAATAAAACACAAATGTTGTGCTCTCCTCTTCATTAAGGGGCGAAAGTGTCTCACTGGTGAAGAAACACAAGAATTAATCATATTGTATGAAATTACGTAAAATACCGACCCATGACGAGAAGTGGTGAGATGTCTCGTACAAAAATGATTCATTGACCTACATTGTACTGTACAAAATTACTACTGTAAATGATTTTTACTGTAACACATTTCTAACTAATTCTGCAGCTCTGCATTTCATGTGAATTTGACGAAGAAAACTGTACATACTTCTGACTTATCTTTCATGTGAGGCAGGCAATGAACCCAAACCAGAGCAGCATGCTAATACTGCAGGAAACATGCACAGATGCATCAGGTTCGCTTGTAGTATACGCCCCGGTCGACATTCCTGCAATGCACGTGGTCATGAACGGTGGAGACTCGGCCTACGTCGCACTCTTACCATCCGGATTCTCCATCGTCCCTGACGGGCCGGACTCTCGTGGGTCCACCAACAACCACCATGGGTTCGGCCAAAATCGGGCGGGCGGGTCTCTCCTTACTGTGGCCTTCCAAATCCTTGTCAATAGCCTTCCTACAGCAAAGCTCACTGTAGAGTCAGTAGAGACTGTCAACAATCTAATCTCTTGCACTGTCCAGAAGATCAAGGCCGCCTTACATTGCGATAATTAACCCTGTTACAGGCGGTATATAAATAAATCGGGTTTTATTTACTTATATTTATTTTTCGGGTTGTCATCACTTTGGTTTTTTTAGTCACACGGTGAAATTAAAACTCGGAATTATATATAGAGGTATGAGTCAAGAACGAACCCGCGTGTCTGAAACGCGACATCTTGCTATAAATATTCGACACGGAGTGGGGAAAAAATGTGAAAACGGGTTTTATAGCGAGGTGGCGGTTCGGGTATTGACTCAAATCTTGATCCATATAATGGGTTTTTGTAGTTTTATGGTTGTCATTTTTTGTTGTCCAAAAATCTAATTGATTATTGTTAGTACCAAAGTACGAAGTACTATATTTATGTAATGCAACTTTTCAGGTACATCTTCAATGCCAAATTGAATTAGTAGCTGTGTGTACATGGCTTGCTTTTAGATTTTTAGATTCCGGTAACATTTTAGTTCGCGGGTTAAAATCTTGGTCTAATGGACAATAGTTCGAATCTGAAATACCTCACATTAATTGAAGATGTCATATTTATGAGCTTAAATGATTAGTGCTTAAATGGATTGAAGGTGATACTCATATCAACAAAGTGTACTCTCTTTTCTGGTCATCCATGCAAAAGAACTCCACATTGAGTGAAAGTATTCTTAGGATGGGTGACCTCCTTGGTCTGTGGGACCAGTACAAAGTCTGGCGATCTAATTCCGTATATACCAGTCATATGGTTCTCTGTCTGATACCACTAGTTATACGCGGAAGCGTGTATTCTTGTGTATAGTCTTTGTTGATGTGGTGCAGTAGCGAGGTCCATAACTCCATATACTTGTAAAGATGATTTTCCGTTTTGCATCACCGATGTGGTCCATGTGGAACAATGGTTTTCAACACTATTACTTATTTTCACATTCAATCTAAGTACGAGTAGTTTTTTTTTCTTTTTTCGTGTTAGTTCATCGGGCATAATTGAAAGGACTTCAAACTCATGTACAAATCTAACAAGATGTGACATTTTTAGTTAATTCCTGGACATTATGATAGTGTATTAGCATATTTAACTCTTTATAAATTTAATAATCATTTGTATCCATTTTTTGACATTCTTTTTTTTTGGTAACCATCTTAAACTTTTTCTTTCCAATACATAAGCCCAAAACTAGGATGTGAGGGTAATAAATGGTACTCCGTCGTGACAGATCGTCAAATTCTTGTTTGTGACTACATTATTCACCGTAAAATTTAAGAAAAATCAAACACGTGTCAAATCTCATGTCAAATTGTTCTAAGCATGCTAAATGATACAGAGTATTTTGTTTTCGTTATCAACATACGTTAATATTTTATCTATATTTTAAGATTTAAGACGAATATTGTACCGGTTAGAGATTAGTCAGCCATTTTGGAGGGTTTCTAAAGTAGGGTGTGAGGCTGAGGGGTGTGTCAGTTATTTTTGGCTGCATTTTTAGAATGACTGGTGTATATTCAGCTGCTGCCAATGTACTACTCACTCTTTTCTCATCCTCTGAATATATAATAATTAAATAATTAAATAAATAAATATATAATGAGTAGATATAATTATTAAGTATATTTAATAGTGGTACGTAAAACCAAAAAAAAGGATGAAAGGGAAGTTTCTGATTTCTGACAATCATGCGACGACCTTGCCTCCTCTAGTCCCTACTTCCTCCTATCTTCCAAATCTTCTAGTATCGTCGCCTTTCAAGAGTATTTCAACTAAGATACATACATGCATGCCCTAACTTTGGAAACGTAAATATCCGTTATATTATTACAGAGGAGTCTTGTAATGGTGTAGCACATGCTGCACCGGTAATAATTTGTTCATCGCGTGGGGTAATAGGCTCCCGGTGAATGCTAGCTATATATATTGCTATCACTAATTTAATTCACTAGTTCCCTCGTTGGCAGATTCAAAAAAAAAAAGGAATACAAAGAAAAACATGAACAAAATCCAAATTCCAGCTAAAAGTTTCAAAACTTTGTGGTATAACGATTAACGAGAGCGAGTGCCTTAATTGACCCCCATGGCCCCATATATCGGAATTTTTTTAGTGAAACGATTTTTGTAAAGCTTATTGGAATTTATCACAGTTTTAAAAGAGACCTAGTAAAATTAAGTATATCAAACAAATTAGATACTTCAAAATCTTTCATGTTAATTTTAATGTTTAGTCGTAATAATTATATTATATACTCGTACATACAAAGTATTATCTCTTTTTTTTTTAAAGGAGAAAATCTGAGATGGTAGGAACACAAATATGTGGGAATAGTATTTTTCTGGTACGCAATATGTATGTGAGGATGAATAGTTTAATGTTGCGAAAGTCACACTCACACGTAACGTATCACATGCAAGTATGCAGCACCATGCAACGACTAGATTATGTATGGTGTGGACGATTTGAAAATGGCAAAATCATTATGATTTTTTCTATAAAACCGTCTTATATTAAGATTAAAAAGAGAATTCAGAATATCCACTTTGTAAGTAGATGTGTTCGATAAGAAAAGAGAATTATGAGACTCTACTCCAATAATAAGATGTATAAATTGTTGCACAATAATACAACTCAATATTAGTATAATATTACAGTAGTATATGACTGTTATACGGAGTAACTTTGACAACTCCTATGTTCTCTTTTTAGGGCTTATTTTACGATATTCGTTTTTCGTTTCAGTGATTTGTTTATCTTTTATATTATTGGTAAGCTCTATTTTAATCAGAGATAAACAAATTACTGAGACGAATGAAGTATGAATTACCGTATAATATACTACTCCGTAGGAGTATAGGACGGTCATACACTACAGTTTGAAAATAAAATGAGATGTTTTATTCTGGGTAATCTTCTTCTACAGAGTTTTTTTTTTAACGAAGCGCACACTTAGAGCTCGTTTGGTTGCCCCCTCACTTCCCGGGAATTGCAACATCCCATGAAATGCTTTCCTGGGGAGTTGTTTGGTTACCCAAAACTAAAAAAATGGAGGAACTCAAACTCACCCCCACCACTTGCAATTCCTGCATGATGCGGGAAGTTGCTCACCGACCCTCCCTCGGTGAGTTGCACTTCCCACATCCCGAATTATTCAAATGACTTTTTAACCCCTTCTCCACTCATCTATTTTTCACTTAAATCTAATTTCTCATCCTCATTCTCCATTTACTGCTTCTTCTCAATTTTTCTGCATTCCTTTCTTCCAAGCATTTTACCTGTCAAAATCATTCATGAAAAATTACTTTTTTTCGATCTTGTTATATGTTTTTCCCGGAATAACGATTGTAAGTCATAATTTTTTTTAAAAATAATAATTAATGTTCGTTATTTTTTACGCTGATAATGTAATTTGGTTACGACTGCATATTATATTGAAGACAATTTCAGATATTTCTTAAGTCGCTGAAAAAATAAATTCATAAGTTTTTATACGCTTGATTAATAAAGGACATAATAGTCATTGTAATCAAAATCATGAGAATTAGATCGAGTCAACCAAACAAGATGTAGGAATTCAATTCCCGGGAAGTGTGAATTCCAGGATGTCAACCAAACAAATATTTCAAATTCTCGGGAAGTTGAAGCGGGAAGTAACTTCCTGAGAATTGCAACTTCCTCCAGGAAATAAAGTTCCCGTATGAACCAAACGAACCCTTAGTCAAATTACATCATAGAGATGGGGAGTTCGAACCTAGAATCTATTATCCACGATACCCAATCATAAACATTGATCTTTGAAGGTAGACATTTGGGTTGGGTTGGGTTGGGTTGGGTTTGAATGTAGGGTCCACCCCACAGCCATAGGGTCAATCATTCATTCAATCTTCTCTAACATTACACCCTTTCATGGGCCTTCATCTTCACATGTAGTTGGGCCCCTCTCTCTTCTAGTCACTCACCTAAAATATGGGTTTGGGTCCACTTCCCATATTATTAATCATTTTGTTCATATCATTTTCTGGTAAGTAAGGCTCTGTTCTTTTGGACTTATATTCAGTCAGTTTCAGTTCTGTTCAGTTAAGTTCACCTTCGAGAGACATATTTTGTCTCTATATTTCAGTCAGTTTCAGTTAAATTAAGTTCAGTTAAGTTAAGTTCAGTCAGTTTCAGTCCAAATGAACAGAGCCTAAATCTTCCTTGTGACGAATTGGTAACGGATCATATAATCCACATGATTAAATAAAACAAACCTAGGGCCTAGAAAATTGTTAGTTTTTAGCTAACCCAAGTGATTAATATGTGATCGTCACAAACAAGAATTTGTCTTTGTATTAGCCACTGATATCGTTGATTAAAAGGTTTAAAACATTTTTTTAGGTTTTCGGGATAGAGTTTGTTAAGTTAACATTTTTATTTACAAATCAGTTCATTATAATAAGACGGTCATATATTAAAATAAGAGTTCATAGTTTTACATATAACAGTTAACATTTAAGCGCGGAAGCGTGTTACCTCATGTTGGACATATGTTGCTTATGTGAATACGATATTATTCGTTTTGTGCTAAACTCTCGAGGATTTACTATTAAGGGCTCGTTCTCAAACATCCTCGTCTATTGTTGTTTGTGGATGGTTATAACTTATAAGATATCTTTCTTTCTTTTTACCCCGATCAATATAGGACAAGGATTTACATTCTACAGAATCCCCTATATACTAAAAGGATAGAGGGAACTAGAAAAATGATGATGGGTCGCTCTCTCCTTCATCCATTTTCCCGCCTAATACTATCACTACTATATAATGGGTCACTTAAACCAGGGGTCACCTAAACAATGAAAAAAAATGTAAATCTCATATAGTTTATGTGAGACCCAATGTGAAATGTAAATCTTATACGAGGCTTAATGGAAAAATAAATGTGTTCTTCACTCAAAACTTCTCGATTGGATAAACGATGGTCATCACAACTTTATTCAATATCCAACATTATAAATATACGACCTTCTAAAAATACTTTCTCCGAATGATCGACACCTACCCTTAGCAACACGATATTCTTTATTAAAAATAGTCATTAAAATAATACGGAGTATATTTCAAACTCAAACTTATTTTGAATAATACCTGATACATAATCAAAATCTAATTGTGACCACCTACATAAACCTCATATCTCAAAAACTGTGCAATTGATAATTATAGATATCTCATCTATTAAAAGTAACCAACTAAATTTACCGCGTATTTACGCGGGTGCTATACTTATTTGAATAAAAAAGATAAAATTCAAGGTTTTACGTCATAATAATCGTAAATCTAAATTGCTGATGTTATAATCGTAAATCTAAATTTGTGGATGTGTCCACAATTTTTGGCATACGATACGATGATTGCTTGTTGTCAACTTTTCACATGTAACACTATCACTTCTTTTCCATGACAACCTTGACGTTTCATATGACCCTGCTCATGTTGACCAATAATTGAACCTCATAAACGGATCATTCACATTCTATTAATTTTATTTGGTTATAATAAGCGAATTGATCTTAGTTTCAGTGTTATTCTGATTTTAATCAAATTCATTTCGTTTAGCCACGTTTATTGATTTGTATTATTTCACTTCGAGTACAGTTAGAGTGCGGTAAATTATAAGTTCAGGTGAGTTTCGCATCGTACTTTATTCAAACGAAGATTAAAAACTCATTTCCTTCCTCATTTGAATATCAATAACACTATTCAGAGATGATCTTTTTGATTTTTTTTAAATATACGAGAGTATATAAGATTATAGGGTTCAAATAATTACAGTTTTTGGTACTACGAGTAATTCATAAATCGAAACCTTGAACGTGATGTGATTTGTGTTTCCCCAATGGGCTATGGATGGCCATAGTCCATGTTACAAGTAGTCCAGTGGTTTGCTTAATATATTTTTTTTGGGTGGAGAGAACCGAAAGAAAGCCCAAAAAAACGAAAGCAAAATCACACTACTACTGCTACTACTACTAGAGAAGTAGTTGGGTTTAATATGGGCCATTGAATCAAAACTTTGGAAATGTGGGCCGTCGATATTAAGTTCTTGTTCTTTTGGACTGAAATTGACTAAATTTAACTTAATTTAAGTGAAACTAACTGAAATATATGTCTCCTGAAGCTAAACTGGACTGAACTGAAACAGACTGAATATAAATCCAAAAGAACAGGACCCAAGAGCAATCATGAATCCATCAATCATCAACTCGTATACTCCCTCCTCCCACATTGATGTTCCCACATCAATGTGGCAGATTGATTAAGAAATTGATAATGAATGGTGGTAAATTGTTTGATGGGCTCAAGAAATTAAATCACAAAAAATAACCAATAGAAAAAGAGTAAATTGAATGAATAAGGAAACTTTTGAAGTGAGAAAATTTTAGTGGGATTTTCTTTTAAGAAAAGTGGAAAAATCTTAGTGGGGGAGGGAATACAATTCAATAGTCCTTTAGTCTCTTTTGTGATACATTTCTCTTGTACAGTAATTGCAAGTATTTTGTTTTTATCTATTCATATTGATACAGTTGTATTTATAACTCGTCACAATAAGAATTTGACATGATTGAATTTTTTTGAATGTTTTAAGAGTAGTACATTTTTTGGTGGGAATTTTTTTTGAAGTGTGTAACACTTGTCTCATAATATTAAAAAAAAAGTAAATAATGTTTGAGACAAAAGAGAATAAAACATCTTCCCTTTCCACTAAAAAAAACTCTCTAACCAAATCTTTTCTCCAAAACTTCTATCTTTATAGTTAAAGGAAACAGTAATTAAAAGAACAAATAACAATTAATTTCCTATAATTATGAAACTCATATCAATAAAGTTATTTATGATAAATAAAGAATAGAAAAACATAACCAAAAATATTAACAAGTTTTTATACATACTTTCTTTATCAACTTTGATTAAAAGAGCCAATTAATTATACTAAATATAAATGTCATTTTTTAATTTCAACTTATAAAATGTCATTTTTTCCCCTTTTTTTTAAGTATTCATTTATTAATAATATTAATAACATGATCTAAGATTCAACACAAAAAAATTAAATTTGATAAAATTACTTTAATTATATACGTACTTATTTTATATATTCCTTACAAAATCAAGCAATTGCATGAGTCTACACTAGTATATAGACTACTTGCATACAAAAGATCTAGTTTTACATGCTACTCCCTCTATTCAACTCCACCTGTCATGGTTCATTTTTGCACATTTGTCGAGACGCGTTTTACACTAGGGATATCTTTCATTTTTCACTAACAAAAATTATAAAAATTTGATATTCTTAATGTACTCATAAAACCGAATCAAACAAAATCTCATATGACTATATTCTCACTTATAGATTGTCGAGAATATCGAAGATATTTTTCTCAAGTATGAATAATGTCAAAAAAAATGTGAACAATGAAATTGAATGGAGGGAGTACTATACAAAATTAGTGCTATAAATTCAATATACTTGTTTCAAGTCTCTAAAAATGTTCAAATTACTATTGAGAATATACTGATAAAATTATTATGAGATCGTACCATAAAATTTTTGGTGATACTAATATACTCCCTCCGGTCACTATTTTTCGCCCCACTTTCCTTATTTGGAAGTTTTTTTTATTTTTTGCCTCACTTCTCCACTTTCCTTTTATATCTTACACTTTTACCATATTATCATTTTTTCTATCATTTATTTACAAGAAATGCCATTGAATTTTACACTATAAGGCCCGCCATCCATTTATTTACCAATTTATATTCATTTTTCATTATCCACCATCATTTTTTTACCATTTTATATTTATTCCTTATTTTATATACAAAAGTAAGCGGGGCGATAAACAATGACAAGAAGAAGTAACAATCCAAAGGGTAAAGATGGGAAAAAGTATGAGTGGACAAACATTGAGAGGTGAGTTGAGGATGACCATGATTTGGGGATTTTTGTCTTTGACCAAATTTAAAATTACAAATTCTCATTCTTATGACAGAGAAATAGGATATATTCCATATTCAATCATTTCTTCACTTTTATTTTATTTATTTATTTATTTATTTTGAGTTCCTTCATTAATTTCTCCTTTGAATTCGATTGAGGAGGAGAAGAGAGGATCCCCTTCTCCCTTCTTTTCTCTCTCTTGTTCGAATTCTAGGGTTTCCAAAAAATAGGGGGAAGAATTGAAGGAGAAAGGAGGATCCTTTTCGATTATTTGATTGTTTTTTACGAAATTGATAAAGGACGGAAGCCATGGATATTGTGCGACGTCTCAAAAGTTTCGCTTCAGGAAGATTTGTTTCTGATCCTGTATGTATTCCAATTTCTAGGGTTTCCGCTTTTTTGTTGATTCCTGTGTAATGTGAATTGAATTCATATTCTGCACATATTTGTTGTTGATTTATATGAAATTGTTGTGTCGATTTCCTGGTGTTTTCATAATTGTAGACATTTTCGGCTATTTGTGTTACATATTGGATACGGAGTATGATGTTAGCTGTAATAATGCATTGATGGTAGCGTAATAATGTTCTTATTTCATTTTGATTTGGGAATTAATAATGCGCATGGTTCGGTTTCGGGTTTTAATCATTGGAATGTGATCTAAGGTGATTGTAGATTGATTTAAGGATTATTAATAATGCACAAGGTTCACATCATTTGGATTCTGTTCTAATTGTATATTATAAAAAAATGCATGTTTTAGCTTTGATTTCATGTCGTTTTGATGCTGGGGATTAATTACACACAAGGTTCACGTTCGGGTTCTAATAATCGGAAATGTCAAATGTGATTTAAGAACAGTATAGATTGATTGGTGTAAGGGCTATTTTGGTTGAAGTTTTAAGGTTTGGAAATTGTGTGGAATGTTTGAAGGATTCGGAAACAATACTTCGTTTGGATGGGCGGGAAATGGAGGGGATGCTAATGCGTTGTTTAGAATACAAATTTAAACGAAATTAGGTAAGGGAGGGAAATGTCGATCGGAAATGTAAGATAATATTGTGATTGAGTTTTTAGGCCAACCTAGGTTAATAAATTGTATCGTGTTCTTTTACCATGTTTGAGTAACCGTTTTATATGGTAAGGGCACTTCGAAGTTTGACCTGTTTTTTTCTCAATTTTGTTTACAATTGACTAGATGTGTGGAGCTAGGTGAACGTGACTTTCATACTATTTTCTTGTATTAACTGGTAATGAATTCGGTATATAGGGCAATGATTTGATCATATTTTCTTCATTCAATTGATTAGGAAGCGGAGGTAGCTTTTGTACGTGGGAATGGCACTGAAACAGGCCAGATAATTGCTACAACGATTGGCGGTACAAACGGGCTTCCTAAACAGGTAATTCCACTTACTTTGCCCGTTTTCCCCATTTCATTATGTAGGGATTGATTGACTGAAGTTTATGAATTGTCCTTGTATGTTGTACAGTACTAATTTCTTGCCTGGTTGCCGATTTTCCTTGATGCATATTCATTAAATCATTAGTATTTGGTAATTACCTAGAAATGTGTTTTAATGAGGCCTCCTGTTTGGCCTTGTTGGGTTTGTAGTGGACTTCTATGTAATGTTTCGGTTTCATCACCGTCCCCTTGTTTACCTAACTTAGCTTTCTCGTATCGTTTCTTATGTTATGCATTTGTAGCCTTTTAGTTTTATCGAGCATCACGACATCTTTGTTTGGTATCTTGTGGTTCATACGCGTTAATTTTTTTTCCCTAAACGAAACACTTATCTATGTTACAGACAGTTTCCTACCTGGCAGAGCGTGTGGTTGGAACTGGCACCTTTGGTGTAGTTTTCCAGGTAATTGATTAATGGTTTCATCATTTCGCTTGAGATTGTTTAAAGTTTTTAGCAGAAGATGAATACTTATTGGTCTTTTCCTGTTTTTACACCCAGGCTAAATGCTTGGAAACCGGTGAGCTAGTTGCTATAAAAAAGGTGTTGCAAGATAAACGCTATAAAAACAGAGAGCTCCATATCATGCGCTTATTAGACAATCCCAATGTTGTCCAACTCAAGCACTTTTTCTACTCCACAACAGAAAAAGATGAGGTGTACCTTAACCTTGTCCTGGAATATGTCCCAGAAACTATTTACCGAGTTCTGAAGCATTTTAACAGCATGAGTCAGCATATGCCTATCCTTTTTATGAAATTGTATACTTACCAGGTGAGATTTTCACAGCGAAGAAGATAAGTTCAATAATTTACTTTGCTTTCAAAACCTTTCTGTGTACCTGCTAGATGTTAAACAACATCGTTCTTTTGTAGATTTTTCGGGCACTAAGTTACCTCCACAATGTTATCGGCGTGTGCCATCGTGACATCAAGCCCCAGAACATACTGGTGAGAGCTCTATATTTTTGTTTTCTCTTAATTAGAGTCTTGGTGTATTCCTTCTTGTTTAGCTACTGTGTTTCATCATTGGTAAATCTTTCTATGTTTAGTGCTCCCCCGTGTTATTATGAGTTTTTTTTTTGCTACTGATATTTTGTTTCTGTGCATAGTAAGAACTACTTATTATTCAGGGGTAATCGATATAGGAAATGATCATGGAGATGTCCAGTATCTGCTCTTAATTGGTGTAATGACTAATGAGCAGAGTCCCCATAACCTCATAGGAATTGGACAGTTTTTGAGGGCTAAACCATTACTCTTTAAAGTTTATCCCAATCATTAATGTGCAATGATTCTTATCGATTTAATACTATCTTGTATTTTTCGTAAAAAAGAGTAAAGAGTGATTTTTTCAATGCTACAGGTAAATCCACGTACACATCAAGTAAAGTTGTGCGATTTTGGGAGTGCAAAGATGCTGGTATGTTATTTTTCACATGTAGCTAAATTGCTAAAAGTACTGTAGCCTTCTTATTGATTATGAGGTTGATTATGCTAAAACTACTGCAGGTTCCTGATGAGCCAAACATTTCTTATATTTGCTCTCGTTACTATCGGGCGCCCGAGCTAATTTTTGGAGCTACCGAGTATACAACTGCAATTGATATATGGTCTGTCGGTTGTGTTATGGCTGAGCTTCATCATGGACAGGTTGATTTTTGCTTTTCTACTTTTAGTTAGTTGTTTTATTTGCATTGCATGATTAAGAGTTTAAGACGTCATGATCATCCCGTATTCAAATAGTGAACTAATTTAGTATCCGGAAACTGGTCATTGTGTTTTTTTCTTTCTGCTTGGCATATGGCTGCTCCTCGAGTTCTCTGCATTCTTTCTCATATTTAGAGTTAACTCGATCCATTACCCCCTCCCCGCCTTCTCTTGTATTCATGATACTATTTTATCGTATTCTCATGCTGTATGGTTTCAAATTTTGTGCAGCCATTATTTCATGGTGAAAGTGGTGTTGATCAGCTTGTCGAAATTATTAAGGTGAGCCTAAATTTAATAATTGCATAAAGGTTACTCCACCAACCTTTGCATCTGATTCTCGCAATTTTTCTGACTTTACGATTTCTGTTTTCTTATGTTAGATTTTGGGAACACCGACTAGAGAAGAAATAAGGTGTATGAATCCCAACTATAGCGAATTTAAATTTCCCCAAATCAAGGCTAATCCGTGGCACAAGGTTTGACTTTTTAACCACACTATTCTTTTCAAATGGAGAATGTTTTATGTTCCGCATTATTCTTTGCATCTCTTCCTCTTCTTTAACCCGTGGAATAAGTAATCAAATTCTTGTTTCAGGTATTTCACAAGCGTATGCCTGCTGAAGCTGTGGATCTCTTGTCACGGTTGCTTCAGTATTCTCCGAATCTACGCCTCACAGCTGTGAGAATCCTTTCTTTTTGCTCTAAGCAAACACTCCTACATGGAGATCTCTCACACAAATGTTGTGTCTAGTCCTAAGTGCATTTATTTTGATCTAAAAGATGCTCACTTTTGAAATACATTTATAAACCAAATTTGTTGGTATAATTATCCAGTCATAATGTTACGAGTTCCTAACCTCAAACCGTTGTTTCAGTTGGAGGCGTGCGCGCATAATTTCTTTGATGAGTTAAGGCAACCAAATGCATGCTTACCTAACGGGAAGCCCCTTCCTCCTCTATTTGACTTTACAGCTCAAGGTACGTGGTTTAAGCTCTACCTTTAACATCGTTAAGAGCTAGTCTCTCCCTTGTGATGGATTATCCATCGTGTTAGTAAAACGGGTCGATTATTACCCATTTAGTTAGATAAAGATAAATCACAGTTTCTTGGGAATATCAATGTTTGTCTTTTTCTATCTAAATTCTATCGAAATGGGTAAATACTTCACCCATTATAACAATATGACGGATATCTTTGTCACAAACAAGAATTTGTGCATCGTTAATTGCGGTCCTTAATTAGTCCAGTTAATCTTGTGATTATAGCTATGCATGCAACCTTCTCGTTTGAGTTTTCTCTTATTAGTTAATTGCCTTTATATTACAGAGCTAGCTCATGCGAGTCCTGAACTACAAGATCGTCTTATCCCCGATCACCTCAAGAAATCATAATAGCACCAAGGCAGTGGCTTCATACGTAGGAGTTGTACATCTGGTTTTTTCATTTTTCGGGTTTTGGCTTATATAGCTGCCCAGAACCCCAGAATTTTGCTTTAGAAATTCATAATTTATGCCCTAGCATTACACGGATGTGCAAAAAGGACAGACGATGAGCATATCTAACCAAGGTTAGTTAGCCTCTTCGTCGTACCTGTACGTAATCAAGAAGAGCCTCATTAGTCCAAAGTTTAAGGTTAATTCAATATCGGTATGAGCTACCACGATTCTTAGATGTTTGTAAATCTCTTTATATGTAAAACCTTTGTAATCTCTGAATGTCGATTATTTTGTCATAATTTTGTCGATATAAAAGGCTTGATCATAAATTTGTCTCCTCACTAGCTCGATATTTTCTGTTTTTATCAAAAATAAGCTTGACTATTTGATTTTTTTTAACTTTCCATTAATTTAAGAGAAAAATCTACTTATATAATAGAGCACAATTTGTAACATAAAAACAGGCATGTTTTGTCCAATTGTTCTTGGACAATTATTTTAGGCTCACTTTTTAATTAAGATTTGATAACCCTTATTATTTTAGTCACCATAATAAAATAAAATAAAATAAAATAAGTAGTTAATTAATTTGGGCACTACTCAGAATATTTTCTTTTGAGAAAGGGAACTCGTGCTGGACGAATAGTAGAAGTGACCAAAATGTGAAAATGATGTTGCCATGGAACCGTGTAGATAGGGCTTTAGACAAAGCAAAACCAACCTCAATCGAATCAAACCGAACTATATTCAGTAGTGACATAAATATCGTGTAAAATGGTTTAATATTGTATAAAATGAAAGTATAAGAAACCGAACTAATATTGTGATCGACTTCCAATTATAGTACAGTATTTCTTTTGTTTTGTTGTATCATTACCACTTCCCCTCTAGCTCAAGAATGTGGATTCGCGACCCATGGCTGACAGTCCTTAAAATCACGGCTATCTTGTCAGTCGCGGTTGTTGTAATGATCATTAGCAATGGTGAGACGGCCATGGTTCCACTCAGGCTGTGGCTCCTTGGCTATGGAGTTTTATGCATTAATAACTCTATTCTTAACTACATCCAGCTTCGGTCTTGGAGAAATGGTAAATTCATTCAAACTAGGTATGTCATCTCACTTGCATATTATATATAGTCTCAGAGTCTCTGTCTCCGTCTCCTTCTCAGTCTCACACAGTAGTTACGTACGTATGGTCTTGCTGAATAGCTGCCTGTTTTGGCAATATGGCAGTCGCGTGGACTGTATGGAGTCAGTACTTTCAGGGCTGAATCTGATATGGTGGATAACCGGATCCTACTGGATGTACTCTGGTGGCAAAATGATGGCAAACGATGCACCAAAACTATTCTGGTAACGCCTAATTGTTGATACTTACTCTTTCTGTCCCAGTCATTTTTTATTTTTTTTCACTTTTATATTATTTGTAAAGAGTATTTTAATCATAGTTAAATAAACGGCTGTGACAGAGGACAAGAGGAGTATATAATTTTGATGAAAGTTTGACAAATTAAGGGTCGTCTTACATGGTTAGACACGGTTTTACAGGGGGTGCGATAACAAACTTTAATTTCTTCCTGTTGTACTTCGTTTAATATCTTTGCTAATATATACTTCATGTTCAGAGATTTCGAGTAGTAATTCTAAATATTTTGTAGATTTTGATTATGGTAGCATGCATTTTACTTGAATTTACAGGCTCACTGCAATACTCTTGGCATTTGATCTTTTCGCCGGGGCCTTCATAGCATTCATCATTTCCACTGTTGTCGTCATACTCCTATGCTCTTGCAGGCATGAGGTAGTCAGTTCACTCGTATTTTTGTTGTCGTCTGTTGCTTAATTATTACTCGTACTAGTATTAATTAATATCGTCTTATAACATCTCTGTCTGTGCGTGGTTTGATTTGACAAACAGGATGAAGCAATTATAGATGTTATCATCAGGCTGCTGGAGATCTTTTGTAAAATTGTGAGGCTGTCACGTGGAACAACCAGTATACCAGATGGTGAAACCCGGGAACCAGTTGGTAATGCTGATCCGATTTACTACTACTACTACGACGATGACACCATGCCTCATCGTGCTGCTCCTGCACAGGATCATGTAACCTTTCTTACCTAAGATGTTGCTCTTTATGATCAATCGCACATCACGTTGTACGGAGTATGAGACTATCTATCTATCTATCTATCTTATACTGTAAATATTTTAGACTTTGTTGAATGTGGCCTTGGGGGGTTTTTGTAGGCGGACGATGCTGTCGGTCTTTCAGAATATGACCTGGATGAGGGTGAGATACGTGAACTACTACCACGTCGACGACATTCCAACCGTGCTGGCATTGACACCCACTACGCGCGTACATAAATTTCACAGTGTTTTGCAACAAACTCTGCCAGTGTAATGATTTCGAATCCAAGAAACTTCTGAATGCTTGTGTTTTTGTGATATGAATAATGTTCAAGGAGAATGTTAACGAAAAAAACTATGTATAGAGACGTTCTCACATTGGTGTATTACAATTCGATTATTGTGAGACCATCTCACATGAGACTAATTGTGTTGTGCTCGGTGTGCTTATATACGTATTCAAACGCACTCTTATACTCCTGTGACATTGAAAGTGTGGAGTATTTTATTTATGATATAAAGCTAATTCAAATGTAAACTAATTCAATATCTTTTTGTATATATAACATAGACATAGAGTTAATTAACCACCTGCCAATTTACAACGAACATTTCAACCATAAACCACTTTCCCAAATCGCTGCAATAATGTCAACCACCACTGCTGCTGCTGCTGCTGCTGCTGCGGTGCCACTTCTCAGCTCGACCAGGAACCTACCAACAAAGTCAAGCAGCAGGCGGATGTTCTCGAAGGATTCTTTGCACGTCCGAATGCAGGCGATCCAAGAAGCTAACATTGGTAAACGGTTGGAGCCCAAGACATTGCTGTCGATGCACCTAATATGGAACACGACTATGGTGCTGATCTCCATCGTTGTAATGGTGAGGAGCGAGGATGAGTTGCGCAAGGGTCCACTTAGATTTTGGCTGACTGGATACGGAATTATCCGGAGTCTGCACAGCGTTATTGCCAGCCACGTGTACTGGCGTAGAGGACAGGTTATGGACGTTCACTGCGGCTTCGACCCGTTTGACTGGTCGACTTCGTACGCTGATGACCTTTCGCTGCCCAATGATTTGAGCACGGCCAACAATATCAAGTATGATTTTTCTTCAATAATCTTCTTCTTCTTCTTTCCAATTTGGGATTTTTTTTTTTAAAAAAATTTCGGAACTTTTACTCAGAGTTCTGCCCAGTCAAACGTTTTTAAACGAATAAACATGACCGACCATAACTCTTTGTTTTGAGTTCCCAAGGTGATAGTTTTTCCAAACTGATAGTGTGCAAGAGAGATTCAGTTTGAAATTAAAATCTATCTCTTTTGGAATTCATAACTTCGAGGTATCGTAAGACAAAGATATTTTGACCAAAACGAGGGCTACAAAGTAGAATATGAAAAACACCGGTACTAGGTAGAATATCCCTGGTTTGGGTTATACAGTGTAACCTGTAATAATGGCTTGGCAGCGCGGCGAAGAAAGTGGAGACAGCAAACAGGATTGCCAATTTTATCTGGTGGGTTGTAGGAGCCTGCTGCATATTAACTGGAAGGGAAATGCTGGCAAATGATACTCCAAACCTATTCAAGTATGTAATTTCTTCGTCTTGCCGCTGCTGCGCTGCACGCCTGCACCTGCACTCCGTTTTATAATTTGTTACTCAAGACTTACTTAGTGCTTTAATTGTTTTTGCAGGCTCACCCTACTGTTATTGGCCGCTGATATGTTCTCTCTATCGTTTTTCATAGTCGGGACAGTGTACATTGGCGTGATTGCCTTACTGTTCCTCCCAGCGATGCTTGGATTGCTTGCAGCTCTACTTGCACTGACCATTCTTCAGGTATCTTATAGCTTGTTTCGTTCGTTCAACTCTATTCATGTCTTATTATATTACTCCTGTTTTCTGATGAACTTACATTTTTGTGTACGGTTCTTTTGACAAACACTCCATATATAGGATAATGGAGCAGTGAAAGAGGTTGTTGAAAGGCTGGCAGTGACACGGTACATATTTAGAATAAGAAGATTAGACGAGGATGAGGACGAGGAAGAGAGCGAGAAACCAAGCGTTGAAGTCAAGTATCTGTTTGTTGGAGTGATGACTGAGTGCGACACTGACACGCCTATTCAGCGTGGTCTTTCTGCAGAGGTTGCGGTAAGTGGTCGATCTTTTTAAGATGCTTCATTTCAGCCTCCATTTATATATATATACATCCTTGAAGACATGAACCCTTTTGCTTTTATATTCAGGGGTGCATCATTTGCCTTTACGACTACGAAGATGGGAGCGAACTGAAGGTACTTCAATGTCGTCACCATTTTCATGGTGCTTGCATTGACAAATGGCTATGCATAAAACCCAATTGTCCTCTGTGCAACTACAGCGTACCAGCGAATGCTGCTGCTAACCAAAGAGACAACGAAGTATAGGCCGCCATAGAGGCTAGATCATTGTGCTTTGTACATAAGCTTCCTGTACAAAGTAAAGAATGCAATTCCTTTGCCTTGTCATTCAGATCAATCATGTATTTAAAACAGAAATACAAAGATAACATTCTCCAAATTCTACGAAACAATATTATATACTTACACAATATCGAAGATGTCTTAACCTGGTGGTCAAGACTAGTAACTCTGGGACAGCACGTTTCGTTGAACAAAAAAATAAATTTATCTACACAATAAAATATGATATCAGCCGTCGAAGTGTTATATTTTTCATATTTTTTTTATAAAATTGGATCGAAAATCATATACATCCGGTTTCAATTTTTTCGATACAATTCTTTGTATCGAATATTCGAAAACCGTATCAAATATCTGATTGTTGGTATCGGATATTCGAAAATTCATATAATTGAAAGCGTATGCCGTATAGTAACATATCGTATCTTTTTGCAAACCCTATATGACATGGTGAATTGGTGATGAACGGCGGGTGAGAGGCAGCCGCAAGTTAGCCGAAAGTTAGCAGCTAGGTTAAATTATAACCCTTCCTCCGTCTCTCTCTTTCTCTCCTTCTTCCTGTTTCCCCCAAATTACAGATTCAGTGTTTTTCCAGTTTTCAATTGAAATCTAGGGTTTTTTTCTGCCCCCAGAAAATCCACTGAACTCACTCTAAGCGATCGATCGACTACAATCTTATCAATGAAGGTACAATCTCCATAAAGCTACAAAAGCTCGTAAATTTCTTCTTTGATTTTGCCAGAAATCTATCGTTCCACCAAAATCAGATCAGGCATCTTCATCGTTCTGCTATTTCTAATCAAGAAATCTACGAGTTGGTTGTTGAGATGAGTAAACATGATAGCGAGAGAGGAAAATTGAT
Organism: Agrostemma githago; assembly: GCA_958450325.1. NCBI lineage: Eukaryota > Viridiplantae > Streptophyta > Magnoliopsida > Caryophyllales > Caryophyllaceae > Agrostemma > Agrostemma githago. The sequence goes on along the minus strand of OY288241.1, from coordinate 78,222,174 downwards.
AGATTTCTGGCGAAATCAAAGAAGAAATTTACGGCTAACAGTAATGACGAAGATGCTGCAGCCAAACAGCAAGTGCAACTTGGGGAAGCTAAAAGCTTCATGAATAGACAATCATAAATCAATCAGAATCAATCAAACTTGCGCCTTTTTGATTCGAGTTTTACTCTGCACAAATCAATCAGAACCAAGATGGTTCACAATGCACCTAATTGATGATTACAGTTCTATGAGCTACGGAGTATAGCTTAGCTTGTTTGGTTCTACTCTATTTTCTGACCTTACATATATTTTGGTGTATTTTACTTTTGACAAACACTCCATAGAATGCAGCAGTGAAAGAGGTTGTTGGAAGACTGGCCTTGACACGGTTCATATTCAGAAGACGAGAGCGAGAAACCAGGCAGTGAACTACTCCAGGAGCAGTTTGAGTGCGACACTGACATACTGACATGCCTATCCAACATGGTCTTTCTGCAGAGCTTGCGGTAAGTACAGTCGATGATCTTTTTAAGATGCTCCGTTTCAGCGTCCATATATATCCTGGAAGACAACTTGAACCCTTTTGTTTCTGTATATCTAGGGGTGTATCATTTGCCTTTAAGACTACGAGGATGGGAGCGAACTACAGGAACTTCCATGTCGTCACCATTTTCATGGTGCTTGCAGAGACAAATGGGCAAATGGCTATGCATAAAACCGAGTTGCCCTCTGTGCAACTACAGTGTACCAGTGAATGCTGATAACCAAAGAGGCGACTAAGTATAGGTGATTAGGCAGCCATAGCCCATAGGGGCTAGCTCACTTTTGATTGTGCTATATTCACATACTCCGTATATTACAGTATTACACACCGGCAGTCGAAACAATAGGACTATAGGAGGCTGGACCTAAAATCATCAAATACATCGAGGTCAATGGAGGCCAGCCGTTAGTGAAGATGACAACATATTAGTAACGAGATGAACATGCATGAAGGACTCCGAGCTGACCGTGAGCAACCTTTTCTCGAACAAAAATGATGTTCATTTCGTTGTATTTGGTGCATTCGTGTGGATGATTTTTATAAATTTCCTCTAATTTCTTCATTTTAACGACAATCTATGATTTTTATACATTTGTATACGGTCAAATAATACTTGACCTATACGATAAATATTGTATTTCATTTATATTAATTTTTTTAAAAAAAAACAAAGACTAAAAAAAAAGTTCAGAAACACTATAAAACCCCGCCAAAAATCTGCAAACTATTCGAACAACACAATAATTTTCGCACAACACGCTTAGAACGTGCACGAAAGGAATATTCTATTTCTACCAATCAAAGAAAAAAGAAAAATCCTATCTCCACAATGTCAACTACCACCAACGGCACCACCGTGACGGTCCCGCTTTTGAGCTCACTTAGCCCCGAAAGACGACAATCTTCTGACCAGACGACAACGACCCCGGATCCGCCTTGCACAAAGACGATGATCATCATATTATCTGGCCTCATTTGGAACATGATTATTGTGTCGGCCGCCATTGCTGTAGTGATCATGAGCAAGGACGTCGCGACCAAGGTTCCGGTGAGGGTATGGGTTGTTGGGTATGGTGTTCTTCGTCTTCTTCACATGGGTTTTTTGTGTGTTGATTATTTGCGTTGGAGAGAAGCAAACAAGGCTTTGTTCCTTCCTTTTGATGCTGATAATTCTAGGTTCGATTCTTTCTTCATACTCTACTTGCTTGTCGCAAATTGTTGCATGAGACGGTGCCCTGTCCAACCGACTATCTACCTGGGTTGTGGCCGGGCCGGACTTTATTGACCCAGCCCAACCGGTCCTACCAAAAAAACCAAAATAATAATGTTGAAATTTATGGACCATGTGGCCGAACAAGGAAGCCTGGACCCAGTGCCATTAGCCTGGCTTGGTTCGTAACCCAACACGTGGCAACCTCTATGTGGGACAGGCCCACCACTAATATTCGAACAGTACGTCTTGTTTAAGACGCATTATCTATTAATTACTCGTAGTATAAATGTTAAAACGGGTCAAATATTAATACGTGGTGAGTACTAATAAAGACAATATTTGACATTTTATACGCAAATTGCCATGTGTTATGATCCGTTTTATGATTTATGACGGATAAAATCGTCATAAACAGATAATACCATTATAAATAAGAACGATTTTTCTAACGTGTGATTAGGCACACGTTAATAACCTGATTAAAGTAAGTTTAAGTAGGATAATATCATGAGAAATTGAAATACCAAGTTATATTTTTCATATTTAGACAATATCCTAGTAAAACTTGCTTTAATTAAATTATTAACGTATCCTTAGTGGGCACACGTAGGGATGGCAACGGGTCCGGGACCCTACCCAGACCCTCCGGGTCTTACCCGAACGGGTCGGGTACGGGTCCTAATTTTTTTGGACCCTGCGGGTACGGGTCGGGTATGGGTCCTTCAAAAATGTTCCGGGTCCGCGTCTTAAAAGTCGGACCCGGACCCGACCCTTAGACCCGTATATTCCCATATTTGAGAAATGAAACACTAAAGAATAAGCAAAAAAAAGGAATGATTTGCAATCAAATCGGTTTATAAAAGCGAGTTATATATATTTGAGACACAAAATATGTCTATAACTCACTGTAACTTTGCAATACTCCATTGTTTTCTAAACTTGTATTGTTTTTTTTGTTTGCAAGCCGTAAGTTGTAACACATAGGAGAGGAGCTTTAATTTAGCTTTTGAAATATCGGATTATAAATCGTACATATTAAAAATATAACATGGAGTATTAAATTAACGTTCATTGGACCCGTGACGGACCCGGACCCTACCCGTACCCATCGGGTCCGGGTAAGGGTCTAAAAATTTTGGACCCTTAAGGGTCCGGGTCGGGTCCGGGTCCAACTTTTGAGGATCGGGTCCGGGTCCGGGTCCTGCCGGACCCGACCCATACCCGCCCCGTTGCCATCCCTAGGCACACATTAGGTAAACCGTAATAAGAATTTCTGATATTCCAGAGACTTTTAAATTGGATTAGAATTAAGATATGAACAATTGGGAATGGCCCAAGTCCAACATGTTGGGCTTTACATTTATGTAAAAATTACTCTGAAAGACAATCTTTTTTAATGACATCAGTAGAAGGTGTTATATCTCAAATTAATTTTTGGTGTGAAACGGGGCACTCAACCCTTACTCTTAAATTTCGATATAGGTTGTAGATGTATTTTCTCATTTTCTAAACAAATCTTGAATAAAATGTTTCGTCTTTTATAGATTCAAATACGGTTTGACCTCTAAAAAGAAGTGGATATATACGGAATACGAGTATGTAGTATATTTGTTTGGACAAAAGAGAGTAATTAATACCTTTGATTTTTTTTAATCTGCTTAGGTACTTGGTACTAGACCGTGCTACAATGTTTTTACAGTCAGTAAAATCATTTCTCAACCTGATTTGGTGGGTAATTGGATTATACTGGATACTCTCTGGTGGGAAAATGTTACCAAATGATGCACCAAAACTATTCTGGTAATAATTTCTTCGTCAAAATTTCCAATCATTTATTTACCATTGATCAAAACATACTCTAGTAATTAATTCGTCACTCACTTGAGACGGCTTTGGTTTGACAGGTTCACAGCGATATTCTTGGGACTTGACCTGTTCACAGTATTCATACAACTCATCAATGTTGTGGCTAATTGGTGTTGCATTTCAAACATATCATCGAGTCCAACGAGTGCACCACATCAGGTTCAGGTACTTAGCTAGCTCGTGGTTTTCGTTCAATAATTATCTTCGGTTTTTGAAGGTGTTTATATTAATTTCTTACGATTGCAAAATGTCGTCCGACACCCTTTGAATCCTTAGCTTGTTTTGTTTTGTAGGTATGAGGCTATGAGCTATCTGCCATTCGGGATAAGTCGTCCCCTGTATGTCACCATTTCCACCATGCGAGTACACGGCTATATATATATATATATCATTCTTTGTGCAAAATACTCAGTACATCATAGTGAAGCATAGACACAGTATCGACACATTCAATGTGTCGATACTATGACCAAGTGTATATATAGACACATTCAATGTGTAATGTTGTACTTGATTGACGAATACCTTGCTTTATTTCTACGCAAATTCTTATATGAGACGGTCTCACGATAAATTTATCGTGAGACGATCTAACAGGAGAATAATTGTTGTTTCTAACAAACTCTCTACTGGTGTAATTTATTGATTCCTCACAAGTAATGTTATCCTGAATATGTAATCCGTACTTAATAACGAAACATCAAGCATAAGTGCATAACCCAAGTAAAAAATATTTTGCATATACAATGCCAAGATATTTAGGCTCATTCCTAATGAGTAGATTAAGTCTCGGTGAGACGATTTCATATCAAGATAGGAGTACTGCATAGTGTATACAATCGAATTTTGACAAATATCATAAATGTTGTACTTCCTTCGGTTTTCTTTTATCTTCTTGTATTCCCTTTTGGTCCGTCTTTTTTTATCTCCCCATTTGGTTTCTTTCAATTTTGGACCATGCTGTTTTTACCATATACTACCCTTACTATCTAGAAGCGAAAGTGAAAAAATTTTGTGCCAAAAACAAACGGAAAGATAAATAAAACACGGAAGAAGTACTGCTCTCACCATTCAAATCCACTTATCTCATTTCATTTTTTGACACTATTCACACTTGAGGGGAATCTTTGATTCTCGACAATCTATAAGTGAGAATATAGTCACGTGAGATTTTGTTTGATTCGTCTTTATGAGCACATTAAGAATATCAAATTTTTATAATTTTTGCTAATGTAAAATGAAAGATATCGCTAGTGTAAAACGCGTCTCGGCAAATGTGCCAAAAGGAAATGAGACAAGTGGATTTAAATGGAGGGAGTACTTTTTTTAATCAACAAATGGATATTTTAATTGCAACTGTCCCCTTTCTATAAAAAGAGCGGACTAGATCCACGAAATTAAACCGTTTACCTGGTATTCTTCTTTTTTTTTTTTTTTTTTTTACCTGATGACGGAAACTGCAACCACTATCTTTGGTACGCTCTGATAAACAAGGTACGCAAATAGCCTGCAAATCACGCACAGTGATCGCTCTTGCAAAGACTTGGAGACACATGAGGGTTATGTATTAACCTCTAGGCTCTACCTTTGCGGGCTTATCTGATATTCTTAAAAAAAATTGAAATTTGACATTTTTTTTATAAAACTCCGTCAAAAATCTGCATACTATAGTATTGGAAAATTAAAATTGACGCTAGTTATCTCCAGAAATCGGAATTATGTCAACACGCAGTGCCGCCGAAAAGGCAATGCTGATCATAGAGTCTGGCCTAGCTTGGCAAATGTCTATCGTGTTGGTCGCCATTGCCATAGTGATCATGAGCAAGGAAGCGACGACGACCAAGGTTCCGGTGAGGGTATGGGTCCTTGGATATGGTGTCCTCCGTCTTCTTCACCTTGTTTTTTGGTTCATCGATTTTTGGCGTTGGATAGAAGCCAGAGCCTCCACAGCCTTGTTTATCCCGTTTGACGACGCCCGTTATTCTAGGTTCCATCTTTTTCCTCATTTCATATCGTCTCATACAAGAATTTGTGAAATCCAATTAAGAAAATAATTAAAAAATAATACGGGCTGGTATGACGGGAATTACCGTATAGACAGTAATACACCGTAATATCTGGTCTATGAACCAACCTGATCAGAACCTTAACGTGACGATTTAGGTACTTGGTACTAGAACGTGTTACATTTTATTTGGAGTCAGTAAAATCATTGCTCAACGTTATTTGGTGGGTAATTGGATTTTACTGGATATTCTCCGGTGGAAAAATGCTAGCAAACGATGCACCAACCTTATTCTGGTAATTTCTTCGTTCAATTTTTTTTTAACGGTATTTATTTACCTTTAATTAAAATATTTTTACTTTGTTTTGACAGGTTCACAGTCATATTCTTGGGACTTGATCTATTATCAGTTTGCGAGTCATGCATGAAACGCATCATTATTGTAGCTACTTTGTTTTACATTTGCATTTTACGCATAAAATACAGTGTAATTGATGCGTGGAACCGATTTCAGGTAGCTAGCTTAATTACTCATGGTTTTCATTCATTGATAATAATTTTTTTCTTTTATTTTTTTTTTAAATTTAATATAAGGACTAGTGTCGGGTCTGTCGCTTGATCAAGTCTACATTTGTATTGTATATGGTTGTTTTGACACATGATAGAGTATTACAGTGGACAAGTTGAAGAACTTGTTCAACTTGAAAGGCTGTGTACGCGAATGTTTTTGGACTAAAACTTGAGGATGAGATTAAAATGGTTAATAATGATTATTACAATCCTCAGACACGATATAAAATGGAGTATAGAAACCGTTTCGACAGATTCCGACGCGTCTCATCAAAAGACAATCTTATGGATTTTTAAAAGAATCGATTTAAGTCCAAATAACCCTCATATTACACAGGAGCATTGCATTTGGTGTGGAATTTGTTCAGCGTGAATATGGAATCATTTTATTTCGGGACCCTAAAGACCAAAAAAATGTGGATAATAACCTTCAAAACGGCCCGCAAGGGTGGAGCCTAGTGGTTAAATCATGTGGCTACAACCCCATGGGTCTCAGGTTCAAGCCCCTTCAAGAGCGTTCTTGTGGTTGTTGTATGACTTGAGGCTATGTCATCTAGACTTCGAGTCTGTCGTCCAAAGGGCGGTTTACATGGTGTGCGTGGTTTGCAGGCTATTGCGTACACCCGGGGTTTACCCAGAGCGCACCAAAGGTAGCGGCTGCGGGTTCCTTCGTCACCAAAAAAAAAAAACTTCAAAACGACCGTTTTTAGCTGTTTTTATAGCGGTGAAAGTTGTTCTAAAATGCGAATGTTTTTTGACGGAAACTTGTCGATAGGTATAGAATGCCTAATAATGTTTAATAAAATCCTCAAACACGATATAAAATAGAGTATAAAATTCATAGCGACTGATTTCGACACTTCTCAAAAGACAATCTTATGGCTTCAAAAAAAGAATCGATTTAAATTCAAATGACCCTCATATTACACAGGGACATCATATTTGGTGTGAAGTTTGTTCAACGCGAATAACATATTGTCGACCGATGCTTATTGTAAAATTTTGTGATTGAGGAAAATCTAAATAATAAGTCATGTTTTTTTGGGTACCACCATTATTTGTATAAAGTGATTGAGGAATTTTTTACCATTTTAGCCAAGGAAACGGGCTTATTTTTGCAGAAAGATGAGTATTTGATTTTTTTTTTTTTTTTTTTTTTACAAATTCTTGTTCACGTCGATTATATCTAGATTAAATATCATCTAAATGGGTTTACAAAGACCAAGCATTTACTATTCTCCAAACATTCTGATTTTATCTTGTCTAAGCACGTGGATTCTACTTGATCCGTTATAACTTTGTGACGATTTTGTTTTAGTATTATAAATAGTTATAACTTTTGAGTTTTGACCAGAAAATGTCATTTTTAACTCAAGCATCATCATTTTTATCATTAGTAGCTAAGCAACCCTACAAGTTGTGATTACTAAAAATGAGCAGCCGTTGGTCACTTGTTGGAACGTCCATTTTTTTAGATGACTTACACATTATAAAACGCCGCAAAAAAATCGTCATATTTATCTACTACTCCATCAAACTACATTCATCGTCAAAATTTTAATTTCTCACTACACAATAATAATGTCAACCACCGACGCCCCGCTTCTGCAGAAAACTAATTCCGACACGTCTCAAAATCTGCTAGTCAATTGGCTCCAGCGAGCGAACGGACAACAGGGGAGCCCAAAGCCGCCCTCCATAGTCCTTGAGCTCATCTGGAGCTCGATTGTCATAGCAGTCACGATTATTGTGGTGGTGGTAGTGAGCAAGGGGGAAACGACTGAAGTTCCACTTAGGTTGTGGATTATTGGGTTCGCAGCTTTACGTGTTCTTCGTATGCTTTGGTTGTGTGTTAATCGTTTGCAATGGAGCAATGTATGTGGAGCTCCGTATGGGTCGGATAATATTAATACCGGGTACATATGTACGTATGTATGTTAGTTTGCCTTTAATCATTGCCTTAACGTTTTGGCTCAGAGCCAGACTGATTCCAGGGGCGAGTCCGGGATTTAGTTTTTGGTGTAGCAAAAAAACATGAAAATCACTTTGCACAAAATCTGTAGTACAACACAATTTCACGACAACGTTAACTTACATTATTCGACGAGTTCTCGTATTAATGAATTCTTTTACAATTTGGTCGATTGTTTCAAAAATACATCACATTCTACAAAAGTAATTACACAATCATTCAACCATCCATCGCCCATGTTATTCCGTAATTTATTTTTGATGAATGTTATACTAATTGATCGACTATAGTAAAATAGGAAATCATCTTAACCAAGAATGATTTAATTTGGTATGATTTAGGAAAAAGAGAGACTAAGGGAGTAGTCGTAGCAATAATGTACAAATTGAAATTAAGGGGAAGAGAGAGTGTGAAATTAATTTAGGGGATTAATTAGGATAGTATGATAATTAAGAATGAGAGGGAGATTGATTGGGGGAGGACCGCCTCTAGGGGAGGTTAATCAAGGGAGTAAATAGTTTGAGAGAGTGTAGGAAGATATTTGATATATCGAAGGCATAGTCTTATTATTAATACTTAATTAATACTCCGTAGTCTAATTGGCTGAAAAAAATCTTATTTTTTTTAATGGTGTAGCACGTACTACACCATTGATGTACTTGGACTCGCCCCTGCCTGTGCGTTTAGGCAGACGGCAGTTGGTCACGCTACAAAGTGTCTGCAGATAGTAAATGGGCTGCTCAACATAAATTGGTGGGTACTCGGAATATACTGGTTGGTCTCAGGCCGGGAACACCTAGCAGACGATGCACCAATACTATTCTGGTAATTTGATTTGATTGATTTCTTCTTCGTTCACGTCGTCCATCCATTGAATTCCAATGAATTAATAACCTTTGTTTTTCGCAGGTTCACGATAATATTCTTGGCGCTTGATATGTTAATTTTCTTGTTTTTCGTCTTCATCACATGCTTCATCGGTATAGCTGGTCTCTGCTGCTACGCGTGCATAATGTCTTTTCTAAGTAATTACACACAAGATTCGCAACAGGATGAAGAAGAAAATGCGGATTTTGTTTTCAAGATGGCAAGAACAATTTCGAAAAGAATAGGTGATACCCGCGACTCATCCAACACTGAAGACAACAATGTTGTAAGTCTTCGACGATCAACAGAATATTTTCATCCTTTAGTTTCTTCGAACATATACATATGAGATCGTCCAACATAATAAATTAAACTACTTTTTGGAGTCTCAGGTGTCCACATATTTGAATCATCGTTTTTTTTGCAGGTATGAGATCATATCCGCCTTTCGGAAAATATTGATTGTGAGAGGCTACACAAGCTACCATGTCGTAACAATGTCGTCAACAATATTGATTTTTTGTGTGATTGTGTATCTATTTTATTTACTTTTTTTTCTATCTTATTGTATCCAAGTTGAAATAACTAAACAAATACAAATAAATTCTTGTTTGTTAGTAATAAATATATCCGTCGTAACCTTAAAAAAGGGGTAAAATTATACCCCATGACTTGGACAATAGAATACTCATAATTCATAGGGTACAGCGAAATGTTACTAATAACGTTAATTCATTTCGCAACAAAATCAGAACTGTTAAAAGACGAAAATAGAAGAAAATGAAAAATATCCAAATATAAATATTTATATTATATAAAATCGTATTTTAAAGAATTATAATTTGTCTCGGCTCAAATAAGCAATTCGAGTTGGACAATATAATTTTTTTTAAACCCAGGCCGTCTTTTTTTTTAAAGACTTGACTGTCCAAATGACCAACATATTACACCGGGACATTGTATTTGGTGTGGAGTTTTGCTCAGCGCGAATATGGAATAATTTTATTTCGGGACCCTAAAGGCCGAAAAAACGTGGATAATAACCTTCAAAATGACCGTTTTTAGCTATTTTTTTATAGTGGTGAAAGTTGTTCTAAAACGCGAGTGTTTTTTGACGGAAACTCGTGGATAAGAATAGAATGCCTAATAATGTTTAATAAAACCTTCAAACACGATATAAAATAGAGTATAAAATTTATAGCGCCTGATTTTGACGCTTCTCAAAAGACAATCTTATGGCTTTAAAAAAAGAATCGATTTAAATTCAAATGACCCTCATATTACACAGGGGCGTTATATTTGATGTGTAGTTTGTACAGCGCAAATAACAGATTGTCGACCTACCGACACTGCTTTATTATTGTGTAACGACACCCATGACCCATAGATGTTATCTGTTGCTGCTAAAATTGTGTGGACATTTTATGTGACCCGACTAACATCCCATAAAATTTTGTGCTGGAGGAAAATCTAAATAATAAGTCATGTTTTTTGGTTACGACCATTAATGGTATAACGTGATTGAGGAAATTTTTATCATTTTAGCTAAGGAAACAGGCTTATTTTTGCAAAAAAATGAGTATTTGATTTTTTTTTTCACAAATTCTTGTTGACGTTGACTATATCTGGGTTAAATATTATCCAAATGGATTGACAAAGACAAAGCATTTGCTATTCTCCAAGCATTCTGATTTTATCTTGTCTAACCTCGTGGATTCTACTTGACCTGTTACAACTTTGTGATGATTTTGTTTTAGTATTATACAATAGTTATCACCTTTGACTAGATCATGTCATTTTTAACTCAAGTATCATTATTTTTATCATTAAAGGACTATTTTTATCATTAGTAGCTAAGCAGCCCTACAAGTTGTGATTACTAAAAATGAGCAGCCGTACGTTGGTCAGTTGCTTGGAACGTCCATTTTTTTAGTTGACTTACACATTATAAAACGCCGCAAAAAAGTCCTCATATTTATCTACTAATCAAACTACATTCATCGTCAAAACTTAATTTCTCTCTACACAATAATAATGTCAACCACCAACGCCCCGCTTCTCCAGGAAACTAATTCCGACACGTCTCAAAATCTGCTGGTCAATTGGATCCAGCGAGCGAACGGACAGGAGGGAAACCCGAAGCCACCCTCCATAGTCCTTGAGCTCATTTGGAGCTCCATTGTGATAGCAGTCGCGATTGTTGTGGTGGTGGTAGTGAGCAAAGGGGAGACGACTGAAGTCCCGCTAAGGTTGTGGATTATTGGGTTTGCAGCTTTACGTGTTCTTCGTATGCTTTGGTTGTGTGTTAATCGTTTGCAATGGAGCGATGTATGTGGAGCTCCGTATGGGTCGGATAATACCAGGTATATATTTAATCATTGTCTTAACGTTTTGGCTTTCACGTGGTATCAGAGCCCAGGCAATCCATTGTTTGACATACATTGAGGATTTGTTTGTTGATTTGATTAGGCAGACGATAGCCGGTCACGCTGCAAAGTGTCTGCTGATAGTAAACGGGCTGCTCAACATGATTTGGTGGGTACTCGGAATATACTGGTTGGTCTCAGGCCGGGAACACCTATCAGACGATGCACCAATACTATTCTGGTAATTTGATTTGATTTGATTTCTTCTTCATTCTCGTCGACCATCCATTGAATTCCAATGAATTAATTAACCTTTGTTTTTCGCAGGTTCACGATAATATTCTTGGCGCTTGATATGTTCATTTTCTTGTTTTTTGCCTTCGTCACATGCTTCATCGGTATAGCTGGCCTCTGCTGCTACGCGTGCATAATTTCTTTTCTAAGTAATTACACACAAGATTCGCAACAGGATGAAGAAGAAAATGTGGATTTTGTTTGCAAGATGGCAAGGACCATTTCCAAAAGAATAAGTGATACCCGCGAATCATCCAACCCTGAAGACAGTGTTGTAAGTCTTCGACGATCAAGAGAATGTTTTCATCCTCTAGTTTCTTCGAACATATGATTATACATATGATATCGTCTAACATAATAAATTAAACTACTTTTTGAAGTGTCGGATGTCTACACATTTGAATCATCATTTTTTTTGCAGGTATGAGATCATATCCGCCTTTCGGAATATTGATTGTGAGAGATCTACACAAGCTACCATGTCGTAACAATGTCGTCAACAATATTGATTTTTTGTGTGATTGTGTATCTATTTTATTTACCTTGTTTTTTCTATCTTATTGTATCCAAGTTGAAATAACTAAACGAATACAAATAAATTCTTGTTTTTTTGTGATAGATATATCTGTCATAACCTTAAAATACAGGTAAATTAGTACTCTATGACTTGGACAATAGAATATATAATTCATAGTGTACCGCAAAATGTTACTAATATCATTAATTCATTCGCAACAGAATCAGAACTATTAAAAGACGAAAATGGGAGGAAATGAAAAATATGCAAATATAAATATTTATCTTATATAAAATCGTATTTTACGCATTACGGAGTATAATCTTTCTCAGCTCAAATAAGCAGTTCGAGTTGGACAATATTTTTTTTTAAAACCCGGGCCGTCTATTATTTTTTTTTTTTTAAAGACTTGACTGTCTATTTTTTTAAATTGACTTGGATATTATAAAACCCTTGCAAAAATCCCCAGACATTTAATTTGTCAAACTAAAATTTTGGTAGAAACATCCTCCCATCCTCCCTCCACAATGTCAACCACCGAAGCTAACACCGCACATTACAACACCACCACCACGACAGCAATGCCGCTTCTGAGGTCAACAAACTCCGACACACGCCAAAGTCTGTTGACTTTACTCGAGCGAGTGACCACACGTGAGAGGAACCCAGATGATCGGCCTCCCATCGTGTTTGAGCTCATCTGGAGCTCCATTATCATAGCCACCGCCATGGCTGTCGTGCTCATGGTCAGCAAGGACGAGGACCCTGAAGTTCCACTTAGGTTGTGGATTGCTGGGTTCGGAATTTTGCGTGTTCTTCGTATGATTTCATCTTGCGTCGATTACACGGCCGATCAGGATAACACTAGGTATGTATAATGTACCTATGTACAGTAATCAATTTATTCTGATTGAGTCGGGATTTGAGTGTATGAATTGCTTTGGATCGGTAAATTAAGTCAACCCATTGAAACAAAAGTTCTCATCAGGTTTGATCATGCACCATAATAGCAAATACTCTGTCTCTATTCTAGTACGATGCAAAAAGTGATCATTTTTTAACATATACGGAGTAACTTTTTACTATAAACTGGCAAACGGGTCACTTTATTTTCTTACGTTGCACAATACAATAGTGACATGTAAAAATGTCTTAATTAAAGATGATTATGTGACCAAATTAAACTTCGACATTTTGCCTTTGATTTATTGATTTATTTGACGTTTAGTGTTTTATATTTAAGACAGATGATATAACACGTGTGATCGAGTATAATACTTTTAGTCAGTTGTACAGTTCCTTCAATCGCCGCTTCTCTGAATTAACCGTCGAAAGGAGGCCCACAAGTCGAGGAGAAATAGGTGTTGTATTTTGCAGCCATGTCAAGTTACTAGTAACATGATTTGATGCTCGTGTATCAATTAACCAAATATCATACCTACCATTTATCGATTGCGCATCGATTTGGTAGGTTGGTGTTATTTTTGTCACCGGCCATTGCTGTTTGTAGGTGGGTCGGTTTTACTAGTGCAAGTTTGCGAGAAGAACCTTGCTATGATACCATGATAATCGAGATATATTTTTGAGTGAGTAAGTTCTTATTCACAAAAACATATATGAGACGGTCTCACAATAATGTTATTGTGAGACCTCTCACATAAGGGTGGTTACTTTTTATTTTATTTTTAATTTTAACCTTTTTAAATGTTGGTTATTAGTGTATTTTGTTATGTCTCACAAGACACTATTTTAGGGTATTTCTTGTTTATCTTATTCCACCACGTAGATTTTCTTATACAAGATTGTCCATCATAATACATTGTGTCTAAGTACAGGAAAATATGAGCCATAAATATCCTTACTCTCAATAGAGTTACTCACTCCGTTACAAAATAGAAGTAGTTTAAGATATTTGCACACTTATTAAGAAAGTGTTTTTTTTTTGATGAACGAGGGAACCCGCAGCCGCTACCTTTCTGGTGCGCACTGGGTAAACCCTCGGGTGTACGCATAGCCTGCAAATCACGCACACCAAGGTAAACCGTCCGTGGGCGACAGGCTCGAAGTCTAGAGGCATAGTCTCAAGCCATACAACTCCCACAAGTTACCCTTGGACCGATGACCACAAGTTTTAACCACTAGGCAACACCCTTATGTGTTTTAAAATAGAAGTAGTTTAAGATATTTGCACACTTATTAAGAAAGTGTTTTAAGTGGATATTAAACTGCTTTGAAAATGTGCTAATTAACCATGCGATATCCCCCTTCGGGGATATATTAAACTGTGAGAGCGCTACACGAACTACCATGCCGTAGCCATGTCTTCCATGCTCAGATGACCTTGTGTTTACTTCTTGTTTTTGTTTGTGTGTATCTATTTCTAGTACTTGTGCTTTTTTTCTAACAAACTCTCTTATTGGTTCACAAATATAACCTTAATAACTCGGGATGTTTTTTGTCTAAAAAAATGCGCAGGGGAATTTGAACGTCGGACTTATATATATTGTTCACAATATGTTCTTCTTAACTACTACGAGCAATGAACTAAGACATTTTCGATGAACTAATAAATCAAACGGAGCATTCAATTGATGTACTCTTCTCGGACTGCAAATAAATTAAAGTTTATATCTCGTTAAATTTAGCTCTGATATTCATGAAAAAACGTGTATAACACTTCAATTTCAGATGTCCGGAAAGTCGTACTGGACCACGTTTCAATTTAACTTGAATTTCATACCACGTGTCTGGGGTCGCATCACGGTGTACTCTGCCTGATTTCATGGCCACCAAACGATAAGTCTAAGTCTCATTTACACGATTAATCGAAAATATATTAATGAGTCGATGCATGCTGTTGCTGCTAAAATTTTGTGTGTAAATTTTATATGACCCGACTAACACCCTGTAACATTTTGTGATGGAGGAAAATCTAAATAATAAGTCATGTTTTTTTGGGTACGACCATTAATTGTATAGCGTGATTGAGGAAAATTTTACTCCGTAGTCCGTACTATTTTAGCATAACGAAATTAAATGGACTTATTTATGCAAAAAGATGACTATCTGATTTTTTTCCTCACAAATTTTTATTTATGACGACCATATCTGTCACAAATGTACGACGAGTTAAATATCCTCCAAATGGGTTATTGACGAAGACAAATCATTTGATATTCCTCAAGCGTTCTGATTTTGTCTTGTGTAACCACGTGAATTCTACCTGTCACAAGAACAAATTGTTTTTTTAGTATTATAAAGAGCATCACTTTTGACTAGAAATTGTCATTTTTATAACTCAAGCATCATTATTTTTATCATTAGTAGTTAAGCAGCCCTCCAAGTTGTAATTACTAAAATGAGAAGCCGTAAGTTGGTCAGTTGCTTGGAACGTCCATTTTTTTAGTTGACTTACACATTATAAAACGCCGCAAAAAATCCTCGTATTTATCTACTAATCAAACTACATTCATCGTCAAAACTTAATTTCTCTCTACACAATAATAATGTCAACCACCAACGCCCCGCTTCTCCAGGAAACTAATTCCGACACGTCTCAAAATCTGCTGGTCAATTGGCTCCAGCGAGCGGACGGACAGGGTGGGAGCCCGAAGCCACCCTCCATAGTCCTTGAGCTCATTTGGAGCTCCATTCTCATAGCAGTCGCGATTGTTGTGGTGGTGGTAGTGAGCAAAGGGGAGACGACTGAAGTCCCGCTTAGGTTGTGGATTATTGGGTTCGCAGCTTTACATGTTCTTCGTATGTTTTGGTTGTGTGTCAATCGTTTGCAATGGAGTGATGTATGTGGAGCTCCGTATGGGTCGGATAATAATACCAGGTATATATTTAATCATTGTCTTAACGTTTTGGCTTTCACGTGGTATTAGAGCCCAGTCTGATCCATTGTTTGACATACATTGAAGATTTGTCTGTTGATTTGATTAGGCAGACGATAGCAAAACATCTGCAGAGAGTTAACGGGCTGCTCAACATAAATTGGTGGGTACTCGGAATATACTGGTTGGTCTCAGGCCGGGAAAACCTAGAAGACGATGCACCAATACTATTCTGGTAATTTGATTTGATTGATTTCTTCTTCGTTCACGTCGTCCATCCATTGAATTCCAATGAATTAATAACCTTTGTTTTTCGCAGGTTCACGATAATATTCTTGGCGCTTGATATGTTCATTTTCTTGTTTTTCGCCTTCGTCTCATGCTTCATTTGCGTAGCTGGCCTCTGCTGCTACCCCTGCATCATGTCTTTTCTAAGTAATTACACACAAGATTCGCAACAGGATGAAGAAAAAAATGCGGACTTTGTTTGCAAGATGGCAAGGACCATTTCCAAAAGAATAAGTGATACCCGCGAATCATCAGTGTTGTAAGTACAGTTTTCCTATAAGAACACGCATTCACAATCGAGACCATGTTTTCACATAAACTACTTTTTGAAGTATCGGATGTCCACACATTTGAATCATCGTTTTTTTTTTGCAGGTATGGGATCATATCCGCCATTCGGGATATTGATTGTGAGACCGCTACACAAGCTACCATGTCGTCCGCCGTGCTCAGATGAGAATTGGCTGATTGATACAGAAGAATGGTGATGACCAAGTAGTGACTAGTGATCAAGTGTAGAGACATTGATGCAAATTAAATAAAGAGTGTTGTTATTATCATTGCAATTATTTTTTGTGTGATTGTGTATCTATTTTATTTTTACTTTTATTTTTTTCTATCTTATTGTCACTAAGTTGAAATACCTAAACGAATACAAATAAATTCTTGTTTATTTTGCAACAGAATCCTAACCGTTAGGATGAAAATGGGAGGAAATGAAAAATATCCAAATATAAATATTTACTCCGTATCTTACATAAAATCCTATTTTGTGCGGTAAAACTTGGACGGTATATATATTTTATTTTGTTCAACGAAGAGTGCACATAGTCGCATTACAATATAGAAAAGGGATTCGAATCTGAGACTGTAATTTTTTTAATTTTTTTTTGAAGAGTGACTGGACTACTGTCTATTTTTTTTAGTTGACTTGGATACTATAAAACCCGGCAAAAACCCAAATATATTTAATTTGTCAAACTAAAATTTTGGTGGAAACATTCTGCCTAGTCCTCCACAATGTCAACCACCGAAGCCAACACCGCCCATTACAACACCACCACCACGACAGCAATGCCACTTCTGAGGTCAACAAACTCCGACACTCGCCAAAGTCTGCTGACTTTACTCGAGCGAGCGACCACACGAGAGAGGAACCCAGATGACCGGCCTCCCATCGTGTTTGAGCTCATCTGGAGCTCCATTATCATAGCCACTGCCATGGCTGTCGTGCTCATGGTCAGCAAGGACGAGGACCCTGAAGTTCCGCTTAGGTTGTGGATTGCTGGGTTCGGAATTTTGCGTGTTCTTCGTATGATTTCTTCCTGTGTCGATTACACGGCCGATCAGAACAACACTAGGTATGTATAATGTACCTATGTACAGTACGTAATCAATTTATTCTGGTTGAGTCGGGATTTGAGTGTATGAATTGCTTTAGATCGGTAAATTAAGTCAACCCATTGAATCAAAAGTTCTCATCAGGTTTGATAATCATGCACCATAATAGCAAATACTCTGTCTTTATTCTCGATGATGCAAAAAAAGATCATTTTTTAACATATACGGTAATTTTTTACTATAAACTAGCAAACGGGTCACTTTATTTTCTTATGTTGCACAATGCAATAGTGACGTGTAAAAACGTCTTAAAAGATGATTATGTGATCAAACTTTGACATTTTGCCTCTGATTTATTGATTTATTTGACGTGTAGTGTTTTATATTTAAGACAGATGATGTGTATGTCGAACAAAATTGTGTGAAATTTTAACATAGATCGTCGATTTATTTAATTTCTTGATTTGGTTAGGCACACGGGACATCCTGAACCAAAGTGTATACAGTTTATAATTTGGTTGCTCAACTTGATTTGGTGGGTATTTGGAATATACTGGTTGATCTCAGGCGGGGAAAAGCTAGAAGACGATGCACCAAAACTATTCTGGTAATTCGATTTCATTTCTTTTTCTTGTTGATCAATGGCCGCTTTTAACTCAAGACATCTTTGTTTTCTCAGGTTCACTATAATATTCATGACGCTTGATTTCTTAGTTTGTATGTTCTTCGCCCTCGTCGCATGCTTCATCTGTGTCGCTGGCTTCTGCTGCTACCCCTGCATTATGTCCATTCTAAGTAATTTCACGCAAGATTCGCAACAGGTAGCTTAGCTTAGCTTGCTCGCCTCTGCTCGGTTGATGATTCAGTTAGCGCATGCAGATTCTTAATTATATGGATGTTCATTTTTTGTCGAGTAGGATGCAGAGAATGGAGTTGTTTGTAGGATGGCAAGGAGTCTTTCCAGAAGAATAAGCGATACCCGTGAGTCATCCAATGACCCGTCTCCTGCTAAACATGCTGTCGTTTCTGCAGAGAATGCTGTAAGTCGGATTATGAGTTTAATGTTACATACAGTCTCGAATTAATTTATCATTATGCATGTGAGATCGTCCAACATAAACTACTTTTTGAAGTTTCAGAAGTCCACACCTTTAATTTGAATCATTGCTTTTTTTGTAGGTATGACATGACATATCCGCCTGTCGGAATATTAGACTGTGAGAGCGCTACACGAATGAACTACCATGTCGTAGCCATTTCTACCATGCTCGGATACATCATTGTTCGTTGCAATTACGTTGTACCGTTTTTGATTGTGTAATTGGGTGTATCCATTTTATATAAGTACTCTTTTTTAACTCTCTTGTGAGTTTCAACGAATTGCGTTTTCAGAATTCAAACTCGAAATCCCTAATTGAGATAAAATAATAAGTAACGATCATGACTTGCAGTTGCAACACAAATAAGTCCAAAATGAACCCTCTTCGTAACTAAAAATAATGTGTTTAATGTGCGATTTGATCTGGCAAATGAGTCAATCAAATCAGGTTTGAGTTGGGTCAGTTTAGGTCAAGTCATATTCAGGTCAATGAGAATCTGACCGGATTCGAGTTGACTAATTCAATGAGAGCCATGAGCACTCTCTTACCAATTTTAACACTACTCGAAACCTTTGGCTAAGTTAGAAGAATCTCTCACCAGTCGTGTAAACGAGCTCATGGTTACTTAATTAACTCGGATATTATAAAGAATTAGTCTAAGACAAAATCAGAATGGCAATAACAAGTATTTTGTCTTCGTCAACCCATATAGATAATATTGATGAATATTCTCGTCATAAGGACAAAATTGAGTTTTATAAAACCCAAAAGGCAGCAATGAATCCCCATATTTGTCAAACTAAAATTTTCGTGGAAATTGTCTTCCTTCACAAATCACAATGCCAACCACAGAAACTAACACCGCCGACACCACCACCACCACCACCACCACCACGACTACCCCGCTTCTCAATCCAACAGACTCAGAATTACGTGAACAACTATCGATTTTACTAGAGCGATCCAACCAACATGACAGGAACCCAGAGCGACCGTCCATTGTGCTTGAGCTCATCTGGAGCTCCATTATCATAGCTCTCGCCTTTGCTGTGGTGTTTGTAGTGAGCAAAGGCGAGACGCCACAAGTTCCATTGAGGGTGTGGATTGTTGGTTTTGCTGTTCTACGTGTTCTTCGCATGATTTGGCTGTGCGTCGATCACTTGTCCCATGAGCCTAACGTTAGGTAACTACTTGACCCGTCAAAAAAATTCGATCATGTGGGATCATTATTAGGAAAATGAGAATTGAGATCAAGACGACAGACAGACAGACATTTTTACTTAAAATTAAGTCAACCCCTGTATATATAAGCTCGTCTTAAGCAAAATTATGTGAAATATTAAGATAAGAATGGTGGATTTCTTTGGTTGTTGATTTGGTTAGGCATTTGGCAGTTCCTGATCCAAAGTGTCTGCATATTGTAATCGGAGTGCTGAACGTGATTTGGTGGATAATCGGAATATACTGGATGGTCTCTGGAGAGGAAAAGCTATTAGACAATGCACCAAAACTATACTGGTAATTATTTCTTCGTCTTTTCGTTCATCAATGATGCTACATGCTAGCTTTTAACTCAAGATATCTTTTTTTAATTTTCGCAGGTTCACTGCAATATTCTTGGCGCTTGATATGTTACTTTTTATGCTTTTCGCCCTCGTCTCATTCCTCATTTGTGTTGCTGGCCTCTGCTGCTATCCCTGCATAATGTCCATTCTGAGTAATTTCGCGCAGCATTCGCAACAGGTAGTTTGCTCGGTTGATGGGTTACTGTCGAATTTTTGAATGTGAAGATTCTTAATATATAGCTGTTTTTGTCAAGTAGGATAATCCAGAGAATGGAGATTTGGTTGGCAGGATGGCAAGGAGCATTTCCAGAAGAATAAGTGATACCCGGGAATCATCCAATAATGGTGCTACAAATGAGCGCGACACTGACACTGACACTGACACTAAACACGCTGTCTCAGTAGAGAATGCTGTAAGTCCTTAGTTGAAAGAAATAAAGAATCGTCCTTGAATATAATTATGTGAGATCGTTTCATATAAGATTCTGAAATTCCAAATGTCCGCACCTGTAATAAATCTTCCGGGTTTCTGTAGGTGTAATATGATCCATGGCGTCACCATTTTCACTGTGGTTGGATCAACAATTGGGTGCTCATCTCGGAAGTCGGAACCCTATTGTTCTCTGCAGATACATCATACTGAAGAATGGTGACCAATGTACTTTACTACTTTTGTACTCTGTAGTTAGCAAGTGTAGAGACATGAGTATTATGACTGCAAGTACTTTGTTTCACTTTTTGTTTGTGTGCCATTGTGTATATACTCTTAGCTATTTTTTCTAACAACCTCCATCTATTGCGTGGTGGCAAAGGGGCATCCCTAAAACTACTCAGTAGTAGTTAAAGTTGTCGATTTTCATTCTCTATAAATTTATTACAGTATATGAGAAATTTATTATACAAGCTTGGTAAAAATATATTTATTATACGAGAAAATTTGCTACCCACTTTTTATTTTTAACTCTATCCCCGATGAAGAAAAAAGATCCACGTAGTTTTGTGTAGGGTTTTAATTTGATAAATTTGACGGATAAAATGAAAGAAATAAATGAGTTTTCATAAACAACTATGAATTTTCAAGACGCATCATAACACTCGTGAACAACCAACCAATAACGTAATATTATTATTTTAATCAATAAACTTTGTTAATTTCGTGAATTTTTCCTTCTTGAATCCTATCTTATAATATAAAACGGTCCTATAAAAAAAAAAGTAAAATGTTTTGATAAGTCAACTAATTAAGCTTCTACTCTGTATTTAAATTTGCGAGCCAATTCAAACGACTTTTCAAAAAACGTTACTCTTTCTTCCATACATGCCTTCTCACCTCAACTGAAAGCTCCTTAAACAATTAAACTCCAACAAAATGTCAACCACCACCGCCGACACCACCGTCACAACCCCTCTCCTACCACCCACTGGATCCCCAAGACACTCAATCCGGGACGACACAGCGAGGTTTCTCCGGCAAGTCAGCAGCCGCCCCTTAATCTCAGAACACTCTATGCGCGTACGCGAGACGGTGGTGCAACAACTCGACGAGCGGCGCGGTCAGTGGGCGTACTCGACACCAGTCGTCGGGATTGATCTGGTTTGGAACGCGGTGTTGGTGGCGGCCGCGGTGGTTGTGATGTTCGAGAGTAAAGGCGAGGTGGCAGAGGTTCCGGTGAGGTGGTGGGTTGTTGGGTATGGAGTTCAGTGTGTTGTTCATATGGGTTGTGTTTGTGTTGAGTATTTTCGGTTGAGGAATTTGAGGCGGATTGCTGCTAATTCTTGGGTTGGGTCTATTTTGTCGGGTCATTGGAGTTTTGTGTTTGGGTCTGGATCCGGGTTTAATTTGAATTTGGGTTCCGGTTTGGATGTGGGTTCGGGTTTGGATCTGGAGAATAATTTGAACTCGAGCTTGAATAATCTGAGCTTGAGTTCGAGTGAGAGTGTGGAGGTGGGGGTGGATTTTATTGAATCTGTTAACCGACGAAGGCCGATTGAGGACACTACAAGGTACTTCTTTTTCATCCTTTTAATTATTGGTCCGAACTGAAAATAATCTGGAAAGAATGTCGCTTTTGGAAAAAAAACTGTTTTGTGTTGCATTGACAGAATCATCTTGGCTTGTTGCATGAACACTCTAAATATGCTGAAAATGGGCCATGGGAATAATCACTTAACCTGTTTCCTAAAGTAATATCTGTATGCAGAAGCAGAACTGTGTTCGACATGCTTCGACCCTGTGAATGCTGAGGCTATAGTCGGTCTCTGCACGGAGCTGTTGTTTTAGTTTTAATGCTTCGATTCAAGACTTGCATTAAATACTGATTTATAGAACATTGGCAGTTTTGCAAAGCATTTGGAATCAGCAATCACAAAGTTCTCCTTCATTTGGTGGATCGTTGGAATGTACTGGTTGTCATCGGGTGGGCAGAAGTTGGCAGATGATGCACCGATGTTATACTGGTAATAATCTCGTCGTCTGGCCGCTGTCAGTGTTTTTCAATTGAAAATTTCTGTTATGCATTCTTTATTTCTTCGGTTATTGAAGAGTGAAGACAGCTTTGTTTTCACAGGCTCACAGCAATGTTCTTGGTCTTTGATGTGTTATTTGTCGTGATTTGCGTCTTCTTAGCATGCATCATCGGCATTGCAGTCTGCTGTTTTCTCCCATGTATAATCGCAATGCTATATACTGTCTCAGATCAGGTAGGCCGCCTGTGTTCTACATTCATCAGTTGATTACAGCCTTTGATATAATGCCTGCAATTGTGTATGACAGGGAGGTGCAAGTAGAGCAGAAATTGAGAGACTGAGAAAGTATACATTCACAAAACCAAGCGAAGTTGGGAAATCAAGTGGTGAAATCGAAGAATTATCTAAAGGAATTATGACTGAGTGCAATACCAACACCCCTGATAGATATGAACTTGCTGCAGAGGATGCTGTAAGTCTTTTCGACATGTTTCCTCTCCAATGTATCCTGCTGAGGATTCTCCGAGAAGAGAAGATACCTCATTTGATACATTGTTTGGATGTGTAGGTGTGTTCGATCTGCTTGAGCGAATATGAAAATGGGAGCCTGATACGTGAACTGCCATGCCATCACCATTTCCACTGTCTATGCATCGACAAATGGCTATCAATGAAACCCACCTGTCCTCTCTGCAAAGGTAACATACTGGAAGTGCAGAATGGTAGCGACATCAGTGTCGAAGTCTAGAAACAAGATACTTCACCTTTTCTCTTCCTTTTTTTGTACATAGACAAACCCTCTCTCAATCGAGATGCTGTCCTGTATACTGTATACTGAATACTGTCGACTGACATTCTTTCGAACACCAGACTGACTGCGCTACATGATTTTCTGAGCTGTTCATTACTACGTTGTCGATCTTAGAAGTCTACCAATCTCAAATTTGGTATTGCTGATTTCTGTGTATAGTAAGCAAATTGTAGGTTGGTAATTGGTAGTATCAACATTTTGAGTAACTTCAGTTACGTCCAGATCTCAGATTTGGCATTGCCAGTTTTGTACCTGAAAAGCCACTTATATGTATGCATTAACTTTTTGAGCAACTTCAGTTACGTTCAAATCTCAAATTCGGTGTTACCAGTTTTTGTATCTGATTAGCTACTTGTACGTCTGCATTAACCTTACGAGTAACCTCAACTACCTCGAAGTAGATAGCATTCCAAATTCATTATCCGTCTTAACCTGTTCACATTTGCTTTGATTGACATTATTATTCACAGTTGAACAGAGAATGCAAGAAATCCTAAAGTTTCTTGCTCACTGATATATCAAATAATTAAAGACGGAGTTAACAGAAAAAACACAGCTCAAAATTTACCAGGCAGTCGTATTGAACATGAACTGTAAACTGTAAACTGCTGTCAATGCGTCACAGAGTTGTTTAAGAGCATTCAAAGAGAAAGATCAATACTCACTATATAACAATATATGCTGAGCTCGGTTCTTACAAATTACAGGCATGATTTCAAGTAGTCGTGAAAGAAGTACACATCCTATATGTCGCTGACATCAAATACGCTACACAGCTGCAGACAGCTTGTGAATGTTCACTACTACAGTATCAAATAACTAAACCGAGAAGTACGCCCACAAGGCCACAAGCATCATCAATGCAAATGTAATATTCAGAATCAGATGGATGATCGATGAAGGATCTGATTACTTCCAGCAGGAATAAAACACGGGCAGTTGCTCATAGTTTTGATACAGGAAGATGAAAGAAAGTGGCATGGGCAGTGTATACCAGTTTAGCATTCTGTTTCAGTTTGAGTTCAATTGATACCACACTCAAGTTTCTTCCACTCCTCACCAGTGATGCAACAGCAATCAACTCAGCCTGCACCAACAGGCAGCCTCTGTTAGCACGGTCCGAAAAGAAAGCAAACAGCTAGACTTGGTGCTAAGTTTGAACTCACATTGATAGGTGCAGCAGATAAGTAGGAAATGCCCATTTCACCAAGAAACAGGTTCTTATCCTCAGCTACCACGGTTCGAGCACACGCTATGGCTAACCTTTCTGCTACGGCCGCAACTACTCCTCCATGTAACCCATTGTAGTAGTTCTAAGCAAACCACCCAATGCTAATATCAGTTTAAAGTTAAAATCTTTTTAATGCAATAATAAAATCCCATAAAAATGATTAAATTTGTCGATGTTTGCTACCCAAAAAACCCCATAAAAATGATTTCCTGACAAAAAATATACATTTATCAAAAAAATCGCTACCCCGAATATTCAATTCTAATTTCATCCTTGGTTGTGACACAAGACTTTCAATAACGTCAACAAGAGACCTCCTACACCGGAAATAGTTTTTTACTTTTATTTTCTTTTTAGTGTTACGTCCAATGAGAAGATTATACAACCAGTTGTACACGACTGGTTATATGATTTTGAGCTTTATCAGAAAGGTTTCGAGTTTTGTTGTAAACTTTATGAGTTTGAGTATAAAGTTGTCGAGTTAAATCATATAAATGTTTAAACTCAAAAACTTATGACTCAGCTCAGAAACTTATAAAGTTTTAACAACTCAATAACATGTGCAATCAGGTGTATAATCATATTTTCTTATTACGACACAGTAACCGTATCAAACCGTCTCTGAAAAAAACTTGATCCCGATTGGAAAAGTGATACGATGGGAAACTAAAACCCGAGTTCAAATTCCATTAGCATTAAAAAAAACAGGGTCTTTGACTCTTTGTCACTCCGATCAAGAGAAAAACTATTGGATGAGACGGAGAGAGTAATACGAGTTAAGAAAAGAAGAAGAGGGAGTGAAGGTTGAGTACAGCGAAGCAGGGTAAGACGATGAAAGAGCAAGTGATATGACCACGTGAGATACGATCAACAGTGAAAGCGCCACCCAAGAGACGCGAGAAGTAGTCGTCGGAGTTTACGAAATCCGGCAAAGTAGTGGAAATACCGAGACCTTCGAAAAATTGAAGGGTTGATTCTTCATCTGCTGCCATCTCCTTGTCATCCTCTTTATTATTCTTATTATTATTATTATTATTATTATTATTATTATTATGATGATGATGAGATTCTTTTTTTGGATCTTCTTCCATTTACTATTTAATTATTTTAGTTTTTGTATGGAAGGACGATGAATGGATAGATTTGGGGGAAGAATTACTCCATATTTAATTACTGAAAATTGACTGGTTCATATTAGATCATACAGTACCTCTGCTTACACTGTAGTGCTGTGGGTCTACTCTTGTCTCTTGCCCCTGGGGCCTGGAGTCATGTACGACTACTTATTGGGGGGACAATGGTCGATGAGTTTCTTTTCGTTCATAAATATGGCAAATTATGACTAATCATCGGGTATCATGGTATTATTCGTCGTAAATCATCAGACGAATCCTCTTGTTTACACTCTAGATACTTTTGAAAATTTAAAAAATAATTCAACAAAATCATTATCCGGGTCACTTGTATGAAAGGTTGTCCTTGTAATCAATTTCACCACCCTATACTTCATGTTCTATATCAAACTTTCAACTATTATAAAGAAAATAATATGACCTTGGGTGGGTCGAAAAACCCACTCGACCCGACCCATTTCCGGTTTTTTTCTTTTAATTTATATCAATTTGTATAATAAATCTTGATTGTCGTAGATTAATTAGAATTTAATTTGCGTATTACTCGTATTTGTTAATTACGTTTGTTAAATTGTATTAAGTCGTTAATTAATCTAGCTAACTGTTTAAAATCAGAGGCGTAACAATAATCGAAAAAACGGTTTTATTATCGAGTTCTAATAAACCGATACTTTATAAAATGTAAATGTGATAATATTTCGAGAATTAATTGCAAAGGAAAACTTGTCATTTTGCGTAATTTCATATAATAATTATATAGGAAGTCTGTTTTGGTTTATTACGATAATCGAAAAAGACGGTTTTATTATCGACCTTTAATAAATCGATAATCTATAAAATATTAAAGTAATATTATTTCGAGAATAAATATCAAGGGCAAAGTCGTCATTTTACGTAATTAACGTTGACGATAAAAAGTAGTTGCGCTCAAAATGGGTAGTGGTTGAGTCAAACATCACCGAGCCCACAATACGCAAAATGATATGGAGAACATATGATCACAAGGTTCGGGATCCCGAAAGTACTTGTCTTTGAAGAAATAAAAGTTTTTACATTGAATTGTAATTTTCTTAAATTGTACTCCGTTTTAGGATAATATTAAAACAGATCTAATTATTTTAGGATAAAAAGTATTACTTTTAATATCTACTCCGTATAATATTAAATTGTATTAGGATAATATTAAAAATAGATCTAATTCTATTAGGATAAAAAAATATCCCGTATTACTTTTCATATTTATAATATTTAGATTTTAGTATTTAAAAAAAAAAGTTAGATTCTCTCACGTCACTCGAAAAAAAACTTCAATTATATACGAGTATTTATATACTTATTCCGTTCCATTTGATTGTTTGCATTTGTTTTTTCACACGTTTTTTTTTGTCTATATCTTTAGTTATGCATTTTTTGAAATTATAAAAAATTGATATCTATAATATACTCGATTAAACAATTTAAACAAGATTCCACCCAACTATATTTTTAGAAGTTACATTGACGGATTTCCCTCAACCATGAATAATGTCCCAAAAACAAATGCAAGCAATAAAATGAAACGGGGTTGATATACTCCATGTCTCCGTGTATAATCAGGAGTATCATCTTGAAAATAAACCGAACCGAACCAAACCAAACCAACCCAAACCGAACCAAGCCAAAGTGCCAAACCTTCCCAGTTCCCACTCACTCCATCACTCCTAGCCTCCCTGACTTCCTTAAACCCTCACGCACAACTACAAGTCTACAACCACGACCACTCTCTCCTTCTCACCGCCTCCGCCTCCGCCTCCGACACCGCCCCACCCTCCCTTCGCCACCGCCCCACCCTCCCTTCGCCACCGTTCATCCGCCTCTCTGTAAGGTAAGCTTTCTTCTCTTTGATTTTCATGCTTTTCTATAATTACAAGTTTAAGGTTAAATCTTAATCTTCGCATATGATGATATTATAGTAGTAATTGTAAACCTGAATTGATTTTGTTTCAAGTCGATTTGATTTGAAACTATTGATGTTGATTTGATAATCAGTATGCATCATTCAATCGCTTAGCTCACAAGCGTACTAATCCAGAGTAAATCCCCAATTCAAAACCCTAATCCCTATTCATTTTCACCATCTTCAACTGTGTCCGTATTTCCCTACTCAGCTAGTGTAAACCCCAATTCGAAACCCCAATCCGAAACCCCAATCCCTATTCAATTTCACCATCTGCAATTGTGTCAGTGTTTCCAGAATTTCAGCTAGTGTAAATCCCCAATTCAAAACCCTAATCCCTATTCAATTTTATCATCTTCAACTGTGTCAGTGTTTCCAGAATTTCAGCTAGTGTAAATCCCCGATTCAAAACCCTAATCCTTATTCAATTTCACAAGTTTTAACTGTGTCACTGTTTCCAGAATTTCAGGTGATTTGGTTTGATTTCAATTTCTGCTGATATTTTAGTAAGGCCACCATGTATCTGTACAGCCTGACCCTCCAGAAACCGACGGGAATCGTCGGAGCGATAAATGGTAATTTCTCGGGTCACCCGAAAAGCCAGGAACTGGTGGTGGCGAGGGGTAAAGTGCTGGACCTACTCCGGCCAGACGAGAGCGGGAAGCTCCAAACCCTCCTGTCAGTGGATATCTTCGGGGCCATCCGCTCCCTCTCTCACTTCCGTCTCACCGGCTCCCAGAAGGACTACATTGTCGTGGGGTCTGACTCTGGACGCATCGTCATCCTTGATTACAACAAGGAGAACAACACGTTCCACAAGGTCCATCAGGAGACCTTTGGCAAATCTGGCTCCCGCCGCATTGTCCCTGGTCAGTTCCTTGCTGTTGACCCTAAGGGCCGCGCTCTCATGATCGCTGCAGCTGAGAAGCAGAAGCTTGTGTATGTTCTCAATAGGGATGCGTCTGCACGCCTCACCATCTCATCCCCTCTTGAGGCTCATAAGTCACACACCATCACGTACTCCGTTGTCGGCCTAGATTGCGGGTTCGACAACCCCGTCTTCGCTGCCATTGAGATGGACTATTCGGAGGCTGACCAGGATACAACCGGCATTGCTGCCTCTGAGGCACAGAAGCACCTCACCTTTTACGAGCTCGATCTTGGCCTTAACCATGTCTCCAGGAAGTGGTCCGAGCCTGTTGACAATGGGGCCAATCTGCTTGTCACTGTTCCTGGTGGCGGGGACGGCCCTAGTGGGGTCCTTGTCTGTGCTGAGAACTTCGTCATTTACAAGAACCAAGGCCATCCTGATGTGAGGGCGTTAATTCCCAGACGCGCCGATTTGCCTGCCGAGCGAGGGGTCTTGATTGTTTCTGCCGCCACGCACAGGCAGAAGACTATGTTTTTCTTTTTGTTGCAAACTGAGTACGGCGATATCTTTAAGGTTACTCTACAACATACTAATGACGGTGTTTCGGAGCTGATCATCAAGTACTTTGATACTATTCCTGTTACTTCCTCTTTATGTGTGATGAAATCTGGGTTTTTGTTTGCTGCGTCCGAGTTCGGTAATCATGGGTTGTATCAGTTTCAAGCGATTGGGGAGGACCCTGATGTTGAATCATCCAGTGCTAGGATGATGGAGTTGGAAACCGAAGAGGGGTTTCAACCCGTGTTTTTCCAGCCTAGGAGACTTAAGAATCTTCTGAGGGTTGATCAGGTTCAGAGTTTGATGCCCATTATGGATATGAAGGTGTTTAATCTCTTTGATGAGGAGACCCCTCAAATTTTTACCTTATGTGGGCAAGGACCTAGGTCGTCTGTTCGGATTTTAAGGCCGGGCTTGGGGATTACCGAGATGGCTACTTCCCCGCTTCCTGGCGTGCCTAATGCCGTTTGGACGGTTAAAAAGAATGTAAATGATGAGTTTGATGCTTACATTGTTGTGTCGTTTGCGAGTGTCACGCTTGTGCTGTCCATTGGTGAGACGGTTGAGGAGGTTAATGATAGTGGGTTTTTGGACACTACCCCATCTCTTGCCGTTTCTTTGATCGGAGATGACTCTCTTATGCAGGTTCATCCTAGTGGGATTAGGCATATTAGGGAAGATGGACGTATTAACGAGTGGAGAACTCCCGGAAAGAGGACCATTGTTAAAGTTGGTTACAATAGGCTTCAGGTTGTCATTGCTCTTAGTGGGGGAGAGCTCATTTACTTTGCGGTGGACATGAATGGTCAGTTGATAGAAGTGGACAAACACGAAATGCCTGGGGATGTGGCCTGTTTGGACATTGCCCCGGTTCCAGAAGGGAGGCAAAGATCGCGCTTTCTGGCTGTTGGATCGTATGACAACACTATTCGTATTTTGTCATTGGACCCGGATGATTGTATGCAAGTGTTGAGTCTTCAGAGCGTTTTTTCGCCCCCTGAGTCGCTCCTGTTTCTTGAGATTCAGGCATCGACGGGTGGAGAAGATGGTGCCGATCATCCTGCAAGTCTTTTCCTTAATGCTGGTCTCCAGAATGGTGTTCTTTTTAGGACTGTTGTGGACATGGTTACAGGTCAACTTTCTGATTCTCGCTCCCGGTTTTTGGGACTTAGACCTCCAAAACTATTCTCTATTAATGTTAGAGGTCGGCGTGCTATGCTTTGCCTGTCTAGTCGTCCGTGGTTGGGTTACATTTACCAAGGGCATTTTCTTTTGACACCTCTTACTTGTGGTACTCTCGAATTTGCTGCCTCTTTCTCATCTGATCAGTGTGCCGAGGGTGTAGTTGCTGTTGCTGCAGAAGCACTCAAGGTTTTCACCATTGAGAGACTAGGTGAGACATTTAATGAGACAGTGATTCCTTTAAGATACACTCCTAGGAAATTCGTGCTTCAAACCAAGCGAAAATTATTGGTCACAATTGAAAGTGATCAACGAGCCTTGAGTGCTGAGGAGCGTGAAACTGCACAAAAGGAGTGCTTCGGGGCTGCGGTGAATGAGAATGGTAATATCGAAATGGAAAATGGGGACGAGGATGAAGATAGTCAGCTTTCCGATGAGCAGTATGGTTACCCTAAGGTAGAAAAGGAGAAATGGGTTTCTTGCATTAGGGTTCTCGATCCTAGGACTGAAGAAACCACCTGTTGCTTGGAGCTTCAGGATAACGAGGCAGCTTTTAGTATTTGCACTGTTAATTTCCATGACAAGGAGTATGGTACTCTTCTAGCTGTTGGTACTGCAAAATCGCTGCAATTTTTCCCTAAGAGATCTTTTGAGGCAGCTTATATCCATATCTATCGATTTGTTGATGGTGGGAAACTTGAACTCTTGCATAAGACCCAAGTTGATGGGGTTCCCCTAGCTCTGAGCCAGTTCCAAGGGAGGTTACTTGCTGGGATAGGACCTGTACTCCGGTTGTATGATTTGGGCAAGAGAAGGTTGCTGAGGAAATGTGAGAACAAACTGTTTCCGAATACAATCCTTTCTATACACACCTACCGTGATCGTATTTACGTGGGTGATATCCAAGAGGTAAGCTGTTCTGCTTCTGTATTTTCATTTGTTTATTTTAGTTGACTTGTATTCTAAAAATTTTAAAACTTAAAATCTTAGTCCTTACAAGCACTGTCTTAATGGTTTCTAATTGGGTTTGTGAAGTGAAGTTTGACTGTGGAATGATATTTTCATCAGAAGCTAATATGCAAATTTGGCAATTAAACTTTTAAGGTGTGATCGTGATATGTTAATCATGTAGCTGATTCTGCCTCAAGGTGTGATCGTGATAAACTTTTAAACCTTGATATCTCGGTCCTAATGTGGTTTGGTGACCCAAGTTTAAATACCATAGTTCCATGGGCAAGCGAAAGTTTTGTTGTTTAGGTGGATGATGTGGGAATACTCTCATTTAAGTTTGGCTAATTCTCTGTCGGACTGCGCTATTCTTAATTTTTGGTGTGTTGATGGGGGTGAGGGAGCACTTATGTCTAATATAGGGACAGATTCTGAGGAAATTAGAACAAAACAGCATTGGAACTACTTTTATATTGTGCGGGAACCTAATGCGTGTGATGTTTGTTCATAGCTACTACTTTTTCATTTTTATTTTTAAAGGTCTTGTTGAATCTGATTAAAAACTATCTTTTGTTTTTACATTTGTCTTCTCTTGTTTAGATTTCATCTGACTTCTTTACTGTATGGTCTTTGTAGTCATTCCATTACTGCAAGTATAGGCGGGACGAGAACCAACTGTACATATTTGCTGATGATGTCTATCCCAGATGGCTTACTTCTGCACACCATGTAGATTTTGATACTATGGCTGGTGCCGACAAGTTTGGAAATGTGTATTTTGTTAGGCTGCCTCAGGATGTATCTGATGAGATTGAAGAAGACCCAACTGGCGGTAAAATAAAATGGGAACAAGGAAAGCTAAATGGAGCTCCTAACAAGGTGGAGGAAATTGTCCAATTCCATGTCGGTGATGTAGTATCTAGCTTTCAGAAGGCATCTCTAATACCTGGGGGTGGAGAATGTATCATCTACGGGACTGTGATGGGCAGCTTGGGGTCATTTCTCCCTTTTGGTTCTCGTGATGACGTTGACTTCTTTTCTCACTTGGAAATGCATTTGAGGCAGGAGCATCCACCTCTGTGTGGCAGAGATCATATGGCATACCGATCTGCATATTTTCCTGTTAAGGTGAGCTTGTTATTTTGTGCTGCTAAAGTCGTTGTTTTTATCTAAACAGTTTATTTAAGGGCCTTAGGTCTATCTGGTCATTCCATGCATGGTTCTTGTCTCATGATTAGAATGAGAACCGTCTCATATGAGAATTTGTGCAAGTAACATCTTTTTTTTTTCCTCCCTCATATTCCTTAAAGGGTGTTATAGGAAGAATCGTCAATGTAGTTACGGAGTATCAAAAGTGATCTTCAGTTGGTAAAAACTAAGATGGGAATTGAAAACGTCTCATAACGCTGAACTTTGAATATTGTCTTGCAGGATGTGATTGATGGTGATCTATGCGAACAATTTCCAACTCTCCCAATGGACATGCAGAGGAAAATTGCAGATGAACTGGATAGGACTCCAGCAGAAATTATGAAGAAACTTGAAGAAATCAGGAATAAGATTATCTAAGCTGGATCATGTAAGCTACATTCCTCTTAACTCTGAAATTGTTTGAAGCTTATGCATATAACTTGTGTCGTGCTCACAAAATTCTCCTGTAAGACCTCAACCTATAGGCGAGGGGAAGCTGGTGCAGCACTTGAGTAATGTTGTTGTATTTCAGTTCATTTGAATGAATCACATTTAATGGTCTTCTTTTTCATTCATTCAGTGTCGTTGCAGCACATCCGAAAGCATGTGATGGATGGTACCGGAGCAGACTATCTGGACTTGATTCTGTAACTTGGTTGCGGGGAGATCTCGGACATTGCTTAGATAGTAAGTTGAGATAGTGTAGTACTCGACTGTGAACGTTTTAGCTGTTGTAGTTTGATACTTCCTCTGAACTTATAGTTTTAGTGTTGTTAAGTGTATCCTTACTTTTTGAACAGGTGAAGATGAATTGTGCAATGAGTTGGAAAAAAAGGTAAGCAAGAACAAATGAAGCATAGATTTACTGCGTTATACTCCGTACATTCTTCCCTCTTCCAGTGAAAATACAGGCAACATATATGGAGTAGTAGTCTAGATGACTGTCGTAGAGGGCATGTTCCGAATGAATGTGGATGGAGGCTTTACATTCTTCCCACCGAAGAAACGAGTTTTTTTATGTCATGGTATGATTAATTTTCCTACATTTTTGGAGTTGGGTACGACGGCTGGGAGCACCATCGAACTTTGCTTAGTTGAGCATCCCTCTTTTGATCCCTATATCACTGCTGGTGTATGATCATCATATGGTGAAATGGTGTCCTTGAATGGATTTGTTGAGCATTTTTAACTTAATGGTGTTCCTTGATAGTAGCTCATCAGACAGTGATCGAAACAGATCATTTCCCGTGCCCACTTATTCGCATTCTACGTGATCACTCATCCTAAGATTACTAGACCGGAGTTAATGAGTTATTAAAATAATAAAATTGCGAAATTACTTTTTCCTAACGCAGCTTTACTCAATCCTAACGTATTTTTCTTAATAATTCCAAATTTACCCTTCCCATAATTCACCGTTCTCCCAACTAAGAACAACTTAATTCAGTTAGTGACGAAGTAATCACCATTTTTTCTAAATTACTTGTTTGATTACGGTAATTACTTTTTCTAATCTCTTTAATTGAAATTGGAAGATTACATTAGAGTTTTATTACTTTTTTTTTCTTATAATTATCGTTTAGTTGAAATTGGTGGAGTAATTACGGGATCGATCATTAGCCCTAATTCAATTAATGATAAACTATTTGCCGTTTTCCCTAAATCAATTATTTTGTCTAATCAAAATTTAATTGATATTGAAAAATTAAATTAGGGTTTAGTTACATTTTTTTCCTAATTATTGTTTAATTGTAATTGGTGGAGTAGATTAGGATTTAGGGAACGAATTAGAGGATGGTGGTGGTGGTCACGGTGGTGGTGGTGGTGGTGATGGCCGACGAGTTGGGTAGTCGGATTTGATTAGGTTAATTTTGGGATTTTTTTAGAGAGAAAATGAGTATCACTCTTGAGAGTGTTGGGAAATGAAGGGGGTAAATAGGTAAAATGTCGTTAGGATTGAGTAAACGCTCGTTAGGAAAAAGTACGACCCTAAAATTGGCAACTAGTAATAATAAATGCGCTTTGTAAATTGGCAACTGGGAATAATAAATGCGCTTTGTTGATATGAATAATACTCCGTACTTTCTACACTCTACAGTATAATTCTATCTCTTTTAACACTTGACTTTTAATTTTGATTTGATTCATTATCTATGAGAGGGCCATCTCACTTTCAAGACATTTTCCTAGATTTTCAAGACATTATTAAAATTGTTCACTACTTTTTTACATTATTATTTGTCCAAATATTTAAACTACATAATTTCAGTTACAGACTTGTATACTCTTTTTGTCTTAGTCATTTTTTACCTTTTATATTAGGCAAGGGTAACCCGAACTTCTTCCTGACCTTGTGACCTTTGTGGCTTTCTAAAAGAAGAGTTCTTTGTAAGATGTGAGAATTCTTTCTCTTTCAATTTATTTACATATCTGCGAGGGTAGACAAATGATGGGGACGGAGATGGAGATGGAGATGGAGGGAGGATTATATTCTCGTAATTTGAACTTACATCCTATGGAAGACAAAGAAAAGAAGAATTGTTCTTATCTTATTTAAGACTTTTTTTTCTTGTAAGGGAGCACGTGAATTTTTGATGCTAATATCACAACTCATGACTTTACCTATGAATTTAGTTAGTATTAAGGTTTCGTTTGGTTTACCATAAGAAGATAGAGTTACCAAGAACTTAAATTCACATGAAATTGTATTTCGTGTGAATTACAAAAAACGTTGTTTGGTTGCCATAATGAAAATTAATTCACGTGAAAAGTTATATACACAGGGGGAATTGAAGTACCTTGCAATTCCCATGAAATTGACAACTAAACATCACCCCGAAGCGAGCAACCAGACAATCCCTGAACCTCTTCTGTATGATTAGCTTATTCCTTCATATGATCAACCTATTATTGTATAAGACGGTCTTATAGTTGTTAGGGAAACGAGTGAATCAAACATAATTGGGTTGATTGTGGGCCTCAATTAGTACATAATACAGACTACACCCTGTCAGTACGTATTTACCGTTCTCCCTCCCTCCCATTATTTCTTCTTCTTTTCTTTGTCTTCCAAACCAGGAAGAAAAAGCACAGAAATATCATACAAAATCACATCATCTTTAATCACATCACAAAATTCCACATCAATTCTCCACCGTCTGATCAAAAACAATGCCTCACGGAAAGCTTGAAGTCCTCCTTGTCCATGCCAAAGGCCTTGACAACTCCGATTTCCTCTGTATTTTCCTCTCTTTTTTTCCTAATTTTTTTGGCATCGATTTTACGGAAAAATCTATGTTTATTTGCGTGAATTATGTGGAATTTTGTGGAAAAATCTATGTTTCCTAATTTTGTTGATCAATGTGATTTTTTCACCAATTTATTAAAAATAAATAAATGCAAATTGTATCGTATTCTATCGTGACGATAAATCACAGGTTCGATTTCCCCTCTACATTGTAATTTAATGCGATTAAGTGCGGTTTTTGTCGTTGTCAACTTTCTTTCAACAATCCCAACCACCGACGAAAAAGTCGT
The DNA here is from genome assembly GCA_958450325.1 of Agrostemma githago. Classification (NCBI taxonomy): domain Eukaryota; kingdom Viridiplantae; phylum Streptophyta; class Magnoliopsida; order Caryophyllales; family Caryophyllaceae; genus Agrostemma; species Agrostemma githago. Next base: position 78,185,987 of record OY288241.1, on the reverse strand, counting down.
TAATGGTGGAAAATTTGGTGGTTGTTGACCTTTTTCCATAAAGTTTCAACCTTTTTAAACAAAATTAAATTAGGTATGTTATTATGAATTTATGATTGAATTGGAATAGACTCATCAGGATCATCCAATGAATTTGATAAACCCGGTTCTAAAAATTAAATTTTAGTACGATTCTGAAAACCTTTTGAGACAACCCGACATTCGTACCGTGTTTTTTAGTATTTGTTAATCAAGATCTGATTGTATAGTTAATAATGTAGGCCCTATGATTTTTTGTTGTTTTATGAAATGCTAGAAATGCATGATCATAGAGGAATTTCACGTAAATGTAGGATTTTCGAAATCATGTAGTTGGAATCGTGAGTCATGACTGATGGGCATTTTGAATTTGGAGATCGATCATAATTGGGTAGGGAAGAGTGTTCAGGGGTTCATTTCGAGGGGTTTAATTAAGGCCTGTTTTCGAACCTGAAACCTGTTATACTCAACGCGTCAATCTGATGAATTTGGTTCTATAATCCTCGAGTTTGAAATACTTGAATCGATTGTTCTATATATGGAGTGTTCTTCATTCGTTTCCATTTTGCAGCAAACATGGATCCTTATGTTCTTCTGAGTTGCCGCTCCCAGGAACAGAAGAGTAGTGTCTCATCAGGTATTATCTCTGTTAAAGTTGTAGAATAATCTAGAAAAATCTAGGACAATATATATCTAGAATTGAAGAGTAAGATTAGCCTAGAAAAATCAAGAGAAGATGGCAAGCAAGATTAATCTAGAAAATTCATCAAAACTAGTATAAATAGGCATTGATGGCATCAATTGCAATGTGTAGTCCCAAGCTCCAACAATGGAGTTATGGTAGACTTACCCTCTCCCCCAAATTATTGTAATATCACACAAATATCAAATAGATCATCAACATTCACGAACATCGGGCTCAAACACTTCTTCCGCTGCCCTAAAAATTCCAACAATCTCTAGGCTCGACAATGTTGCTACTTAGCTTTCGACTAATTTGATCCGTTTCTTCAATCTGAGAGGAAATTATGCAACTCCAGACTCTTCAAATGATCTCATGTACTACTCCGTAGTTTCTAAATTGATGGAGAAATGCAGGTAACGGATCAAACCCGGAATGGAATGAGACCTTTCTGTTCACAATTTCCGGAGACGTTACTGAACTCCATGTGAAGATCATGGACAAGGATACTTTCACTGCTGATGATTTCGTCGGAGAAGCCAAGTAAAGTCTACAACTTTATCCTCCAACTAACACTAACCAACTGAAAGTACTATATATGACTTTTAACATTCGCGTGGCTGTTAATTGCTTGCAGAATCCCGTTAGAAGGTGTCTTCGAGGGAGGAAATCTGCCACCTACTTCCTACACCGTTGTCAAGGATGGAGAGTTTAAGGGTGAAATCAGAATTGGCCTCACTTTCACCCAGGAGGTAAGTTAAGTTACAATATACTCCGTAAGGCTAAGACATCTTTGGTAAATCAGTAGCCCCGAATATGAAATGATTCAATCCAACCACAACCCAAATACGTGCATTTAGTTATAAATGACAAAAATATATGAGAATTTGTCTGCAAAAACTCTACTCACTTGTGTCGGATACATAGAAGCGAGGTTGCATATCGCTTGAATGAATGATTTGGGTGTCAAAATTGCAGAGAGGACGTGCTCGAGGTTTTGAACCTGAGGAAGAATATGGTGGATGGAAGGAATCTTCATTCTAAACACATACATTGATGATTGTTCATTCAACATCCCAGAAGTTGCTCATTCATCTTTTGTAGTTTTATCCCTTGTTTCGAATTTTACTGCAGTCATGCTCTGTTTGATGCGAACTTAGATTAATAGTGGTTTCAATTCACTTGAGTATTTATATTGCTTTTTTTAACAACTGTGTGTCAATTTCTGATATATGTCTTCTAATTAGATGGTTAGCAAAATATCTCATTTTTCAAAAACTCACCAGAAACGTGTGAATTTAAAGGTATTTATCCACTGGTTAATTAAGAAGAACATCCTAGCCTCCTCCTCCAAGAGAAACCCTAGCCTCCATTTTTCATCCGGGCTTCCATCGATAATTAATCGATGGTAAGCCCCAAAAATTGATTCGTTTTCACTTCCTGATTTGATAATTAATATGTTATTCAATAAAAGTCTCTCTTTTAATGGGAGTTTAATCCTTTATTTCAAGGTTTTTGTCCTTTTGATCAAGGCGTCGGTCCCTTACGTTGTTATGGGGCTTAGTTTTATTTTTATTGACAAGGGTAGTCTGTTGATGGTTCATCGCACGTCTATTCAATGTCTACAAGTAATTTGTCAACAATCTTCGAGGCCAATAGAAGGTAAGTTTTCTCAAGTTCTGAATCAAACGAAGGATATCCTCAACAAAAGCTGCAAGAAGATAGCGATACGAGGTCATGCCGAATTGTCAAATCATGTCTTGAGATCCTTAGTTTATAAGAGAAATTACTTTCTTTGGGTTTTATTGGATTTGATTGCAATTATTGGTATGCGTTGTAAGTGCCGTTTGGCGTTCTATTAATGAATTATTCTTCTCGCTCAAAAAAAAAAAGGTATTTATCCACATTTTCGGACCGATTTGGTCCCGAAATTAAATGTCTCCAGATTCGTAAAGTAAGGACTCTATACTTTGTAGATATGACTCAGTGTAACAGAAGGTACGTATGGTTTAAAATAAACTCATTTAAAACACATTCGACTATATATCGAGCGTCGAATTAGGGCGAAATCTTTGATACATACTTGAAACGTAACCATTTTATAGTTCTTTTTAACAACCGTCAGTCATATTATATTATACGAGTTATATTTAGATGACCATAAAAAATATCACATTTTTCGAAAAATCATTCGAAACAGGCGAATTTGAAGGTTACTATCCACGTTTTTGAGCCGATTTTATCCTAAAATTTAATGTCTCCAAATTCGCACAGTAACTACTCCATACATTGTAGAACTTTATCGGTGTAACAGAAAGTACATATGGATTAAAATAACCACATTTAAAACACATTCGACTATCTTTCGAGTAATGTCAGATTAAGGTTAAATTTTGATATGAAACCGAACAATTTTAGAGTTTTTTTAATCACTGTCAGTCATTTTATGTTATACGGGTTCTACTAAGATAGCAAGTGAGATATCTCACATTTTTCAAAAAATCACTCTTAACGGGTGAATTTAAAGTTTATTATCCACGTTTTTCAGGCTGATTTAGTCCCGAAATTAAACGTCTCCAAATTCGCACATTAACTACTACATACATTTTGAAAATGTCTCGGTTAAATGTCTCGGTGTAACCGAAAGCACGGAAGGTTTAAAATAAACACAATTAAAAGACATTAACTATCTTTTAAATAACGTCGAATTAAGGTGAAATTTTGGATATATATATATATATATACTCGAAACTGAACAATTTTAAAGTTTTTTTAACCTCCTCCAGTCATCTTATGTTATAGGAGTCGAAATTTCATAGGAGTCCTACTAATATTAAAAGCAAAATACCTCACATTTTTCGAAAACTCACTCGAAATGGGGTAATTTGAAGGTTATTATCCACGTTTTCGGGGTTGATTTGACCCGAAATGAAATGACTCCAAATTTGCACAGTAACTACTCCATATATTTCTGAAATGTCTTGGTGTAACAAAAGATACGTATGGTTTGAAATAAACACATTTAAAAGACATTCGATTATATTTCGTGTGATGTCGGATTAGGACGGAATCTTCGATATATATACTTGAAACATAATCATTTTAAAGTTTTTTGTATCAACCGCAGGTCATTTTATATTATACTCGTCCTATTTTGATGACCGGCAAAATATCTCACATTTTTCAAAAAATCACTCGAAACGAGGTAATTTGAAGGTTATATTATTCACGTTTTTTGGGTTGATTTGACCCGAAATAAAATGTCTCCAAATTTGCACAGTAACTAATCCATACATTTCTAAAATGTCTCGGTGTAACAGGAGGTACATAAGATTTGAAATAAACATATTTAAAAGATATTTGATTATATTTCGAGTAACGTCGGATTAGGACGGAATCTTCGATATATATATTTGAAACATAATCGTTTTCGAGTTTTTGTAACAATCGTGAGTCATTTTATAGTTGTCCCATTTATATTGCCATCAAAATAATTCAGATTTTTCGAAAAATATCTCGAAACGAACGAATTTGAAGGTTATTATCCACGTTTTCGGGCCAATTTTGTCACGAAATTAAATGTCTGCAAACTACATACATTTTAAAAATGTCTCTGTGTAACAGAAGATAAGTATAAGTATGGTTTAAAATAAACCCATTTAAAAGACATTCGACGATATTTCGAGTAACGTCGGATTAGGACGAAATCTTCGATATATATTAGAAACATAACCATTTTTGAGTTTTTTTAACAACCGTGAGTCATTTTATATTATACTTGTCCTATTTAGATGACCACTTCTCATATTTTTTTTAAAAATCACTCGAAATGGACGAATTTGAAGGTTATTATCCACGTTTTTGGGCCAATTTGGTCACGAAATTAAATGTCTCCAAATTTGCACATTAATTATTACACACATTTTAAAAATATTTCAGTGTAACAGAAGGTACGTATGGTTTAAAATAAACAGATTTAAAAGACATTCGACTATATTTCGAGTAACGTCGGATTAGGACGGAATCTTCGACATATACTTGAAACGTAACAATTTCAGAGTTTTTTGTAACAACCGTAAGTCATTTTATATTATACGAGTCTTATTTAGATGGCTAGCAAAATATCTCATATTTTTCGAAAAATCACTCGAAACTGGCGAATTTAAAGGTTATTATTCACGTTTTTCGGACCGATTTGGCTCCGAAATTAAATATCTCTAAATTCGTACAGTAACTACTCTATACATTTTGGAAATGTCTCGATGTAACTGAAGATACATATGTTTAAAATAAACACAATTAAAAGACATTCGATAATATTTCGAGTAACGTTGCATTCGATAATAAATACAATTGGATTGGGACGGAATCTTCGATATATACTTGAACCATAACCGTTTTAGAGTTTTTTTAACAACCGTGAGTCATTTTATATTATACTTGTCCTATTTAGATGACCATTAAAATATCTCACATTTTTTTGAAAAATCACTCGAAACGGACGAATTTGAAGGTTATTATCCACGTTTTCTACCTAATCTGGTCCCGAAATTAAATGTCTTCAAATTCGCACTGCAACTACCCCGTACAATTTAGATATGTGTTGGTGTAACAGAAGGTACATATGGTTTAAAATGAACCCATTTAAAAGACATTCGACTATATTTCGAATAACGTCGGATTTCAGTAAAATAATATTCAATATATACTTTAAACATAACGACTTTAGAGTTTTTTTTGTAACAACCGCGAGTCATTATTTATTATACGAGTATCCAACAACAAATTCAAACTACTCAGAAACTAGGCACCGACTTAAAATATTCAATTACATGCACACTCATGAACAAAAGCATTACTACTACTTCACTGATAAAACCAAAATTCGTAGAAGAATGTTCAACTAATGTACTTAGAGTTTCCTTATCCCGTTTCAGAAATTAGGGTCCGATTCTCAATTTATGATTAAGTGCGCTTTTCTTCATACCGAAAAAAAAAAACCTAAATTCCGAAATTTTGAAGAAATAAAAACAACAAAAAATAAAGAACATGAATCTTGGTTGATGATTAGCAGCAACAAGGGTTGTCAAGAGTAGAAACTTCAATTGTAGCCATCATCTCAAACCCTAACTTGGCATCGAAGTCAGCATGAACTAACACGTACTCGGCCACCTTCTCCTTAACACCCTCCCACACCTCCGGGCACACATAATCCGGCCAATCGTCACCCGTCTCAGCACATGCAACGTAAAACTCGACCGTCTCAGGTTGAGGTGGAAACACCAAAAGGGTCACGAAACACGAGTCTTCATCAAGCTCTTTGGACAAGATTGTATGATCCTTGGGGAACGGAGAAGTTTCGTCCTCACAACAGTGGTGGATTTCGCGGTAATGGTGGAAGTTTAGGGTTACTATAATTTCTCCCTTACTCAAGAATCTCTCTAATAATGGGGTTGCTTTCATCTTAAGGGATATGAACTTGGTTGTATTGGTTTGGAGCTCCATTGTGGAAATTTTGATGTGAGAAGTGATTGAAGAAGTGAATTGTATGAATTTGTTGGAGGGTTAATAGTAGGAGGGTATTTATAGGGTATGTACCCTTAATAACCGCCAACATAAAGAGATTGGATCGGAGAGCAAGGTTAAGGTAACTTTCCTAAAAATATAAAATTAATTTCCTAAAAAGATCATTAATAAAAAATAAATAAAAACTTTCCTAAACAGTTAAACCTAATTTAATTTAAAATTGGGTTAACTTAGAGTGTATTAAGTTTGTAGGCTAGATTTTATTGAACGGTAAACGCGTTGGGAATGATGGGAAACAAATTAAACTTACCATATTTTGTTGTGCTAGCTCCTCATCATCAACGTATTCTCCGATCCTTTCACGGTTACTTATCGTGAAACTTATTATCAATAAAAAAATTAACTACTACAGTATTTATTATTAAAGCGCCGTCTCATACAAAGATTGGTACGTTAAGTGAGGACTTAAGTTGTCCAGTGACCGCTAACGACTTATATATTGATTGACCAAATCAATTAATGTTAAAAAATAGTTTTTTAAAATAAAAAAAAATTATTTATTTGACGTGATTTATACAGAAAAACGCCGCAATTATGTCCTTATTTGAGGTGTTTTGATTATATAACGCCACAAATAGTTTTCAAAAATAAATAAAAAAAATATTTAATTGAGGCGTTTTAACATAAAAACGCCGCAAATGTGTTCCTTTCCGAGGCATTTTATTTATATAACGCCACGAATAGTTTTTTAAAATTAAAAACCCTAAAATTTATTCGAGGCGTTTATACAGAAAAACGCCGCAAATATATCCTTATTTGAGGCATTTCAATTGCAACCTACTCTAATACATGATTAATATTATCTCATCTTTTAACATAGTCAACCATAACCACACATTCCCTCTCCCTAAAACTTTGTACCCAAATGCACCAAGAAGAACATAGTGAAAAGGAGTGAGTAGTTTTTAAAAATAAAAAAATTTAAATTCATTTACGGCGTTTAATACATAAAAACGCCGCAAATATATCCTTTTCTGAGGCGTTTTGATTATTTAACGACACAAAAGGTTTTTTTTAAAAAAAATTGAGGCATTTATCCCAAAATATGTCTCAAATATGCCTTATTTGAGGCGTTTTTATTATATAACGCCACATATGAGGCGTTTATTCGCAAATATGTCCTTATTCGAGGCGTTTTCATACAAGTTTTTGTGTCATTACATAACACTACATATAGTTTTTGATTTTTTTTTTGTGGACTTTTAGACGACCTTAATGCATTTATAATAAATACCAAACCAAATGTCTTAAAAAATTCTGAAAAATAAATATATAAATGGATAGAAATTTACAATTAGAAAGTTTATAAAACACGGATAAGATTGTGTAATCTAAGCAGTTGCCTCACTGATAACACATTGTGTAAGGTTAAGTTATCAATTAGCTTAACATGCAGACTTCATTATATCCACAATAATCTTCACCTTTACATCTTGTAATTCTATGAATATCGGCTTACTTAATCTTCTCAACTCGATCTCCCACACAACAAAAACCGAAGTTTCATTCAAATACTCACCGCTTTTCTCAACTCCCCATTATTCGATAGGGGTCTTTTGAACATATTCTTCCAAAACATTATTTGCATCACAAAACATTACTACAACACATAAAAATCCATACAATAATATTGTAGGGTGTTACCTACCAAGCAATATGTGCCTAATTAATTATCCTAATTAATTAAATTACTCCCCTAAAAGAATATAATATAATCATAAATATAATATTTAAAATAAGCATCATTGGTTGCATTGCCAACAAATTTGATAAGAGGTGGAAATTATCACTATGATAGTTGTTGTTTTGTAGGGGTGACTTGAGGTTGAGGGGCAGTCCAATACTCCTTAATTGCAACCATTATCTTCTCTCTATACCTTGGTCCATCTTCATGATCAAATATTATGCTCTTATATTGCATCCCCTCTAACTTATTCTTGATGCTTGTCAATTTGTCCACGTCGTCTCTCAGGATTACACAACCTTGTGGCCGTAGTATCCTATCCATCTCCAATAGTATATCCTCCATCTTACACCTGAAAATCGCAATCGCAATCACAATTACAATTACAACTACTATCAATATCATCGCACTTTGAATTATTCTAACTTACGACATGATAATGTTTATTTTAGCATACCTGTCTGAGTAAAGAGTGAAAACAGAATCAGCGTGGATTAAGTCGTAAGTCCTTGGGTAAGTAGACATCGCCTCGCACCTACAAAATCAAAGTCGAATCATTAATTAGTCATCAGGTTAGATAAAAATTTGATCCAACTGACCCGTTTGACAGATCTACTTTTACTTACCAATTTTGGTAAGTACCAATCAATCCACGCTCAAAGATAGCAGGAAGGGTGTCCACTTCAGCCTCAACTGGAACAACATTCATGACCCAGACAGGGTCATCAACCAGAGCAGCTGCAAACCCACCCAAGTTAGCATTCATGTCAATCACATTTCGATACCGTCCTTTGTCATTCAGCTCACCCACCACCTTCCTGTAGTATGCTAACCGTTTCCTCCACAGCTCGGTGTCTTTGGTGAAGGACTCGGGTGTGATCCCGGCCAAGCTACCACTGCTCACCCTTGGAGGTGTCGCGGTTAGTCTTTCTGGCCAATTGGCTCGTTTCCCTCCTGCTGTTTCGGTTATGGCTGTCACCTCCGGAAGTGGCGTTAAGCAATCCTCCATTTTCGTGTACCTGTAATTGGAGGCATGCACCATGATCTATATTAGAGACTTCAGGATTTGTGCTGAGAGTTCAGAAATATTGGGGGCTGTGAGGGTTTGAACTCGTGACCTTTGAAGACTTTAATACGTGAAAGTTATACTAAGACTTAGCACGTGCGACTAGACAAACAAACCCGTTACGTGCCACTTGTAATCATCAAAACATGCTATAAATAGAAGTTACTATAAAGAGCATAAAACCAATCTCGAGCCTTCAACCTTTGATCATGCTAAAACATGATGAAAAAAACGAATGAGGTAATTACCAGGCATGATCGGGATGTTTGGCCTCGCAGAAGCGAGGTTTCTTGAACACTTGACGATTCTTCTTACAATGTAGATGATTTGTAGGCTTCTGCCACACTGCAAGGTCACCTTTTTGCTTCAGTTTTTTCCAGCACAAGCTTCTGGCTACATCTTCAATACTAGACTGCTCCGAACCTAAATCTTCCCTGGTTCGGTTCCATCCTTGCCAGTGCGCTTGCCAGTTGATGGGTGGTCCGGACAGGATCCAGTAACCTCCCGGTCGAAGAATCCGATCCACTTCAATCAAATACAGCCCCCCTGCCCATTTCATAAAAACTACTTAGAACCGGGACCTTGATCGATCTGTCTCTCAATTATATTTAACGGCCCTGTACTAACGAATGTGTGTGTATGTGGTGATTAAATTACCGTCGAGGGCCCAGGGAATGAGGCAGCGAGAGCAATGAGCCAAATCAAAAGAACGCGAAGGGTAAGGGAGACGGTCCGTGGCCATGATCCCTATCATTGCAGGGACACCCCTCTCTAGGGCAAACTGAACTTGCGCTTCGTGGGTGTCCTTTGGTGCAAACGACACGGTCAATATGTTTCGTGACAACAGATAAGCCCCAAAACTCGCAACCTTCAAATAAAACAAACATAGCACAATTAACTACTAATTAAGTGTGTAGAAACGCGTAAATAACACACGAAGAATAAAAATTTCGATTTATCTAAAAATATCGAGGTTTCAAAAGAAACATGCCATGCATATATTTTTCCAATATTAATTGATTGATTAATTGTAGTTTTAACTATTTATGATAAAGACGTCAAAGAAAAATGGGCAGGGCATGTGATTTGGTTACATTAATCCATAATTTTCAATTTAGTAAGATTGTGGTCACATTTTTCCAATTGTAGGCAAGAAATAGACCTCCAATTATATAAAAATAAAATAAAATTGGAGTGTGATTTCAATGTTTTCCAGCTATATTAGAAACTGATCACTACCCAAGTATGTCTATATGACATACATCATACATGCTAAATGAATTGTGCTTTGTAGGTTGTAATATAGTGGTGTTATAGGTGTTATAATGGTTATCAGATTCGTTGTGAATACGTTACCAATTCACGAGTATATTTTTAGTAAACAATATGATAGAATTCACTTTTGACGATTCATGATTCGCTAGATATTCGAGAGAATCCGATAACTAGCATAGGTCTTGTATTCCCAGAAAATTGAGTGTAATAATATATAGTGGATTCTTATCTATATGGGTGTTCAAAATCAGATATGTACCGACAGATCGGACCCACTCCGATCCAACCAGTCAAACCTATGCGGATTTGTTCGTCCATGGTTTGGACACAATCTAGTACGAATTCTGATCCGATCCATCCATATCCTTATTCATTCTATGAGTACTACAAGTAAGAGTTTTGATAGGTGAGTTAGTGTAGGATTATTGTAGAATTATAGACTTGTTGGTATCAAGTCGTTTTCATGATCGTATGAAATTGTAAAAAAGAGGTAACTCAATAACTCAACTTTTTGTAGAATCTGTTAACTTCACGTAGAGTGTTACATGCACTAAGTGTTCAAAACACAGAGTTGGAATCTTTGCTTTGCCACAAGTTTTATATATGGTCCCATACTAATTAACACTCTTAGTATACGACAATTAGCACTCGACAATTCGACAAAGCTTTAGGTCATCTTATTTATTCCTGTAATAATCTCATCAATTAATACTCGTAGAATTTAGGTTACTTACCTTATTAATGGCAAAAATTCCGATAAATTTAAAGTTTGGTATGTACGAGTATAAAGTGATTTGTGTAAATAATAACGATAATTTAGTACTCTCATATCGAGTTTGCTTAGTGAAAATATGAGGATTTTCTTGATGTCAAATATTATGTGCCAAAACTATCTTAGTCAAAAGTCTATTATTTCATAAATAATGCATTATCCTCATCTGTCTATTCAATCGAAATTTAATAGATAATAGGATAACTAGTAATTTGCTTAAGTCAAATAATTCCTTCTTATGATTGACTTTTTTTTTCCAGCTAGGAGAGAAAATTAGAGGTGCCTAAGACCCAGATGAACTAGCATATAGGCCTTGGTATTACAGTCTCTAGAAACAAAAGATAAAGAAAAACAATGAAAAGAGGGGAAGAGGTGAAATAAGTTGTTAAGGATCCTGTAAACAGACGGCTTGGGAGGAGTCACATCTCCCAACATCATAACCAGCTGTTGACAGTCACATCTTATGATTGACTAAATAGTGGTATTATCTCAACTTACGCAAATTATCTTTCAAAAAAAAAACTCGGTCGCTATCTATACATATACTTGTATCGCTATATATTTAAATAATATCTTACTCCGTATATATAGCTTTAGTTTTATACGTACTCCACAAAAGTATAATGAAACTAGGTAAGCTATGAAACTACTCTGAACATCGTATTTGTTTTTAGGTCGAACTATTTCCTACACTAAAAAAGTCGAATCTTAATTAAGTACTCCGTACATTTTCTACACATCGCTAATTATTCGAGCTACCTCTTAATAAGCTCGAGTACAATTTTTTTAGGTTGGCCATTAATTTTAGTAGGTGCAACCATAAGTTAATTAGTGGATATTAATTGTAATACTAAAAGTAGATTATTGATCGAATTATAGTAATGTGATGATCAAATAGTCCAAACAAAAACTATGTTATATGAAGGTGACAGCCTGACATAAGCAAGTAGATTACACTAAAATTAACCAAAAAGGTAAAAATACTATGAATATCAACAATTAATGCACATACAGACATACTGAGTGGAGTATAAGATAATAAATCATCGATTACTCTCTCTTATGACAGAGTTATCCGTCATTTTATTATAACAGGTCAAATACTATTTATTTATGTAAAAAAGACAACTCATATATTTTGATATGGAGTAATATTTTGTCATTTTTATATAAATGAGTCGTATTTAACCCGTTATAACAAAAATTTGTAATAAATCACAGTCAATCTAATTTTACCTATAATGGACCTACTCAACAACAGTCACTCCCACCTAAAAGTGAAGGGCAGATGAACAAAAAACACATAGATTGCAGCCTTATTATCATTTTCAACCAATAAACAACCAAATATCTTTACAACTTTACGTAAAACCATTTACGATTACTTTCTTAATGACATACTCGTATTTGTTTTAAAATTTCTCAAATAAATCATACTTGTATTCTTTGTTCTATATTCCCTCCGTCCCAATTAATTGTTTGCCTATTCCATATTGTGGCGTCTCAATAAATTGTTTGTCTTTCTATTTTAGGAATGATTTTTGTATGTAATTTGACTCTTGGCTCCACATGTCACTTTCCCATTGGTTCTCTTTCCCTTGGTGCCAAATGTAAAGACAAACAATTCATTGGAACGGAGGGAGTACATCATTACAACTTACAAGGGTACATACCTAAAGTTTTTTTTTAAAAAAAAAGATCGTAAAATTAAAGAGCTTATAATGATCATCTACATACAAATTATTTCGTTTGGTAATGCAAATATATCTATTTAAATCGAGTCAAACAAATAAAGATATGTCAAAAGACTCAAAACATTCCCATTTTATGGTTTTAAATGAACAATGTCTCTATTCTATACCTAGCTAGTCGGATCACCAAGTTACATTGATTATTACATTTATTAGTACAATTTTATACTCCAATTAAACATACCATGATTATTATAAATAAATACGAGTGTATTGTTTTTAAGAAAAAGTAAATGAACTTATTAAATTTTGGTCGACATTACAAAGAACCGGTCCAGTAGACCGGTAAGCTTTATAATCTCCGCACGTAACCCTCATATAGTCATATTCCTTGTTTTCTCATAGAGTCAACTTATACACGTAAGTGACTAGTCTAAACTAAAACATGTAGCTACCAAATTAACTCAATAATAATTCTATTAACTCAAATAGCAAAAGATTATATAATTAATGAGGATCACGATCATGAGACGGATATATTGGTTTTAAGTTTAAAGTATACGGAGTATCAAATACAATTTCATGCCATGAATTTGACAAAAAAAATACCATAAAAAATGTACGTACTCTGTATCTATTTAATTAATGATTTTTATTTAAAATGTATATATCTGTATTAAATAAGTTGCGTCTCTTTTTATCTTAAAACACTTAATGATAACATGACGACCAAAAATGCTGGTTCCTTTGATTATGGAGTAATTAACTAGTAACTCATTGATACTAATATGAAGTTTTTGTTGTTATTAATACACCCTTTATTGACTCCATATGATAAATTATGTAGATTTTAGCGAGAAAAAGCATGACCACTACTTAATTATGTTAAGATAATATAATACTCGTATTAATCAGGAGGATTTATTTCGTAATTAAGTTGTGATCGAGAACATGATTTGTTTTATAGAATTAATGAAGGGCCTATATTTTGGATAAATTCTATTACACGTACATACAATGTATACAAAATCCTAATATTCCGTATTTGTTACAAAATAATACAGTAATATCATTTTACCATCCAAACACGTCAACAAATACGGAGTAGAACACAAATTGTAAACTAAATAAAAAACATTTTCATACTCCATATCACATACGGGGTACTTTTCCCATCACTCGTATATATAAATATACGAGTAACATGTAATTTTAGACTAATTTAAATGCAAGATTGTTTCGAATGAGAATTTCCTAACACCCAAAATGGTTGACATTATACCATGCAATAGTCATCACAACCTTCCCACTACCAACCTAATAAATTCATCACGTTGAAACGGCACCGGTCCAATTAACCAAAAAACGTAACATTAAAAAAAAACCAACAAAAAACGTACTGTATTACTTACCCCACAACCGGTGTCAATAGCGGTTCGGACCGAACCGTCTTTAAGATTAATAATCTTCCCAATTTCATCAATATACGCATCCGCACCACGAGGAAACATAGTCCCACCACCCGGGAAAACGAACCGGTCATTATCAAACCGGACCCAATTCTGAACCGCTTTCTCAACAGTCAACCACTTATGAGGCACGTTAGCGTACCAAACCATGTCCCGACTCTCGGGCCACCTAAACGGACTCTTATACCCAAACGGGGCGGGTATCCGACACGTGAGCAGCTCGTTTTTATCCGGACAGTGTCGTTCACGGTACACGAGCCGCTCACGTGGGAACTTAAGAGACCGGTTCACGTCCTGGCACGGGGTGTACTCTGATAAATTCACGTGACACGGTGGCACGTGAGTTACACGTGAACCACGTGAGGTGACGTCGATACGGTCTAAGGCAGAGTGGCGTGTGGTGAAGTCGAGGTTAGACGGGAGGGTTCGGGTCGAGTCGGGTTGTGTGAGACATGAGATGGTTGAGGCCGATGAGGTGAGCGGGTTAGGGAATGGCCTACGATATGAGCCGTAGAGGTACGAAATTGAGCATAGGAAAAGTATGGTGATCATGTAATAAAGGTTGAGTTTTTTCTTGAATATATAGAGTTTTTGTTTGATAATTAATGGAATTGGTATTGAATTATTATTATTATTATGATTATTATGATTAGTATTACCACCCAATATTGCCATTTTGATGATGAATTCTTCAAAATTGTGAAGAATTATTGAAGGGAATTTTGGTGAGTGATATATGTGTGTATTTATATATATAATCAAGAATTAATTAATTAATTAATTAAAATTATATATTTATGTGTGTGTATTTATGGTGGTGTTGTGGGTTTGATTTTTTTTGTTTTTTGGTTTATTTGTAGTTGGGAAGAAATCTTCTTTGGGGATATTTAAGTCAAATGCAAGGAAGGGGTGAGTTGTTAATTGTAAGGCTAATTGCTATTAGGATTAGTAATTAAGTGTATTTGGTATCAAAATTAACGGTTAATCTCCCTTGTGATGGATATTATTGATCAAATATTATCGACATGGTTAGATAAGACAAAATCAAAATGTTTCATTGTCTTTTTCTATTCAAATGAGATGCTCGTTACAAACAAGAATTTGTATGTAATTAATTGAGACTTACTTGGACAATGACCATGGTTCAGATCGACACTGTACTCTATCCGTCTATCTGATAATACATCAACAAAATGCGTATTCACAAGTGTGCCATATTACATTCTTTGTATTCGGTATACATATATAAGGAATGAGTAATTAATTTTTAGATTATATGGAAAATAAAGGTTGATTTTTTACTTTAAAAATAAGAAAGGTATAATGTTTTTTTTAGGATGCATTGATGGAAACCTGCGAAAAGAAGTGAAATTGGGGGCTCCTCACACGCAATCCTCTTATCCTTTGGAGGTTGCATGACTGCATGGCTCACTTGAAATTGAAATTTTTTAATGCAAGGTTCCAATTTTCATCCTGAATAATGATAAAAATGCAGTTGAAAAGTGTATATTTATGTTATTTTTTCCTTATTTTTATTCGTCATTTTTAAAGTCTAACAAGTAACAACGATTAAAAAATTATTGAAAAAAGTCAAAAAAAAAAAAAACAACTATACGAATAATAAGATGAAATAAATTATTTTCAAATGTAGTAAACTAAATTTCACACCCATCTTGTGAGACCGGCTCATCTTGTGAGAGCAAGTACAATGATCATGAAGTTGTAGCTTAAAAACCTGATGTGGCAAACAGGGCCGGTCCTGAACTTTCGGAGGCCCTAGGCAAAATATTGTGATTGGGCCCTCGAAATATCGTCATGATCGATTGTTTTCATTATCTTATTATATCATCTTAACGCTTTCATTTGGGGACATAATTAAATTTTCACTAATTACATGTTTAATTAAGAACAAATTTATCAATAATAAATTGTTATGATTTTCGTATAATAATATAGTTCTAGCATAGTACTCCCTCCCATCCATTCAATCCTTGACATGGGGGTTTCACAACTTTTAAGAAAAGTTATAAAAGTAAGGGTATTATTGGTAAATCAAATGATTTTATGGGTCACCAAAGTTAAAGTAAGGAAAAAGTAGTGACATTTTGTGTAAATAGAGGAAGGATATAAGGATTATAAGGTAAAGTGTTTTGCCAAAAAGGGAACGTAAAGAATTGATTGAATTGTTCATTTATAGTAAGTGTAAAGAATTGAATGGATGAGAGAGTGACTGAGGGAGTAGTAACAATATTTCATGAATGAGTCAAACTGGACCGTGATCAAATGGTATTTAGAGGTTATATAGTACGGATTAATCATTATTTGGAAGCGCTGTACTAACTTGAAATTGTTTACAATATGTTAAAGAGTAGATTTGATATAGTAATACAGTATATAGTACATTATACCTACATACACTCTTTCAGATTTACGTCCCATAAATATTTCATTAATAATTACTTAAAAATTATAAACCAAATCCTCGTAAAAAAACGTAGTCGCTTGTATGAATAAAATATTTGTAGCTATGTTCATTATTTTTTTAAAGATGTTCTTTATAAAGTTAATAAATTAAACCACCGACAAATTTTATAATTGAAAGTTTAAAATAATTTTTGTGTTAAAAATTCATATAACTACTTTTTTTTATTTTGCGCATGACTCTTTAAAAAATATTGTAAGACATTTTTGAAAAAGAAAACCCAAGAAATATTATAGGCAATCTAAATTAAGAAGTGTGTGAATCAAGATTTGTACCCTTAACCTCTTGTCCAAGAGGGGCCTCTACTACCATCACACCAAAGCAGAAGTAGTGATACAATTTACACTCAATATGTATTTTAAACAACAATAACTCAGAATTTTGGGCCCCTCTTTGACTTGGGCCCTGGGCCGTCGCCCCTCCAGACTATGCCCAGGGCCGGCCCTGGTGGCAAATTGAGCTAGTACCAAACTAGCTTATCATTGTCGTTGCTCTGAGTCTCCTCACAATAAATACTTCATATTGTGAAACCATTCTACAAGAGGATTTGCCTAGGAAAAAACGTAAAACGACACATAAGTAGTTGCACTTTTATTGAATTTTGTTGATGCCTAGATCGACTATATAAACCACGCAGGGAAGTACTCTCTCATTTTCACTAAGTTCTTCCTCGGTTCCTTTTTGGGTACGCGGCTAAAATATTATCTAACTTTTTATACCACTACTTAACCTCAACCGTATATTCACCTTCCCTTAAACTTTGGACCTAAGATGTGCAAGAAGATTATAATGAAAATGAGGAAGTAATAGTTTTTCATAAACTAATTGTGCCGTACTTTTTATTTCCTAATTATTCTCTCACTAATTTAGCGACAGACGATCTGACGATCTCTAACAAACTAACAAGGCCGCCTACTCTTCCTTAACGCGGGTTTTACAGAGTTTTTAAGAAATTTCTTTAACAGTACACGTCATAAAATATTGTTTTTTTATGTCTTTATCGGTAAACTGGCTTGACATATGCTAATAAAGTCTTATATTAATAGGTAGATAATCGAATCGGATAACATAATAAACGGGGTGTCGGGCCAAGTCATATTTGTTTTTCGGATAATCTGTTTTTCGGGCCAAGTCGGATAATCTGTTTTTCGGGCCAAGTCATATTTGACGTAACTATGTAGGCCTTTCTTAACCAACAAGCCCAAACATAGGGCAGCCCAGTTACCCTCACTTCTCCTTCTCCTTCTCCTTCTCCCTCTGGAAACAGCAATTCAATTCAATTGAATTCAGTTAAATCGATTTTAGGGTTTTACGAATTCGAAGAGGGTTTAGTAAGCTCCAACGATCTTCAACAATGGCGGACGACGACTACAATGACATTGACATGGCCGATGGGTATTGTTTTCCCCTTCTTTTTTCACTCCTCTCTATTCCTTCTCTTCGTGAAATTAGGGTTTGGAACAATTTTTTTGTCGAATGTTTGTCGTTTTTTTTTTCGATTCAATTAATCTTGCTGATTTTAGTTGAGGGAATTGGGATACGTACAATTCACAAAAGCTTGATTCCATGTATTGAATTATAAGAGTATATCTCGTGAAAGACCGTCTTTCGTGAAGTTATCGTGAGACACACTGGAAAAAGTACCTGTAACTCATTATTAATAGGGATGTCATTCCGGCGGGACGGAGACGGGTTTAGGCTCCCCTGCAGTGATCGTAAAATAGGCATGTGCAGTATTGATTAGTTTGATTCAATGTATTGATAAGATTAGAGATGTCATCTATGAATAAATTGGCGGGTATATGAATAATCTCCTGCTTTGACTGCATTTTATGCAGTAACTGATTCCATTTTGATGTTTTGATGTAATCACGAAATTCGTAAGCTATGTAATGCACATTTTTGCTGCTGAATTTTTAAGCTGTAGGATGTGCAATGAAGTTAGCTGTCTGCTTTCTTAGTTTCTTTTGTATGAGTTTGTTGTATTATGATTAGGTAAGCACGGTTCTTGCTTGCTAATGGTATCTTTCCGCCTCGTTTCCCATCTTTTTTTGAAACTATGATCTGTGAAGATAGCTGGACATTTTTGTGGATATTTTGATTTAGTTTATCGTCAGTGAGGTTAGCTTAATGTTGTGAAATGAGGGGCTCAAAACGGGGATTTAGGCCTTGTTTGGATCGATAAATAGGAGCGAAAGGGGAGGCAGAATGGAGGGATCCATTTTCCGTCCAAATCTTTCCTTTGTTGGAGGGAAAACATTTAGCTTCAAGGAGAAAATGGAGGGATCCATTTCCCCTCCCCTCCCCTCCAAATAGTCTTATCTAAACGCACCCTTATACTACTAATCACCAACAACGGTAAATGATAATCCCAGTTCTGTGAGATCTCTGTGAGAAGAGATACGAGACAGTTTTTAAATATTTCCCGAGCAGCTCTTATCTGATGCAAATTTCTTAATGTTTGAGTTCCATGTAATTTATTTATTCCTGGACACCGACAAGTGGAGTAGTAGTAGAGCTATTGTGTTCAGTTTAATGCTGTTTATTTTTGTTCCTCACTTCTGATTAGGCAATTCAGTACAAAAGAGCAGGACCTTAGTATCTGCGATACTTTTTCATGTTTGGACATCCTATTTGTTGTTTCTAAATTTGTGCTTTGTCTTTCTGTGTCATAACCTTTTTTTTGTAAGTGGCATGTGCACACATTTTACTGATTACTGAAGCTATGTCTGTCTTGCAGATATGATGATGAACCTCCAGAGCCCGAAATTGAGGTAACAGAAACTTCGTCTTTTAGTTGTCTATCACTTGACTTCGAATACAGATGACAAATTGATTCATTGTCAGGAAGGGGAAGAGGCGGATAATGCAGTGCCACAAGAGGATGATCTGAATGAACCTTTTGTAGAAGGCGAAGAAAGAGATGCAGAAGGAAAGGAGAAGCAACTGAGGAAAACAACAAAATACATGACAAAGTATGAGCGAGCTAGAATTCTCGGAACACGAGCTCTTCAAATAAGGTTTGTTAAACTGGTTCTCCTTACGGAGTGCACTATGCTATTGTTTTTAAATTACGCTGTTTACTAAATGTTAATGTGTGTTTGACAGTATGAATGCACCTGTCATGGTTGAGTTAGAAGGTGAAACTGACCCTCTTGAGGTATTATTCTGTTTTTTAATACTACTCCGTGAATTTTTTACTCGCACTTTCTTATTTGAAGCCTGGAGGTGCCGTCTTTATTCAGTTATTTTCTTGAACATTTCTGAATTCTGGCTGTTAGGTTAAATTTCCAGTAATGTTTGTTCAACATTCAGCTGTGTGTTAGTCCTCCAGTTCTCCCATGAATTGCTGTCTGATTTAAATTGGTTTTTACCGTTGTGATTTGTAGATTGCCATGAAGGAGCTTCGTGAACGCAAAATACCATTCACCATTCGTCGTTACTTGCCTGATGGAAGGTACAAAATTACTCACTATCCAAGCAATATTGGTCATCTAAGAAAAACTCATGAAAAGAAAGGATCAACTTTTTTTTTTTTTTTTTTTTTTTTTAACAAATTAACATGTCTCTCTCTATTATGCAGCTATGAAGACTGGGGGGTGGACGAGTTGATTGTTGAAGATTCATGGAAGAGGCAGGTGGGAGGAGACTGAAGAATCAAGACAGTGGCATGCAATCTTATGTTCCTTTCTCCGCTTTTGGTAATTCTCATTACACATTGTCAAGAGTTAAAACCCAAGAAGTTTCGTAACTCTAGCCTTGCTATCTAACTAGTCACTATGAAGTATGAACTGATTTGTTACAAGTTGCATAGTACGTATAACTTGTACAACAGATATGCAGTAGCCATTTTCTTTTCCCTTGTTATCGGAGTTTATGTGAATAACTGAATATCCTATTATGAACCACCTTTGTCGCCATCCTTTCCCCAAAAGTCGGTTTCTGCCTTTCTGGTTACATCGGTTCATGAAGTTATTACTACTATTATACATTGGGAATTTAGGGTTTTGAGTAACTATTCAATTTTTTTATGCGCTCTTGACGTGGTGGTTGGTTCATATCTGAGGTAGACTCGAGAATTCCCATCCGTGTTTAGTTGTAATGCCTTTGTAGCTCCTTTGATAAACAAACGAAATCGAGAGGGAGAAGTATGATTGATTGTTGATTGTTGCATGATGGGGGTGTAGCTTTTGGCTTTTGGATGAAGGATAGAGCTGGTTATGGTCTGTTGTAGCTACTAGCTTAGTTTGTTAACTGTCATTTTAAGCTGACAAAGTTTTATCCACTTACCCATATTATATATAGGGAGTATATACTAAAAGTACTATGTTTATGATTTTAGTATGTTAGTAGGTAATAGGTAGGGTTGATTTTATGTTACTACTACTATAATTGAAGTTGTCACATAACTTTCCATGAAAACAACTGCTTAGGCCATATGTCTGGTCTGGCCATATTTCTTTAGAATCGAACCCACATGTTTTACGTTGAGAGCGATGTTAATTATTGTTTAATTGTTGATTGAGAGCGATAAATCCCATAATAAACTTCTCGTTCCTACACATCGATGGATTTGAACTATTGTTTCATCGCGAAGGATCTTCAAATCTTTTGTTCATTATTTGATGCTTGACTGCCAAACGTTTGATGCAACTCTTGGAGGAGACATTCTTATTATCCACATGTTTATTAGACCTACTAAAATAATGGAGTCGGATCCTCTCCATCTACCAAAACAAATGTCTTTTCGTGTTCAATGATCGAGATTTGATGTTCTAAGTTATCCCGAGAGTTTAATTTATCTTTTCGAAATACTCGGTAATAGGTAGATAAAGGCAAAAACTATTCCATTATTTAGAATATTTAGCTATGGCCTTTAGATCACATCAACCATAAAATTTGGATAATTGATAGAGAATGGTCATTGCTTTAGCTTTAGGAAATGGAAGAATCAAGGAATGATCATTAGTTCATGACCTTTTATCTAATTAAGGACATTAGATAAAAATTCAAGGATCAATCGACTGGGATGGAGAGAGTAATAACTAATGACGGTATTTTTCTCCTAA
Source organism: Agrostemma githago (assembly GCA_958450325.1). Lineage (NCBI taxonomy): Eukaryota > Viridiplantae > Streptophyta > Magnoliopsida > Caryophyllales > Caryophyllaceae > Agrostemma > Agrostemma githago. Next base: position 78,164,193 of record OY288241.1, on the reverse strand, counting down.
AATTGTATCTATAATCCGTATATATTATTCGTTTGTTACTTATATTTTCACTAATTATTCAGATTGTCTTAATTTCAAATCCTGATTCCGTCACTGGAAGTCACCACCTTGTACGTTTCATTTATTCATGTTGACGACATTATAATTGCATGTCATGTAGTATATGACGAACTTAAGAAGTTTAACAGTGTCATTTTTATGTGGCTAATGCATGCTGCTGACTCGTTTCCACGTCGGAATACTTAAATTAGATTAAAATTATTGAACCCTTTTTGGTTCCTTTTGTCATTAACAATAACATACTTTCTTTGGACCATCATCATTGAGTCTATGTCTATGTCTATGCCTCATTTCTTCGAAAATTCTTGTTTATGACGAATATACGAGTCTTAATCTTATTATATGGAGCAGTATGTTGATTAAATATCATGAATAAGATATAAACGGAATCAAATGCATAAAGAATAACATTTGTCTCTTATCTAACTGTCAGATGCTATTGAAACATGAAAAATTATTTGATCTGTTATAATCTTAAGATACGTTATAGTTATAGTATATACTAGGATGTGTAATGCGTAGCTAATTAGATTAATTAATAACCGACCCTTTAACATATATAGATTCATTATACTACTAGGAGGTATAATATAATGCGTAGGTAATTAGATTAATTAATCAACTCTTTTAGCATAACCTTTACCGTTTTACAAATATGTTATCCTTAATCATGAACTTTTTTTTGCCTTGTTGGCATAATTGCTGATTGCATTTCACTTTTTGTTATTGTAATATTTTGTTGTCGGGAGATGCCTTAGCTTTGGCTTTAACCCAAGATGAAACGACATTACTTTTGGCTAATAGTGATGAGTCACAATTTTACAATTATCGCTTTAAGTTTAGAGTAAGTGAATCTGATGTACGCCCCCTATCCGCCCGGCCCCGGCCCCGGCCCCTTTGTGATCATCGCTCATAAAAGCGTAAAATATTGTAATTTAATAGCCTTCTGATTTAGGGTTTACTATATATATTCCGAAACTGAAAGAGAAAACCGTCTCATTGAATTGGGTTGTTTTTCTATTACTAACATTGACGAAAGCTAAACCTAGATCGCGGGTATGATTCCTAACTTAGCCTATTACTTAGAAGAAAATTCGTACAATGACAATGGAAGAATAAGAATAAAGTGAATGGTGAAGTTGGTAGTAGTTGGGAACTCTTTTCACGTAAAAGCATTATAAAGAATTGAGAAAGAGGAAAGAGTAGGATACGGTAACAATCTAAGTAATGAATAATCATCAAAAAAAAAATATATATATATATATATATATATACATAATTAATTTCAATTTTTCTAACGTGTGCCCACTGGATACACGTTAATATGTTAATAGGTTAATTAAGTAAGATATCACCATTATGCTGTTTAAGTATTGTAATTAAGAGTTGATATTTCAATTTACCGTGATAATATCATTGTGATATCTTAATTAATTAGCATATTAACGTGACACACGTTAGAAAAACCGAATTAATTTATATATTTGTATATTTATTTTATACTTATATGTATGTATAGTGAGTGAGATTGGATTGGGTGTAAGGTGACAAGGTTTTGGATAACGTCGGAATAATATTTGTAAGCTTTTTTGTTGTGTGGATCAAACACTTAATGCTAGATTCGCCATAATACTATGTTTTGACATTTTAGACAAAGAAGGCCTCATGAAATGAGGTATGAATTGTTTGATCTAGATACTCTTTCTTCCATTATGAAGTGGAGTAGGTCTCCTGAAAGACGGTGGAAGTAACAGTGGTACCAAACCTAATAGAAGTAGGTACGATTAACATAAAAGAGTATACAAATATAAAGAGGGTACACTTGTTATAAAAACAGGTACAAAACAAAATTGTCATTTAAAGGTACGAATAAGACACAAAGTGGTACTGAAGAGTGGTCTCTCAATAAGTTATTGAGAGACCGTCTCTCCCAAGAATTTGTGTATGAAGTGTACACATTTCTTTGTAAGTAAATCTATGAAATCGTCTCAAATAATAAGTTTAAGATGTTAAAGAAAATTTACGTTTATGTGAGAGTTTATCAATAAATTTATTATCGTCTTAAACCAAAATTACGCTTATTATTACCTTTTAAATCAAATTAAAGGTCTCATAAAGATGTAAAACATTACTCGTACCACTTTGAGAACTCGAGGAAAAGAGTTAATAACCTGTATATATAATCATAATCGGTCTAAATTTATTTGAATAAAAGCATTTCACCGATCATAACTCTCAATAAATTAAAGATTCGAAAATGACTATTTTCTATTTCCAAATTGGAAATCTTGTAAATACAATGAATTAGAAAAAATAAATAGTCGATTTCAGAATCGTGGTCGAGAGTAATGACCTATTTAATACAGAGTATGTTTTAACCCAAAAAAAGAAACATACAACATCTTAAATGAAAATAAAATAAAAGGATACTGCCTGCAGGGGCGAATCTAGAGGGTAGCATGGGTGGCAGCCGCTACCCCAAACCCAAAAAAATTAATGAAGAAGATGAACGTATGCTACCCTTAATTTAACTGACAAAGTAAATAAAAAAAAGACCAAAAAAGTCTCAATGGTGGAAAGTGGTGTGGTGGTAGGTTGTAGGTCCAAGCATGTTATGATCTGGGGTTCAATCCTCACGAGATGAACTATTTTTTTTAGACCTAATGGTTATGAAAGTAAATGTGGTTCTTTGAATAATAACATTCTATCAATAACCACGTTGATAAGTATAAATAATTCATTCTTTAAAAAAAATTGTTTTTATATTAACTTTTACAAGCAAAAAAAATCTTTTAAAAGTTTCGCTACCCCATCATTTAAATCCTGGATTCGCCTCTGACTGCCTGGCAGAATTTTTTTTTTTTTTGTGAAATTAGACGGTAATAATGAAGCAAAATTAATCAAATAATGACATCAAAGAAAATAATCATCATCATAATACGACCATTTAGCTTAATTGTCGATTTGTAGCTACATTATCAAGTGCATGCGCACGCTAGCTCGTAAAGTCGTATAGCATTAGTCTTAGACAAATTTTCGTCGATAACATATATATCCGTCACAATTTTTTAATAACAGGTCAAGTATTACTAGCAAAATAAAAAACAAAGTAGTACAATATGCGTGTAATTTATATGTCATGCATTTAACCCGATATAATATTACAACAGGACAAATATATCTGTCACAAGAGAGACCGTTATCAGTAAGACTAAGATTTCATTAACTGAGATGGATTCGACATGTGTGTGTTAGGATGATGAGAAGTAGTCGTACTAATTACTTAACTAGTGGCTTTCATACATACATTTTCTTTAAAGTAAGTATATAAGTGAATGAGATTAACGGGGTGCATATATAATTAAGTTATCTATTGATTGTAATTAGCACTGCCTAATCATATTTAGACTAGTAGTATTATCTTGATAAGCTGTTTGAAAGAGAGAGCAATTAGAGATTAGACGCCATAATTAATTTAATTGTTGCCTATAATTTCATTCTTTTACCGTCCAACTAATATTCTCTTTGTTCCTTGTTGATATTCTCGAGATATCGACATATTATATATAACATATTACTCCGTATTAGTGATATTGTAAGATATTTGTATAAACGTGATACTATAATTATTTATATATCTCACATTCTCACCATATAATTCGATGTAACACATATCCCGATAAAAGTTGTCCAAAATAAAAATAAATAAAAATAATATATAGTAAAATGAACACTGTTATGATCCAAAAAAAATCCAATATTTTATACTCGTAGTAGGGTTTTGTGCTTTGAAAGTGCATGGAGATCGATAATCTTACAAGACTACGATAGTGTGAAATTGAATCAACTTAATTATATGATTACTGATCACTTGTTTTTCGATAACTGTGAATTTGTGATGGGTGGTTACTCGTATTTATAATAATTCCCGTCATATACTCGTATTTAACTGATTATAAATTGTTACATTCATAGGATAATTTAATTTACATGAAAATTAAACATGTAGCTTAGTGATCAAAAAAATGGTCACGTCCATTTCCTTAATTATTAATCATACGTAGCGTACTAAAATAAGTTTTGCTAATTGTGATCCAGAGTGTTTAACTGTTTAATTACTGTATTAGTCGAGCCAGCTTCATTCTCTAATCATGCCACGTGTATGTACATTATTATTAGCAGCCTAAGCTTCCTGAATCTTTCTCAATAGTTACATATGTTCGAAATTTCTCTCGATCTCATGTAAAAATATAATCCATAAATAAATAATATTGATGAGTAAGGCGAAGATTTTTTTTTTGAGCGAAAAGATCATTTCATTAATAAAAAATCATACATCTCCAGCTTATATCGAAACTGAATGGATACAATACTATAAGATTTGAGTAAAATAAATTCTCATTAAAACAAAAATCTCTCGCTAAGATTTTGATCTCCGCTTCTGCACATCCTCTTTCAACATATCGTTGTTTAATGATACAGCTTTTCACAAGAGGGTCTTCGTATCTTTCAAAGTTTTGAAAAGAATCGATTTTATCTAACATGATGGATTGTAGCCGACAATCTGACATGAATTGAGATGTCATATGATGAACCACCATATGATGAACCGTTGAAGTACTGATCTTCCGCGTCCTGTCCGCTATCAAAGAACTAACATCTCTCCTAAAAGAGAGAGGGAGAGCGAAACCCATCAATTGATGGGGACGAATCTCTCCAAAAAGAGAGGACAATTATTGTAGATATAATAATAATATTGATACTAATACTAAAGCTATACGGAGTATAATTATTTAAAATTGGGCCGGGGGGGCTTACCACCAATTAATGGTGGTAGCCCCAAATTTTATGGAGGCTAGGGTTTTTTTTTCGAAGGAGGAAGAAGGGTTTAGAGAGTTGTATTTCTTATTTGTTTTGTCTATCTATCACACATGAACCACACCTATAAGGCGAAGGTATATTATCGAGTATGTTTTTATATTTCTGTGGTTTATGCTCCTTAGATAATCTTGGTAGTATTAATTTTATTTACTATTGTCTCTGTATCGTTCATTTGTTTGTCTTTTATATTCACTGTGAGTAATATTTTAATCAAAGACAAACAAAGGAACAAGACAGAGGGAGTACTAATAATTACGTTTGTTGTACAACAATATTTCTGAAAGGAGTAGGTTTGGTGAGATACGATACCTCATTTAATTAAATTTGTTGAAAAAAATCAATTACAAATTGAGGTAACAGTGATACCAAACCTAGTAAAAATAGATACGATTAACATAAAATAGTATACAAATATAGAATGGGTACGTTTGTTATAAAAACAGAAAGAAAATAATAAAGTTGTCATTTGGAGATGCGCATCTAATAATAAAATAGATACGAATAACACATAAAGTGACACTGTAGAGTAGGTCTCTTAATAAGTTATTCAAAGACCGCTTCTTCCTAGATTGTGTGTTCTAAATAGTACTCCCTCCCCACCACTACGATTTTCCCATTTTTCTTAAAAGGAAACTCCAATAAGATTTTCCCATTTCAAAACTTTCCTTATTCATCAATTATACTCTCTTCCTATTGGCTACTTTTTCTGATTTGACATCTTGAAATCCACCAAACAATTTACCACGTTTCGTTACCTATTCCTTATTCCTTGTGCCATTTACAAATGGAAACATCATTGTGGGGAGCAGGGAGTACTGTACTTTGTAGTATATAAATGGGAAAACGTAGTGAAAATGTCAGGTCGTAGGCCATAAAAAATCAATACGACGTACTAAATAGTTTGGAATGGATATACATAGAGGAAAGAGGTCGTCGGCGGATAAAATGTGGATGCAATTATTTATGGAAATAAAACTAATAAAATGAATTTAGAGATAATCGTCGTCATTACATACTTGAAAACTTTGAAAGCATACATACAACATGTCCCATGTATATATATGGTGATAGCTAAATTGAAGAAATCAGTACCACAAGTAATTGATAACTTCATGCATTATAATTTATAAATATAAATATAAATAAATACCTCCTATTTTTATAATAAAATAATGTACTGTATTCGATGATGAGACTTTTCAATTTGGAATTGAATTGAAGTGTACAAGTTTGGACAATATCTTGGATATCTACAGTTTTTTTGATGAAATATCTTCAACAATTGGGCACTACAGTGAGAATCCACATCTTAATCCTTCCTTTAATTATTATTATTATTATTATTTTAAACAACCTAATTAAACACGACTAATCGAGTTTATTAATTAGCTCTATTACATATGAAATTGTCTTTATAAATCAATGTACGATCATAACCCTAATATATACTCGTACCTAACTAAGGTTCAAGGGCTATTGTGTGTTAATTCATGAGCTACTCGATCATAGTTTCCACGTGATTATTAATTAGATTAATTACTCTGTATTTGATTAGCTAGATAAAACATTCTAGATTGATTAGTAGTTTTTAAGCCAAATGTGTAGAACCTAAAGTGTAATTAAGAAAAGAAAAGAAAAGTCAGCTCTCTAATCTCCCAAGTTTATTCATTCTTTTCCTTTCAAAACAACCATTTTTGAAATTAAGTGTACACACAATATGACTTATATATTATTATTAATGTTAACATGTTTTTCTAGAATAATGCTAAATTAATAAAATGTCAATGGTAGTTAACTCTCCCATTTGAAGAATGATTATAAGACTCGATCTTAAGAATTAGTATTATTTTTAAAAAAATGTCAAATTATCTTAGTAGAGATAAAAAAGGAAACAGAAAAGTGCATTTATCTACTTCAATACCGTATACATTTACCACTCAGTTGATTGTCGTCTAAAAAATATAGAAACCGGGAATTGCAGAACTGGTACAAAGTAAGTTGTTCGATCGCCTCAATTCACATGAATTGAGACTTGTCTAGAACTCTATTTCCTTTATAATGATGAAATTTTCATAGAATCAAAGTTTCTCCATGCAAATAAACAACTTTTGTATAGGAGTAGTTACCATCATCGATTTATTCTTCGACTCCTTCTCAAAAGACCTCGTACTATTATTATTGGTGGATACTTGTAAAGATAATATTTCATCCTTACATGATAGTACTAGACACTGATTTACCTTCAATACCCTACAATAATAAATGTGTCAAATAGTTAATAATGTAGAGCAGTGATGCGAATACGCAGCGGAATTAAAACAAAATGATAAGCAGACACTAAGTTAGACCTATAGCTTGATGAACGAGATTGGCTAACCAAGACCTATTGGTTCCAATCGAGTAATAATTAGGATTCACGTCCTAAATAATCACTATTTTTGGATTATCGCAGCAATCCGAGTTTCACACCAAACGTAGCACACGTTTAAGAGCGACACAATTTTTCTTTTTTATTTCATCAATGTCTATTCTACCAAATGAGCTAGAAAACTACTTATAACCTTACAAATTCAGAAATGGAAAACCAAAAGACTAGCTATTAAACATAGTTATTATTACACATTATGATACTCATAAAACACTATTAAGATAGCTAATAATAAATGTAACGTCTCCAATAAAAGCTGGAGATGCATTTAATCATTCCCGAGATTCATTTCATTGCCCCCAAATAATACTCGGGAATGCATGAAATTGATCTCCGACTTTTATTGAATTACTCGTATCTCATCTCGTATCAAGTAGTTACTACTTCCGTTCGGTCATTATTTTTCATTTCATTTCATAAATATTTATGAAAAATATTTTAATAAAATGAACAAAAAAAATAGCGAACAGAGAGATTATGCTATATCTCGACGTCTACGTTTTTTAAAGTAATTTTTTTTAGTGAGGGTATACAAGTCATTAGTGAATGATAGTAAAAAATGTTGTGTTATCAACATACACTTTTGAGAAATGGATTTTAGCAAATCCCAAGTCAATATAAACGAACGCACCCAACTTCCTTTTCATTCCTCTCCTCTCCTCTCCTCTCCAACCAAACACACACATACAAAAACCTCCCTTTCCCTTTCATTATTCCCTCCCACCAAAACGCACGTTACTTAATTAAAATGGGCGCCGGTATATCGTCGGACACCCAAGACGGTCTGACACTAAAAGACGGGATATCATCAACACGAAAGCTAGAGGACATACCCGAGAGTTGCATAGCTCTTGTGTTAGGACACCTTGACCCCCCTCAAATATGTCGTTTAGCCCGTCTTAACCGCGCCTTTCGTGGGGCGTCTTCCGCTGATTTCATTTGGGACTCCAAACTTCCTACTAATTATTCCTTCATTATTCATTTGATTTCATCACAATTAAGTCATCATAATGATAATGATAATAATAGTATTGGTGGTAATGAAGATGCTGGTGATCAAGACGACGTTTATTATGATCATAATAGTGATTATTCGGGTTATTCTACTAAAAAAGATATCTTTGCTCGTCTTTCTCGTCCCAACCTTTTTGATTCCGGAACTAAGGTACAATTTAATAGACGTCTTTCAATACTTAATTCAGATTTATCGAATGTTACAAAATATATATAATGCTCTTTCTGTATCAAATATTATTTTTTCGATATTGTTTCTATATGATTTTTTTTAGGTTTAATAAGGTGATTGTACGAGTATTGAGCTCCGATCTTAATTAGTTCCTAAATTCGAAATTTTAACAATTAAATCTTCCAATAAATAATCATGGATATATAATATGTGATCAAAGATGATCTCGTCAGTAATTTGGTAGATTGTTCTTGTTAGTTTATAGGAGTAATTAATTAGTTGGATGAAATAACATCCTCAGTAGAAGATATTTTTGGTACCAAAGAACATGAGATTAGATATTTGAAAAATACGGCGTATTTGTTTAAGAAGGTCCATGAGTTTCATGACTTATATTCTAGGTAATTACTTTTTGCTACACGAGTACATGACCCTTTACATCAATTTGGAAACAATGTTTTGTGATGTGTCACATAATTGGTTGCTATTTTGACGGAGTTGTTTGGTTGTTTCTGCTAAATAAAAAAAATACGAATTGTGCAGTATATTTGAGTGATTTTAATAAATAAAATTAAAATACTCTCTCAATTTCAATGAAAACTTCCACCTAAAAAAGGTGAGAGAGAGTACAGTAGGTGAGCCACTTAGCTAATAGAGAAAATAATACCAAAAAAAATGAAAGTCATCAAAGAAATTTACGGAAAAAAAAAAGTAGAAGCTTTCATTGAAATGGAGGAGTATATTTTACTAAGGGCTCGTTTGGTTCACCATGGGAAGATGGAGTTACAAAAATATTGTTGGTTTGCCATGTGGGAAATGACTTCATGCGGGAAGTTCTACACACCAAGGGAGACTTGGTGAGTAATTTCCCCATTGGGGAAGAAATGACAATTCCCAGGAATGAGCAACCAAACAGCATCCCAATTTATCAATACATGGGAAGTTCTACTTCCCATGATTTTAAAAGGGCAACCAAATGACCCCTAATTATATAGTCAAATTCTAGTTTAGTCACTAATTTCTACCCTTCAATTAGAGAAAAAATTACTTGTAACTTAACTTTTTGAATACATATAATTTCCCTGGCATAGTATTCTCTCCCTCTTGTTAATTTGTTTGTATTTTTATATTTATTGTGATGAGTATTCTAATCAAAGATAAACAAATGAACAAGATACATGAAATACTACAATACTCGTACTACACAGGGAGCATGTATATTTTTAGGTATCTTGTGGAATACCATCATATTTTGAATGTTGATACCGTACTCAATATAATAATTCATCAAGAATTCTTCTATAAGAGACCGTCTCAATATAATTTTATCGTAGCAATTTGTTATATAAGAAGTGTTTACAAATTAGTCGCAAATATGTTTATTGATATGTCTCATATATAATTATTCAGAGTAGGTTAGGTACGAGACTATTTCTTACTAAAGTTTGTGAAAGACATATACAAAAAAAAAAAAAAAAAATAGCCGGACCCAATGAGAAGTCAGTCCTAAGCAATAAGAGACGTGTCTTCTAATTTTTTATATGAGACGATTTTACAAGAGATCTAATTTTTTCCAGGGCACCTGATTTTTCATCATTAATTATTTTTAAATCTATTTTATGGTATTTGATTTTGAAGTCAAATGTTAATTTTGTTGTTTAGAAAGAATAGTGTAAACCAACCAATGAGAATTAAGATTAGGTACGCAACTTGAATTCAATTTGTTAAAATGACAAGTTTAAATCATTAGATTGTCTAATATCAATGTCACCATCATAATTCATAATTAATTATACCAACTTAGATTTCTTGCATTTATACCAACAAGTTTTTATTGCCCATCTTATCTATGTATCTATCCAACGTGTACCATTTTATGTGATCCACCTATAACCCAAATTATATGAATAGGGACGAATTGGTAGATGTACTCATCTACGTACCACATACATAATAAATGTACGACTACTATTTATTGCCAACTTGAAATTTGATCAATTTTGTAGTCACTACAAATTAAAAACGAATAATTGATTCATAATTACTTTTACGACATTTTGCGCATTCATATATACTCTCTCCGTTTCATTGAAAGCTTCCACTTTTCTTTTTTTTGTAAATTTCTTTGATAGCTTCCACTTTATTTTATGGTATAACTCTTTCCCTCTTACCTAGGTGGCCCACCTACTTTACACCCTATTTACTTTTGAATATTTTATTATTATCCTTAAAAAATGTGTCCCTTTTAGGTGGAATCTTTCAATGAAACGGAGGGAGTATATATATAAAAGTTGTAACACTAACGCAACAACTACAATAATTACAAAACATATTTATATCTTCGTGGAAAAAACGTGGGAAATGAAATATAGAGTAGTAAGTAACACAAATCATCTAACAGAATTGTCTCATACGATAAAACCAGCTCATTACTTAGTAATAATTTGTATTTCTAATAATATCAGTTTATCGAATATGTTTTAGCCTAGTGGTTAATACTACGTACCCTGGATTAATAATATCAGTTTTAAGTTGAGATTTTCTCTTCTAATCCCGTTTATTTACTCATTTTATATTATAAGTCGATCCTATAATAACTCGGAATTTTGATAATAATTTTGATAGGAAGTATGGGTGGACAAGAATACAGGAGGAGTATGGTTATCAATTTCATCAAAGGCTTTGTCAATTAATGGGATTAATGACCGTAGATATTGGAATCATATTCCTACGGACGAATCTAGGTAATTTGCTTCACTATTACTTTGCGTTATTTTCTTCTCTTACTTTTTTGTCGGGCCAAGTATATGTTTTATATTCGATTCTTTTTTATTCCACCATTCCAAATGTCTAATCGAATATTAGGTCTTGCAAGTTGTAAGATGGATTAATACTTAAATCACTCATTAAAGTCATTAATTTGATACTAGTGTGACTAAAAGTCTAAAATATTGATGGGTTAGTTGTCCTGTGAGTCAAATAAAGTTGTTATGTCGCATGGTTAAAAAAGTTATATTGTCGAGTCATATCAATTAAGTTGTTTTGAATCAAAAATAAATTTGTGATCGTACTTTCTAGATGTAAATCGAGTAAGAGTCTTTGATTTAGACCTGACTCAACTTTTTCAAATTTTAAAATTGAAAGTTTTATTGCATATGTAAATTATCAATTTATTCTTTTGAGTTTGGATGGTATAAATGTATAATGGATAAGCTTAATACAACTTGCACATTTAAATCTTGAAAAAAAAAATGAACTTATTGGCCACTAGCCATAGTTTAATCACGTCTAGAATCATCCAAATTAGAAAAATAGATTACTTCTAGTCTAATTTATTTGATTCCTTTCTTGTCATGCATGAGCTAGTTGCTAAACCATGTTTCATTATGTGCAACAAGCCAACAACATCATAGACCCGGTTTAAGACAGATATATCCGATATAAATTTAAAACGGGTCAAAGGTCAAACATACTGAATGATGCAGAAGTCTTATGAACGGGGATAACACAACTCTATTATTTAACCGATTTTACTGTTAAGACGGTTATGTTTGTCTTAAAAAGACCGGCTAATTTCAATTGTATTTAGTCAAGTCAAGCCTAATTAATCAAAATTAGATCAGCCAATGTAAGTGGAAAGTCACCTAAACTGTTTATCTAATTGAATTTTCTTGTTTTTTTTATGATGTTTCCTAGATTCCAAACAGTCGCATACCTTGTACAAATATGGTGGTTCGAGGTATGTGGAGAAGTGGACTTCAAATTTCCAACAGGAACTTATAGTCTTTACTTCAGACTTCAACTTGGGAAATCTTCAAAGAGGTTTGGACGTAGGACATGTAATATGGACCATATCCATGGGTGGGACTTAAAACCCGTCCAATTACAACTATCCACCTCAGACGGTCAACAAACGGTCTCACAACATTACTTGGGTAACCCCGGTTCATGGGTGCTTTACCACGGTGGAGATTTCGTGGTTAAGGATTCTAATAAGATCACAAAGGTTAAGTTCTCGGCTAGGCAGATCGACTGCACCCACACCAAAGGTGGTCTTTCCTTAGACAATGTTTTGATCTGTCCCAAGAACGTAAAGTAGAGGGAGAATGAGGTAGTCAGTAGTCACCACAGTGTCACCTTCTCGCATGCATTTACAGTCCTGAATTCATGGATATGAAAGTTAGACAGGTGAAAAAACGATACCGAAAGTCAATACGAGTCGCCTTATGGCTTTGTGAGAAATGTATAGAGGATGTAATATTGTAGATCATGCAGGAGTTTTTAGGTTTTAGTGTATATAATCAATGTGTACAAAGATAGGCTAGGATTTCTTCTAAGTGTGGCCATTTTCTAGAGTGGGCTTAGCTTTTGATAGTGGGTATACCGTTTTGTATACTATACTCTGTACATGTACTCGTATGTATTTTGAGTTTTACTACGTTACGTACACGCTTGTACGTACATTTTTTTTACTCTGTGGCCGGGTGCGGCCTACGAAACTGTATCAAACATTTGGATTTTTTTTCATTTCGTTCTTCCTCAATTTCTTTCTATTTTCTGATTTTTTTTTGTTTAGATTCATTATAACTTAGTTTGTGAAACGATCTAAAAGTGTGAGAAAAAAAATGGACAACAAAGCTCTACGACACGAGGTTTTCCCTTAACTCAAGAAGTTTGGGGTATATCCGTATGTAGTTTCGTCTCACCATCTATTTAATTTTTTGTTTTTCATCCCAAAAAATATTTTAGTTAATTGTAAATGAAATGGCAATAGGTTATTAAAATGTCGGAAGTTATTAAGATAAATCATTACAGTATTTTTTTATAGTGTAAATATTTGATATGGTAATCCTATGATATAAAACCGTGTTACTGAAAACAATTGTGATTGTTAGACAATACTCACAAATTAAAGGCCAGTGCCAGGCTTTAATTTATTTTTTCAGCCCACGAAGAGGTGAATCAACCATATTGAGATTTGAGACAAGTTACGGAGTTGGGCTTGTATTTTTCTGAAAGTAGCTTGCCCGTACATGTTTATTTTTTTATGGGTCATACACATGAGGGCCCGTGACCAGCACTACGCTTAATATGTGTCCCAGAGAAACGCTTCTATAAAATTGTCTCCGATATCCAGACCAAAAGAAGTACTGTACGACTTAGTAAAACCAACTTAAAAGAGGTTGAAGATGTCGATCACTCCCTACTTCCCTAGTCTACTCTATACTGGGCTATTGTTCTCTTACACTCATTTGTCGTTCTCTAGTTTGTGTTACAAGTTTGATCCGATAAATTATACTCGTACTTCGTACTTTGTGTAAACGAACAATAAATTATGTACGTGAGTAGGTCTCTTGAGAGACGATCTCTCATTAACTTTATTGAGAGACTCAGTACAAATAAAAGTAACAGTGGTATCAAATCTAATAGAAGTAGGTACGATTAACGTAAAAGAGTGTACAAATATAAAGAGGATACACTTTTTATAAAAACAGGTACAAAACAAAGTTATCATTTAAGGGTACAAATAGAACATAGAATGGTATTAGTCTCTTAATAAGTTATTGAGAGACCATCTCTTCAAAGATTTTGGGTAAGAAAGTAGATAAATTATTGTATGCTTTCTGATTACTCGTAACTGGCAAGATGGCCAAACATGATTTTGTTGATTCTTGTCCTTTACTCCTGTCAATGTATTCTCATCTTCTCTCTATTTCATTTAGATGTTTGACGTTTCTCATTTTCTTTTTTCAACTATTACTTTGATTTTTTCCATTCTTTTTTTTTATCATACTTCTCTCTTACTTAGGTGATTCATTTATTTTACCCTTTTTATTTTTACTTATTTTATTATTTTTTTTAAAAATGTGTCACTTTTAAGGTGAAAAGAAATCAATAAAACGAAGGGGGTGAGTTTAATCTAACAACAAAACCCAAGAGATGGAAGTAAGACAAGGGATTACTTATTACAATATAAATGGATTATCCAATCAAACGTACATAAAATATCGTCACTAAGTAGTACAGTAATTTTTATCCATCTTAATTTAGGTGGATCCATAAGAGCTTTTTATTTACCAATAATTCTCTTACTTTTCACCATCTTTCTTGATTATGAAACATTCAAGGTAACCTTTGTTTGGACACAATTTCTTACTCCATATTCGGAAGAGACGGTGTTCTATGTTCAGTGTATCTCAACATACCGTATTTAGTTTAATATTAAGTCTCTCGACTACTCCAAAAAAAGAACGGAGAATATTTATAAGTGGAAAGTATATTAAAGTATTAATTTTATAATATAATTATAAGTGCCAATCTCCATTAATCTCCAAGGATTTACACATTCCCTTCTCCCATCTTTCTCTTTCCTATTCCTGAGTGACACAACACAACACAACAACAACAAAGAGGTAAACAAACAAATCTTATCTTCATCTCTTTCTCCCATGCCTTCAACTATCTCTTCAATTCATCGCATTTCTGCATAATTTCTCAATTCAATCTCAATTATTGCACTCAAGATCTCACAATCCGTACTCATCTCAGTTACTGTATTTTCAATTGCAATTATGTATTGTTTTGATGATCGATTTTGACCATTTCTGCTCAATTAAATGCAATTGTTTGATTTTTTTTTTCTTGTTTTTATTGATGATCAGTGACTGTAACATTTGTATTGCGATTATGTCTTGTTTTTACTAATTGTTTGATGATCGATTTTGATCATTTGAGCTCAGTATTGCTACTGAATCTCTCAATTAATCTGATTTCGAGTTTCGTATCGTAAAATTATCTGTTGTTTTTGTATAAGTGATTTCGAGTTTTGATGATTGATTTTGATAATTTGAGCTAAATTTATGTAATTTTGAGTGTCGTATTGATTCTCGTTATGTTGATCTTCGTACTGCAATTATCTCTCGTTATGATACATGTGCTAGCTTTTGAGTTTTGAGGATTGATTTCGATCATTTGAGCTCAATATCGCAATTTCTTGTGTCGGACTGTTGTATGAATCTGAGTTTCCGCTTTTTGTAGTGGTGATATTTTCCTAAATGTATCCGAAATAATTTCGTGTTTGACTTTGAGCGGTTTCTAAGACAACACTTTAACTCGATTTTGTCTATTTATATGAAACATTTTACCGTCCACAAAAAAATAAAAAAAGTTTTATGATGATGGGAACACAAATTCTTGTATGAGACGGTCTCACTAGATACTTGTTGGAGGAGAAATATATCATTTTCATGTTATAAGTTTTATTCATTTGACTTTATTCGTGGTCAAAGTTGTAAAATTTAACCTTGAAAATCAAACTAGGAAGACAAATTTGGGATGAAGTATTACTTGTGATATAGAGCTATATAAACTCGAAAATCCACATTTATAAATTATAACCGTCTTAAGAGAGTCTTTTTTCTCGTGATATAGTCATCTTTGGATTTCTCACATTATTTTTGGTGCTCAAATTGTGTGTTTTTGATGAAATCAGGTCGTGAACTTACAAAATTCTACTCCAAGTGTTTATATACATCGGTAATGAATGACATTGAATGGAATTTCTTAGACTTGCTCCCTCCTGATGTAGCGAGTAAGATTCTAACTTGCCTGGATGATCCCACTGATATCGTCCGTGCTAGTTCAGTGTCACGTGTATGGCGTGATTTTGGTAAGCATCTTTCTGGTTTTTGATTGGAACATTGAGTTTAGCAGTCCTAGAATCATTTACCTACAAACTACTCCATTATTTTGTGTTTGCCATAGTTGCCCTTATTATCTGATCCATTGTTTCTTCTGAATTTTGACAGTTATAGCGAATGGCATATGCAAGCGTTTGTGTTTAAAACTGTTTCCGCAGTTATCTGGCATTGCTCATGTGGTCGATACGAGCAATACAGAACATGAATCATCAGACATTGGTTGCAGTACATCTGCTGAACTGGAGCAGTTGAAGAAGGAACACAGGGTATTTGCCACTTTAGCACGAGGACTTACAAGCTGTGAGGTGGAGGAATGCATCGCAGATGCTTTAAGTGCTTCAAGTACAGATAATTACCCTGAAGAGGGTGTTCACAACACTCTGGGGCCCCAGAATCGAGTCGGGCGCAGAGCATCATACTGGTCGAGCTCAGGCCAAAATAATCCTGAAGTGCCTGAAAGGCTAACTTATGAATTGATTTCCGACTTCTGTGTCATTACTGAAATAAATGTTCAGCCTTTTCAAGGTAAGAGTCCTCTTATTTTGTTCATGCACACGACTTGAACTGCCTGGATACCTCTATTGTTTTCTGAACGGGGCTCATTTGAAATTGCAGCATTTTTTCAGACAAATTCCCCTATATATTCTGCCAAAGCCGTGCGTTTCCGTATGGGTTACAAGGTATTGCAGGATGAAGACGAGGTGGACTTTTCAAAAGACGATGAAGGCCAGTCATATACTGACAAACATTTTGTATGGACCTATACCTCAAAAGAATTTCCTATGGTGCAGGTCAGTGTCGAACTTTAAGTGGCTTCTCCTGTGATGCTAATTACTTTTGTGAAATACTATCAGCTTAAATTATTAAACCATCAAGTCTCTTACCTTAGTGTTCCTCTAAATGGGAAGTATTTCATGGGCACGAGTGCACGACTGATGCTCCTACCTGCGGGCCAATTAAACTAAATATTACTCCCTCCGTAAATATGGATTTTTAATTATATACTTTTGCTGAGGTTATTAGGAACGAATTTCTGCATTATGCAATCGCCTTCTCTAATGACAACCTAACTTCATCTTCGGATCCCCCTAATTTCCTTCTTTCCCGGGAAAAAGTATCAGAGGAGTTCACAATTAACCTATTTCTTAAACAGGAGAATCGTATACAGAATTTCAAGCTGCCAGAACCCGTTCTTTGCATTGGGGGAATCATCCAGATAGAGCTTCTGGGGAGAGTACAAAGGCAAGAAATGGATGGCATGTTCTATATCTGGTTAGTTCTTGTTCTTTACTTGTGTAGTTGTGTTTGTTAACTATGTATGTTTGTCGACTGACTGTCGTCGTCTCCTTTTTGTATGTCGTGATTAAAACTTGCACGATGCTATGTTACAGTGTGGCTTATGTACAAGTTTTAGGGCAAACGCTGTCCCCAGCCTTCAGCGTGAATCCTGTCGAACCACCAGGAAGATTTGTACTCACATTCAATCCCCAGGCTGCTTTCTCCGGCCCTAAAAAAAATATCAACGACAAGCTGTTAGAAATAACCGAGAATCCAGGGACGATGCAAAGGCATATCAGAGGTTGGGAGCAGATCCTTAACATGTTGCGGGGTACCCCATGGGTGGAGCTTTATGACTCGGAGGATGAGATTGAGCAACTTGATCCCGAAGAGGACATGGTTGAGGAATGAGGATCTTGCTGCCTTGTTTTTCGTTTTTCCTGGTTTCTTTCCTCAAGGGTTTGGCATATTTATCGTTGAACTCAAAAGGTTCGTGTAGATGGTATACCCCTCGATGTTTTGATGTTTTGTCCATGGTGACCATGTCCATCTGTATCATGCGGTTAACTTTATTAGGCTACGTTGCTGACGTAGCCTTGTTCGTGAAACTGATAGTTTGGAAAATATCGCAAATCTCAGGTTACGACTTACATGGTACGGAGTTATGTACTTGGCTTCTATAGTTATATGTACTGTAGTACTCGTAATTTCGAATGTATCTTGTTTGGCTATCTTATACTCCGTATATATAACCTCTGTTTATCGCTGAGGCTATGGCTATGGGTAGATGCTAAATTTTTACTGAAAGAAAATAATTATTCCTGAGTTTAGTAAATTACTTTACTCGAATTAATTTTTGTCCCATTTAAATGAAATTTGGATCATTTGGGGTTATCTATACAAGGGCAACAACGAAGAAGGTTGCTTTCGACGCCTCTACTACCACCTTGCACAATACTTGCATTCCTGGACAAGGACAACAACGTTGCACAATACTTGCATTCCTGGACAAGGACAACAACGTCAGCCGTCGTTCCTTAACTCTTGAATCATGCAGCCTACGCACCACGAGTCCACGATTTCTGATGTTGCGCTGATGAGATGAACCAACATGAAAGGAGATAACGGTTGATACGGTTGCCAGAGCTTCAGTTCCCGATGCCAATGGCAGATGACGGATGATTGAGACTTAGAGATCGTTTTAGAAAGTGGTTTGAGTTCGTGCAATTGTGAGATGAATGGAAGGAGGGTGTATACTGTACAAATGACATGTTTTAGACATTCAGTCAGGATGGAAAGGAGTACTAGTATTATTGTATTAACAGTATGGTGGAGCTGAAGACAACAAATACAGTACAGGGATGCTTCTTAATTAATACAATTTCACAGATACAGGCCTATATAAGTTTGCCTTCCAACCCTATAAGTACCGACAACACTTGATTCACTCAACATATCTTCGATTTGGGGCGTGTCGGTAGTAACTGCATCAAATTTGGAGAACATATTATTAGTTTTAGACACTGAATAGAGAGAGAGTCGGTTGCAGTTGAGGTCTACTTTGAGGCAGAAGAAGACGGTTACCTGATAGCAAGAGATGAGAGATGTGGTGAACCCAAATGCTCCCGTGACTCGAGCATTGATTTTCTTGGGTGCCAACTGAAGAAGACCAGCAGCAACAACAATGTCCATCGCAGCTTTAACCAACGCCAATGATCTTTCATTGTACTTCTCTACTTTACCTTTGTATTGCTCATCCTGCATTTCATTCCCAAACAAACCATATCACTAACACGTGTCTGACACGACACCTTAAGAGTTGGAGTAACACAGCTAGTAAAAGTCGACCATAAAGTTTTTTCTAGGAAACCATATGAGTGTAGGCTTACTTGGTGTTTATCGCTTCCCTTCAGCTCCTTTTCCAACTTCTTCATCGATATGGAAAGTCGTCCAAGTTCCCCTAGCTGAATAAAGCAATTACAAACTTAGTACTCCTACTACAAACCATGTTTCCGTTGCCTAAGGATGCCTTTAGGTATGTATAGACATGGATGAATATTGTATAGACGAGCACAAACCTCAACCAAAGTTGAACAGACAGATGAGCCCATCCAACAATAAAGCGATACCTTCCCAATCATGTCAGTATTCTCCTTGCTCTGTCAACAACCAACAGTGTCACCTCAGAATCATACAAATAAGCATGTTGCATTCGACACCCCTCACCCTAAAAGTTTATGTGTTGTCGTAATTTATACTCCAAAAAAAAAATTGTCAAGGATTCAAGTCCGATCCTCTTCACTTCATCAAGATCGGACGCTGAAGTTGGACAAAGAAAGAGATTAGATCACAGACCTTATAGATGCCGCTTCTACCAAGCCAAACAATTTGGTCGAGGAACAGAAATGTGGACAATAGTGCATTTTTTGACTGGAAGATGGAAAATCAGATATTTTTAGTCAATAATACGATCAATATGATGAAATTTATACTCGTATATAACAATGGGGCTCGGAATAGAAAATACCTTTCCAAGTAAAACAAGGGAAAGAGGAGTTCCAGCAGGAGTAGGGCTAATAAGGGCGTGCAAATCATTAACAAACTGCAACACAAAAGGCGAGTTATTCGTCATCTATAAACCCAAAATGAAAAACACAACTAACCCCATCTGATTTTTCTGGTGAGACGATGTCAAATTTGCCGAATACTTGGCCACAAGAATTTTCTTTTACAAATTCCGCTTATAGTAATATGAAAATATCGTGTTTCCATTTATAACCCCAGCAAAATTACACGAGGGCAATAAATTCGAACAAGACAGTGTATTATCAAAATTAACCTTGAAGAGACGGAAGACTTTTCTGGCTAAACTGGTTGACTTTTCAACATTTTGAGCAGTGCCGGGCTCTCCGTTACTCACAAATTTAGAGCCATACTGGATTGTCCTGCATAACTTGTCTCTAGCTTCTGCTTTGTTCAAATATAAGACCAAAAGACCGAGTTCGGCCCTTGGAACATCTAGCAGACTCATGTTTTATCTGCACTGTAATGCCTATTAAGTCAAATCACCGAGCACCTCATAAACCAACGAGGATCTAAAGCAACCATGGTCAACTTACAATATCATCACACTTATTCATGAAGTCGTCTGAAAATCAGATTTCAGAACGATTATCAAGATAGCAATCAAACGTCGATCAAACTTAATATCCAGAGCACACACCACGCAGAAACTAGTACTATAAGCTATGAATATTTCACGTTCGATAAAACAACAAAACACATCATCCGTAGTCAAATTAGATAGAGCCAACTCATTCAGAATCACAATCATGAATCGCTGTCACAGAACAAAATTTGTAAGCAAAGCAAAAAGCTAAATATTGCAACAACCCCTTAAAAACCCAAATTGAGTTTCCACCCTTTGGGTCTATCCGGTAAACTATCAGTCAAAAAAAGCGCATGGTCCATGATTTAGATGACCGGTTTTGTCACCATAGTGTTTGTTCTGATCAGCATATCATCTGAACCATGTGCCTTATCTAATCTCTCAAAAAATCGTTCTCATTTCCCCATAGTACACCGCTCATTATTCAGCAAGACACGAGTAGCATTGATCCAAAAAGAACTGTTACAAAGAGTATTATAAAGCCAGGGGCCTTAAAAATAAACACCGGCATAAAATCCTTCCTCAACAGACTAAGTAGCAAGAATGTAAGAATTAGCTGGAATGTCTGGAAACATAGATCGCTGGTATTCAAACCAACATAACTCAACAGACTAAGTAGCAAGAATGTAAGGAAGATCAAGATTGGTGAATATTGCGGAGGGCAGCAGTGATGTTATGACAATCGAAAAGCATGACATTGATCCAATTTTCAAAATCGCCGATTTCCTTGACGGCATCATTGAGAGCGCGAGAAGCAGTCAGCCACTGATGGGTCTGCTTGTGGAAACGGGTCACAGAGGCTGAGAGAGATCGAATTTCCATTTCGATCTGTTTTTCATTGAGGAAGCATTCTTCCACCCCTCCGTTCACTGCCTCTACCAACACTTCCGACACTCGTGTTCCAGCTCTTATTGCCTTCTTCTTTGCCATCTCTGCCGATATTTTTATCACAGTATGATCAGTAACCAACCGAGTACACAAAAACGCAGCACCCATTCTCCGTCAATAAATATTAAGGGTATATATGTGAACAAACCCGTTTGGTGGCGAAGAGATGCTGCAGAGATTTGATGCTGATGGATCATATCAGCTAGGCAGGCTTCAAGCCCGTCATTCCCCTCTTTTCTTTGCAACGATGCTACTCCACGCCCCACAACTGGTGTCGACGACATCTTACCCTCACCTTCTTACTCCCGACAGTGATGTAGACTGTTAAGATATATGCTGAGGAAGAAAGAGGAGCAGAACCGGGCTATTTAAGTTCATTTCTAAGATTTCTAGTAATAATTACTTTTGCCATTCGACCTCAATTGTAAAAAAAAAGTTCACTACCCACGACAAAGCATCTCTTACACCAGTCAAAGAATCACTAACCATAACAAAGTTACAAAACCAAGCGACAAACTAGCATGGATCACCATTATTGATAAAATGGTGATCATCAATAGGAAGATGATCACCAACTACGATGATCATTGATCGTATTAAGACATTCATCGAGAACACATACTATTATAATTCCTTACGTCTATCGCAATATTACCTAATATCATAAAGATTCTATATTCCTTATACTTACAAGGAATGAATCTATTTTCTGAATATAACAGTTTTACAATATGTTAGCTAGTGCCTCTGTGCTTAGTGTAAGGCGTGTTTACGCAAGAATTCGTTATCCGAATCTGACAGGGTTACTAACCCGAGTAATTGTTTATATTATATGAATTTAAAGTAGTTAATTTTAAGGGTTAATAGGCCTATCAATCATCAGTTGATATCCCTTATGACGGTACCCGTTACAAAGTTATAACAGTCAAATATCACCCACATACCTACACAAGACAAAATCACAGGAATAGCAAAATATTAGACCCGTCACAAGTTTGTGACGGATATGCTTGTTACAAACAAGAATTCGTGATCCAACATAAGTTCACTTACTAATAATCTTGACTTCAAAGGAGCTTCCTTCCTCAATTTCCAACAAAAACCCAATCCCAATACCCAAATCACACATAGAAACATATAGAGTACAATCATCATAAGCTATGAAAATTCAGCAAATCAAAAAAAAAAACACATAATTCATAGCAGTCAACTACATAAAAGTAAAATTCACCAACCAAAGAATTAATAAACAGAACAAAAAAAGATAAAAAGTTAGATTCTTGTGACAACCCACAGAATTAAAACATCAAATTAGAGTTACCAAGATTGAATTTTGATAACAAAAACTTAGAATTGAAGGTTTTTGGAATGAAGGGTAATAATATAAAAGCATAATAAAGTAATAATTATTTTTATTATTATTATTATTACTCCTATAATTTACCTGGAAGAAGAAGAAGAAGAAGTAGGAAGGTGGAGTTGATCCTTATCTGTCTGGAAGTGAAGAGTTTTAAGGGAATTGATAAGGGATTGTTTGGTCCTCTTTTCTCCTCTCCTATCAATAATCTCTCCTCTCTTCTAATTCTTCCTTTTTTGTTTGTTTGTTTTTCTCTAAGTTCGTTGGAAAGGTGTTTAATCGGATATTCGGATTGTTCAACTCGAGTCCGATTGCGTCCAAGTATATGAATTTTGGCAAATTCATGTTTGTGACGATATCTGTCGGCTATAAGTTTATGACGAATCAAATAATACTCAGTTGGATAGATAAAGGCAAAAAAAATTGTAACTCCTTAAGTTTGTCTCATCTAACCAGGTCAACTTATTTGACTTGTCACTGATTTATGATGGATATAGAGAGACTTACTCTTGAATTTTATCGAATATAGGTGTATAGGTTTCTATTCAATTTAAACCGGTTTGGTTTGACCTGATCAAATCAACCTCATTCAGTTTGTCTCGATAATTCAACCTTATTCAATTAAGTACAACTTCATTTAGTTCACTTTAGGTTATAAGACAAATTTTGGAGTTTGTTTGATTGCCTCGTTTTGAAGGGAACTAAAAGCCAATTTTTCGATACGTATGATGTAGGTAAATTTGTACAAGAACTTATTATTGTATACTCCGTATTACTTTGTAATTTACATAATGTTCACTGAATTGATAGTAATACGGAGTGGTGTTGTATCCAAAAGAACAATTTAGGCTTCGTAACAAACCTAAATTCCAAAAAGAAGATTCAGCTCACGTGGTTAGAACTCCCTTATCCTAATCAAAAAATCGAGTTCGATTCTCATCTGCGAGACTGCGACTAACTACCTTATTCATTAGACTAAAACAACCAAAATTTCAGGTATACATTATTATTCATCAACTGATTGTAAGATGAAGTGAAGGGATTTAGGCCCAGATTAGCTACACTTTCCTTCAGCTCAGATTTGTGAAGTTGGACAGATAATTTTATCCAAAGAACATCACATTACATTACACTATGAGTTATTTCCAAGATGGAAACTTAATCTAGGATACAATACAAAGTACAAGCCACTCTTTTTAAGGCATTAGCCTACTTTAAGTTACACCCCCTTTCTTCTTGCAGATGATAGTGTTTCATATAGACTATGAAACTTTGATCATCATAATACACAAACATGGTTATGCACTCATTTTCTGTTAAACAAGCTCTTGAGCCTCCCTCTTTCTAATCGCTCGAGCAACTTCTTAGCACCGGGGACATCCATATCCGTCAACTTCTTCAGATACCCGATTGCCCCATACGACACCATCGGCCTCTTGCATTTCTTGCTCGACGACAGAGCCAGCAAGCATGACACCGCGTATTTCTTGGCTGTGTTCTGCGGGTTTGGGTCGAGTAGTTGGACCAAGTTAGGCACACTCTTGTCATCCTTCTTCACTTCCCTACAGTTATGTGAAAGAGTCATGAGGGTTGAGAGTGCTTGTGCAGCAACCTCTCTTGCACCATTTGTCTTTGCTTCAAGCATCCTTATAAGCAAAGGAATGCAACCCGCTTCGGCTACAATTCTCTTCACTTCGGCCGAGGTACAGATTCGACAAATTGCTGATGCGCCCGCTTGCTGCGCTCCAACCGATCCTGACTTCAGCACGTGGACCAACCTCGGGAAAAACCCGAGTGAGTCCAATGATTCTATTGGAACGGACCCTACCAAGTTCCTTAGGGCCGACATTGCGGGCTCTTGAGGCAACGGTCCGTCTAGGTACCTGAGTAGACTCGGGATTCCTCCCTCGGAGATAACCGACCTGCGAAGATCCTCGTTGCTCGAGGTAAGATTCTGCAAGCATTCTGCCGCGTATTCCTTGGATCCTAACAAGATTCCATGGTCGAGAAGATCGATCATGAGCCTAACAATCCCTTCTTCAGCTAACGCTTGCCTTACCTCAGGAACACCCGAGATGTTTTTCAATGTACTCGCTCCTGCAGACTGGGAAACGGAATCGCCCCCTCTGCAGATATCGATCAAGGGTCTGATGCCACCATGCCCGACAATGGCTCGAGCCACGTCACTCGACATGGATAGCCTTTGAAGGGAGATGATTGCCTTCTCTTTCCCAATTGGACTACCTGATTCCACTAGTCTTATGAGTGGTGGAAGAACACCTTCGGAAACCAGCCAGTTCTCACACGATCCTGATTCCGCTAATGAACAGATGACAGTCACTGTCTTTTCTCGGATCCTGGGAGATGTGGCTGTTAATAACTGCACTAAAGCAGCGATGTTGCTTCTTCCTAGAACGTTCAACACGTTCTTCTCGTCTTCCTTCATGATCTCGACAAGGGTATCAAGAGCCTTGTGTTTTGATTCCAAATGACCGATTTGAAGTCGAGCAAGTAACTCCCTGATGTTCCACTGAGTCGAGTTATCTGACTGATCAGTCGACGATGATGAGCTTGAAGAAACTGAAGGCATAGACATTGGCATAGTCACCTCACCTAAAACACCAGTCTTGATCAACAACCCACAGTCCCGAAGATTCAAGTCCAATTTCCCTGACAACGAATCAAGATTGCTTTGCATTCTTAACTTCCCTTCATATTTCTCATGAATACACATCTCAGACAACTCAATCACCTCGTTCAACGTCTTAGAAACCGCCTGCAATTGCTCCTTACAGAGGGTATTCTTCGAAAAACAAGGATGAGTCGACAAATCAGACAACCGCGATGGAATTTGCTCCAATTTTGATATGATCGCCTTCCACCTCCCGGGAAAACCCTTTACTTGTTTCGCTTTACTCATCGCTCCAGGAACTAGTTCCTGAGCATGTGACAACCATTCCTCAGCCGTTCTGTCGTCGACCATATTCTCATGCTCTTTCTCCTCCACCATGGTACAAAAACTGCAACCAAAACCAAATGATCACTCAAAGTTACAACTTACAAACCAGGATATTTTTCGCAAAAGTCCAGAGTTTTCGGAATTGTTTATGTAGTAATGTGATTGGAGTGGTTGGAAATAGAGGTGGCTGGTCCAGGAAGATAGAACAAAGAGAGAAGACGGAAGTAGTTTCTAGAATATAAGTCACAGAAAACCTGTTTAACATAAAACAACAACCATCCACATCCACATCCAACAGACAAATGAATTCACCAATAATAAAGCCCCACCAATGTGCAATGTAACAGCAAGTCTCTTTTGTAACGGGTATATATCCATCACAAGGTTATAATGGGTCAAGTATTGCCCACCTGATGAATAATGACAAAGCATTTGCTACCCACTTACTTGCCATCATATTTTTTTGTCTTATCTAAACTACTTGACCCGTTACAAGCTTATGCAAGAATTTGTGGTTATGTAAATACTTGAAGTTCATCCAATGCACATGAAAGTAACACTCTTTCTCCAACATCTAACTTTACAGCTTTATATACCAAAAAAGTGAGTGAGATACCGTCACTCGCTATGTAACACCTTCCTACGTGTTTTATCAGTATTGCTATCTACCTTCTCTTCAACATTGTACCAATAAACCGCTAACATTAGGTAAAACGGGAAAAGGTCTATAGCATTGAACATTTAGGAAAATGATAACGCCACTCGGAAATCTCTTTAACCCAAATTTGGGAGGGTAAGATTAAACTAGTTATAGATGTGTGATCACGGATTCGAGTGGCAGAAGTGATTTTTGAGTGACATTATTGACCCCCCACAGGTTAAGGTGACATTGAAATTGAATACCATCTAGTAACACCCTTTTGTTTTTATCCCAAAAAAATCTTGCCTTTTTTTCTTATTTGTCGAATATATTCCACAAATTCAGGTTTGTGACAGACGAGCATAAAACTCATATGTACTTGACGACTTGTATATATCCGTGATCAGGGAGACTTAAATCGATGTAATAATATTAACAGTAGTAAGATTTGGGTACAGAGGTAAGAGGTTCATACATCACTATCACATGATTGACATTGATGGACTCACCTTTTAGACTAATCAAATGCAGTTACAAATTACAATCATACAAAGTTACCTTGTTATAAATCCCTCATAAACCCATCAAAAAGACTAAAATACCCATCACAAAAATCTATTCAAACCTACAAAAACTCCGAAAACAAGAGAATCAAAAGGGTATTTGAGTCAAATTATTGAAAAGTCTCTACCATTTCTGTTTACTTACATTTGATCATCAAAGACACAAGTGATGACAAGTTGTATAAATCATTTAGATCTAATTCAACGGCCAATATTTAATGATAAAGACTTTTTTCCACCTATCTTTTCTCCAATTTACATCCATCCATGTATATTTGCTAATTTTTGTGGGGTTTGGCATCGCTTGACTTGGAAGATAAGGCATACTCCTATAGTAACTTAAACTTAATAACTCTCCCATCTATCTATTGTTCCCTCTGTTCTAATGAATTGTTTGCCTTTGTTTTTGACACTAAAACTCAAATTACATACAAAAAAGTATTCCTAAAATAAAAAGGCAAACAATTCATTGAAACGTTTCAATATGGAATAGACAAACAATTCATTGGGACGGAGGGAGTATTCAATGGAGGAGTACACTTCAATTTTCAAACCTACTCCTACCCTTCCCTTCCCCTACATTCTTTCAGAAACTAAATTTTTCGATAATTAATTAAAGAAGAAATCACGATGATATTGTAATATCATCACCAATATCATCGTGATTTCTTCTTTAATTAGAATATTAACGTGTGTCCATTCTCCTCCTCCGACTCAACAGATTGTCTACATTTGCGTAAAGAATCGGTTGAGTCGGTTTGGGAGTACCTAATGACTCATGATGACTGACCTTTAAGGTAAGGCTGAATAGAAGCTTGATCTTCAAAGTTGAGCTGATGAAGCTTTTTTCTGTGTCATTAAAGATTAAACCCAGGAATTTAATAAAGGTTTGAGGTTGAATTAGGTGATTAATTGAGTGATACCCAGGAAAAGAGTGGAGTGATCATAATCTCATAGTGGAGAAGGGTAAAAGGTGGTGTGTTTTTTGAAAGTAAACGGTCAAAATATTTAAAATTGAAACTTGAGAGATTATTATAATAATAATAATAATAATGTTAGTTGTGTTTTTATAAGATGAGAGAGTGGAATGAGGTAAATTTGAATGTAGGAGTAGTGAGTAGTGAGTAGTGAAGTACTTGAAGATCAGAAGTGGACAAGAATGTAGCAGGGTGCCCAAATCTACAGTTGCAGCAATTATTTAATTGAATACTCATACACAAACACTCAGACAGGCACACTAATTTATGAGATTTGGATTTCACACATACGGAGTATACAAATCAAAAAGTTCTATTCTTGTCATTTCAAACCAAATACAAGAATACTACGGATTATTATTAATTGAGATTTGAGACCCACGTTATATTCCTCCCATTTATATTTAGGTTTATTTCATGAGAATAATATCTATTTCTTAAACTAAGACAAATTATACGTAATCTCATTTTAATATGAACTACGCATTCATTAATCTCACTTTGCTATGTATGAAATTATGACTTGCTATTATCGGTTATGTATGAAATTATGAGTTGCTATTACCGGTCATAGTGACTTGTTATAACTTTCTAAGGTTTTATTAGGTCCGTTGCAATTATCGTGAAAACCAAAATTACAATAAAAACAATTTTTTTTATAGTTTCTATAATGCTAATTGAAAAACAAATAGAAGATGAATTTTCGAAAAAAAAAAAAATTATCAATGGCCGAAAATGAACACGAAATGTAAATTAGAAGAAGAACAGTTAGAGGAAGAGTTGAAAAAGGAAGGTTCAACAGGTAGCCGGTCACCCATAACAAAACGAGATTAATGAAGGCGTAGTTTGTATTAAAATGAGATTACGTATAATTTGTATTTATTTAAGAAGTACACACAGAGTTAGTATTATTCTCATATATATCATCAATATTTTTTTATTTAAATAATATACAAGAAAGTTTAGTTTTGTTCGATTTAGTATACTTTAGTAGTTTAGTTTTTCAATTTACAAAGAGTTTTAGGGTCGGGTCATTTTTGTAACCAATGTTGTTGGGTTAGAAATTGGAATTGTCTAAAATTATGTATTCTAATTTTCAGTAGAGATAGAAGTTGACACAAATGTTAATAGATTGATACAGTTTAACACGATCCACGTCCCAATGAGACACAATCTCATTTCCACACAACCCAATATGTCACGACAAATCTGAAACAAGGATTTGATCACCATGCCAGTTGACATGTCTGTGCTACCTATCTGGACTTGGAAACTGGATCAGTCCAATTACCGATCTTAGATATCCTTGGTTCAAGCACGACATGATACAAAACTCAACTTCTCGTACCTTGCCGTGCCTGAAATTAAAAAAAAAAACTGACTAGATGCCCCTTTTCATTCAGCATCACGGCATTTACATACCATGGCAGAGAATCCACATTCCTGTACATAAGTCATGTCGTTTTCTTTAGATGGTTCGCACAACACGGTATGAGCTCTTTCCTCGCATATTTACCCTATCATAGTAAGAAAGGGTGGATATTTTGGAGGTAATTTATCTATCAGGGAAATTTACCGCACAAAACTAATGTGAAAGACAAGAAAATAAAAACACAGACAGATTAAAAGTCAATAGGTAAATCATGAGAAACGTATACTAACTTTGCAGGGTAATTCAAATTATGGGTTGTTTATAGTGCCAATAAAAGCTGCCATGTGACAGTAGAATCATTGATGACATGAAATAGTAATCTCACGTACCAGATTCTTTACAAAAAAAACTCGACTACATTATTTAACCGTTAGGATTACTTTACGCTTCCTCACACGTATCTACTGGTGAGTGTATATGCTCCCCGTATCTGATATTGGAAGTCGGTAGGATTCAAACTCAGTTGGAGAAGCGCTTTATTCTAATAGCGATCTTGGTCTCGAAGGTGTTATTTATTTATTTTTTAGAAATTTGTATTCAGTTCAATTTGACATCGTTTGTAGATGTCGGATGACTTATTATTAATGATATTGATCTTTCACTTCAAAAAAAAAAAAAAAAACTCTTGTACCATGTTACTCCGTGTATAAATCATCTCAATTAAAACTGTTCAAGTTTACTGAGCATGTGTACTAATTACTCTTCAAATCAATTGGATCGAAGAGGCGCAATAAAATATAAATATACTCCATAATAGTTAGTCTTCAAACATTACCTTCAAATTTTGTTCAAATTGATTTATCTAGCTGTTTGTCCTTTCATAGTAAGTCTAGGAAGAGATCGTCCCAGAGACAATTTTTTTTAAAAGTTTTTGTGATTCAAAAGTTACTCCTATAGTGTAGGAGTACAATAGTTGTACCATACGAAAAATTCAAAATAAATATTTTATGATAAAATATACCTACTTCGTAATCAGTTTAGGTTAAATAGATAATGATCAATATTCAAATTAAAGTGATTATATTTTCTTCCATCGTACTCCTCCGTTCCATTTGGTTCTTTACGTTTATTTTTTCACACTTGTTGATGCACGTTTTCTTTTGTCTATATCTTTAGCTACATATTTTTAAAAATTATAAAAATTTAATATTCATAACGCATTTAATTAGACAATTTAAACAAAATCTCGCATAACTATATTTTAACTTATATATTAGAAGTTATATCGACAATTTCATCAAATTATGAGTAGTGCCCAAAAAAAAATGTACAAAATCTATTGAAACGAAGGAAGTATTATACTCCACCACCGTTGTACAGGAATCCGAGAGTAGTTTATTTGGGAGATTTGAAATTGTAATTGTGGATTCAAGACGAGTAGTAAGGTGGATTGGGATTAGGCAAAGGGGGTGCAGATGTTGAGTAGGGACGGCAAATGAGTGGCACTACTTAATGGTCACATTCTGTAGCACGTGTGAGTGTGTCACAAAGTTTGATCAAAATGTGTACATCTACTCAAAGTTGACATGCACTACTTCAAAACCACACGTCCCTCTTTAATCATACTCCCTCCCCATGCGATGTTTTCACTTTGATTTGGCACATGGATTAAGAAATGGATAATGAAAGGTGTAAATTATTTGGTGGGATTCAAGATGTCAAATCATAAAAAGTAACCAATAGGAAGAGAGTATAATGGATGAATAAGGAAAATTTTGAAATGAGAAAATCTTAGTGGAGTTTCCTTTTAAGGAAAGTGGGAAGATCTTAGTGGGAGGAGAGAGTATTGGTTATCATATTCATTTTAAACCTACAATTAGTTTAATATCCGTGGAAATTATGGGGTTACGAATGTATATTATTACCGTTAATTTCTAAAATATTGGTTATATTTGGAGTATTCATTCAAAACAAACTGACATCATTACGGCTATTTTTATTTGAGACTAAAATCGAGCTGACGATATATATATGCGGAAGAGTCCGCGTGGATGTAGTAAGAAAATTGGAAGAAGCTGAAACGTTGCTCGGTAGGACCCCTTGGACGACTCAAATCGTCGTAGTGTATAATAGAAAGTACATCATTTTCGGAGAGTCGGGCCCCGGAAACAAAATTTGCTGAAAATCGACAAGTCAATTTATCCCTTGCGATTGTTTAACTGTGTACAGAACATCCCGTTTTCTATGACCCGAGGAATATCATGTGCGATTTTCGACCATTTTTATTTCGGACCCAGAATCTCAGAAAAACGTGCACGCGACTTTAAAAGTAGTCAAATGCCTTTTAAATGTATTTATTTGGTGCCGTATGTACATTTTTTTATTCGCGGACAAGAGTAGTTACTGTGCGAATTTGAAAACATTTAATTTTGGGACCAAATTTGACCGAAAAACGTGGATGATAACCTTCACAATCGTCCGTTTCTGATGATTTTTCAAAAAATGAGAGATATTTTGTTTGTCATTCTAATAGGGTCCGTATGCTATAAAATGAGCGTTGGATGTTAAAAAAACTATAAAAGAATTTAGGTTCGAGTATATTTTACAGTTTTCGCTCGATTACACGTGACTTTAAAAGTAGTCGAATGCCTTTTAAATATATTTATTTTGTGCCGTATGTATCTTTTTTTATTCACGGACATTTCTACAATGAATGGAGTAGTTACTATGCGAATTTGGAAACATTTAATTTCGGGACCAAATTTGGCCGAAAAACGTGGATATAACCTTCAAAATCGTCCGTTTCTGATGATTTTACGAAAAATGAGAGGTATTTTGTTTGTCATTCTAATAGGGTTCGTATGCCATTAAATGAGCGT
Organism: Agrostemma githago; assembly: GCA_958450325.1. Lineage (NCBI taxonomy): Eukaryota > Viridiplantae > Streptophyta > Magnoliopsida > Caryophyllales > Caryophyllaceae > Agrostemma > Agrostemma githago. The sequence continues at coordinate 78,131,856 of OY288241.1, read as the reverse complement.
CGGATGTTGAAAAAACTATAAAAGAATTTAGGTTCGAGTATATTTTTAGATTTTCTCCCGATTAAAACGTGACGTTAAAAGCAGTCGAATGTCTTTTAAATGTATTTATTTGGTGCCATATGTACCTTTTTTTCATGCGCAGACATTTCTACAATGCATGAAATAGTCAATGTGCGAATTTGAAAATATTTAATTACGAGATCAAATTTAGTCGAAAAACGTGGATTATAACCTTCAAAATCGTTCGTTTCTAATGATTTTTCAAAAAATGAGAGATATTTTGTTTGTCATTCTAATAGGACCCGCATGGCATAAAATTAGCGTCGGATGTTAAAAAAACTATAAAGAATTTAGGTTCGAGTATATCTTGAAGTTTTTGCCCGATTACAACGTGACTTTAAAAGTAGTCGAATGCCTTTTAATTAAATGTATTTATTTGGAGCCGTATGTACCTATTTTTATTCGCGGACATTTCTACAATGCATGGAGTACTTACGTGCGCATTTGGAAACATTTGATTTTGGGATCAAATTTGGCCGAAAAACGTGGATAATAAATTTCAAAATCGTCCGTTTCTGATGATTTTACGAAAAATGAGAGATATTTTGTTTGTCATTCTAATAAGGCCCGTATCATAAAATGAGCGTCGGATGTTAAAAAAACTATAAAAGAATTTAGTTTCGAGTATATTTTGAAGATTAATTTCGCCCGATAACAATGTGACTTCAAAAGTAGTTGAATGCCTTTTAAATGTATTTATTTGTTGCCGTATGTACCTTTTTTTATTTGCAGACATATCTACAATGCATGGAATACTTAGTATGCGAATTTGGAAACATTTAATTTCGGGATCAAATTTGGCCGAAAAACGTGGATAATAACCTTCAAAATCGTCCGTTTCTGATGATTTTTCGAAAAATGAGAGATATTTTGTTGGTCATTCTAATAGGTCCCGTAGGCCATAAAATGAGTGTCGGATGTTAAAAAAACTACTGTATAAAAGAATTTAGGTTTGAGTATAATTTGAAATTTTCGCTCGATTACAACGTGACTTTAAAAGTAGTCGAATGGTTTTTATATATATTTATTTGGTGCCGTATGTACCTTTTTTTATTCGCGAACATTTCCACAATGCATGGAGTCGTTACTGTGCGAATTTGGAAATATTTAATTTCGGGACCAAATTTGAGCGAAAAACGTGGATAATAATTAATAAATAACCTTCAAAATCGTCCCTTTTCTGATGATTTTTCGGAAAATGAGATATATTTTGTTTGTCATTCTAATAGGGTCCGTATGCCATAAAATGAGTGTCGGATGTTAAAAAAAACCATAAAAGAATTTAGGTTCAAGTATATTTTGAAGTTTTCGTCCGATTACAACATGACTTTAAAAGTAGTCGAATGTCTTTTTAATGTATTTATTTGGTGCCGTATGTACCTTTTTTTATTCGCGGACATTTCTACAATGCATGGAGTACTTACGTGCGAATTTGGAAACATTTAATTTTGGGACCAAATTTGACCGAAAAACGTGGATAATAATCTTTAAATTCGACCGTTTTAAATGATTTTTCAAAAAATGTGAGATATTTTGCTGGCCATCTAAATAGGACTCGCACAAAATAAAATGACTAACAGTTGTTAAAAAAAACTCTAAAATAATTCAGTTTCTATTATATATCGAAGATTTTGCCCTAATCCGAAGTTATTCGAAAGATAGTCGAATGTCGTTTAAATATGTTTATTTGATTCCTTACATACCTTCTATAACACTGAGACATTTCTATGATGAATGGAGTTGTTACTTTGTGAATTTCGAGACATTTAATTTTGAGACCTAATCGATCCAAAAAACGTGAATAACAACCTTTAAATTCGTCCGTCATAGATGTTTTTATAAAAAAATGAGAGATATTTTGGTTGTCATCTAAGTAGGACTCGTATCATAAAATAATTGAGGTTGTTAAAAAAAACTTTAAATAGTTCAGTTTCTAGTATATTTATCAAAGATATCGTCCTAATCCGACGTTATTCGAAAGATAGTCGAATGTCTTTTAAATGTGTGTATTTGAAACGCTACGTACCTTCTATGCAACTTATGATACACTAAGACATGTCTACAATTAGCGAAGTACTTAATGTGTGAATTGAGACATTTAATTTTGGGAGCAAATCTGCCTGAAAACGTGGATAATAATCTTCAAATTCGACCGGTTTAGATGATTTTTCAAAAATTGTAAGATAATTTGTTGTCCATCTAAATAGGATCCGTGTAACTTAAAATGATCCGCGGTTATTAAAAAACTCTAAAATAATTTAGTTTCTAGTATATATATCGAAGATTTTGCCTTCAATTTGAAGCCGTTTTGGAGTTTTGTCGGTGCAGGTGAACTATGGGTGTTACATCAAAAGGGGTGCAGGCTAACCGAATGTGAAACAACCTAGAAGAAAAACAAGACATGGAAGCAGCATAATAAATTCAAGAAACAAAAGAGAAGAGTACAAATCAATTCTCATAGACCAAGTCAAGTCCCCATAGATTTTATCTACTCTAACACCTCCCACATCAGATTCTACTCTATCATCTCCATCATCAACAAAAATCGAAAATTTCCCGTCTATCAACAACTGAACCTACATTACCCACTCCAGGAAATTCGCCAAAAATATGAGATGAAGAAGACAATGGAGGTGTCGAGAACTAACAAACTACACATTAAACGAGGCATTTTACTTGAAACAGTAATCTCTTCAAATTGAGTAAGCTTTGATCTAGAATCGTAGTTCACTTTAGAGTTTAGAACTTACTCGTAAGGAATTTGAATGTAGGCTGCATCACAAACAAAAGGAATGTCGGCATACATGCCAGCGAGAGCACAGCGCATAGATTCGAGCACAGTGAATAGGTAGCCAAAAGCCACTGCTGTCCAGAAGTGCATCCCAAACTTGCCCCAGTAAACCGCAAGTGGCATCCAACGACTAACCGTACCAATCACCTGCAATGCAATTTCCAGTAACATGCCCATCACGACGTGAAACCTGAAGAAATGGGGCCACTCCTTTCTCCTCACAATCCCTAGGTAAGCCATAAAGAAGTAGGCCATAAAGAACCAACTAGGTAGACTGCCAATGGACTCGAAGAACGGGTAGGTCCAAAACTCAAAGTCTTCTAGAAATGGATGAAGATGATAGGCTGTTTCTGCATACATCCATGTCTCATGAAGAGGCATGAGGTAAGGTAGGCAAGCTAAGGTCCGCCACCACCACCGGGGCTTTTTTGTCATTGCGGGGTAGCGATAACTGTAAGGAACGTCTTTGGATGCTCGGGGAGCTATGCCACATCCTCTGCGTTTTGGTATACGAGGAATTGTATTTAACAACCCACCATGCTCCCCACTCAAAAGTGGAGTTGATGTAGCTGATAGAAGCCAAGGCGATGATGACCCCCCTGCCAAGTGACGCGTAAGATCAAAAGTAAGAAACAGAATGTCACAGCAAATAATACAGCAGAACCTAGATAAGTATGTATGATCCAGCAGTTCTGCAAACTAGCTAACAGATACAAAGAAATTGACAGTAAGTCGGAACTTACTATGACTCCAATTTATGACTTAACCCGGGCTAAGAGCATAGCTTTTGTTCTGATATTAGGAGACGTTTGGTTGGAGCATATTTTAACGGAGTTAGATACTTGATGGATTCTAACTCCATTCCAACCCATTGGAATCCCATACACATCTCTACCCCCAAGTTTCTAGCTCCATTCCCCACCCAATTACTGCAATTATATCCATTCAAGCATTGAACCAAACACCTATAATCAAGTATGTGAATCTAACTCCATAGTTCTAGAGGCGGCAAATAATGACACGACCAGAAAACATGGCACAAACCCGACACGAAATTAACGGGTTTGGGTTGAGGTTTGACGACCCATTTATGTAAGTGGGTCAATACAAACACGACACGACACGAGGTTTGATGACCCATTTATCCCGATTTGTTTACCACGTCTACTCTGGAAAAACATCAAATTTCCACCTAAAAAGACTAGATGCCATGTTTCAATTACAATCAGAATGGTTTCCCTAATAGTAACATTGATGATTACCCAGCACTAGAATCGATCCATAACTCAAACAATCCGTGCATAACTTAAAACTAAAAGAACCGACATTTTTAAACATTACAACAGCCAGCCTACCTGCGGAACGCTGCGCCTTCAGCAGCCCGTCGATTGGTCTACAAAAGGCTTGAATATTTGGAAGTGAAGAGTTGACAGGCGAAGGAGTCAGCCGTGGCCAAGAACCGTTACAAGATAGAGGCTTGCATCCTCTAGAATGCATGGTGTACCCATTTATAATCATTTCTTTAATCTAACTCAAGAGGGCTCAATCACTGAAAACAACAACAGAAAATTACAATCACCATTAAACCCTGCTCACACAAACAAACAACCTTCACCATATTTCTACATTGCATTAAACGCTGACAATGGTGGATAAAACCCCAAATGCCAGGAAACTCCAAGAACTCAAGAAAACAGCAAATTCTTAAGCTACGGTGCTCGGACTCGACAAATTTGGAAAATAGAGACTTCAATTTCCGAAAAACAATTCAGACGTGCAAATTGATGAAATTTTAAACAAAAAGAAATAGCAATTGGCGAAAGAACTGAATTTGTACCTTGAATCGATAGGTAAATGAATGAAGGAATAATGAAGCGGGTATGATTGTGATAGGTCGATTAGAGTGAATTCATCGGAGGCATCGGCGAGGGCAAGGATGTTGAGATACAGAGGAATGGAGTAGAGGATTGATTTTAGGGTTTAGTGAGATAAGTGAAATTGGGGGAAAATTGGATTAGATAAGGGGACGTGTGTTTTACAGTGCACGGAGTAGTTGCTTACTCCATTCGTCGCAACTAATTTACCGTAAGTGAAAGTAAATACTCGCAACTTTCCTTATTCATCCATTATACTCTCTTTCTATTGGTTACTTTTTGTGATTTGACATCTTGAACCCCACCCAATAATTTAGCACCTTTCACCACCCATTTCTTAATCCATGTGCCATTATACAATGGGAACATCATTGTGGGGGGAGGGAGTATTCTGTTTTCCGTAGTTCATTTAGTTTCGCTTCTAAATGTTTAGGGTTAATTTTAGTTGAAAAAACACGGTTTACTAGTTAAAAGTAACATGGTAAAGATGCATCTTAAAAAATCACGTAAATTACGTTGTACACTCATATTCTGTGTTTAGTTGTTTACCTCTCTCATTTCATCTCCTTCGATCAATATTACATACTTTTATTTCGAAAAACTAACGGAACCTACCCGCACCCCCAGCCAATAACCACTAGTCTACCACCCTCGTAGTTGGTGGCCGACCAATCACCCATTCCAAAGCCCCACATCGGTCGTTTGAATAGGCCAGGCTTCTGTTAATAAACTTATCATGACATTATTACGTCTTCTAACAATGACATACAAGTATATATGTGACTATTCCTACCATGGAAAACAAGTTATCCATTTGTTTATGTTAGCATGAAAAATAACCCAATAAATAAATATATAAATAAATTGCACTTAATGAAAGCTTTCGTACTCGGCAATATAAAAACCCATAAATTAGTACGAGTGAGTAGACTTTATCAAAAGTTGTACAACCACCATTAGGTATACATGCACGATCACAAATAGGATCCAATTTTTTTTGGCAATATTAAAACATACGAGTACTTTGTATATATTCCGTATATATAACATCTTATCGTACTCATTCAAGAATGTAGAAATTCAAATCTCAAATACAACCAAGAAAAATCATTGAAATAAAATGGGAAAAGTGCAAGTTTATAGGATGTGGAGTTGTCCATGTAGTTGGAGAGTAGAATTAGCTTTGAAACTCAAAGGAGTTGAGTATGAAATTATTGAAGAAGATTTGAGGAATAAGAGCCATGAATTGCTCCAATACAATCCCGTTTACAAGAAGATCCCCATCCTTGTCCATGACGGTAAACCCGTCGTTGAGTCGTTGGTGATCCTTGAATATATTGACGAGATTTGGAAGGGAAACTCGCTCTTGCCTAGTGGCCCTTACGAGCGAGCACAAGCTCGATTTTGGGCCAATTTTATTGATGATAAGGTGATTTTATTCAATAGTTAAACATTTCATACTAGAAAAAAGATTACTTATTAATTGTTGATAAATAAGTGATTTTTATATACAAAAATCATATGCAATGATTACAGATTAGGATCAATGTCAACGTGGAACGACTAATGAGTAACGACTCATAAATTGGTTATTTTCCATTTATAGGTATTTCCAGCAACGCGGAAGTTGGCATTTAGTCGAGGGGAGGAAGATGTCGAAAAGGCGAAAGAAGAACTTGATGAATTGCTCAAGATCTTTGAGAATAAAATCGAGGGAAAAGGATTATTTAGTGGAACTAAAATTGGATATCTAGACTTGGTCGCATTGTTGATATGTTTTTGGATCCCGGTTATGCAAGACGCTCTTGGAAGAGAAGTGCTTACGCGGGAAAGATTTCCAAGCATCTACGCTTGGAGTGATGGGCTTTTGGACCAGCCCATCATCAAAGAAAGCCTACCTAGTAAGGAGGATTTTCTCGCCTTTTATCGTGTCCACTTTGCTTCTCAAGGATTTTCTTAAGTATTGTAGTTATCATGCTCTACTTAAACTGTGTTATGGCCCCATGGATCAGTTTAATTATATAGAACAATCTCCTACAATAAGTTGTACAAAAGTATAAGCAAAAAGCTTAGAATCATGTTATTGTTTGTGTGTTGCACACTTGCACATAGTAATCGAATGTGCCACACTTTTTTTTCCATATAATAGAGTAAAAGACGTACTAATTCTGCGTGACATTCTTTCACAGTAATTATATTATGAAATCTCTTGTATAAATCAATTGCATGCTGAATCATTGTACTTTGCCGAAACAAATTCTATTAAAAATCGAACTCATAGCAAATTATTGTTATTTGATTTGCATCTCTAGCAGACCACCGTGCTCCTTCGCCTCGACTCACACCTAGATTGATCAACCACCAACTGCTCCGTCGACCCACACACCAATGGACCACCACATTCTACTCCACCACCAATTTTGACCATCTCCATGTTGCCCTCCAGCTGCCATCCCCAACCCCGCATCATCTGCTAATAATAGGTTCAAAACATAGTCAGTCACACTATTCGCAATTGAAGATCGTCTTCAATATTCTCGTCAATCTGGTGTAAAACACGTTTCGACAAATGTGAAAAAACAAATGTACACTTTGGAACGGAGGGAATATAAGAACAAAGGTAAATTGTTAAGTTTCTTTACCGGGCCTAGCAGCAGCTGCAGCTGCAGCTCGAGCTTGGATCTTTCGCCGAGCTATTAGTATTGACGCTGGTGGCACCGAGGCCATAGGGTTCACAATTAGAGAGGTAGTTGGGATGGGAGGCCTGCGGTGGGGCCCTTCTGTCACCCCAGCTGATGGTACTGAGTCAATAGTAGGTTCCACAGTTAAGATGCGCGAGCTTGAGTGTCGTCCAGAATGAGATGGTCCAAGGTCGGGAAGGGTAGAAGTAGTCGGACAAGACGATGCTGTCACTATTCCATCTGTATTATTATTATTATTATTAACATCAGCAGCAGCAGCAAGCCCGGTGGAGGATTGACAGAGTTGCTGAGGAAATGTCACTATCGTCTCATAAACAGGTCCATTCGATGATAGACTGTACCCTTTTCTATAAAGGCTGGGTTTGTAAGATTGAAATATCCACTTAGATTTGTAGGTAGACTGATATATGTCTACCAGGAGTCGGAACTGCTGCGAGGCAAAGAGTGTGATGGGTACAAAAGCAATCGTAGCAACCAGAATGGCCACCCATTTCGGACCATGATCTTGGAACGTGATAAAAAATGTCGCGGTGAAGGCTACAATCATGGCCGCCATTGAAACAAGGAGCAGGAAAAGTCCCATGAGGAGCTTCGAGGGCAGTGATTGCAGAAAGTCTCTCTCAGCATACCGTGATGTAAGTATCGACAGGAACATCAATATCGAAGCTGTTGCTGTAAACAGTGACGTTGCGTTTGATATAGCAAAGACCAGGAAGGAGACTCTCCCAACTAGATTAGGACTCCCTTGGGAGTTCAGTCCTCCAGGTAGTTGGAAAGCGGCTGCAAACACTACTGTTGCTATTAGAGCTGCAACAAGTGTACAGGATTCTGCTGTTTTCTTCATCCATTCCTCGCCTTTCACTCTTAGTCCTTCGTGCTGTTCACTGAACAAGGCATGCGGTGTTTCCTGCTTGTTATTTTCGGCTTCTGTATACTCTGGCCTCATTATCCTTTCAACCGCCTATTTCCACACTCGAGAAAGTTCAGTTTAGTTAAGTTAACCCTCGCATCAACTGATCATAATATTTGTAAAGCGGATACTTAATTAATTACCTTAAACCATAGTATCTCACGCTGCATCTGTAGAGCTGCTCCGGAGACAGAGTTAAGCCGGTTGGGGGATGCCAACTTGCTAGCCAAATGAAGCATATTATTCCCATCGTCATCTTGGTAACTAGTTATGAGATCTTTGATTGCCCCAATCTCGTAAATAAGCTTGAAAATACGCTCATGGCGATGAATGACAGCAATGTGAAATATGGAGTACCTACTTTCATTTACTTTCCAAATTATGTCGGGGTACGAACGTATCAACACAGTTAAAAATTCAACCTTTCCCAATTTGGCTGCAACGAACAATAATCGCCATGGATGACCAATCAAGTAAGATATATGCATGTCTTTACACTTGATCACTTCATTCCAAATCATCTGTACTAAATCCAGTGCCAGTTCTGGCTCTCGGCTTTCCTCATCATCGTCATTCACTCTCCCCCCTGCAAGGAAATCAACAAAGGGTTACGGTTACCTACTGATGACGAATAACGAGTTGGAAAAAATGAAACAAAGAATGCTAACATTTCAGTTTGTAAGGATTTCTGCAAGGCCTGTAGGTTTCCTGGCCAATGCGTGCAACGGCGTCTCATTCTTCGCATCCCTTTCAATAGCCAGGTGAGGATGTTTGTGTAAGATGCTTGAAGCTACCTCTGCAAATTCCAGCACCAGACTGTATTCACATATATGGGATAATGAATAAAATACTTCAGAACTACAATCTCTGTTTTCTGTGCAAAATTCAGGAAGAAGACAGACTACGAGCATTTTAATGTTCAAATTGAAGAGCATTTAATTAATTTACCGAACAGATTGGTATCAATGGCGCTGGTAGTAAGCCCCATGCGGTCATTCTGGTCGAGCAGTGAATCGTCAGTGACCAAGAGAAGGTACTTGACCATAGGAAGGTGGCCAAGCAAGACAGCCATATGTAACGGAGTCATCCCCTCGCTCCCTCTAACATTGGGCAAATCATCGTTCTTCAACACCATGGCTTGAGCGATTTCAACGACACCAGAGACAGCAGCAAAGCAAAGAGCGGTGTTGCCAAGTTTGTTAGGCATGAAAAGTGAGAAAGAATCCATGTGATGGATCAATGTTTTAGCAAGGAAGGTTTGCTTGGCTGCTGCAGCTATGTGAAGAACGGTTTCGCCTCCTTTCGTGATCTTTGTACTTAGACATCTTGGATTTGCTGACCAAATGCGTTTTACAGTGTCCCAATCTCCATTTAATCCTGCTTGGTATAGTTCTACTCTTTCCATGAACCCCTCTGTTAGTACAGTATATTATTTAGAGTATTATTTGGTTACAATCTTTGACCAAATAACTTACTATATTTGTGTCGTTTAAACTAGGAACTAACAGCTAGGTTTTCCAGTTTTCTAGCGATTGTATTCTTGTATATAAACCAAGAGCCTATTAATAACAAGACACACAATTCATCACAAATCTCTCATCTTCTACCTATCATTTGTGTCAACATGGTATCGTGAGCACAGGTTGCATCCCTGTCTTCAAATTTTTTTTCTTTTCTTTTCTCTCATTTTTTATCTCGGTTTTCACCTACTTTTCGTTTTCACCATGGTTAACGACAAGAAAGGTGAGTCTTCTACACAAAACCCTGTTTATGCTCTTTCTCATCAAGATGGTACAGGAGCGAAAATTACTCACGTAATCCTCGTTGGACCGAACTATGAAGAATGGGCTAAAGGTTTCCGGGTTGCGTTGGGAGCCAAGAGGAAGTTGGGTTTTATTGATGGTACTCTTAAAGAGCCTTCTGATTCCGTCGAATTGGAAGAATGGAAGGCTGTGAATTATTTAATTGTTGCGTGGATTTTTAATACGATCGAATCCCGGGTTCGTTCTTCTATTTCTTATCGTGAAATGGCTCGCGAATTGTGGGAAGAAGACATTCGTTTACGTTTCACGGTTGCTAATGACATCAAAATTTATCAGATTCAATGTGATTTATCCGAGTGCAAACAAAGATCAGGAGAGACCATAATGGATTATTATGGTCGCATAAAGAAATTATGGGATGATATGGATGATTTTGATGCTTTACCTATCTGTAAGTGCTCTGATTGTCCTGCACGTTTGCGAAAACGTCGTGAGGCTGATCAGACTCGTGGCTTTCTTATGGGGCTCGACTCGGGATATGCGGGTGTTCGTTCTCAACTTCTGGGCACCAAACCTTTTCCACAAATTGAATTGGTTTATTCCAGGCTGGTACAAGAGGAGGAAGTCCATAATCTGACTCGGGCTCGGGAAGAGAATGCCACTGCAATGGCACTTGCTGTTCGTGATGGAAACAATGGGAAGTCACCGCAACAATCAAACAGTGGGCGTCCTCGTTTCACGTGCACCTATTGCGGAAAAGATGGGCATACCGAAAGCAGGTGCTACAAGAAACATGGATACCCGAATGATCGTGGTCTGGCTCGCACTCGTTCTGGAGATGGCTCGGCTTCCTCTACCTCGGCCAAGACCAATTCCGTGACTGGTGAGCCTTCGGTTGCCACTAATCTGGTGCGATTAAGTGGTAAGTCTTCTATTCGGTGGATCCTTGACACGGGTGCATCGACTCATGTTTGCGGTGACGCAAAGTTGTTTGATTATTGTTATCCTATTAATCCTATTAGTATTGGGTTGCCTAATGGTACGAATTTGGTTGCTCACAAAGCCGGGACGATTACACTCAATGCTCATCTTGCTTTATACAATGTTCTTTTGGTTCCGTCTTTCCAATGCAACTTGTTATCCGTCTCGCAGCTTCTCACATCACAATCTTTTCATGTTAATTTTACTAATTTGCAATGTGTGATACAGGACCGACTGACCGTGCACTGACGACGATTGGTGTGGGTGAACTCTTGGATGGGCTCTATTACTTGACGATGGAGGAACCGGCTCGTGTTAATGTGGTTAATAGTGCGGCTACTGTGGACCTTTGGCATCAACGTATGGGGCATCCTTCTCATCGGGTTTTGGAGCATCTCCCTTCTATTTCTCGTTTTAATAGCAATTTTATTCCCGAACATTGTGATATTTGTTTGCGTGCCAAACAAACTCGTACTCCGTTTCATTTGAGTGATAATAAAGCTGCTAGTTTATTTGAATTAATCCACTGTGACGTTTGGGGTCCTTATGCACCAAATCGTGCGTGCAATTCTCGTTACTTTTTGACGATTGTTGATGACTTTTCTCGTTGTGTGTGGGTATTTCTCATGAAAACTAAGGATGAAGTCCCTCGTCTTATGCTTGAATTTTTTGCCTTAATTGATCGACAATTTAATGCTCGTGTGAAAAAAATTACAAAGTGACAATGGGACACAATTACGGGGCTTATTCTCGTATTTTAAAGAACATGGGATGATACACCAAACCTCTATGGTCAAAACCCCTCAACAAAATGCTCGAGTCGAGCGCAAACATAGACACATCCTCAATGTTGCTCGAGCATTGCGTTTTCAGAGTTCCTTACCTGTCAATTTTTGGGGCGAATGTGTTTTGACGGCTGCTTTTTTGATTAATCGAACCCCTATTCGACTTTTGCATAATAAAACTCCATTTGAATTATTATTTGGTCATGTTCCCGACCTTAGCCTAATTCGGGTATTTGGTTGTTTATGCTATGCCAAAAATGTTCATCCTACCGATAAATTTGACTCTCGTAGTCGGAGGTGTGTTTTTCTTGGGTATCCATTTGGTAAGAAGGGTTGGCATTTATATGATCTTGAAACAGGACAATATTTTCAGTCTCGTGATGTTCGTTTTGTTGAAAATAATTTTCCTTTCGCTGACACTATTGAGCCATCATAAGATGACACGGTTTTTTATGAACATGATGACCTGGGGTTTGTGTCTCATTATCCTCTTTTGCTTAGCTCCTCGACTTCCGGTCCTGAAATTTCATCTCCCGAGTCTGCTGGTTCTCGTAGTGAGGGGGGGTCTGTCTCGATACGCGAGCCTGATAATGCCCAAGATGACGGTGATGGTAGTATTTCTATTGAGCAGGATGTTTCTAACGAGCTTGAACAGAATATTCCTAATGAGCATGATACTTCTTTAGATACCACAGTTCACGTGGATGAAATGGGACGAGGGAAGCGTATCAAATTCGACAATACTAAACATAAGGATTTTATTCGATGGGAAGCCCTACGTAACCATATTAACACCACATTTTCTCCGGTTTCTCCTACTCCATCCGCACCCACATCAATGCACGTCTCAGGTACTTCGTATCCTATTGCTAATTATGTAAATTATGCTAAGTTTTCAGATGTCCATCAAAGATATCTTGCAGCTATCACTACTGATGTCGAACCAACTTCCTTTAAGGAAGCGATCCGTGATCCTCGCTGGAAACAGGCCATGGAGGCGGAAATTAACGCATTAGAAGCCAATCATACATGGACCATTGAGGAATTACCTGCTGACAAGAAGGCGCTCGGTTGTATGTGGGTCTATAAAATAAAACGGAACTCTGATGGGTCAATTGAACGATTTAAAGCTCGTCTTGTCACCTTTGGTAATCACCAAATTGAAGGAGTTGATTTTGTCGAAACTTTTGCTCCGACTGTTAAAATGGTCACTGTTCGAGCTTTTCTTACTATTGCAGCTATCAATAATTGGGAACTACATCAAATGGACGTCCATAATGCGTTTCTTCATGGAGATTTGGTCGAGGAAGTTTACATGCGACTTCCTCCTAGGTTTGGTCACGGTTTACAAGGCAAGGTTTGTCGTCTTCGTAAATCTTTATATGGCCTTCGTCAAGCGTCTCGTTGTTGGTATGCTAAACTTGCTCGGGCCTTATGTTCCTATGGTTTTTCTTACAGTCCGTCTGACCATTCTTTGTTTATCTATCGAAAAGGTGATATTGTTATTAACATTCTCGTCTATGTCGATGATTTGGTCATTGCTGGAAATGATGGTGAAGCCATTAATAAGTTTAAAGCTTATTTGAATAAATGTTTTCGCATGAAGGATTTGGGTAAGCTCAAATATTTTTTGGGTCTTGAGGTAGCACGTAATTCGATTGGTATTTTTCTGTGTCAACGTAAGTATACTCTTGATTTGCTAAGTGAGACGGGTCTTCTCGGGTCAAAACCGGCCACTGTTCCTATGGATGAGAAGCATAATTTGGAGTCCTCATTGACACCGTTGTTTTCTGATCCTACGCAATACCGTCGACTAGTGGGCAAGCTTATTTATCTTACTCTCACTCGACCCGAGATTAGCTATGTTGTTCATCTTCTTTCTCGGTTTATGAAAGCGCCCTCTCAAAGTCACTGGGATGCTGTTCTTCGTGTACTTCGGTACTTAAAAGGACAACCAGGACAAGGTATTCTTTTACGTGCTAACGCGTCTTTGGAATTGGACGCTTACTGTGATGCTGACTGGGCTGGTAGTACTACCACTCGCCGATCGCTGACCGCTTATTATATTTTTCTTGGTGGGTCTCCGATTTCTTGGAAAACAAAACAGCAAGCAACCGTGTCTTTATCTTCAACAGAATCCGAGTATCGTGCTATGGCATCTGCTACTTGTGAAATTCTTTGGCTCAAAGGGCTTCTTCGCAGCTTGGGTATTGACCATTCGAAACCTATTCCGCTGCATTGTGATAGCCAAGCTGCGTTGCATATCGCCAATAATCCTGTCTTCCATGAACGTACGAAGCATATTGAAATTGACTGTCATTTTGTTCGTGACGAAATTCTCAGGAGCACTCTCGATCCGTTGTATATCAATACCAAATGCCAGCTCGCTGATATTCTCACCAAGGCTCTTGGACCAACTCAATTTCATACTATTCTGGACAAGTTGGGCATTTCGAACCTTCATGCTCCCCACTTGAGGGGGGTGTTAGTATATTATTTAGAGTATTATTTGGTTACAATCTTTGACCAAATAACTAACATATTGTGTAAATATATTGTTCCTATATTTGTGTCGTTTAAACTAGGAACTAACAGCTAGGTTTTCCAGTTTTCTAGCATTGTATTCTTGTATATAAACCAAGAGCCTATTAATAACAAGAAACACAATTCATCACAAATCTCTCATCTTCTACCTATCATTTGTGTCAACACCCTCATTTCTTATGTCTGTCATCAACAACAACTACAACAACAAAATATAATTACTCGATCCCTGAACTCAGAGATCAAATTCGATACTTACCCGTGACATATACAGTGTCCTTATTTGAACAAACATAAATACATAAATACATAAACATATAGTTACCAGTTTCCTGTTCCCAAGATGGAACGGATGGGAAAGACGGAGGTGGTGGTGGCTGTCGAGATGAAGGTGGTGGTGGTGGTGGCCGAGATAAAGGTGGTGGTGGCTCAGGAGGTTGTATATGCCTCACGGCATTATTATTAGTAGCAGTAGCAGTAGTCAGAGCAGCAGCAGTGGTATTATTATTTCTTGGTTCGGGATGGAGAACATCTTCGGAAGTACTAGTAGCGCTACTGTGTTCACCGGACATTTTCAACTCCGATCAATAGTGTAGTTGTAATAATGATTGTTGAACACACAGACGTACAGTTGTACAGACAGACACAATAATGTCGATCTATCTACTACTCATATACAGTTGCAACTACTACTTTTTACCGTCGGCGCTTTACTTCTTACAGTCGGCGTTAATTACGTGAAATGACGACTTTGTCCTTACTATTTATTCTCAAAATAATATTACTTTTACATTTTATAGATTATCGATTTATTAAAACTCGATAACAAAACCGTCTTTTTCGATTATCGTAATAAACCAAAACCGACTTCCGGTTAATTACGCAAAATGACGAGTTCTCCTTTTCAATTAATTCTCAAAATATTATCACATTTACATTTTATAGAGTATCGGTTTATTAGAACTCAATAATAAAACCGTTTTTTCGATTATTGTTACACCTCCGATTTTAAACATTTAATTAGATTAATTAACGACTTAATACAATTTAATAAACGTAATTAACAAATACGAGTAATATGCAAATTAAATCCTAATTAATTTACGACAAGTCGACAATCAAGATTTATTATACAGATCGATGCAAATTAAAATAAAAAAATCCGGAAATGGGTCAGGTCAAGTGGGTTTTTCGACCCACCTAGGGGTCGTATTATTTTCTCTATAGTACTTGAAAGTTTTGAGAAATAATTTAAGTATAATATAAATCTTCCAATGGTATGAGACATGAAGTATAAGGTGGTGAAATTGGTTACATTGATAACATTTCATACAAACGACCCGGAGTAACCCTAGACCTATTGATTAGGAGGTAAGTGACCAAACCACTACACCACCATCAACAAGCTAATAATTTCTTCGACTCTCCCATTTCTTCGAATAACCTCGGTATCCTCGTGAATCCTCGTGTATATTTACCAAACTAATCGGTTTCAATTCAGTTATTTTCGATCGGTTTTTCGGGTCCGGGTTTACTTTGCCAGGTCTAGGTGGGAGTATGTAAATATACACTAAAGATTAGGTGGTAATTTGTAAAAACAAAATACGTGGTGGTAATTTGTAAAATACGATAAACATATGGTGGTAATTTGTAATTTTTCCTTATATAAATAAATCATTCAAGTAAATAGTTTATATTTCTAAGCTATTTCAAATAAAAAACAAACTAAACAACATAATAACGATATACTCCGTGAAATATTTGTCACAATTAAATTTCAAAAAACAAATTGTGACAATTATCTTGAATATCCAAATCACTTGATATATACGAGTATTTGTTATTTAAGTATCAATAAAAAAAACTATGAACTTAATTAACCTACACATTTTCATGCGTGTTCGGTAAATGTTGAAGATTCTCAAAATAACCATCTTTTGTCCGTGCATATCGAGCCGTAAGAAAGTTTTAGTTGCCCACAATAATTGATTTGCATATGAGTTTGGCCTCGTATAGCTTATCAACTCTATCCTTACATTTCTCCTATTAAAAATCTTGGGAATCTCGTCCATACCTCCACCTCCACTGGTCAAAACTATCCAATGATATGGTTGAAAGGGTGCAGAGCATTGGGTAAAGCTCAACAATACGATGAAATATAGTTGTTTCCCGACCTCTGCAAACGTAGACTGCAATCTATCATACGCGGTAGAAGACTTCCAATATAACAGTATGAAAGATTTTGATGAGCCAAAGTAACGAGGACATCATAATGATAACCAACACTAAAATACCCGAATCACAGATTTCCTTATCTAGGTAACTCCCAATATAAAAGATCTATGTCAACATAATTATGATTGTGGTGAGTATGAAAATTGTGCTACTTATCTAGGTCTCATCCCACCCTCTCATCCACCTCATCCATTTACACCATTCTATTCAAAATGAGGATTTTAGTCTACACATACACCTTAATCGCCTCCGCCGTGGCCAGCGTCGTGAATTTCTTCAGGTCTATGCCGCCCGCTCAACCAACGTCGACCACCGCGCCCGCTCAACCGACGTCGGCCGCCGTCTCCACCGATGGTGCTACCGCCGCCGCCTCCAACGATGGTGCTACCGCCGCCGCCTCCAACGATGGTGCTACCGCCGCCGCCTCCAACGATGGTGCTACCGCCGCCGCCTCCAACGATGATGCTACCGCCGTCTCCACCCTCGGTGCTACCGCCGCCTCCAGACGGCAGCCCGTCGACAATCACGCTCAATTTAATGCATTAATCTCTTCATCCGGCAATAGATCCGCGCTTCAATTCTGCTTGAATGCACGTGGCATTACCACAACATCTTCACATCGAGTCATATTCACCAAATAAACTAACAAATCTCATCCCTACAAGCACCACTACTAATAATAGTAGGAGTATAACCGTGACAACAGTAGAACACCCGTATATAAACGGTGCACCACTACTAATAATAGTAGGAGTATAACCGTGACAACAGTAGAACACTCGTATATAAACGGTATAGGGAGGTCCTTAGTACAATAGAATATTAGTAATTTTTTAATATAGTAGTTTCACCTGGAAGAAAATATTTATTGGAAAAAATTAGAAGTATTTTTTAATCGAAAATAAAAATAAAATTAAACCCTTGTATTTTTACAAAAAAAATAGTTAACGAATTGAAAAAAAAAACATTTATTTACTCTTAAACTAATTTTTTAACGTATCATATTTGCACCCAAATGCTCAATAATTTGGGTATTCAAGATAATTGTCATAATTTGTTTTTTGAAATTTAATTGTGACAAATATTTCACGGAGTATATCGTTATTATGTTTTTTATTTTGTTTTTTATTTGAAATAGCTTAGAAATATAAACTATTTCCTAGAATGATTTATTTATATAATCGTGAATATTAAACAAGACTTTATTTAAACGTTGAATTATTGATATTCAAAAGAATTGTCACAATGTTTTTTTGAAATTTAATTGTGACAAATATTTCACGGATTGTAGAGTTATTATGTTGTTTATTTTGTTTTTTATTTGACATGATTTAGAAATATAAACTATTTAATTTATTTCTATAATCGTTGAATATCAAACAAGACTTTATTTAAACGTAGGTTAACACGATGATCAATATAGAAATCGAAACCACAACCTCACGATCAATATTAAATACTCCGTTTCTTAGTCACTGCACCAATGTACCACTGCTGTTAATTCTGTACTATAATCAATATTATTAATATTGAGGTTCTTCATCTACTTGGATCTGGTTCCTTAGATGTCAGATGACTTATTATTAATGAAATTGAGCTTCACTTCAAAAAAAAAAATAAGGAGTATCTAATTAATCGTTTAGGAAATTATTAGTATTTATTTGTGCATATTTAGTTGTTTTTCATATCTACGGAAATATTTACAAGTAGTATCTAATTAGTTTATTTCCAAATGATATTTAGGAATATCAAACAAAAATAAATATTGATACAAAAACCGCTTTCAAATTTGGATGATAATATTTCATTTATTCCTCTCTAATTGATAGCTTCCTTAGATAAACTAACGAAGATAATGTAATGCTTCTTCTTGTTACATCAATACTTGCACTATTGCAGTCACTTTCTGCCTTGGCTGCATTCCATATGACATACTGTGTCTCTTCTACATTTACAATCTCTCCCTTCTTTATATGTTCATGTAATATCGTACCTATGGCCATTTTCGCTCTTTGTCGAGTCTGCGGAACAATGCAAAAATAATCATCCCAATATGCTGGTAACTTTTATGACAGTGAATGTAAAATACATTTTAAAAAAATTGTGCTTTCGGAATACTTTGCTGTCAAAGTTTAGATACATTAATGATTTGGATTGAAGTAATAGGGTAAATCTTCATCCTCTACCGCTCGACATAATACAGTATGTAACAACAAAGATCCTACGAGTATACGACTGAAGCTCAATTTCCAAAGACTACAAAACTGAATAGCAAATAGCAATCAAAGGCGGCAAAGCATTAGAGCTGTGTTCTTCATCTTGGATTAATGCTCCACACGACTTGTTGTCCATATGTACTAACTAACAACTTTGTCAACAACATCACCAACAAACAGGCAACATGGACCCGCGCTCAACAAACTTCCTCATCAGATCATCGGCCTCTTTCATGTGTCCATCCAAGATCAGCCTCTGTCTCATATCTGCACTTAGCTTTACATCCGGCATCAAATTTCGCCTAAACATCCTACAAGCGACTTTGAACGCCCATAAAGGGGTTCCCGTCTTTAAATAACTATACATGAGTACACTGCACGTATGGCCATCAGTTTTTGAAGCCGTTCTAAGAACCTCGCCCAAACAACTGTAAGCCTCAGTCATGTATCCGAAGCTACACAGTTTTTCAATCACCTGATTATATGCAGTCTTATAAGGTTGCTTAGGCAAAAGTTTCTGTAACATCTTCGTCAATTCTTCAACCCTACCATGTCGACAAAATCTATGAATTATTGACCGGTATGTAGCAGGAGTAGGAAGGATGCCTCTACCAAGCATTTTATTTACAAGATCACAAGCCTCTTTGATTCTACCCTTTCTGCCTAAAGCGTCGACCAATGATGTATATGTCACGACATCAGGGGCCTTATTGACCAAATACATATCATCCAGCAACGATAAAGCACCCTCAAGATCATCGTTCTGACAATATCCATGAATAACGGTAGTAAAATGTATCACATTAATATCACATCCCTTACTAAGACACTCGTTCATGAACCTTTTAGCATTGTTTGTTTTTCTTTCTCTGCAAAGAGACACAAGCAACACGTTTATTTGAGCTGGAGACGGAATAAACCCTTTATCAATCATCTCCCTAACCATGTCACAAGCCTCAAACAATCTCCCTTCTTTATGCAAACCATGAATTATGACATTGTACGTGGTGCCATTCGGTCTCCACCATTCCTCCTCACTTCTGTTCATGATTTCTCGAGCCTGTAATGAGTTGCCACTTCGAGAAAGCCCATTTAGAAAAGCCGTATGTGACACCGTGTTTGGTTTGCACCCATTCCTGTACATTTCCTGTAGTAGATTTTTGGCTTCGTCTATCTTCCCTATCCGACAAAATCCATCAACGAGTGTAGTGTAAGTCACCACATCAGGAGTGCAACCCTTCACGAGCATCTCACTAACAATTTCTTTCGCCTTATCTACCCGACCTCCCTGGCATAAAGCATGAGCTAATGCCGTGTAACCAACTTTGTCAACTCGAAACCCTTGCTCTTGTGCTTCTCTTAAGAATTCATAAGCGCCATCACTGTGCCCGTGCTTACAAAACATATGAATGAGATTATTATAAGTTACCATATCGATTATTAAATTATACGATACCATTTTTTCAAGCAACAATCTAATCCCAGCCATGTTCTTGTCCTTGCCATGGTAAGCCATGACGGTATAAAAGCTAACTTTATCGGGAGCACAACCCTTAAGAACCATGCCATCGATCAGTTCTATGGCATCTTTTACACAACCAGCATTACAGTAACCTTTAATCAGGCAGTTATACGATACTACATCGGGTACAACCCCAACAAGCTCCATCTTCTCTAGAAATTTTAAGGCTTTGTCCAACCTGTCGGCTACTACTAGGCAATGAATCGCGGTGTTACAAGTACATAGGTTAGGTTGAATGCCCGCTTTTTGCATTGTTTCAAGAACTCCGAAAGCATGTCTTAATTTTCCAGCCCTACTGTAAGAAACCATCAAACAACGAAAAGATTCTTGACTGCGATGGATACCCCGTCTCCACATGAGACGAAGAACCCTCCGAGCACCCTCACACAACTTCGTCTTGCTAAGTATATGAAGCATTGCACTGTAAACAATCGGGTCATGGCGATACCGCCATTGCCTATCAGCCCAATAGAAGAACTCTAAAGCTACCCTTTCATCATCCTGCAAGTGCAAAACTGCGCACACTTGACGGGGTTTAAGCCTTCTTAGTAAATTTCTCAACTCGCCTTCAAGCTCAGGGTTCCAATTTGATCTCGATGCAATTAGCCTACATGTATCCCTAACCAAGGGATGCCTAAACTCACTTTCATCCTTCTCGTATCTTCTACTATCTTCACTTTTCTCAAAACTTTTATCATATGAATCCAAAACCTTGAAATCTTCCTCAATAACATTATTCTCATCCCTATCACCAAAAACTTGTTGTCCATCAAACACGCAATTGAATTTCTCAAAATCACCATTTCCCAACTC
Organism: Agrostemma githago; assembly: GCA_958450325.1. Lineage (NCBI taxonomy): Eukaryota > Viridiplantae > Streptophyta > Magnoliopsida > Caryophyllales > Caryophyllaceae > Agrostemma > Agrostemma githago. Next base: position 78,110,660 of record OY288241.1, on the reverse strand, counting down.
CAACCTTACTGCCCTATGTTGCATACTACCCATATGCTCATTTTTCTCCGATTGTATTTCTTTTGCATCAAATTCATGCTTTTTCTTATTAATTACACCATCATTTGCTCTAGGACTGAAATGAGGAGACTTTGATGAAAATTGAGAATATAGTAATGCAAAAAAGAGATTACCAGGCTTCGGGATTATAGTACCATGATGTTTGATCGAATGAAGATGGACACCCAACATCAAAATTCAAAGTTGAGACCTTTGCAACAGCGATAATTAAACGGTATGGGTAAAAACCATTTAGAGTGGAATTGTGAAGGTGAAACTGTAGAAAACACAATGGTAGATTAACATTAATCATCATATTTACTCATCGAAAACCAACATTTCTAAATAATCATGCAATTAACTCTGAAAACAATGTATTTTAGTCCGATCTTCATCACTGTAAATTACAATTAACTACTACTATGATTCAAACCCATTTTTCTAGCATTACAGTACAATCAATTAAATTACATGATTAGCCGACAATTAACTAAACCCTAAACCCCTACCAACATTTCCAAAATCAGGCAATTAACTACTTCAAGTTCATGGTAAAATACAATTAACTATGATTCCAACCTATTTACCCAGAATTACAGTAAAAAAAACCCAATTACATAACACGATTAAGAAGTGATTAACCCAGAATTAATTTTAATTTTGCACAAAGCTACCCAAATAAAATAATTTCCCATGAATAAACATGCAAAGAAACCATTAAGAAAAGTGGGAAAGATTGAACCTTTGGAGAAAATATTAATAATCCAGAAGAAAGTGAGCTACTTTGATAAATCTTCACATAATCAAAGTTCTGGTATAGGGTTTTAGCATTTCCCAAATTCCCTCCCAAACCCAAATTTTATTCAAAGTGGTTTAGAGGCTCTGGATCGTGAAGCGTTATATTGTAGGAGTATAATAAGATCATTAGTTAGAAAAATCGTAAATAAATTGCCTTTAATATAATCGAATACATCACTTACTCGTAAAGTCGTAAGAGTTAAAACTGTTTTCCTATGGACTAATGGACGGAGTAATTAAATCCGTATTACTCTCTTCGTTTCAATGATTTCTTAATAAAGTAGGTGGGTCAGTAAAGTATGATAGGAAAAAAGAAAGGTTGAAAGAAATCAAAGAAATGGTTGTAAAGGAAAATTTGGAATCAATGAAACAGAGGGAGTAATTAATATGTAAATTTATTGAATTTATTATAATTGAAGTAATTGATTTTACAGATTTGTCTCCGACAAATTATAATTTACCGTCGCACGATATAAAAAATACGGAGGATAAAGTTTATATTTTTATTATATATAAATGAGTTGTATTTGTGATTTAAATATATTTTCTCCTATAAATCATTAAAGTGTGGGAAATATCGAAGATTTAATCATTAATGTTTGATTTAAAGATAGCAAGTAGTCTCTCACATTCATATTCAATTATTTACGTGGAGTCCGTTTTTGTGAGGAGAAATGGTGGATCTATGCGAATAATCGATAGAATGGGAAGAATTATTGTGTCAATTTTGTACAGCCTATAAATCTGTGAAGATTTAACCTCAGATTAAATCTCCCTTATAACGGATATATTTGTTACAAATCGATGACGGGTCAAATAATATCATCTGGTTAGAAAAGACAAGAGTAGGAAGTAGTATGTGTTTGTCTTATCTATCCAAGTGGTTATTATTTGACCATCATATAGTTAGAACGATATTACCGTTACAAACAAGAATTTGCGTCCAGACTGTCGGTGTCAGGTAAATAACAAACATTTGTCTGACTTGGACGGTCAAACAAATTGACCAAATTTCATCACACACAATTATTCAACAATGGCGTTCCAATATCTAAATATATAACTTACAAAACCCCAATCTCAAAAACAAAGAAGAAGAAGAAGAAAAATCATTCAAATAAAAATGGGAGAAGTGAAAGTGCATAGAATGTGGAGGAGTCCATTTAGTTGGAGAGTAGAGTTGGCTTTGAAACTCAAAGGAGTTGACTTTGAGATTATTGAAGAAGATTTTAAGAATAAGAGCCAAGAATTGCTCAAGTACAATCCCGTTCATAAGAAAATCCCGGTTCTTGTCCATGATGGTAAACCCGTGGTCGAGTCGTTGGTGATCTTGGAATACATTGACGAGGTTTGGAAGGAAAACTCGCTCTTGCCTAGTGATCCTTATGAGCGAGCCCAAGCTCGGTTTTGGGCTACTTATATCGATGATAAGGTGAATTTATTCCGTGAATTAGATTAATCGAGTTATGTTAACAAGACTGATTCATCTAACATGATATTAGAATCAACGTGACCAAAGGTCGCGTGCTCAAATCCTAAATCTATGCAACTTTCAATAACTAATCGTGTATTCGTGTACGGGTTCTTAATTGTTTTCAGATCTTTCCAGCTGCGCGAAAGGCGATAATATTAAGCAAAGGAGAGGACGTGGAAAAAGCGACAGAAGAATTCGATGAGGTACTCAAGAGATTCGAGAAGGAAGTCGAGGGAAAAGGATTACTAGGTGGAAACCAAATCGGGTATCTAGACATAGCCGCGTTGTTGGTATGCTTTTGGATCCCGGTTTTGCAAGAAGCCGTTGGAAAACAAGTGCTCACTCGAGAGAAATTCCCGGGGTTCTACGCTTGGAGCGACAGGCTCTTAGGCCACCCCTTTATGAAAGAAAATCTACCCAATTGGGACGATTTCGTGGCCTCCTATCGTGCTCGCTTTGCACCTTCTTCTTAAACTTGAATTTCGCTTTTCTTTCCGTACCACCCAATAAACTATATCGAATTATCAATGTGGGAATGTAATCTTTCAAATAGTATTTAAACACGTTTTTAAATCGTGAAATGGGGTTCGAGTAGTGTTAATAATGAACTTGAAGCAATTAAGATACATTGATGTCGCATGTACATGAACTAAAACATTCAGACGATGATTGAGATACAACTATTAACAAAAATGTGGACTCATTCGAAGCTCAATTTTCCGGTTACAAGCATGAAACTGTCTCATATGATCCGCTTATCAATTCAAGCGACCAACCACGAGAGTATGAGACCGTTTCATATGAGTTTAACAACGGTTAATTAAGCATGAAACTGATAAACAAGGTCCAAACTTCTCAACCGAGTCTTAATCGGATCGAACTCAGCTGCCGGAACCCTAACATTCTCCCTCTCCTCAAAACCTTGCCGCTCCGCCGCCGCCGCCGCCGACGGAGAAAGCGGTCGCTTCGGACGCTTATTCTGAATGTAAAGAAACTCTCTCATCTTCTCCTCCATCTTCTCCATCGACGAATCCTTCGAACTCATCTCCTCTTCCTCCCCGCCGTTGTCCGCGATCATCATCGGCTCATCTCCGCCTCCGCCTCCGCCGCCGGCGACGGCGGAGTTGCGGGAATTGTGGGCGGAGATGAAGGAGGATAAGGAGAGTTGCGCGGAGTTGAGCGCGGAGAAGATAAGGCGGCGGTTATCAGCGTCGGAGATTGTCGGAAGTTGTTTCGCCATGTGTGTTGCTTGTTCTAGGGATTGTATGAGCTCGGTTAAGTGCTGCAATGGCAACGAAGCTTCGGTGATCATATTGCTGTCCATTATCGTTCTTTCCGAGCTAATTGAGTCGGAGATTGTTTAGGTTTTCGTCGTTTTGAGTGGAAGTAGGTGTCGTTTTGATGTTTGGTTTGCTGGGTCGGGTGTGAAAGATAAAAGTGTTTGAATATGAGTGGTTGTTTTGGTTCCTGACTTATAAAAAGGCAAGTTCTCGTTTCTGTTTGTCTTTTTAATCAAGTGATATTATTTGACTCATCACCAATTTGTAACGAATATACCCGACAAATAGTTAGTAGTACAAGATAGATGGTCAATGTTGAATTCAAGTTAATCCGTGATTCCAATTAAACGAAACAAATCAATATCGTTCATATAACAAAATCGTGGATATTGAGTACTAGCCTACTAGGGCACGAAATAACATTACATAACTAAGCTGAGAGTAAGTGAGTAACTAAGCCCAAGGATTTCTGAAAGACATGTACAAGTAATCAAAGTCTAAGGAAAACTTTCAGAAGCGCAGAGCCTTTAGCCAAACAAAAGCCGACGTCTCACAGATTTAGGAAGGGTTTCGCTCGAGGCCTTGCTCTTCCCCTTCAAACGATATGATTCTGAACCTATACCCAACTCTTCAGAGCTTTTGACCTCACTTCGTGTTTTGCTTGAACGGTAGTAGTCAGTAATTGCCTTCTGATCCCCACTCATGTTTGGAGTTCGTGGGGTTTCACAAGTTTCTTCGATACATCTAGATTTTCTTTTTGATTCTTTCAGTTCCTGTCATGAGACAAATACGGGATTTCAAAAAAAGAGTGCAAAACTTCAAGAAGTCAGGTGATAAATTTGAAGGGAATGCATTCTGAACATACTTTCTGTTTCAGAAAACGGGCAACGTCAGCAGGGAAGGCGTTCTGGACTAGCTCCAAATTTTCATCTGAGGATATATAGCAGAAGCCACCGTCAATGTGTACCTGGGGCACATCCATCTCGTCCAAAGAATTGACAGTTTCATCCGTGAGAATGTCATCGGACTGAAGGTCAGATCCAACACAATACCCTTCAGAAGATACTGAATGCTCGACATTGCTCATCACTGACGCAGATTTCCTCCACTTGATCACGTAAAACTGGTGACCACAACGAACTTTTACTCGTTGGATTGAGTCAAACTCATATTGGCCATCCAATAAATTTTCTTCGGAATTTGAAGCCTTTTCTCTTAAGAAAATGGTGGAGAGCACTGGAAAAATTCGCTGCTTTACATAGAATGGATCCCAGTGAAGATGGAAAGCTAAGAAATCGACCAGCATTTCGAGATGAGGGCTTTTCCAGGATAGACATGGCTCGACACCCTCAACAACTGCAAAAAGAAAGTTTACGCCAACAATTTACCAACATAATTAACACAGGCACACATCGAAAATATCTCAAAATTACCAAATAAAGCATACAGCCTATACAAAAGTGAAGGGCCAAGATTTTACCTTCATTTGCCATATATAAATCAGCGATTTCATTGCTGGAGAAACTGCACTCCTTTATCTTGTTGCACACCCTCAGGCACCAGCTTTCGGTCTTCCTACGTTCCATTTCCTCCCGTTTCTGTGGATCAAACAAAACACTTATCATCCATCTTACTGCATCATTCAGAGATAGAAGGAAAAGGGAAAATATATACTCCGTATGAATATATGGAGCGAAATACAAGGATAAGGGCAGATTATTACCCAATCGCAACCAGAGCATTCACATTTGAACCCAGGGGATTTTTTACTACAGTTAACGCCTGTACTTCTATGACAATGTTCACAGGGGACTCTGCTATGGGATGTCTTGCTGCCTGGATGACCACATAAAGAGCAATGTGATATTTTTGGTCTCTGGGATGCATGGAGCGAAACATTTGCAGGCGTGCCAGGAGAGCTGAAATCAGCGTCCAATGAAATGATGGATCCAGAACCTATTTCATGTAATCTGCATCATTTGTTTAGACTAACTGAAAACCAGCAACCTAACATTCGATAATTAAAACTGTTTTTGGATTAACAGAACGATTAGACTCGTTAGAGACGCCTCATATCAAAATACTGTGAGAATTAGTGCCGAGAAAATATAACAGACTAATATCATATAGAAAAGGCAAACCTCTGTAGAACTTCATCTTCACTAAATTTTTTGACAAATCGAAGAGCTGTTTCAATTCCTATTCCCGGCACTCCGCTCAAGTTGTGATCACTACCAACTAAAAGAGCAACAGCTATGAGATGTTTCCTTCTTAAACCTAGACCAAGTTCAATGTCTTCCATTTGATAGCATTCAATTGGTTCCTGTACAAGATATCAAATATAAATCTCGAGAACAACATAATTCTTGCAGTTTAGTATGCTGCAGACTGTAGTAGAGCTCCAGAAACCAACAACAAAACAGAAAAATAAAAATGCATGAAACAAATGTATCAACTAATTAAGGAAAAAGAGTTTACTTTTGATGCAGGATTTAAATGCTTTATCACAGATTTAGCCCCGAAAAGGAACGCATCACTATCAGCTGTAATGCAAGCATCCACTAAACCTTCACTGTTCAACTGAGCACAAAGTGCTTCGGCCTCACCTACAGCTGTAAGAACAGGCATCCCCAGAAGATTGATAAGTTCCTGCAAAATAAGTGATTCGTTGACGATCTGCAGTATCATGCTATTGAAATCCTTGCTCCTAATAAGCGGATATTTTCACGTACCACACATTCCTCGACACACTTTACAAAAAACTTGTTACGGTCAACGGAAACGCCCTCTTCGACTACAGGAAGATCTTTCGTGTCAATGCCAGACGATCTGAAATACCGTGAAATCCTCGCTTGAGACTTCAGTGGAGATGGCTTTCCATCAACAATAAATACCGGATATGCTCCAAACTGTAAAAAATTTCGCAGCAAAAAACATAAGCACAACATTGTACTTCGTACTATACAAAAATCAATCAGTCCCGAAATCAAATTTCGCATCTTTCATTCATCAGACTTAACATCACAAATTCACATGATTCAAAGTTTCAAACCCCCTTTTTCAGAATCACAGAATTATGGAATTGATCAACCCAATTTGTATTTCTCCCAGTTTCATCCTCAACAAAAATACAATTAAGTATGAATTCAACCCCTTTTTCTAAAGGATTACAGTACAAACAAATACTTCTTACAATACTACATAACATGCATAAAAACTGGAAAAGATTGAACCTTGGGCAACAACAACAACTGTGTTAGCAAGAGGAGCATGATTATTTTCTGAAAGTTGATCTCCCTTGTGATGGGTCTATTCGTTACAAAGTTATAACGGGTCAAATATGAACCACATGCTACCTAAAGACAAAATCAAACTACATCGGGAATAACAAATGTTTCATCTTTATCTATTGAGCCGTAACAAGTTTGTGACAGATATGCTCGTCACAAACCAAAATTTGTGAATTTCAAATAACCCAAAAATGCAACAACAACAAATTGTAACAACAGCAACCCGAAATTGTAAAAACATCAACAACTAGATAATTGTAAAGCAATGATAAAATTGAAAATTGCCATGAAAATTGCAATGAAGAGAAAAGTGGGGGGAAGATTGGACCTTGGAGAAAAGATTGATAGTGCGAAAGAAAGTGAGCCGAAGATGAGGATTTCTGACATGGGAAGATTTAAGGGCAGTTTCATGTTGAACAATCCAATACGAGAGATCAACTGCAACTTTCTTGTTCCTCAGATAATCAAAACCCTCATGTTTTGCATAGGGTTTTAGTATTTCCCAGAAATTCCCTCCTACTCCCATTTATGATTTATTTCATCCCCCTTTGATGTTTCTATGATGATCAGTTTCGCAATTCAGTCCAGTATTGTGATGTTTTTGGTTTCGAAGTCTTCCCTAGTTGCATTACAATAAAGGGAATGATTCTTCCTGGATTTGAAGCTCGGATTTATTGTTCATAATAATTTCGTCTTAATTACGAGATTAAACATCTTCCAAAACCGTTAGCTCTGCCTATAAGGGTGCAAGCGCGAACTTGGATTTCGAGCCTATCGCCCACGGGCAGTTTACCAACATGGAATACTATTTGATCCGTTTTAAATTCAGAACGGGCATGTGAGCTTTATATAGTACTCCGTAATTGATTTGTGCTTCTGAAAAGCATAATGAAACTGGCAAATAAGAATTTTTTTTTCTATGTGTTAACCGTCAAAACTTTTTGCGAATCTGATGGTCGAACTAGAATGGTTTATTGGTTGTTCGATGCAATGGAATGGTTTGGATCAAAAGTTGTGTGGCCATCATGTTCAACAATAATATTTGGCAAAATGTCGTATAGGAGTATAAGACCGTCCTTTATAATAAGATCGACCCATAAGCCATAACAATATTGACCTAAGAATTAATTGATACGGAATAAAGTCATAATTAAGTCAAAACCCCTTTCCCACAAAACCTAACACACTAATTGCTCCATGTAGAATTTGTGTTTGAAGCAAATTGCTCCATATAAACATTTGGGTCAAAGTAGAAAACCACAAATCCAAACCCTCCATTCATTGATGAAAAAATTATGAACGGAGGGAGTAATACGGAGTAACTTCATAACATAAACACCTATAATCGAATAATGGATTACTTAGTAAGATTTCATAGATAGTTCATAATATAAACTTTATTTACTTTGCATTGTCATCAAAAATAATTACATGATAAACTAATAAAATCAAACCTAATACGAAGTAATTTAATTCAACACGATTATTGTCCACCTAAGCTTACCACTCGCCCCAATCATAATATTTCTCATAATCTTCATTAAGAATCGATTTCAAATATAACCCGTCTTCTTGCGCATACCACACACAATGTTGAAAATTACACTTATCAAAGAAGGAATGATCAACCCAAAACGTCCTATTATGAAGATGCCCTCCTTCCCATGACATATGACACCAATACTTGACCGTCCATTGTAAATTCAATCGAGTATCAAACTCAAACACTTCATTATGATCGAGTCGGTCTCCACCCTTGTCGATGTCCTTGGACCGACAATGCACGTCTAGGGTGTTATCCGGTGGCAAGTCGTTGACGATGTAGATGTGGAACTTGTGTAGAAACATTGCACCGTTTTTAGGGAATGGAATCACAGTTTCGTTGCTAAAAGGCGATGGTGATTCGTAATGTGCATCCTTTATTAGGGTACGGGTCAAAATTGACACGAGCATCACCAAGATTAATGAAACACCCACGAGCTCTATCATCTTCGACATTCTCACCAATTTCTGCATGTAAAAGAAAAAAAATTAGAAAAACGTAAAAGAATCTGTTGAATCAGACAGAGTAATATGCACACGCTAAGTTTAGACTTACTTTCAGAAGAAAAGAGAGGTGAATATCGAGTTTGTGATAAAATGCTTCAATATTGTTTGATTTTGGTGTATTTATAGTACTAGTAGTAGTTTACTCGTAGTTAACTACGTTTGATGAACCCTAGAAATTAAACATGGGCTTAGAAAATTTAAGATAATAATAATAAATTAGTAAAGATAACAATAAATTAGTATGAATAATATCTTATTTTTAACAGATTAATTAAAGGTTGGATATTTGGTTGCAGTCAGATTCCCACAAAAACAATCCAAAAAAAGTTATTTCAACAAATATATACTCCGTACTCCATATTACTGGTAGTATTTCGTTAAATAACTAATTAATACTCCCTCCGTTCCAATGAATTGTTTGCTTTTCCTTTTGACACCAAGGTTGAGGGAACCAATGAGGAAGTGATATGTAGAACAAAACTCATGAGAATGATCAAATTGCATATAAAAAACATTCCTAAAATAGAAAGGCAAACAATTCATTGAGACGTCCCAATATGGAATAGGCAAACAATTCATTGGGACGGAGGGAGTACTATGTAAATCCGTATTAATTTGATCTAAATCAGTAAATCTTTTTAAATACTTCAGAGTATAAAAGAGTCCAATCAAAGAGAAGGAATAATAATGAGCCAAAAACTTAGTATCGAGGGAAAATATAGAAGCGAGATTCGAACCAGTGATCCATTATAAGCCGAGCGGATCTGTTGTCCCATTTTTGTGTCCCAACATCAACAAATATCATCACTGGTTGATGTGTCATCTAGTGTAGGGTGTGGTACACAGAATGAGACACAAAATGGGACGCGAGATTATTGTAACACATCCGCAATGAATTGAAATACATTTAATTAAACCAAACTAAACTGAATCGTAAACTAAACTAAACTGAATCGAGTTAAACTGATTAAGATGAAATTTATTAGACCGACCGACTGAACCGAATCGAGTTAAACTTCACTTGTCAATCGGTTATCCCATTTATTTGGATTTGGATCGAACCAACATGATTTTTGTCTTTTCCTGGCCCACGAACCGAACATGCGAGTTAACTAATCGGTTTACGATTGGCTTCGCAATTGGTTTTCAATCGATCATATTCCATCTTCATCCCAAATCTCAATTACTCAAAGATCAATCAAACCCAGAAAAAAAAAATTCAGAACCAAAGTTTCAACCTTTCTTCTTCATCCAATCTCTAAACCCTAAAAGATTCGATCTTTATACTTTGTACACCACAAAATTCTGATTTGATTTGATTAATTGATTGATTTGATTGATTGAATTGATTTGATTGAAGTTCAATCCAATGTCAATGGAGGAATCGTCAGATCAAGAAATCCCAGAAGGGACATTGCAGAACATATTGGACCAAGATACCCTGAAATGGGTATTTGTAGGTGGAAAAGGAGGAGTTGGAAAGACAACATGCAGCTCAATTCTGTCAATTTTGTTAGCTAGTGTTAGACCTTCTGTTCTTATTATCTCTACTGATCCTGCTCATAATCTTAGTGATGCTTTTCAACAACGCTTTTCCAAGAGTCCTACCCTTGTTAATGGCTTCACCAATCTCTTTGCCATGGTAACAAATCCCTAAAAATCCCTTCTTTTTTCTTGGCTAGCTGTTATTTTTTCAATTTGGTAAGTTTGTGTTTGTTTTTTTACGGTTCAACAAAGCGCGCACTTACTTGCATTATAAGGGGATTCGAACCCCTATTAGTGAATTGGGTTGGATTGAGGTTGAATAGTAAAACTTAAAAGGTTGGGTCTTTAGTGAAATGTGGAGATTCTGGGTGTTTGGGGTTTGATTGTGGATGTTTTGGTTGGTGAATTTAGAGTGGAATTGTGTTTTTTGGGTGTAAACCATCTGGTTTAGTCTAAATTCGAGACGGGTAGGATTATAAGAGTGGTAAAGCTATAGTTTATGAGTTTTAAAACAGATGCGTTCCAATAGCTTAACCCCAACTCCTAACCTTATCGGTTGATCCAAGTGTTCATGGATATTTAGAGTGGAATTGAGGAAATGTGGTGCTTCGACGACTGTGTTTGTATTGATTGACATTTAGTTGTGTTGCATTAGTGTATTGGTGAATTGTGTGTGCTTCTTTTATTGTGAAGTAGTACCAATCGATGCAATTCTCGTTATGGATCATTTGGAAGTAGTGTGTGTGCTTTTAGCCTAGGTTAGATGTTGAATTATATACCCTTTTGTTGAAAGTTCATGATAAGTGTAATTAGGGTTCCCAAAGCGTAAACACTCAAGGTTGAGTGATTCTCTGAGTCTGTCTGACGAATGCATTGGTGTGGTTTTACTCTTAAGGAAGTTTGTGAGGCCAAATATCAAGCGGTAGTATATTGAGCTTGTGAGAGGATATATGAACTATGAAGCATAGAAATTAGAGACGATTTTGGTTGGCCAAACGATGACAAACGAAGATGATACATTTGCTTATAGGAAACTGAAGTTACTTCATGATGCCAACTTTTGCCGATTATTTTTATTCTTGATGTCTTATATGAAATGTTTTAGACTTAATGTTGTCGGCATGTGTTCTCTTGCAGGAGGTGGATCCCACAGTAGAAAATGATGATGTTTCAGGTGAGGGGCAAGATAATTTTGTATCTGAACTGGCAAATGCAATTCCTGGGATCGACGAAGCCATGAGTTTTGCTGAAATGCTTAAGTAAGAATGTTTTTATGATTATATTTTGCTCCCCTTGTTGTTGTCGGAGTGTTCGTGCCATTGCTTCTTTGCTGAAGGGCTAATGCGAAGGCTTATATTTATCTACCTGTTTGCGCAGACTGGTGCAAACAATGGATTATTCTGTGATAGTGTTTGATACAGCTCCCACAGGACACACGCTTCGCCTGTTGCAGTTCCCCTCCACATTAGAAAAGGGTCTAACAAAAATGATGTCATTGAAGAATAAATTTGGGGGCCTATTAAGCCAGGTATGTTTAGTTTTAACGATCCTTAATTGAAGTTGCTCTGAGAATTGCAACATTCTGTTTCACTATAAAACGAAGCGCACCATCATAATCTAGATTCTAGAAACCGAGAATGTGTTTTTCTTTCTCTCGACTGGAAACGAAAACAAAATTGATGTTGCATGTCCGACAAATACTAATGACTGTTGATATTTGCCCTAGATGACCCGCCTTTTTGGCGTTGAAGATGAATTTGGTGAAGATGCAATTCTTGGCCGACTTGAGGGCATGAAAGATGTAATCGAACAAGTAAATCAGCAGTTCAGGAATCCAGTAAGATCTCTTGTTCCCTATTTTATTCTACTGCTGGTGTTCAACTGTTCATGCATTCAACAAAGTATGCTTTTACATATTTTGTGTAAATGTGATCAGTTCCAATTTTATTGCAGGACTTGACAACCTTCGTGTGTGTCTGCATTCCGGAGTTCCTTTCACTTTATGAAACAGAAAGATTGGTTCAGGAACTTGCAAAATTTGAAATCGACACTCATAATATCATCATTAACCAAGTACTATTTGACGATGAAGGTACTATTTTCTAACTTTGATTGGAATTGTGGTTATGTTGTCCACTTATCCCTGGTTAAATCGATGATTATCTTAATATCTTCTGCTGGCGTGCTGGTAATTTTAGTCGTCGATTCAAAGCTACTTAAAGCAAGAATGCGAATGCAAGAGAGGTATATCGATCAGTTCTACACGTTGTACGAGGACTTCAACATTACCAAATTGCCCCTGATGTCCGAAGAGGTATGCATGCACGTCTTCAGAGTCACCGTTTTTTACTTGATGTGACATCGACAGACACTGATTAATCTGGTTTCCATTTCACAGGTGACTGGATTACATGCATTGAGGACGTTTTCCTGTCATTTCCTTAAATCTTATAAACCGGCAATTGAGAAGGGATCCATCGAGGAGTTAGAGATGAGGATCATCGAATTGAACCGACGGCTGAAAGAGGCTGAGGATGATCTCGACAAACTACGAAAGGGCAAGCAGAAGGCGTAACTTGTTGCTTCGCTCTGTTTATTAGAGATTTTCATTATGTGTACCCTCGACTATTTCGTTTTCTCACTTGTACTTGTTCCTTTTTTTTGAAAAATAGTACTTTATTTACTGTCGATAACTCTTGGCTATGAGTTTAGAAATCGTAAAAGTAAGACACTTTTACTTTTTTACTGCTTAAAGTTTATACATTTGTGATTAATTACTGCACTTATGATTTACTTGAGGACCTTTTGGTTCATGGGTTTCCCATAATTTATGGAATAGTTGTAGAAAGATTGAATTTTTTTTAGTGTACTTATGAGTACTCCAGGGCTCATCCTCTTTTTTTTGCCAATAAGAAATTACTCCGTATTTTTTTATGACAAGTCAATTTTTTTTTACCTTTGACTAAAGTACTTTTCACAAATAATAATAATAATAATAATAAAAAATTAGACGGAAGGAGTATTTTTGGAACACAAATACTTGTATGAGACGATCTCACGGTAAGTTTATTGTGAGACGGTCTCATATACAAGTTAGTTATTTTTATTAGTATTATTTTAATTCTATTAATATGTTTCAAAATAAGTTATCGTGAGACGGTTTTATAGGTTGGATTGCAACTTAACAACAAGCTTGTTGAGATGGCCGAGTTGGTCTAAGGCGCCAGATTAAGGTTCTGGTCCGAAAGGGCGTGGGTTCAAATCCCACTCTCAACATTCTTCTCCTTTTTGTTTTCTCCTTCTCCAATCGGACCAATCGTTGTAGCGCTCGGGTCGCGTTGCCCACATCCGTTTCACCTTCCTGTCGTCGTTTTGGTATGGACATCAACTTTCCACCTTTTGTTTTAGCTTCAATGTTGGAATTGATATTGCATCATGATTCGATTGTGATTACGAAACAATAGAACCCTAATCCCTAAATCCCTCTTCATGCTTCAATTTTGGTGGATTCATTGAAATGGCACCATTTAAGAAGCAAAAGAAGTCCGCCATAGTCGATTTCATGGGCTGTAGAAACCTGAGTCCTAAGCATAAGACGACATGGAAGCAATTACATGATAGGACTGTGATGGTCACTAAGTTCATTGACACTGACGCTCTTACGCTGCTCGGCTTTCGTGACGAGGTGAAGGAATTGTTAGGTAGAATTGGTTTGACAAAATTTTACGATTTGCGTGCCCCGACTTTTAAACGTTACACCTTGGAATTCCTGTCCACCCTAGAGATACAGCGTGCCCATGATCCCCCTATGATCACGTTTCATCTCGAGAGCGAAGCTGACTGTCGGGTACTCCGGATTGGCTTGATGTCTTTCTGAAAATTTGTGAGAAACATCAGAAGGAAGGCTGCGTCTGGGAATATTCCGTTGGGGGGTATGGTTACGTTGTTGGCACAAATAGTTCCTCTCACCGGGGAAACTTCTATTAGTATGAAGTTTATGGAGGGGATGTGATATGCTTGTTCCTACGCCTGGTGATGGTGCTTTTATTTGGACGTTAGGGACTTCTCATCGTCATTACTTATGTTTGCCACGTCTGGATGGGAAGCCGTTACCCTTGGGTCCCACTCCTGCGGAGTTTTTACTTCCTTTTGACTCCAATGTTCCTAGGCCGGCTCGTGCAGTTAGGACACCAACACCTTCTGATGTTGAGCCGGTGAATCCTTCTGATTGGGAGAGGTGGGCGGAGTGGAGGGAGATGATGGAGGATAGGCAAGAGGAGATTTTGGTTAATACTCGTCTATCGGCTGAGGTGAGTCGGTGTATGAACCAATTCTATATGAAGAAGTATCCAGGAGAGTATTCTGAGCCATCTGCGGAGTTTTATGCTGAGGTTGCAGCTAGAGAGCAAGCGCGATCAGCTAGGAAGAGGGTACGTGAGGCCAGGTCACATGTCGCTGACTCCTCATCCTCCTCTCGTTCTTGATATCTTGAGGTAGTTATTCCCTGGGAATCTCTTCCTCTGATTTATCGTCTTCCCATTTCAACTATGTGTCGTTTAAGCGTAGGGTAGAAAACTCGCGATTCGTAGCTGGTTTGGAGATAAATCAATACCATTAAGGCAAAATTAATTCCAGATAAATCATGATTTGTTATCTATTAAACATCCTTATAAACCTTAATTTTTTTTAAGAATACAGTTAAATTTCCCTTCCCCAATAGATAATAACAAGATAAATCAGTACAATAATTATAAAAAAGTGCATATCTTCAACATGAAGCAACTCTGGTTCCTCAAATTATGTGTAGTGTGGAACCAAAGAAGAAGAATGTCAATCTTGAAACTATTGATAAGTTACTGCAATGGGACTTCTCACACTATATCCTCCACCCACCCAAACCAACGATCCAAATGCTGAAGTACCCCTGGTCGTTACTTTCGTTCCTAATCCCGTAAAAGTCACCTTGTAAGACAGTTTTTCACCCTGTGCCTTAAACTTTAGGATCTTAGGCTTAACAACAACCTTAACATCCTTCGGCTTCTTTACTATTACATTGTATGTAATCGCTGAAGTTCCGACATTCGTCACTGTTCTTTTGAAGGTAAATCTAGTCTTTTCTGGTCTGCCAGGCTCGATAATAACAGCAAATGAAGGGTAGTTTAGGTCTCCAGGCTGAAGTCTTACACCCTTTTCTGTACTTGGGCAGGTGTAGTTCTTCCTAGCCAAAATACTGACCTGTGCATTAGTGTAACTGATGCTGCATAAGTACTGTAAGTAGTCTTCAGTTGTAATGTCATAAACTAGGCCTGGATCCGAAGCCATTTCGGGGTTCACGTGGCCTGAACCGAATGCAAACGGGGTTGCAAACTTGGTACTGTTGGATTTGAATGTATCTGAAATGAGATGACCGCGATTGTCGTGAGTGTAAGCTGATGTCATTATAGCAGATTTTATTGCAGCTGGCGACCAATCTCGATGAACTGATTTTATCAATGCTGCGATGCCACTTAGATGAGGACAAGACATTGAAGTTCCCGAAATTATATTGAACATAACCCGTCTTTTGTCACTTTGCAGCTCAGTAGGGGGTGTGATTGGAGGCCATGCTGCTAGAATGTTAACCCCGGGTGCTGTTATGTCAGGCTTAATGACATTCGAGTCAACCAGGCTCGGACCTCTGGATGAGAATGCAGCCACCACTGGTGCTCTTGCACCGTATGCTGTCCCGAAGAAATATATGGAGGCTGACAGGTTTTTGTCGAGCATGTAGTCGGATTTTATGGTCTTGGCAGCTGAGGCACCAAGTATAGTTGCTGGTAACACGTGAGCGTCGACAAAAAGCTCTTCACCTTCACTAGGTGTGTTAAGTAGTAGCATTCCAGCTCCTCCCGCTGATTTCACCACAAACCCCTTCTCTGTTCTGCTGTTGAAACCTCGGTCACAAAGGACAATCTTGTCTTTCACCAGGGTGGGCGATAACGTCCCATTTAGACAGTACTGCGCCAGGATCCGTCCTGCTGTTTCTTTGTAAACAAGTTTCAGTTGCTTGGTTCTTTTAACACCAAAGTAAAGAGATGCGCCCTTAAAGGATTTGCCATTGCTGAGCTTGACTTTAGCAGGGAATGTCCTGTCAATGTAACTGGCCCCGACTGTCATCATCCATGGTGCCATGTTGCCTACAGTTGAAGGGATAGGACCTGAATTTCCTGCAGAATTTGACATGAAAACTCCCTTTTGTGTTGCACCTAAAGCGGCTATCGCCATGCTGTCTCTGTAGTAAGGCCTCGGGAGACCTCCGAGAGACATTGAAATCACATCTACACCATCAGCTACCGCTTGGTCAATGGCCGCCAGTATATCTGAACTAGCACAGCCACCTTGCCAGCACACCTTATATGCTGCTATTCTCGATGTGAACCTGTGTTGAAGTCATATAGCTAGCTTAATGTATGCACTAATAACTAGATTACCAAAATTAATAACTTCCTCGGCACAGTACTTTAGGCCTTGTTCTTTCTGGATGAAATGGGCTGAACTAAATTAAAATGAACTAAGTGAGTGAATTGACTAAAAAAACAATGCAATAGTTCAGTAGTCTAGTAGAACAAAAAAAATACCTCATACCACTGGCAGTACCCAAGGCATTTCCGAAGAGGTTTGCACCAGGAACCACAGTTCCTGCAGCAGTGGATGCAGTGTGAGTCCCATGGCCATTCGAATCCCTGGCTGATCGATACTCTTCGGTCTCATTGATTTTGCCGTTGATCGCCTCGTACCCTTTCAGGAAAGCCCTTGCACCTATAATCTTCTTGTTGCAGTTAGAATTCGAGAAATTTGTACCTTTCTCACAAGTACCCTTCCAGTGTGGGGGAACCCTAGACAGTCCCTTATCGTTAAAACTGACATGCTCAGGCCAAATTCCTGTGTCAAGGACACCTATTACGACATCAGTCGCCAAACTGGTCTCGTTCCATAACCCTCGACCAAATTCCAGCCCTAGAAAATGGGTTGTGTACGTGGTGTGCAGGTTTAGCATGTCATCAGGGACAACAGAGAGGACACCATCAGTATGAGTCAGAGCGCGGTGCTGTTGACTGGTGAGTTTAGCAGCGAAACCAGTCATAGTCGTTTCATAGGTGTAGAGAAGCTCAGGAGCTAATGCTTGTTCATCATCTTCGATCTCATGGGGTGTTGTTTCTGTGATAGAGCTTAACATTGCTTCATATCGTTTTTGAGATTGACCCTTTAGAATCCCGACTTGAGAATCATCAGTGTGGATTATGTATGTTCTTCTGTCAGCAGCTAAGATAGCCGACATTGTCGTGGCCAGAATCAGTAGGATAAACGACAGTGTCCTGGCCGCTGCCATATTCTCCTGAATACAAAAACACTGTCAAATAATGCAACTAGAAACTGTAATAACAGCTCAGACAGTTAATGTAACAATACATGTACTAAGTGAAAAATTACTGTCATGAACTAAAAACAGTAATAAGATTTCAGTCAGTAAAATAGTACAGTAAATGTAATTAACAAAGCATGAAGTGAAATTACTGCAACTGGTCTTACTGAAACTTTCAGAAATTCATATGAACAGCATAATAGTTGAAACAACAGTTGATTTTTATTTACCTTTCACTGTCAATGCACACCAAGTAAGAGGGGGTAAAAATGTTCAGAAGTTTGTAACATAAGAGATTAGTATATATAAGCAAAGATATGCAGAGGTGAGACAGGTCTAATGTGTAGACTGTAACTGTAAGCTAACTGCAGGAATTAATGATGTTGTTACATTTCCTTTTTTAGGTAAGAAAGGTGATTATTTTAGAAGCATAAATTGAGACTATCTTCCTTAATTAGAAAGGTACACCAACTGAAATAGTACAATAAATGATAAAAAGTAAGTCAAGTGTAGACACTTGTGGTGATCTTAATGATAGTGATTAGTGAGTTTGATGCTGTCTATAATGTAAGGATTAATAAATCGGTTTTCTAACATGTACCCTTACGACACACACGAGTAGAGTAGATATGAGTTAATATCTCAATTTCTTGTGGCTTACTGACGTATGCTGATCGGGGTCAGGCTGATTTGGGTCGAGTGGTGTTGGGTTATGATTGGTTTGGGTCAATTGATTAATTTCGGGGGCTAACCTTATTGGGTGGGGTCCGCTTTGTCGGGTTTCGGACACACATGATGATTGACATCATATGTTGATATGCATTGGTCAATTATGATTTCAGTCTACACATACCATCCACAATGATGCAAGAGTCTACATACATTAGAAGCACTTGCTTTGAGTAATTTCTAAGGATGGATATCAAAGTGCAGTCCAAAAACAGACATGACATGATGCTTTTTCACTCTTAAGCAATACATTCCCTGTCAATTTCTGACACTACCTAAAAAAAACTAACTTATGGACTCAAAACACCGTCCCTTGCGTACTCACAAATTCTTGCTTAAGATTGACTTTATCCGTTTTGCCAGCAAAACGGATATATAGGTTTGATATGATAAGGGTAATTGTCTAACATTTCATGATTTTATTGCTATTTTACAGGAAAAAGCCTTTCATAAGTGGATTACCAAACAAAACGATCCGATCAGAAAAGGAATTAGCAAACAGAACGATCCGTTTTAACTGTTAACATTAAGATGATGATGATGATGATGATGATGATGATGATGAGTCCAAGTGGAGTATGGTTAAATACACAAACTTCACTTTGAAGTCTGGTTATAGTTATAGCTCACATTTGATAGATTTTCCTTGCTTTTGGTTGAAGAACAAGTTCCAAAATGGATAATATTGGTGGATTCAATGAGTAGTATGTATAATCAACTTTAGGGACCAAAAACAGATTTTTAATCTAAACCCGACTCACCAATTTAAGTAATTTAACTGACCACCTCAGAAAAAAAAACATTACAACATGATCGATTTTCATTGTCTGATCTCAAACAATCTCTTCGTGTTTATAACAAAAGGAAATGTTGCATAAATCTTGCTTCCTTAGCGCCCGTTTGATACCATAGACAGGAGAAATTGTCTGGTAGTTGGACATTTTCGTTGAAGTTAGCTAAATTACGTCGTCTTACATCTTGCAGGTCCCAAGAGTTGGAAGTAAGTGTGAATTTAACCTATAAGATTCACGATTGTACAAGTCGACTAAATGAACGTGTTAGATCAACAAGTATGTATAAACGTAAGTTCAGCCTACATTAATATACGAGTATGTCATGATATAATTAATTACAGTCAATTATAGGAGACAGTTTCATGATGTAAGACCAAGACGTACGGCCCCTTTGTATGGACCGTCTTACTGTATAATTTGTATGGTTATTATTGTCTATAACCTATAAACAACAATAGGACTTCTAACAGCATGACTAGAACTTCTCCAAATAAGAGAAGCTGACAACATTCTTACACCTAAATCAGGGCTAGCTTTCACCACAACCTTGAACCCCCTCACTTGAGACACCCGAGTGAAAGTAAGACTCGAGGGTGTGACCGTGATGTCCACGCCTTTAGGAGCCCTAACCGTGGCATTGTACACCGAGTGTGACGGGCCCACATTGGTGACCCTTCTTCGAAACACACCGACTGTAGGACTTGGGTGTTTGTTTTTCATGCTCAGTTGCATTGTAGGGTAGTTGAGGGCGTCATAACCGAATGTAGGGATCATGGATTTGCAGTTGATGGATTTTGAGCCGACCAGGACGGATAATGAGGTTCCGTTGTAGCCCTCCCGGCATAGGAACTGAATGTAGGTTAACTCGTCCATGTCGTAGACTAAACCCGGTGTCACTGCTTTTAGTGGGTTCACTTGACCAGCGCCGTAAGAAAATTCAGCGTCTTTGTTGATCCTTGAGCTCATTGGCCTTGCTGTTGAATTCGGATTAGCCAAGTTTAGTCATCACAATTCAATACTCAAACGGGTCAACCGGGTCAGGTCAGGTCATTTTAGGGTCAAGCTTGAATTGGGCTAACCGGGTCAAACTCAGATTTTTAGTTGGGGTGTCAGGTGAGGTCTGTTTTGCCAGGACAAATCGGGATTTAGTAGTTTTAAAGATAGGCTCTGAAATTTCGATAATTTAGACATGGTTAAGCGGTTGCATATATACCAGTAGTGAGGATGGCAGATCGAATAGCAGCAGGGGACCAATTGGGATGGAACGACTTGACATAGGCGGCAACTCCGGCAACATGGGGACAGGCCATTGAAGTTCCTGACAACAGATTAAACTTTGCATGTTGGGTATCGCCTTTGAGTCCAGTCAGAGACCTCAATGGGGTAAATGCTGCCAGTATATCAATTCCAGGTGCCGCAATATCTGGCTGCATCAATCAATTACAGGTATCAAATTAATATCAACATCACCTTTAACGTTTTCATTGGGATGATTCATCTAATATGGTATCAGAGTCAGCGTGACCAGTGATCACCTTGAGAAGTCTGAGTGATCCAGGATTTGGACCACGAGACGAGAATGAACCGATAAATGGAGCTGAAACCTTAACTTCCTTGGATTTGTATACTGTTGCTGAAGGTGTCCTGCCATAACATAGAAAACAGTCAAGTTTTTTTTACATTCTATAAACATGCACTACAACAACAGTAAATCAAATGTTTTTTTACCTTGTTGAATGGATATATTCATCAATGTTTTCACCAACAGTGGAATTGACCACAGTACCAGGTGCCATGAAAACCATAGCAACATCCAAAAACCTAGGGCTTGAAACAATGGCACCAACGCCTCGGTTTTCCTTCACCACTGACTCAACTCCCCAGTCCTGTAGTCTACACAGAACGATTTTTCCGTTCACCTTGGTAGGGCTCATCGAGTTTTCCAGGCAAAACCTTATTAATCAAAACAAGAATCGCGCTATAATTAGTTTTCCAGCTTATGATTTTACCAGATAAACTAATTACATTTACAATAATACACGTTACGATTGTATTATTAGTAGAGAATTTGAGATTAAAGGAGTACCTTGCACTACCTTTGTCTTCTGAATTTTTGGCTACGTCCTCTCCACTAACCAAATCATATGATTTCCCGTTTGTTTCGAACAAATCAACCCCAATTCCCTGATCGATCAACCAGCACACCCAAAAATGAAACAAATCAATCATATAAAACTTCATCATCCATGCATCTTTTAAGTTTTAACACATTCTCGTCTTTTGGTGAACGACATATTTTATGTTTAAAGAAGTGACATGTCCAAATATGTTTGCTTACGAGATTTAGACTCAAGTCATAACTATCACCTCTCGTAATTTTACCAGCTAAATTGTTTTTTTAACAAAACACGCACCTAGTCACGTTACAATATAAGGGGAGAGAGATTCGAACCTGATACCTGACCATAAGACATCTCGGTACCAGCTAAATTGGTTGAAATGTGCAAAACAGAGAAACTTTATTTACCTCGAAACTCTTGCCATTACCAAGCAAAACTCGACTGCGAAACCCACGATCGGTCCCACTAGCAGCAACAGTCAACATCCACGGCGCGTGATTCGTCACACTCCCACCAGAGGGCCCGTCATTGCCAGCGGACCCCACCGTAACAATCCCCTTCCTCATGGCATGGAACGACCCAATGGATATGGAGTCAGACACGTAGCTCGGGGAGGGCCCACCAATGGAGATGCTGATGACATCGACCCCGTCAGCGATGGCGTGGTCAAAGGCGGCCAGTATGTCCATGTCGGAGCACCCGGTGCTGACCCAGCACACCTTGTAGGCGGCTATGCGGGCCCCAGGGACGGCCCCTCGAGCGGTCCCTGATGCCAGCCCCCAGAGGCTGGCGTTGGTGACGTGGCCGCCTGCGAGGGTGGAGGATGTGTGGGTCCCGTGGCCTTCAACGTCGGTTGGGGAGAGGATGTCGGCTGGGTCTTTGGTGCCGTCTAGCTTGAAGTAGCTCGCGCCTATTACTTTCCTGTTAGGCGGGAAAGTTAGTTAGGTAGGGAGGCAGTCGGTTACTCAGTTGGGATAGGGTCGTTAGGGTGTCCACATTTTGTACCAAGTAATCTCATAATAATAATTACTCTATAATATAAATTAAAAAAATTAAATTACAGATCGATTAAAAATTACTCCACTTTATAAAGAAAATTGTATGACCTTGTTAACGTAAACTAGATGAGATTTATATGAATTTTTACACAGATACGGAGTACATTAAAACCTAACTGATTTACATGATTGAGAGATCGTCTCAGGTTGAATTTTGCTTGTATGACGTAACTAATTAAACAATTAGAAATTAATTAATGTACATAACAGTACTTTCTTATGTTAGAGGTCTAATATAATGCTAAGATTAACATAAGACAATCTCATTTGAGATTTTTTGATTTATTTTACAACGCTTTAAAGAGTGTCCTTCACTAAATTTTTGGCATGTTGTCCTTGTCTAGATCGATCATTTAAGACAAATGATTAATTAAGACGAATTGAATGCTAATTTAATTACCTAATAATTCATCCCATAGAATTAATAGTTACGTGTTTCATCATGATAAACAATTGCATGATATGCCTATGTTCCAAAAATAAACAAATTGAGCAAATAAAAATTACTTGTTGCATCCGGAGAAATTAGCATGGCGGTGTGTACAACTTCCCTTCCATTTAGCCGGAGGCGGTCCAAACCCATCGTCTTTGAAGCTCTCCGATTCAGGCGTAATTCCTTATAAAACATGTAATATAATGAAACATTACTCCCTCCGTCCCAATGAATTGTTTGCTTATTCCACATTGGGGCGTCTCAATGAATTGTTTGTCTTTCTATTTTAGGAATGTTTTTTATATGTAATTTGACCATTCTTATGAGTTTTGCTCCACATGTCACTTTCTCATTGAATCCTTACCCTTGATGCCAAAAGGAAAGACAAACAATTCATTGGAACGGATAGAGTAATAATTTAGATAGGATGGACTAAGCTGAAAGCGGTCTAAAGTAGTGTCAACAAAGTCAAAACGACACAGTCTCACACAATAGTTACATCATATGAAGAACAAACCTGTGTCGAAAAGAGCGACAATGACGTTGCTTTCGGTCTTGAGTGATCTCTTGGCTGATAGAGGGAACCCTACAAAATCCCATGACTTTGTAGTGTGCAACTTATGATATCTATTCTCATACATCCATAGCACCTCATCCATGTCTTCAATTCAATAACAACAAATTAAAATTGTAAGTTATTATCTCAATCATTTGTTTAATTTAATTTTATTAGGACGAATATTATAATTAAAATTAAATAAATTACTGAAGTATGAAATATTAAGTGTTAGTAGGTACGAACCAGATAATGTTTGAGCTTCATGTTTTGATAGCCTAGCTGCAAATGCATTGAAGCTCCTATGATAACTATGGACGATTGATTCTTTTGCCTCTTCCTCACTAATCAAATCGTATTAAAATAAATTACCGAGTTTTAAATTAATTACGTTTTTAACTGATTCAACAATATACAGACTTATAGAATTTATAATAAGTACTCTAATCTGTACTTATACGATATTTCTTATATACGCGTTGGACATTTAATTATAGTACGGAGTAGTAACTAATAATCCTTCAAATGAGAAATTTCTTGAAGGGAATTAATATTTTTTTTATTTTTATTTTAAATATTTTGACCAACTAACCTTCCTTTAATATAATGAAGTATGCTTAAATGCGCTTGAATTGCAGAAGTTTTATCTGGAGGGAGCTGATCGCCCAAGTAAACGATGTAAAATTCCTGCATAATACACATGATCATCAGATTATCTGATTATTATATATGGAGTATAATAATGAAACTAAAAATTTCACAGATCCTTGTTTATTATTGTGACGGAAATATATATCATTCATACGGTAGTAGATATAGATAGGTGATCATTTTTTACTAATATACCGTAGACATTCTACTAGCATATATATGAGTGACATTTGATCGCCCTGTTACGAAAATATTTACCACAAGGAATATTAACCGTAAATAAATAAATTAGTCGTATTACATACCTTTTGGTTAATCGGATTGGTGGCTAAGACAATGGATATGATGGGAATGAAGAAAACGAAGAAAGAGAGAATTTTGAGAGATAATTTGCATTGAGGTCGCATGTTGAGACTTGAGAGGAGAATGAATGAATGAAGATGGTAATCTGTGTCGTCTATGCTAAAAGACGACATGCATGCATGGTTTAATTATTATTTTGTTTAAAATTTCATAAACCAATGAACATACACTAAACTTGCAGCAAACACTTAACACTTCTTACCTTTCAATGCAAGTCACTTTGCTTCAACCGAATTTATCATTATCATTATTTTCATTATTAATTTATTAGTATCATTATTATAGCCCTAATTCCTAGGGGTAAGTAAGGCTATATACTACTATGAATTATGAAATAAGTGCATTATTGGATCTTCAATTTCACACTTCATAATTTATTTTATTTGCTTCTATTGTTACATGATAATGACAATAATAAATTGAATACATTCAAAATATTTTTCATCGATAATCAAATGTACTGAGTAAATTCTAAAAAAAATTGAACGTACGCCATAATGAATACGAGGGTGTTGGAACGGATAATAATTAGGTCGAACTTATCTTATACTCTAACTTAAATAAGTATAGGGTTTGATTTGAAATGGGTAGAATTGGGGATTAGTACGTACTCCATATCGTGTCCAGCAAATAGAGAAACGGAAAAAAAAGGTATTGAACGAAAGTTGAGCACGATGACCTAAGTCGTATACTCGTATATGAGTACCAATATTAACTCGACCCAAAAACTCGACTCATAATTGCGGACTTACAATTGACGATTTAGTTTGTCTGATATAAATTACAAGCATGTACTTTTTTCTACGCTGATAAGTGATAATATGGGCCCATTGGGCCGGTTCACGTTATTTTTGGTCCAGACCATCCAGGAATTCCGGTCCGAGATTTTTGGAGATCCAGTCTCCAAATTTGTCATTTATATTCGTTTTGGATCGATGATCACCCCTAGTCAGCTCATGTCTCCTGCGTTATACTATGTGCATTACATAAAGACTCGAAGCATAGATGGATAAGAGATTGGTGAGTTAATTTTAAATGATTAGTAGATCTGAAAAGCTGTAATTAGAGATCCAATGTTACGGAAGTCATCATGCGTTTAGTCGGCTCTATATTCTTTTGTTTCCATCTCATCTCATAATATTATACCTAATCTCACATGATGATTATTCTCACAAGATTTATTTGTTGATGATGAGTACAATGTATAGACCCTTGATCATAGTGTAGCCATTGCAATAATGTTACACTTTGACTGTTTGTGTGACTATTATTAGTCTCATTTCGTTTTTGATAATCTTTAATTTTACGATTAAGAATGTTCACCAGTCTCGGAGAAATTAGAGATCGAACCACCCAAAAATCCAATCTCGGGAAAAAAAACGATTGGGAGACAGCCTAGACTGGACTGGACACAGCGAATTAGGTTTGGTTTAATCCAACTGGTAGGGTAAACTGGACTTCACCGATTGAATATTGTCATGATTTTATGAAACCCTGGCCAAAACCACACGAATAGATGTTTGGGTCGGTGAGGACGGACTGACTACTCTGAGCTGATAGATTTCACTTTTTGACAACCTATATCCACAATTAAATTCTTCGGTTAACTATATGGAATTAAACTGGTACAGTTTATACATACATAAAAACATGTTATACATCATATAACGATCTTATATATCAGATCAACCGGTTAATCAATTCCTCAAAGCTTGTTAGCTATACGGAGCATATCTGTTTGGTCTTAACCCCAACTCAAGCTTAAGAGGGGATATTGATATAAGATTAAGGGGGCGTTTGGTTGGTGAAGGGGAAAGGGAATGAAATCAAGAAAGGGTATGGAAAGGAAAGGAAAAGGTTACCCTTTGATGTTACATGTTGTTTGGTTGCAAAAGTAAGAGAATCAGAAACAATTACAGGTCAGATATGAATACGAGTCATTGAGTCCAAATTTGGTCGAGTTATATGAGTCATAATTCGGGTTATGGTGGGAAATAATTTTCGACGTCTTTCTTTTTACCAATTAAAAAGTTGGATTTTTTTCTTCTATTAAGTATGCTGCTATTAAATTAATTACACCCTATTTAAAATTTAAAAATTGTTTAAAAAAACTACTTGTATAATATTTTACAATTATTTTATTGATAAATGATACTCTTATAAATTTTATTTTTTAAATTATTTTTATAATTTATCATGTTAACCTTGATAACTTTTTAATTATTATTTTAAATATAATAAATTAACGGGTCATGTCTCATTATCTCAAGTTCGGATCAAATGGGTCATGGGTCAAAAAATATGGGTCTTGACTCTAAAATAAATGGGTCAAGTGGGTCGAGTCAAAATTTAACGGGTTTGGTGACGATGATGGTGAGACTAGGTAATGGGTAATGATCCAAACCCTTGGGGGTGAGGGTAATGGAGATAGAAGGGTTAGGGGTAATGGAGAGGAATGAATGAGGGAAAGGGAATAGAAAAAATGATGAAACAAACAACAACAAAGGGAATGAGAAAGATTGTTTCTCTTTCCCTTTCCTGTAGACCCCAAACCAAACGCCCCCTAAGTTAGTTAGAAAGTTAATTAAGAGTTGGTTAGAGTTAGTTATTTTAGTTAGCTCACGTAACTAGCTTAGCTTAGCCTATGTATACACTAATTAATGTTCTTATACAAATACTAATATCGATCTCATTTACTAATACACAATACATCAAGTAAAACTTTAGCCATAATCCAAAGATTTACGAGTAATTAAGAAATGCGCTGCCATTATCATTTACTTTGTCTTTGGCTAATATCAAAGTTTATTTGGACTAATTATATAGATTATAGAAGACCAATTAAGTCAAGTAATCAATATTTAAAAAAACTAAAAAAAAAAAAAGGGGTGTTAATACACGTGCAATTGATTAGGTGTTCACATTTGACTCCCATGATTTATAACCTTATATATGTAATCCATCGAAAAAATTTTCAAAATAATGCTCTTAAATAAACTTATTATCGTTTCGGGTCGGATTGAAAACTAATTAACAAAATGGGGCTCTAGGAGGTTCGGAGTGAGGGTCGTGTTTAGGCGGAGCAATCCCGCCATTAGAAATGGCGGGTTTTTGAAATAATAAATTTCCGAAAAAAAAAAAAAAAAAACTCTTAAACCCGCCATTGGGAATGACGGGTTATTGAGCACTAACCCGCCACTCCCAATGGCGGGTCAAGGTGAATTTTTTTTTTTAAATGAGCAAGGATAAGATTATATAAATGTAGTAAACTATTAAGGCATCAATTGTAGTCTAGTGGTAAGGAGTCTAACCTCTATCTAGAGGTCCTGGGTTCAAATCTTCTCGTTGGATATTTTTTAAAAATAATTCACCTTGACCCGCCATTGGGAGTGGCGGGTTAGTGCTCAATAACCCGCCATTGGGAATGGCGGGTTTAAGAGTTTTTTTTTTTTTTTTTTTTGGAAATTTATTATTTCAAAAACCCGCCATTTCTAATGGCGGGATTGCTCCGCCTACACACGACCCTCACTCCGAACCTCCTAGAGCCCCATTTTGTTAATTAGTTTTCAATCCGACCCGAAACGATAATAAGTTTATTTAAGAGCATTATTTTGAAAAAAAATTCTAATCCATCTCAATAATGTTTCACAAAATCTTGTAAGAGACGGTCCCTTAATAACTTATTGAGAGACCATTCTTCAGTATCACTCTATATCTTATTCGTACCCTTAAATGACAACTTTTTTTTTGTACCTGTTTTTATAAGAAGCGTACCCTCTTTAAATTTGTATACTCTTTTATGTTAATCGTACCTACTTCTATTAGATTTAGTACCACTATTACTTCCATTTGTAGTTAGTCTCTCAGTAAAGTTAACGAGAGACCGAGTTTCTTAATCCAACATGATTAGCTTGATTTTTGTGATATAAAATACCGTATTTATTGCGTAAGACGATCTTATATTATAAACCAGTCGCTTTGTATAAAAAAATATAATTTATTTATCAATAATTCATTTATCTCACACATATAATCATCTTAATTTATAATTTGCGATAGAATACATGGATGATACATGTCAAAAACTCAGGTCATACTCTGTGTCATTCTATAGCTTTTAATTGTTTAATAAATGGATCACTCCCCACTTTGCATTTACATAATAAATGGAAAATTATAGATGATGATATCAAGTATGACTAGTTTGTGATTATTGATTCTAAATTGTGACCTTTTCTTAATCACAAAGTTATTAACCTCGATTTTTTTAATCCCATTTTAGCTAAAATATACTCCCTCCATTCAACTCCACTTGTCACTATTCATTTTGACACATTTGTCGAGGCGCATTTTACATTAGCGATATCTTTCATTTTACATTAGCAAAAATTATAAAAATTTGATATTCATAATGTAGTCATAAAGACGAATCAAACAAAATCTCACATGACTATATTCTCACTTATAGATTGTCGAGAATATCGAAGATTCCTCTCAAGTGTGAATAGTGTCAAAAAAAAGAAATGTGAAGAGTGGAGTTGAATGGAGGGAGTATCATACAATACAATCTTTTATTAGACAAGTAAAATATTAATCTTGATTTTTTCTGAAAAAAGATTCATTCGTATAAAGTCAATAAAGAATAGGTGGAGATCGATGTGATATGTTTACCTTGTTGATGTTCTAGAAGTTAAATGAAATGTTGAACATTGATGCATAGAAAAGTTATTAGATCATCAAATTTATTGCTTATATGCATAAATCAATATTAATTGGTTACTAAATTTACAAAAAAAATCATGTGAAACTTGTCATTATCGTATTCAAAAATCTCATATTTCTATTAATCTATTTACCTAATCCATAGTTTTTGTGTAATAAAATTAATATGTAGCACAAGCATAATAAATTATTTAACGTCTGAATGGAATTAATTAATTTATCGCAAATTCATTTTTCATGTGAAATCGTTGAAAAGTTATTATATTACGTGAAACAACGGCCTAAGGCTCAGACTATTGAATTGTTTAATTTGCTTTTATGAAACAAAGTACTCACTTAATCACATATTTTTCATAAAATCGACCAGCGTTCTTTAAAAAAAAATAGTGCATTGGCCGAGCCATGTTTATGGATCTAGGATCTCTAACTCTTGAAAACGACAATTTTGTATATTGTCAAATTTAGTTTAAAAAAATAAAATTTATACAAAATACAGAGTACATTACATTTTAATGTAAAAATATCTGTAATATTTTTTATTTAAATTCACAGAAAAACGTTTCTAAGTCGTACTGTGTGCACCTAAATTGATTTACAAACATAAGCAAAAAAAAAATCCCACCGATATATTTCAACATGAATTTTATTTAGAGCTACAAAATTTAAAAGAAAATTTTATTATAACGGATATTCTCATCACACCAAACCGGGACAAACAAAACATAGAGAAAAAGAATGAATATAACCAAACCCCACATTTCACAAATTGCGATTACAGCCTGCAACATCTCTCTCTCTCTCTCTCTTTCTCTCTCTACACATCGTTTTTGGTCGGATTTCTCTCAAAAATCTGACCAACTTCAATTCTTTTTACGCGCTCATAATCAAATCAAAGCTTCAAGCTTTTCTCCAATGGCAGACCACCATGAACATCATCAACCTCTTAACAACAATTCACTCACAACTCCCTTATTACATCAAACCAATTCAATCACCAATAGTCAACTCCCCAATCACAATCAAAATCAAAATCATAATCATAGTAGTATTGTAATAAACATAGATGATGAACCCCATGAAAACCCATATGAATTCTTGGGTGTTGATGTTGATGGGTTTAGTAATAGTATACCAAGTTCATCATCATCTTCATCAATGGCGGATCCTTTTCGAAATCATACTGTTAGAATTGAAGGGGTTTATGAATGGTTTAAGATTGTTATTTGTATACCAATTGCTTTGATTCGATTGATTTTATTCGGGTTGAGTTTGTTGCTGGGTTATCTTGCTACTTTGATTGCTCTTCATGGTTGGAAAGATAGGCATAGTCCTATGCCTAGATGGCGCTCTCGTCTTATGTGGCTTACTCGTCTTTCTGCTCGTTCTATCCTCTTCTCTTTCGGGTAATTCACCTCTCCATCTTATCCGTCTTAAGATTATAACGGGTCAAATAACGTCACATGTGCTTACAAAAGTTATGATCTTTGTGTTTTTTTTTATTTGAAGGGTTGATTGTTGATTTTGAGGGTAATTAACCTTTAGTCATATCCGTCTTAAGATTATAACGGGTCAAATAACGTCACATGTGCTTACAAAAGTTTTGATGTGCATGAAAGTTATGATCTTTGTGTTTTTTTGATTTGAAGGGTTGATTGTTGATTTGAGGGTAATTAATCCGTCTTAAGATTATAACGGGTCAAATAACATCACATGTGCTTATACGGGTTTTTTTTTTTCGAATTTGAAGTTTTGATGTTGTATGTGCATGAAAGTTATGATCTTTGTGTTTTTTGATTTGAAGGGTTGATTTGGGGATTGATTGTTGATTTTGTATGAAAGTTATGATCTTTTATGTTTTTTTGATCTGAAATAGTATTGATTTTGAGGTTGATGGTTGTTTTTCTATGAAAGTTATGATCTTTTAACTGTTTTGGTTGACTGAGGTTGGTGGTGGGGGGGAATTGATGTAGATGAGTTTTGAATCTTGGTTGACTAATTGACCTGTTCTGATTTTTTACCCTATTGGTAGTTTGATGCATCTTGTCTGCAATTTCACTCAGCTTCGAATCTAGACCTAAAATTTTGGGTATCGAATTTCCTCACGTTAATTTATCATATACGAATTTTTGGGGAGCAAAAGTCGATAATTTTAACCATTTTTCTGTAAGTTTGGGGAGATTCCCCCAATTTCACTTTAGTGCAAATTTGTGAATTGCAGAAATTTCTGAATTGTGGTTTGTGTATGCAAGATTTCAGCTTGATTAGTTGCTACTTCTTCCATCATGTTATCATTTTTGTTTTGTGATTTTAAGTTGATGACTTTGACCAAACTTTACCTGGTTATAGCTATCGAACGTGATGAGTTTCACATCGTATATCTACATGTAAATGGAGAAGTTATTGATCAAAGTCGACGTTAGTTGGTTGTCGTGTATATTCCTGGCAAATGAATACCCGTAAAATTTGACCCTTGTTATTCAATCGCAGATACCAGTGGATAAAACGAAAAGGTCATCCTGCACCAAGAGATATAGCTCCTGTTGTTGTATCAAACCATGTATCATACATT
Source organism: Agrostemma githago (assembly GCA_958450325.1). Classification (NCBI taxonomy): domain Eukaryota; kingdom Viridiplantae; phylum Streptophyta; class Magnoliopsida; order Caryophyllales; family Caryophyllaceae; genus Agrostemma; species Agrostemma githago. Next base: position 78,078,848 of record OY288241.1, on the reverse strand, counting down.
GATCCGATTTTCTTTTTCTACGAGTTGTTCCCCACAATTGTAGCATCCGACTCCCATGATTCATTACCCTTTGTTGGTACTATTATTCGAGCTATGCAGGTACGTTAGTACTATTATCTTTGTGTTTAGATGTTATACACGAAGTACGAAGTAAAGCTAATCCTGTTGTTAGAGTAACGGCCCGTGATCAGGCACTATATTTTCTGCAGTTAGATCTTAGATGGTGTTTTTGCTTCCTTGTAATTGTTTTCAGGTTATATATGTAAATAGGTTTTCGCCCGCATCAAGGAAAAATGCTATAAGTGAGATAAAGGTATGAAAATCCTTCCTTTTCTTCATTTATCAAAACAACACATGTTTCGATCCACAGGGCATAGCATTCGTTCTTTCCTCATTAAATGATTTTGCTTTGACTCTTTTCCCTTAAATTTCTGAGCATTGCTCTCGAAGAGGCAACATTTATGAATCTCTTGCAATTCGAAAATAACAATACAGTGTACTACGAGTATTGATTACAAAGTTCTTTTGATAAATGAGGCAAAGTACTGTTGATGCTATTGATTACCTCTGGAAGTTGCAGCAGTACCGCCATCCGTTTTAAACATACGACCTCTGTATTCGTACAACTGCACATTTAAGTCGTTCATTAAATGAGAAATGTTACATTAAAAAGACCCGTTGTACGCTTAAAACGGTCTTACATGAGATTTTTTTTCTTTTGATAAATTTAGTCTATCCGAAGATTAGATATTGAACTAGAGATATTTTACTTCGATGATGCAATTACCTTTATTACTGTCAGAATCGTAGATGTCATAGTTAGGCACCTACAATTATAAGTATAGAGAGCCAAGCGATGAGCAGTTGAATGTATTTGCATGTTAACATGTAAGGGAACCCTCGTGTTAATGTTACATGCAGCCCTTGGTGTTAGAAAGTATGTTATTCTTTATAGATGTGATTTTATGGAACAAATAGCGAGACTAGCTCGAATATCATTTCTATGCCATTGCTGTGCGTGGTAACCTGTGATGAACCAGCCAAGTTCTGAAGGGTGACTAAAGAAAGAATTGATTTACTACTTCCTGTCAATTGTAAGCCATTTGATACAGACATTTGCTTTCAAGGGCTTATGTACAGAGAAAAGCTTCATGCAATAGATTTCCTCGAGTTCTATTATTTCCGGAGGGAACCACAACCAACGGGAGATTCCTTCTTTCTTTCCAAATGGGAGCGTTCATACCTGGTTATCCTATTCAACCCGTCGTCGTTCGCTATCCTTATGTCCATTTCGACCAATCTTGGTATGTGTTTTGATCGACATTTGAATTATCTAATTTCTCTGAATTTATATAGTGTTTGTTTGTTCAAGATCTCTAACTGTAAGCTTTACGTCTCTAGGGGTAATATTTCCTTGGCGAAGCTGATGTTTCGGATGTTCACTCAATTCCACAATTTTATGGAGGTAAACAATTTTACGTGCTCCATATCACTATTTGCATTCTGACATCGGAACGTGTATTTAATGTTTGTCACTAATCTTAATGCATTTGGCAGGTGGAATATCTTCCAGTTGTACAGCCTTTGCAGAGTCCAAAAGAAAATGTGACCCATTTTGCCGAAAGGGTTAGTAAATTTTGAACGTTGACATATATTCATATGTATGCATTAGCTTCTTTCAATTTTTCTCTGCTCTTAGACTCATCGAATCTTACATAAGTCATAATATGGTGTCATGTACGGGTATGCAGCCTAGCGTGCTGCTTGTCGTGAGTCAATGTAGTCTTTTGATTTATATCGTAAGCTGTTTTTTGCCCTCTTGGTATGTCGGTGATGGTAGGTAACCTAACCAACGTTTTGAATATGCGCAGACTGCGAATGCAATGGCTAGTGCATTAAATGTCTTGCAAACATCGTATGGATACGGGGACATGATGCTTCTCATGAAAGCCGTGGAAATGAAACAGGTCAGCTGTTTGTCTTGCCGGATTATCTAGAATTACAGAGTACACCGTAATTTACTTGATAAATTTTTATTTGGGTCGAGCCATGGAGGCCCATATTGGTTGACTACCAAAGTCATATGGGGGCGATATTTTGGGGGGTAGACGTAGTGATATATTTGCTCATTACTGTATTACACTACACGTACAAATGTTTCTCGATTCTTGTATGGAGGAGACACGATGTTAGATTGGCTACGAAACAATTTGTGCATACAGAAATGATAGTATTACTTTCAGTGAATGTGATGCTTGCATTGACATGAACCTTCTGTCTGTTGATGACAGGAAAACCCGTCTAAATATATGGCTGAATTGGCGCATGCAGACTTGGTTAGTATATCAAGACTACAAACTCATTATTTTCATGGTTTTGTCAAACCGTTTCATGCCAGTTTTTCCCGTATCTGGTTTTTGCAATCATATAGAGTAATTTTGTACATGATCTACAAGGCAAATGCTTGTAATTTTCCCCGTTGTTTCTCATTCTGGATTGCTGAATCACGTCCTTAATTGTCTACAGTCATACCGCATTAATACAATGGAAGCTTTGGAATTCTTGGAGAAGTTTTTATCTATGAGTCCCGACAACAAGTATATGAATTTCCTTTCTTTCTTCTCGTGTTTGAGCTCTGAATTCATATATGGTTTTCATTATGTAGTAGTTCCTTCACGGCATACTGTTTTCATTTTGTTAAGTTCATGGAATTACTATGTTTTACTCAAAAGGTCTCTCTCTGCTCTTATGCAGCGGCTGTGTAAAAATCGATGATTTTGTCAGTACGTTGAGATTGAAGCGCTGTGGTTTATCTAAGAAGGTATTTTCACATACTCGTGAACTTTTTCTTACTTCCATTTATTCGCACCCAAATTCCTTCACCGTTCTTTTTTACTTCTAGATAATAGCTACGAATTTCATTTAATCTGCAGATATTTGGATTCGTTGATACTGAAAAGCGGGGAAAGATCAATTTCAGACAGGTATTATGCTTTCATTTCAACAACTTCACTATTCATATACGGAGTAGTAGTAGTCTTCATATAATTTGGTCCGACATTCAACCGTTTGTATTTATAGTCTCCAACTGCTGTACCATGTCCTTGCAGTTCCTGTTAGCATCAACTCACGTGATGAAACAGCCATTGTTCCAACGCGCCTGTGAATATTCTTTCAACAAATGCGGCGATGAAGATGAGTATGTTTCTCATGTAAAGGTAAAATCCCGTTCCATCTTCCTCCCTAAAACCAACTTTTGAACCAACTGTAACTTCATTTCACAATGCTTGTTGTATAGTTCGGAGATGCGATTAAATCAGCTATTCCATCTGCCAGTGACAACGATGTAAGTCTCTATATATTCTTCTCTTCTTTGTGATTCGACTTCTCATTATCATTAACTTCGAGTGTTGCATGCATTTTTTTCAGGTAACTTTACTATTCAATATGTTTGATGTGGATGGTGACGGTAAAGTGAAGAAGCACGAGTTCCTAACGTGTTTAAGGAAAAACCCGCTGCTCATTGCTCTCTTTTCTCCGCTTATACAAGACGAGCTCTCAAGCACTACCAACACCGAGTTCCTAGAGGAGATTATTTGCTAAAATGATTTTGGTCGCTTCACCGTAGATTGATGTATGATTGATTATTCTTGTGTTTGATTTCATAACCCTATATTTTATCTTATTATTCATATTTCCCCTCTATCGGGGGCTACCTGGCCTGGAGCGGGTTGGGATATGGTAGGCGTATACGGTATACGGGTCTGGTATATTTGCAACTCCAGAACCTTGATATGGGTAGTTTCAGGCTTTTTTGATAACTCAATCATTCTGGTAAAGGTTTTCTTGTAACATAATACCATAGTTAACATAGTGAAATGAAAAGTAGTATTCCTATGTGTGTAATACCATAATGTAACATGTATCTTTTGATTTACCCCAGCTCCTATTTTTACAAATTTGGTAACGGATATTCCGTAATAAGATATAAATATAATAGTTGGGTTGGTATTAGAGCCAGCGTGACCTTGAATTTTGACAGCTTCCAATATCTCGACCATGATCATGTGACATAAAGATATGTCGTTTATAATCTTAATGTTCAGATGGTTTTACCTAGGATAATTTGCCTAGTGGTTAGGACTAGTACCCTGGGACAATAGATCTCTGGTTCGAATCTCCTCTCCCCTATATTGTAATGCGACTAAGTGCGCACTTCGTTGAACTAAAAAAAATTAATCTCATAAAGAGGGGGAATGTAGGAAGGAAGTGAATTTTCCCTCTGAATAACCTCATACTAATATTAGAACGATTTTGATTAATTTATACGAGTATATTGTACCTCGTCTTTTATCTTCAACCCCTCTTTGTAGATTTTGTGTCCATCCTTTTTCTTCTAAATCCATCGAGCTAAAAGACATCTTGGATGGAATACCAAAAGATCGAACTTGAGGCAAGAATTGAATGGTATATTTGAAAACACCAAATGGAAAAGTACGGTTTTTTTTTTTTTGAGATTCAATTCAATCATCATATTTTACTTCGTCGTTCCCATTGTATATTGTTGTAGTCCGTATTAGAGAAAATTGAAAGAATGAACAACATCCATTATATTCCCAATGATAACTAGGCTAGTTAGGATGATATTATTTGTACATGGACTTGTACTTAGTCTTGTTTCAAGGCTCCAATTAATCACCAAAGTTTTTAAGGTGAAAGGTCACATGAGTCGTACTCGTCGTAGTAGACTCCTAGCTCATTTTAAGATATCCAATCAATAATTGACATGTGTCTATCATTGATTTTCTTTCATCTGTTTTCTTTTGAAGACCGGAAAAAAATTGATATTCACAGAGTGGTCATTACTCATTAGAACGATACTCTATAACATGAAAAACGGAAATAGATAGTTTGTCATCGAAAAGAAAGCAGTTGGTCTCCCTTAAACTTGTGCCGAATATATCCCACAAAGATATAACGGGTCATGTACCACTCACATGGCTAACATTGAGAATCGGGCAAATATTTTGTCTTTATAAACTCACGTAGATAATATTTGATCCGTCATAAGTTTGTAACAGTTATATTTGGCACGAACAAGAATTGGTGAGCAAATTGACCCGACCCGAATAAGTCAACCTGAACCCAACCCGACACCCGAACGGAAGACTTGAGTTTGATCTATAACTCGAACTGACTCAAAATTGACCCGACTATTATTATAGAAAACTCTCGAAAATAATCTGACCCAATTTGAAGTCAACCCGATTTTTATAACCCGTAACTGACCAATCCCAACCCAAACCAATTGATCCGTTTACCGAGGGTACTAAAAGTAGAAGAGTAGTATGTGGCACATAAATATCAGAAGAGAAGAGACTATTGGGTAATTTGGAAATGGTTCACCGACCATAAATAGGAAGAAGTTATTGACGAGAAGATTGAGATGGGAGAGCAGCAGCAAGAGCAGAAGGAGGAGGATTGAGGAGGAGATGATCAAAATATAAAAGGGGATTGGGCCAAGTGAAAGATTGTACGGAATAAAAGGGGGTGTGACTCACATTTTTGTCAAGTAGAATGAATGAATGAATGAATGAATGAATGACTTGGAAGATATTTCCAATTTCATCTTCATTTGGGCAAACCACTAAACACCCCTCCCATTGGTCGACACGTGTCGTTTTGCTTTTAATCATTCCTTTGCCCTTCTCTCCTGCTTCTGCGGACTACCCTCACTCTTTAAAGTCTCAACACCACTCTAACCACACACTCTTCCTATCTTATTTGTCTTTGTAGTCTGACTAAGAGGGTTTTATACTTGTGAAGGATCTTTTATGGTCATCCCATTTAAACAAAATATTATAGGTGGACTTCATTGCAATGAAATAAATGGTAATAGAAAATAAATGAGAAGTACCGAGTAGTTTTCAAAGATCTCGACAGGTTCTATATATGATGGATTGTAAACCACCGTTAAAGAAAATAGTAAGGTAGAGAAACCTTTATTCACTGCCCACGAGTGACGTGTTTTCGTTAAGGTTTAGATTTAGAATTTCATATTTGCTTTGTGTTATAAAGCACGTGTTTGGTTCGACAATGGAATGAAGAATAATACGGAGTACTTTGTAAAAGAATGTGGAGGAATGAAGTTTGAATCTTGAGGGAGGACAAAAACATAATCCCTCCGTTCCAATGAATTGTTTGCCTATTCCATATTGGGTCGTCTCAATGAATTTTTTGTCTTTCTATTTTATGAATGCTTTTTATATGTAATTTGGTTCTCCTCATGAATTTGGCATTACATGTCACCTTATCATTGGATCTCTTCCCCTTTGTGTTAAAATCAAAAGCAAACAATTTATCAAGACGAAAGGAGTATGAATTTCAATGGAATGAAACGAAGTTGAAATCCATCAAGTATGGAACTCCATTTCAAAATCAAATATTACAACAGATTAAGTCCCCATATTATTAGCAAGCATACCAATAGCAATAGGTATCTTGAGACACACTATATTAGTGTGAGACCTAACATTAACAAATACTTAATCAATCTCAGTCATTAAACAAATGGTCGAGACAGAAAGGGTATGTTGAATCATCTACAGCGGACTAATAGAACAAGTACAAGAGCCACGCCAAAAACAAGTACTACGTACAAGGTTTTATCCAAAAACCGATTGGTGATAGGGGGAGTAACTCACTAATTTATAAACTAGTCTCCTCACTCTAATTCTACCGAGCATATATATTAACTATAGGTAACTTGGTGGTGGTGGACGACCGGTGGTTATGCACTTAATTAGATGGTGTGACTCTAACATGATTCGATCCCTTATTATTTCTACAATTTGTGTACTTTATAATCTGTAATGCGCACTTAATCACATTACAATATAGGGGGAGTGAAGGGATCTGAGTCTGCTACCTATTGTCACAGGATACCTAGTCTTAACAAATAAACTAAAACATCTTTCGTGTATAAATAAAGAATGTTTGTAATAACAATTGCAAATGTTTTAGAAAAAATATATATAAGTGTTGTTTTTCTCATTCAAAACTTTGTTACGTCGACGTTTTAATTAGGTTATTATGATTAAAGAAAAAATTTAAATAGTCTGCGTCCGCCACTGTTCATTAACATTATCAAGAAACCGAGTCTAGGTTTTGTGCAAACATAATAACGAGCAACACGTTATTATATTGTGCAAAAATTACTTTACACACCAAATATTCGAATGGTGAATAACATGTTAATACCTTCCTTCCCAAAAAATGGGATAATATAAACTTTGGATTGGACAATAATAGAACTATATACTCTTGCAAAATCAATTTAGAAAGCTATATACACATCACGAATAACATGTTTATTCAGTTTATTTATCGGATTCCTACCATTGAATGGATACACATGAAAAAGATACTCTTCTACGGAGTATATCTTACTTCCTCTCATCCAATTCAAATCTTACATGGATTTCCACAAATTAGATGGTGTATAAAGTAAGAGTATTATTGGTAATTCACATTGTCATATACTCATATGCGACACTCAAAATAAAAGTGGTAAAAAGTACTCCGTACTGGCGTACTTTATCTCATCCAAACAATTCTTTGCACTTAATATAAATGGACAATTCAATCAATCTTTTACATTACCCTTTTAGCAAAAGAATTACCTTATAATCCCATATTATTCCTCTATTTACACAAAAAGTCCTTACTTTTATCATCTTTCTTAAAAATAATGAAATATCTTTAACTAAATGATTGAGCGCATGGATGAGAGGGACTGCGAAAGTAATGACATTTGTGTAAATAGGGGAAATATATGGATGGATCAGATGAAAGGTAAAGTTTAGATTGGATGATACGTTTATAGTAAACGACCAGGAATCCAATGAGTAATAAAGAATACAATACTCATGGTAAATCCCTGTATACACATATTCACATCCAGAATAATTACATATATAGTCCAAAACTCGTACTATTAAAAATCAGAAGCGTAATTCCCAAATCACCCTTAATACAGGCTGTCAAAAAAAAGAGATATGAAGCCTATGGAGAGAATTCATGCACATCCCAATGGAGGAGATCAACTTGCTTCAAATATACTTATACTATTTTCATTTAATTTTTCTTTAATTGCCACCAATTTTTTTAATTTAAATTTTATTTTGTGAGGGGAACCATAATGGTGGGGGCAAATAGAGATGAATGAATATATGAGAGGAAGAGGAAATAATAAAAAGATCATTAATCGTAACCCTAATAGGAGTAACATAAAGGTAATAGAGCGCAGAAAAAAAAAAGATAAAGAGTGGGGTTTGGGCCCACAAGGATGGGGGTGTCACCATCAAACATGAGCGATGATGCAAAACGACTAAGAAACTTTGGAGAAAGGTGTCAGGTTTATGTGACTCACGCGCCATGTTGGGCTGTTTGTGTCTCACCCATGCCTATGCGTTTTCGACCTCTTATTGGCTCTTCCCTACCCCCTCCTTTTTCACTCCCCTCATACGGCCGACTATTTTATTTTCTTCCCTTTTTTTTCTTTTACCATTTCTGTCCAGATATTTACGACCGGTCAAATATCACCCACATGAATCAAATAAGATACTTGTTGACACGTGTTTTACACCGTCAATATCACATTTTGTTTTACATTGACAAAAAAATATAAAAATTTGATATTCTTAATCTATTCATAAAGACGACATAACTATTTCGTAGTTTCTCTCGTCCATTCAATTCTTTGCACTAACTATAAATAGACAATCCAATCAATTCTTTTCATTTCTCTTTTGACAAAAGACTTTACTGTACCTTATGATTCTCGTATTCTTCCTCTATTTATACTAAATGTCACTACTTTTTTCTTACTTTAAATTTGGTGGACCCATAATACCATTTGATTTACCAATAATATCCTTATTTTTTTGCCACTTTTCTTAATATTGATAAAAAAGAGTATGTAAAGGATTTAATAGTTTGTTGGGAATATTAACGATTCTCTTGAGATGTTAATAATGTCTAAAAGGTAAGCGTACCATTTGGATTTGAACAGTAACTTGATAAGTCATTTACTATTCTCAAGATATTTTACCCGACACAATATTTATGACGGATATACTCGTTGTAAAGAAAATTTTACTGATTTTTTTTATGGGAAGTTTTTTTTTGGTTATAACCGATTAAAATTGAAAAAACAAGTTATAACTATCAGAATTAATTGACTGTATCATTTTTTTAGAAGCGTTTTGATAATTGACGGTTTCAATTATAAATAAAGACACCGATAAATTATTAAAAGGCTAGGATAATGAAAGTAAGCCAAGTACTTAGGGTTTAGTATTTTCCAAAGAACCAAGCAAAGAGGTTAAATTAATGTTTTCTAACGTTGTTTGATTTGTTTTTACAAATAAAATAAAAATATCTAGTTTTTATAATTTTTAAATAATCTACATAGTAATATTAAATACTCATTCCATTGACACATTTAAATATTTACAACTAAAGAGAATGTTCAATATTCTACTTGCACGACTTTAGGGATTAAAGTGGTTATATAGTGATACGGAATTACGAAGTATATTCATAGCATATATACAGTATAGAATATGACAAATTCTGGTTTAACACGGGTATATATATGTCGTACATCTTTCTTAAACTTATGACGGGTCAAATAGTTAGGACTTAGGATAAGACAAAAATGACAAATCCGTGTCTAAGTTGTAGCAAAATATTTGACATTTTCTTACTCGTTCGTTAGGGTATATATATACTACTCTCTCCGATTCATAGCATATATACAGTATAGAATATGACAAATTCTGGTTTAACACGGGTATATATATGTCGTACATCTTTCTTAAACTTATGACGGGTCAAATAGTTAGGACTTAGGATAAGACAAAAATGACAAATCCGTGTCTAAGTTGTAGCAAAATATTTGACATTTTCTTACTCGTTCGTTAGGGTATATATATACTACTCTCTCCGATTCATTTGATTCTTTACGTTTGTTTTTTCACACTTGTCAATGCACGTTTCGTTTCGATTTTATCTTTATTTACACATTATTAAAAATCGTAAAAATTTGATATTTTTACCGTATTCATTAAGACAATTTTAAAAAAATCCCACATGACTATGTTTTACTTTATAGATTGAAAATTATATTAGATATTCTACTCACCCATGAATAGTGCCAAAAAGCAAACGTAAAGAAACAAATAAATCGGAGGGAGTATATATTTGTAACCCGTATCAATGTTAAGATGGATATGCACGTCGCAAGTAAGAACAACTGTACAAATAGACTATAGCATTATAGCTACGGAGTAAGTATAATGCAGTATGTATTCTATATATGAATAAATGGAAGTGCTATAAATAGAAATAGTGAGATATAAATAGACAGATTGACGTTAGCTAAAATAATTAAAAGACTTGATATTTGCTATATTAACAACTCTATATATTTTCCAGCTTTTACTATCAGCTTTGCCAAATTCATTCATATATAGTAAGTAAGTATATATTGATTCCTGTTCCTTTGAGTATTGAATCATAAAACAGTACATTCCCATTTTTACACCCTCTCACATGTTTACCGCATCTCCATATTAGCATATATATCCTGCCTTTCATGTCCTTTTCCCCCCCTTTTTTTTCTTTGTTTTTTTTACAGTTTTACCCCAAAATATATGGACTGATAAACTGATAACATGTTATGTTAATAAAGCAATTGCTTCTTTTTACGTGTATTTGATTGATTCCTTCACACTAAAGTACATGTATATCAACATAATTTACATAAGACGGTTTTACTATAAATTGTATTAGGACATCTTTCAAATACTAGCGGCTATATACTTATATACGGAGTACTACTTATATTACATGAGAGGTAGTATTGATTATTGTGATCATGAATTCACCATCAGATTGTTTCATAAAAGATTTTATGCATGCATGTGTAGAACATAACTATAATGGTTATGTCTCAATCATCGTCTTAAGTTTTTGATTGAGTTGGTTCGACTAACATGGTATCAAGTTCAGTGTGACCAATACGAAGAAGTATGGAGTACTTTGTACTAAACAAGGCGTATTAGTTGTTGATCAGTAGATTATACAGAGTTATTCATAGAGTATTACGTTTCACTTAAATTCAAATGTTAAATAATATACTCCCTCTCTTCACTAAGATATTCCCAAAAATAATACTCCGTATGGAATATCATTCATAATGAGATCAGAAAATATTAGACGGAAGTAAGAATCGAATACACAAAACTACTCTGTAATTAGAGTAAGTTTCCTGAGAGACGGTCTCTCGTTAACTTTACTGAGAGACTAAGTACAAATGGACGTAACAGTGGTATCAAACCTAATAGAATTAGGTACGATTAACTTAAAAGAGTATACAAATACAAAGAGGGTACGCTTCTTATAAAAACAGGTACAAAACAAAGTTGTCAGTCAAGGGTACGAATAGAACATAAAGTGGTACTGAAGAGTGGTCTCTCAATAAGTTATTGAGAGACCATCTCTCCCAAAAATTTGTGCTGTAATTATTATCCACATTAAGTAGGGTAGTTTTTAATCAACAACTCCTCCAATCAATCTATCAATCTCGAGCACTCTATCACCGTTTCTAATCCTCCCTTCGTCTTATTTAATAGTACTCCAGTAGTTATCTATTCCGTTCAGTAAATAAACAATCAAGTTGATATTTAGATACTTGTACTCCCTCTTTTTTCTAAGAATGTTATCTATTTCCTCCGTTCCAACCATTTGCATACGTTTGCTCTATGCGTATATGTCGATACTCTTTTTCTTTTGTCTACATCTTTAGTTACGTGTTACTAAAAATTATAAATTTTTTGATATTCATAACGTATTTTATTAGATGATTTAAACAAGATCCACATGACTATCTTTTATCTTATATATTAGAAGTCACATTGAACATTTTCATCCCTTATAAATAGTGTTAAAAAATCAAATGTATACAAATGGTTGGAACGGAGGGAGTATTTTTTTGGGTGTAGTATTATCGAGATGTTATCTATTTTCATTTTTGGTAAGTTGTTATAATTATATAAATTCGGTTTTTCTAACATATTAAAGAGTCGAGTAAGGAAAGTTTCATATGGATAATTATCTCATTATAGTAGATGTGTATTTATATTTAATCCTCTCATGATATATTCATTTGAAACTTTCCTTATTCGACTCCCTAACATGTACCCCTGTGACACGTGTTAGAAAAATCGATATAGATTTAGAGGATTTTGTGCGGTACAAATTCAACCATACTTCTTTCCTTGGTGTTTGTTCCAATAGTTAGCCTCCCATGATACAGTCTCACAATACGATTACATAGGAGTATTTTATTATTTTAATAACTTCCTCCCATGTGAGAGGTTCCACAATAATCGTATCGTGAGACCGTCTCATATGAGAAATTGTGTTGTTCCAAAACCGAATATATGGCATCCTAATAGCACGGACGGAGTATACGTGTATTCCCTCTCATTCATTCAATTCTTTACCCTTACTATAAATGGACAATCCAATCAATTATTTAGATCCTCTTTTTGACAAAAGATTTTACCTTATCATCCTCTATTTACACAAAATGTCATTATTTTTTCTTTACTTTAAGTTTGGTGGACTCATAACACTATTTGATTTACCAATAATACCATTACTTTTACCATTTTTCTTAAAAGAGATGAAAAATTATAGACAAAAAATTGAATGGATGAACGGGAGTATATCTATGTATGGTAGGGAAATAAGAAGAGTCTAGAGTAAAGAGTGTGAAGAGAGGTTATCCAAAAAAATAAAGGTAAAGAGAGAAAACGTCAAAGTATAAGGGTAAGGGGGGACATGAATCAAAAATCAAAATAAGGGTATAAATAAGGAAAGGTAGGTGTTCCAATGAGATTACCATTTGATGGTACTACCCAAATAAGGCAACCCCCCCTCCTCTCAAAAACTAACACCTTTGCCCACTCTCTCATCCCCATCTCTCAACAAGGTACTCAACCCAAACCAACTCAACTCTTATAATTTATTTCTTCATTATTTTTATTTATTTATTTATAATCCCCCATTAAATAAAATTTATTTTTTTATTTTGGGTTTCATAAAATATCGTTTAGATTTTTTTTGGGAGATTCGAACCTGAAACCTGTTATAGAAATATATTGGTTTTTATTTTGTGTGTGTGATTGAAGGTTATTCAGAAGAAGAAGATGGTGAGGGGAAAGACACAGATGAAAAGGATAGAGAATGCAACAAGCAGACAAGTAACGTTTTCGAAGCGTAGAAACGGGTTGTTGAAGAAGGCGTTTGAGCTTTCGGTTCTCTGTGATGCCGAAGTTGCTCTCATTATCTTCTCTCCTAGAGGAAAGCTCTATGAATTTGCTAGCTCTAGGTACATACATCCCCTCCCCCCCTCCTTCAATTACTCATTCCGTTCACTGTTTTTTGTCCCGTTTCATTAAAATACTTTCATCACAAATAATGATAAAATGGGGCAAAAGATTATGAACGGAGGGGAGTACTATTTTTCCTGATTTTCTATCTAGTTTCTCCATTCAAATCGCAATACTGCTCACAAATAATATACAAAAAAAATAAAAAAAAAAAGAGTAAAATCAAGGAATAATCGGTCTTTTTGTTTGACTTTTTTAGATCTCGAAGATAATATCTTGAATCCTTGATCCGTGAATTTGTAACAAAGAAAAATAAAATAAAAATAGTACTTATCAAATTTTTTTTTCCAAAAAATAATAATAAAACCAAAGAAATCTCAACCTTGTTTAAAGGGGTAATATTGAGGCCACGATCTGTGTGACTAATCCACGGTTTAGAGAGATTTATGAGAGGCGCGTGAATTATACGCGTCTTTCAGAAATGTATATGTGGATTAGACACGGAGATCGTGGCATTATTATAAACATGATTAATGGGTTGGATTGTGATATTATATAGTTGGATTGTCATTTTTGGTGGTGTATGGGGAATATTGTTGAAAATAAAACAGTTGGGTAAATTTGCTAAATATAGGGTAGGCCAGGAGTTTCACTTTAGGGTTGATAGCTTTCCATTTCTTCACTTCATTTCTATTTTTGTAATTACGTATTCTCCTTTTTACATTTTTAAATTAAATGTCTTATTTTAGGAAATACTTCCAATAATAAAATAATACTCGTACTCGTACTCCTTTTATTTCTTTTATCTTCGATTTAAATGAAAATGAATTATTTTTCTTTCGTTTATTTATCTTTTTATTTAAATGGAAATGAATAAGACAGATGAACTCATAACATAAGATGTAAAATCGTCTGATTACTACCGCATCTCTTTAAGAAAATCATAAATCTTCTTAACAATCAATCAGAACTTAGAGCAAGTTTTTTAAAAGATCGTCTCACATTCGTTAGGTAAAAACGTAACATTAAAAAGGAAAATAAAATTGAAAAATTTACAAAAATTCATATGAGACCTCTCACATAATTTTTTTTTTTTTTTGGTTATTAGTTTGTTTTACTTATGTCTCACAATAAGTTTGTGTGAGACCGTCTCATGAGAGACTAATTGACTCGTTTTTTTTTTTTTTTTTTATGAAATGACGTGTTTGTTCATTTAAGACTTCAAAATGAAATCAAATGAAGTGATTATACTATTCTGATCACATAATAACAATAATCATTTTAGACTTAGCTTTAATTTGCTACTACTATTCATTAACTAACATTAATTTCTTATAAATTTGTTTTTATGTTAATAAAAGTTTATAATATTATAATAAATAAATAACAATAACAATAACAATTATAATAACAATGACAACAATTATAATATTATTAATAACAAATTTTTAATTTATTTTTTCAATTTATAAATATATAATTAATGTTTTAACTATACAAAAAATAAAATTACTCGATTTTTTTTTTCATTTAGAAAATGAAATTAATTTTTTTAAGATTATATCATTATGACACAAAATCACAAAATATTACGAGTGTTTTTTTTCACATATTAAACTCAAATTGAGTTGTAAAATATTAAATTTTCTATTTTCTTTGCTAAAGTCACACAATATGAAAATATTGTGTGAATATACGGTTCATACTGTGTTTCCTAAATACATCAAGATACCGTATATATGGTATTCTCAATTTTGATACCGTGATACCCGTACTACGGTATCCTCTACTAAAATTTGGTGGTTAAAACTTAGGCAAAATTTCTACTCCGCGTGAATCTTAGGGAGTCAGATTAAAGAACAATCTTATGCGACTAGTTTATGCCTTATTTATACGACTAGTTTAAACTAGTGCACACCTGGTGATGGATGTACTTACTACGGTAAAAACCCATTTTTGTTCTCGACCGAAAAAAAAATGGTAATAGATGTGCTTCCCTCGTCATTAATAAAAAAAACTATTTTCAACCTCATACATCTTCTCCTTGATCAATAACTCGAGGGAGATATCATACATCTAAGTAAACCACGTGCTAGTTCTCGAGTTTGACCTCTAAAAATATGACAAATATTAAGAAAAAAGTACGAGTACTACGTAAAACTAACACGATTACAATAACGTACCACCCATTATATAAGATAATTTTGCATTAATAATAGTATTGTGAAATCGTCTCATATATCAGAAACAATGGGGTGTATGTAGATGCAATGGAGGGCTTAGGAAATGATGATTCAAAGTAGGAGTATGCAAGTAGCACTAGCATATGAAAAGCATGGGGATTTAATTTTACATTTTACATTTTACATTTTACATTTTACATTTTACATTTTACAGTGCTTGGTCAATGGCAACAGTTATATGGCATGTACACTTCCACTGCTTATAATGGTCCCTCGATTACGCACTAGACTACACATTTTTAACTTTTATGTGAGATGAGAGCTGAAGATCATCAAAGATATTTGTCTTACATCAATACAACTTAAAAACACAAAACACACTATTCGGAAGCAAGAATTCTATTAATATGGATGGTCGAGAAATAGTCAGATGCTGACTAGTTTAGTTGGTTAACGTACAAAAGGTACAAAAGTTTTTATGAGATGATCTCACGGTAGTTGTATTGTGAGATCTATCACATATGAAATGTGGTTAGTAACCACCTTTGTGTGAGAAGTCTCATAATAAAATTACCGTAAAACCGTTTCTTAGAAAAGTTAGTGCAAGTCAAGTACTTCCTCTTATCTTATTGGAAATGGCGTAGATTTCTTTCGTTGGCAAAAAAAATCATGAGTAAGTGTGGTAAATGTAGGTAAATAATGAGGGTAGTATCGTACAAAAAGACAGATAAAAAAGGAATGAGAAGAAGATGGACAGTTGGATGCAAATGGTAAGTAATTAAAAAGATGTTGGAAAGTCTGAGGAATGATGTACGAAGTATTCGCTATTTATAGATCAGCACGTGATAGAAGTATTTTGTAATAAATGACTTCAATTTAGGCAGATAAAACGTATAATTTGTATAAATTAATACGGAACAAATAATACAAAGTACCTCATTTAGACGGATTAAAGAAAAGGAAGAAAATATTGTATTTTTTTGTATGAAGAAATGTGCACTTAGTACAGATGAAAATTGAACTCTCAACTTCATGATTTGAGCAATTAAAGAAATTGTTAGTCATTGAACAAACCCTCACTCTCATCGTCTTGTTTTTTGTCCTCATATGAGTTTGAAGTCTTTTCTAAATTTAAAACGAATACATTCCGTATCAATAAAAAATTTTGTGCAGAATTACTTCCTCTATAATTATAGTACTAGTAACTCATCAAAAATTAACAAACTTTATTTGACCTCAAAAACTCGATAAGAACTTGACATTTCAAATGGAGTACTAAGGGTAATAGTAATGGTAAGAGTTTAGTACCACATGAATGCATGATCATCACTTATGGAACTCCTTGTTTCTTTTTCTTTACCGCATAAACTTTTCTTTAACCGAAGATGTCTTAGCCTAGTGGTTAAGACTAGGTGCTCTGGGACAGTAAGTCTCAGGTTTGAATCCACTTCCCCTATATTGTAATGCGACTAGGTGCGTTCTTCGTTGAACCAAAAAAAAAATTCTTTACAGCATAAACTACCACTATTAACTGCTCCTTACCAATCTTCTCTATTTCTTTCTCATTTTGAACTTCGTTACTTTAATACTATAATTATCAATATCCCAAGCAAATCCCAAATAAGAAACTGATTCTCTATATTAGAAATGGGTCTTCTTTTGTACTAAATGAATTTGTTATACAAACTCCTCTATTATCTTTGCAACTTTACACTTGAGGGGTTGAGGCAATGTGGTTGGGATAAGACAGCTTTCACGTGTAGTTGATGAAATTGCGATTACGATTACTCCCTTAATTGATGTTACTTTCATGAGTATCATATTAAATATTCATTTCCATTTTAGAATAGATGCTTTAATTTGCCACTTTTTTGGAATTCCCTTTGTCAATCTTCCAATGGGTAAACAGTCTTCAGTCTACAGTATTCACTATTCATTCTGCCGCTAAGATATTTTGGTATGTAAGGTGTGGCGCCCAATCTCTTATTATTATTATTATTATTGGGCTCGGTGGTGCATGTGAGAGGGCGACGCTAACTCATTTTTCTTTTTTTATACTCCCTCCGTCTCGTTCATTTGTTTGATTTTATATTCACGGTTAGAAGTACTTTAATTAAAGGCAAATAAATGAACGAGACCGAGGGAGTATCAGTTACATACTCGTAATTATTTATTACGGAGTATCTTTCATATTCGCCCAAGAAAGATTGATTGAATCATAATAAATTTGGAGCGTGAAAGACAATTAGACCCTGTTTTGAGTTTTAGGGGGATTCAGATTAACATTATCAATTATAAAAATTTATGGTTGGCTCGGTTGGACCAAAAAAATGAAGTATCCAGGCCCCGTTTATCAAAAACCCAATTCCAATTTGGGATATTGGAAATATGTGGAAGATTATTACTTTTTTTATATATTATATATTTTATTTAGGTTAACTTTGAACTAACTGTTTTGATTTTAAATTCAAATATAGAAGGGTTATTTCATGGAAATAATACCAACTATGCATGTGCTTCTTAAATTAATACAAACTATACCTAATCTCATTTTAATACGAACTACGTTTTCATTAATCTCGCTTTGTTATGGGTGACCGGCTACCTGTTGAACCTTCCCTTCTCAACTCTTATTCTAACTTTTCTTCTTCTAATTTACATTTCGTGTTCATTTTCGACCATTGATAAAATAAAATAAAAATTCAAAAATTCATCTTCCATTTGTTTTTCAATTAGCCTTATAGAAGCAATGAAAAAAATATTTTTATTGTAATTTTGACTTTCACGATAACTGCAACGAACCTAATAAAAACCATAGAAAGTTACAATAAGTCACTATGACCGGTAATAGTAAGTCATAATTTCATATAAATGACATTAATGAATGCGTAGTTCATATATAAATGAGATTACGTATAGTTTGTATTAATTTAAGCACACGCATATTTGATATTATTCCCATGAAATAACCAAATATAGAATAGACAATTATAGAATAAACAAACGGGATTTCAATCTTCATCAATCGAAAAAAGTAATAAATATGTTGAATATTAAATTTTACGAAAGAAAAAAAAAACACATGCGGTATTGGATAAATTTGTCCTATATGTGAAAAAATGATTGAGAGTTGAGACATAAGGAGTATTGCTTTATACAAATAATCAATTAAGGGATATTTTAGACTAGAGGTAAATTTAAAACTAAAATTTTGGGATAACGAGTTTCTCGTTTTTGCTTTATATATACTCGTAGTCTCGTACTAGTGTTAAGGTCTTATATCTACGATTTTTTTGTAAGTATAGGTAGCAAATTCTACTCCTTGCTATTAGCTAGAGGGGTATTTTGCAGTACAATAATAATAAGGGTTATTTTTCATGACAATAATACCAACTATAAGGGAGCTTCTTAGAATAATTCCAACTATACGTAATCTCGTTTTAGTATGAATTATGCCTTCATTAATCCCCCATTGATATAGGTGACCGGTTACCTAGAAAACCGGTTGAACCTTCCTCTTCAGTTTCGGCTATTGGTTTATTTTTTTAAAATATTCCCAAAATTCATCTTTCATTTTTTTCTCCGATTAGTATTATAGAAGCCACGAAAAAATGCTTTGATTTTCTTGTTGTTTTGGCTTTCATGAACGACGACGGAACGCTCAAGGACCCTAAAAAGTCCATAGAGAAACGAGATTAATGAAGACATAGTTCATATTAAAACGAGATTACGCATAGTTGAAATTATTCTAAGGAGCCCCCTTATAGTTGGTATTATTGTGATGAAATAATCCTAATAATAATGGTAGGAGATGTATGAGAAATTATATATGCTGAATAGTTGGAGGAAAGTAGCATGCAGGAAAGCATAGGACGATATCAGAGGCACGTACGAGATTCACAGCCTCACAGGGAGAAATCTATGGAAGAAGACATCCAGGTGAGACTGTATTTTCCGCATTCCCTACTCACTGTGATATTATCTGTTTTGGGTCAATCTCTCATGGTTTTAGTCTTGATTCGTCCTCAAAAGCCTTATACTATTAGAAATGTTTCTATTTCTACACCACCGATGCAGGATATGTGTTTACATTGATCTGATAGATTTTGATCCTGGTGTTTGTTACTGTATTATTTGTTTATCCTTTTAGTGCGTAAATTGACATTTTATGGAGTTATTTTTTCATTTGAAGCGCTCAGTTATATTCTGTATGTAACTGGTCCTTTTTTAGTTGAGATGATTCGTACATTTATCCACATTTGATGTGTACGAGCAATGTGTGACGCATGGTTTATTCATGCGTCATTTTTTACAAGCCTTCATGTAAAATGACGTGTTAAGAAATATTTCTATGATATCCGTATTAATTGAGGTTCACTTAGCTTGTTCACTTTAACCTTAGCTTGTTCACTTACCTCATTTTATGGTGCATTTTTTCCATAACATCCTCGTCTGATTTTGAATGTACAGAACTTGAAGCAGGAAACTGCAACTTTAGTGAAGAAGGTCGAGACAATGGAAACTGCCAAAAGGTAAATTTTGTTATCGTTTTCGATGATAATGATTAAAGGGTATATATGATGTTGACGGGTTTTGAAGCGAAGTCATGAATCCACACTCATAATGTTATTATTAGCTGAACTAACCGATATCTGCACTTGCATGCAATTGTCTCATCTTGGAAGTACAAAGTTGCATAATGGAGTATGTCATTCTCATCGAATCTTGCATGCATGTGACAGTCGCAAGTTTGTTACGGAATAGTAGAATTTAAATTGGGTTTGAGTCGTCACTTGTCACAAGTTTGTAACGGTTACAAACAGGAATTTTGACATTGTTGAATTGTGATGCATAATCAATGACAGGAAATTTCTTGGAGAGAATTTAGGGGCATGCAGTTTAGAAGAGCTGCAGCAACTTGAGAATCAATTGGAGAGAAGTGTAGGCAAAATTCGAGCCAAGAAGGTTCAATTCGTCTCAACTTTAAAAAACTTCAACCGTCTCTCATTTTGTTAGGTTAACGTAAGATGGATTTCGTTATACTGACTCAATATAACGATATCCATCTTATGCTAACATTTGTTCATTCACGTTTTTTATTACTCCATTGGTAACGAAATTTTAACGTTGCTTCATTAATTGTCTTCTTTGTTTTCAGAATCAAGTTTTCAATGAACAGATTAAAAAGTTGACGGAGAAGGTAAACTTTATTACTATTATTACTACTACGTATGTATTATATAAACTCGACAAAAAATTACATAACCCCATCGATTAGCAATTGAGTTTTAGTATCACCGTCTCAAATAGCCAAAACACATTGTCTATTAAGTTATTTCAAATATAATACGAGTAAAAATTTGCAAAAAATGATCAATAATTATGCTAATTAAACTTTTGAATATTTTTTGACATGAAAATTCAGGAGAAACAACTTGCTACCGAAAATCGGAGGCTAACCGAAAAGGTAATCCCTTGTTTATATTTACAAATTACAACGATCTCACAAGAATAACCAGACATATGATATTACATACTCGTAATTATATAAGAGTATTTACATATATATGATGATGAAAAATTGATGAGGATATGAAAATGGACTTGCATTGGTTGATGACAGTATGGGGTGGTGCCAAGGGAAACGTCACTGACGGTCCATCGACTGGAAGAACCTTCACCGTCTGAAGATACTACTAATAGCCAAATCTCCGATGTTGAGACGGATTTGTTCATCGGATTGCCGGAGAGTAGAATTAAACGCATTAGCAGTGCTTAAGTCATTTGTTTATTTTAGTTTTTATTTCATTTGTATGTCTTCGTCGTCGTCGTGTATACTATTGTATAATGTATAATACTCGAGTGTAAGCCTTTTATTTTCTAGACTTCAACTTGGACTTGTATCGACTGATCTGATGAAACTGTGGAATTCTATATAGTATCATCAACCTATGTGAAAAACCACGTACGAGTTTTCTCTATTTTTCTGGTTTTCTAAATTAGATAGTACGAGTACTTCGTGTATGATTTGTAGACTTATTGAGACTGATTGTAAATTATTCATGTTCTGTGCAAAATAAATATTCAAAACTAACAAAGGTAAATATTCTTAGGTGGGAAAATTTGCATCATGACACGTGTCATTCTACTGTAGTATATAGTACTCCCTCCGTTCCAATGAATTGTTTGCCTTTACTTTTGGCACCAAGGGTAAGAGATCCAATTAGAAGGTGACAGGTAGAGCCAAAAGTCAAATTACACATAAAAAGCATTCCTAAAATAGAAAGGCAAACAATTCATTGATACGCCCCAATATGGAATAGGCAAACAATTCATTGGAACAGAGGGAGTAGATGTGTACGGCTTATATAGTTATATACAACGGTTTTACACAAAATTTCACATAAAACTTTTTTTTTTCTTCATAAATCGAATTTGAGACCTACTGTTCGGGGTAACTAGTTTAACTACAAGGTTAAGGCATCTTCAATACGCAAAGATTGTTTATAAAGACGACTTAATCGTGTGTGATGCGTCAAATATCGTAAGTGTTGGGTTGGGCTTGAGTGGCCCATTTTCTATTATGCAGCCCAAAGTTAGAAGTCCACCAAGCCCAAAACAACCATCTATCTTTGTATTATAGTTTTGGCCCAAGTAACTTTGTCTTGTTCCCATTTATGATCCATTTTAAAATGAATGACCCTTTCATAGTTTTTTTTTTTTTTTTTTTTTTTTTTTTTTTTCGCGATCATACATCAGTCCCTCCTTACTCTTCACGGATAATCGATGTTGCCAGATTATGCGCAGCAGAATTAAGGATTCGTGGAATAAACCTAATTGAAAGACAATGAAAAAAAACAATGTCATCTATGATTTCTTCAATTAAGTCCTTTATGCTGTGGTAGGGTTCTTCAGCCTCCAGAATCTGGTTAACAAGCAGCAGACAATCAGATTGAATTGAAACGTGAAGCAATCCGTTTCTTCTCGCCCACCTAAGAGCTTTGAGCGTAGCAATAGCTTCAGCTTGTAAAGCTTCTTCAGCCCAAAAGGAGCTTGTACCGCTTCTGTTACCACCAACAATGTTGTTTGTAATAATCCAACCTATAGGAAGCTTCTCCGGTCCGTTTTCTTTCATAGTTTCATACTCCCCCGTTCCAACGAATTGTATACATTTGCTTTTTTGACACTATTTATAAGTAGGATGAATTTTCGATATTACTTCTAATATATAAGATAAAATATATTCATGTGGGATCTTGTTTAAATCGTCTAATCGAATACATTATGAATAGCAAATTTTTATAATTTTTAGTAATACATAACTAAATATATAGACAGAAGAAAACGAGTATCGACATACGTGCATAAAGCAAATGAATACAAATGCTTGGAACGGAGGGAGTATACTCTTTCGTATTTCACGTTTACTTTATAGAAAACTGTTCACATGAGACAAATAAGGTATTTCATGAAGTATTTAAATCATTGACATGAACGGGGAAGTAATAAAAAGGGTAGTGACTTCTGATTGGAATATGATTACGTCGTTATGGTAATATCCATTGACGTATGATTACGTGATTAGTGAGAATTTTGATATCTTGTAAAATTTGATTACAACAAAAAACTTTTAAAAAAAAAATGCTAGCTAGCGATTGTCATTTAACCGATCATGTCATGGACACTCTCAATTACAAAGATCGTTGAGACATTATGATTTTGTGGACCGTGATTCGCTTAATTCATATGAACTAAACCTGAATTGAATTTTTCTTTACTCGAATAAAAAACAAGTAATTTTATCAATCACACATAACAAACCACTTTTACCCCACAAATCCATAATAGTAGCACAGGTTTCACAATCTTAATTCAAAATAAAATCACCCTTAAACACAAAAGAAAACATGAAGTAGATAATCTTAGTAATTTTTAGGGCATGAACACATAAATTGTTGCAACCACTTACTTGCTAATTAAAATTTTAAGTATATGCAAGTACTCTAATCAAGCTAATTATAATTATAATATTTAAATTATATTAATCATGGAGCAAAGAGATGAGACTGAAGCAACCAGCCTGGGTGCTGGTCAATACTAGTAGTATTATCATTAGCCAAGCTTCCTCTCTGCTGCTCTGATGGCCCTTCACCATTCTCTTCAACACCATACTGGCTATCATACCTGTCACCAAAAACACGTATTAGTAATTATCTCCTTCATTCAGTTGGTCTCGCTTAATACACTCGATCAAATCATGTTTAAGACGGTATAATAATACTCCCTCCATTTCAATGATTTCTTCCACGGTGACACATTTCTTGAGAAAAACAATAAAATATGTAAAAGTAGGGAGAAAGTAAAGTAACTGGGTCACCTAGATAAAAGAGAAGTTTGGTAGCAAAACAAAGAAAGTGGAAGAAATCAAAGAAACGATTGAAAAATGAAATGTGGAAGATATCGATGAAATAATAATAATAATAATAATAATAATAATAATAATAATAATAATAATAATAATAATAATAATAATAATAATAATAATAATAATAATAATAATAATAATAATAATAATAAATTTTTTGATAATAATAATAATAATAATAATAATTTTTGATTCATCAATAAAATTCAATTTATAATAATAATAAAAAAATAATAATAATAATAAATGTATGTATGTACCCGATTCCGAGTCCGAAATGAGGTTTGTGATCCAATTGAAAGATGGGATGAGGAGGGTCGTAGCCAAAGGCAGAAGAATGATTATGAGCAGGGAGCATGAATGGGATGCACCCATTTGTATCCATCATTGGCCTAAAACCATGCACATTAACATTATGGTCTTCTACCTGTACATGTTTGGATTGAATTATAACACGTGAAACGCTGACCACCGATACCACGTTATGGAACCAACTCAACCAAAATATTCCAGCAACGATGAAGTTTTGAAATTGATGAAGTGTGAATTGTACATTTTAAGTTGAGGGTATGTATCACGAACCTTAAACTTCAACTCCTTGTTCAAGTCAGTCAGCTTGAGCTCCTATTAAATTAACCATTTTTTCGAAATTAATTAATTAATTACTCAAAAAAACTCGAGATAATATATGAGACTCAAACTCGACATACTTGAATTATTAAGCAAACTGTTTTCATCATTAGACGCGTCATGATACGCCCTAACCAAAAGAAAGAAATGTACAAGGTGGTTAATGGTGTATAACGCACGTACCGAATGGCGTAGAGCGTCCATCTGCTTGGTCATCAACTGCGCCTGCAATACAATTCACATCGTAACTAACGTCTATCACAAATAATTTTTGTATACCGAAGTTGTCTTAGCCTAGTTGTTAAGACTAGGAGCTCTGGGACAGTAGGTTCCAGGTTCGAATCTCTCTCCCCTATATTGTAATGCGACTAAGTGCGCTCTTCGATAAAAAAAAGGTTCTTGCATGTGAGGGTGTAACCTTATAAATAACGACGAAGTTTAAGAGGATAATTGATAAATAATTAATGGAAAAAAGATTATTGTAGGTATAAAAAGCACCTTAGTGTGCCTGATTCGAGCAAGGGCTCCATCAAGTTGTTTCTCAAGGTTTTGCAGCTCATTCAGATTTAAACCATCTAGCTCTTCTCCGTACATGTGCCTGAAATTAACCATTCATTCATTCATTCATTCATTAATTACTCCCTTCGTTTTTTTTAAAAAATTATCGTTCTAGAGTTTCATAGTTCGTACTCTTTCTATCTCGGTCACAAATAATATACTTAATAATGAAGATTTAAAATTGGAAACTAAATGACCTTTGAACTTTTTTGAGAGATTGACATTTTGACTTCAAGTGCTCCATTTCTTCGTACCAGCTCTGCATAACAGTAAAAACCGTCTCATATGAGAATTACCAGTGGACACGTGCCAATAAGCTAATTAATCAGCATCTCAAACATAATTAATTAATACGTACAGTAGTATATAATTAATCAAGGATTTAATAAGTTTTATATTAATTAATTAATTACTCAGCCGTTAGGATTGTATATATCATTTTTCATTAATTAATTAATTAAGTAATCATCCGTATGTATGTACCTGAGCCTGAGCCACAAAGGTAGACGGGTGAAGTTGCTGGTTGAGACAAACATTGCTAGCACGGATGTAACGGTCAATTGTTTTCGGAACAGAACTGCATAACCAAATACGGGTCATTATTTTGATTAAAATGAGTAATATGATCGATAACCTACATTTCACTAGACGAGTGAGTATAAACACTTAATTATATACGTACGAGTATAATTCAAATAATGACAACGGGAATTTGCGTTCTTAATTAATTGACAAAATTTAACACTAATAGATCAGAGCAGTGTTAGTCTCCTGAAAGACGATCTTAGGATAAATAATGTAAAACCGTGTCACAATACAAAAAAATATATGCATAAACGATACTCCATATTTGTTTCAGGCAATCTTATTGTAAAACCGTGTCAATTGAAATTTGTGGAAACAATACAAATGTTGAATAGAGTAAAGAGGATGAAATGATGAGGAAAGGGAGTAAAAATAATAATTTGCAAAAAAGAGGGGAAACAAGGGAGTAAATGCAGTACAAAAACAAGAAGCATTTAGGGAAAATTGATTCAGACATTGTAAGAGGAAAATCCGAGGAAATCTTTCTGACAATACTAAAGCTACAATATACGAAATTCCTCAGTAATTTCTACCTATACTCACAAATAATTACCGTATTTATTTACTGCTATTTTTTGTGAAACATTTTATTCCACCAATAATTAATCATTTTCACCATGCACAAAAATAGAACCTACAAAATACAGTGTAGCAATTAATTCCATTTTTTTTTTAAAACAAAATAATGCTATAATCTAAAAATAAAAATAAAAATTACGAGTATGAGACTAGGTTTTCCTCAAATGTATTAAACTAAAATGGGTCCATTTAGACTCGGTTGGTAGATCAGGCCAAAAGTCGCTCAATCGTCAATTTCGTTTTTTTTTTCCAATGTGATTAGATTCATTTTCGTTAATAAATTTGGGGAAATCCGATTTCTTAATTTTATGGAGCATTAGTTAGCAAAAATTAATAATAATTCAATTCCAGCTAATATTTCCTGGCACACTTAATATAGGAAAGTAATTCAAATAATATAACAATATATTATTATTTAATTAATTGAAAATTATATAAAATGGGGAGTTATTTTTTTTGGGTGAAAATATAAAATGGGGAGTTGAATGAACAGAAAACCCTAAAATTTCAACATCAGTCAACCATTGGTCTGTTTTTTTAATAAAATAAAATAAAAAATATTGTTTTCATTATATTTTTATTACGGATCCTCTATTCCACTTTACAATAAACAAAACAATTATTTGTGTTAAGTTAATCCTCGTCGTATTTGTTTCACTGTTTTAATACAAAGATGAGATATCTTTCTTTAAGAAAGATTAATTATTTATTAATTATAGATGCGTGAAACCGGCTAATTTGTAATAAATAAATTATGAAAAAATATCATAGATAAAATATCTAGAAACTTGGATTTTAATTAATGAGATTTGATCATTATTTATAGAAAATTTTAATAAACTACACATAATAAATTAGGGAAAAAATAGAGTTAAAGTAAAACAGTAAAATTATGGGAAATGTGTGTGTATAAATAAATACATACTCAACACTGCTGAATTCATAGAGTTTTCCACGAGAGGAGAAGACGATGAGGGCAATTTCGGCATCACAAAGAATCGAGAGCTCACACGCTTTCTTCATCAGCCCGTTCCTGCGTTTTGAAAACGTTACTTGTCTACTTATTTTGTTCGGGATCAACCTTAGCTCGACTTTCCCTCTTCCCATTTTACCCTTTCTTTTGAGGGGGAATGAATGAATGAAGAAAGATGATGAAGAAGAAGAAAGAGAAAATAATGTAATGATAATAGTAATAGTGGTCTGAAATTTTGTTGGTATTATTATTGTAGGTTTTTTGAAGCTATAAGGTAATGCTGTTGTTGTGCAAGTGCAACCATTTTTAGTGTATGTAGGAAGTTCAGTGGGAAAAGTAGCTTTTCCCTAATTTAGCAATAGTCTTTGTAAAATATTCTTTAATTTTATTTTTGCTTTTTTTTGGGTGTGTAGTTGGTTTTGTGTGTACACTTAACGCGTTAGGCAGATGCTAGCTAGTTTAGTTTGATTAGTTGATAAGGTCGTGAGAGATATTATTTGCGATTTGTGATCTGTATGTGATCCAAATTCTGTCAATATCATAATCGAGTTGCTTGTCATACATACATTGTATGTATCTCTCTGTGTACAAAAATTGACACGTAAAATCGAGTTGAATGACGACTATAAGGAAGAGATTGGCATGGAATCTGATCTTATATATGCAAATGCCGACTATTAGTTGGAAGATTCGTGAGATGTGTTATTCACTTATTCATGATCTGAAATTCAAAGCTCGTCAATATTATAATCATCATTGTAATTTGTATGTATCTCTGTGTGTACAAAAATTGACGTGTAAAATCGAGTTGAACTAGAAGGAAGGGATTAACATGGAATCTTATGTATGTAATTGCACCAAGACTTTAATTAGTAGTACAAAGTATGTACAAATAAATAAAGCAATAGTTAGGAATAAAACAAGGTGAGTTATCTGTCTCACTGATGTATGATGTATCATCTAGCGTATGAAATGACACAAAAATTGGATAGGCAATTCACACTACTTGGAATAAAATTAGTTTCAAATGGATGGTGTCCCAATTCAATTGAATATGTTGTTAGTTTTGTATCATGTGTTGTAATTGCACCTCCAAATAATTTGCCCTAGCTAGCAAGTGCATTGCATGTATCATGTATGTTGTGGGAAATAGAAAGATTCTCTAATGTGAGATTGAACTGCACTAATACTTTGTTATCTTCTTTCACCCTTATCTCTTACACTAAGTACTTGTTTTCTCGACCGTCTTTTGCTAAATTAATGAGAGATATAACGTACAAAAAAAAAGATCATTCCCTCATTACATGAGAGGTCTGCTCTCTATTATTGTTATTCTAAAGAGCATATACACAGATTATTACTATGATGTTGTTGGGTTCGAATTTTATTCATGAATATCATTTTTTTCACAACTTTAACATCATATTCGCATGTATACTTGAAAATATTAATTGGGTTGCCATCGTTTTATCTTTATTGATTTAATTAATAATTACTATGTGTCAAATATTTTTTTAACAATCCCTAATTCCCTATATTTATATAACCTATTCAATGTATCGTATAAAATAGTACGAAGTACTCCGTAATGCACATTCATTGATAGATTAATACCGAGTATGTCATAATCATATTACTAGGTTCATCATATAAACTTTAGGTGGTAGTGAAAGTATAAAACATGACTTTTTCCTTATTTTTTCTTCTCAAATTCTCGCACATGACTATTTATTTGATAAAAGTAGTTTTTGATAATGCCAAGTTGACTCCCATAAGTTGATAGCGGTAAGTATTCCCACCTGTTATGTGGGTGCGTGGTCTGGGTTCGATCATCAACAACAGCATCGTGGATAATAAGTTACAAATTCAAACCCTCATCCCTTATATTGTAATGCGAATAAATGTATGTTTCGTTGATTTCTTTTTTACAGTTATACAGAATTCTTTACTTTATCAATCTCTCATTAAATAGTTAATAATTCCTAAAGAATTCACACTTAAGTTTTCAAGTTTTCCATTTTGTTTATATAAGGGCTTGTTTGGTACTTAGGAAAATTGAGAAAAAAATAATGATGCCGGCAAACAAAAATAGAGAAAAACAGATAATGCAACCAGTAGCCCAAGCAATTTTGAAGAATAATTACTATCCCCCGTCAATAATGCATTATGCTCGTATAGGATAATAGTTCTCTCAGGTTTTGAACTTCTAATTAAATACTCAATCCGTTATACTCTTAAGAGTCGTTTGGTTACTCATCCAATTACCGGAAAGTGCAAGTTCCCAGGAAGTGTATTTTCAGGGAGTTGTTTTGTTGCCCACTTCCCGGGAATTGTCACTTTCTCCACAATGGGAAAGTTACTCACCGAGCCCCCTTGGTGTGTAGAACTCCTCGCATGAAGTCATTTCCCACATGACAACCAAACAATATTTTTTAATTCCCATTAAATACAAATTCACGTGAATTTAAAGTTCCCGGTAACTTTATCTTTCCATGGTGAACCAAACGAGCCCTTAAACATTTTTTTTTCTAAAGGAACTAGGAACACTGTGACACGATCGACTAAAGAATCGAATTATGAATCCCACGACGTTCGAGTCAGACCGTTCTCAAGTCTCAAGGTCAGCCGTCACTCCATCGACCACTTTCAAAGTTAGAGACAAGTAGACACGTCAGAGCAAAAGAAGTGAAAATGGCGGGAAATGCAGCAGCTCACTGGACACCGCAGAAATTCAGACGACTGCCGCCACAAACACCACTATATCCACCGTCGACGACGATATCTCACGGCGCCGTCTTCGTCGATCGCGTAAAGGTCTAATTTTTCGCAATTTATCCCATTCTTAGCTTTCCTTAGGGTTTTGCGGTCCTTTTCCCCTAAAATTATAGTGTTTCCAAATCATGTAATTTATTTATGTGATTATTTAACTTTTAGAAGTGATGTAATTGTTCGTTGGCGCAAAATTTGTGCTGAAATTATGAAAATTGTGCTTAGTTGTGGTATTTTGAGTTTGCTTAGTTATTATGACAGTTTTCCTGAATAATGTGACTTGATATCGTTGGAAAATAGGGAGTACGATTGTACGAACCTCTTCGATTCACAGTGTTGTTCCGTTTTTGTGCGGAGAATTTCGAAAAATCGGAAGAACACAGAGGAATGGAGAGAGTTTTACGGAGTGAATATTTTGCGTGAAGTCAACTGTCAATTTCATTCTGTGTTAATGTGCGTGGTTATCTGAGGAAGCAATTGGACCTCGAAAGCGGATTTTGGTCGCTATAGGAGTTAGCTCTGGTTCTTTTCGACTTATTTTCAGCTGCGTTAGGTTAATTTTGTATCGGCCAATTCAACGCACTTCAATTCAGTGTAGTTGAGTTAAGCTCACTTCAGTCGAAAAGTAAAAGAACATGGCATTACTGCATTAGTGTCAGGGAAACCGATCGAATGAGAAAATTGGTTTGTTGTTTATCAGTTACAAGTAATATTGATGTATTTGAAGGCTTAACTAGTGGTCTTAGCTGTTCTTTTCGTTTGTTTGAGTTTAACGAGAAGATGTAATGCTGACAAGTTCTTTTTAGCTCATGCTGCAAGCCTGCAACTCCTGCAAGTTGTTCATCGTAATGTTTGGTAGTAAACTGTTTCCGCTGTGAGATCAATAACCTAATTTCTCGTCTTCATTGTAGACTTGTCCTATGCTGATTCGAGCGTTTGCTAAGGTATTGTGCTTGCGATTCCTGGGTTTTGATTTATTCTTATGCCATCTTCGGATTTTTGACAGGACATTCTGTGTTATTAGTTTGATTACATTTTCAACTGTAATTGTGTCGTGGTTGTATAAATCGACAGGATTTAGATTGAGTCATTGATATGACTTTGTGAGATTGATGATAGACTCGAAAATGTTGTAGGTTGGAAGTCACCACAGCATGGAGGAGTTTGCAGTGAGAGGAAAAGAACCAGAAAGTGAATTTCAGATCTACACATGGAAGGATGCTACACTTCGTGAGCTAACTAGTCTGGTATATATTCTGAGCCGTAACATTTCTCAATTCCAACTCATTTGCAATCGCTTACTCTTGCTACGTGTTTATTTTATACTCCGTATGTTGTTCTTGATGGCTGTCGTTTTGATTTTATTCTTTCATTTCACACAGTGGTAATGTCTGCGATTTTGATCTTATAGTACTTTGTATTTTGAACCTTATAATTCAGAAAATCTTTGGCTTGGAAGATGATCGATGCTACCTGGCCTTTATAACTTCTAATTGCCTGGTTTACCTTTGCTTCTCTGTTTTACACGGTAACTCATAATCGAGTAATTAGGGTTCCAGAAGCATGGACTGAGTTTCCTGCATATTCGCCCGTCTTCTGCTTCTTTTCTATACCCAAAGTTAATAGTGAGCTACAGCCCTTTATAGGCCGGTGTAGGAGTTGTACAAAGTTTGTCATGGGATCTCTGTGGTTCTGTTGTGTAGACCAACTGATTGTCAGGATAACATAGTTGTGTATAGCATTCAACTTTGCGTTAACAACAATCTTAACTTCTAACAAAATCCCGTTGTTCTTCAATGAGAGATCATTCCACAGTTTTCCTAGGAGTTAGGTGCCATTGTATGCGGTTTATATGTGGCCAACGTAGTTAATTTCTTATCCTCGGCAACAGTAAAGAATTAAATGAGAGATTAATGTATAATTAACCATGATATTATTATTTGTGTGGTACATCAATGTCATACACTTAACACTCATACTAATTGTCTAATTGCAAATGTTATGTTGCACAATACTGTGCCCATGCTTTACTCAGTGGTTGTAAATTGTCTAAAAGTACTGCATATGATAGGTTGGGCAGGCAACCCCAGAAGCAAGAAAGAGAGATGCATTGTTATCTTTTGCTTTCGTTTTTCCCGACAGGAATGGTCGCTTCATAATGAGACGGGTAACTTCCTCATCCTTCCTTCATTACTCCCTTACCTTGATGGCTTCTGCAGTCTCACCTCTGGCGAGATAGGGGTATACTTGTGCGCAATGCCTTACCCTCATTTTACGAGTTTGTTTCTGAATGAGTAATAATGAAAACTTCACCATAAAATGCATAGACACGGTACTACAATATATAAGCCTGGAGAGTTTGGTGACTCGTATGTCATATGTAGGTTATAGACATATACTCAGCTATCTGTAACCGTAAATTAAAAAACATACTTTGGCAAAATTCAAAAAGATGCATAATATACGACAAATGTAGTTCATATCTTGTACCTTAAGCATTTAAGCTTTATGTGGATACTCATGACCTTGACCCTCGAGGCCTGACAATATTCACGATATCTTCCAGGTGGGTAAAACATGGTCGTATTGTACCAGAAAGATGGATGATGAGAAGACACTGGCTCAACTCGGGTTTCAGGTACTCTTTTAAATACTTAAACTCGGCCTTAAATTACCCTAGACAAAGCCATGTATTATGTCTCACTTCTTTTGGGTTTGCATTTTGTAGACTGGAGACTTCTTAGATGTGGCAATATTCTAAACTGGAGCCTACTGCATGACTCTGACTGACCAACATATTTTGCTCTTGTAATACAACCCTATAGGCCTATAGTACGGGGTCTAAACTCTAAATATATGCCAAAACCGACGAAAGGAAATCTAGTATCTTCTTCTTCCAAAGATCGTGCTAATTGTCTGTCAATACTCCGTACAAAATAGTTGTGGTGATGTACGTTTTGGTACTGTGTAAATCGTTGTGTGCCTTACCGGCGTTTTGTGAGTGTGAGTTGCAAAACAGCAGAAGCAGAAGTATTCGGGGAACTCGTAATGTATCGGTTAAAAAAAAGGGGCAGGAAGCTTTCTCTTGTATCAGAGCCAGGTTTCGATCCTGGGACCTGTGGGTTATGGGCCCACCACGCTTCCGCTGCGCCACTCTGATTTGTTGATTCAAATTGTATTAGAAAACAAATGAGCAGTATTCTATTTAAACTTTGCCGCCTACTAATATAAATTTACGAAACTACCCTTGTCTGCCGTGAAGGACCCTGTCTGCTCTATGCCTTTCACTAAGAAAATGATTTTAAATAAAAATTTATGATAAGATATCATTAATTTGGTGATAAGAATTATTCGACTTTTCATTCTTTGAGCGACTTTTTTTGTTTTATATGTGAATTTTTAATTTTTATGAAAGCGTGATATTAATAATAAAAAAAATAAAAAAAATCATTTATTTGTTACTATTCAGTCATTTGTTGTCTTTTATACAGGAGTATTGTTTATTTATTTTGAATATTTTAATCAAAAATAAATAAATGACCGACACAATTGAATATCTCAAAGAGTGAGCATAATATATGCCGAGTGTGTACAATTTCGCAGTAATTTCATTAAAATACACATTTATCGACTTTTCTAAACATTAATTTAAATATCTAGATTAGTTTTATGATTTCTGAAAAATATAGTAGAAGAGAATAACGAATTTCCAATTTAAAATCTTTATAAAAACGTACTCGTACAACATAAAATAATAACTCGAAAATAACTACCTGCATTGTGGAGTATGGAATACTCCGTACATCGTAGGATGTTTCATGTGACACGTACTACGAGACTGCCTCAAGAAAAATTGTGGTAACTAAAAACTCCTTACATCGCTTGTAGGGGTGTAACTCGTGAGTCGTACTCCCTCCATTTCCAATCAATTACTCATGTTTGTTTTTTGCTCACTATTCAATAGTAAGAAGAATGTTCGATATAACTTCTAATATAAGTATCAAATTTTTACATAATTTTCGGAAATATGTACTTACGGAGTATATTTTAAATATTATTTTCTTTATTTATATTTTTTTATTTTAAAAAAATTAATAAAATTAATATAGTTTTTATTTAAAGGTTGAGTTCTAAAATAAAGATGGATTTATCTCTCTTAGCTTATCTCTTAAGGATATCGTCTTAGTTGCAAATTTTAATTGTTTGTAATTTTTATAAAAAAAAATATTAATTAAGAAATAAAAAAATTAGAAAAAAAGAACATTACTAAAACAAGTGTAAGATATACTTACATATTTAATCTATGTAACAATTGTCTTATAACTGAAGATATAGACAAAAAAAAATATACACTAATCTACGTGTACAAAGCAAACGTATCTTAGTCCTAAAATTTTAATTGTTTGTAATTTTTATAAAAAAAAATTAATTAAGAAATAAAAAAATTGGAAAAAAAAGAACATTACTAAAAACAGTGTAAGATATATTACATATTTAATCTATGTAACAATTGTCTTATAACTGAAGATATAGACAAAAAAAAAATATACACTAATCTACGTGTACAAAGCAAACGTATGAAATTTATTGGAACGAAAGATTACTCCTGTAACAAGCAATTGAGCAAGTCACGAGTCAAACGCTCACTGAGTCACTGTGACCGTTTCGTACTAGTAGAATTAATGCATTAAAAACGACAAGTATCAATCTGATACTCTCTACTTCTGATCCGCCACCCCTCATCTCTCACCTCCCCTTCCCCTCCGTCACCGCCTCGCCGTGTCGCCGCCGTCTGCACCGCCGCCAGCCGAGGTGCGCCATCCTCAGTTGTGTTTTTCGTTTAATGTCTTTCAATAATTGGCCATTAGCGATTTAATGCATGCGTTTTTTCTAAACAAAAATTAATTAATTTATTGAAATTAAAGCCAGAATTCTAACTGAGTTTAATGCTGGATCTTATTTGATTAAAACTTGATTTCATTCAATTCAAGTCGGATTTCTAGTTTATTGAGATCATTGCCGGATTTTATTTGATTTTTCCGTTTTTTTTTGTGGAATTTCTGGTGTACTATTGCTATGTTCGTCCAATTGTGCGTCCGCCATTAACGAAGGCATACAAGCTTTTGTTGATTCCTCCATAGCCGAGTTTGATTTTATGTATTGCTCTTGAATAGTACGGACACTACCGACTAATTTATCAAGCTGCTAATTGATACCCTAAGTGCTGTTAATTGATATGTAAATGCTGTTTTACGATGTGAGACCTTCTTACAAACTAGTGTTCATTGATATGTACGGAGTGAATGGCTAAATGCTCTTGAATATTACGGACTCGGTGTTAATTGCTGTGTAAATGCTACTGTATTAATTTGATTGATACCGTCAATTAATTAATCTTATAGTCATATGAAGCCATGGAAGTTCCATACCAGGTCGAGCTAAGGATTGATTAGTCATCGTAGCTTATGTTATACTCGTATTTCTTTCTAGATGACCGGAGACATTGAGAATGTGGAATCCAGTATCGAGAAGAAAATTCCTGATCCAAACATACCGTCTTCTCCCGAACTTCAATCAACATGGTCTACTGTTGTACTTGAGAAGGTATCCATATATGGGGTAGCGGCAGGATATTGCTTATCAGCATCTTTACTATCCATCATCAACAAATGGGCCGTCATGAAATTTCCGTACCCTGGGGCCCTCACCGCACTGCAGTATTTCACCAGTGCCGCGGGTGTTGTAGTTTGTGGGCAGCTGAAATGGTTAGAGCATGACCGCCTTGACCTCTTGACCATGTGGCGGTTTCTTCCTGCTGCATTTATTTTCTATCTTTCTCTTTTCACCAATAGTGAGCTTCTCCTCCATGCCAATGTAGACACCTTCATTGTCTTCCGTTCGGTGGTTCCCATCTTTGTTGCAATTGGAGAGACCCTGTTTTTGCACCAACCGTGGCCATCGCTTAAGACTTGGGCTTCGCTCGGAACTATCTTTGGTGGAAGTGTCATTTACGTCCTCACGGATTATCAGTTCACTGTGATGGCTTACACCTGGGCATTAGCCTACCTTGTTAGCATGTCCATTGATTTTGTTTACATAAAACATGTGGTTATGACTATTGGGTTGAACACATGGGGGTTAGTTTTGTACAACAATCTCGAGGCTCTGTTACTCTTCCCCTTGGAATTGTTCATCATGGGGGAACTAAAGAAGATACGGCATGAAATATCTGATGAATCAGATTGGTACTCTTTTGGCGTCCTTCTGCCTGTCGGATTATCATGCTTGTTTGGTCTCTCGATCTCGTTTTTTGGGTTCTCTTGTCGGAAAGCAATCTCAGCTACTGGTTTTACGGTTCTTGGGATAGTGAACAAGTTGTTGACAGTCGTCATCAATCTCATTATCTGGGATAAGCATTCAACAGTAGTTGGAACTGTGGGCCTTCTTATATGTATGCTTGGTGGTATTATGTATCAGCAATCAACTAGTAATAAACCTAAGGTTACGAAACTTGTAGAAGCACAAGAGAACAATGAAGAAGAACAGAAACTTCTAGAGCTTCAAGGCAACAAAGAAATCCACCATGATTTAGAACCCACTTCACACTCAACGAAGGAGAATACATAACCCCTTATATGGATGCAGGGATTGGAGATCGGTGGGAAATGGAGTGGGACATATTCGTTGTTTAGTCAGCAAGTAAGGTTGGAGGGTAGAGGTCCTTTGATTCACAATATTGTAATAGACTTGCTGCTTATTGATGGCTTATATAATTATAACCGTCGAATGATGTTTGGGAAGTTGTTACTTCTTTGATCACTTCTTCATCTCATCATCACCATGACCATAACCATAACTCTCCTTTTCCTGATTTCGAAGTTTCGAAGTTTTATTCTTTGTTGCTCAGACTTTACAGGCAAGGTTTGTCACATTTGTATGTATTTGCTGAGGTTTCTGTTAATGGGTATCTTTCTGTTTTTCAAATGGTTTTTTTTTTTTTTTTTTTGTAATTTATTGTTTGATATGGAGGGGAATGATTATCAACAAATGGTTAATGTTACATTTTTGATAAAATTTGTGTTTTTTACGGTATAGTTTTATGTAAAAAGTTGCTCATTGTTGATAGAGCTCCATAAGCTTATACAATTTACATGCTGTCTTTCTTTCACTTTCATGGCTTCTTGAAATGGCGCTTCATTTGGTTGTGAAGAATCTTTTTGAGTTTGGAACATTAAATTGAATTCTCCGTACTTGCTTTTCCTCCTGATAAGTTCGTTGGAAGTTGATTAAGTTATACCGTGGTCAACTCAATGTAAAACATCAGTCTATGGTTGAGGTAGTCATGAAGACATCAATTTGCTCGCTGATTATTCCATCTTCTCGTCTCGTGAATTTGTTGCTGTCTAGAGGTAAATCAAAAGTCCTTAATCTCCTCCAATTTTCTTGAAAGTCACCTTCTGATATATTGTCTATTGTTATTTCTGATGAAACCGTGTTGAAAAAGCTTGATAGAATTGATTCGGTCCTTCCATTTTAACACTACTAAAGTAATCACGTTAGCATATTATCTACGACTGTGTTTAGTTATAAATAAAAGGAAAATGGGTCTGAAGGTAAGTTTTTTTTTATGTAGCGAGAACAAGATGCCAGTATAGTCACAACACACTCACCATCCTTAGTGTTGTTTATCCAGTCTGTTGATCACCATATTAATACGGAGTACCTCTTTTTGTCTGATTCTCGGTGAAGGTTATCACCTACAGTCAGGAGTAAAGGATGCAATGCTGAATGCTATTGTGTTGGCTGCTTAAATTTTTATTTGTTCATTATTTTGAGCATCATTCATAAAACTGCTTTTTTTTTGTCGATTTTTGATCTGGATTTTCTTGAATTCTGTGGTATCCTTATATCCTGCAGTACCTCTTCTCATCTGATCATAGATGTATTCTTAACCAAAGTTCTAATAAAAATACCGTAAGTGTACTACTAATTACGTGTATTTCTTATATGTACGCCTTTATTTCCTTAACATACCATGATATTCCGGTTCAACCCGTTATTTTCACTGGCACTGGCAGCTGTTAATGCAGATCTTGCTAGCACTTATACTCGGTGCAACAGAGAAGAACAAGCCGATGCATATTAGTGGTTTAAACAGGTAACACAATTACATTTATTGTTTGAAACAGGTAGGCAGAATAACTGAGTTCAAAGCTGGATCTTATTTCTTTGATTAAAGTCAGAAACTTAGAATTCTAATTTGTTGAGATTATAGCCTGATGTTTTTATTTGATTTTTGTGGAGTTTTCTGTTGCACTAATGCTACGTTAGTTCATTAGTGTCTTCAGTCTACACATACTCAATAAGCAAACAATTCATTTGTTGGGTGTTGGAACAAATCTGGTAACCCAAATTTCAGCAACAATGGCAAAGAGTTGACTTGGATAATGTGATTGTAACTTGTAAGTGCTATGTTGCAGACTCCATGGCAGCATTCCTAATGCTTCTTAGCCCGGGATTGCGCAGTGGTTCATCCTATTCCTTGGTGCCAAAAGTCCCCCAAAGCCAGGAGTTGGAGCGTGAACTCAAGCGTTTCCCAAAGCCAAATGTCGGGGCTACTAACTCACGTATAATGACCCAAGGGTGGGTGTGGGCTTCCGGTTGCCAAATGCTCTTTCTTCTTTTTCCATGAATCATATTCCCGACATCCAAGAAATTGGGTTTGCAGCTCGGGTTGCTAAATTCCAACCAAAAAACTCACTACCAAACATATGAAATTAATAGATCGACTATTATCACACTAATTTCAGCCCATCCTACTAAATAGGGGCTAAATAAGACAGAGTTTGGACACTTGCATTATTCATTATTTAGCCTAAAATACGGTTTAAAAAGAATTCTTATTCTTATTGACTGTCAAAAATATTCTATGTACAAGTAGAGTGATTGGCTGGCTAATCACCATAAATTAGGGTAATATGCATAGCAGTTGTTGACTTGTTGCTGAGTCCAGGATGGATACAAGGATTCCACACGGCTACACGCTTCATGCTAATCAATCTACTAATTCACTCATTTCTATGTGTGCTAATTTTTTATGAATTTTTTAATACCAGTACTCCCTATGTTGCTCACCACATCATATCGTAAATTTATACCTGAAAACGGGTTAATTGTCCTAATCTTTTCTTAATCGTGTTGTTTTAATTTGATACTTAAACATGTTAGCAAAATATTTTAGTCGTATTCTGTAAATTTTATCCGATATAAATCCACTTTTGCCTTTGTCAAGTACAAGACTTTAGTACTCCCTCCATTCGAATCTAAAGGGTACGTTTGTTTTTTCACACTTGTCAAGACACGTTTTACACCGTTAATATCTTTCGTTTTACATTAACAAAAATTTCATAAAGACGAATCAAAAAAGATCCATGTGATTATATTTTCTCTTATAGATTGTCGTGAATATTAACGATTTTCTTGAGTTGTGAATAGTGTCCAAAAGAGAAACGTACCCTTTAGATTTGAACGGAGAGAATAATTTGTAAATGTGAATTGATATTGGTGGTATATATCATGTTGTTTGGCGAATCTACAAACGGATTTGGGGTCTTCGATCACTCCTACGGTCATACGTCATCTCCTTAGGTATTCAAATAAGTGAGACAGATGACCCTTATTACATCTATAGGTCTTTAAAACGACTTAATCATAGTTGAGGTCCTTAATTATTGCCATAACCTCTTTCCTTAGTTTGAGGTCCTGTGTTTAGACTTTAATTAGGTGATCAAGAGGTCATTATCAATAATGATCCCTCTCACTCACTCTCGCACGCATATATAACTATCATTCGTAGGGATGGCAACGGACCGGATCCGCATGGATCCAGATCCAGATCCGCACTCCTAGTAGCGGATCCGGATCCGGTCCGGATCCAACGGATCTCAAAAATGTAGATCCAAATCCGGATCCGCCGGATCTGAACCAGATCCGGATTGGATCCGCGGATCCAATTTCTTACCTAAATTCTACAAAATTTTTAATTAATACGTATTTACGATCATATTAATTTTCATAATTTTACAAATAAAATTAAATATAAAGATTCATAATTAAAGATTAATAAACTAAAAAAGAAGAGTCTTAGAAATAACCAAAAAAAATACAAATTAAAGTTCTAAGTTTTTTATTATTGTTAATTTTTTAATAAAACGGATTTGCGGATCCGGATCCGGATTTATTTATTAAGATCCAGATCCGGCCGTTTAAAGATAGCGGATCCGGATCCAGATCCATATCCAACGGATCTCAAAATTTAGGATCCATATCCGATCCGTGCGGACCGGATCTTGCGGTTCCGGATCGGATCCCGGATCCGTTGCCATCCCTAATCATTCGTATTACATCGACTCGTTTTTATAATATAATGATGAAAGCTACGTTCCTGAATCCTGATAGATAGATTGATATATCAAGTGTAGGTAGTTATCACTTACGTACGTGATTAACAAAAGATTACTCGCTAATTAACAAACACTGCCGCTGCCGACGATCGCAAATTGACAATCATACAAAACAGATACTACTTATTTAAATGTTCCGCCATGCTTCACACTTCGCTTCCTACTAAAGCTTCAAATTTAATCATTTACTACGTTGGGTGGAATTAATTATTACACTCAAAATAACACACTTTTCATTTGTCTTTAATTGTTTTATCTTTTCCGTCTCAATAGTATTTTTTAATTAAAATGTAAATAAATGTTTGAGACAGAGAGTACGGGATATTTTCTTAATTGTTGGAGGATTTTATGATTATCTCACATCTTTTTAAGTTAAAACTTGTAAGTAAAATTGTTATATATACTTCATAACTTAATAATCTCTTAAAAAGGTTATAAATAATTTATGGACTTATGGTACAAAGTTATCGACTCGTGATCCCATTTCTTTAGTTTTAATTTTTGATTTAAGACCACCATAGTACAAATTCAGATACAAAATATTTTAAGAAAGTAGTACCGATTTTCAAACTTGAATATACGAAGTATTAAATATTTTAAAAATTATAACGACAAAAGCATTTTTAGAACGAAATTACGTGAGGAAAATATGTTGCCAATGCTGTTCAAACTTTGATCCTTAAATTCATTTTCTCCTAACTTTCAGTCTTTCACGACCATCAAGAATAAACTTGAAACTTGAAAGGGTAATAAGGGGATGGTTGGTGGCTGATCCGTTTGAAAGGAGTAGAGTTTTTTTTTTTTTTTTTTTTTTTTTTTTTTTTTTTTTTTTTCCTTCTTTTTTTGTCTTGAATCGTATCTAAAATGTGCCGGTCCGTGTCCAATACGTGTTCATTTAAAAAAAAAAAAACTAGACACGATTTTTGGTGTGTCGGACACGTATCCAGACGTGTCTTGTCCGACACGGGTACGCCACAAATCAGGCGTGTCAGTGCGACTTAGAATATCAACACACTTACATTGAGTTACACAACATCCTAAAACGCTATCCTACATAAATCGTAATTTGTATTTATGTAATACCAATACTTAATCAATTATTACCCACATTACTCCGTATTACTCAACAC
The DNA here is from genome assembly GCA_958450325.1 of Agrostemma githago. Taxonomy (NCBI): domain Eukaryota; kingdom Viridiplantae; phylum Streptophyta; class Magnoliopsida; order Caryophyllales; family Caryophyllaceae; genus Agrostemma; species Agrostemma githago. The sequence continues at coordinate 78,037,090 of OY288241.1, read as the reverse complement.
TTTAAAAAACCAATGACCGATTACTTCATTGACACTAAGGGCTCGTTTGGTTGCCCCCTCACTTCCCGGGAATTGCAACATCCCATGAAATGCTTTCCTGTGAAGTTGTTTGGTTACTCCAAAACTAAAAAAATGGGGAACTCAAACTCACCCCATCACTTGCAATTCCGAATTATTTAAATGACTTTTTTTACCCCTTCTCCACCCATCTATTTTTCACTTAACCCTAATTTATCATCCCCATTCAAATTTATTTTCCCGGAATAACGATTGTAACTCAGAATTTTTTTTTAAACAAAAAAATTAATGTTCGTTATTTTTTACGCTGATAATGTAATTTGGTTACGATTGCATATTATAGTGAAGGCAATTTCATATATTTCTTAAGTTGCTGAAAAAATAAATTCATAAGTTTTTATGCCCTTGATTAATAAAGGGCATAATAGTCATTGTAATCAAAATCATGGGAATTAGGTCGGGTCAACCAAACAAGATGTAGAAATTCAATTCCCGGGAAGTGTGATTCCAGGATGTCAACCAAACAAATATTTCAAATTCCCGGGAACTTGGAGTGGGAAGTAACTTCCTGAGAATTGCAACTTCCTCCAGAAAATAAGTTCCCGCATGAACCAAACGAACCCTAATTATTTTATTTCTATCTTAAAAAAAAAAAGTTGATAGTACTCCGTAATTCATTTATTACTCCGTAGTTTTTTATATTTACTGGGAATGGGAAATTAAACACTTTCCCTTTCATCCCAAAATCAATAAAAATCCTTCAAAAACATTATCTCTCTCTCTTTCTCTCTCTACATTCTACAATGCACCTGCGCTAACCTTCATCAGATCTCTCTCTTCTTCTCTCAAACCCCTTCTTCCTTAATCACCTCTGTAATCACAATTATTTTCCGCCATTGTTGCTCTCTTATCACCTTCTCTCATGCTTAATCACTAAGATTATCAAGATTTCGTTATTACTTTAATAATAATATTATTATTATATTAATGGCGGTGAAAAGGTGGTTATTAGGTACAAGCGATTCCAGGACTAGAATCGCTGCTGCACCTTCATCTTCATCTTCAACCTCCGTTTCCGCCATTGTTGCATTCTTTCTTCTGCTCCTCTTTCTTCCTCTCTTCGTCTTCTTTTACGCCTTTTCTTCCGGTTCGTCTTCTGAAATTCCTTCGTCTTCAATTAATGTTGCTGCATGTTTAGATCTGTTTTTCAATTTGCTGTTAATTACCGTGATTTGAATTTTTTTAATTGTAGTTAAATTACAGTACATTGTGCTGTCTAGTAGCTGTAATTGCGGTTTGATAGTTTAATTGAATGATTGATGATCTGGAAAGAAAACTAGGTTTCTTTTGATTTGTTTAGTGAGTTTCAGTAGCTGTAGCCTGTAATCGCGGCGTGAAATTAATAAGAAATTGAGGATTTAGACTGGAAAATTAGGTTTCTTTTGATTTATTTAGTGTACTCCGTATTTTATTAGTACTGTAATTGCGCTTTGATAGTTTAATTGATCTTATATTGATTTTATTAGTTGATTGAATGATTGATGATTTAGAAAGAAAACTAGGTTTCTTTTGATTTGTTTAGTGAATTTTAGTAGTTGTAGCCTCTAATCGCTGTGTGAAATCGAGGATTTAGACTAGACAATTAGGTTTCTTTTGATTTGTTTAGTGTATTTTAGTAGCAGCGCTGTAATTGCGGTTTTATAGTTTAGTTTAGCTTATACTGTATTGATTTTATTAGTTAATTGAATGATTTAGAAAGAAAATTAGGTTTCTTTTGATTTGTTTAGTGAATTTTAGTCGTTGTAGCCTGTAGTTGCGGTGTGAGGTTTATAAGAAATTGAGGATTTAGACTGAAAATTAGATTTCTTTTGATTTAGTTAGCGTATTTTAGTAGCTGTAGCCTGTAATTGCGGTATGAAACTAATCAGAAATCGAGGATTGAGACAGGATGTATTTTAGTAGCTGTAGCCTGTAGCGTATTTCTTTTGATTTGTTTAGCGTGGTTTTTATAGGTGTAATTTTGGTTTGAAATGAATAGTTTTATATGGGCTGTACTTCGCGTAAGTTTTTTGAATAATTGAGGATGTAAAAAGGAACTAGGTTTATTTATTTATTTATTTAGTCTGTTTTAGTAGCTGTAATCGCGCTTTGAAATTGATTTATCTTATCTATGTTTGCATCGTTTTGTCAATGATCGATGCTTTAGAGAGAAAATTAGGTTTCCTTGATTTATGTATCGTGCTTATCATTGTTTTATATAATTTTTGACTGATTGGTGATGTAGGAAGAAAAATTAGATGCTTTGATTTATTTTAGTATAGCTGTGATCATGATTTGACAGTTTCGAGTATTTTATCAAGGTTGACTATTCTGTCTGAATAATTGATGGTTTAGAAAGAAAACTAAGCTTCTTTGACCTGTTTCTTGACCATTACAAGTTCACACGAGGTTATTCGAGTCAAGATTGTTAGTGTCGTCTTGATCTTGTTAAGTCAATTTAGTCTTGGGGGGGGGGGGGGGGGTGAGACGGAGGGAATGTTGAATCGGAAGTGAGTTGGAGCTTATCGAGGGGATAAACAATGGATATATGCACTCTAGTCAAGAATGCCGATGCATTTATATTTCATAGGTTGTAGTGCACTAGTGCGAATGCAATCAGAAATAAAATACGTGAAATAGGTAAGGCATTCATACGTAGTTCAGATGTTCTCGGCTGCCTTATTTTCTGAATGTTAAATGAGGCGCTGGATTGGTTTTTTGTCTATTCGGTGTTTGTATCTTGAATGGTGTAAGACCTTTGGGGTTCGTGTGTGGAGCTGGATGGTTGACTGAGTTGTAGCTTGTAGTTGCCATTGAGGTGATTGCTGATAGTAATCAACGGGTTCATTGTTTCTTAACATCTTTCGTGAAGGTTTCTCTTTGGATTTTACCTTTAGGTTCAAGTGGATCATTGAATGTCCGTCTTTTAAGGCTAGACAAGAGCAGGCTTAGCTAGAGAGTTTAACATTAATCTTTGGGCTTGAGGAACAAAGGCCAACTCATATGTGCCGTTTCCGATAGCATGTGTGTTTTCGAAGTTCCCCTTAACCAATTCCCTCTTCAATTAGCCTTCTGAACTTACTGAGCAAAAGAATCGTTACTAGAAACTGTTGGTACACTATTGCTGGGAGTTGTATGGGAGTTTGGTACAATCGAATTGGGTATATTTGTTTTTTTTTGCCCTAATGAACAAAACATGGTTGATTGATAATGTCATTGCAGATTAAGATTTGAAATATTAAGATTAATTGTGATTTTGTATTGATTGATCTTATCATCAACTGTTCTTGGTCTCCTCGTATCAGATGTTTCTCTTGATTTTTTCTTTTTTCGAATGATGCCATTATCTTGTGTTGACAATTCATTTCTCGTTACAGGATGGTCTGAAAATTCACCTGGTTCCCTTAAACAGGTAATTGCTACGGAGTATAAAGCTTTTACACTTTTAAATTCTGTATTTGTTCTGCCACACAGCTTTGTAAACAAACAGTCAGTTAACTTGTATGTTTGATGCAGAATGTACAGTGGAGAGATAGACTTGATTTGCAACATTTGAAATCATTTCTCTCAAAGGAGGTAAGGAACCCTTTTGGTGTTTTGTTTCAATTGGTTTGAATTAATGAAGTTTTGTATGATAGCTGATGTATAATTTGCAGGACATTGATGTTATCTTAGATAGCGTGAAGGATTTGGGACCCTTGAGTCTTGATTCATTCAAACAAAGAAATGGTTCAGCGTCATGGAAGATTGTGGGCCGAGAGGGTGTCAATGATGATTTATTGGAGGTTTGTTTTCTGGTCCAAGTTAATTTCATTGTCTTTTTACAAAGTAACCATTGGCTATGGTAGTAGATTGTAGCCCTGACCTTATCTTTCACTTGTTTGCATGGTGTGATATTTTGAAGGTGATTGAATCAGCAAATGTCAAACAAGATACTTTGTCAGGTTCTTATTTGTTTTCTTTCTATCTTTTGTGAAAGTGATTTTCAGGTCTTTCGGCATGATTTTTTACATCATGAGTGGTGCTTATATTATTGGATTGATGACTTATTCGTTCTCCCTATGCTCTACAGATGGTCACACTGATGTGGTCGATTCACCAGCTGTACAACTTCGAAGGGTAATTTTACTTTAATTTTAGCTGGAGATGTGGATTCTTAAATTTCAACTAGCTGTGATTGTTGGATCCTCAACTTATCTTGTGAGTATTTGACATTCTTGCAGCAATTGAGAGAGAAGAAACGTGAAAATCGGGCTGCTGAACTAGTAAAGCAGGATGATGAGACTATTTTGAAACTCGAAAACGCTGCTATACAGCGATCAAAGTCAGTTGATTCTGCAGTACTGGGGAAATATAACATATGGAGGCGAGAGAATGAGAATGAAAATGCTGATTCCACCATACGCTTGATGCGAGACCAAATGATCATGGCAAGAGTGTATATTAGCATTGCCAAGTCGAAGAGTAAGACCGACTTGTTTCACGAACTTCAGAATCGACTTAAAGAGAGCCATCGCGTGCTGGGAGAAGTAGCAGCTGATTCTGATCTTCCTCGAAGGTAAAATAATGTTGAAAGCATGGTTTTTCTAATCCCTCCCCGTGTTATTCTTTTATCTTTCACACTGCAGGATTTAGTTTTCTTAGTCTGTCATCATTATTTTCAGTGCTCCTGAGAAAATCAAAGCTATGGGCCAAGTTCTTGCGAAAGCAAAAGAGCAGCTCTATGACTGTAAGCTGGTGACGGCGAAACTTAGAGCCATGCTCCAATCAGCAGAGGAGCAAGTGAGGAGCTTGAAGAAACAGAGCACATTTTTAAGTCAATTGGCAGCCAAGACTATTCCGAACGGAATACATTGTCTAGCTATGCGCCTGACCATTGATTACTACCTCCTTCCACTAGAAAAGAGACAGTTTCCAAAGAGAGAAAATCTGGAAAATTCCAATCTCTTTCACTATGCTCTTTTTTCTGACAATGTCCTTGCTGCATCCGTTGTGGTGAACTCTACTATCGTGAATGCCAAGGTAAAGTAGCCGTTTTTTTCCAGTGTCTGTCATAGATTTTGGTTGTCTTATGAAGTCAGCCACAATAGTAATGAGATGGGTGGGGCCGTGGGTGGAAAGAAATTTATTCACGTGAAATCCCACCCCAAAATGCTGTCATGTTAATCTTTAGATTCAGTATAACTTGCATCGTGTCCCAGATTCAAACAATACCATGAATGGGAGAGGAGTCAGCTGTTTTATATCTGCAACGACTGTAAGGGGTAGACAGTAGATGTCTGTAAGCCGAGCTCATTATTCTGTGTAGGGATGATACTTGACATTTTAGTACCACAACCATAATGGCCATTTTGCAAGCGTTAGTATTTCTGTGTTGTGTGCGATCACATTGGAGTGCTAGCAGTCTTTTAAGTCTGTCGTGTATGTTAGAAATTAGAGGTACATTTCTTGGTTGATAGTATCTTCTTTCATCCTTTGCAGGAGCCAGAGAAACATGTTTTCCATCTTGTTACCGATAAACTCAACTTTGGTGCAATGAACATGTGGTTTCTTTTGAACCCTCCTGGAAAAGCAACTATCCATGTTGAAAATGTTGATGAATTCAAGTGGCTGAACTCCTCATACTGTCCAGTTCTAAAACAGCTCGAGTCTGCTGCCATGAAGGAATATTACTTCAAGGCGGATCATCCAACCACGTCTGGGGCATCCGCATTGAAATACAGGAACCCCAAGTATCTATCAATGCTTAACCACCTACGATTTTATCTGCCACAAATCTACCCAAAATTAGATAAGATACTGTTTCTAGACGATGACATTGTTGTGCAAAAAGACTTGACCCCATTGTGGGCGGTTGATCTACATGGAAAGGTTAATGGTGCCGTGGAAACTTGTGGGGAGAGCTTCCACCGCTTTGATAAATACTTAAACTTCTCGAATCCACACATCTCGCGGAACTTTGATCCTGCTGCATGTGGGTGGGCATACGGCATGAACATGTTTGACCTCAAGGTGTGGAAGAAGAAGGATATTACTGGAATTTATCACAAGTGGCAGACCATGGTACGGTTTAGTCCTCTTCTTACTCTACGTTTTTACAGTATGTTGTAAGGAGTGAATAGGGTTAATGTTTGATATTTGTTGGTTGGACAGAACGAAGATAGGACACTGTGGAAGCTTGGGACATTACCTCCTGGACTCATCACATTCTACGGGCTGACACATCCTCTCAAAAAGACTTGGCACGTGCTCGGTTTGGGTTATAATCCAAGTGTAGACAAAACAGAGATCGATAACGCAGCAGTTGTACATTACAACGGAAACATGAAGCCGTGGTTGGAAATTGCAATGACCAAGTACCGATCATACTGGACTAAATACATCAAATTCGACCATCCATACCTGCGCAACTGCAAATTGTCCGTCTGAAGATCAGAAAGGAGAACGTAGTCTGATTCAAAGAGCTTGACAGGATTATATGCGCGAAAAAGGTCGTGCTTTGATTTTTGTGAGCTACACCTACACACAACCTTCTCTCCTTTTTTTCATTTTTTTTTCTTTTATTTTTTTTTCTTTTATTTTTTTTTCTGTTTATTATTTAATTCAGTTTAAATAGGATTCGATTATGAGTATTGTGGCTATAGTTGTGGTCAGAAGTGCGATAGTACGTACCACCATTATTTCCGGCCAATACTAGTAGTGTTCATGGCTGGATTCAGAATCAGTTTGTAGATCTTATATATGGATGTGTTACTATGTTCTTTATTTCTCGTATCTCAACGTAGGGCGTAGCTGATTTGTGGTCTCGGAGTAGCGATTTTTCCTGGACTTTTACTTTGATTATTTCATGGCCTGTAGTCTGTTTCTTTTCTTTTGCTGGGCCCATACACCATCGGTCGTATATTCATATGTTGAGGTTTGAGATTTTGTGTCGCTGCATTATTGGTTTGCTGCGTCTGTTTTGAAAGGGACCAACTGATTACTTTGCCCGTTTCATCCGTTTATAGAGTATGTCTCCCATATCCGTCACAAATTGATGACGGGTCAAATAAACTATTTGGTTAGAAGAGAGAAGGCTAGTGGTAGCACATGTCTTTTGTTTTTATCTAACCAAATGGGTATTATTTGACCCGTCGCACGATTATGACGGATAGTGTCGTCATAAACAAGAATTTGTCCCGTTTATATACGTTTGCTTTATGCATTTACATTAATACTTGTTTTCTTTTGTCTATATTTTTAGTTAAATATCACTAGAAGTTATCAAAATTTACTAAAGATGTTTTATTGTTCACAGTGTCTAGTTTTAACCACTTTTAGTAAATTGTAAAAAATTGATATTCATAATGGACTCGTTTAGACAATTTAAACAATATTCATGACTGATTTATCTTCATATTTTGGTTTGTGAGACAAAATCAATTAAGGCTCTTCATAAAGAGTAAGTGTGTTTAGAGCTCCAACTTAATTGTTCTATGATCAATTCTTACATGCAATATCTTCGTTCTAAACAAAAAAATTGTGGAGAGATCATGAGACACAGGGTTATAATAAAGCATGGCATAGCACCACAAATCAACGAGGGACTTGCGCTCATACTTAGCCTAGTGCAATGTGTCCCTGTACACTGGCTGCAAGCCTACGACACGTGATCATTGCGATCACCCGGTGGACGCAAATAGTGCATGACGGTAGATCAAGCATTAATTGTAAGAGCATGAACACAATGTTTTGTATAAAGCGGAGCTTCGTGTACCATAACAGCCACAACCAGTCATTCCTAACGTAGGAGTCATTAGTCATCTCATCGGAATGCTTCAGAAACCGTATTTGATGACCTAAAAGACTGGATAGAAAACAGAGGAATAATTCAAGCTGGAAAAAAGAACACTTTTAAAAGAACAAGGACGAGACCACCCCGCAAATTGAAAAAATATTACTCGCTTCTCATCAATATTACGGTTAAATAGTTTGTATTTCCAACATGTTCCTTTGATTTTTGGATAAAATGGTGAATTAAGAAACTTAGTATACAAGACTAGAAAGCAAAAGTTACAGTTTTGGATTATCCTACCTCCGGTCATTATTAATTGTCCTATCTCAAAAATATTTTAATGAAATTGGACAAAAAATAGTGAACGGAAGGAGTATATGGTGGGGAAGACTGAAGAGTGGTCAATGGAGACACTAAAGAACTCCACTCTAAATAGTTGTATACTGAGATTCCCAAACAAGAAAGTTTTGAGTGGGTTGTCAATTTGTCAATAACATCACTTGTCCCTCCAAACTTGTTTCTACAGAATTCTCCCACATATTCACATATGGCGTTGTTTGTCGCAATCTCATAGGTTGGCTTTACATTTTCTTGCAGAATATAGGCATCCAACTGTTGTTCATTATCTGCCTAAATAGTGACATTGTAACTGCGTACTTATACCTGGATTCTCATTGGCTCACGCAGACACACACACAGACACAGTTAAGTGGAGTCAGAGTTGAGAGTTCCCCATTCACATTTTTGGCACATGAGTGTGTGTCGACTTTCCCTCAAGTGTATTGTTAAGTTCCTGTAGTTCAAATTTTGAATTCAGTTCAGTTCAGTTCATCCTACTCACGTTTTTTTTAGTTTAGTTCAGTTCAAATATGACCATCACAAATTGAACAAACAGCATTCGGATCTATCCGACATTAGTAGCGATTAAAAGATTAATCAAAGTGGGTGGCGATGTGAGCGACAAGGGCTCCTATCTCATGCGAATGGAAAAAAAAAACCCGGGAAGGGACTACCTACTATGTTGCCTTCATGAAAGGATCGGGAAAGGGGTTGCAGTAATTGTCGGTAGGGGATACTCCTGAGTCCTGACCAGTACCAATAAAAAAAAGTTGATTAAAAGATAAAAGTGTAATTTTTCATAAATTACAAATTAAAAACCTAACAAGAATTTTACAGCCTTTAAAAGTGGAGTATTAAGTAAAACACGAACGGGTTTATATGGCTCGCAACTGTCCAAAAATTAGCAACCCACATACATGTAATACTGTGTGTCTGTGTATGTTGTACCAGCAGACAGCAGCACGCAGAGTACAGTGCAACTCGGATCAATTAGTTAGACTGTCGACTCAAACCAAGTTATCTACAAAAACAACAAAATACTGTATGAAACTGAAGGGAAGATAATAAAGCTATGCTTTTGTTTTTTTTGAGTCACATAGCACTTCTTTAAGGGCAGACACAATTTTTAGAATTGTACTCCGTACTTGTTACTATTAGACGACACTCATCACTAAATAAATGAGGATATAAAGATAGAATAAAACAGATTTAGAAACATTATATGGAATATCATATCAAAAACTTCATTTTAAACGTAGGATGCGAAAGTCTACCATTTTATGACAATGTGACGCAAAAAACAAATACTCCGTACAATGAGGATGAGATTCGAGAAATGTAAGTATGAGCTAATGTAGTTGAAAAGCAGATAACCTCAACATATAATCCAGTATAGGCCAAGATTCCCTTGGTGCAAATGTAAACTTTTTTACGAAGTCATCCAAGTTTCGACACCTCCAAAGATCCGCACAACCTTCAAAGAAACACGGGATGTCGTAAGATAATGTCATCAAACACAGGCTCAAGAAAGAGGGGACGTGGAAAAGATTAAATACTACGCATAACGCATATCATATCAACTTAAGTAAGAAACACTAGCATGGGGCTCTAAATATCTTAGCATTTCACTGTATGATCAAGTTAAATGCTTGTTACTAAGCAGAAAGAGACAATGGTCATGCAACCTAAAGACATGAAAACGACCCAGCATCTCTATCCAAGATTCTACAAATAAATATAGTGTGTTCAGTCACTATAACAATTATAGACCACTTGAAAGCAAGGGAATAAGCCAGCAACAACAGAAAATAAAACAGCAAGTCCTACTACATTTGTTTCTTTTTGAAAATAAAATAAAATCGATTGATTAGAAAAGGGGCATCTAAGGAAATACATCAACCTTTTAGTTCAATATCAAGGAGTCGAGAGCCGAGACTCTAGTCTCCGCTAATTTTCAACAGGGAACAGCCGCACGTGCGTAACAGGAGTATACACGCGCGTATATGCGGCATTCAACCAATATGTCCTTTACTACTTCTGTTATCTTCTTCTAGCATTGTAATAGACGGCCTGAGTCCACATCTTTTTTGTTTATAAAAAAAAAAATACTCTCCTTGGCACAGAAAACCAAGAACAGACATATTCTCAATTTCCGATAAAATGATCAATAACGTTAAATCAGATATATACTCCGTATATAATAGACAAAACGAAAGATGAAAGGGTATACCGATTTTGAGAAAATAATCAATCTCAATGTGAAATAACAGAGTAATATGAAATAAGTAGCTATCAGAGGTGCTAAATCATTCTACTGTCCACGCATAATACAGGGAGTTAAAAATGCAACAGGTTAGTATAGATCCCTCAACGGAGGACAAAAAACTATAAACCCGAAAACAATGACATATATTCTTCTCTTACCATCTCTCAAATATTATTTGAACATACCATGTACATAAAGTGTTGGGACACACAATGACACAAGTAATATTTTACTGATTTACACCTTGAATGCCTGAATATGATTTTCAAAGAAAACTTTTAAACGCGTGTTATTCTCCTCAGATAAGCGCTATATCCTTCAACTGGCAAAAGAATTTTAAGGTCTTCGGAGAATATATATATATATATATATATATACCTATTAGTATTACTAAAGCTGTGAATGTCCAAGTCAGATATTGATCACGATACTATACATACATTTAAAAAATAAATAGACAAAGTGTACTTAGTAGTTACGAGTACTAGTTAGTAGTAGTTGAGGCTGACCTATAGGCTCTTTGCTAGTACCCTATCATAGGCCACACATTGTTAATAATGGTAAATATTAGTAATAGACTGATATTGTATTAGATTCATTGTATATCAATAGCTTACCTTGCATTGTATTAGATTATTCATTGTATGAATAATCTTATGATGGAATGAATCAAGCAGAATTAGCTGGCTTTAAATAGTATAATCTTATCTTCATATGTACGGAGTATTAATCTAAAAGGTAAGGTTTTATTAGGACCATGAAAGTACAGTACATTAAAGCAATGGTATAAATTCATAACTACATGCTTTGAGCTGATACCCCAATAGTTGACATGTTAACAAGTTGCTATTGTTGGTCTCTGATTTAAATCTTCCATCATATCCATCTCAATTCATGTCTACAATAACTTGCATTCTTTATTTCTCCTTTCTATAATTCTATGTCAGCTAAGTACATGTTGTCCCAATAACCGAACCATTTGTGATCCAACCAAAACATACAAACAAGCAAATTACTAGCGTGTAATCACATGTTCGATAAGTTCCTGACCCAAGTAAAGCCAAAATGTTTGACACACCAGCATTTCAAGATAAGCATAACATACCAGCCCAATTTATCTGGCCAGATGATGAAAAGCCCTGCTCAAAGCCACCCCCGGAGCTTGATGTTGCCCCTATCGATTTAGGGGGATTCCTCTCAGGAGACCCATTGGCAATGTCAAGTGCTACTAGACTTGTCAACAAAGCGTGTCAAAAGCATGGATTCTTCTCAGTGATGAACCACTCTGTAGACACTAAGCTAATAGCTAAAGCACAAGAAGCAATGGATTTCTTCTTTGGCAGGCCAATTTCCGAGAAACAGAAAGCTCAGAGGAAACAAGGCGACCTTTGTGGCTATGCAAGTGGTTTTGTTGGAAGATTCACTACAAAACTGCCATGGAAAGAGACACTTTCATTCCGGTATAGTGCCGATGATACATCCTTAAACTCAGTTGAAAACTACATTGTAAATGCCATGGGGGATGAGTTTCAAGAATTTGGGTAAGAATGCCGATCACTACTCTCTAATCTTAATAAACTGCAATATTTTATTCTATACTAACTCTCTCTTTAATATTTGCTTAGGAGGGTGTATCGAGATTACTGTAAGGCAATGAACGATCTATCTCTAGGGATCATGGAACTCTTGGGCATGAGTCTAGGAGTGGGAAGGAGCTATTTCAGGGAATTTTTTGAAGGGAACGACTCAATAATGAGGTTAAACTACTACCCGTCATGCCAAAAACCAGATTTAACTCTAGGAACAGGGCCTCATTGTGATCCCACATCATTGACAATACTTCATCAGGATCATGTAGGTGGACTTGAGGTGTTCGTAGACCAAGAATGGTATTCTATCAGTCCGAATCCAGATGCATTTGTCGTCAACATTGGTGATACCTTCATGGTAATTCAAATACTCTGTCCTTTGTTGTTGTATCTAATTTATCTACTTTGCTCTTATTGAAACATTGCATGCTCAAACCAATTTTCAAATGTTTCTTACAGGCTTTGTCAAATGGCATGTACAAGAGCTGCCTACACAGGGCAGTGGTGAATAGTTTAACCACAAGGAAATCGTTAGCTTTCTTTTTGTGTCCGAGAGGAGACAAAGTGGTTAGACCGCCTAATAGTTTAATAGAGCTCGATTCTCCAAGAATTTATCCAGATTTTACATGGCCACTTCTTCTAGAATTCACACAGAAACATTACAGGGCTGACAACAAAACTCTTGATTCTTTTACGATGTGGCTTCACAACGGAATGTATTGAATAATAACCATGCAGGTACTTATTCTGTAATTGATTAGAGCCAATTATGGTGGAAAATAAAAGATCAAAGGATAAAAAAGATATTGGAACTCACACTGTCAAAGTGTCAATGTCCAAAGAACCACGCTATGAAGGGTCGTAATATGGTAATATTACTTTTATAAAAATAAAACTTATTTGCTCGAACTCGTTGTCTTTGTAAAGTCAAACCAATGGCTACAATTGTTTTGTCACCAAAAATGTGGGGCGAGTCGTTTTAAAAATCTCGGTTTTTACTAATACTGTAATACACTATGAAGCCAGCATCATAAGCTATTTCACAGGCTCCCATAAGTATACCTTACATTCATCTTCCTCTAAGTGGGAACATGAACCAAGTTTGCACAAGTAAAGGTTAAGATAAAGATCCATACAATGCGTATTTTCAATCACGGATCTGATTTTTTTACAAGTTTCTAGTTAAAGACCAAACTGCGTCTCAGTGTCTCCATCAACTTTTCCCGTCAAAGCAAAATTTCTGAATTTAACTTGTATTACAACTTTAGAGGGAAAAAGAAAGAATTATAGACGGAAGTATGTGAATACCGCAATACTCCACCTCCCTAGTCCCTACTCTCTAGTCCCCACTACCCTAATGGCCCGAACTCCTCCTCTAAATGTACCTCGCTGTGACTATGTTTCTATCTCTTTCTCCACTTAAACTCGTCACTATCTCTTTTGCTACTGCTGTTGTATCATAAGGAGCTTACATGCTCTTTATAGTTTATATCGTGCTATAATATGCCGGTTACGCAAGTGCTGAAATATGCCTCTATATCGTGACGTTCTGACATTCACTACCAAGAAAGTAACTTCCAGCTAGATCACATCTCCATCTAACCCAAATTAGTTCAGTACAAACCGGCACATAGTCTCAGGTGCAAGTCCCTTAGCCCGCCAATTAGAGGCAAAAAACCGTATAGGACAGTTTCACAACTACTCACTGTCAATCAAGCCCAAGTGCCTCCAAGACTCATACAAATTGCGAGCTTAATCCATTTATCACCCAAAAACGGAACTCTGCGATAAGTGATGAGTATAATTACATTCATATATTCCACACAATAAGGCGCTTCTCACAGAATCTCATGGCTTCTTAACCCTGGGTACTACTTATTAGCATTGCACATAATTTACCAAGAACTCGCTTCCGAGTTCGGACACATGAGCTCATACTACACAGAACACAGATATTGTGCTTGCGCTACTAATGCAATCTACTATAAGTCTGTAACTTCCACTGTGTTCTTCACTCGCTCTATCTCGATTCTCGAATTGATAGTAAAAACTAGCTTTCGATTCCTAAACCCTAGGTTTTCGCATTGCACAACAAGCAGATTACCAAATTGGGGATTAAATCACTCAAACAATCAACAAAACAACTGAATTCCACAAAAGTATGCAAAATCATGAATTGCGAAATCAAACTTGGAATTTGATACGATGAATCGAACAATTTTAACGGTATTAAAAGAGAAACTCACCGGAAAAGCTGCGATTTTAGCATCGAGGAGAGGAAATCGCCGACATTTTCGACAGCTGAAGCTCGATTTATTTTCCTAAAATGGAAAAAAAATGGAGACTTTCGTATATAGACGTTTTTGGCTGGATATACGGAGTAAAGTTATCTCATTTACTTCGTTGTCTCCGTTACTTTCCATTACTTTTGATGGTTTAGATTCGTTTCAAAATGATCCAACGGTGATTGGTTTTGACTAGGTGGAATATGGTTAATAATGGAGTATTATATTATTTTATTAGAGGTAATGGAAGGTAATGAAGAGAAAAAGTAATGGAGAAGATCCATTTCCGGATATACGATCATATCCGTTATAAATTTGTAATGATCAAATATCATTCATGAAAATAAAGCACTTCAGTTTATCATTTTAATTTTGTTTTATTTAGTCATGAGTGATACGTGATCCGTTATAAGTTTTTGACAGATACATATCAGACACAAGGGAGACCAGCCGTGTAGCCGTATAGACCATAGTACATCGGATAATCAAAGATCCCTAGTGAATCATTTCTCCGCCTAGGAATAGTCGACTTTCACTTTTATTTCATAGTCTCGCTCCATTTACCTTAGGACACATCACGGAGTATAAACAAATTAATACTCGGTATGTTTATGTCATTATTTGTTGATCAGTTGATATGTCAAAATTTTAAGGTGTGACACATAATAATTGGACACTCAAGGAGGCAATAGATCCATACTTCCTTGAGAGATGGTCTCGGTCATCTTCTAATAATAGTAATATTAAAATTTATTGATAATGAGACGAGACATTTTGTGATTGTTTTGATATTAGTTCAATTAAAAGTTTGGCTTGAACTCAAGCTTGTGTGTCTTGTTTACAAATTAAGTCAATCAAGGCACAACTCATCATTTCAAAAAGCTAGTAAGCATCTAGATATTTTTATGCACTACTCGTTTCGTCTCGATCATTTGTTTATTTTTATATTATCTAATTTCTCGTATTTAAGGTGATTTTTTTTTTCAAAAATAATTTTGTTGACGTGTCTCACAATAACAATGTATGAAACCGTTTCACAAGAGACTAAAATCTACGTAGTTATCTAAAGTGATAACGACAAACCATCTCACATATTCACATGGTCTGGTCTAAATTTGACAAGGTACAAGCAACTTTACCACCTACTTAGTACTTCATCAGTCGATTCAACCCAACAATTCGTGAAAGGAACCCGAAATTAGTTCAGTCCCGGCCCAATATTTCACATGCACAAATTCTTGTTGGTGACAGTCATATCTGTCACATAATATGTGACGGATCAAATAGGTAAGATAAGACAAAGTAAAATGACTAGGGAATACCAAATGAATTGTCTCTACCTACCAATATAAATAATATTTGACTCGTCATAATCTTGTAACGGATATATCCATCACAATAGACTTTACTTTCACATGACACTCTTTGTGTTGAATCAAAGTAATATACTAATCAACTAACCAACTAACCTAAACTTAAAGAAAAAACTTAATTAACTAAATTAAAAAAAAGGTAATTCATCCATTTTTTCAAAAAAAAATTATAAACCGATGTCAATAATTGAAAGTTATCCTAAAAATTAATGAAATATTCGAAGTATGATAGGTTTGACGGGTGTCCTTTTGTAATATGTTTTCGTCAATATGGACTGGATTAAATTATACTTAGTATATATGTATGACGTAAGCCAATGAAGTCAAATCTTTTGCATCATATATACTGATAAAATTATTTTGGACGTCCGATTTCAACACAAATTCTTGTTTGTGACGGTAAACCCAATCACAAGCTTGTAACGGGCCAAGTAGTTTAGATAAGACAAAAAGTATGGTGGCGAGTGGATAGCAAATGCTTTGTCATTATTCATCAAATGGGCAATACTTGACCCGTTATAACCTTGCGATGGATATACCCGTCACAAGGGAGACTTGCTGCGATTTCAATCCGCCCAATCACACTATCTATTTTTCTATAAAAAGGAGGTCTCTCATCATATCAAATCAAGACTTTAATTTCCTTTTTATCACTAAACTACTGTAGATTATTATTATATCACAATAATTCGTAATCGACAATTTCTTAATGACATTTATAATTAGATAGTAATATTGGTATGACGATATAATTAGATTGTTTTTCAGAAGACGATTATTAGCGTGTTATTAATAACTTCTTACTCATTCAATAACGTTGGCTGCATCTGTTATAACATGTGCACCATTGACTTAATAATTATAACCATAATGTCTACATCACGTACGTTATTGAAACCTAATTAACTAATCATTAACCACCCATATCATATCATTCATCATTCATATAACTAAAACCAATCACCCCATGTCATATCATATCCTATAACTAATAATACTACCAAATTAATTCAATGTTATAAATGCACAAACACCTTCCACTATCCCATACTTCAATTTCTGGATTCGTCCCTGTTCTGAAATAAACTAATACTAAATGGCAGCTTCGGCTAAAGAAGCAGAGTTACATGGTTACGATCGCATGAAGGAGTTACAAGAGTTCGACAACACGAAACTCGGAGTTAAAGGGTTAATTGACTCGGGAATCACTCGAGTCCCTCGTATGTTTCACCACCCACCCGAGTCACTATTTGACCTTCAAGGTGAGTCCAGGGGTGAGCAAAACTGTATACCCGTCATAGACATGTGTGGTGGTGGACCGAACCAGCAGGGTGATGACTTGGTGCAGAGCATTCGTGAAGCCTCGGCCAAGTTCGGGTTTTTCCAGATTGTCAACCATGGAGTACCTGTCACGCTTCTTGATCGACTTGTTAAGGCTGCCAAAGGTTTTCACGAGCTGCCTCCTGATGAGAAAACCCGGTTTTATGATCTTAATTGGAATACTTCGAAAATAGGACTCGGGTTCTTCTCCAATTATGACTTGTTTTACTCGAAAGCGGCTAGCTGGCGTGACACACTTCAGTTTCGGCTTGGCCCTGTGGCCATCAATCCCCGTGTCATCCCCGATGTCTGCAGGTGAGCCTTATGCTGTTTTTCCCTTTTTGACAGGGTCGTCGAATGAATTTGACATTTCAAAAAGTCAAACTTACAGTTTGACTGTACTCGAATTTGACATTCAGCTATTTAATTGTAGTGCTGTGATGTTTGTTTGTATGTGTAGGGAGGAGGTGATGGAGTGGGAGAAGGAAGTGAAGCAACTGGGAGGACGACTTATGGGTTTGTTATCGGAAGGATTGGGATTAGGTAGCGATAAATTGAAGGGTGTGTCGTATTTGGGAAGGGTTAGCTTAACGGCACACTATTATCCTCATTGTCCCGAGCCTACCAAGACCGTTGGGATCGCTTCACATACAGATCCCGGGATTTTGACCATTTTATTGCAGGATCAGGTTGGCGGGCTTCAAGTTAAACACGATGGTAATTGGATCGATTTGAAACCAGTTCCCGGGGCACTTGTCATCAACATTGGCGACTTATTTCAGGTATATATGCAGTATCATTTGAATCATTAGACATTATTTAGACTAAGACATGCATCTGCGATATTTAATCTTAAAATAAATGTTATGTTCAGATAATATCTAATGACGGGTACAAGAGTGGGGAACATCGTGTGGTGGCTAATCCTTCAAATGAAGCACGAGTTTCAGTTGCAACCTTCTTCAGTCCAGGGATTGACGATAAATTATATGGGCCTTTACCGGAGTTGGTCTCACATGAAAAACCGGCCTTGTACAAACAATTCAAATTCTCGGAATTAGTGACGAGGTTCTTGACCAAGGAGTTGGAGGGCAAGGCAATGGCCAGCCACTTCCGTTTGTAAAATTCTGACCTGAAATAATGGGTCTTTGATTACTCCTGGAGTCCTGGACTATGGTAATAAATTGATTTTATGGGACTCAATCAATAATAATGTGGTTTATATAAAAAATACGAGTAAATGATTAGTTGAAAATCAAAGAATAATAGATTTACTTGCATAAATGTAACGTGAGAAAATGTCTGTCTTTATTTCATTTTGTGTATAATACATTTTGTGCATTAATTACTGTAGTAATCAAGTCTAGCATCTCCATCTTTTCATAGCATTGTAAAATTCAGTTTCTCAGAACCCTTATTTCGATTGTAAAATTTGTACGGAGTAAAACTTTTTAACAAGCTTACATTATCATGGTACGTGACACTCCCGTTTGTACAAGCAATTCAGGTTCTATTGATAATATAAATTAAAGTTTAGTTTGCCTAACCTAAGAACTTATGGATCGAAATTATCATTAGTCAATATTGACTGGCATTGTTGAGAACACTATTCAAAGTGTAATTTGACATTATAATTTAGAAAAATGAGATAACATCGATCACCAAATTGCTCGTCAGTTGACCCCATTAATAAAGTCTAGTTCACTCTTACTTGTTATACTCGTAGTAGATAATTTGTAAATACTATTGTACTTCGTAGCTTGTACGCCCTCAAAAAGTTGATAGCTTGTCACGACCTAACGACTAACACCTTCACTTATTTCACTTAAGAAACGAGGGATTAATGCTAGGGCCTAGGGATAGTGATGATAGCAACTTTTGATATTATCGTTCCCTCACATGTTCAATGTTTTTTTTCTTACAAAAAAAAGTTAGGCCGGCCTAGAAGTTTCTTCATTAACACCTTCAATTTGACCTATGAGAAAAAAACATTATATTGAACATGTGAGATTGTGAGAGAACGATATATAGTTGATAATATCAAGAGTCGGTATCACCCTTAGACATGTGATCAGAGGAAACTATAGTTGATAATATCAAGGGTCGGTATCAGTGTACTATCCCTAGGCCCTAGCTAGCATTAATCCCCCGTTTCTTGAGTGAAATAAGTACGAATGGTATAAGGACTAGCACTAGCTGGTGTTGCGTTATCGATCACTTAAACGTATGTACTACGTACACAATCAATAAACAATTCAGCATATAATAAACATGTGTTGATACGTAGCTATCAATCAACTTTCGTGAACTCCCTTCCTTCATAAAAATAAATTAAACACTAGAAAATTTCAATCCTCAGTGCTGAGTCGTAACTTACGTACGTAGTATATACACTAATAATTTAAAACAATACGAAGAAATAAAATTAGCTTGACCGTTAACAAATCAATGTCAAGAAATCGAGAAAGAGGCTAAAATATGTTTAAAAGGTCAGAGGGTCGTCGTCGTTGATTGAGTTCACGATCCGATCCAAATCGAAGATTGGATCGGATAATCTTATATTGGTCCGGATCTGGTTGGATCAAATTTAATACAGTCTGGTCTACCGTCCAAGTTGTGGTGAAACATTGATCTTTGGTCTGCTTAGACCGAATTGAATGAACCATTGGACAAATTAAAAGTAGTAAGATTAATTTAGTTATTTTTACGTATATATTCTCATACTACGTAGTATTTCATGAGCTTTGTTTTCAATTATATTACTCTGGATTCTATAATTATAATGATCATCATATTTATAAATGAAAATTTCTATTAAAAATTTATTCTGTCTTTAGATTATTATAAGAAATGTCTTTTTGGTACAAACGGTCCAAGTTTCCGACCATCTGCTTTTACAATAATCCAAACCGACCAATTCAATATAAGTATGGTTCGATCTTTAGGTCTGCATGTTTCCAAAACTTTGATCGTTTAGTCCACGCTATTTTGTCTCGTTCGGTCCTGGACCAACATACAATCCTTTCCTAAGGTTCGTCCACAACTTCACATACAAGAAGACATTCATAAACAAACAACACAAATTCTTGTTTGTTACGGAAGTATCTGTCACAAATTTCTAACGGGGCAAGTACTACACTAAAGACAAAAATAAAGTGTGGGTGAGACATAGCAAACCAATTGTCTTATTTATACATGTGGTATGTATTTGATCCGTTATAATATTATGACGGATAGGCCCGTTGCAAGAGAGACCCACTGAACAAACAAAGAGACCACGGAATTCAATGTACTTTAAGTAACTTAATTGATAAAATTATAGTGTACGAAGTACGGAATAAAATTGACCAGAAATGATACTTCGTATTTACTATCCCCGTTAACATCATACACTTCAACTGAAAGCAAAAACAAAAACAAAAACAAAAACAAAAGCAAAAACACTACCAACAATGGCGAGCATAATCAACAACGAACCACCAACATCCGACGGATACGACCGACACAAAGAAGCTGAAGAATTCGAGCGTACAAAGCTAGGAGTAAAAGGACTACTCGACTCCGGCATAACCCGAATCCCTCGGATCTTCCACCACCCACCCGAAACCCTCTTCGACTACCAACAAGCAGTCGACAACAACGACAATGATCATACCCACCTCATACCCGTCATCGACATGTCACAACCCAACCACAGTGAGCTTGTGGGCCAAATCCGAGACGCGGCCTCCAAATTCGGGTTTTTCCAGGTGGTCAACCACGGCGTGGCGCTGTCTCTACTTCGCCGCTTGATCACCGCTATTACGGCGGTGCACGAGGTGGCGGCGGAGGAGAAGGTGCGGTACTTCCGCCGTGATATTGTGAATACGGGTGTCGGGTTTGGGTTTTATTCTAATCATGACTTGTTCCACTCAAAAGCTGCCAGCTGGCGTGATAGTGTATCGGTTCGTCTGGGTCCTACCCCTGTAGATCCCAATGATATTCCCCTTGTTTGCAGGTCAGATATTCAGATCCATGAATTTATGATTTTGTGATTTTATTCTTGTCGGTGCAAAAATGTCACATGAGGTCGGACTTCGAGAACATGGGTTAATTCAAAGTGGTAAGAAGTCATTTAAATAAATACTCCCACCATTCCAATGCCTTTCATTTTGGCACCAAGGGTAAGGATCCAATGAGTCCAATTGCAAATAAAAAACATTCCTAAAATAGAAAGACGAACAATTCATTGAGACGCCCCAATATGAAATAGACAAACAATTCATTGGAACGGAGGGGGTACAGAATTGTGAGTTCAATTATATACTCCCTCCGATTACCTGTGTTCTTCCCTATTTCCTTTTTGGGCTGAGTTTGATTTTCTTCCCTCTTTCCATTTAAGGAAAGTTTTATCATTTCATTAATTAATATAATATTCATCTCTCCTACTTTTCCACCACACTTTTTCTTATTTAATTAATATAATATTCCTCTCTCTTACTTTTTCATTCTACTTTTTCTCATTTAATTAATATAATATTTATCTCTCTTACTTTTTCATTCCATCCTTCATGTTCTATTAATATAATTACTCCCTCCTTATTTTCTTCCCCAAAAAGAAAAGGGAAGAACACAGGTAATCGGAGGGAGTATACAACTTACAATTACGAACGAATAGACCGTTCTATATTATACTCGTAGGACATACCCAAAAGCAAGTATTCAATGAGAAAATGAGAGTTATTAAAATATATTATGGATATACACTAAAGCTCAAAAACTTACTCCGTACAACTCAGCTCAGAAGCTTTTATGAGCTCAATGAATATACACTAAAGCTCAAAAACTTTGTCTTGGTTGTACAATAGCATTGTACAACCAAATGTATAATCCTATTTTCCCGTTATTATAGGTCAGTCCTATATGATAGGACAGTTTTATAATACGTAACAATTTGTTGGGTGTACAAATTAATAACGATATGATAGAGGGTACAGTTGCTCTTTCCTTGTGACGGACATATCCGTCATAGCGTTTTAAATGGGTCAAATATATATACCCAATTAGGAAGAAAATGTCAAAAAAAAAAAAATCTACAACCTAGACACATGAGTTTATCTTAGGAAAATATTTGACCCATCATACGTTTAAAATGATATATCCGTCTTAAAGGGTGGTTCTCAGGTCACAATTGAGTCCATCAAATGGATTTCAGTTTAGATTGAATTGAAGATGGGAGTTGCCAATTGTCGTAATATAATTTTCTGAGAGATCGTTTGACACAAAATTCATGATGCAGGAATGAAGTGATGGAATGGGATAAAGAAGTTAAACAATTGGGAGAGCAACTAGTTGGGCTGTTGTCTGAAGGACTAGGGCTAAGTACCCATAGATTGAAGGGTAATACTTATTTGGGTAGGATTGCCATGGTTGGACAATATTACCCATATTGTCCTGAGCCCAATAAAACTGTTGGGCTTTCTTCACACACTGATCTTGGTATGTTAACAATACTACTCCAAGACCAAGTGGGTGGACTCCAAGTCAAACATGATGACCAATGGATTAACCTCAAATCTGTTGATGGTGCTCTTGTTGTCAACATTGGTGACTTGTTTCAAGTAATCTTTCTAACCCTCCTTTTCTGGTTATATCACCAGTTGTATATATATGAACGGTGACTAGTTCAAAAAAGTTGTATTGGAAAGTTAATGATGGTTTTACATGTTTCGTTTAGATATTGTCGAACGACAAGTACAAGAGTGGAGAACATCGGGTATATGCTAATCCATTGCAAAAGCCTAGAGTGGCAATTGGTACGTTCTTCAGCCCGGGATGTGACGAGGACTTATTCGGCCCATTGCAAGAATTGATTTCGCCTGATAATCCAAGCTTATACAAGCAATTGAATTTTTCTCAGTTGCTTACCAAGTTCTTAACCAGAGAGTCGAGTAGCAAGTCGATGGCCGCCCAATTTCGACTATAATAATATTTATTATACATATTGCTTCTATCAGATATTTTAATAATGTTCATTACTTCCTTGCAAGTACTCTGTAATGGAGTACTTGGTATGTATTTTTACATAATCAATGTCATTAGCAACAATTATGAGTTTAGTCAATGCAAGTTTACGATACTCTTAGTACGTTCATGCTAATTAACTAGTAGAAAAAAGGTCAATTGCGACTCTTCATTTGCGGCGTTTTAGTCTAGGAGCATTATTTTTGATAATAATAAGAAGAAATGAGAATAATTTTTTTTGTATAATTAAAAACAAAATAAAAATAGATTCAAACAATAGTTAGTCTCACGATAGTATCACAATAGGATTACTGGTGACACATTTCACATAAGAATAGTTGATCTGTGAGACCGTTTCAAGTTAGAATTTGTTTTAAAAATAAAGAAAAAGAAAATGTCGCTACTACGACGCAAACCCTGTACTCTTAAACCTCACCGCCTCTCAAACTGACACTTTCACTCCGACCTCCATCTCGCCGCCGTCAACCTTCGATTCGCCTCCCCCGACGTCCATCTTCATCATTGATTATTTTTTCCGCCGAGATCTTTTCGTGGTATATGTCGATTTCGATTGTTCTGTGTTTTTGATGTTAGATTCGTCGATTGAGTTGTTTTGATTAAGGGGTTTGTGTTTCGATTTTTGATTCAACTCGATTTGGTTGTTTTGATTAAGGGGTTTTGTGTTTCGATTTTTGATTCAACTCGATTTGGTTGTTTTGATTAAGGGGTTTTGTGTTTCGATTTTTGATTCAAGTCGATTTTGTTGATTATTTGAATTTAATTGATTGATTGATTATCGCTAGGGTTTGATTCGTCGAAAGTTGATGATAAGTGTTAGATGAATTAGGTTTCTCGAAATTGAAGCCCTAATGTCATTGATTTTATCATATGCTATTCAGCCGAGATCTTGTGGTGGTATTTCTCGATTTCGATTGTTCTGTGTTTTTGATGTTAGATTCGTCGATTGGGTTGTTTTGATCGGGGTTTGTGTTTCGATTTTTGATTTACGTCGATTTTGTTGATTATTTGAATTTAATTGATTGATCGATTGATTATCGCTAGGGTTTGATTTGTCCAAAGTTTTGATGATAAGTGTTACATGAATTAGGTTTCTCGAAATTGAAACCCTAATGTCATTGATTTTATCATATGCTATTCAGTCGAGATCTTGTCGTGGTATTTCTCGATTTCGATTGATCTGTGTTTTTGATGTTAGATTCGTCGATTGGGTTGTTTAGATCAAGGGGTTTGTGTGTCGATATTTGATTTAAGCTGATTTTGTTGATAATTTGAATTTAGTTGATTGATTGATTGATCATCTCTAGGGTTTGATTTGTCGAAAGTTGATGATAAGTGTTACTAGATGAATTAGGTTTCTCGAAATTGAAACCCTAATGTCATTGATTTTATCATATGCTACCCACTTTAGATTCCACTGTAGCTCTCCGAAAGCTTAATGTTAGACCGATTTCTCATCATTTACTCTCTCTTTTTTCAGCTTATGTAGACTGTAAAACGGAGGGTGGTTACTCGAGTTCAAGCAACTGTGATGGCGATCTTTCAGGTGACAAAAGCAGGTATCCTTTAACATACTAATACTTGAAATTTAACTCGTCGATTATACATCAATGAGTGGACCATATTTTCAAAATGAAAACATGTATTTCACATTTTCACTAGCGGTAAGGGCATAAAATTGTGTGATTTCCAGAAAAATATGTGTCTTTCTCAGTGTGAAGACAGACAATAGTTGAATAGGGTTAATTGTCTGTCACTCGGAGGTATATTTTAATCAAAGGGGAAGATCATTCAGACTCGGAAGGAGTATGAACTGTGTGGATACATGTTGAAGCACGTGGGACGTTTTGAGAACTACTTTTCCAAGAGCTATGTCACGCACATCATTTGCAGCAACCTTCCTGATAGTAAAATTAAAAACTTATGGTTTTATCTACTCCCTTCGTACCACGAATATCTTCTTTTCCGGTAGAGGGAGTAGTTAATATTATACTCCCTCCGTTCTGGTGAATTGTTGGCCTTTCCTTTTGGCACAAAGGACAAGAGGGCCAATTATGAGGTTACATGTGGTGAGGAGGGTCAAATTACATATGAAAAACATTCCTAAAATAGAAAGGCAAACAATTCATTGAAACGCCCAATATGAAGTAGGCAAAGAATTCATTGGGACAGAGGGAGTACCATTTTGTATTGCAACTGCCAATAAGTTGCTCTAAAAAGGTACTTGTAAATGATGTTTATTGACATGGTAATATGAGGAAGTCATGTACGATTTTAGCTGCAAAGAACATTTACTTCAAAAAAAAACTAATGTTAAGAGTATCTTTTCTCATACGCATATCTGATTAATTACTTTTTAAATATTTTGCCCTCATTTCATTTTATCATATTTTCAGTTAGTTATGTGTCATTGTTAAGTGTGTGTCATACCTTTTCAGTTGATTTTAATTGGTTGATCTTGTGTTATTAGATCAATGAAATGTGTGACAGGTGGGCTACTTCAACTATCGTTGTATATAGTAGTTAAGATATACAGAGTACTAACTACTCCGTACTAATTTCATATGACGATTTTAATTAGAAGATACTCCGTATTTTGAAATGTATGTTCATAGGAGTATTTTAGTTATAACATGTTCTGGCCGTATTAGTGGTGGACGATGTAGTACTGTATTTGGTTTTATTGAGAATAATAATGATCGAATTGAAAATTGACAAAATCTATTTGCGGCGTTTTATGTAAAAGAATGCCTCTAAGTAAGAACTATATGCGGCGTCTTAACCAAAAAACGCCGCGAATAAAGTAACTATATGCGACGTTTTTGATAATGTACCGCATATAGTAAATTAGTAACCCTATTTGCGGCGTTGATGGTCAGCGCCGCAAATATTGTTCTATTTGAGGCGTTTTCTGGGTAAAACGCCACCAATAGTTTTTACTTAGAGGCGTCAGTTAACATAACGCCGCAAATAGATTTTGTCAAATAATTTATTTGCTCTATTTCAGGCGTTTTTTTATTGTAACGCAGCAAATAGATTTTACTTAGAGCGTCATTTGACCAATAGGAAGTCATGAACCAACGTGCCTTTTGTTACACCGAGATATTTCTATAATATATGGAGTAGTTTCTTTGTGAATTTGGAGACATTTAATTCCGGGACCAAATCGGCCCGAAAAACTTGGATAAGTAACCTTCAAATTCGACCGTTTCAGATAATTTTTCAAAAAATGTGAGATATTTTGCGGAGTATCTAAATAGGACCCGTGTAACATAAAATGAGTGACGGTTGTTAAAAAAACATTCTAAAATTATTTAGTTTCGAGAATATATATCGAAGATTTCGCCTTAATTCGACATTAGTCAAAAGATTGTCGAATGTCTTTTAAATGTGTTTATTTGAACCCCAACGTGCTTTTGTTACATTGAAACATTTCTACAATGAATGAAAGAGTTACTTTGTGAATTTGGAGACATTTAATTTCGGGACCAAATCGGTCCGAAAAATGTGGATAAAATAACCTTCAAATTTTACCGTTTTAGATGATTTTTCGAAAAATTTGAGATATTTTGCGGAGTATCTAAATAGGACATGTATAACATAAAATGACTGACGGTTGTTAAAAAACACTCTAAAATGTTCAATTTCGAGTATATATATCGAAGATTTCGCCTTAATTCAATATTTGAATGTTTTTTTAAATGTGTTTATTTGAAACTCAACGTGTCATTTGTTACACAAAGACATTTCTACAATGAATGCAGTAGTTACTTTGTGAATTTAAAGACATTTAATTTCGTGACCAAATCCGCCCGAAAAACGTGGATAATAACCTTCAAATTCGGTCGTTTCAGATGATTTTTCAAAAAAATATGAGTTATTTTACGGAGTTTCTAAATAGGACCCGTATATAATAAAATGAGTGACGGTTGTTAAAAACACTCTAAAATTGTTCAGTTTTGAGTATATATATCGAAGATTTTGCTTCAATTCAACGTTATTCGAGAGATAGTCGAATGTCTTTTAAACGTGTTTATTTGAAACCCAACGTGCCTTTTGTTAAACCGAGACATTTCTACAATTAATGGAATAGTTACTTTGTGAATTTGGAGACATTTAATTTCGAAAGCAAATCGGCCCGAAAAACGTGGATAATAACCTTCAAATTCGTCCGCTTCTGATGACTTTTCAAAAAATGTGAGATATTTTACTAAGCATGTAAATAAGACTCGTATAACATAAAATGAATGATGGTTGTTAAAAAGCACTCTAAAATTGTTCAGTTTCGAGTTTATATATCGAAGATTTTGCCTTAATTCGACGTTAATCGAATGATAGACGAATGTCTTTTAAATATGTTTATTTGAAACCCAACGTGCCTTTTGTTACACCAAGACATTTCAACAATGAATAGAGTAGTTACTTTGTGAATTTGAAGATATTTAATTTCGGGAACAAATTGGCACGAAAAACGTGGATAATAACCTTCAAATTTGACCGTTTTAGATGATTTTTCGAAAAAAGTGAAACCTTTTGTTGGCAACCTAAATAGAACTCGTATAACATAAAATGGTTGACGGTTGTTAAAAATCTCTAAAATTGTTCAGTTTTGAGTGTGTATATATCGAAGATTTTGCCTTAATTTGACGTTACTCGAATGATAGTCGATGTCATTTAAATGTGTTTATTTGAAACCCAACGTACGTTTTGTTACACCGACACAGTTCTACAATGAATAAAGTAGTTACTTAGTGAATTTGGAGACATTTAATTTCGGGACCAAATCGTCCCGAAAAACGTGGATAATAACCTTCAAATTCGGCCATTTCAGATGATTTTTCAAAAAAATATGAGTTATTTTACGGAGTTTCTAAATAGGACCCGTATATAATAAAATGAGTGACGGTTGTTAAAAACACTCTAAAATTGTTCAGTTTCGAGTATATATATCGAAGATTTTGCTTCAATTCAACGTTATTCGAGAGATAGTCGAATGTCTTTTAAACGTGTTTATTTGAAACCCAACGTGCCTTTTGTTAAACCGAGACATTTCTACAATTAATGGAATAGTTACTTTGTGAATTTGGAGACATTTAATTTCGAAAGCAAATCGGCCCGAAAAACGTGGATAATAACCTTCAAATTCGTCCGCTTCTGATGACTTTTCAAAAAATGTGAGATATTTTACTAAGCATGTAAATAAGACTTGTATAACATAAAATGAATGATGGTTGTTAAAAAGCACTCTAAAATTGTTCAGTTTCGAGTTTATATATCGAAGATTTTGCCTTAATTCGACGTTAATCGAATGATAGTCGAATGTCTTTTAAATATGTTTATTTGAAACCCAACGTGCCTTTTGTTACACCAAGACATTTCAACAATGAATAGAGTAGTTACTTTGTGAATTTGAAAATATTTAATTTCGGGAACAAATTGGCACAAAAAACGTGGATAATAACCTTCAAATTTGACCGTTTTTGATGATTTTTCGAAAAAAGTGAAACCTTTTGTTGGCAACCTAAATAGAACTCGTATAACATAAAATGGTTGACGGTTGTTAAAAATCTCTAAAATTGTTCAGTTTTGAGTGTGTATATATCGAAGATTTTGCCTTAATTTGACGTTACTCGAATGATAGTCGAATGTCTTTTAAATGTGTTTATTTGAAACCCAACGTACGTTTTGTTACACCGACACAGTTCTACAATGAATAAAGTAGTTACTTAGTGAATTTGGAGACATTTAATTTCGGGACCAAATCGTCCCGAAAAACGTGGATAATAACCTTCAAATT
Organism: Agrostemma githago; assembly: GCA_958450325.1. NCBI lineage: Eukaryota > Viridiplantae > Streptophyta > Magnoliopsida > Caryophyllales > Caryophyllaceae > Agrostemma > Agrostemma githago. The sequence continues at coordinate 78,008,269 of OY288241.1, read as the reverse complement.
CGACCGTTTCTGATGAATTTTCGAGAAATGTGAGATATTTTGCTGAGCATCTAATTAGGACACGTATAGCATAAAATGACTGACAGTTGTTAAAATACACTCTAAAAATGTTCAATTTCGAGTATATATATATCGAAGAATTCGCCTTAATTCGACGTTATTCGAAAGATAGTCAAATGTCTTTTAAATGTGTTTATTTGAAACCAACGTGCCTTTTGTTACACCGCGACATTTCTACAATGAATGAAGTATTTACGTTGTAAATTTGGAGACATTCAATTTCGGGACCAAATCGGCCCGAAAAAGTTGGATAATAACCTTCAAATTCGACAATTTCAGATGATTTTTCAAAAAATGTGAGATATTTTGAGAGCATCTAAATAGGACATGTATAACATAAAATGACTGACGGTTGTTAAAAAACACTCTAAAATGTTCAATTTCGAGTATATATATCGAAGATTTCGCCTTAATTCAATATTCGAATGTTTTTTTAAATGTGTTTATTTGAAACTCAACGTGTCATTTGTTACACAAAGACATTTCTACAATGAATGCAGTAGTTACTTTGTGAATTTAAAGACATTTAATTTCGTGACCAAATCCGCCCGAAAAACGTGGATAACCTTCAAAATCAAATCGTTTTCTGCTCTGGCGACTTGAGGGTGATTTCCTGCGATTTGAGGCGTTTTCCGGCGCCTTTCCGTTTGACGGTGACAGACTGACTTGGTTTCGGATTTCGGGCTAATTGATTCATGAGAAAGAAGAATCCTCCACCTGGTAAGGGTTTGAAGCCCTTATCTCGCGCGAAGGACATGATTTTGCGTCCTAAAACTGGTCCTGCGAAACCGAAGAAGGGTTTGAATTCTGGTTCGATTGAGGCTGAAGGAAGTTCTTCGGGTAATGCAAAATTGAATGATATCCCGGGGCTTAATTATGCCTCTGATTCTGAAGATGTGGACATCTCGGAGGAGGTGTCTGAATATGTCCCTGAGACTAATCTCGTTGTGACATCGAAACCTAATGACAATGGGTGGATGCAACGGGACGGAAAGAAAATTGTTGAGGTCAATGAAGATGAAGAAATGTTACAATTCTCAGAAGATGACGTTGGGGATGAAGTCGAATATTGGAGTAACGCTGTTTACTGCTTCATCATGGGAGCCAATCCTCCTTGGGAAGTGGTAGAGGGGTTTGTGAAAAGAATTTGGAAGGAATACGCGATCGACAAAATCTCATTCTTGCCTAATGGAATTTTTGTTGTTCGATTTAAGGATAAGCAGGCGAAGGTAAATGTTCTGAACCATGGCTTATTTATGTTTGATAATAAGCCCCTGATTGTGAAAGAATGGACTCCTGAGGCTAAATTGGACAAGGAGGATGTCCAAGAAGTTCCAATTTGGATTCAGCTACCTGAGTTGCCTTTAAAATTTTGGGGTAGGTGTCTTCCCCGTATTGCTTCTTTGGTTGGACCGTACGTTAAATCAGACTTGGCTACGGAGGAGAGGTCTAGGTTGGGGTATGCTAGGGTTATGGTATTGGTGAAGGTTGGGCAGAAATTTAAGAATTCTATCAAGTTCATGGATGAACTAGGGAATGTGGTAGAAATTTTTGTCAAATATGAATGGAAGCCCATTTGGTGTCTTAAGTGTAAAAACTATGGACATGAAGGAAGTGATTGCAAGAAAGAAGAACTTAGGAAGGCTAGAGTTGAGGCTAAACAAAAGAAGGGTGAGGATGGTTTTGGGCAGCCTGCAACGAATCGTTTTCCTGCAGGCCAGAGGGGTGCTCGTCCTGCTGCAACGAAATCTGCTGTTTTGCCGCCTGTGAGATTGGGACAGCAGGGTCAGTCTACTGTTGTGCTCAATTCTAAGGATGCAACTGTGAATGGTGCTGCGAAGAATAATACTGTTGTGACTCCTGATGTGCCATTCGTGGATATGCTAAGGGGTTCACCAAAACAAGCGAGGGGTGAAGAAATGGATGGGGCTGGTCTAGAATTAGTTATTCATGGAAATACATAATGTTGGTTTTTGGAATGTGCGCGGCATGTGTAATATAAATAAGCAGCGTGCAATCAGTGACTTCATTAGGAGACAGCAGGTAGACATTTTTGGTTTACTTGAAACAAAAATAAAGAATAAAGCTTATGCTAAAGTTCATCAAAATATTTTTTATGAATGGAGCATTACGACGAATAATCATTGTCATGAAGGAGGTCGAGTTTGGCTCTTGTGGAAGCATGAGAGAGTGAATTTGACGATTGTGGAATATAGTAGTCAGAGTATTCATGTTAAAGTTACAACTAACTCGGGAAAGGATTATTGGCTCACTTTGGTTTACGCTTTTAATTCTACCTTGGAGAGAGTTGATCTTTGGAGGCGCCTTGAATCTTATGCTCGTAATGGGCCTTGGTTGATTTTGGGTGATTTCAATTGTGTTGTGGATGCTCGTGAAAGACTTGGTGGTACTTCCTCGGAGGTCGCTATGAGTCATTTTCGGGATTGCATTTCGAATTGTGAGGTGAGTGATTGCATGGCTAGTGGGTCGTGGTTCACTTGGAACAACAAGCATAAAGTGGCTGAAACAAGGGTCTTTAGTCGTATTGATCGATGTCTAGTTAATGATGATTTGATGGGCTTGTTTCCGAACGGGTATGCTAATTTCTTACCGGAAGGAGTTTTCGATCATTGCCCGTGTATTGTTCAATTGGAGCAACCACCTGTGAGGAGGAATCGGAGCTTTAAATATATGAATATGTGGAGCAAAGCATCGGGGTTCATGTCTTGTGTTGAAGAGAATTGGAGGCTTGCGGTTAGTGGGACTCTTATGTATCAGGTTGTATCGAAGTTGCGTAGCTTGAAGAGGCCTCTAAAACAGCTCAACGCTGATTGCTTCGCGGATATCGAGAGCAGGTGTTGTCAGGCGGAGATTAGGCTTGAGCAGGCGCAATTCAACCTGAGGACTGATAGGTCCGTGGGTGCGCTGGAGGAGGAGTGTGCTTTGAATGAGCAGGTGCGTGTCCTTCAAGCAGCGAGGGCCGAATTTTGGAGTCAGAAATCGAAACAAAAATGGGTCAGAGATGGTGACGTTAATTCGGCCTATTTTCACGGTCTTCTTCGTGCTCGAAGAGCGCATAATGCCATTGCCAATATCGTTGATAGTGAAGGTGTTGAGTGCGGCTCGAAAGATGCTATTGAAGGGGCTTTTCTTCGATACTATTTGTCGCTTCTGGGTGATTCGCATGTTATTGAGCCGATTAATTTTGAGCTGGTCCGGAGGGGCCCGGTGTGCTCGGAGGAACATAGGGCTTTTCTTGTTGCCCGTGTTACTCCGGAGGAGATTAAGACGGCGCTATTCAGTATTCCTCGTGACAAGTCGCCGGGACCAGATGGTTTTTCGAGTCAATTCTTTATTGATTCGTGGGACATAATTGGAGATGATATTGTGAAGGCTGTCCAAGACTTTTTCGTCTCAGGTAAGCTTTTGAAACAAATTAATTGTGCTAATATTGTGCTCATTCCTAAAGTGAATAGGCCTCAGTCTGTGAAGGAGTTTCGTCCAATTGCTTGTTGCAATGTGTTGTACAAATGTATTGCTAAAATCATTTGTGCGAGACTTGCTAAAGTTTTGCCTCATATTGTTTCGCCTGTGCAAGGAGGTTTTATTGAGGGGCGGAGTATTGTGGAGAATGTGTTGATTTGTCAGGATTTAGTTCGGTTGTATAAGAGGAAGAGAGTCTCGCCTCGATGCTTGTTTAAAGTTGATATTCACAAAGCCTATGATAGTGTGGAATGGAAGTTTGTGGATCAAATGTTGAGAGCTCTGGAGTTTCCTGATCATTTTTGTAAATTGGTCATGGAATGTGTTCAGACGGTCTCTTATTCTCTTTGTGTTAATGGTGATAATTTTGGTTTTTTTCGGGGAAAGCGGGGTTTGAGGCAGGGTGATCCCATGTCGCCTTTGCTATTCACTATTTGTATGGAGTATTTCTCTAGGCTTCTATCGTTTGGGCAGATTGACAAGAATTTCAAGTATCATCCGAAGTGTGGGGCCCTGAAGCTCACCCACTTGCTTTTTGCGGATGATTTGCTTCTCTTTTGTAAAGGGGAGAAGGATTCGATGGAGTTTTTGTGGCGAGCTTTTGCTTCTTTTAGCAGAGCCTCGGGACTGAGTATTAGTATAGGCAAATCACATGCTTACTTTGCTGGTGTGGATGAAGACAGGAAGGCCGAGATACTTCAGTTCTCGGGTTGTGTTGAAGGTACGTTTCCTTTTCGTTATTTGGGATTGCCTATCCAAAGTACTCGATTAGGGAAGGTTGACTGTGAGATTCTGCTAGCCCGTATTGTGTCTAGAATTTCTAGTATTGGTGCCCGTAAGCTGTCTTATGCTGGGAGATTAACCTTGGTCCAATCTGTGCTGTCTCAATTGCACAATTATTGGGCAATGGTTTTCATTATTCCTAAATGTGTTATGGCTCGGATTGTTTCCTTATGTCGCAATTTTCTTTGGGACGGAGGGATGGAAGGGAATAATCGGGCTTTAGTAAGTTGGGAGAAAATTTGTTGTCCTAAGGAGGAGGGTGGTTTGGGAATTCGGGATTTATATTTATGGAATGAGGCAGCTGTTGGGAAATTGGCTTCGTGGGTCTTTGATCAGCCGGATAGATTATGGGTTCGGTGGGTTAATGGCATTTACTTGAAAGGAGGTGTTTGGCGTGATTATAAGCCAAACTCGGATGTTACTTGGGCTTGGAGGAAAATTTGTCAGGCTAAAGAGAGAATTAAAAATATGTTAGTGAATGGCATGTGGCATGGTTCGTGTTTCCATTATTCGATTGCAAGGGCTTATCATGATATTCGGCTTCAGAGGCCGAAAGTGTCGTGGGCGAGACTTGTATGGAGTGCTTGGAGTATCCCGAGGCACAGTTTCATTGCTTGGCTGGTGTTTCGGGGTGCAATAAACACGAGGAAGAAGCTTTTGAGGTTTGGAGTTGCTGATTCTGACCTGTGTTACTTTTGTGAGGCTGAAGAGGAGTGTGTTGAACACCTTTTTTTCAGGTGTGAGTGGAGCTCTCGGGTAATTGGTTTTTTATGTGAGTGGGTTGGTAAGAAAATTCCGTGTAGGGATGGGCTTGTTTGGGCGAGCAAGTTGAGGGGATCTAAGCTCCAATGTAATGTGCTTCGAGCTATGGTTAATGCCTCGATTTATCATATTTGGAGGCAGAGGAATTTATGCAGAATTGATGGTGTTGTTACGATGCCAATGAGGGTGGCCAAATTGATTAAAGAGGACGTTAAGAATAGAATTTTGTGTAAGATCAAATATCCGATAATTGCTAGAGATGCTAGATGGCTACATAAATTGATGTAGTCAAACACTTGTACATTGATCATACATATATATATACACTTACCTTTTACCAAAAAAAAAAAAAAAAAAAAACCCTTCAAATTCGGCCGTTTCAGATGATTTTTCAAAAAAATATGAGTTATTTTACGGAGTTTCTAAATAGGACCCGTATATAATAAAATGAGTGACGGTTGTTAAAAACACTCTAAAATTGTTCAGTTTCGAGTATATATATCGAAGATTTTGCTTCAATTCAACGTTATTCGAGAGATAGTCGAATGTCTTTTAAACGTGTTTATTTGAAACCCAACGTGCCTTTTGTTAAACCGAGACATTTCTACAATTAATGGAATAGTTACTTTGTGAATTTGGAGACATTTAATTTCGAAAGCAAATCGGCCCGAAAAACGTGGATAATAACCTTCAAATTCGTCCGCTTCTGATGACTTTTCAAAAAATGTGAGATATTTTACTAAGCATGTAAATAAGACTCGTATAACATAAAATGAATGATGGTTGTTAAAAAGCACTCTAAAATTGTTCAGTTTCGAGTTTATATATCGAAGATTTTGCCTTAATTCGACGTTAATCGAATGATAGTCGAATGTCTTTTAAATATGTTTATTTGAAACCCAACGTGCCTTTTGTTACACCAAGACATTTCAACAATGAATAGAGTAGTTACTTTGTGAATTTGAAGATATTTAATTTCGGGAACAAATTGGCACAAAAAACGTGGATAATAACCTTCAAATTTGACCGTTTTTGATGATTTTTCGAAAAAAGTGAAACCTTTTGTTGGCAACCTAAATAGAACTCGTATAACATAAAATGGTTGACGGTTGTTAAAAATCTCTAAAATTGTTCAGTTTTGAGTGTGTATATATCGAAGATTTTGCCTTAATTTGACGTTACTCGAATGATAGTCGAATGTCTTTTAAATGTGTTTATTTGAAACCCAACGTACGTTTTGTTACACCGACACAGTTCTACAATGAATAAAGTAGTTACTTAGTGAATTTGGAGACATTTAATTTCGGGACCAAATCGTCCCGAAAAACGTGGATAATAACCTTCAAATTCGACCGTTTCTGATGAATTTTCGAGAAATGTGAGATATTTTGCTGAGCATCTAATTAGGACACGTATAGCATAAAATGACTGACAGTTGTTAAAATACACTCTAAAAATGTTCAATTTCGAGTATATATATATCGAAGAATTCGCCTTAATTCGACGTTATTCGAAAGATAGTCAAATGTCTTTTAAATGTGTTTATTTGAAACCAACGTGCCTTTTGTTACACCGCGACATTTCTACAATGAATGAAGTATTTACGTTGTAAATTTGGAGACATTCAATTTCGGGACCAAATCGGCCCGAAAAAGTTGGATAATAACCTTCAAATTCGACAATTTCAGATGATTTTTCAAAAAATGTGAGATATTTTGCAGAGCATCTAAATAGGACATGTATAACATAAAATGACTGACGGTTGTTAAAAAACACTCTAAAATGTTCAATTTCGAGTATATATATCGAAGATTTCGCCTTAATTCAATATTCGAATGTTTTTTTAAATGTGTTTATTTGAAACTCAACGTGTCATTTGTTACACAAAGACATTTCTACAATGAATGCAGTAGTTACTTTGTGAATTTAAAGACATTTAATTTCGTGACCAAATCCGCCCGAAAAACGTGGATAATAACCTTCAAATTCGGCCGTTTCAGATGATTTTTCAAAAAAATATGAGTTATTTTACGGAGTTTCTAAATAGGACCCGTATATAATAAAATGAGTGACGGTTGTTAAAAACACTCTAAAATTGTTCAGTTTCGAGTATATATATCGAAGATTTTGCTTCAATTCAACGTTATTCGAGAGATAGTCGAATGTCTTTTAAACGTGTTTATTTGAAACCCAACGTGCCTTTTGTTAAACCGAGACATTTCTACAATTAATGGAATAGTTACTTTGTGAATTTGGAGACATTTAATTTCGAAAGCAAATCGGCCCGAAAAACGTGGATAATAACCTTCAAATTCGTCCGCTTCTGATGACTTTTCAAAAAATGTGAGATATTTTACTAAGCATGTAAATAAGACTCGTATAACATAAAATGAATGATGGTTGTTAAAAAGCACTCTAAAATTGTTCAGTTTCGAGTTTATATATCGAAGATTTTGCCTTAATTCGACGTTAATCGAATGATAGTCGAATGTCTTTTAAATATGTTTATTTGAAACCCAACGTGCCTTTTGTTACACCAAGACATTTCAACAATGAATAGAGTAGTTACTTTGTGAATTTGAAGATATTTAATTTCGGGAACAAATTGGCACGAAAAACGTGGATAATAACCTTCAAATTTGACCGTTTTTGATGATTTTTCGAAAAAAGTGAAACCTTTTGTTGGCAACCTAAATAGAACTCGTATAACATAAAATGGTTGACGGTTGTTAAAAATCTCTAAAATTGTTCAGTTTTGAGTGTGTATATATCGAAGATTTTGCCTTAATTTGACGTTACTCGAATGATAGTCGAATGTCTTTTAAATGTGTTTATTTGAAACCCAACGTACGTTTTGTTACACCGACACAGTTCTACAATGAATAAAGTAGTTACTTAGTGAATTTGGAGACATTTAATTTCGGGACCAAATCGTCCCGAAAAACGTGGATAATAACCTTCAAATTCGACCGTTTCTGATGAATTTTCGAGAAATGTGAGATATTTTGCTGAGCATCTAATTAGGACACGTATAGCATAAAATGACTGACAGTTGTTAAAATACACTCTAAAAATGTTCAATTTCGAGTATATATATATCGAAGAATTCGCCTTAATTCGACGTTATTCGAAAGATAGTCAAATGTCTTTTAAATGTGTTTATTTGAAACCAACGTGCCTTTTGTTACACCGCGACATTTCTACAATGAATGAAGTATTTACGTTGTAAATTTGGAGACATTCAATTTCGGGACCAAATCGGCCCGAAAAAGTTGGATAATAACCTTCAAATTCGACAATTTCAGATGATTTTTCAAAAAATGTGAGATATTTTGCAGAGCATCTAAATAGGACATGTATAACATAAAATGACTGACGGTTGTTAAAAAACACTCTAAAATGTTCAATTTCGAGTATATATATCGAAGATTTCGCCTTAATTCAATATTCGAATGTTTTTTTAAATGTGTTTATTTGAAACTCAACGTGTCATTTGTTACACAAAGACATTTCTACAATGAATGCAGTAGTTACTTTGTGAATTTAAAGACATTTAATTTCGTGACCAAATCCGCCCGAAAAACGTGGATAATAACCTTCAAATTCGGCCGTTTCAGATGATTTTTCAAAAAAATATGAGTTATTTTACGGAGTTTCTAAATAGGACCCGTATATAATAAAATGAGTGACGGTTGTTAAAAACACTCTAAAATTGTTCAGTTTCGAGTATATATATCGAAGATTTTGCTTCAATTCAACGTTATTCGAGAGATAGTCGAATGTCTTTTAAACGTGTTTATTTGAAACCCAACGTGCCTTTTGTTAAACCGAGACATTTCTACAATTAATGGAATAGTTACTTTGTGAATTTGGAGACATTTAATTTCGAAAGCAAATCGGCCCGAAAAACGTGGATAATAACCTTCAAATTCGTCCGCTTCTGATGACTTTTCAAAAAATGTGAGATATTTTACTAAGCATGTAAATAAGACTCGTATAACATAAAATGAATGATGGTTGTTAAAAAGCACTCTAAAATTGTTCAGTTTCGAGTTTATATATCGAAGATTTTGCCTTAATTCGACGTTAATCGAATGATAGTCGAATGTCTTTTAAATATGTTTATTTGAAACCCAACGTGCCTTTTGTTACACCAAGACATTTCAACAATGAATAGAGTAGTTACTTTGTGAATTTGAAGATATTTAATTTCGGGAACAAATTGGCACGAAAAACGTGGATAATAACCTTCAAATTTGACCGTTTTTGATGATTTTTCGAAAAAAGTGAAACCTTTTGTTGGCAACCTAAATAGAACTCGTATAACATAAAATGGTTGACGGTTGTTAAAAATCTCTAAAATTGTTCAGTTTTGAGTGTGTATATATCGAAGATTTTGCCTTAATTTGACGTTACTCGAATGATAGTCGAATGTCTTTTAAATGTGTTTATTTGAAACCCAACGTACGTTTTGTTACACCGACACAGTTCTACAATGAATAAAGTAGTTACTTAGTGAATTTGGAGACATTTAATTTCGGGACCAAATCGTCCCGAAAAACGTGGATAATAACCTTCAAATTCGACCGTTTCTGATGAATTTTCGAGAAATGTGAGATATTTTGCTGAGCATCTAATTAGGACACGTATAGCATAAAATGACTGACAGTTGTTAAAATACACTCTAAAAATGTTCAATTTCGAGTATATATATATCGAAGAATTCGCCTTAATTCGACGTTATTCGAAAGATAGTCAAATGTCTTTTAAATGTGTTTATTTGAAACCAACGTGCCTTTTGTTACACCGCGACATTTCTACAATGAATGAAGTATTTACGTTGTAAATTTGGAGACATTCAATTTCGGGACCAAATCGGCCCGAAAAAGTTGGATAATAACCTTCAAATTCGACAATTTCAGATGATTTTTCAAAAAATGTGAGATATTTTGCAGAGCATCTAAATAGGACATGTATAACATAAAATGACTGACGGTTGTTAAAAAACACTCTAAAATGTTCAATTTCGAGTATATATATCGAAGATTTCGCCTTAATTCAATATTCGAATGTTTTTTTAAATGTGTTTATTTGAAACTCAACGTGTCATTTGTTACACAAAGACATTTCTACAATGAATGCAGTAGTTACTTTGTGAATTTAAAGACATTTAATTTCGTGACCAAATCCGCCCGAAAAACGTGGATAATAACCTTCAAATTCGGCCGTTTCAGATGATTTTTCAAAAAAATATGAGTTATTTTACGGAGTTTCTAAATAGGACCCGTATATAATAAAATGAGTGGCGGTTGTTAAAAACACTCTAAAATTGTTCAGTTTCGAGTATATATATCGAAGATTTTGCTTCAATTCAACGTTATTCGAGAGATAGTCGAATGTCTTTTAAACGTGTTTATTTGAAACCCAACGTGCCTTTTGTTAAACCGAGACATTTCTACAATTAATGGAATAGTTACTTTGTGAATTTGGAGACATTTAATTTCGAAAGCAAATCGGCCCGAAAAACGTGGATAATAACCTTCAAATTCGTCCGCTTCTGATGACTTTTCAAAAAATGTGAGATATTTTACTAAGCATGTAAATAAGACTCGTATAACATAAAATGAATGATGGTTGTTAAAAAGCACTCTAAAATTGTTCAGTTTCGAGTTTATATATCGAAGATTTTGCCTTAATTCGACGTTAATCGAATGATAGTCGAATGTCTTTTAAATATGTTTATTTGAAACCCAACGTGCCTTTTGTTACACCAAGACATTTCAACAATGAATAGAGTAGTTACTTTGTGAATTTGAAGATATTTAATTTCGGGAACAAATTGGCACGAAAAACGTGGATAATAACCTTCAAATTTGACCGTTTTTGATGATTTTTCGAAAAAAGTGAAACCTTTTGTTGGCAACCTAAATAGAACTCGTATAACATAAAATGGTTGACGGTTGTTAAAAATCTCTAAAATTGTTCAGTTTTGAGTGTGTATATATCGAAGATTTTGCCTTAATTTGACGTTACTCGAATGATAGTCGAATGTCTTTTAAATGTGTTTATTTGAAACCCAACGTACGTTTTGTTACACCGACACAGTTCTACAATGAATAAAGTAGTTACTTAGTGAATTTGGAGACATTTAATTTCGGGACCAAATCGTCCCGAAAAACGTGGATAATAACCTTCAAATTCGACCGTTTCTGATGAATTTTCGAGAAATGTGAGATATTTTGCTGAGCATCTAATTAGGACACGTATAGCATAAAATGACTGACAGTTGTTAAAATACACTCTAAAAATGTTCAATTTCGAGTATATATATATCGAAGAATTCGCCTTAATTCGACGTTATTCGAAAGATAGTCAAATGTCTTTTAAATGTGTTTATTTGAAACCAACGTGCCTTTTGTTACACCGCGACATTTCTACAATGAATGAAGTATTTACGTTGTAAATTTGGAGACATTCAATTTCGGGACCAAATCGGCCCGAAAAAGTTGGATAATAACCTTCAAATTCGACAATTTCAGATGATTTTTCAAAAAATGTGAGATATTTTGCAGAGCATCTAAATAGGACATGTATAACATAAAATGACTGACGGTTGTTAAAAAACACTCTAAAATGTTCAATTTCGAGTATATATATCGAAGATTTCGCCTTAATTCAATATTCGAATGTTTTTTTAAATGTGTTTATTTGAAACTCAACGTGTCATTTGTTACACAAAGACATTTCTACAATGAATGCAGTAGTTACTTTGTGAATTTAAAGACATTTAATTTCGTGACCAAATCCGCCCGAAAAACGTGGATAATAACCTTCAAATTCGGCCGTTTCAGATGATTTTTCAAAAAAATATGAGTTATTTTACGGAGTTTCTAAATAGGACCCGTATATAATAAAATGAGTGGCGGTTGTTAAAAACACTCTAAAATTGTTCAGTTTCGAGTATATATATCGAAGATTTTGCTTCAATTCAACGTTATTCGAGAGATAGTCGAATGTCTTTTAAACGTGTTTATTTGAAACCCAACGTGCCTTTTGTTAAACCGAGACATTTCTACAATTAATGGAATAGTTACTTTGTGAATTTGGAGACATTTAATTTCGAAAGCAAATCGGCCCGAAAAACGTGGATAATAACCTTCAAATTCGTCCGCTTCTGATGACTTTTCAAAAAATGTGAGATATTTTACTAAGCATGTAAATAAGACTCGTATAACATAAAATGAATGATGGTTGTTAAAAAGCACTCTAAAATTGTTCAGTTTCGAGTTTATATATCGAAGATTTTGCCTTAATTCGACGTTAATCGAATGATAGTCGAATGTCTTTTAAATATGTTTATTTGAAACCCAACGTGCCTTTTGTTACACCAAGACATTTCAACAATGAATAGAGTAGTTACTTTGTGAATTTGAAGATATTTAATTTCGGGAACAAATTGGCACGAAAAACGTGGATAATAACCTTCAAATTTGACCGTTTTAGATGATTTTTCGAAAAAAGTGAAACCTTTTGTTGGCAACCTAAATAGAACTCGTATAACATAAAATGGTTGACGGTTGTTAAAAATCTCTAAAATTGTTCAGTTTTGAGTGTGTATATATCGAAGATTTTGCCTTAATTTGACGTTACTCGAATGATAGTCGAATGTCTTTTAAATGTGTTTATTTGAAACCCAACGTACGTTTTGTTACACCGACACAGTTCTACAATGAATAAAGTAGTTACTTAGTGAATTTGGAGACATTTAATTTCGGGACCAAATCGTCCCGAAAAACGTGGATAATAACCTTCAAATTCGACCGTTTCTGATGAATTTTCGAGAAATGTGAGATATTTTGCTGAGCATCTAATTAGGACACGTATAGCATAAAATGACTGACAGTTGTTAAAATACACTCTAAAAATGTTCAATTTCGAGTATATATATATCGAAGAATTCGCCTTAATTCGACGTTATTCGAAAGATAGTCAAATGTCTTTTAAATGTGTTTATTTGAAACCAACGTGCCTTTTGTTACACCGCGACATTTCTACAATGAATGAAGTATTTACGTTGTAAATTTGGAGACATTCAATTTCGGGACCAAATCGGCCCGAAAAAGTTGGATAATAACCTTCAAATTCGACAATTTCAGATGATTTTTCAAAAAATGTGAGATATTTTGCAGAGCATCTAAATAGGACATGTATAACATAAAATGACTGACGGTTGTTAAAAAACACTCTAAAATGTTCAATTTCGAGTATATATATCGAAGATTTCGCCTTAATTCAATATTCGAATGTTTTTTTAAATGTGTTTATTTGAAACTCAACGTGCCATTTGTTACACAAAGACATTTCTACAATGAATGCAGTAGTTACTTTGTGAATTTAAAGACATTTAATTTCGTGACCAAATCCGCCCGAAAAACGTGGATATTAACCTTCAAATTCGGCCGTTTCAGATGATTTTCAAAAAAATATGAGTTATTTTACGGAGTTTCTAAATAGGACCCGTAAATAATAAAATGAGTGACGGTTGTTAAAAACACTCTAAAATTGTTCAGTTTCGAGTATATATATCGAAGATTTTGCTTCAATTCAACGTTATTCGAGAGATAGTCGAATGTCTTTTAAACGTGTTTATTTGAAACCCAATGTGCCTTTTGTTAAACCGAGACATTTCTACAATTAATGGAATAGTTACTTTGTGAATTTGGAGACATTTAATTTCGAAAGCAAATCGGCCCGAAAAACGTGGATAATAACCTTCAAATTCGTCCGCTTCTGATGACTTTTCAAAAAATGTGAGATATTTTACTAAGCATGTAAATAAGACTCGTATAACATGACAGGGTTAGTCGTATCCCTAATCAAAGATACCCTAAGGTCACTAACTAATGTAGATAGCGAAGTCAGGGGTCGAACCACAAGGAGATGGGAATTCAATTATTTATCCTAAGAATTAGATTCTAGATTATAGGTCACAGTTTTGGTTGGTTTGGTAAACTAATAACTAATTACTGATAAATAAATCAATAAGGAAAAAAAGTCTAGGGTCTCAGGTTCACAATGAATATTACTCGGGTCAGGGAGTCAACTAACAGGTCAATAATCGAACTACCTAAGGTGTAGGTCCGGTCGGTACACTACAACCTTTAGATCTAAACTTAACCTGCGGTCGCTAGCATTAAGTCAGTCTACCCAAACTATCGTGGCCTAATTAGTTCTTAACCCGGTCGGCGAAAAGTCCTAATTTGCGATACTAATTAATTGAATTATGCATCAAACAATTAATCAGAGTTTAAACGATATTCAGGCAATAGTTCATACGATGAGAAACAGGTCAATTGACTATCACCCTAATAATACGCATCGATCCCCTTAAACCCTAGATGAAATCTAGCTACGCATATTAATTATAATCGAACTAACAAAAGACGAATTGCAATTAAACATGACGAAAACGATACGAATTAATCTACGGAAGCAATAATAAATCTACACTATAAAACAATACAAAGAATAAATTAAGACGGAAATTAAAGTAGAAACTGAAATTGAAATTAAAATTAAGAATAGTATACCGGAGAATTCAAGATCTGAGACGGAGAACTAGGTTCAATGTATCTCGCAAAGTAAACTATACTAAGAAAACTAAGATAATCAAAAAGTGTGTAGAAGAAGGTAAAAGAAAAGATAAAAGATGTCCCAAACAAGAGTCAAACAACTGATATATAAAGAGTATCAGTTGGACTCAAAAGCAGGCCCAAATTCTAAGTCGAAATAAGAATGACGCATGGCCCGGATTGGGTGCACTCGATCGAGTGCCTGACGGCACTCTATCGAGTGACACACCCAAATATGGATAGGAGCTTCACGAAGTAGCACTCGATCGAGTGCAGTAGGGGCACTCGATCGAGTAGCGTTGTAGGTCACAGCATCGCGCGCTCGACTTCAAACGGCTTTCATTTCTTCGTTACTTGTTCAAATTGAACGTGTAATATACCGTTGGAAAGATGAGAGAAAGAGCTTTCCAACGCCACCAAAATCACTTTGATTTAAGTTGTACAACTCAAGATATGAACGTTTGAAGTTGACCCTTGTGTAGGCGATCATTCTCTCATCTCGTTTTGTGTCTTTTCCTTCTTGGGTCTTTGTTTCTTCGTATATTCCGCATCTTCTTCCTTAGATTCCACGCTTAGATGTGAATTCTTCAATTATCGATTCCGTAATGCTCTTATTAGCTCCAAATGCATCCAAATCTACAAAATACACACAAATACGGAAGTATCGACATTCAAAGCATATTGCATCATTATTAACGAGTTAAGCACGAAAACCGAGATAAACTAACAATTAAGAGGATCCAAATATGTATATAAATAACGCTTATCAAACTCCCCCAAACCAAACCTTTGCTTGTCCTCAAGCAAACCAAACATATAATATAAGAGAGGACAAGTGATGCGAAGCACGACTAAGAGCAAGCTTACAATCATTCTACTAAAAATCGGCTCAAGTCGGTTAGAAAACACACAATGTCAAAAATATAACTAAATCAATAATCATGCCTTAAATGAACAATTGTTTGCCAACCTTTCAATCTTGCAAGACCATCAATGTCGGACTTCCTCGCGGTTATCGCTCAACACTCATAAGAACGGGTGAGTATATAAATGTGAAGATAAGAAAGAATAAGAACACTCACTCGACTTATGAAACATGCATGCAATCGAACATGAAATCAATCTCCTCAATCAAATACGTGTTCCACCAATCAGGACCATAGTACATGCCAAAGACTTACAAAGGGTGGCTAAATGAGTAAGGGAAGAAAATGGATTGTGCCTAAGCACGTATGGGAATGTGGAGCAAAAACCGGGCCCAATCGCAGCTACACAATAAAAACTATCCATAAAAACCCCCAGCAAATAACGTTGAACCACCAACTAGAGGTATAAATTCAAGATTAGGTGTAAGAGGGAATTTTGTCCATCCTCTCAATTAATCTCTAGTTTCAATCTTTTCGACCATTCCCCGAAATATTACAAGAAGCATATTTTTCATATTTCATTTTTTTTTTCATTTTCAATTTCTTTCCTTTTCTTTTCTTCACTTTTTTCTTTCATGCTTCTATTTTTTTTTCAATTTGGATAGGGGGAAAGCGAGTACAAAGTCGCACCAACGATATTACACACTAAAGTCCAAAAGATGTAAAAATCTCGAAATATGACCGATTAGTGAAATAATTCCCAACTAAGTTCACTGCGACTGTCCCGACAGGGTAGGCTATTCTGGGTTGTAGTTAAATAATATAGGCAATAAAAACAGGCTTACAACGGCTGAAATGGGCTAAACAAAGGAAAACGACCTAAATCTACAAGGTAGTAAAAATGGGTCATTTTTTGCTATGTGGAGCTCATCAAAAACAAAATTGCCTTTCCTCATGTACCTCCTCCTCAAACCAAACATGTATTCAATATCAAGAGACGAATGTCATATTTATGCAAATTGATGTTACACATTCCACAAGGAGAAAATCACTCAATTCCTAAATAATAATGAGACCAGTTATGGATGTTACTGGCCTAGGAAGCTCTAAAATCCTCAGAATTTTGTGGCTTGCCGACAAGTGGTCAAATTTACTCATTTGGCAATTAAAATTTCAAATAGGCATATCATATCAATTTAATCAAATCTCAAGACAAAACACGTTTTCAGGCACGAAGTAAGCTGAAAATTAGGACAAATCATGTTAAGAGCATTATCATCATCGCCGTTTTGCATGCTTCTACATCAGACACACCACATAAAAAATAAAATATTTTTGGAATTTTATGATTTTTTCAATTTTTTTTTGGATTTTTATATTTTTTTGAAAGCAGTAAAACACACGACGGAAAATGGAACACACAAAAGCACACAAACTCTCCCACAAACCTAAATGTCACAGTGTCCTCAATGTGACTCTAAAGCAGATACGACAACAAATCCACAGCCAATCCTAAGGACAACGTAACCTAGGGGAAGATAAAAATCTAAGAAATCGAATAATAAAAGAAAAATAAATAAAATAAAAATGGAAGGAAACTACCGTATACATAACACAGCTCCCCCAAACCAGCTGCAAAGTGGGGGTTCTTCTTATAGATCAGTTGTCCACAGATGACTGTGATCAAAACAGCTTAATGTTCTCAAGAGTCGATCAAACATCTGCGCATGTGCTACACAAAAGCATAAGTAGCACCAAGATATAAAGAAGACAAACAGAGACAAAGTCAATGATCGTCTTAGCCTATCAGACGAGCTAGACCAATCCTCAGCATGGTGGTCATAGTGCATAAGAAGAGTAAGAATGTTAATAGGCGGCTCGTAAGACAAGACATACACATCAAATATCTCAGATTCACCCCAAGGCTTATCATCGGGTATAGATTGCATAAAAGAAGAGTTAGAACTCCTAAGACTACTCAAAGGATCAATCTTACCGATCTCCGTGAAAGAATTATCACAATCCTCCCCACTAATCATAAGCTCAAACAAAGGATCAAGAGAAATATAATCAAGACAATTAATAGGTGGAAGTGGGTCGTCCTCAATATAAGGGAAAAACTCAAATGTCTCTAAAATTGGTGTTTCAAAGAAATCATTCTCGCTATCCCATGTAGCCACACCTCTTCCACTCAAGGAATCGTCAAAAAGTGTATTCTTCTCTTCTTTTTCATTTTTCCTCTCAAGCTTAAGATCCTCTCTTTTGTTCAATTCTGTCTCCAAAACCTCATAATTGACATCAAATGACACTCTCAAAATCACACAAATCAAAATCCTTAATGTTATCCTCAATTAAAAGAGCATCATTAAGAGCATCCAAACACACGTTTTCCTCAAAAAACACACATTCTAGCTCACAGTCATTCATGACGGTTTGGTTATCTTGAATAGATTGAACATTATACCCATCATCATCATCATCAATTATGTTCACAAGAGATGGAGATAGAACACTTACCTGGAGGTTCTTCACTACTTCCATAGGCGTACCCGATTGACTTGGTTGCTTTTGGCTTGCTAATTGGGCAATTTGATTGTTCAAGATTTCATAATGATCTAGCAATTGGCCTATTTGAGTATCTTGCTTTTGTTGAGCTTGCACGAATTGCAGAAACAAAGCCTCAATTTCCGCCTTGTCATTTTTCCGCCTCAACTCTAATTCAGCACTATTACGGGCTAAATATTTAAGGATTTCCAATCGTTCCTCGTAAGAGATATAATTAAACATCCCTCCGCAATTTTCCTCAATTCTAGCCCGTGACTCATCATCAACACCATTATATATCATATGACACATATCCCGTATATCAACATTAAAGCCATTTAGAATAATGAAAGACTCAAGTCTATCCCAATAATTATGTAGTGACTCATGTTTGAATTGTGGGAAGTAAAAATTGGTCATAATGGTGAATGATAAAAAAAAAATATATACAAAATAAAATAAAAAAATTATATACAAAAAAAATAACCTAGAACCTAAAAACGATAAACAACTAAATAACACCGTCTCCCCGGCAACGGCGCCAAAATTTGATAGGGTTAGTCGTATCCCTAATCAAAGATACCCTAAGGTCACTAACTAATGTAGATAGCGAAGTCAGGGGTCGAACCACAAGGAGATGGGAATTCAATTATTTATCCTAAGAATTAGATTCTAGATTATAGGTCACCTTTTTGGTTGGTTTGGTAAACTAATAACTAATTACTGATAAATAAATCAATAAGGAAAAAAAGTCTAGGGTCTCAGGTTCACAATGAATATTACTCGGGTCAGGGAGTCAACTAACAGGTCAATAATCGAACTACCTAAGGTGTAGGTCCGGTCGGTACACTACAACCTTTAGATCTAAACTTAACCTGCGGTCGCTAGCATTAAGTCAGTCTACCCAAACTATCGTGGCCTAATTAGTTCTTAACCCGGTCGGCGAAAAGTCCTAATTTGCGATACTAATTAATTGAATTATGCATCAAACAATTAATCAGAGTTTAAACGATATTCAGGCAATAGTTCATACGATTAGAAACAGGTCAATTGACTATCACCCTAATAATACGCATCGATCCCCTTAAACCCTAGATGAAATCTAGCTACGCATATTAATTATAATCGAACTAACAAAAGACGAATTGCAATTAAACATGACGAAAACGATACGAATTAATCTACGGAAGCAATAATAAATCTACACTATAAAACAATACAAAGAATAAATTAAGACGGAAATTAAAGTAGAAACTGAAATTGAAATTAAAATTAAGAATAGTATACCGGAGAATTCAAGATCTGAGACGGAGAACTAGGTTCAATGTATCTCGCAAAGTAAACTATACTAAGAAAACTAAGATAATCAAAAAGTGTGTAGAAGAAGATAAAAGAAAAGATAAAAGATGTCCCAAACAAGAGTCAAACAACTGATATATAAAGAGTATCAGTTGGACTCAAAAGCAGGCCCAAATTCTAAGTCGAAATAAGAATGACGCATGGCCCGGATTGGGTGCACTCGATCGAGTGCCTGACGGCACTCTATCGAGTGACACACCCAAATATGGATAGGAGCTTCACGAAGTAGCACTCGATCGAGTGCAGTAGGGGCACTCGATCGAGTAGCGCTGTAGGTCACAGCATCGCGCGCTCGACTTCAAACGGCTTTCATTTCTTCGTTACTTGTTCAAATTGAACGTGTAATATACCGTTGGAAAGATGAGAGAAAGAGCTTTCCAACGCCACCAAAATCATATTGATTTAAGTTGTACAACTCAAGATATGAACGTTTGAAGTTGACCCTTGTGTAGGCGATCATTCTCTCATCTCGTTTTGTGTCTTTTCCTTCTTGGGTCTTTGTTTCTTCGTATATTCCGCATCTTCTTCCTTCGATTCCACGCTTAGATGTGAATTCTTCAATTATCGATTCCGTAATGCTCTTATTAGCTCCAAATGCATCCAAATCTACAAAATACACACAAATACGGAAGTATCGACATTCAAAGCATATTGCATCATTATTAACGAGTTAAGCACGAAAACCGAGATAAAACTAACAATTAAGAGGATCCAAATATGTATATAAATAACGCTTATCATAACATAAAATGAATGAGTTAAAAAGCACTCTAAAATTGTTCAGTTTCGAGTTTATATATCGAAGATTTTGCCTTAATTCGACGTTAATCGAATGATAGTCGAATGTCTTTTAAATATGTTTATTTGAAACCCAACGTGCCTTTTGTTAAACCGAGACATTTCTACAATTAATGGAATAGTTACTTTGTGAATTTGGAGACATTTAATTTCGAAAGCAAATCGGCCCGAAAAACGTGGATAATAACCTTCAAATTCGTCCGCTTCTGATGACTTTTCAAAAAATGTGAGATATTTTACTAAGCATGTAAATAAGACTCGTATAACATAAAATGAATGATGGTTGTTAAAAAGCACTCTAAAATTGTTCAGTTTCGAGTTTATATATCGAAGATTTTGCCTTAATTCGACGTTAATCGAATGATAGTCGAATGTCTTTTAAATATGTTTATTTGAAACCCAACGTGCCTTTTGTTACACCAAGACATTTCAACAATGAATAGAGTAGTTACTTTGTGAATTTGAAGATATTTAATTTCGGGAACAAATTGGCACAAAAAACGTGGATAATAACCTTCAAATTTGACCGTTTTAGATGATTTTTCGAAAAAAGTGAAACCTTTTGTTGGCAACCTAAATAGAACTCGTATAACATAAAATGGTTGACGGTTGTTAAAAATCTCTAAAATTTTTAGTTTTGAGTGTGTATATATCGAAGATTTTGCCTTAATTTGACGTTACTCGAATGATAGTCGAATGTCTTTTAAATGTGTTTATTTGAAACCCAACGTACGTTTTGTTACACCGACACAGTTCTACAATGAATAAAGTAGTTACTTAGTGAATTTGGAGACATTTAATTTCGGGACCAAATCGTCCCGAAAAACGTGGATAATAACCTTCAAATTCGACCGTTTCTGATGAATTTTCGAGAAATGTGAGATATTTTGCTGAGCATCTAATTAGGACACGTATAGCATAAAATGACTGACAGTTGTTAAAATACACTCTAAAATTGTTCAATTTCGAGTATATATATATCGAAGAATTCGCCTTAATTCGACGTTATTCGAAAGATAGTCAAATGTCTTTTAAATGTGTTTATTTGAAACCAACGTGCCTTTTGTTACACCGAGACATTTCTACAATGAATGAAGTATTTACGTTGTAAATTTGGAGACATTCAATTTCGGGACCAAATCGGCCCGAAAAATTTGGATAATAACCTTCAAATTCGACAATTTCAGATGATTTTTCGAAAAATGTGAGATATTTTGCAGAGCATCTAAATAGGACATGTATAACATAAAATGACTGACGGTTGTTAAAAAACACTCTAAAATGTTCAATTTCGAGTATATATATCGAAGATTTCGCCTTAATTCGACGTTACTCAAAAGATAGTCGAATGTCCTCTAAATGTGTTTATTTGAAATCCAACATGCGTTTTGTTACACCGACACAGTTTTCCAATGAATGGAGTAGTTACTTTGTAGATTTGGAAACATTTAATTTCGGGACCAAATCGACCCGAAAAACGTGGATAATAACCTTCAAATTTGACCGTTTCTGATGAATTTTCGAGAAATGTGAGATATTTTGATGAGCATCTAATTAGGACCCGTATAATATAAAATGACTAACAGTTGTTAAAATACACTCTAAAATTGTTCAATTTCGAGTATATATATATCGAAGAATTCGCCTTAATTCGACGTTACTCGAATGATAGTCGAATGTCTTTTAAATGCGTTTATTTGAAACCTAAAGTGCGTTTTGTTACATCGACACATTTCTACAATGAATGAAGTAGTTACTTTGTGAATTTGGAGACAGTACATTTAATTTAGGGACCAAATCGGCCCAAAAAACGTGGATAATAACCTTCAAATTCGACTGTTTCAAATGATTTTTCGAAAAATGTAAGATATTTTGCTCAGCATCTAAATAGGACCCTTATAACATAAAATGACTGACGGTTGTTAAACAACAACCTAAAATCGTTCAGTTTCGAGTATATATATTGAAGATTTGCCTTAATTCGACGTTACTCGAATGATAGTCGAATGCCTTTTAAATGTGTTTATTTGAAACCCAACGTGCCGTTTGTTACACCGAGACATTTCTACAATGAATGAAGTAGTTACTTTGTGAATTTGGAGACATTTAATTTCGGGATCAAATCGGCTCGACAAAAGTGGATAATAACCTTCAAATTCGATCGTTTCAAATGATTTTTCGAAAAATATGAGATACTCCGTATTTTGATTGTTATCTAAATAGTACCTCATATATATAACATAAAATGTTGACGTTACAAAAAAACTCTAAAATAGTTTCTTCTTATTTTCGACAAAACGATTTTCATTATCATTGACTTCATTTAAAACCGGAGATAGTAACACCAAGAGGATTATTATTATATTGAAATCAAACATTCATTTAAAACTGGAGCGAGCTAGTAACACAAACAAATTATTTTTTAATTTATCAATAATACAATTATTTTCTACCTTCTTTCTTAAAAATTTGTAAAATATTTTATGTAAATAATTAAGCGCCTTCTATATAAATAAATCCACAAAGTGGATGAAATCATCTACATAATTTCCAAACTCAAAATCCCAACCTTCAAAATCCTAACACACCATTTCTTAGATATTTATTTACACAATGGAAATCATCAACGACGTATACGAAAACCCAATAATTGAACCCACGTACGATCGACGTAAAGAGTCCGAAGCCTTGGGGAAAACTAGACTAGGAGTAAAAGGCCTGGTCGACTTGGGCATAACTCGAATCCCTCAAATGTTCCACCACCCGTCCGAAACCCTATTCTACTACCAAAAACCCAACCCCTTGGACCGTGAAAGGCTCAACCTCGAAATACCTACAATCGACATGTCGATGGACCACGACATTGTTGTGGACCAAATTAGAGACGCCGCCACAACGTTTGGGTTTTTCCAAGTGATTAACCACGGAGTGGCGGTGTCTCACCTCGACCGGCTGCTCGAGGCTCTGAAAATGGTCCACGAGCTGCCGGACGAGGAAAAGAAGATGCAATATAGGGAGGATATCCTGGCGAGTGGACCGGGTTTTGGGTTTTCGTCGTACCATGACATGTTTGACGGTATGGCTGCTAGTTGGTGCGACCATATTTCGGTTAGGCTTTCACCCAATCCTGTCAATCCTATGGATATGCCAGTTATTTGCAGGTCTGTATTAATTAAAAATATTTCTCACAAATAATGTAATAACTTTAAAAATTGGTTTTGTTTTAAACAGTGTTTGAACTCGATATATATTATAACAAATGCACGATTATATATGTAGGGACGAAGTGTTGGAGTGGGACGAAGAGGTGACACGGTTAGCACAACGGCTAGGGGGGTTGCTGTCCGAAGGGTTGGGGCTAGGTTCCGATAAACTGAAGGGTACGTCACATTTGGATAGGAAGGGTATGGTCGGGCACTACTATCCACCTTGTCCCGAGCCCAACAAGACCATTGGGGCCGCTTCCCATACCGATCTTGGCATGTTCACTATACTGCTCCAAGACATGGTGGGTGGACTTCAGGTCGAGTATGATGGTCAATGGATCGATCTAAAACCTGTTCATGGCGCTCTCGTTATCAACATTGGCGATTTATTTCAGGTTTCAACTAGTTTCTCAGCTTTATTTTAGGCCGACTTTTTGAGTAAATGTGACTTTTTTATTGAACGATATTGTATGTGTGTGTGTGGATGTAGATATTGTCGAATGACAGGTACAAGAGTGGGGCACACAGAGTGTATGCTAACCCCACGGAGAAGCCGCGAATGTCAATTGCGACCTTCCTTAGCCCGAGGTTTGAAGACGAGAACTTGTGTGGGCCGTGGGACGAGTTAACTTCACCCGGGAGTCCGCCTTTGTTTAGGCAATTCAAGTTCACGGATATGCTCGAAAAGTTCATGGCTAGGGAGGCTAGCAGCGTGTCTATGATCGATCACTTTCGGTTATGAAGTAGTCTTGGGTTCAAAACAGTGTATTTGGTCGACCATAATGACTGAATCGCTTCTTTGAAATAAAAACACATCT
This sequence comes from Agrostemma githago, assembly GCA_958450325.1. NCBI lineage: Eukaryota > Viridiplantae > Streptophyta > Magnoliopsida > Caryophyllales > Caryophyllaceae > Agrostemma > Agrostemma githago. The sequence continues at coordinate 77,983,958 of OY288241.1, read as the reverse complement.
TTCGTCTTAGTCATTTATTTACTTATTGTAAGTTGTAACGTAGACTTTTGACTTTGTCAATAGTGCATGAAACCATCATCGTTTTATAATGACAAATTATTGAGAATATTATTGTATAGTGTATGTAGACCTCATAGTTTTGTCCTCATATATGACATCCATTATCTAGGGATTCAAGAAAGAGGAGAAAATAATTGAAATCAAACAAAGTAAGGTAGACCCTGATATATGCATAATGACTCTGAATCAAACAAACTACACGTACGTACAAGCAAGTTGCTTATTTCTTTCGATTTTTATATATAGATACGCGTGCAATTTGTGGTAACAGAAAATGATAGTAATTTACAAGTTGAAGCCAAGTTTTTACATTTTTTTATCACCGTAAAGTAGAAGATCAGATCGTCTCACACAATAACTTGGTACTCCCTCCGTTCCAATGAATTGTTTGCCTATTCCATATTGAGGCGTCTCAATGGATTGTTTGCCTTTCTATTTTAAGAATGTTTTTTGTATGTAATTTGACCCTTAGCTCCACATGTCACCTTCTAATTGGATCTCTTCCCCTTGGTGCCAAAAGCAAAAGCAAACAATTCATTGGAACGGAGGGAGTATTATGAGGTTAGAGATTAGGGCGTCTGGGACTCAAGGGGTTCAGGCGGATATCATGTGAGTGCATGTGGTGAGTGTTGTACGTACGTTGATCGGTTTGTGAGTGATAATCACTACTTCCCTTTCAATTGAATCTGTAACGACGCATCCTCATGCATGGAGGCATATGGTCTATGTCTCAATGTTTTATTGATATATAGCCAGCCGCCAGCTGTCGGCCGTCAAATGCCTTTGGAATCGAAACTTCCTCATATTGTTATGATGGATCAAGTGTTTGTAGTTTCACGACGAATGAATTTCAATGATTTGGCTTTAAAATTTACTTCTACATAGAAAAAATGGTACGGAGTAAAAGTTATTTCAATCAGAATTTGCTTTGCTTCTGATTGAACTATTAGTCTTCCATATATATTTACTATATATTACTTTCTTCAATTTTTAATATTTGTCTCATTTCTTCAATATATAACACAGAGTATCTCATTTCTTCAACATTATATACCTAGTCGCATTTTCAGTACTTGTACAGTTTTACCACATTATCAACATCCGTACTACTTCTATAAATCCTTGAACCATCAAACATAACTCTGATCTTCACACATACACTACGTACGTACCCAAAACATCCATAAAATGGAAATCATCAAAAACGTCTACCAAAACCCACTAAACCAACAACCATACGATCGACGTAAAGAGTCGGAAGCCTTCGGAAAAAGTAGACTAGGAGTAAAAGGCCTGGTCGACTCGGGCATAACTCAAATCCCTCGTATGTTCCACCACCCACCCGAAACCCTATTCTACTACCAAACACCCACCCCCTCGGTCGACCACACCCTTGAAATACCCATCATCGACATGTCGATGGACCACGATCACGTGGTTGACCAAATTAGAGACGCTGCCACAACGTTCGGGTTTTTCCAAGTGATTAACCACGGCGTGGCGGTGCCTCACCTTGACCGGCTCCTTGAGGCCGTGAAAGCGGTCCATGAGCTTCCGAACGAGGAAAAGAAGGGGCAGTATCGAGAGGATATACTGGCGGGTGGGCCGGGGTTCGGGTTTTCGTCGTATCATGACTTGTTTGAGGGTATGGCTGCGAGTTGGTGTGATACTATTTCGGTTCGACTGTCACCTAACCCTGTTGATCCTATGGATATTCCGGTTGTTTGCAGGTGCGTGAGACCTCGTACATACAAGTGCACAATCTATGTCTCAACCATTACGTGATATAATAAATTAATACCGAGTACAACCTACTGTAATTCACTACGAAAACAATTTTTAATACTAAAATAAATAATAACCTCGTCTTCTGAGAAAGTGTTCCATATTATTGTGAGATAGAGAGTAATCCCTCCATTCAAATCCACTTGTCTCATTTTTTTTTTGGACACTATTCACACTTGAGGGGAATCTTCGATATTCTCGACAATCTATAAATGAGAATATAGTCACGTGGGATTTTGTTTGATTCGTCTTTGTGAGCACATTAAGAATATCAATTTTTTATAATTTTTGCTAATGTAAAACGCGTCTCGACAAATGTGTCAAAAGAAAACGAGACAAGTGGATTTGAATGGAGGGAGTATAATATTAGGATCATCCCATGAAATACAGACTTGGCAGATGGTCTGGGTCAGCTAGTTTTTTAAAAAAAAAATTCTCCACGGGTCGAAACGGGCTAGGGCAGACCGGGTCAAAGATTGTTTCTGTCAATTTTCTTGGGTACGAATATTTTGTACTCAGTAGTTGTGAGCTCGTGACCTCTAACTCTGATACCATGTTAACGAACCATCTCAACCAAAACCTTAAGGCAATGGTTGATGGCCGTTTATATTCTATTAGTAGTATTAGCACTTGAAAATAAAATTGTGCAGGAATGAGGTGTTAGAGTGGGATGAAGAAGTAACCAAGTTAGCACAACGACTAGGAGAGCTGTTGTCCGAAGGCTTGGGACTAAAATCCGATAAACTGAAGGGTAGCCCACACTTGGAAAGGAAGGGTATGGTGGGACACTACTATCCACCTTGTCCCGAACCCAACAAGACCATTGGGACCGCCTCTCATACCGATCTTGGCATGTTCACTATTCTGCTCCAAGACATGGTCGGCGGACTCCAAGTCGAGTACAATGGTCAATGGATCGATCTCAAACCCGTTCATGGTGCTTTCGTTATCAACATTGGCGACTTATTTCAGGTTTCAACTAATTTCTCAGCTTTTAGCATACTTTTCGACTAAGACCCTATTCTTTTAGACTGAAACTTAACTTTAACTGAGCTTAATTTAATTGAAACTGACTGAAATATAGAGACAAAATATGACTCCTAGAGCTGAATTGAACTGAACCGAAACTAACTGAATATAAGTCCAAAAGAACAGGGCCTAAATGTGACTTTTCTATTAAACGATATTGTATGTGTGGATGTAGATATTGTCGAACGATAAGTACAAGAGCGGGGCACACCGAGTGTATGCTAATCCCACAGAGAAGCCGCGAGTGTCAATTGCCACCTTCCTCAGCCCAAGATTCGAAGATGAGAAGTTGTACGGAGCGTGGGATGAGTTAACTTCGGCAAAGAATCCACCTTTGTTTAAGCAATTCAAGTTTTCGGATATGCTCGAGAAGTTTATGGCTCGGAAGGCTAGCAGCTTGTCTATGATCGATCACTTTCGGATGTAGTCGGAAGATGACTTGGCTAGTATGGTTCGAACCCGAGTGTTGAACTTGGAGTGCAGTTAATTTCAGAGATGTAGTTTGTTTATACATTTGCGTGTGAGTGTGAGTGTGAGTGTGAGTGGTGAGTGTGTGACTAAGGCAATTTACCTTCTGTAATAATGTAAAATAAACTCGAAAGTGTGGTGGTGAGTGTCGAACATGGCTATACGCTTGTGCGTCTTGTAATTAAGTAATTAGATATCGTGTATAATTATAACCGTGATTGTATAATAGAAACATAAGTAACTAATAAAAATAAATTAAAATTTTCAAAAATCAAGAAATTGTTAATTTTTTGTTTATTCGTGAGGGATATTGTTATTACAAAATAAAAGCAACAAGATTTCAATTTTTTTTGAATTTTCTAAATCAAATAGAAAAGTAATTTCAACTTTCAAAAGTGATTTATCTATAGAAGAAATAAAATTTTAGAATTTAGATAATTATCCACGAAATAAAAAAGGGTTACGTTGGTTGCACAAGAAAAACAAATGAAGAAAGGATAAGGATGAGAATGTGGCAACACACACACTCTCATCTCATATGATACTGACATTGTTTTCAGAGTCAATCTGGATACCAATTACAATTACGGACTAAAGTACGGAGTACTCGTAGTAGTTATTACCGTACCCGTCTCAATCGTTTATTTATCTTGATAACCTTAATCATTTAAAGTAGTAGCGTTACTCTCGGAAATTGCATTCGCAATTTAAACTAGACATCGGCCACAACATCCGATACCACCACCCCAACCGAAATAAGGTGAGACGAAGTATAATAATCAATCGGCCTTCTTTCTTCTTCACAAAAGGATATACCCGTTTTAACCATCCCAATCGAAATAAGGAGGGATTTAATGACCATTTATAACATAATCCATTTTAAGATTATAACAAATCACATGTAGTTAGACGGGACAAGTTTCTCGTACTTTTACTCGTGTCATATTCATATACTCGTCCCAAACAAGAAATTGGGTTTAACCGGTTATGGATGGTGATGCAAACAAGGAATTCGTGATAACAACTTTAGAGATATGTAAAAGGACATTTGCGTACGTACTTCTTCTCATCTTAAAGTAGGAGCCCTCCATTCATTCAGTTGAGATCTCCAACCAAAAACAAACCACACTCCAAAGAAAAGAAACAAGAGAGAAACACAAGAAATGGAGAAACACCGTAAGATAATAATAGCAATGAAGGGGCACCCGGGAACAGGCAAAACCACCTTAGCAAAAGCCATAGCCACCGCCTTACAGTACCCTCTCTTAGACAAAGACGACATCAAGGACGCCACCTTCCCTCTCTCCTCCACCACGTCCTCCACCTCCCTCCTCAACCAACTCTCCTACGACGCCCTCTGGCGCGTGGCATCCACCCAGCTTAACCTCGGCCTCTCTATCGTCATTGACTCCCCTCTCTCCCGTCGCTCCCACCTCGACAAGATCCTATGTATGGCCCGTGGGACCGGTCATAGGGTGGTGATCGTGGAGTGCAGGCCGTCGGATCATGACACGTGGCGGAGGCGCGTGGAGGAAAGGGGAGGGGAGAGTGGGTGGCATAAGCCGGGGACGTGGCAGGATATGGAGAGGTTGTTGGGGGAGTATGGTGGATGTACCGAGTATGATGTGGGTGATGTGGCTAAGTTGGTTGTCGATACTACTGGGCCTGGTGGGCTTGACGGTGTTTTGGGCTCAGTTTTGGGTTTCATTGAAGCTCAATGGTGTATTCCCAATTCATGAACAATCAAAAGTTTCATATTGCTCATTGTATTACTCAAAAGTCGATGTAAAATCTAAAGTTGAAAGTTACAATAAAAGGGTACTCAAACCCTAGTCGAGTAGTCATTTAGACTTAGCTCTTCATCCTACCCAAAACTGAACAAGAACGTCATAAGATGAGGCAATATGATCTTATACTGCACGACAAACACGATTTTCATACCCAAGTTCTTTTTTTACAATTTCAACCGACAAACCTTCAGTTAAGCCCACGCTATGCCTTAAATTACTTGACACATTAGACAAACCCAAAACCCGTTGCCACTATACACTTAGGGCAACCAACTCCAGTCTCCAGCTACGTTTGTTGGACATATAAACCGAAATAGGTGAGGGGGTGGGGGGGATGAAACTAGGAAATAGGTACATACGGTTCAAAGAGCGATGCACAGGGATTAGGATCATGCTGCATGATCCAAGCTGCTCGTTCGAATTCCTCTCGAAGGACGCGAATGCTGTGCCTGTCCACAACTCGCCCTAGATCATGGGTTACCTCAAACGGGTCCTCTATGCATATTAGATGACGGTCGTTTCCCACCCGTCTTGTCCAATCCTTTTCGTGCTTGCTGAAAAACACAAGACCGTTAATGACACTATAGGATGCTGCCAAGAACATCTATGCCAAAGGGAAACCCATACATTTCATATTTTCATGCACATGAAAATATTATTACTAGTGGTTTTGTTCTTTCCAACTTATTTTCACCTTCACTTCAGTTCAATTTAGCTTCATTGAGTTCATTTTGTCTCACCCAAAAGTGAGAGGACACAATGATTTTCAAATGGACACTAGGTATTGCGAAACATAAGTATGTTCTCACCTGAGGGTGTTCCCAGTTCGAACGGATATGACAGTATTTGCATAGTCATGACAATATGCCCAGTAACTAAAGAATGCCCACATAAGTTGGGCAATATTTTCTTTATTTTGGGCTCCAAAATTGCGAAGTCTCTCAACTTGATCAAAGAAAGAGCATTCAATCTGGTCAACCGTCACAGCATAAGTTGCCTTCATGCCCTGAAATGGAGTAAAAGCGTTTAGATTCAGTAAGAATGAGGGGTATATTAATGTTATGAAGAAGATTTGTAAATCAAAGACAGATATGTTGCATTTAATATGAAAATCTAAGCCAGGGTGACAATAAATCCCCGGCAATATAACCAATTTCAACCAACACAAAGCATCCCTCTTTCAAAACTGTAACAAAAGTCGGCAATTATTTCCCGGGAACAAAAAAAATCAGAAACTTCCTCCCAAAAGCTGCGTTGCTGAAGCTCTTAGAACAAACACGGTTTATCTTTTTCTGATTCTTAACTGAGTCGTTAGATACACTCATTGGTCCACCTCCGTCCAGCAATAGAAATCAAGAAAAAAAACAAAAATAGAAGAAAAAAGGCGGCATCTTGAGACTATTCAGTAATAAGTTAGTAGCTCCAGCTACCTTAACTCAACAAATTTCAGAAAGATTATGAACAAATACCACTTTTTTTTCAAAGTTTAAACTTATTACCTTTGTAATTTTTTATATTTTATATAAATACATTTTAAAACCATTAAACCAACATTTTGTGACTGTTGTGGCTACATTTTGCTATGTCGAAGGAATTTTGGGGCCAAAACTGGCGCAACAGTTTTTAAACCTACTACAGTAATTGATCTAAATTTGAAGTTTTTGAAAAACTGACATTCAACCCAATACGAAAATATAGAAGGGCTCTTCTAAGTTGGAGTGGCTGATAATTATGACACTAAAGTAAAGATTTTTATACACGACTTGTCAAACACTCATACTGTGAATACTTTTGTCATAGGCTCATAGCTATAGTATTACCTCTATTTAAGGAGGTTTAAGAACTGTGTTACTTGTGCAAAAACATTACCGGGGGGGGGGGGGATCATTTTGTCTTGGCCAATTCAGTTTAGCTAAGCTCACTTTTTTCTTGCTTGTCCAGTTCTTAAAAAGGTAATTAAGCAAAGCAATGGCCCATTATACGGTATTAAAAAGGTAAAAAATATAAGAAATACTACGTACTACGGTATCTTTTAACAAAGCCTAGTATAGCATTGGATCATTCAAAGCTCTTACACAAATCATTATTCAGCAATACAACATCACAGACTCCAACGATATTAACTACGAGTATCAACCAAAATAGTTGGTAGTTTCCCGCAATTTACATTGTGAGTCATGCTCAAAGAACTAACATTAAGTCGACCAACTTGGAAGCCATACTCTAGCATCTAGAACAAAACAGAGCAAAATTACAGAAAAAGGACCACATAGGTTAGAAAATTTAACCTGCAAGCATGGGAGGATAGGAGGATTACGCTGCTGCAAAAAGTGAATGCACATCAGTACATACCTGCAAAAGTAAATCGCGACTGATTCAGCAGAAAAATCAATGTAATAGTGATGCGTAGAGAACAATAGCCAGGCTGACTCAACAAACACCCCAAACAAAGCCACATAAAGAAAAAATAGTCACTTAAAAATTTTAAGCAACTGAAGATCATATCAACAGTAACTTTAATCATTAGAGACAAGACAACTAAAGCGGAACTCCTCCCTTCATATGCAGTTTTGAGCATAAATTATGTCCAACGTAATAATTCAATCCATTAATAAGATTACCGGAACGAACTTCAAAAGTTTATACTCCCTCCGTTCCAATCAATAGTATACGTATTCCTTTTAAGTCAGTTCCATTCAATTATATACTCCGTACATTTCTTTATATGTTCATTAATTTCCTTGTTTAATGAACAAATTAACCCTCCCCTATTTTTTTTCTCCTCACCCCACTCAACCCCATTGCTAATAATATAAAAGGCAAAATAGTAACTTCGACAATAATATACACATTTCAAACACCACCTAAAATATTGTGCAAAAAGCAAACATATATTATTGATTGGAACGGAGGGGGTCGTTTTGTAACATAAAAACAGAGTATATCCAAACAAATGATCTAATTATTTTACTAGTCAATCAACCAGAAGATACTCCATAATGTTCAATCAATCATACAGCAGAGAAGCAATTACTCTAGTAACTCACGCATAGCTGGAAAGTGTTCCTTGGTAGGTTTCATTGACGCCTCTGGACTTTGCCCAATGTTTGACAAGAAACGCCAGCTGCCTTAGTCTCACATCGATCTCCGCATAATCTCTAAGCAATTTTGTATTGACAACAGCCAAAACATTGTTAATGCAAATGTCACAAGAGATTCCGGTCACTGGATCCATAAGTTTTACGATAGGAACCCGTGCACGTGTCAATGCCTGCAATCCAAAAAGAATGTAAAGCTAAACTACAAGTAACTTGAATGATAACAAAAGCAAATTTTACATATGGAACCAGAAGAGTCAACACTAGAAGAGATCAGAAGAAATTTGAAGCAATGAAATACGTCTTAACTCACCTGCACATTTTCGAGATTATCCGACTCTAGAATATCAGCAAGTTTCAACAATATTTCTGCCTTATTGACATCTTGATCATCAATGGCAAGGCAGACATCTATATCACTTTTTTGAACTCCAAAGGAATTGGCACATGAACCGTACAAATACAGCTTAGCCTTTGGCCACTCTTTGGAAACAAGTTTCTCCAGCAACGACATGAATTGCTTTTGCTTTAACTTTTCCTCTTCTGCTGGTATTAGGGACTTGTAAATTTCAAGGAATGGGGCAGTCCATCGATGTATATCTCTCCTGCACTCAATCATTTTTTTTGAGTTCCTTGTCCTTTGGGGAAGGATCCATTTTCCTCTAGCATCTGATCTGAAATCCTAGAGAAAGCACAATACAAGATATATTTCATATATCAACTACTTGTAATAAAAGCATCGCGGATGCACATTTATATAATTTTGAAACTAATGCGTAGTCAGTCAGGTACGGAAAGTAGGACAGTAAGATATGCTCACAACAGTGGCTCAAATGCAGAAACAATCTATCTTGAATAATGGTTCAGGACCTTTGCATAGGTTTTCTGTCAGCTACAGTGCCACTAAGCAAACAGAAAATATTTTCTCCAAACAAATACTGCAAGACTAGCTTACATTTCCACAATTTAATTACAGCTACATAACGAAAACATAACAAATATACACCTCCCTCTATCCCAGATACGTGATCCGCTCGATTCGCTAAAAATAGAGTATAATTCGGAATAATTGTAACCAAACATCATAATTCGCTATAATACGGATTCGTAATTCGATCGAATTGATTCGCGATTTTTAGGGTGATAGACAGAATTAGGTAACCCTGATGTATCCTATCTTCCAGAATTATCGCACGGCCAATCAACCATAAACCAGTTATAATCAATACCCAAGGATAGTGATGTTGCCGTTGCAAACTCAGAAAGTTTCTGACAACAAACAAGATTTTTGATTGACACTATCTTAAAAGAGATAACTAGACTGTCTTTTAAAATATTCACCTTCACGCCATCAACACTCCCAGCTTCCCTCTAGCATCCTCAATCAGGAAAGTCGGATATAGGAAGACCTATACACGATTATGCTGGGACACTTAAAATACGCTCCTCACTCAATGACCGTTGTTAACCCTCCCTCTTATACTCATCACCTTAATACTGACTACTGGCATATTCCTCAAATCCAAAAAAAAAAAGCACCCCTTAACAACAAACAACTTACCAAAACACATTTGACTATCTTTAAATAAAGGCACCTCACCAGTCACCACGGATAACGTTTCCAAAGTTGGCGGAATTTACAGCAAGTCGAACTTCATTATCATATTTCGTTGTCAAAGAAGGAATGTAGATAATCATACTTGTGGTGATTTCAGGGTGGAGAAGTATCTATAAATTCCATGATTATATGAATGTATCGTTAAAGCTTATTAAGTATTTTCCCGAAAAAATGAGTTGTCGTCATGTCTCTGCACAACATCATTATTCAGGGTATCAAGTGTGGCACCCAATTATCTAAAAATACAAAAGATATAGATAGATTCTATGCATTAGGAAGAGTACAATTATTTCCAATTGACCAAGAAAAACTACTTCATTGGCATCGGGTTGGTGCACGTGTCGATAGATTCAATCATAAAACAACTATGGTAAGAAAATTATCAGAGGAAATTTGAACATAAATTACATTTTTATCAATGAGCCCTTGCAAATGAGTAAGCTCATAATGATAATTCCATTTGGAACAACCTTCACCAACAGTTTAAAAACTAATCAAAGTTCACAACTTCAAACATGAAAAACTAAGTAGAATGCATCCAAATGTTACCTTGTCACGAGGGTGTTTCTTCTGACCACTGAGCTCATTCTTCTCATCAGCCGGCTCCTCTTCAAGAACCGAATCAACAAGAAACTCGCTCAATTCATCAGCATCATCCTGACTAACCCCATTATCAACCTCACCACCGCGTAACACCTTCAATGACTGCTCAACATCCGAACCTAGAACCGAATGATGAGCACTCCCAGCAGGCAAACCAGGGTGATCAAACTGCCCATTGAGCCTACCTCCACCTACACCTACACCTCCAACCCCAACGCCATTGTCTCCTCCCAAAAACCGCCTCTCTTTCTCATAATCCTTGCCATTATTAACCCCACCAAAACCCCTATAGCTACTACTCGATTCTCTTGAAAACTCACTAGGGCCACTCATCTCCCTACCCACTTCATACAAACCGGGACGATTCCGTATTTGGCTCAAACCACTCCCAGAAAACCCAGGTGGAGCAGCGGACCGTCTCGAATCAGGAGGAGACCCATGATTCTGAACCCAACTCAAACGAGGGTCAATTTTACGATTTGGATCCAACCCATTTCTTGTAATACCCCCAAGATTAAAACCCAAATCCCGTTCCTTGAACAATTCAAAATTCTGATCAAAATTCGAATCTGTCATGCTACTATTACTATTATTAGAGTTCATGGAGTGCGAGAAAGGGAGATTACCAAACATAACCGTACTTTGCTGCTGCTTCTGCTGTTGTTGCTGTTGCTGCGGTTGTTGGCGGAAGTGATCGTGAGGAGCGGCACGAAACGGCGGCGTTTGGATGGAAGGAGAGAACTGGTGCGGCCATGGAGGTGAGGAAAACAAAGACCCCTGTTGCTGCAATTGTGGTTGTTGGTGGTGTTGATGGTTCAGGAAATTAGGGTTTTGGGAGGGAGGAGAGAGACGGTGGTTAAAGGAGGGGATGGAGAGAGAAGGGCCGACGGTGGAGACGGCGGGATCGAGGGTGAGGTTGTGGAGTAGTGATGGTTGTTGAGGCGGTGGTTGGTGATGGTGGTTGTTGTTGTTGTTGTTGTTGTTTCGTTGGTGGCGGTTTTGGAGGAGACGGAGGAGGAATTCGCCGTCATTAGACGGCGGTTGGTGGTTGGGGAGGCCGCCGCCGCCGCCGGTCATGGTGGAGAAGGATGAGGAGAGATTTGCTGAATTTGATGATATGAAGGTGAAAGGTCAAATGGAGGTTTTTGATGTTTTACATTGTTTTTTGTTGCGTCTATTTTTGGATTTTAATTTTGAGATTTTGATTTTGGTTCCTTCTACAACTTTGAAATACTCCCTACTCTCTTTGTGTTTACGACAATGGATAGGTCTACTGATAGACGGTTTCTCATATTAAAAAATTAAATTACAACTGAGTTATTTTTAAAATGTGATTTATAAAGATGGTTGTAATCTACTATATATAAAAGGGGTGTGTTTGTTATAAAAACAAATACAAATAAAATGATTATACTGATAAACAATTAGTCGTAAAACAAGTATGAGTAACGTATAAAGAGATATGGAGTACAACAAAAGTGGTTTCTCGATACGTTATTGAGAAACCGTCACTTCCTAGTTTTTGCATACGACGATAGTTTTACGTGTCGTTTGGTTCAATTATTTGGTATTTGGGTTGATTTTGGTTCAGGTTTTTTTTTTGAAATGTAATGAATTGGAATATGAAAAAAAACGTTTTGATCAAGAGTAATCCACCGGACATGCATTCAATTACCTAAAAGATTACTACTCATTATAACGGAACTCCACATCGGTTTGCACATAATAACATACCCACGGCGGGCCCATTATACGACGTTGGTTGTTGGGAAAACAAGTCGCCCAGCTTTAAGGCAGACCAGAGGGGAAAGGGAAGTGCTCGAGTTCATACTCTAACTGTTCATAACTTCAAAAATTTCTTTTACTGTATGATATACGAGTAGTATACTAAAGTGTTGTCGAGGAAGTGTCATTTGAAAATGCAGATCATATATCTCAGTTTAGATATACCAATAGGCGGCAAAGCGGAATAGGAAAGGGGGCGGGCTGACTCATGAGTGAAGTATCTGACAATACCCTATAAAGAAATATCTTGGACCACGAAGACTCTGGTCGTGCTTTTGGTTTATATTCTCATTGAACCCTTATGACCACTATCAAAGAGAAGCTTTTTCCGGACATAGCCCTACTATGACCGAAAAAGACGGCCATCACAACTAGTCAATCAACTAGCGTGCTTCTATAGGATCCAAAAATGAGAGATCCATCAAATGACATACTTGTAAAAGAGTATCAAATCTCACATGAGACGATCTCACAGTAATCACATTGTGAGATCTTTTACATAGGTTATGGTTATTAATTTATAATCACTTCTTGTTAAAGATCTCATAATAAAATGAGTAAGTCACTGTTTACCCCCTTTTATGTTCAAAATGTTGCGAATTACCCCCAAAAAGATTTTTTATACATCTTACCCCCTTAAAGGTTTAAAAAAATTAGATTTTACCCCCAGGCGTCCCTTCTCTCCTCTTTCCGGTGAATTAAGCAAGTTTTCTTCCAGTTTTGCTCATCCCCTTACTAACACACTCTCTCCTCACTTTACCTCACATTTACTCCCTCAAACACACTCATCCCCACCAAAACCCCCAAATTCCCCCAATTTCCCCCAAAATCAAGAACCCTAACCCTAATTCGCAAAATCGACGAGAAATCGAAGACGACGAACCGTTCGTAGTCAATCGACCCAATTCATAAGGTAATTTCTCTTCTTTCCTCTTCCTATTTTCAACTGCCTTCGCAATTTTACACATTATTTAAATCGAAATTTGTTTAGTTGAAGCTCCCAATTAGGGTTTATGGTTCGAAATTCAATTGAACACTATTGTTTATTGTTTGGGGGCACCTGTGTTTATGTCGTGGTTCAATTGAAAACTATTTCAGTTGTGTTTATTTTGCACATTCAGAATTGAACACTAATGTCCGGTTGTGTCATGAAAGAAATGCTAATTGAAGTAATTTTGTTTATATTCTGATTAGGATGGAGTTCAATCTGCGAACATTCTTTGGTGGTGAGTTTGCTCTAGTTAATGGTAGAACTGAATATGTTGGGGGTGGTCTGCATCTAGAATGTGGGTTAAGTACGACCCATACGACTATGTTGACTATGTTCATGCCTTGAGCTTCCTGCTAGTGAAAAGGATGGACCCATACGACTATGTTGACGACGTTTACTCAATAGGTAGGTACACTTTGGCTTACTCAACCCCTGTCTCACCTATGCCCGGTGTCAAACATTGGGAGGACACTGGTATGCCAGAGCCACTCCCACCACCACACAGAAGGTTACCTGGAAGGTCTAAGTCCAAGAAAAGAAGAAGAGGGGCTGGGGAAGTCGAAGAGCAACGAGTTAGAAGGGGGACAAAAGTGAACAAATGCAGCAATTGTGGCGGCCGTGGACACAGTAAAAGAACATGCAAGAATCCAACTGCACCCTCTACTTCTACAACAGAGAGGGCTCCTGGAGGTAGGCCTTTGGGAGGTAGTGAGTGGGCTGTAGAGACAAGGAGGAAGAGGCAGGCAAGGAATGTCCAGAGAGCACGTTTGATTTTAGAGACTCAAGCTCAAGCTACTCAAGCTCAACCTGTAGCGACTGCACAAGCTTCCACCTCCAGCGTCAACCCTTCAACATCAAATCAAGTACCCAGTGGACAACCTCAAACACCAACAAACTTTGTCGAACTTCTTAGTCAAGCTTCAACTTTAACTGGAAATATGATTTAGAACTCTTGGATGTATCTCCTATTGTGCTTATGAAACCTACTTTGCTTATGATTTAAAACTCTACTTTGCTTGTGGTTGTATGACTTTGGATCTATTTTCTATGTAGTACTGCGCATTTGGTTTTCAGGTGCACAATTCCAGATCAGTTATTTCACATTTGTTCCTTGTCTTTGTTCACAAATTGGTGACAATTTGTCTGTATAATGGGGGTAAAATCAAATATTTTTACACTACTCTAGGGGTTAATTTTATGGATATGTAGGCTTTGGGGGACAATTTTATGGATACATAGTTTTTGGGGGTAATATTAAAGAACAAAGAAATTTGATAGGTATGGATACATAGGAAGACAGAGCCATGTTTGATAGGTATGCTACTTACATACCCGCACCATACATGTACCAACATGTAGCGGAGATGAATGCTGCAAACGACTCAGTCGATGTATGTGTCACAATAGACAGTATAGTAAGACCGTTGTACACCTAGACGGGACGATAGGATAAATGGTGATTGGAATGTACGAACTACCGTAATGGTGACTGCTAAATTTTCTAATAAAATCCTCATTTCATTATCTTGCAAAATGGCTCTATTATATAGAGCTTACATACAATCCGCAAATTGAGGGCATTAGTAGAACGTACATTACAATACATTACGCTACATTACAATACATTACTGCGTAGTCACTTCACTAAGCAAATGGGATACCGAGTACAAGCATCAAACACTTGAAGCGTCGACCGGGATTGGTATGTGTCCAAGAAGTGACTACCGCAACTTCATTGCCGAAGTGACATGTCTCGCCTCCAGCTGATGACTGCACCCCGCTATGGATGGACATGGCTGCAATTTACAGAAGTCACTATCTCGAAGAACCCAGAAACAATGACATTAACACAACCCAGAAACAATGACATTTACCTACACACAAATTCGAATCACTACCGTTGAAAACAACAACCCTAAATCCTAAATATAAACCCAGAAATTGTAATGATTTAAATGAACCCAGAAATTCGAATCATGTACTACCATTGAAAACAACAACCCTAAACCCTAAATGTAAACCCAGAAATTGGGAATAGTTTTTAACAAACCCAGAAAATCGAGATTTGTTAGAAAAAAATAACCCTAATTGCGAAGAGAGATTGAAAATAGCAATAAGAAAGAAGAGAACCACGACATAAACATAAGTGCCCCCAAACAATAAACAATACTGTCCAATTGAATTTCGAACCGTGAACCCTAATTCGGAGCTTAAACCCAGAAATTTCGATTTCCAAAACCCTAATTGCGAAAAGAGATTGAAAATAGCAAGAGGAAAGAAGAGAACTTACCTTAGGAATTGTTAGGAACGGTTCGTCGTCTTCGATTTCGCGTCGATTCTGCCAATTAGGGTTAAGGTTCTTGATTTTGGGGGAATTTTGGGTAATTTGGGGGTTTTGGTAGGGATGAGTGTGTTTGAGGGAGTAAATGTGAGGTAAAGTGAGAAAAGAGTGTGTTAGTAAGGGGAGGGGCAAAACTGGAAGAAAACTTGCGTAAGTCACCGGAAAGAGAAGAGAAGGACGCCTGGGAGTAAAATCTAATTTTTTTAAACCTTTAAGGGGGTAAGATGTAAAAAAAATATTTTTGGGATAATTTACCAAATTTTGAACATAAAAGGGGGTAAACAGTGATTTACTCTGGTAAAATTAGGGTGATACTTTTTTGTACTTTATCTTTACTCAATCCTACTTCAAAATTACTATCATATCCTTCTCATTATTTCCCCCCTTCCCATTCCCTCACCACCTAATTGAGTTTCTAGAGAGATAAAATCTCACAACTCAATTGCATCAAGTAGGATTCTTTGAAAAAAAATCCTAATTTGCGATGATTTAAGTACAAATTTTGGTAAAAAATTTCAAATTCAATTGCACTAATTTGGCTTCTCTGAAAAATTCTTCATTTGTGATGATACAAGTAGAAACTGAGGTTAGGAAATTCAAATTAATTGCACGGGTTCTTCGGAAAAGTTCTAATTTGTGATGAATTTGAAATCAATTGCACCAATTAGGGCTCTTCGGAAAAGTTCTAATTTGCGATGAATTTGAAATCAATTGCACCAATTAGGGTTCTTCGGAAAAGTACTAATTTGCGATGAATTTGAAATCAATTGCACCAATTAGTGTTTTTTTGAAAATATTCCTCATTTGCGATTATACAAGAATCCTAAATAATTAATCCGTAGTGAATTCGCAAATAATGATTGATCGATTTATAGGATGGATGAGGTTTAAGTAAAAAAATTTGATGAAAAAATTGGTTTAGAATAGAATTAAAACAATGAGAGTTCTTTAGAATAGAGAAAGGATAATAATGGAAAATTTTGAAAATTTTAAGAACGATTGAGTAACATTTATGAATAGGTAATTCCGTAAAATTAGTACAAAACCATCTTACATTAATGATAAGACAACATTATAAAATCGAAATCGCATTTAAAATTTGTGTAAAAGTGAATTTATAACCTATCACACAAATGACAATCATTATATACTATCATAATATGACCCTTATCGGAGGAAAACTTATACATATACTCTATCCGTCTCTAAATGATTGTTTCATTTCATGAATATGTGATGAATATTATATTGAAATGACACAAGCATTTAAAAACTAGAGTAATTTATTTGCATACCGATTTACATCAAAATGATCTAATATTCGATGTGGTACTACAAAAAAAACCATACAACCCTACAAAAGTTCTCCTAAAATCCCACCAGTTGACTATGTTCAACCTTTGATTTATGTGCAAATTCATAGCCATGTTAGCCTCGTTCTCCAATTGGTGACCTTCTAATTAATACTCGTAGTATGAAATCAGGTAAGAGACATTATCGCCTCTCATAAGTCATAACTCAACACGATCTCATAATTAATATCTGATTGTTCTTATAGAAAGGTTGAACTAATTACCAACAAACTCTCTAATAAGTTGGAGATTATACAATGATCGTTTAGGCTCAACAATATCAATACCATGAAAGCCAATCTCATCAAAATGTGCTTCAACCCTTGCACCACAACTCACCAACATGGTCACAAACTCTTGTTGCCTATCAACCATTGCATCCATACCATACCCAATCACCAAACACCGTCCGATCCTCCCGATCTTACTTTGTCTCGCAAAAGTGTCTTTCATAGGATTACAAAACCGATGGTCCCTATCCGCGCCCTTAGGCAACGCCAACTCCCACATCAAATCCCATACCGGTAATGGGAGTAACTCGTCCGATGCATACCTTAACTCCGACTGTGTCCTATGTTTTCCACTAAACATAGGTTGATTCAGTATCGTCCCACATATCCTTAGCGGCCTAAGGTCCACATCAACCGCCCTAAGGGCCGCTTGGTACGCAATGTTAGCCCCACTGGACCGACCCAACAAATAACACCTTGAAAAATCCCCGTATTCCTTGAGCCATTGCTCGCCACCACCACCTTGGGTCGACCCACACCCTTGCCTTTGCACCCAAAAAATTGCATCCATCGCGTCTTCATATTGTGCCGGGAGCCTGTGTTCTGGTGCTAAACGGTACTCAAGCGACAACACAAGCGCAGAAACATCACTAGAAAGTTGGCCGCATCTCTCATGGTACATCACGTCAGCGACACTATGGTCGATCCAACCTCCGGAATGAAAGTATATTATTATGGGCAACCGTGCTACACATAGGTCATTTGCAGGTAGCTTCGTAGGACAAAAAAGTCGAGCCCATAACTGTTTTTTGGTATCTATGGTAACATCTTTGGATGCGACCAACTCACCCTTGGTCGGGTTTGGATCAGCTGATGCTCGAGCAAAGGTGGCACGTTGTAGCGTTCCATCAGGGTTCAGAGATACTTTCAGATGCTCGTAAGGATCGAATTTCGCCATGGTTTTTCACGAAAATTTTGAGGCAAGTAGATTGTTTGACATAGATATAATCATGTTAAGGGAATTCACCCCCTACTCAATCTATTTTTAGTACTACCATTCAACAACTAGCAGCACAATTCACGGATTTTGACCATAAATTGATCCTCATTTTTAGCAATATCCAAATTTGTAATGCATCGTGTTTTCTTGCTGGCAAAAAAAAAAAAAAAAAAATTGTAGGTGTTTTCTTAAACACAAAATTTAAAAAATCTCCTTTAAAATCGCTAATATTTTCAAGAACTTTTACGAGATGAAAAGTGACGACACGGTTAATAATCCAAGCATAATCGTAATCATAGTAATAAAGTATCATCTCGTACATACATACGAAGTACTCCACTTATTAAGTAATTAGTAGTTCAAACACCCGAACCCTTCATGAACCACTTAGAAAACCGAAAAATTAAACTCACGTAACACTCTTAATCTCGTAATTAGAGTCTTCAAATGGAGGCCTTATTAGGAGGAAGAGAAGGAGAAACAATGAAGTGCTTAATATTCTGAACCAAGTTAAGAGCCCTTTGAGGCTCAAACAACTCACAAGCATGGAAGCCTCCTTCATCAAAGGTGGCGACCACGTGCACGCCACGTGACACCAGCATGTTGGCGAGCTCCTTCTGCCTGTCCACTAGCGGGTCCCCTCCGTACCCGTTAACCAGGCACCTTGGCAGCCGCCCGATCTTGCTGTCGAACTGGGAACTCATCCCGGCCATTGGATTGGAGTATTCGTGGTCACGGTCAGCTCCCACGGGCAGGGCGAGCGACCACATTACGTCGTTGGCTGGTAACGGGACGATTCTGTCGTCCGCCAGCCTTAGTTCAGAGTCGGTCCTCTTTTCTCCTCCGAAATATGCTTGGTTTATTATCAGTCCTTCGATTTTCATGGGTGATGGATCAAGATCCAATGCTCGTAAACCTGCATGACTTGCACCAGTAGATATACTAGTATTAGAGAATAGAGAACCACCTCAACCCAAAAATTAAGATGAGCGCATGACATTTCGACTGTGTGGCACGAAGATCATCAGGAATCGAACTTGGAACCTCGCTCTTAAGTCATCAAGCTCTAACCATATCAAAAAATCATCTCAAATAAAACTTTGTAACTCTGTATGTGATTATTAAGCTCGAATAATTGGATCTTATACCTAAACATCGACACACAACAAAAACAGCCATGAATCAAGTTAAGGTGTACATTTGTAGGGCAAATCACTTGAAATTTTCAAGTTTTTGATAGAGTACTAATAAGAGTGAAAATCATTCTCTCATTTAGTCATTTGCAACATAAAATTTTCGGTTTCACAGCATAACTAGAAATTTATCATCTTAATATGTACAATGTGCATAATATTATCGGTATGAATAAGAAATGTGACCTGCATTGAAAGAAATGTTGCCACCGGAGCTGCTACCCATGAGAAAACATCGACTAAAGTCAGCAAACTGGCTCAACCAAGGATCAGCCCCCTGACCATCACCAGCACACCTCAAAGCTTGGTCCCGGACCCACAAGATGGCCTCCATAGCATCCTCATAGGCGGCCGGAAGACGGCTCTCAGGCGCCAGTCGATAATCAACGGACACAATGACAGCAGGGATGGCGGCTGAGACACGGTTGCAGGACTCGTGGAAGTAGGATGAGGCGGCCGAGTAGAAGACGAAGCCACCACCATGGAAGTATATAATGAGAGGTAATTTGGTGGTGGAATCATGGGATAAAGGACGGTAAATTCGAAGAAAGGTGTTTTTGGTTGGGTTTAAGGGAATGTCCTTAGACAGGGTAACAACCGTTGGTGATTGTGTGGTGGTTTGAGAGACAGTATCGAGTTGTGGTGGTGGGTGTTCGGTTGGGGGTGTTTTGACGGTCGGGGTGAGCCTAGTGATGGTGCCATCAGGGTTCGGGGAGATTTTGAGGAATTTGTAAGGATCCATGGGTTGAACTTGAGATGGAAGAATCAGAAGATGAAAACTATGAATGGGATTGAAGTTGTAAATATGGGGGTAAATAGGTTATGATGTTTGGTGAAAGGGTAAGTAAGAGTAAAATGTGGAGTGGAAGATGGGGCATGCAAAGAGAGAGGACAGGTAGAGCTAATCTTTGGTGCATTAAATTGATGAATGCTGAATTTAACATTGGAAAGGGTTGGGGACTGACTCATCCTGCATGATCCCTGCAACAAGGTTAATCAATACAGTATGCAAGAAAATAAGCAAAAAGATTTCTTAAAAGTCGAAACCAAGGACAATTTCTTGTCGACGGTTTCTGATTCGGGGCGTAACTCATAAGTACCAGTCCTCGATAACTTTATCGAGCAAAACTGACATTAAAAAATTCAATAACAGAAATCAGACTAACATGATCTTTCTGTACTGTTAAGGTGATGCGGTAGCAGTACTATAGACGCATTTAGCACAAGTATTAGCAATATGTTCAGCAAGAAACTGTAAAATGAGTTAGTATAATAGACTTTTTATTAAGGGCGTCGTGAGTCGAGAGTCGAGAGTGAGATTTAGACGTTACGAAGGATTTTGGGATCAAAGACGCGAACCAGCATTTAATAGAATGTACTGCAGGGAGTTGCTGTCATGGACCAGAAGCAGTAAATCAGCTGACGGTCCTGCAATTCTGCAATAAAAGCTCAACCAATTTCATATCTTGAGGCTCTGGTAGACAATTTCACATTTATTCTTGCAGGTACATCCACTGAAATCACATGTATAGAGGAAAAAACAGATGAGAGAATTAATAACCTATGAAGTCAGTAAATCAAAATGTGAAAACAAAAGTACGATTTCCTCCGAGGTCATCTGTAATCATTGCTTCTTTCTTACCACCACTGCTCGGAATTTTAACATGAAAAACAGAGCTAGTTTGTACTACCTGGTAAAACCCTTGTAAAAATGATTGGAGTAACCATAATACATAGAGAAGACATTAAATGTCAACAGGCCATCACAGGTCGAAAGCTTTGTGGTAGACAAACCTAGTGCAGTCATTTGGGCCAGGTTAATTTCGGTTCAAGTGCGCTTTTATCAAGTTCGGGTGAAAGTGGGTCAGGGTTTTAGCTCGATTTGGGTCATTGGTTGTAAATTTTGACAGCTCGTGACATGGCAAGTGCTATTATTCTAGACGGTCTCATACAACAATTTATGCCAAAAAATAGTACTCCCTCCGTTTCATTGAAAGCTTCCACTTTTCCTTTTTCGTAAATTTCTTTGATAGCTTCCACTTTCTTTTTTGGTATCACTCTTTCCCTCTTACCTAGTGGCCCATCTACTTTACACCCTCTCTACTTTTGAATATTTTATTATTATCCTTAAAAAATGTACCCTTTTTTATGTGGAATCTTTCATTGAAACGGAGGGAGTACTTCGTAATATAAACAACAAGAAACTAATAACCCCCTTAATTATTTTTATTGAGAACTATCCACTTTAAGTTGCGTTTTCCTTCTCTTTTGGGCTCGTTTTATACTTTTATGTCATAGGACTATCCTATAGAAGAGTGTTCTTCTTTTTGGGTTAATGGTGGGAAAAGAATCTTTTAACAAGAATCACCCCGGTCCTGCGTAGGTCATAGCTCCTGGTCTACAGATTAGTTAGCCATGGCACTTGACCAAGGACTCGACAACAGTATCGCCTGTCTACCAAGACATGTTGGCATAACAAGTTCCGGGCAGGTACATAAGTACATAACGCACCTTAGCAATTGCAGTAACTATTTGTTCGATATAAACACTGAAAAAAGAGAATAAAAAATATCATTGAAGGAAGTCGGAAAGAGGTCAGACCGATGGGATGGAAGCTTCTAAACCAAGTCCTTCTCCGGAATAGTGTAATGCTTTTGATCTGAAACAACCTCAGCATAGCCTAAAGTCTGAACAGTACTTGACAGGATCAATGCATACTCATTTCTCTATTTCACAGACACAGCATCACTTATATAGCTGGTATTTGGTTGCCTACCGGTGGGAAAGAGCTGCTTTCCCAAACCAAAATCATCGCAGACAAACGGCCACAGAATAAATGCAGAACCATAGCTAAATTCCAACACTGATGGTACACGGTCATGTTTTGTATGGAGTAGTACCAACACTTCACTTTGGTTGAACGTCGTGTATAACTCCATGAACATTTTACATTATCTCAGGCCAAAAGCATGAAAAATTAACACATCATTGCGTCACTGCGTGACTTATCCAAATCGGAGTAACAAAGCCATGAAAAGAACAAATGATCACCCGTTCCAAGACAATGTTTAAAATCTCAGGACTACCAGCAAAAACACAAGGAAAATAAACACATACGCCACGGTATGTTTATACACACTGACAATCATCACATAGTAATTAAAATCGAGGCTAATCGGCTACTTCACAAGGGTAAATATATATATAATGACGGAATTTGAACCCAGAAGTCATGAAGAACCTCTCATGATAGCTAATAAGCTATTTGACATCTGCGAAGGTAATGAGCTGTATAGAAGGTAATTATTCCTTGCACATACAAAGATCAGTAGCATTAATCAAGGCACAAATTGACCAAATGGGTACAATACTTTGGACATGGCAGTTGTCACTCTGAAGAATAACCAAATTTAAACCCATGTGAACTGACCCGACCCCACCACTGACCACCCGGCCGTAATAGTTAGGACAAATCGACAAAATCACGAGGACGGGGTTAGAATCTATTTACATTGCAACTACCCTTCTAGCTCTTTTAGAAAAGAGTACAAAACTAAAGTAGACAAATATGGTCCAGATATTGATTTATCACTTAGGGTGTCAGATAACTCAGATTCCAGTTGTCAACAATAATCACTTGATTGCAGAATATACTAAAGGAACGGGAAAATTCATTATTTCATGATCTATTTCAGTTGAATAATATGCTACTATTGCTATGATCAGCAGAAAGATACTCGTACTCAATAGTTTCCTACTTGACCTTGACCGGGATAAAGGATTGCAAAATGCAAACACACAAAAACTCATATGAAACTGTTTATCGGTTACTGGCATCGTATTCATATTATAGTTTCATTTCATGAAACGATTCTCATTTCATCAGATCAGCAGTTGACTTAGTTTTATGTAGCTAACAAGTTACAAGTTCCTTAGAAATGTAAGGTAGTGGCTAAAGCAATGCACCTAATCAATTGTTTATGGATAATTAAGTCAGCCATTCTAGGTATACCTTATACTTACAAGGTAGCTGTATTTGAAAGGCTACAAAATATCTCTTTTGGGAGGAGGAGTTGTAAGCAATAATACATAATAATATACCTAAAGATATAAATTAATAAGAAAAAGACATAAGCTTAGTGACAAGTAGCTAATAAATATTCAATCAGCAACAACCACAATAAAACATGAGTAATGTAGAAACACATGCATTGGATAATTGGATTATTATAAACCTAACTTATTGAAAATTCCAGATTTGGACCACAAAGCAGAACAGTTCAATGCTTTAAGCTTAAGCTAATACACGGCTTAGAAAGAACAATGAATATAATTATCTATAAGACTAGGCATTTGACGGGACACGAAAGAACAGTCTAACTAACTGAATTGAACGATAATCAAGCACAAAGATGACTTTGCTTTCCAAAGGCACAATTTCTTGTTTAAGATGGTATATTCGTCATAAACTTATAACGAGTCTTATATCATAAATAGACAAACGCATAATGCATAGGGAATAGCAAAAAAAAACTTGTATTCCGTATGATCTAACCAGGTGGGATATTATTTGACCTCAAACAGATATATCCGTTCTAAGAAAGACGGGTTGTTCAAAGGTTATCATTTATCAAAGGAAACAAAAGTGAAAGAAAAAAAAAAGACAATAGATGAGGGGCCAAATAACATTGGTCATATACAAAAGAAGGGTTGGGTTAATCAAATCCTGGTCCCTCAGCACTAAAAGATAGGGGAAGGAAGGAGTATGTTGGTTGATGATTGTGTCCTAACAACTACAAAAGTGAAAGACTATCCCCATGACTTTACACTCAGACCTATGCATGGGATTCCTTTATGTTAATCAACACCTTCTTTGGATATAATTCCAGTTCCTAATCATGGTTTCGGCCTTTAGGTTAAGGCAAGGGCACGTTATAATGTCATTTGTAGGGCCTCTCTATTATCTCGGCTCTCTTAGGAGGGACATATCCATATCCGTATTAATATTAAACGGGTCAACTAGCACCCCACTTCGATAGATGGGACAAGCTTTTATCATTCAACCCATTTTAATTTTAAGATGCAAAAGAACTTGTTCATACTGAGGCATAAAGGCCAGTCCAATGAGGTGACTGGTGAGGACTGAGGCGTTGGCAAGTGTTGGATGCGACTCTTACTCAAAATGACACACAGATATTTTCATATAAGTGTCATATTCCGGCCTAGAATAAAGCGTGAAAGTATCATATCGTGTAGGGACGATGGTTGCAGTATCCGACTATATGACTATATCCCACTGTTAGGCAAAGACACCACTGATTACACTAGCACTACCAGTTTACAGGACTGAAATCAAGAAAGATGTTTCCTTTTGCTTCCATTGGATTAAATTCAACAGTTGATGATTACATACACTTCATTTTATTGTCAACGAAAATGATAGTCACAGTAAACATTATTCCTTCCCCGGCCCTTTTTGACTGTCTTGCCTTAATCTCTACTACAGATGATGATTACATTGAAAATTGTCACACACATCATAATTCATACAGTTAAAGAAGATACTGTTACCATTTACCAAACAGCAGATTAAGAAGAAGAAGAAGAAGAATAAACAGTAATGCTACAAATTAACAGTAAATGGAAACTGACCTCACCTACCCTTCTTCCTCGACTTGAAGGGGAAACCGGAGGGCGGTGATGGTGAAAACTCGAAAGGTAAATGAGGCGGGTCTGCCTCGCCTGTTAGCATCTCCACGATGTCTTTCATGTTGGGCCGTTTACTCGGCGATCTCTGCAAACACAACAATGCAATTGTGATACACACCATCACTTGCTCCTTATCCAAGGACAGTATTGAGGTATCCACAAGATCTAATAGCTTCCCACTGTAAGCCAACTGTCGAGCCCACGAAACCAAATTCGCCCTATCAAACTCCGACATTGGAGATGCCAACACCTGCAACGGCCGCCTTCCTGATATCACAACCAATACTAAAACCCCGAAACTGTACACATCACACTTTTCCGACAACTGCCCGCCCCCACCGTACTCTGGTGCAATGTAACAGACAGTACCTCTCATACTGGGAGTACTGCTAATCCCACCACTCTTGGGCACCTCCCCACCACCACCGCCGCCACATCCGCTGCTACTTACTCCCCAATCCTGACTATTTCTCCGGCCAATCCCGCCACTGCGAAGCTCGCCGCTCAGCCCATCCAACCACCAGTCAATGCTCCCAAAACTCATCTTACCCTTACTCTTCCTCCTCTTTTTCATCTCGGGCCCCACGAAATCGTCTTCCCTCTGCCACCATAACTCCGGTCCCTCCACCCCAATACTCGATTTCGAGTTGGATTTCGACTTTGATTTTGATTTTGATTTCGATTTTGCTCTACTATTCTTCTTACTCAATTCCTCACAAAACTCCTCCCTCCACCATTCTCTAGGCTTCCTACCCTTCTTCCTCAACTTATCCTCCTCATCTAATGACCCCCACCACCAATCTAACCTCTTTTTCTTCTTCTTTTTCTCGATTTTCGACTTGTTCTTGTTATCATCATTACTAATTACATCATTAACATGATCACAGCAATTAAGTGAACCAGATTTGGGAATTTCCTTGTTGATTTCACTACCAATCCACTCCATAACATAATCTTTAACTCTACCAGAGGAAGAATCCTCACCTCCTTGTTTCCACCACCAGTAATCCCTCCCTGAACCCCACCCTCCTTTCTTCTTCGCGCTCTCCACACTCATCTTATCCCCCCAACTCTCCGCCATGCTGCTCGCCCTCTCTATCCCTTCCGACGGCGATCCGGCCACCGCTCCCGCCACCGCATCCGCCGTCACCACACTCACACTCACACTTTCTTCCTCCTCCACAATTGACCCTACCTCATTGTTATTCACACTACTGCTGTTATCATCATTGTAATTCCTCTTATTGCAATTATTTTCGTCGTCGGTTTCAATCAAAACCCTAATTTCACCATTGTTTTCATCGTCAACCTCATCCAATATCTTCGCTAATCCGAAATCGCCTAATTTCGCATTAAATTCATCATCAAGTAACACATTACTAGGCTTAACATCGCCATGAACAATCGCCGTATTTCCGCAACAATAATGCAGAAACCGCAACGCTTTCGCGACATCAATGATAATCTTCAGCCGTTTCTCCCAAACACAAAGCTCCGCACACTTGCTATCCAGAAGCTTCTCCTGCAAGCTTCCATTACGCATAAGCTCGTACACCAGAACCTTCCTCTCACGGTTCTCCGACGCTGCGTAACCTACGACGGAGACAAGGTGCCGATGTCCGCCGCGTCCGGCGGCAGCAGCGGCTGCGACACGTGCAGCGAGAGCTATCTCGTTGCGAAACTCACGCTCGCCTTGGATACTTCCAATGGCGTCCATAACCTTAACAGCAAAAACCTCTCCACTCTTCGGCATGGAAGCGCGGTAGACCGAGCCGAAACCGCCTTGACCGAGCCGGTTCACGTCAGCAAAATTTCCAGTAAATTTCTTCAGGTTAGAGAGCTTGAACCGGCGGAGATACTTCTCCGGCGAGTCTCCGACGTCGTCATATCTCTCGGGAGTGGAGAGAGGCGCCGGAGCGGTGCGGCTGCGGGTGAGCTTCCGGTAGAGGAAGGCGATGAGAACGAGGACAGAGAAGGAGGCTACGGCGGCGGAGAGTGGCGCGACTAAAGTCCGGTGGTGGTGGTCAGGCGGCGGCGGAGGAGGAGGTAGGGGGAGAAACCAGGATGGCATGGTGGTAAATAAGTGGAAGTTTAGGGGTGAAGTTTTACATGTGGGTGGTGGTAGTGTGAGTAGAGTTGGACTCTGGTTTTAAGAAAGGGAGTAAAATGAGGAGACTTTAATTAAGGTGACGCCAGGATGCAGGTGATATATAAATGTCACACTCATTGTTTACTTAGACAGTTATGCTAGTGGCAATTGTAAATACTCCTGGTAAATTTGTGAACGGTAAATCTATGCAGACACGGTTCATTTAATTTACGTAAATGTTACTCCCTCTCCACTACTAAGATTTTCCCACTTTTCTTAAAAGGAAACTCCACTAAGATTTTTCCACTTCAAAACTTTCCTTATTCATCCATTATACTCTCTTTCTATTGGTTACTTTTTGTGATTTGACATCTTGAACCCCACCCAACAATTTACCACCTTTCATTACCCATTTCTTAATCCATGTGCCATTTATAAATGGGAACATCATTGTGGTGGGGAGGGAGTAAATCATACGGTATCCAATTTTTACTACTCTAATCTCATACTTATATTCGTTTTACTCAAAAAAAAAATATTAATGTACGTTTTCTTTTGTTTATATTTTTATTTATGTATTTATAAAAATTTGATACTCTCTCCGTCCCAATGAATTCTTTATGTTTGCTTTTTCACACTTGTCGAAGTACATTTCATTTCGTTCATATTTTTATTTACGTGTTATTAAAAATTTTAAAAATTTGATAACTTTAATGTACTTGTTAAAATCATTCGAAAAAGATCTCACATGACTATATTTTACATTATATATTAGAAATTATATTCGAAATCATTCCACCTCATGAATAGCGTCAAAAAGCAAACGTAAAAAATTCATTGGAACAGAGGGAATATTTATGATGCACTCGATTAGACAACTTAAACAATATTTCACATGACTATATTTTATCGTATATATTAAAAGTTATATCGATGATTCATGTCACCTATGATTAGTGTCAAATAATCAAATGTATGAAATTGATTGGAACGGATGGAGTACTTGTTACCCAATTTTGATTTAGTAAAAAGGTTGGTTTAATTTAGTATGTCCCTTAATTCATTGAGCAATTAATTACATAGAGGTACTCTGTAATAGTTATCGGTTGGGTGTTTTCTTGATTTCAGTACCTGGACCGTGCTTTGTCTTCTATCAGGTCTTTGGCGAGGATATCTTTGGGGATCGTGATGTGTCGTGTGCAGGCGTTGTCGGTATTAAACATCGGCATAACCTCGTCCACGACACTCTTTTAGATATCTGTTTCCGATCTGGATCTTTGCTAGTAAGGAGCGATATTGGTTTGATCGAGGGACAAGATATGTCCTTGCATCCGACGGATTTGCTGCTGTATTCTTAGGACAAGGACTATGATGTGCGTAGATCTAATCGGGACACCGGGTCTTCCTTTGACTCAGTCCGGGTTGTCTGACTTCGTGTCTGACCATGCTGTGGCGATGCTACTACTTTTCAACTAAGACCCTGTTCTTTTGTACTGAAATTGACTGAACTGAATTGATGTGAACTGAGATAAACTAAATTAAAGTGGGTTGGGCTGAACTGAACTGAAGTAAGCTGAAAATAAGTTGAAAAGAATATACTTGAGTCCATGTTTGTTAGTTTCAATTTTTTTTGGGATATCGACCCGTTTCCTATCAAAACATCCGGATCATTTCCGGATTAGGCTGGGTCAAATTCTGTTTACGAGTCAAACTAGTTTTCAGTTCAGGTGAGATTATTGAGTCGGGTTAGTTTTGCCAAATCTAAACCCAGTCGACCATAGAAGTTCACGAGGCTTCCAAAGTCAAAGATCTACTAGGGATTCATTACTCCAATTGTTAGATCCCGCAAAACTTAATCACTCAATTGTTCAATATTCAAACAATTTGACATCAAATCGTAACTATAGTTGTAATTCTTCTGTGAGATCGTCTCACGATAATTTTATCGTGAGATCTCTCACATAGGAAGTGATTACAAAAAATTATTTGTAACCACCTCTTGTATAAGAGGTTTCACAATAAATTACCGTGAGACTGAGACGGTCTCATACAAGTTT
Organism: Agrostemma githago; assembly: GCA_958450325.1. Taxonomy (NCBI): domain Eukaryota; kingdom Viridiplantae; phylum Streptophyta; class Magnoliopsida; order Caryophyllales; family Caryophyllaceae; genus Agrostemma; species Agrostemma githago. The sequence continues at coordinate 77,954,760 of OY288241.1, read as the reverse complement.
TTGGATAAAGTAATTACGTGGACAGTAAAAATGATGGAGTAAGTCGTCCGGATATTGACAAAAGCTTGGGGTTGCTTGGATTGGGGCACCGACAGAGCGTGGTGTGAATCACAAACCCGAGGCTCGGATAGCAAGATTTGGATAAGTGAGCCAAGGCAAGGCGTCACGTGCCTCGCCCGTCCACAAGTCAAAACCCCCATCGTGTCAAACGGACCCACTACTTTTTCACGTACTCACTACTCAGAGTACTGACTAGTGACTCAACTCACGCATGTGATTTGTGGTTTGTCAATTCTCATGTATGTAATGTAATGTAATGTACCCATATTTGTAATTTTCATACTTCAATAAAAACAAAAATTTCCATTTTTTAACGGCGTCAATTTGACTTAGAAAGTTAGATTTAGATAAACGGATCAATCGGGTCGAATTTTGATCGGATTAGATTTGTGTCAGGTTAGTTTTGGGTTGACTTTGGGTCGGATCGGATCATTTTGGATTCAGATCATTTTTGGATTTGCTATTTTCATTTTTTTTTAGAGATGTCGACTCGTTTTCTATAATAATAATAATAATAATAATAATAGTCGAGTCTGTTTTGAGTTAACTCGCTCAATTCGAGTTATGGATCAACCTCAGGTCTTTAGTTCGTGTATGAGGTCCAGTTCAAGTTGGCTGATTCGGGTCATGTTAGTTTTGTCAGGTCGAACATTTACGAAAAATCTCTCGTATATTCGTTTTTATTAAAACAAAGTTTTATCCTTATTATAAATGATACGAGTGTTTAATTAATGCTTTAGTGTTTTTTTATGAAAAAACTTTATCAAGTACTACATCCGTCTTTTTCAATTGTTATCTATGAGTATTACTTTTGGAACAAAGTTCAAGGAAAAATAATCAGTAAATTTGAACTGCGCAAAATTCACTTACTTATTACTCCCTCCGTTCCAATGAATTGTTTGCCTATTCCATATTGGGACGTCTCAATGAATTGTTTGCCTTTCTATTTTAGGAATACTTTTTATATGTAATTTGATCATTTTCATGAATTTTGCTCCACATGTCGCTTCCCCATTGGATTCATTGGAACGGAGGGAGTACAATGCTACTCCCTCCGTCCCAATGAATTGTTTGCCTATTCCATATTGGGGCGCCTCAATGAATTGTTTGCCTTTCTATTTTAGAAATGTTTTTTATATGCAATTTGATCATTCTCATGAGTTTTGTTCTACATGTTACTCTCTCATTGGTTCCCTTAACCTTGGTGACAAAACGAAAGGCAAACAATTCATTGAAACGGAGGGAGTATTACTGTAACAAAAACTTAACAAAAATGAAAATAAATACTCCATAACATGATACACTAAAAAAAAGATAACAATCCAATAGGACGGAGCAAGTAATAATCATGTGTTGAGTACAAACCAAGGAACCAATAAACTTTTCCTTTACTAAATCCAAAAAAGGAAGATTCATAATTACACCAAGTCCAAAGTAATTATCAAACCCAAACCAAAAGCCCAATACAACATACGAGTACCACTTGCAATGCAAAGAGAAGAGTACAATTAGCCCAACTATCTAATGAGGGGAATAACTTCAAGTGGCTCAACTTTTTGTAACGTAATTCCGAATTTTTCTTCCATGTCTATATCTTCGGGACTTGATCCATGAGCATGTTTCCAGTTAAAAGAATGAAGAAGAGTCGCTAACATTAGATGCACCATCCTATGTGCCAGTGGCATGCCAGGACACATCCTTCTCCCTGTTCCGAATGGTATTAGCTCGAAACTTCTACCTTTGTAATCGACTTCACTTTCCAAAAATCTTTCGGGTAAAAATGAATCAGCATTTGGCCATACCGTTGAGTCTCGACCAATGGACCATAGATTGACCCATATTTGTGCATTCTTGGGTATGAAATATCCACAAAGTTGTACATCCTTTTCAGCTTTGTGAGGTACTAAGAAAGGAGTCGGTGGGTGTAACCTGAATGATTCCTTCACTATTGCTTGAATATACGGTAAATTTGAGATGTCGGATTCTTGAATCAATGCATTGTTTTTGCCAATTACCTGATCTAGTTCATCTTGAGCTTTTGACATTTTTTTTGGGTTGCGTAGTAGTTCAGCCATCGTCCATTCTAATATCCCAGAGGTTGTATCTGCTCCCGCTGTAAATAAATCCTAATAACCATACCAAATACATAAGCGATTCAAGTGATTCAAGATATACTATATAGTACTCCTCCGTTCCAATGAATTGTTTACCTTTCCTTTTGGCACCAAGGTTAAGGGAACCAATGAGGGAGTGACATATAGAGTAAACCTTTTGAGAATGATCAAATTGCATATAAAAAACATTTCTAAAATAAAAAGACAAACAATTCATTGAGACGCTCCAATATGGAATAGGCAAACAATTCATTGAGACAGGGGAGTATGATATATTGACAACACAAGAGCTGTCTAATTGTCCAGGTCTAGCCATTGGGGAAATCCATTGCCATGGGAGTCTATTGAGTCATTTACAATAGATTAATAGAACAAGTGTGTGTAGGAGATCGATTCATAAACAAATGAACTTCTATCCTAAAATAAATTGGTGATACTCTGTAGGAGATTAGAGTAACTCGCTCGTTTATAAGTTAGTTTCCTCACTCTAATTCTATCCACATAAAACAATACCCGATTATACACATGTAAATTAAGAGATCTCAAGAGAGTGCACAATTCAATTTCATATTCAAACGACGAGATATTGAGCATAATCCATGGTAACTAGTCTCAACCATTCGCCTAACACATCCTGGTTACACACAAATATAGTCCACAAGAAAAACTGTAAGGGCTTACCATAAGCAGATGTCTGACATCTTTAAGGCTCAACTCATCATCTTCAACCAACTTAAGTAGAGTGCCAAGAACATCATCCTTTACACTTATACCATCCCTCAATCTTTCATCAATAATCCTGTTGAAAACTCGAAGCATCTTCTCAAAACAAACCGAAGTTTCTCTCAACACTCCTTGCAAATCAAAGCGCCTAACCAACGGGAAAAAATCCGAAACATTCGGCCTAGCACCTAATTGCAACGCACGGCAAAAAATGTCCTTAAACTCCTGCGAATCCGAGGATCCATAACTATCAAGATCGATAGAGAAAAACGTGTTTGACAACAAATTCAAAGCAGTAGTAAACGCGGCCTTCCCGATGCTCACAACCCGACCTTTCTCACTACAATCTCGTACATGATCAACTAGCTCACCCACTTTCCTCTGCCTTAAACCCTGGCTTGAGTCGAGTCGTTGGTTCGTGAATAATTGAGCCACCACGATTTTCCTAAGGTCACGCCATTTAGGGCACACGGGTAGAAAGACTACGGAATGTTCATGATGGTTTAATGCCCTTGTGGAATCCGAGAATGCCCTACCAGAAAATGTTAAGTCGTGTTTAAGGAACATTTCTTTGGCGACTTCAGGGGATGATATTACTATAGTCGTCCTAGTCCCTAACTTAAGAGACATTATGGGACCGTGCTTTCTTGAGAGCTCATCGACAGAACGATGTGGTCGGTTGCCGAGCTGGTGTATGTTGCCTATGATAGGCCATGGTTTAGGCCCCGGAGGAAGTTTAGGCAATGGGGTAGATTTATGACGGATTTTTGTAGATACTAGGATGATGACGAGGATGACTGCCGGGATGAGAAATGAAGATAAGGTGTAAGGTTCCATTATTGGACAAAATCTATTAGACGAGCAAGTTTCATACCATGCTATGTACGGAGTAATTTATATCTACGTACAATAATAGCTCATATGTAACGAAAAGTCTACTATACAATATGAGGTGCTCATACAACGTGGGTAGGAAGTTTTTGACAAAGTGCCGACGTTCCGTGTACAAAAAAATACATAAAACAAAACTAAAGAAAAATGCTCCCCAATCTCGTTGATTTGTTTGAATTTCATTAAAATACTCCTCCCTCCGTTCCAATGAATTGTTTGTCTTTCCTTTTGGCACCAAGGTTAAGGGAACCAATGAGGGAGTGACATTATGTAGAGTAAAACTAATGAGAATGATCAAATTGCATATTAAAAACATTCCTAAAATAAAAAGGCAAACAATTCATTGAGACGTCCCAATATGGAATAAGCAAACAATTCATTGGGACGGAGGAAGTAGATTTTTTTAATATAAAAGGTAAACAAATGAATGAACGGATAGTATAATGAGTAGTTATATTTTTTTTTGGTGCAACGGAGTGGGAGTAACAATTACTTATATTAGTATGCATTTAAGATGACAATAATAATGGTCCATTCCAATCTAATGATCTAGACTTGCTTAAAGTCATTATGGTCTTAATGGTATTAATGATATTTACTAATCCCATATTTGGGGTTGCTTCAAAAAAAAGAAGTCATTATGGTCTTATTGACAACAATTTTACGACACTTAGATTCTTTTTTCTCGCATATTTATGTCTAAAAACTTGTATATGGAGCACTTAGACACATTTTAAAACCAAAATATACATACTTTTCATAGAAATAGCTAGCTTTATACGACACATCCAGAAACACACACTAATATGTACTCCGAGGAACACACATTGCTTGTGAAGCTAGTTGATACAATTATCTCACGAGGGGAATAACTTGAAGTGGCTGAACTTTTTCTAATGTAAGTCCAAATTTTTCTTCCATATCTATATCTTCAGGGCATATAGCATGGGCATGTTTCCACTTAAAAGAATGAAGAAGAGTCGCTAACATTAGATGCACCATCCTATAAGCCAGTGGCATGCCGGGGCACATCCTTCTTCCCGCTCCAAACGTTATTAGCTCGAAACTTCTGCCTTTATAATCCACCTCACTTTCCAGAAATCTTTCGGGTAAAAATGAATGAGCGTTTGGCCACACGCTTGAATCATGACCAATGGACCATAGATTGACCCATATTTGGGCATTCTTAGGTACTAAGAATCCACAAAGTTGTACATCCTTTTCGGCTTTATGGGGTATTAAGAATGGAGCTGGTGGGTGTAACCTGAAAGTTTCTTTCACTACTGCTTGAATATATGGTAACTTTGAGATGTCAGATTCTTGAATCACCGAGTTCTTATCTCCAATTATTTGGTCTAGTTCATATTGAGCTTTTAGCATTTTATCTGGGTTGCGCAGTAGTTCTGTCATGGCCCATTCTAATGTGCCAGATGTCGTTTCTGTTCCTGCTATAAATAGATCCTAATAAGCAAAAAAAAAACACATATATTAGAAGCAATGCAAGAGACTAGTTGTTACTCCATACAGATAAATTGAGGTTTGCAAAAAAAAAAAAAAGGTTAGTTGAAGAATAGTGAGGCTTACCATGAGCATATGCCTAACATCTTCAAGGCTCAACTCATTATCTTTAACAAGCTTAAGTAGAGTACCAAGAACATCATCCTTTACACTTATACCATCCCTCAATCTTTCATCAATAATCCTATCGAAAACTCGGAGCATCTTCTCACAATAAACCAATGTCTTTTTCCGCACTCCCTGTAAATCAAAGTGCCTAAACAACGGGAACAAATCCGAAACATTCGGCTTAGCACCTAATTCCAACAAAGGCCAAACAATGTCCTCAAACTCTTGCAAATCCGAGGAGGATTCGTCATGACTTCCTAGATCGACTGAGAAAAGTGTATTAGACAACAAATTCAAAGTGGTAGTAAACGCGGCCTTGCCTATGTTAACGACCTCTCCTTTCTCACAACAATCTCGCACGTGATCAACTAGCTCACCTACTTTCCTCTGCCTTAAACCCTGGCTTGAGTCGAGTCGTTGGTTCGTGAATAATTGAACCACCATGATTTTCCTTAGGTCACGCCATTTCGGGCACACGGGTAGGAAGGGTATGGAATGTTTATAGTGGTTTGATGCCCTGACCGCATCCGGACATGCCCTACCGGAAAATGTTAAGTCGTGTTTAAGGAACATTTCTTTGGCTACTTGAGGGGATGATATTACTATAGTCGTCTTAGTCCCTAACTTAAGAGACATTAAAGGACCATACTTTTTTGATAGTTTGGCTACAGAACGATGTGGCTTGTTGCTGAGCTGGTGTATGTTGCCTATGATAGGCCATGGTTTAGGCCCTGGAGGCAGTTTAGGCACAATAGATTTATTATGACGGACTTTTGTAAATACTAGGGTGATAATGAGGATGGAGACCGGGATAAAAAGTGAAGATAAGGGGTAATAAAGTTCCATTATTGTTGTTGTACAAGCTCTATTGATGAAACGGGTTTCATATATAGTACGGAGTAGTCCATACTTTGTACGGAGTACTTCATACTCGATAGGTCCAAACTTCAAAGGGATATTAGTCATGTTTTAGTGTACACACTCATAAAAAAGACACTTCGTTTAGGGTTATCTTAAAAAACACATTTTTTCCACTTTGAAATCAATAGTAGGTGAAAAGTCACATAAACGAAGGGGACATGTGGTTTACGTAGCTTAACTAGTGCAAATCTGCTCAATTAATACTGTACATCTTTGTGAAATTATCGTAGGTGTTCCGACATACAATGTGGCCAAGAAGTTTTTGACACAAAAAACCAATTCCATATAAAACAAAACTCAAGAAAAATAACCATTATATTAGCATGCGTGAGATAATTAAGTAGATAACAATAGTCCAATTCAAGCTAATGATCTACATTTGCTTAAAGCTAAGTCATTGTGGACACAAATTTTTCACGTGTATTTGTGTCCGAAGATGGTATGTGGATTGCTAACACACCTTTAAAATCAGAATATGCGTAATTTTTGTAAACATAGTCTTGTAAACACTTGGATGACAAACGAATAATACTAATCTCCCTCCCTCTCGTAATCTCGTTCATTTGTTTGTCTTTGATTAAAATACTCATCATCATAATGAATATAAATGACAAACAATTGAATAAGATAACGGGAGTATGATTATTAGATATTTCTAGATGGATCCGAGGAACATAGCTTGTGATACTTATTGACACGATCGAGCGATTATCTAACGAGGGGATGGAATAACTTGAAGTGGCTCAGCTTTTTGTAATACAAGTCCAAATTTTTCTTCCATATCTATATCTTCAGGACTTGTTCCATGAGCATGTTTCCAGTTAAAAGAATGAAGAAGAGTCGCTAACATTAGATGCACCATCCTATGTGCCAGTGGCAAACCAGGACACATCCTTCTTCCTGCTCCGAATGGTATTAGCTCGAAACTTCTACCTTTGTAATCGACATCACTTTCCATAAACCTTTCGGGTAAAAACGAATGAGCATTTGGCCACACGCTTTAATCTCGAGCAATAGACCATAGATTGACCCATATTTGTGCATTCTTAGGTACTAAGAATCCACAAAGTTGTACATCATTTTTTGTTTGATGGGGTACTAAGAATGGTCCCGGTGGACGTAGCCTTAGAGTTTCCTTCACCACAGCTTGAATATACGGTAACTTTGAGATGTCAGATTCTTGAATTACTGACTTGTTCTTTCCAATTATTTGGTCTAGTTCGTATTGAGCTTTTGACATTTTTTCTGGGTTGCGCAATAATTCTGTCATTGCCCATTCTAATGTTGCAGAGGTTGTATCTGTTCCCGCTGCAAAGAGATCCTAAATACGGAAACACCAAAAACAAATTAGAGAAGTGATTTAATTTGTGGGATCGAGATATACAACTATACAACGAATCGACAATGATAATGCTAATCGAAAGATGTTTTCCACCACTCTACCACCCAGATTGATTTTATACTCTTACACGTCTACCTCGCACTAGCCGGATCAAACCTTGAATAGGCCAGGAGAGGGTGCACGCACGTGTTCAGGACTGGGCCGAGACATAGGGGAAGCGACCTTAAACCTGCTTGAAGAGGGTTAGAGAGCGAGTCGACCCATATCATGATCCCCCAAGAGCGGGTGTGCATGGGCCGGCCTGACAGTATGACATGGCCCGCCATCGGTGACGGGTCAAATAATACTCAATTGAGTAGATAAAGACAAAGAATTTGTTATCTCTAGGCTTGTCTTATCTAACCATGTGATATTATTTGACTCATCACCAATTTTTATTAGAGATCAGAGTTTTTTGGGCGACAGACTCAAAGTTTAGATGACATAGCCTCAAGTTATACAACTCTCACAACGCTCCTGCAGGGTCGGGGTTTAAACCTGAGACCCATGGGATTGTGTCCACATGTTTTAACCACTAAGCTCCACCCTTACAGACTAATTAATTGCAGGTAAAATACTAGAAAAAGTAAACATGTTTTGCTTGAAGAACACTAATAATAAGGCTTACCACGAGAAGATGTCTAACATCATCAAGGCTCAATTCATTATCTTCAACCAACTTAAGTAGAGTACCAAGAACATCATCCTTTACACTTATACCATCCCTCAATCTTTCATCAATAATCCTGTCAAAAACTCGAAGCATCTTCTCAAAATAAAACGATGCTTTTCTGAACACTCCTTGCAAATCCAAGTGCCTAACCAACGGGAAAAAATCCGAAACATTCGGCCTTCCATTTAGTTCAAACCAACGGCCGACAATGTCCTTAAACTCTTCTGAATCCGAGGACTCGGCATAACTATCAAGATCGATAGAGAAAAACGTGTTGGACAACAAATTCAAAGACGTAGGAAACGCGGCCTTGCTTATGCTAACAACCTCACCTTTCTCACAACAATGTCGTACGTGCTCAACTAGCTCACCCACTTTCCTCTGCCTTAAACCCTGGCTTGAATCGAGTCGTTGGTTCGTGAATAATTGAGCCACCGCGACTTTCCTAAGGTCACGCCGTTTCGGACACACTGGGAGCCAGACCATGGAAAACTGATGATGGTTGAGTGGCCTAGCCGCGTCCGGGATTGCTCTACTAGAAAAGGTTAAGTCGTGTTTAAGGAACATTTCTTTGGCTATTTCGGGGGATGATATTACTATAGTCGTCTTAGTCCCTAACTTGAGGGACATTATGGGACCATGCTTTTTTGATAGCTCGGCGATAGAGCAATGTGGTTTGTCGCCGAGCTGGTGTATGTTGCCTATGATAGGCCATGGTTTAGGTCCTGGAGGAAGTTTTGATGTGTTCGATTTTTTAGAAATTTTGATTATGAAAAGGATAATGAAGATTATAGGGATGATAAGTAGAGATAATAAAGTGTAAGGTTCCATTTTTGTACAAGACTCTATCAATCAAGTTTCACATGCATATACACTTCCTACCATGTAATTCAGTTCTATACCTCTATATATAGACTATGATAACCCTAATGTTGTATTCATCGAGTCATTGTCATTTGCTTATCTCTGATTAAAATATTTTTTACAAATAATATAAAAAGGTAACCGAATGACTGAAACTAATATATTTCCCACATACAAGCAAGAGTAGAGATGGAAGTGCACATGCATACCACTGTCTACGACCGAATAGGATATAAGCTTACGATGCATGACACATTGACACGGGTTAATACGACACATTGTCATGATCCATGGACCATGGGTTGTGTTTGGACCGTCCTTTCCGTTACTAACACGTAGAGTTGACAAAGAGTAGGATCATGGTAGGATCCTATACGATCCAGATCCTTATCTTGTAGGGTAGATCCAAAACCGATCCATTGTCATCCCTAATGACAAGTACGACACAGAAGGGACTTGTGGTTTAGGGAGCTTAAGTGAAATCGGCCCAACTCAGCCTTACACATTTGGACATGCTGCTGAGTTAATACTCATGACGATTAGTTATAAGTGGCAGTGTAAGTGTTTGTGCCCACACAAATATTAGGCACATATGTTAGTTAGTCTTTGTTTAGGTACTGGAAAACTGTAGGTGTTAGCTAAATGTGTTATTCCATATGGCTAGCATTAGCTGTATCAGTATGTGCAAGGATATGGTTAGAAATGTCAAGGGACCCGGTTTTATGACCCGGGTGCGGGCGGGGCGGATATTGTCTTCCGACCTAGTGTTGTGAATGTTGTCGTGTTCGTCTCTACGTTATACGAACTTTAAAAAAAATGAACCAGTGAGCTTTACACCTTTCTCATTTGGATCCTTTTAATTCGATATCTGGCTTATCTGTGCGACTGTGCCCGATACTTACATAAGGGCATACAGTATACCCTTAAAAACTCGTGTAATTAAGAAGATGTGATATCATGAGTGATTGTAACCATTAGACTAGCATGCGTGAGATAAGTAGGTAACAATAGTCCAATTCAAGCTAATGATCTATATTTGCTTAAAGCTAAGTCATTTATAGTTGCTTAAAGCTAAGTCATCGTGGACACAAATTTTATGACTCTTCTGTTTTATTTTCTCGTGTATTCGTGTCCAAAGCTGGTATGTGAATTGCTCACACATCTTTAAAATCAGAATATGCGTACTTTTTATAAAAATAATCTTGTAAACACTTGGACGACAAACGAATGATGAATACTAATTTAATCTCCCTCACTCTCGTAACCTCGTTCATTTGTTTGTTTTTGATTAAAATACTCATCATCACAATGAATATAAATGGCAAACAAATGAATAAGACGGCGGGAGTATAATTATTAGATATTTCTAGATGGATCCGAGGAAGTAGGAACATAGCTTGTGATACTAATTGACACGATTATCTAACGAGGGATGGAAGAACTTGAAGTGGCTCGGCTTTTTGTAATACAATTCCAAATTTTTCTTCCATATCTATATCTTCAGGACTTGTTCCATGAGCATGTTTCCACTCAAAACAATGAAGAAGAGTCGCTAACATTTGATGCACCATCCTATGTGCCAGTGGTATACCAGGACACATCCTTCTTCCTGCTCCAAACGGTATTAGCTCAAAACTACTTCTACCTTTGTAATCGACTTCACTTTCCATAAACCTTTCGGGTAAAAATGAATCAGCATTTGACCATATGGTTGAGTCGCGACCAATGGACCATAGATTGACCCATATTTGTGCATTCTTAGGTACTAAGAATCCACAAAGTTGTACATCATTTTTTGTTTGATGGGGTACTACGAATGGACCTGGTGGGTGTAGCCTTAGACTTTCCTTCACCACAGCTTGAATATACGGTAATTTTGAGATGTCAGATTCTTGAATCACCGACTTGTTCTTTCCAATTATTTGGTCTAGTTCGTACCGAACTTTTGACATTTTCTCTGGGTTGCGTAATAATTTTGTCATTGTCCATTCTAATGCTACAGAGGTTGTATCTGTTCCCGCTGCAAAGAGATCCTAAATACGTAAACACCAAAGACAAATAAGAGAAGTGACTTAATTTGTGGATCAAGATATACAACTTTACAACGAATATATCGACAATGATAATGCTAATCGAAAGATGTTTTCCACCACTCTACTACCCAAATTGATTTTATACTCTTACACGTCTACCTCGCACTTGCCAGATCAACCCCTGAATAGGCCAGGAGAGGGTGCACGCACGTGTTCAGGGACTGGGCCGAGACATAGGGGAGGTGACCTTAGCTTAAACCTGCGTGAAGACGGTTAGAGAGCGAGTTGACCCATATCATGATCACCCAAGAGCGGGTGTGTATGGGCCGACCTGACAGTATGACATGGCCCGCCATTTGTCTGGGGTCTACATAATACAGAGTAGGATATACTATATATATACACAAAAACCATGGAGAGACGCTCGCTCTCTCGTTAGGTTATTTAGAGATTATCACTTTTTCAGTACATCAAACCTATCACTTTTATTGTAGACTGTGATCATTTTTATTTATGGCAAAATCTTGTTTGTGACAAGCATATCCAAATCGGTGACGGGTCAAATAATACTCAATTGAGTAGATAAAGACAAAGAATTTGTTATCTCCTAGGCTTGTCTTATCTAACCATGTGATATTATTTGACTCGTCAACAATTTATAATGGATATATCGGGCCGTACATGGAAGGTTTATGTAGAGTCTAGCGATACTAGGAAATACTCTAGAGGGGGGGTGAATAGAGTATTTAGGTACTTTTAAAATTTTAAACTTTATATTACACCAAAATCTTATTAGGAAAGATTTAGTGTAATATTGCGTAATTTGTATGGCTAAATAAACGAAGTACAAAATAAACGTTTGCTATTATACTTACTACTAACGAGTATAGGTATAATAAATAGCAAACCGCAATAAAAACGTAATGTAAACAACACGAGCAATTTTAACGTGGTTCGGCCCAATTGAAAAAGCCTACGTCCACCGGTGTCTTTATTTATAAGTGTACCTTCTCCGGATTACCTTACAAATAAGACGATCACGATTAACTCTAATCGTGATGGTGTGAGTGATGTGAAGCACTCGGTGTGTGGGATGTTAAGCCCACGACAATGAAGGATGTTAAGCCTTCGGTGTGAGGGATGTGAAGTCCTCGGTTTTTGAACGATGTGAAGCGTTCAAGGTGTGAACGATATATGTCGTTCGATTGAGTAACCACTACTCGACTCGTGTATCTATACTATTCAAATTTACAAAATTTCTCTAGCTATGAATACACTTCAATTGTCTAGAGAGAATAATGAAACAATATGACTTCCAAGCGTAAACAATTTCAACACGATTTATATAGCCAAGACTTAAATCTAAATTTATTGCAAAAGCTTTTTGAAAAATATGTGATGTGATTTTTGCAATGTAAGAAATGTGTGTGTAAGTCGTATTTTGAAAGGAAGAAAAACAAAGTATTTATAGATAAACCATTTTCTTTAAGAAGGGAAACATGATCATCATAATTGATGCACTTCCTTATTTAAATAAAATATGATGTCTTTAAAGAATACCAATCAATCAAGATAATATTGATTGGTGAGATACCAATCAATCAAGATAATATTGATTGATGAGATACCAATCAATCAAGATAATATTTCTAAGTTTCCTTTGTTAATGATTTTCTAATATCTTTAAATGATCAAGATATTTTTGAGAATCATTTATTTTGAAAACTTTTATTCTCTTGATAGATAGTTTCCTCCTTTATTTTATCTTTACCAAAGATTAAATTTTTAACAAAATCAGCGAGATATATACGTTTTATTTTTGGTTTTAAATCTTGGCCGTTCGTGTGTAATTATTTTACTATGGTTAGTATAACCTTATACAAGGTTATACTATCCTTGTCATGCAATTTCTTCATTCAAAACAAAGTATTTATAGATAAACCATTTTCTTTAAGAAGGGAAACATGATCATCATAATTGATGCACTTCCTTATTTAAATAAAATATGATGTCTTTAAAGAATACCAATCAATCAAGATAATATTGATTGGTGAGATACCAATCAATCAAGATAATATTGATTGATGAGATACCAATCAATCAAGATAATATTTCTAAGTTTCCTTTGTTAATGATTTTCTAATATCTTTAAATGATCAAGATATTTTTGAGAATCATTTATTTTGAAAACTTTTATTCTCTTGATAGATAGTTTCCTCCTTTATTTTATCTTTACCAAAGATTAAATTTTTAACAAAATCAGCGAGATATATACGTTTTATTTTTGGTTTTAAATCTTGGCCGTTCGTGTGTAATTATTTTACTATGGTTAGTATAACCTTATACAAGGTTATACTATCCTTGTCATGCAATTTCTTCATTCTCTTTACATGTATAATCCTATGCCTTCATTCAACTTTGTACTTCTAGTCCGGGTGTGTTCTTTAAGCTTTTGCTCCTCCTATTCCTGTATAAATCATCCTGATCTTTCACAACAATCACGTTACTTAGAAATAGTTAAATCGTTGATATAATCAAAACTCCTACGGCATGCAATCCAAGGTCCAACAATTTCCCCCTTTTTGATTATGTCAAGCCTACTTAAATGATTTCTAAGTGACGTGATTAACCAAACCCAAGAGGTAGACAGGATTCCTAAGCTGAACAAGAGTTGGATGTACAAAAACATAAGTAGTCATAGAAGGCTATTTCTTCCCCCTCTTGACATCATCGAAAAGGGTCGATCAGCTGGAGAACACCACAGAGAAAACACAACAGTTAAGCATAGATTATGCAAGTAAACAAAAGGATTAGTGTTAAGCGTACACCACCAAATCGAAGATATTATCCGGACAAAAGATAGAGAAAGACAAATCCATAAGACATAGACACCCTACAGCTATACTAAGAGCTGGATTATTTAGGAGGGTGAGTTAAGATCTTTTTGAAGGCTAAGGAACACGACTCTCTATCCGCCCTGCTTTCGCAGAAGATACACAGCTGTTGTAGTTTCTTCAAAGATCTGGCGCAACCTGTCCATCACCGCATCATGCCTGTTGAATAGAGAGCTGTTGGCAAACTTAACTTCATTGACAGCCTTGTTAATCCCCACCCCAATCTCATGTCCTGCCTTTTTGAAAGCCGTAATATCATTCCCCATTACCTGAATTCGAGCCCTAACATCAGCCATGTGCCTTTCCATCTGGGCCAAGCCACTACCAAATTCATCTCGAGAAGAGGCAAGCAATGTGGTTAGATTATCCACCTTCTTTTCTAGTCGTGCAAGCACATCTAAGGATGTATTAACCACAACTGGAGGAGGCTGGTTAGAGACCAAGATTGCAATCTCATTCAGTTTTCCAACAATATCGGCATTCAGGACCACAGGAACATCATCCACTGTCATCACCTCCTTCCCCTTAGATGAGCACTCACCCTTTACTTTGAAATTTCCTCCATCATCTAGAATGGACATTTGTCTTAAATATGCCGTGGTCATGATGTCACACGGAGTTTCAAAAGGGGCAGATTTGCTTATGACTCCTTTAACTTTCAATACTTTCGATAGCCACATCCCATAGGGAATACAAATAGACCCGTTTATCTGAGACGATCTTATTTCAGATAAGACGTGCTCCATGTGACTGAAAACCAGAAAGGGTAGATTGACTTTGGTCTTATTGAGAATATGATGGAGCAAAATGATTTCATGAATATGTAACTTGTTTGTTCCTGACTTTCTAGGTAATAGAGATGAGTAAGAGGTGTTAAAAACAAGCTTGGTAATTGGATTGAGACATGCACCAGACATGACAGAGACCTCAGTGGCCTTAGGATCAAGGGTTTTCTTAATGTTCACGATTTGTTCTGAACTATAATTCCTCCAACCGGCCCATGCAACGATTTCCTCTCCTTCACATGGTATCCCCAAAATATCGCCAAAATCCTCCATTGATATTTTAATATATTTGTCCCCAAAGTTTGCACATAGGACTCGATTATCTATTTTCAAAGTGCCCCAGAATTGAGTAATTTGAACAGGATAGACATCATGACCTAAATCCAGTAGTTTTTCCCATTCTTGCAATGCAAGCAAGTCACGTAGTTGTGACACACAGGGATTGTCATCAAACCATGCAGACAAATATTGACGACCCGAAACGAAGGAGTAATTAAGAGCCTTTTGTACCTGATCATTCTCCATTCTGTTCAAGCGGACACTGTCGAGCTCCCCCAAGATGAACTCCTTCCCATGCATGACCCCCTTTTCGTCACCATCATCTTTTCCTTTCTTGGTCCTTTTTCTCTTACCAACAGCAGCCAGATCTTCAATTACTTCCACTTCATCTTGTTCCTCTGTTTCGGCAGCACGAGACTCAAGAGCCATGTCCCTGGTTGACGAGCGGAGGTTCTTTTTGTGAGGAGTGAAAAATGGAATTTTCTTAGGTGCCATGGTAAAGTTTTATGAGGAGAGAGAGGAAAGAAAAAAAAACGGTGGAATGAGGTAAAGAGAAGTGGGTGAAAAGGTTTTATGAGGTGGAGAGAGACGGCGGGTAGGGTAATAAAAGGGGGTAATTATGAAGTCTTATGGGAAGAGTAGTTCTTTTATGGAGAAAAGATTTGAAAGAGATTTACTTAATCAATATAGTACAAGTGGAGATATTTTGTAAGATTATACAGGCCACTTTATGGAAACTATACATTGTAAGGAAGAAATATACCATAGATATTATATGAAATATAATTTTACTGAGAAGTAATTCCAAATTGGAATTACTAAGAATATTCAAGATGTATATGAATATTAGGAGGTAAAATTACATATCATATGGTATACAAGATATTGTCCGGAGTATCAAATCCACGGTGAACCCAACACGAACTTATGAGAGACATGCATAAACATACGAATCTGTACATGATTCTAGGTAATATAAACACAGACTAACATCACCCCAATCTTCGTCAATCAAACAGGACAAAAAAAATCAACTAACAACTTCTTTAGTTATCGTTTATCAAACCAAGTTCTAACCGTAATTCTTCAAACCGTTCCCTGGGTAGAGGTTTTGTAAGAATGTCAGCCTTTTGTAAGTCAGAGGGGCAAAATTCAAGTACGATATTTCCCTTTTCTACATGGTCTCTCAAAAAATGATGTCGAATGTCAATGTGTTTGGTACGAGAGTGATGGGCAGGATTTTTTGAAATGGCAATGGTGCTAGTATTATCACAGAATATAGGTACGGATCTAATATTAACACCATAATCCCTTAATTGCTGTCGTAGCCAAAGTAATTGAGTACATACCAAAGATGCTGCAACATATTCACTTTCAGTGGACGAAAGTGCTACTGTTGCTTGTTTTTTAGAGCCCCATGATATAATACATGATCCTAGAAATGTGACCGTTCCTGAAGTACTTTTTCTGTCAATGTAGCATCCAGCGTGGTCTGCATCTGAATAACCTTTTAGATCAAAATTATCATGCATAGGATAAATCAATTGAAGATTTTGAGTACCGATTAGATAACGCAAAATACGTTTGACAGCTCTCAGATGAGATTCTTTAGGGTCAGACTGAAACCGGGCACATACACATACGCTTTGCATGATATCTGGTCGGCTGGCGGTTAAATAAAGCAGAGATCCGATCATGCCTCGGTAGTGTGTATTGTCCACAGTCTTACCTCCTTCGTCTTTATCAAGCTTGGTCGTTATAGCCATAGGTGTAGGAGCAAGTTTTGCTTTATCCATCCCGTACCTTTTAAGAAGTTCACTTATGTACTTTTGTTGATGTACGGTTATTCCCCTTTTTGACTGTTTAATTTGTAGACCCAGGAAGAATCCTAGCTCACCCATCATACTCATCTCGAACTCTGATTGCATTAGGTTTGAGAAATATTTGCAAAGTTTTTCATTTGTTGAGCCGAAAATAATGTCATCCACGTAAATTTGAACAATTAACGTATCTTCCCCGACGGTTTTTATGAAGAGTGTTTTATCAACGGATCCTCTCTTGAACTCATTTAGAAGTAGAAACTGGGAAAGTCTATCATACCAGGCTCTTGGTGCTTGTTTTAATCCGTAGAGTGCCTTGTCTAGTTTGAAGACGTGTCTTGGCGACTCTGTACTTTCAAACCCTGGGGGTTGTTCTACGAAGACCTCTTCTTTTAAGTAACCATTCAGAAATGCTGTTTTGACATCCATTTGAAATAACTTGAATCCTTTGTGTGCAGCATAAGCAATTAGTAGCCGAATGGCTTCCAATCTTGCCACCGGAGCAAAGGTTTCGTCAAAATCTATTCCTTCTTGTTGATTGTATCCTTGTACAACCAACCTTGCTTTGTTTCTGACAATGGTTCCGGAATCATCCAGTTTATTTCTAAATACCCAGCGTGTTCCTATCACTTTTCTATCTGACGGTCTAGGAACCAGATGCCAGACTTTATTTCGTTCAAATTGCCCCAATTCCTCTTGCATGGCTACTATCCAGTCGGAATCGGTAAGCGCTTCTTTGATATTTTTGGGTTCAATGGTAGATAGAAAGGAATTTAGAACACAATGATTTCTTAAGGACCTTCTGGTTTGGATTCCTTTATGATAATCACTCAGTATTGCACTCGTAGTATGTGAGCTCTGGTGTTTCCATTTTTTGAGATTTGTCGGAACATTATTGCTTCTTATTGGTTCATCTGAGTTGTTATCAGAGATTACATTAACTTTTCCCGTAGTTCCCCCTGAACTAGTGCCTGTGGTTATATCAACCTTAGATAGACTGTCTTTGGTTCCCCCTGATTTTATGCTAGGATCAATATTGTTGGAGGTTACATTATCTTGAGAAGAATCTTCCTTAGTTCCCCCTGAATTTATGTCTGGGGTTATATCATCTTTGGTGATATTTGGAACTAATGTTGATACCACATTATCCTTAGCTTCTGAAGAACTTTTATTTGGTTCTTCATTTACTAGTGATATATTTGGATCAATATTAATTTGTTCTTTACCAGATTCAGCATTAGATCCTTCTATCTCTTTTTCTTCTTCCTGAAGTTCAGGTGCATTTTTTCTAGTGAGCCAGAAATCTGGATCGTCATCGTCTTCTTCTTCAATGTCGTTCTGACTAATGGAATTTGTTTCATCGAAGATTACGTGGATGCTTTCTTCAACGCGTAAAGTTCTCTTGTTATATACCTTGTAAGCCTTGCTATGATCTGAATATCCTAAGAAAACAGCCTCATCACTTCGAGGATCGAATTTTCCCAAATTATTCTTCCCATTGTTATGAACGAAACATTTACTTCCAAAACATCTGAGATGAGAAATTTTGGGTTTCCTTCCTCTTAGAAGTTCGTAGGGTGTTTTCTTCAATACTGGTCTGATCATTGCTCGATTATGTATATAACAGGCTGTATTGACAGCCTCGACCCAGAAATTTCTGGGCAACCCGCTACATAGCAACATTGTGCGAGCCATTTCTTCAAGCGTTCGATTCATTCGTTCGACTACTCCATTTTGTTGTGGAGTCCGTGGTGCATAGAAGTTATGCCCTACACCATGTTCTCTACAAAAGCTTATGAAGGATTCGTTATCGAATTCGGTTATCGATACAAGATTGCAACTATACTTGTTTTGGACTAGCTTCATTAGGCATTCGAATTCATCAAAGGTTTGATCTTTCGAGCTAAGGAAGACTGGCCAAACAAATCTAGAGAAATCATCTACAAGAACAAATACGTACCGACTACCACCTCTACTTCTTATCCTCATAGGTCCACAAAGATCCATATGAATAAGTTCTAGAGGTTTTGTAGTACTTACGAATTTCTTTGGCTTGAATGAGGATCTCACATGTTTACAACGTATGCAGGTACCACAAGCTTTGGTTGTGTCGAAGGTTATGGAAGGTAATCCTTCAACGAGATCCAGAGATCTAAGTTTATTAAGGCTAAAAGGACTAATGTGCCCAAATCTTTTATGCCAAAGTAGTGGATCAGCGATGGTAACACTCATGCAGGTGATAGCATTGTCGGGTAGAGTTTTGATATTGGCTATGTAGACATTGTTTGATCGTTCTCCTTCCAGAATAACATTAGAGGAACCTTCTCTAATAATTCGGCATTTATCATTATGAAACACTACTTTGTTTCCTCTATCACAGAGTTGAGAAATGCTTAAGAGACTATGCCTTAGTCCTTTCACAAGCAGTACATTCTCAATACAGTGTGAGTCAGATAAACCAATTTTACCAATGCCGATTATCCTTCCTTTCTTGTTATCTCCAAAGGTTACACTTCCTCCGTCATAAGCCTCTAATGACAAAAATTTCTTTTTATCACCCGTCATATGTCTTGAACACCCGCTGTCTAAGTACCATCTGTGAACCTGCGATAGTCATTTTTGTTTCTTAGGTACCCAAATAAGTTTGGGTCCTTTTTCATTAGTTAATGGGTCTTTACGCACCCATATTTTTCTTTGTCTATCACGGTGTTTATTTATTCTACTTTCAGATTTCCTTTTCCACTTTCTTTTGACATATTTTGTTTTATTTGTTTCCTTTTCCTTAGTCTCTTTTCCTTCCGAAGTTCTTGAGACACAATTATCCAATTTTTCTTGCATTATTCCCTTTTCTTTTATCAATTCTATGATTTTTGAAGTCAGAGAATTTTTTATTTTATCATGATTTATTTTTTCAACGTTGATTTCATTATTAAGTATGGATATAGTTCTTTTTAGTTCCGTATTTTCTTTATTCAATTTCTTAACACTAGCATTAATTTTTTCATCACATTTCTCTCTGCTGATATTTGCACTTGAACAAATTTCTGAATCATCTGATACATCAACTTTTGTTTTTGATATTTCAGAAGATTTCTTTTTATTTGTTCGAGTATTTTCACATCTCCTTAGAGTAATATTTTCCAAAGCTATCTCATTTATTTGTTTTAACAACTCATTTATTTCTTCCTTTTGTTGTTCACATGTTTCTAATACTTCATCAAGATGTAGAAGAAGTTTCTCTTTAGTAAGTTTCCTAAGTCTTTTCTTAAATATTGTAAAACTTACCTCATTGCTTTCCTCATCTGAATCGGAGCTTGATTCATGCGTTTTAGCCATCAGACACATGTCTTTGTGCGTCCGTGTCTTGGCTTTAGACGTGTTACTATGTTGAGCGCTTAGGCAAAAGTTTGCCTCGTCTTCATCTTCCGATTCTTCCTCTTCGTCTGAGTCTAGTTCTCCCCATCCACACGATGCTAGCATGGCTTGTTTATGTTGAAACTTTGATCGTTCTCTTTCTCCTTTTGATTTGATATTTTTCCATGTTGGACAATCCTTGATTAGATGTCCAGTTTCTCCACACTTGAAACATCCTTTATTATTCTGTTTTGTATTAGAGTTATTTCCTCTTTCTCTAAATGAGTTTTTAGGTCCAAATTTAAATTTCTTTCGAAAGCGTTTGACAAAAAGAGCTAGGTCATCACTCATAGTTTCCTCATCATCACTAATAGAACTCTTTAAGGCTATCCCTTTACTCTTAGATGACTCACTTTGACGTTGATTTAGAGAGAGTTCATGAGCCATAAGATTGCCTAATAACTCTTGATAACTAAGTGTAGTGAGATCTTTTGATTCCTCAATAGCGGTAACTTTTGGTTGCCACTTATCAGTGAGACTCTTTAGGATTTTCCTAACTAGATCTTCGGTATCAAATTTCTTTCCAAGATTTCTTAGTTCATTAGTGATGTTGGTGAATCTTGCGGACATTTCAACAATACTTTCATCTTTATCCATTTTAAATAATTCATATTGTTGAGTTAATAAATCAATCCTGAACTTTTTGACTTGGGTAGTTCCCTCGTAAGCAAGTTCTAAACTGTCCCAGATTTCTTTTGCGGAAATACAAGAAGT
Organism: Agrostemma githago; assembly: GCA_958450325.1. NCBI lineage: Eukaryota > Viridiplantae > Streptophyta > Magnoliopsida > Caryophyllales > Caryophyllaceae > Agrostemma > Agrostemma githago. The sequence continues at coordinate 77,933,568 of OY288241.1, read as the reverse complement.
GAGTCGATTATATTCTTTGGACGAGATTCCTCGTTGCAATAAAGACATTGCCCGAGAATTCTTTTCGGCCTTTTTATAATCGTTCTCATCATAGTCCTCTTCATCCTTTATGGTGATGTTCCCTAGAACAGCAACAGATTGGATGACAATAGGACCTTTGACTATGATTTTCCAGCATTCAAAATCTGTTCCTTTTATATAGTGCATCATTTTGTTTTTCCATAAACCGTAGTCTACACCATCAAATGTGGGAAACTTTGAGTTTTTGGAATCCATTTGATCGAAATGGATAAATATAGTATCGCTAGTTTAGGATCTACTCTTTTGATGTGAATCAATCAAGAGAACCCGCTCTGATACCAATTGTAGAGTCTAGCGATACTAGGAAATACTCTAGAGGGGGGGTGAATAGAGTATTTAGGTACTTTTAAAATTTTAAACTTTATATTACACCAAAATCTTATTAGGAAAGATTTAGTGTAATATTGCGTAATTTGTATGGCTAAATAAACGAAGTACAAAATAAACGTTTGCTATTATACTTACTACTAACGAGTATAGGTATAATAAATAGCAAACCGCAATAAAAACGTAATGTAAACAACACGAGCAATTTTAACGTGGTTCGGCCCAATTGAAAAAGCCTACGTCCACCGGTGTCTTTATTTATAAGTGTACCTTCTCCGGATTACCTTACAAATAAGACGATCACGATTAACTCTAATCGTGATGGTGTGAGTGATGTGAAGCACTCGGTGTGTGGGATGTTAAGCCCACGACAATGAAGGATGTTAAGCCTTCGGTGTGAGGGATGTGAAGCCCTCGGTTTTTGAACGATGTGAAGCGTTCAAGGTGTGAACGATATATGTCGTTCGATTGAGTAACCACTACTCGACTCGTGTATCTATACTATTCAAATTTACAAAATTTCTCTAGCTATGAATACACTTCAATTGTCTAGAGAGAATAATGAAACAATATGACTTCCAAGCGTAAACAATTTCAACACGATTTATATAGCCAAGACTTAAATCTAAATTTATTGCAAAAGCTTTTTGAAAAATATGTGATGTGATTTTTGCAATGTAAGAAATGTGTGTGTAAGTCGTATTTTGAAAGGAAGAAAAACAAAGTATTTATAGATAAACCATTTTCTTTAAGAAGGGAAACATGATCATCATAATTGATGCACTTCCTTATTTAAATAAAATATGATGTCTTTAAAGAATACCAATCAATCAAGATAATATTGATTGGTGAGATACCAATCAATCAAGATAATATTGATTGATGAGATACCAATCAATCAAGATAATATTTCTAAGTTTCCTTTGTTAATGATTTTCTAATATCTTTAAAGGATCAAGATATTTTTGAGAATCATTTATTTTGAAAACTTTTATTCTCTTGATAGATAGTTTCCTCCTTTATTTTATCTTTACCAAAGATTAAATTTTTAACAAAATCAGCGAGATATATACGTTTTATTTTTGGTTTTAAATCTTGGCCGTTCGTGTGTAATTATTTTACTATGGTTAGTATAACCTTATACAAGGTTATACTATCCTTGTCATGCAATTTCTTCATTCTCTTTACATGTATAATCCTATGCCTTCATTCAACTTTGTACTTCTAGTCCGGGTGTGTTCTTTAAGCTTTTGCTCCTCCTATTCCTGTATAAATCATCCTGATCTTTCACAACAATCACGTTACTTAGAAATAGTTAAATCGTTGATATAATCAAAACTCCTACGGCATGCAATCCAAGGTCCAACAGTTTACTCCATTTTTATTACTATACTTTTTTATATTAAATGTAACTCTTTTAGTATTACTTTTGGTATTATGGTTATATGGATTTGTAATTGGTCTTCAATAAGTTTATAGAGATACGATCTCTTAGTAGAAGACTAGAAGAGGTAGTCATAAATTTATAATAATTAGGTTTCAACTTTCAATCATCACTGATAGATTTGGTACATTAAGGTTTTGGTTCAGCTGCCGATTCATCTTTTAACTCAGACAACGATCGGGAGGGACTCATTACTCAATTCCATTTTATACAAATACCAAATATTATTGGGACTAGAAAAAGTAAAAATGTTTGCTTGAAGAACAATAATAATAAGGCTTACCACGAGAAGATGTCTAACATCATCAAGGCTCAATTCATTATCTTCAACCAACTTAAGTAGAGTACCAAGAACATCATCCTTTACACTTACACCATCCCTCAATCTTTCTTCAATAATCCTGTCGAAAACTCTGAACATCTTACCAAAACAAACCGAAGTATCTCTGTACACTCCTTGCAAATCCAAGTGCCTAAGCAACGGGAAAAAATCCGAAACATTCGGCTTTCCATTTAGTTGAAACCAACGGCTGACAATGTCCTTAAATTTTTCTGAATTATCCGAGGACTCAGCATAACTATCAAGATCGATAGAGAAAAACGTGTTGGACAGCAAATTCAAACACGTAGTAAACACGGCCTTGCCTATGTTAACAACCTCACCTTTCTCACAACAATGTCGTACGTGATCAACTAGCTCACCCACTTTCCTCTGTCTTAAACCCTGGCTCAAGTCGAGCTGATGGTTCGTGAATACTTGAACCACCGCGACTTTCCTAAGGTCACGCCATTTCGGACACACTGGGAGCCAGACCATGGAAAACTGGTGATGGTTGAATGGCCTAGCCGCGTCCGGGATTGCTCTACTAGAACAGGTTAAGTCGTGTTTAAGGTACATTTCTTTGGCTACTTCTGAGGATGATATTACTATAGTGGTCTTAGTCCCTAACTTAAGGGACATTATGGGACCATGCTTTTTTGAGAGCTCGGCGACAGAACGATGTGGTTTGTCGCCAAGCTGGTGTATGTTGCCTATGATAGGCCATGGTTTGGGTCCTGGAGAAAGTTTTAACGTGGTCAATTTTTGAGAAATTTTGATTATGAAAAGAATAACCAAGATTATAGGGATGATAAGTACTAGAGATAATAAGGTGTAAGGTTCCATTATTGTTGTACAAGAAGAAAGGTCTATCAATCAAGTTATTTCACATGCATATATATATATACTTCCTACCATGTAATTCAGTTCTATACCTCTATATATAGACTATGATAACCCTTATGTACTAATCATCCTTCCATATGAGTCATTGTTATGAGTCATTGTCATTTGCTTATCTCTGATTAAAATATTTTGTTACAAGTAATATAAAAAGGTAAACAAATGACTGAAACTAATATATTTCCCACATACAAGCAAGAGTAGAGATGGAAGTGCACATGCTGACATGCATACCACTGTCTACGACCGAGTAGGATATAAGCTTACGATGGCACAGGCTAATACGACACAATGTCATATCATGATCCCTGGGTTTTGCACTTGTGCTTGCTTGGACCGCCCTTTCCATTACTAACACGCACGTAGAGTTGACGAAGAGTAGGATATATAGATCAAGGTAGGATTTATACGATCCAGATCCAAATCCTTATCTTGTAGGGTAGATCCATTGACATCCCTAATGACACGACACGAAACGGAGTTGTGGTTAAGGGAGCTTAAGTGAAATCGACTGAACTCTGCCTTACACGACTCATTAAGATTCATATAATTAATTAAGTGGCAGTGTAAGTGTTTGTGCCCACACAAATATTAGGCACATATGTTAGTTAGTCTTTGTTTAGGTACTGGAAAACTACTGTACGTAGGTGTTAGCTAAATGTGTTATTCCATATGGCTAGCATTAGCTGTATGTGCAAGGATATGGTTAGCATCAAGGGACCCGGTTTTATGACCCGGGTGCGGGCGGATATTGTCTTCCGATCTAGTGTTGTGAATGTTATCGTACATGTTGGCCTCTATGTTATACGAACTTCGAAGAAAAGAAATGAACTGGTGAGCTTTACATCTTTCTCATTCCGACCCTTATTATTCGATATCTGGCTTATTTGTGTCCGATAATACTTACATAAAGGTATACCGTAAAGTTTAAACCATTACATTCGGAGACAACCTTTGTTAGTGATTCAAGTATCATCGGGCATCGGCCGTTTAAGTATAATTGGATATTGTAGTAGGATCATACAGAAGCTCGTAACGTCATAATGTGAATCTGGAGTGTGAAGTGCACGTTCATATATAAACAAATATCAAGCTTAAATGATGAACAGGGAAAAGGAAGTCGAGAGAAAGACCTTTCTATAGTATATAGATCGATAATTTATACTCAAAGGGCCAATCAGCTAAGAATAAGCTGACAAGCTTTAACTCAAACACCTTTAAAAGCGGAACATGCATAATTTTCATAAAAATAGTTTTGTACGCCGTACAATACTTCGAGAGACACTTATATGATTGTGTGTCTGTGTGTATATATATAGACAGATCCGAGGAATATAGCTTGTGAAACTAATTGATACGATTATCTAACGAGGTAGGGGAATAGCTTGGAGTGGGTGAACTTTTTGTAAGGTAATTCCAAATTTTTCCTCCATGTCTATATCTTCGGGATTTGATCCATGTGCATGTTTCCAGTTAAAAGAATGAAGAAGAGTCGCTAACATTAGATGCACCATCCTATAAGCGAGTGGCATGCCGGGGCACATCCTTCTTCCTGCTCCAAACGTTATTAGCTCGAAACTTCTGCCTTTGTAATCGACTTCAATTTCCAGAAACCTTTCGGATAAAAATGAATGAGCATTTGGCCATACGCTTGAATCGTGACCAATGGACCACATATTGACCCATATTTGTGCATTCTTGGGTATGAAATATCCACAAAGTTGTACATCCTTTTCGGTTTTATGGGGTACTAAGAATGGAGCTGGCGGGTGTAACCTGAAAGATTCTTTCACAACTGCTTGAATATATGGTAACTTTGAGATGTCAGATTCTTGAATCACCGAGTTCTTATCTCCAATTATTTGGTCTAGTTCATATTGAGCTTTTAGCATTTTCTCTGGGTTGCGTAGTAGTTCTGTCATCGTCCATTCTAATGTGGCAGAGGTCGTATCTGTTCCTGCTATAAATAAATCCTGATAAACAAAAAAAACATATATATTATTGAGCATAAATAAAGCTCAACAATTTAGAGATAAATTTTGCAAAAAAAGAAGAAGAAATGGTTAGTTGAAGAATATATACAGTGAGGCTTACCATTAGCATATGCCTAACATCTTCAAGGCTCAACTCATTATGTTCAACCAACTTAAGTAGAGTACCAAGAACATCATCCTTTACACTTATATCATCCTTCAATCTTTCATCAATAATCCTGTCGAAAACTTTGAGCATCTTATCACAATAAACCAATGTCTTTTTCCGCATTCCCTGTAAATCAAAGTGCCTAAACAACGGGAACAAATCCGAAACATTCGGCTTAGCACCTAATTCCAATAGAGGCCAAACAATGTGTTAGGAAATAAGTGCCTAGCAATTGTCCTTTTGGACCTTGAATTGATTTGTTGCTGATATCTTTCCTAAAGTTGATCTTCTTGTTTTAGTAACATAAGATTGTATGGTTTTAGGAAAGATTGAACCGTGTTTCCTAATTAGTTTAGGTAACTAGTTTAGGTGGAATAATACTATATAAAGACCTGACTAGTTTCTAGGTTAATTAGGACAGAGAGATGATTTGAGAGCACAATATAGAGGGCTGATTTGTGAGGGTTTTCTTGAGGAAAAACTCCGTTTGTTCCGAGTCTCTATTATTTGGTGGTTCTATTGATCTCGTCTTCGTTGGAGACCGTTGGAGTTTGTTCGGATCTTGGTTGGCCGCAAGATCGTTTGTCCTTCGTCTCGTTAGTGAGTTCGTCGCAGGTCGACTCAGTCTGGGTAGTCTCTTTCCAGTTTGAGATTACTATCTGGTTGGTAGAATTGGTAGTACTTCTGGCTTTAGCTGTGAGCTATTAAGCACGTGTATTACGGTCTACTGTTGTACTATTATCTCCACAATAGTGAATTTGGTCTCCTTGTCGGTGTGGACGTAGCCAGTGATTTTGCTGGTGAACCACGTAAATCTGTGTGTCAGTTTATTATTGTTTGCTATTTGTTTTGTTCTTCTCACGTAATTAACAAACCGTTGGTAACGGGACACCTCCGTTACAACACAATGTCCTCAAACTCTTCCAAATCCAAGGATTCGTCGTCATGACTTCCTAGATCGACTGAGAAAAGTGTATTAGACAACAAATTCAAAGTAGTAGTAAACGCGGCCTTGCCTATGTTAACGACCCGACCTTTCTCACAACAATCTTGCACGTGATCAACTAGCTCACCTACTTTCCTCTGCCTTAAACCCTGGCTTGAGTCGAGTCGTTGGTTCGTGAATAATTGAACCACCATGATTTTCCTAAGGTCACGCCATTTCGGGCACACGGGTAGAAAGGGTATGGAATGTTTGTAGTGGTTTGATGCCCTAACCGCATCCGGACATGCCCTACCGAAAAATGTTAAGTCATGTTTAAGGAACATTTCTTTGGCTACTTTAGGGGATGATATTACTATAGTTGTCTTAGTTCCTAACTTGAGGGACATTATGGGACCATACTTTTTTGACAGCTTGGCTGCAGAACGATGTGGTTTGTTGCCGAGCTGGTGTATGTTGCCTATGATAGGCCATGGTTTAGGCCCGGGAGGAAATTTCGGTAAAGTAGATTTATGATGGATTTTTGTAAATACTCGGATGATAATGAGGATGACGACCGGGATAAGAAGTCAAGATAAGGTGTAATAAAATTCCATTGTTGTTACGTTATTGTCCATTGGACAAGCTTTATTGATGAGACGAGTTTCATGCATGGATAACTCTTATATAGTACTCCATACTTTGTACGGAGTAATTAATACTCGATAAGTCCAAAGGAATATTACACCAGTTTTAGTGTACACACTCAGAAAAATACAATCCGTTTAAGATTATCTTAAAGAACACATTTTTTTCACTTTGACACCCATAGTACCATACGTACGTGAAAAGTGACATAAACGAAGGGGACTTGTGGTTTACGTAGCTTAACTAGTGATAATCTGCTCAATTAATACTCATGAAAAGTCGACCTGCTCCCACTGTACATCTTTGTGAAATTATCGTACGTGTTCCTACTACATACAATGCGGCCAACAAGTTTTTGACACAAAAAAACTGATTCCATATAAAACAAAGCTGAAGAAGAATATAACTACGGAGTTCAATTTCACCCGAATCCGGTTAAAATAATCCATCCACCCGAATATAATTAATGGACGAAAATCCGAACAAAATGGATTTTAAGCGGATGACGGATGAATCGGGTGATGGATCGGGTCGGATTCGGGTGGAGATTTTTCACCCGTCATCCGATCCGTCCACCCGTTTATAGATTAAAAAAATTTTAAAAAATTGAATGAATTAAAAAAATAATTTACTTTACTCTATTTGTATACTCATTATCCTTTTTTTTTTTTCCTAAAACCTAATAAAATATTTCCGTAATCACTTTGCCGGCCATCATTTTAGATTTTTTTTCTCCTTCTTAATTTCCGATCACCTAAAAATCCCAAAAACGCTACGCATCTTATAATTTATATATTTGTTATTGCATTTTTTAAAATATTTTCCCATTCGTTAAGCACCCGATCCACCCGAATCACCCGCGGATGACTGATGGATTGGATTCGGGTGGAGGGTTAATCCGGTGACGGATGGATCGGATGGAGTATGCGGATTCGGGTGAGGCTCCACCCGATCCAAAATCGACCCGTTGACATCCCTAAATATAACCATTATATTAGCATGCGTGCATGAGATAAGTAGATAACAAATTTTATGACTCTTCTGTTTTATTTTCTCGTGTATTTGTGTCCGAAGCTGGTATGTGGATTGCTCACACACCTTTAAAACCGGAATATACATATTTTTTTTTATAAAAATAGTCTTGTAAACACTTGGACGACAAACGAATGATGAATACTAATTTAATCTCCCTTCCTCTCGTAATCTCGTTCATTTGTTTGTCTTTGATTAATTAAAATACTCATCATCACAATGAATAATATAAATGACAAATAAATGAATAAGACGGCGGAAGTATGATTATTAGATATTTCTAGATGGATCCGAGGAACATAGCTTGTGATACTAATTGACACGATTATCTAACGAGGGGATGGAATAACTTGAAGTGGCTCAGCTTTTTGTAATACAAGTCCAAATTTTTCTTCCATATCTATATCTTCAGGACTTGATCCATGAGCATGTTTCCAGTTAAAAGAATGAAGAAGAGTCGCTAACATTAGATGCACCATTCTATGTGCCAGTGGCATACCAGGACACATCCTTCTTCCTGCTCCAAACGTTATTAGCTCAAAACTTCTGCCTTTGTAATCGACTTCACTTTCCAGAAACCTTTCGGGTAAAAATGAATGAGCATTTGGCCATATGCTTGAATCGTGACCAATGGACCACATATTGACCCATATTTGTGCATTCTTGGATATGAAATATCCACAAAGTTGTACATCATTTTCGGTTTTATGGGGTACTAAGAATGGAGCTGGCGGATGTAACCTGAAAGATTCTTTCACCACTGCTTGAATATATGGTAACTTTGAGATGTCAGATTCTTGAATCACTGACTTGGTCTTTCCAATTATTTGGTCTAGTTCGTACTGAGCTTTTGACATTTTCTCTGGATTGCGCAATAATTCTGTCATTGCCCATTCTAATGTTGTAGATGTTGTATCTGTTCCCGCTCCAAATAGATCCTAAATATGGAGTAAACACCAAAAACAAATAAGAGATGTGATTTATGGGATAATTAAGATATACAAAGATAGTGATAATGCGAATCGAAAGTGTCCTCAACCAAACTAAGGTCGTTGTATGGTTTCAGTACGAGTTAGACCGGATCATTATCAGGTCCAATCATTTCAGAAATGCGATTAGGCTATGCCTGGACGTGAGTTATTGTGTTAGGGCTAGGCTAGTGGACTGGGTTCGGACTTGCCGGATCAACCCTAAACAAGCCCTATATAGTAATGCGTCCGAGGTTTGACTCTTTTCATATATTTTAATGCGACTAAATATGATTTTCGTTCAAAAAAAATGCTTGAAGAACAATAAAACTTACCATGAGCATATGTCTAACATCCTCAAGGCTCAATTCATTATCTTCAACCAACTTAAGTAGAGTACCAAGAACATCATCCTTTACACTTGTACCATCCCTCAATCTTTCTTCAATAATCCTGTCGAAAACTCGGAGCATCTTACCAAAATAAATCAAAGTATCTCTAAACACTCCTTGCAAATCAAAGTGCCTAACCAACGGGAAAAAATCCGAAACATTCGGCCTTGCACCTAATTCCAAAAGATGCGAAACAATGTCCTTAAATTCCATTGAATCCGAGGAATCATAACTGTCAAGATCGATAGAGAAAAACGTGTTTGACAACAAATTCAAAACAGTCGTAAACACAGCCTTTCCTATGCTAACAACCTCACCTTTCTCACTACAACGTCGTACGTGATCAACTAGCTCACCTACTTTCCTCTGCCTCAAACCCTGGCTTGAGTCGAGTCGTTGGTTCGTGAATAATTGAACCACCATGATTTTCCTTAGGACACGCCATTTCGTACCCACGGGTAGTGATAACTCCGTTATTGACCGTATTTTCACACTATTTTGACGTTTATTTAGCCTCGATTAATCGTGTTTTCTTAGACATTTTGGCTCGCTTCGGCTATATTTTGTATTACTCGGTTTTCTTGTGTTTGTTACTTGTTTTTAGGCATTTCCGTGTCAAAAACGATGAAATCGAGCACGCCCGAGTAAAAGGGAGCAAGTGACCCGAGTTCGAGCCTAGACAAGCGCATAGAGGACCAAAAACGGGAAAATAACGGAAGATAAAGTTACGCACGATGCACCGTGCGTAACTCAAGCAGGAAGAAGGGACCGTGCGCATCAGACCGTGCGTAACGGTCTGACCGTGCGCAACTCCGGCTCTGTTTTTCCCCCTGTTTTTGGCCCGGTTTTGTGTAACCTAATTATAACTATAAATACTCGATTTTATCATTTTCTTAAGGGATCTGAAATTTCTATTACACAAGTCATACATTTGAATTATTTGGGGTTTTAGAGAGGGTTTGTATCTTTGAAGATCTTCATCTTCCTCATTGTCAAAGATTCAAGCTTTTTATGATTATTATTATTTCTTCTTCTTAATCTCCCCATCCTCTTTAAGTGGGTAATTTTTACTTCTCCTTGCTTTAATTTTGTTATCTTCTCATTTTTGTTACTCTAGTTTTGATTTTCTTTGTTTCTTCAAGATCTTAGCTTTACTAGTTAATTTCTAGTTTTTCTTGTTAAATTGTTGTTAGTTTATCTTAGTCTTCCCTTTTCTTTGTTTATTACTATAGTTTGATAGTTCATGTTTATGAATTTCATGTTAGTATTAGAAATCCCCAATTAGATTATTCCAATTTGACCACCCTATTATATTTGGTAGTATAATTCAATTTACAACAATGTTCATAGTTAAAGACTCCACCTTTATACTTAATTCCATCAATTTAGTCATGATTAGTGAGTAGTCACCCACTAGGGGTCGATGAAGCCTAAATTCGCCTAAATCGTGCCTCTTGTATGTTTTGTATCGATTGAATTGGGTAATTGGGTGGAGTGGTGTTGAGGATTTTGGATTGCCTTGGTTTAGGAGTTTGAGACGGTCCCAATCCCTTGGTCATCGATGGGAGTCGATTAGGATAGGTGACCGGTTTGACCCTCTATCTTGCCTTACCGTACTAGATCGAACACGGGAGTGGTGTCTAGCGTGGTATCCTTTACACTTGTATGCGTGTCTTTTTGACTTGAGTCGGTTTGGGGTTTATCACGGGAGTGACCCTCGGATTTGACTTAGGGATTCCGCTTTACGAACCCGGGAGGGAGGTAAACGGGAAATTAAGCCGGACACGAACCCGGGAGGGAGGTGGCCGACCTAGACGATACAACTTTACCCTCAATCTCGATTCCTTCGATACACGATATACTTGGGTGTGATTTAGGTGGATTGAAGCGACATCGATCCCTAGTCCTTTTTATTCTTGATTAATCGTTATTTCTCTAGTTATCATCTTTTCTTAATTTAGTTTCATCTTCTTTTTAGTAGTTTCTCATCTTAGTTAATATTCATTCGTCTAGCTTAGTCTTCTATCACCAATCTCTATCGACTTAGATAAACAATTAGGATTAAAACGACTAGGAATCACCACACTCCTTGTGGACCGACCCTCTATTGTGCTACGATTATATCGTGCGCTTGCGAGGTAATTAAAACCCCAACAAGTTTTTGGCGCCGTTGCCGGGGAGTGTTAGCGGTACTAGTAGTTTTTATTCTTGCGTTTAGACTAAGTTATTGGTTACTTTGCACACTCCGGTGTGCCTTTGCTCGTGATCTAACTCCTTCTTCCTAGTTTGTGTATTGTTTTGCATGAGTAGGCGGATTCTTGGGCTCTCACCAATTCATTTGTTGAATCCCGAGATTGAAGCTACGGCAAGGCGATACAACGCCGAGAGAAGAAGAAATCAAGGGCAACCACCTTCACCTCCCATCATCTCCGAATCCGAAGAAACAATTGAGTCCGAAGAAGAAGTTAATTCCGAAGGAACAATTGAGTCCGAAGAAGAAGTTAATTCTCCGAGACCTCCTTCTCCTCTTATTATGGCGTCTATACGAGAGGAATCGACACCCCAAGTGGTGTCGCAATCAAGTATTACGAGGCCCGCAATTGGAGCAAACAATTTTGAGATCAAGACTACTCTTATTCAATTCGTGCAACAAAATCAATTCTCCGGGTTACCTCTTGATAATCCCAATGAGCATATTAATGTATTCTTGGAAGCTTGCGATAATGTCAAGATCAATGGAGCCTCGGATGAAGCTATTCGCTTGAGACTTTTCCCGTATTCATTGAATGGGAGAGCTAAGGAGTGGCTAAGAAGTCAACCGGCCGGTTCTTTTGATACTTGGGACAAATTATCCAAGGCTTTCTTGTTGAAGTTCTTTCCACCGGGCAAGACGGCGAAGTACCAAAATGATATAACCAATTTTGCCCAAGAAGACCATGAATCCCTCTATGATGCATGGGAGAGGTTCAAGGAATTGCTAAGACAATGCCCTCATCATGGCATAGCCCCTCATGTGGTTATCCTCACATTCTACAATGGTGTGCGTCCCGAATATCAAGTGGGATTGGATGCGGCGGCCGGTGGTGCTATTGATCTAGTACACCACACCGCGGCTATGGGTATCATTGAGAAGATGGCCTCCAATAATCATCATTGGGGTGGGGATAGGAGGAAGTTGAAGAAGCAAGATAATAGTGAGACCTTGAATGCTCTTAATGCAAAGATCGATAATTTGACAAAGCAACTTTCTCAATTCAAGCAAGGGGGATCAAGTTCTTCTAAGGAGATCAATGAGTTCTCTTGTGAGTTGTGTGGAAGTCCAAGTCATGATGCCGCGGAGTGTTGTGTTGTTACTACAATGGAGCAAGCCAATGGTATATGGGAATCTAACCAAAGGCAAGCATACAACAACAATAACAATCAATATCACCAAGGTCAAAGAGCATTCTCACCTTATGGGAACAAGAACTTCCAAACTCCATTCAATCAACAAAAGACGACATTCAATCAAAATTTCCAAAGGCCAAATCAAGGCTTTAATCAAGGGTTCAACTTCCAAGCTCAAGATCCATCGGGTTTTCAAGCTAGAAACTTCCAAGCAAGGCCCACATTCAACACCACCCCATTCCAAACCCCCCTCCAAAATCAATTTCAAGTTCCATACCAAACCCCTACACCATTCACTACTCCTATACCACATCAACAACAACTTACTCAAGTCCCACAACAACAAATTGTGCAACAACAAGCTCCACCACCTAAGTCTAATTTGGAAATACTTATGGAGCAAATGATGAGCACCCAAAATAGCTTCATTCAACGCCAAGATCAACGTCATGAAGAGACTACTTCTTCAATCTCTCAATTGAAGAGTCAAGTCCAAAATGCCCAAAGAATCACCGATCATCAAATACAACAACTTGCGAACCAAGTCAACGAGTTGACCGCATCGAGTAGGACATTTCCGGGAGGTATTAAAGAAAATCCTAAGGGTAAAGGCGAATTGAATGCCATTCAATTAAGGAATGGGCGCATATTGGATGAAGTTGTGGTTAACAAGAAGAGGAAGGCCAATGTTGAAGATGAAGTAAGTGAGGAAGTAAAGGGTGAAAAAGAGGGTTCAAGTGAAGTGGTTGTTGACGAACCGTCCATCATTGAAGATCATGTAGCAAAAGAAACCCCAAAAGTTACTAATGAGGTCAAAGCTTATGTGCCACCGATTCCATTTCCTCAAAGGTTAGCTAGGGCCAAGCTTGAGCAAAAGTATGGTAAATTCTTGGAAATGATGAAGAGCATGCATATCACGCTTCCTTTCCTTGAAGTCATTAGAGACATCCCCTCTTATGGCAAATTCTTGAAGGATGTCATCTCAAAAAAAGCATATGGTGAGCAACTGTCGGTAAGCCTTTCAAAGGAATGTAGTGCCATGCTCTTAAACAAATTGCCACAAAAGTTGGAAGATCCCGGGAGCTTCACTATTCCTTGCTCAATTGGTTCCATCAACATTGAGAAGGCATTTTGTGATCTAGGGGCAAGTGTAAGCCTTATGCCCCTTTCCATCTTCAATAAGCTTGAGGGCTTTGAGCTAGCTCCAACAAGAGTGTCCCTCCAATTAGCGGATCGTTCCGTTAAGTATCCAATGGGAGTAGCCGAGGATGTGCCAATCAAGGTCGGGAACTTAATCATCCCGTGTGACTTCTATATTATGGACATCCCCGAAGACACCAAGATTCCCATTATACTTGGTCGTCCATGCCTAGCCACCGGGGGAGCTCTTATTGACGTCAAGAATGGTAAGCTCTCACTCCAAGTTGGGGATGACAAGATGGAGTTTTCACTTGAGAAAGCCATGAAAGAACCATCAAATCTTGGATCGTGCTACCAAGTGCAAATGCTTGAAGAGTCTACCATGGAGCAAGATGCTCATTATGTCCTTGAGGAGTCTATTATCGGGAGTTCGGAAACGGATACTATGGAATATGCTCTAGCTATGGACTCAATTTTGAAGCAATGCACCACAAGGTCACTAGAAAGCTTGGCCAAGGAAGGGTTATATGAGGAGAGATCTACGCCTCCTCAAGTGGAGTTGAAGAATGCCCTCATTTCGGCCCCCATTATCCAAGCACCGGATTGGAATATCCCCTTCGAGCTCATGTGTGACGCAAGTGATTTCGCCATTGGGGCGGTCTTAGGTCAAAGAAAAGAAGGAAAACTCCATGCAATCCATTATGCAAGCAAGACGCTCGACTCCGCCCAAGCAAACTACACCACAACGGAAAAAGAGCTTTTGGCGGTGGTATATTCAATGGAGAAGTTTCGATCCTACCTTGTGGGATCAAAAGTTATTGTCCACACCGACCATTCGGCCTTGAAGTATCTCATGGCGAAGAAGGATTCTAAAGCTCGCTTGCTCCGGTGGGTTCTACTACTCCAAGAGTTCGATATTGAGGTCCGGGACAAGAAAGGAACGGAAAACGTGGTCGCCGACCATTTATCTCGTTTAGTGATCGATGACCGTGATCCGGACATTCCCATTGACGATTCTCTTCGAGATGACCACCTACTAGCTCTTTCAATGGTGGAATTTCCATGGTATGCCGATTACGTGAACTATATTGTGTCGGGAATTGTGCCCCAAGACTACGACTCTCACAAGAAGAAGAAGTTCTTCCATGATGTGAAGCATTTCCATTGGGATGATCCCAATTTATACAAAACATGCGCCGATGGTCTAATCCGAAGATGTGTACCCTACGAAGAAACTAAGTCCATTATAATGCATTGTCACGACATGCCTTGTGGCGGCCACGCGAGCTCGATGAAAACTTCCGCCAAGATCCTACAATGTGGATTTTATTGGCCCACCATCTACCATGACGTAGCCGACTACGTCAAGAGTAGTTGTGACAAATGTCAAAGGAGCGGGAACATATCAAGGCGACATAAGATGCCGCTACAATATATGCTCGAGGTCGAGATCTTCGATGTGTGGGGAATAGATTATCAAGGTCCTTTCCCCTCCTCTTGTGGAAACGAGTATATCCTTGTGGCGGTGGATTATGTGAGTAAGTGGGTGGAGGCAATCCCCACGAAGACATGTGATGCAAAATCGGTAATGAAGCTTTTGATTAAGATCATATTTCCTAGGTTTGGAGTCCCTAGAGTCTTGATTAGTGACCGGGGTACTCACTTCCTTGAGAGAACATTAGCCGCCATGCTCAAGAAATATGGTATTCAACACAAGAAAAGTCTTGCATATCATCCGCAAACCAATGGGCAAGCGGAAATTTCTAATCGAGAAATCAAGACGATCCTCGAAAAAACAGTCAACCGATCAAGGAAAGATTGGGCGTCAAGGATTGATGAAGCCCTTTGGGCGTACCGAACCGCCTTCAAAACACCAATCGGAACCTCCCCGTTCCGTCTCGTATATGGGAAGGCTTGTCACCTTCCTGTCGAGATGGAACATAAGGCTTATTGGGCAATCAAGTGTTTGAACTTAGACATGAAGAAAGCCGGAGAAAGGAGGCTCTTGGACCTTAACGAGCTCGACGAATTCCGCCTACATGCTTACGAGAATGCGAAGATTTACAAGGAGAAAACCAAGAGATTCCATGACAAGAATCTAGTGAGGAGGGAATTCAAGGAAGGTGAACTAGTCCTCCTTTTTAACTCAAGGTTGAGACTATTTCCCGGGAAGCTCAAGTCGAGATGGTCGGGTCCATTCAAGATCGTAAAGGTATTTCCCTATGGTTCGGTGGAGGTGGAGGGGAATGAAGAAAGATTCAAAGTAAACGGTAGCCGGCTTAAGCACTATTTCGCCGGGCAACCAATTCAAAGGGAAATCGCTTCCCTCAAGCTCACCTAATTCCATGCATTAAGAAGATTTCTATTGTATAATTCTCAACAAATTCATTCGGTCGAGCCAACGACCTTAAACAAAGGCGCTTCGTGGGAGGCAACCCCGATACTTGGCACTTTTCTATCTTTTCTCTTTATTGGATTTTCTTGAAGGAGCACTTTTGAGACGAAGTACATCGTCTTTGGAGCCTGATTAAGGGTTTGGTGCAGCTTGGGATGGATTTGGAGGGCCAAAAATCGGAAAAATGAGAAAACAAGGGGAAAATGAGTTACGCACGATGCACCGTGCGCAACTCTTACAGGAAGAACGCACCGTGCGCATCTCACCGTGCGTAACCCAATGACCGTGCGTAAATTTTTTTTAAAAAAAAAAAAAAAAAAAAAATATTAAACACGGTCCACTAAACCGACACCCCCCCCATCATACTACTCTACCATTATTATTATTATTATTATTATTATTATTATTATCATCTAACACCCCACAACAAACACCTCCCCTTTAAACCAATCTTCATCTTCCCCAATTCACATCTTCATACCTTCAACCACCTCCATTAAACCCCCATTATACCTTCACCCAAATTTTCTCATAAATCCTTCAAAAATCAAGCCAAATCTCCCAATTTTTGCACCTTTCTCTTCCTTATCACTTCCTCTTCACCCCATAACATGCAAAACCAAGAATAAACACCAAAAGTTCACCACACCGAATTCCGAGATCTGTTATTTTAGCCATTTTTACACCTTCAATTGAACCCATCTTTTGAAGAACGGCTATTTTAACCGTGCTTAACATTTTGAGACCCTCATTGATCGATTCCGGGCACTTTTCGGGTTGGACACGGATTGAAGACGGGCTATAAGCGAATTTATTCGTCTGATCATCAAGCTAGCATCCTTCAATGGCCCCAAAAAGACCGTTTTCATCAGGTATGGATGCTCCCTCTTCTTCTTCAAATCCCGTCCTAATTCGACAACCTGTGAATCAACACAAATATAAGCATGAAAATGTGAGTTTCCGCACCGAAAAACAACGGGCTAAATACAAGGCACTTCTAAAATTACCATTTGACCCAACTCGGTTTTTTCACCGAGAAACCGCCATGGCTATGGGAATTGATAGTGAATTAGAAGTTTTGCTCTCTAGGTTTAATTGTCCGATTGGGTTTATGCATGCCTATTCCTACCAATCCTTGACATGTGAATTCATTGCTACACTCTCGACCGAGACCTCGGGTCCAAATCCTACCATAACATTCCAAATCTTAGGTAACGAAATTACCTTGAGTTTGGACCAATTGGCCCGAATGCTCGGCATTAATTTCATCCACCTTGCCCCGGGAAAGGCCTCCCGAAAATCCGCCGTGCTTAAAGAAAGGGAAGAGTTTTGGGAGGAGATATCTAGGAGCGGTAAAGCTTATGAGGCTAGGGCTACAACCCTTAGTGAGGTGAAGAATCCCGTTCTTCGTTACGTATTGCGCCTTTTCTCGAATATCCTCATAGGCCCGTATGAATCCCACCACCGGGTTAGTGCTATAGCGTGTCAATCGCTTATGGAGGTCTTAACCCATCGGTCCCTATCCGTGGATTTTACTAAGGCCGTCATCATGCACCTCTACTCCATGAACCTAAGCAACCCTCCAACGGTGGTGGGTGGTGGCCTAGTGACCTTGATAGCCCAAGGATTAGGCATGAACCGAGAACCGGAACCTCGAGCCTTAGGTGGAACCTATATTGACCTTGATTATCTTTGGGCCACCATCAAAACCGTCTCAATTGAAGGGATAACCCGAATTCGATTCTTCATAACCCCTCTCCGATCCATCTTACTCCCGGATCCACCTCATGTCACAATCCATAGACGGGAAAATTGGGGAATGCCTCTTCGAATGAATGAATACACCCGTGGGAACATTAATGCCAATTGGCACCCGGCCAACTACGGCCACGACCCCTCCCGCACTATTTACGAGACCGAGGACATTGAGGAGGAAGAGGAGGGTCGAATCCTAGAGCCACCTCGCCCATCTTTCCATCAACCCGGCCCATCTTCGTCGAATGCCGGTCAACAATTCGGCTATGGCCAACCACCACCATTTGGATTTGGGCAAGGTTACCAACAACCGGGTTATGCCCCTTGGGACATGTCCGCCTTTAGCGCCCAAATCTCCTCACTTTCGGACCTTGTGACCTCAAACCATGAGGAGAACCGTAGGTCCATCGAGGAACTCCGTACAACGTCCCGACAACAACATGAGGAAGCCTTGGGATCGATTAACCGAATTGAGAATTCGGTAAATTCCTTTTTCGATAGCTTCTTTTCTCGTTTCCCCCCTCCCCAATGAACTTCATGATAAGGTTTTAGTGTGGGGAGGTGGCTTTAGGTTGTGTCGGTGATTGTTGAGGAGTAGAGTGGTCGTTTTGAAAGATAAGAGGTGGGTGAGAGCGGTGATGTGCATGGGAAGGTGAGTGTAGTGATGTTGGAAAAAGGTTTATGCTAGAGGTTGTGGTAGATTTTTGTGTGGAAAAATTTCGTGTGGTAAAATTTTGTGTGGTGGAACCTTGGTATGTGGTTAGTGAGGAATGATGAGAGTAAGATATTGCTCCCGGATTTTTGGTGACGTGATTACACCAAAGATCCATTTGAAAAATCCAAATGTTTGCTCCCGGATATTCGGTGATGTGATTACACCGAATTTCCATTTTTGAAAAATCCAAATGTTTGCTCCCGGATTTTCGGTGACGTGATTACACCGGAAATTCATTTGAAAAATCCAAAATGTTTGCTCCCGGTGCTTTAGTGACTTGATTACACTAAAGCATCACTTGAAAATCCAAAATTTTAATTATTTACTTTATTTTCTTTCATTTTCTCTTAGATTTTCTTAGTTTTTTTTTTATTTTTTTATTATTTTCCCCTAGTCTTTTCCCTAACTCTTTCTATTTTTCTACTACTTTCCATCTTGCATTTTGCATTGAGGACAATGCAAGGTTCAAGTGTGGGGAGGAGTCTTAGCTTAGCTCTTTTCAAAAATTTAAAAACCATAAAAATTTCAAAAATCTTAAAAATCCAAAAATATTTTGTTTATAGTTTATTTTAGTGTAGCTAGTTTATTTTAGTTTAGTTTGTGTATATATATTTGTTTTTGTGTTGTTTCCTCTTTTTCCCTTGTGTAGGTAAATGACCCGTCGGACGCCAAAAATCAAAATCCGAGGTAGATGGATGAAAACCGCTCCGGTATATTTTTTCCACCTCATTCTCTTTTCTTTCATTTGTTGAAGGAGGATGGGATTTTGATTGTATTGGAGGTTCTTGATGAACATTTGGGTTGATGGTTGTTTGCTCACTTGTGGAAATTGACTCTTTTGTGCTTTGTTTTATTTGTTTTCATTATTTTTGTGTGTTTGTGTCTAGTTTAGTGTGTCTTAGGGTAGTGTAAAGATTTTCGAAAACCTAGTCTTGAAGCTTATTTTTGGAAGCCTACATTCTCTTATTAGTTTTACCTACCTTGATGTAGGACTTGAATCTAGTAGAATAGCTTTAAAATACTAGGTTATCGACATTCTAGCTTAGGCCCACCCTTCCTACCAAATAGATTACTCGGGGGTTTGCATTTGACCATTTTGATCCCCCGTGGTGTGAAAACTCCTTGGTTACCGTGTCTCGTGTCCCTAGGTGACCATTATTCATTGTGACCGTTTTTATAATCCAAGGTTATCTATCAAAAATCACAAATACTTTCCACAATAATTTTTGCTTTTTGCTTTTGGTGATTCTAATGTGTAATGTTCTCCCCACTTCGAAGAAAAAAAAAAGAAAAAAAAAAAAAAAAAAATAGAAAAAAAAAAAGAAGAAAAAATCGAAAAAGAAGAAATTGAAAAGAAAACAAGGGGGAGAAAGAAAAGAAATGAAAAACTATGAAAATCGAAGAAAGATCACCACACATCAAAATAAATAAATTTTCCGTTGATTTGGGGAGCCATCGTGAAGGGCCTACCGAGGGACCGAGTTCCTAAGGAAGGAAGATAGCGGTGGCGAACCGGTCATTGGAACTATAACTTTTCTATTTCCTTTCTACTTGGATTATTTGGTCATAGTGAGTTTTGGGACGACCCTTCTCTTTATTTTATAAAGAGGTCGAGGCACACTTACCTACAGTG
Organism: Agrostemma githago; assembly: GCA_958450325.1. NCBI lineage: Eukaryota > Viridiplantae > Streptophyta > Magnoliopsida > Caryophyllales > Caryophyllaceae > Agrostemma > Agrostemma githago. The sequence goes on along the minus strand of OY288241.1, from coordinate 77,913,365 downwards.
TTTTATAACGCCACGGTTCTACCTTTCCACGCCATCTTACGCCCTTTTGTAGTTTATTTGGAAGGTTGGGAGGAAATTCGCTAGATTATCGATATTCATAGTAATTTATAGCTATAGTATTAGATTTTTGTCCATGTCTTGTAGGTTAACTAGTTTGAGAATGTTAGTTTTCATAATAGGTGGATGATTAGTGCTTTTTCCCGCCGTCTTGATGAGGGTGACGGTGTTTTCCTTTTTGTGATGCAAACATGTCTTGTATTTGTGTGCTTAATTGATTGTTTGTGTCAAAAGTTTTGTGCAAGACCCAACTTGCCTTGCAACGGCATGCTTATCCTCATGGTATATCGTTGTGAGTTGAAGGGGCGTTGAGTGCGCTAATACTCATGCGGTTAGTAATAGTTTAGTGGTCGAGGGATGCTTATATTGTGCATTCACTCCTTTTATCTTAGGTGTTTGTCTTTGCCTTTGTCGCGCTTACTCGAGGACGAGTAAATGTCTAGTGTGGGGAGGTTGATAACTCCGTTATTGACCGTATTTTCACACTATTTTGACGTTTATTTAGCCTCGATTAATCGTGTTTTCTTAGGCATTTTGGCTCGCTTCGGCTATATTTTGTATTACTCGGTTTTCTTGTGTTTGTTACTTGTTTTTAGGCATTTCCGTGTCAAAAACGATGAAATCGAGCACGCCCGAGTAAAAGGGAGCAAGTGACCCGAGTTCGAGCCTAGACAAGCGCATAGAGGACCAAAAACGGGAAAATAACGGAAGATAAAGTTACGCACGATGCACCGTGCGTAACTCAAGCAGGAAGAAGGGACCGTGCGCATCAGACCGTGCGTAACGGTCTGACCGTGCGCAACTCCGGCTCTGTTTTTCCCCCTGTTTTTGGCCCGGTTTTGTGTAACCTAATTATAACTATAAATACTCGATTTTATCATTTTCTTAAGGGATCTGAAATTTCTATTACACAAGTCATACATTTGAATTATTTGGGGTTTTAGAGAGGGTTTGTATCTTTGAAGATCTTCATCTTCCTCATTGTCAAAGATTCAAGCTTTTTATGATTATTATTATTTCTTCTTCTTAATCTCCCCATCCTCTTTAAGTGGGTAATTTTTACTTCTCCTTGCTTTAATTTTGTTATCTTCTCATTTTTGTTACTCTAGTTTTGATTTTCTTTGTTTCTTCAAGATCTTAGCTTTACTAGTTAATTTCTAGTTTTTCTTGTTAAATTGTTGTTAGTTTATCTTAGTCTTCCCTTTTCTTTGTTTATTACTATAGTTTGATAGTTCATGTTTATGAATTTCATGTTAGTATTAGAAATCCCCAATTAGATTATTCCAATTTGACCACCCTATTATATTTGGTAGTATAATTCAATTTACAACAATGTTCATAGTTAAAGACTCCACCTTTATACTTAATTCCATCAATTTAGTCATGATTAGTGAGTAGTCACCCACTAGGGGTCGATGAAGCCTAAATTCGCCTAAATCGTGCCTCTTGTATGTTTTGTATCGATTGAATTGGGTAATTGGGTGGAGTGGTGTTGAGGATTTTGGATTGCCTTGGTTTAGGAGTTTGAGACGGTCCCAATCCCTTGGTCATCGATGGGAGTCGATTAGGATAGGTGACCGGTTTGACCCTCTATCTTGCCTTACCGTACTAGATCGAACACGGGAGTGGTGTCTAGCGTGGTATCCTTTACACTTGTATGCGTGTCTTTTTGACTTGAGTCGGTTTGGGGTTTATCACGGGAGTGACCCTCGGATTTGACTTAGGGATTCCGCTTTACGAACCCGGGAGGGAGGTAAACGGGAAATTAAGCCGGACACGAACCCGGGAGGGAGGTGGCCGACCTAGACGATACAACTTTACCCTCAATCTCGATTCCTTCGATACACGATATACTTGGGTGTGATTTAGGTGGATTGAAGCGACATCGATCCCTAGTCCTTTTTATTCTTGATTAATCGTTATTTCTCTAGTTATCATCTTTTCTTAATTTAGTTTCATCTTCTTTTTAGTAGTTTCTCATCTTAGTTAATATTCATTCGTCTAGCTTAGTCTTCTATCACCAATCTCTATCGACTTAGATAAACAATTAGGATTAAAACGACTAGGAATCACCACACTCCTTGTGGACCGACCCTCTATTGTGCTACGATTATATCGTGCGCTTGCGAGGTAATTAAAACCCCAACAGGTAGCCAGGCCATGGAATGTTCATGATGGTTGAATGCCCTAGCTGCGTCCGGGAATGCTCTCCCAGAAAATGTTAAGTCGTGTTTAAGGAACATTTCTTTGGCTATTTCGGGGGATGATATTACTAAAGTCGTCTTAGTCCCTAACTTGAGGGACATTATGGGACCATGCTTTCTTGAGAGCTCATCGACAGAACGATGTGGTCTGTCGCTGAGCTGGCGTATGTTGCCTATGATAGGCCAGGGTTTAGGTCCCGGAGGAAGTTTTGATGTGGTCGATTTTTGAGAAATTTTGATCATGGAAAGAATGACAAAGAATATAGGGATGATGATAAGTAGAGATAATAAGGTGTAAGGTTCCATTATTGTTGTACAAGAAGCAAGCTCTATCAATCAAGTTTCACATGCATGCATATACACTTCCTACTAGAGATGGCAATGGACCGGATCTGGACCGGGTCCTCTAGGATCCGGACCCGGACCCGTCAAAATTACCCTAGATCCGGACCCGACCCGGACCCGACCGGGTCCAAAATTTTAAGACCCGGATCCAGACCCGCCAGGTCCGGTTCGGGTCCGGGTCTACCCGCGGGTCTCACTATTTTATTTTATTTTGTCCTACATTCCTCATTTCTTTTAAATTTCAAATTTTGCCGGTATTTTTTATCACGTACAAAATTATCTACGACATATATTGTACTAAGAAATTAAACACTCTTACAAACTCATTTATAACGGTCTTAGGAAACTTTGAATGAACATTGAAATGGTGAGAAAAGAAGTGGGAGAGTGAGTTATTTTAGTAATTTAATTGTTTGCTAGCAGTTTTGCATATGGATGTTGGTAGATTTTTGTTTTTTTTTTTTAATTAAAGTGCCGGGTCCACGGGTCGGGTCCGGGTCCAGTATTTCAGACCCGGACCCGGACCCGGACCCGGTTTTCAAAAATAAGATCCAGACCCGACCCGGATCCGTCGGGTCTGAAAAAATGAGACCCAGACCCGACCCATATGGGTCCGACCCGCCGGGTCTGGATCGGGTCCTGGACCCGTTGTCATCCCTACTTCCTACCATTCAATTCAGTTCTATGATAAGCCTTATATAGTGTTCATCCTCGTGTCTGACTCATTTATTCATTTCCGATTAAAAAATTACATAAATAATATAAAAGGGTAAATAATTATGTTACGTAAAATTAAAGTAAACAAATAATTTGGATTGAGTAAGTCCGCATTCAGGCACGTTATTAATTACCCAAATTTTAGCACGAAACCATATATGAATCTTTTCATCAGGATCAAAAATATTGTGATCCATATCCGGCCCATAAAATCTACACAGGATCCAAGATCCATTGTCATCCCTACTAACACGACACAGAAGGGACTAGTGGTTTAGGGAGCTTAAGTGAAATCGGCCCAACTAACTCTGCCTTACACATTTGTACATGCTGCTGAGTTAATACTCAATTAAAATTCATAGAATTAAGTGCCAGTGCTTGTGCCCACACAAATATTAGGCACATATGTAATATGTTATCAGAAATTCAATCATGTTAAGTCTTTGTTTAGGTATTGTATGTACTGGAAAACTGTACAAATTCTTGTATGAGACGGTCTCACGATAACTTTATCGTGAGAGCTCTCACATACAAGAAAGTTACATTTAATATTATTTTATTTTCTATTAGTATGTCTCATGATAGATTACTATAAGACAGTCTCACAAAAGAATAACTAGGAAAACTGTAGGTGTTAGAAAAATGTGTTAGTATTATTCACTTATTCCATATGGCTAGCATTAGTTGTGCAAGGATATGGTTAGAAGTTAGAATAGCTATTCTTGCTTAAGACGGAGTATCTGTCGTAAATCTTAAAATTAAACGGATCAAATAGTAGCACATGGTGTTAATAAGGACAAAACATTTGGCAGGACAGCTTAGCATGTGATCTGATTTAGTATTTATTTGACCCGTCTCAAGAGTTATGACGGATAGTGCTGTCACAAATAAGAATTTGTCTGGTTAGAAATGCAAGATCAATGGACCCGGCCGGTTTTATGACCCGGGAGTGGGCGGATATATGTCCGGATCTTACGGATAGTGTCTTCCGACCTAGTGTTGCGAATGTTATCGTGTTCGCCTCTACGTTATACTCCCTCCGTTTCATTGAAAGCTTCCATTTTTCCTTTTTCGTAAATTTCTTTAATAGCTTCCACTTTCTTTTTTGGTATAACTCTTTCCCTCTTACCTAGTGGCCCACCTACTCTACACTCTCTCTACTTTTGAATATTTTATTATTATCCTTAAAAAATGTGCCATTTTTTAAGTAGAATCTTTCATTGAAACGGAGGGAGTACAAACTTTGAAAAAAAATGAACTAGTGAGGTTTACACCTTTCTCATTCCGACCCTTTTAATTCGATATCTGGCTTATCTGTGTCCGATACATAGATAAAAGTATACCGTAAACCATTTTATTTGGAGACCTTTGTTGGTGATTTAAGTGTTATCTACCATTTAAGTATAATTGGATAATGTGGAAGGATCAAATGGAAGCTTGTAATGTTATAACGTGAATCGAGAGTGTGGAGTGCACGTTCATATATATATAAACAATTATCGAAATTACGAGATGAACGAGGAGAAGGAAGTCGGGAGAAAGACCTTTGTATAGATCGATAATTTATATTGTGTCGATCAACAAAGGGTTTAAGCGTTTGGACCGATCAGCATGAACATCTAGTTAATAATTCTACTAGAAACATGGGCCAATCAGCAAAACATGTTTGGGTCCGTATTCATGATTATCTAGTAGATGATTCTACTAGAAACTTGGGCCGATCGGCTAAGCATGGGCCGACAAGCTTTAACTCACGCACCTTTAAAAACAGAATATACATATTTTTCATAAAAATAGTTTTGTACAATACTTCGAGAGACACTGATTTATTGGATACATATTTCTAGATAGATCCGAGGAATATAGCTTGCGAAACTAATTAATACGATTATCTAACGAGGTAGGGGAATAGCTTGGAGTGGGTGAACTTTTTGTAATGTAATTCCAAATTTTTCGTCCATGTCTATATCCTCGGGACTTGATCCATGAGCATGTTTCCAATTAAAAGAATGAAGAAGCGTTGCTAACATTAGATGCACCATCCTATACGCGAGTGGCATGCCGGGGCACATCCTTCTTCCTGCTCCAAACGTTATTAGCTCGAAACTTCTGCCTTTGTAATCGACTTCACTTTCCAGAAACCTTTCGGGTAAAAATGAATGAGCATTTGGCCATACGTTTGAATCGTGACCAATGGACCACATATTGACCCATATTTGTGCATTCTTGGGTACCAAGAATCCACAAAGTTGTACATCCTTTTCGGTTTGACGAGGTACTAAGAACGGACCGGGTGGGTGCAACCTGAAAGTTTCTTTCACCACTGCTTGAATATATAGTAACTTTGAGACGTCAAATTCTTGAATCACTGACTTGTTCTTTCCAATTATTTGGTCTAGTTCGTATTGCGCTTTTAACATTTTTTCTGGGTTGCGCAGAAGTTCTGTCATTGTCCATTCTAATATCGCAGATGTTGTATCTATTCCCGCTACGAATAGATCCTAAATACCGAGTAAACACCAAAAACAATTTTAATTTGACAATCTTAATTATACCAAGTGAAAATGTCATTTATATTGAGTTAAAGTCAGGACAATTTTTGGCTCTATTGTTGCATGTTATAGGTTCATTCCAAGCTCAGGCCAATGTAGTAATTGCTATTAGTCGTTTGGATTTTGGTTTGAAATCGGAAAATAAAATTACAGTGGGATCATTATTCATTACGGGTCAGTCTGGGTCGTTTTCAAGTTTATTCATATCAAGACACAAGAGCCGATGTGGGCCGACTTGACACTACCCAGAGTAGAGCTGGCATCCTGGGCCGGCCCATCTCGGCCCGGCCTGGAGGAGTAGGCACGAGCCTGACCCAAAAGATGGGTTGTGCCATCAATTTTAAGAAAAGTCCATGCCTAGGCACGATTTGGCACGAGGCACAACCCTAAACCAAAAAAATGAAAAAAAAAAAAGCAGAAAATTTGGTTAGGCCCAACCTAGGCATGACAGGCTGACTTGACCGGCCCGACCAGGGGTCTGTGCCTAGCCTGTGCTTCGGTTGGGAGACAGAGGTCGGGCCGGGACCCAAGCACGACACGTCGGGCCGGGACCCAAGCACGACACGTCGGGCTTGGACCGTGCTGGGATGGAGAGAGAACTTGCCGGCCCGGCATGAATGAGATGCCAGGTGTAAACCAAAGATTGTCCAAGTCTATGTAATACGGAGTATGATACTCGTAGTTGGGTTTCAACTTTCAATCATCACCTAAGACTTAAGCAAGGGTTATGATTGAAGCCTAACTATTATACCCATATTTAATACTCCGTAGTTGGACTTTAATCATTACGTTAAGGTTTTGGTTGGGACTTGACACAATTCATTTTGAGCAGAGAGTTGATTGTAGGTAAAATACTAAAAATATTTACTTGAAGAACAATAAGGCTTACCACGAGCATATGTCTAACATCATCAAGGCTCAATTCATTTTCTTCAACCAACTTAAGTAGAGTACCAAGGACATCATCCTTTACACTTACACCATCCCTCAATCTTTCATCAATAATCCTGTCGAAAACTCTGAGCATCTTTTCAAAATAAATCGAAGTTTCTCTAAACACTCCTTGCAAATCAAAGTGTCTAACCAACGGGAAAAAATCCGAAACATTCGGCTTTCCAGCCAATTCCAAAATATTCCAAACAATGTCCTTAAACTCTTGCGAATCCGAGGAATCATAACTATCAAGATCCATCGAGAAAATCGTGTTGGACAACAAATTCAAAACCGTAGTAAACACCACCTTTCCTATGTTAACAACCTCACCTTTCTCACTGCAATGTCGTACGTGCTCAACTAGCTCACCTACTTTCCTCTGCCTTAAACCCTGGCTTGAATCGAGTCGTTGGGTCGTGAAGAATTGAGCCACCATGATTTTCCTAAGGTCACGCCATTTCGGGCACACGGGTAGAAAGATTGCGGAATGTTTATGATGGTTTAATGCCCTTATGGCATCCGGGAATGCCCTACCAGAAAATGTTAAGTCATGTTTAAGGAACATTTCTTTGGCTACTTCAGGGGATGATATTACTATAGTCGTCTTAGTCCCTAACTTAAGAGACATTATGGGACCATGCTTTCTTGAGAGCTCAGTGACAGAACGATGTGGTCTATCACCGAGCTGGTGTATGTTGCCTATGATAGGCCATGGTTTAGGTCCCGGGGGAAGTTTTGATGTGGTCGATTTTTGAGAAAATTTGATTATGGAAAGAATAACAAAGAATATAGGGATGATAAGTAGAGATAATAAGGTGTAAGGTTCCATTATTGTTGTACAAGAAGCTTTATCAATCAAGTTTCACATGCATATACTTCCTACCATGCAATTCAGTTATACGATAGCCTTTATATAGTGTTCATCCTCGTGTCTGAGTCATTTATTTATCTCTAATTAAATTTTATACAAATAATATAAAAGGATAAGTAATTATATATGTTACTCAAAATTAAAGTAAACAAATAATTTGGATCGAGCAAGTTTGCGTTTAGGCATATTAATTACCCAAATTTTGCACGAAACTGTATCTGGATCTTTTCCTCAGGATCGAAAATATTGTGATCCATATCCTGTCCGTAGGATCTACACAGGATCCGAGATCCATTATCATCCCTACTAACACGACACAGAAGCTAAGGGACTTGTGGTTTAGGGAGCTTAAGTGAAATCGGCCTTACACATTTGTACATGCTGCTAAGTTAATACTGATGAAGATTCATAGTACTATAATTAAGTGGCAGCGTAAGTGTTTGTGCCCACACAAATATTGGGCACATATGTTATCAGAAATCCAATCATGTTAGTCTTTGTTTAGGTACTGTATGTACTGGAAAACTGAAGGTGTTAGATAAGTGTGTGATTCACCTTACCTTATTCCATATGGCTAGCATTAACTGTGCAAGGATATGGTTAGAACAACTACTCTGCTTTAAAACAAAAGCAAAATATCTGTTGTAAACCTTAAAACGGGCCAAATAGTAGCACGCACATGGTGTTAATAAAGACAAAACATTTGGTATGATCCCTAGACAACATGGCATGTGATTTAGTATTTATTTCACCGTCTTAAGAGTTACTGGATGACGGATGGATAGTGCCGTCACAAACAAGAATTTGTCTGATTAGAAATGTCATCAAGGGACCCGGCCGGTTTTATGACCCGGGAGTGGGCAGATACATGTCCGGATCTTGTGGATAGTGTCTTCCGACCTAGTGTTGTGAATGTTATTGTGTTCGCCTCTACGTTATACAAACTTTGAAAAAAAATTAAGTAGTGATTGAGCTTTACACCTTTCTCATTCCGACCCTTTTAATTCAATATCTAACTTATCTGTGTCCGATACATACATAAGGATATACCGTAAACCATTACATTCGGAGACCTTTGTTGGTGATTTAAGTGTTACCTACCCATTTAATAATAATTGGACATTGTGGAAGGATCAAATGGAAGCTCGTAACGTAATAATGTGAATCGGGAGTGTAGACTATACGCTCATATATAAACAATTATCAAGCTTACAGGATGAACGGGAAGAACTGGAGAAAGACCTTTGTATAGATCGATAATTTATATTGTGTCGATCAACAAAGGGTTTAAGCATTTGGACCGATCAGCAAGAACATCGAGTTAATAATTGTACAAGAAACATGGGCCAATCAGCAAAACATGTTTGGGCCCTTATTTATGATTATCTACTAGAAACTTGGGCTGATCGGCTAAGCATGGGCCGACAAGCTTTAACTCACGCACCTTTAAAACCAGAATATGCATATTTTTCATAAAACTAGTTTGAGAGACACTGAGATGATTGGATATATATTTCTAGATAGATTCGAGGAATATAGCTTGCGAAACTAATTGATACGATTATCTAACGAGGTAGGGGAATAGCTTGGAGTGGGTGAACTTTTTGTAATGTAATTCCAAATTTTTCGTCCATGTCTATATCCTCGGGACTTGATCCATGTGCATGTTTCCAATTAAAAGAATGAAGAAGCGTTGCTAACATTAGATGCACCATCCTATAAGCCAGTGGCATGCCGGGACACATCCTTCTTCCTGCTCCAAAAGTTATTAGCTCGAAACTTCTGCCTTTGTAATCGACTTCACTTTCCAGAAACCTTTCAGGTATAAATGAATGAGCATTTGGCCATACGCTTGAATCGTGACCAATGGACCACGTATTGACCCATATTTGTGTATTCTTGGGTATGAAATATCCACAAAGTTGTACATCCTTTTCGGTTTTATGGGGTACTAAGAATGGAGCTGGCGGGTGTAATCTGAAAGATTCTTTCACTACTGCTTGAATATATGGTAACTTTGAGATGTCGGATTCTTGAATCACAGACTTGTCCTTTCCAATTATTTGGTCGAGTTCGTACTGAGCATTTAACATTTTATCTGGGTTGCGCAATAGTTCTGTCATTGTCCATTCTAATGTCACAGAGGTTGTATCTGTTCCTGCTACAAACAGATCCTAAATATGGAGTAAACACCAAAAACAAATAAGAGATGTGATTTATGGGATAATTAAGATATACAAAGATAGTGATAATGCGAATCGAAAGTGTCCTCAACCAAACTAAGGTCGTTGTATGGTTTCAGTACGAGTTAGACCGGATCGTTATCAGGTCCAATCATTTCAGAAATGCGATTAGGCTATGCCTGGACGTGAGTTATTGTGTTAGGGCTAGGCTAGTGGACTGGGTTCGGACTTGCCGCATCAACCCTAAACAAGCCCTATATTGTAATGCGTCCGAGGTTTGAATCTTTTCATATATTTTAATGCGACTAAATATGATTTTTGTTCAAAAAAAAATGCTTGAAGAACAATAAAACTTACCATGAGCATATGTCTAACATCCTCAAGGCTCAATTCATTATCTTCAACCAACTTAAGTAGAGTACCAAGAACATCGTCCTTTACACTTACACCATCCCTCAATCTTTCTTCAATAATCCTGTCGAAAACTCGTAGCATCTTACCAAAATAAATCAAAGTATCTCTGAACACTCCTTGCAAATCAAAGTGCCTAACCAACGGGAAAAAATCCGAAACATTCGGCCTTGCACCTAATTCCAAAAGATGCGAAACAATGTCCTTAAACTCCATTGAATCCGAGGACTCGGCATAACTATCAAGATCGATAGAGAAAAACGTGTTTGACAACAAATTCAAAACGGTAGTAAACACGGCCTTTCCTATGCTAACAACCTCACCTTTCTCACTACAACGTCGTACGTGATCAACTAGCTCACCGACTTTCCTCTGCCTCAAACCCTGGCTTGAGTCGAGTCGTTGGTTCGTGAATAATTGAACCACCATGATTTTCCTTAGGACACGCCATTTCGTACCCACGGGTAGCCAGGCCATGGAATGTTCATGATGGTTGAATGCCCTAGCCACGTCCGGGAATGCTCTACCAGAAAATGTTAAGTCGTGTTTAAGGAACATTTCTTTGGCTATTTCGGGGGATGATATTACTATAGTCGTCTTAGTCCCTAACTTGAGGGACATTATGGGACCATGCTTTTTTGAGAGCTCTGTGACAGAACGATGTGGTTTGTCGCCGAGCTGGTGTATGTTGCCTATGATAGGCCATGGTTTAGGTCCCGGAGGAAGTTCTGATGTGGTCGATTTTTGAGAAATTTTGATTATGAAAAGGATAACGAAGATAATAGGGATGATAACTAGAGATAATAAGGTGTAAGGTTCCATTGTTGTACAAGGTCTATCAATAAAGTTTTACATATACGGAGTATATGTACTAGCTGTCGGCAAAAGTGCAGAACTCTGTTGTTCATGCTGCATAGCTAATAGATAATACGAGTACTCCATCCGTCACAGTGAATATAAAAGACAAACAAATGAATAAAACGGAATGAAAAGTGTCATAAGTGCGAGTGTCGGTGGCCACACAAATATTAGGCCGACGTTCTATCAATAATCCAATCACGATAGAGAACTGTAAGTAGGGCTTTGCTCAATGTATTATTTCATATATGGCCAAGCCAGCATTAGCATGTGTACCAGTGTAAGGATATGGTTAGATTGTCAGAAGTGTCATCAAGGGACCTGGTCCCGGGTGTGGGCGGATATATGTCCCGATCCTGCCGATAGTCTTTCGACCTTGTGTCGACGTGTCCGCCTCTAGTTATATAAACTTTCAAAAAAAATGAACCAGTGAGCTTTACACGTTCATTATTCCGACCCTTTTAATTCGATCTATGGCTTATTTATGCCCGATACTTACATAAGGATATATCATATACCGTTACATTCGGACACTTTTTATAAGCCAAAATATACATATTTTACATAGAAAAGACAAGTATCGACCTTTCGACAGCCCCATAGCTTGTAAAACTAATTGAGGAGATCATTTAATGAGGGGAATGGCTTGAAGTGGATGAACTTTTTGTATTGTAATTCCAAATTTTTCTTCCATATCTATATCTTCTCGACTTGATCCATGAGCTTGTTTCCAGTTAAAAGAATGAAGAAGAGTTGCTAACATTAGATGCAACATCCTATGTGCCAGTGGTATGCCGGGACACACCCTCCTGCCCGCTCCGAATGGAATCAACTCGAAACACTTGCCCTTAAAATCGACATCAATATCCAAAAACCTTTCGGGAATAAATGAATCAACATTTGACCATACGCGTGAATCTCGACCAATGGACCATAGATTGACCCATATTTGTGCATTCTTGGGTACGAAAAAGCCACAATATTGAACATCCTTTTCGGCTTTATGGGGCACTAAGAATGGACCCGGTGGGTGTAGCCTTAGAGTTTCCTTCACCACAGCTTGAATATACGGTAACTTCGAGATGTCAGATTCTTGAATTGTTGCATCCTTGCCAATTATTTGGTTGAGCTCATCTTGAGCTTTTGCCATTTTCTCTGGGTTGCGTAGTAGTTGTGTCATTGCCCATTCTAATGTGCCAGAGGTTGAGTCCGTTCCCCCTATAAATAGATCCTAATAAACGCAAAAACATACGACGTATATGAGAAGTAATGCAACGACTAATTAGCTGTACTACACGAATAGTGATAATACGGTCATTTCGGGCTAGTCATTATAGGTTACTGAGAATAAGGAAGACTTACTACAAGCAGATGTCTCACATCTTCAAGGATCAACTCATTATCTTCAACCAGCTTAAGTAGAGTACAAAGAACATCATCTGTTATTTTGATTGCACCACTCAATCTTTCCTCAATAATCCTATCGAAAACTTGAAGCATCTTGTCAATATGCTCCGAAGTCTTCTTCCGCAGACCCTGCAAATCCAAGTGCCTAAGAAACGGGAATAAATCCGATACATTTGGCTTAGCACTTAATTCTAACAGACCCCAAATATTGTCCTTAAACTCTTGCAAATCCGAGGAAGAATTATCATAGCTTCCTAGATCGAGCGAGAAAAGTGTATTAGACATCAAATTCAAAGTGGTATTAAACGCAGCCTTGCCTATACTAACAGCTTCACCTTTCTCACAACAATTTCGTACATGATCAACTAGCTCACCAATTTTCCTCTGCCTTAAACCCCAGCTCAAATCGAGACGGTGGTTCATGAATAACTCAACCGTCGCGATTTTCCTAAAGTCACGCCATTTCGAGCACACGGGTAGCCAGGCTATGGAATGTTTATGATGGTTGGATGCCCTAACCGCATCCGGCAATGCTCTACTAGAAAATGCCAAGTCATGTTTAAGGAACATTTCTTTGGCTGCTTCGGGGGATGATATTACTATAGTGGTCATAGTCCCTAACTTGAGGGACATTACAGGACCATGCCTTTTTGACAGCTCGGCGACAGAACGATGTGGTTTATCTCCGAGCTGGTGTATGTTGCCTATGATTGGCCATGGTTTAGGCCCCGGGGGAAGTTTAGATTTGTGACGGATTTTGGTTAATGCTAGGATGAAGAGGATGACGACCGGGGTAAGAAGTAGAGATAAGGTGTAGTGCTCCATTGATGAGCAAGCTCTATATATTTAACTAAGTTTCATACCATGAAATTCATATCCACAAATCACAATAGCCCTTATATACCATTTCTCAATAATACAACCCCCAGTTAGGCAAGTGCCCAATAGTGACATAAATGAGACTTGTGGTTCAAGTAGCTCACATGCAATCAACCAAACTCTGCTAGTCTATTCTTCATATTTGTACACATTACTCATGGAAAGTATGCTACAGTACATCTTTGTGGAATTGGCAGGGGTACAAGAAAATCAAACCAGATATTCCTTATAAAACAATACTATAAGAAAATTAAACCAAATATTCTGTATAAAACAAAACTATTAAGAAAAATAATCACTGTTAACATGTGTAAAACACCTGGTCGGCTGACGATCCAGATTTGCTTAAAGTCATCGCGGGCCCACAGTTTATTGACTCGGGTGCAGGTGGGTATGTGTCGGACTACTTTATCGATATTGTAATTCCTACCCTTTTATTTCACACACAAAAAAAGAATATGTCAATCTTAGCTTGTGCGTTAGTTACTCCAACTCTTCTAATTTTAGCGTGTATATGTGCCAGCACTTCACGTGTAACACTCGGACACCTTTTAAGCCCAAATATGTGCACGATCAATGAAAATAGCGTTGAGTAGTGCGTTGTACCTCACTTTGACATCAATCCGAGCAACATAGCTTGTAAAGTGAATTGATATCATCTAATAAGAGGAATAGCTTGAAGCGGCTGAACTTTTTGTAATGTAACTCCAAATTTTTCGTCCATGTCTATATCTTCTGGACTTGATCCATGTGCTTGTTTCCAATTAAAAGAATGAAGAAGAGTTGCTAACATTAGATGCACCATCCGGTGAGCCAGCGGCATGCCTGGACACATCCTTCTTCCTGCTCCAAATGGTATAAGCTCGAAACTTCTGCCCTTAATATCGACTTCACTATCCAAAAACCTTTCGGGAATAAATGAATGAGCATTCGGCCATACACTTGAATCCCGACCAATGGACCATACGTTGACCCATATTTGTGCATTCTTGGGTACAAAATACCCACAAAGTTGTACATCATTCTCGGCTTTATGGGGTACTAAGAATGGAACCGGTGGGTGTAACCTGAATGTTTCTTTCACCAGTGCTTGAATATATGGTAACTTTGAGATGTCATATTCTTGAATTGCTGTGTCATTCCTGCCAATTATTTGGTCTAATTCATCTTGGGCTTTCGCCATTTTTTCTGGGTTGCGCAGTAATTCCGTCATCGCCCATTCCAATGTGCCGGAGGTCGTGTCTGTTCCAGCAACAAATAGATCCTAAGACAAACCAAGAGTAATCATGAGAAGTGGTGCAAGTAATTGGGAAATTAGTGTACTGATAATCTAATGATATATAGATAGATAGGAGAGTATCCACTGCCAATATTTGCCACATAAATGCATCAAAACTACTCCATGATGCTCAAATTCTGAAATCAATGGCCACACTCAACTGTGATAGCTGCTATTATATCTAGAAAACATGTGATTCGGCTTCGTGTGAAGTCATCTTCAGGCATACTGTTATCGGGTAAGGTTCATCTTCGTTATGGGTCATTTCTGTGAAGGGCTAAATTGTTCTTTATGAATCAATCAGTCATTTCAGGTCCTCTAGAGTCATCTCGAATCCCTTCGAATTGACTCTTTCTCAGGCCAGGCTATAGCCTACTTCGAGCTCTAGTAAACTTTCAGGCAGTACTATCGTGCCCAAATCGGGTTTGGTTGGGACAATTCAGGTCGGATCATCTGACTCGTTAAGTTTATTAGAAACTACTTCAGCCCATGTTAGGAAAGGGACAAGACATTGCAATCTTGTCAATCTATGACATCACTCATGATAATAACATATACCTGCAGTGAGTCATTATCTGAATTCTATCATATTTGAAAGACAAAATGCTGAGTTTTTAGGTTCATTTAATAAGGAAACTAAAAAGCGACCTTAAAATGTAGGCGACTTATTTAAGATGGCATCCGTTTTAATCTTGTAAGAGAGACGGTTAACCATATGTTTGCCACATTAACCATATGAGTTATTATTTGATCGGTTAACTTAAGAGAGACAGACTGACGCTGATAAATGTTTGGTTGAAAAACAGGAAGCCTTACCATAAGCATATGTCTGACATCTTCAAGACTCAACTCATTATCTTCAACCAGCTTAAGTAGAGTACCAAGAACATCATCCTTTACGATACCATCCCTCAATCTTTTCTCAATAATCCTGTCGAAAATTCCGACCATCTGATTAAAATAAACCAAAGTCTTTTTCTGCACTCCCTGTATATCAAAGTGCCTAAACAACGGGAAAAAATCCGAAACATTCGGCTTTGCACCCAATTCCATCATAGCCCAAACGATGTCCTTAAACTCTTGCAAATCCGATGAATCATGGCTTCCTAGATCAACCGAGAAGAACGAGTTGGACAACAAATTCAACGTGGTGGTAAAGACCGCCTTGCCTATACTAACGACCTGGCCTTTCTCACAACAATGTCGTACGTAATCAACCAACTCACCTACTTTCCTCTGCCTTAAACCCTGGCTTAAGTCAAGGCGATGGTTTGTAAACAGTTGAACCACCGCGATTTTCCTAAGGTCACGCCATTTCGGGCCTACAGGGAGCCAAACCATTGAATGTTTTTCATGGTTTGCTACCCTAGCCGCATCCGGAAAGGCTCTACCAGAAAATGTTAAGTCATGCTTAAGGAACATTTCTTTGGCTACTTCAGGGGATGATATTACTACGGTAGTCACAGTCCCTAACTTCAGAGAGATTATAGGACCATACTTTTTTGACAACTCAGAGACAGAACGATGTGGTTTATCTCCTAACTGGTGTATGTTGCCTATGATAGGCCATCGTTTAGGTCCCGGAGGAAGATTCAATGTTGTAGGTTTTTGAGAAATTTTGACTACGAAAAGGACAACGAAGAATAAGGGGATGATACCTAAAGATAAGGTGAAAGCATCCATTGATGTAAAAACTTTTATCAAACAAGTTCATAAAGTCTAGATCCATAGTAATGCTAATATAGTCCAAAGGATAAGCGTCTCAAAGTTGAGCACAAATGCTTAAAAATCCAGCATGCATGTTGAAATACATTAAACAATTTAGCTAAACGCGTCAAGTTGTGGTACTACATATTATTCAATCTATATTCACATGGGAAAGTGTATGTGTCCTTATTTTGACCATATAAAATCAGGATCAGATGCAAAAATATTCAAAGAAATACCCCAGACAGATATGAACAAAGATTTCGTTGTCTCCGTTTCTTGTCCATTTCCTTTCACACGTCGATCTACTATTAATATCCATCAACTATCTCATCAAACACTTACCATTAGATCGTTTCATAACAGAAAATGGATCATTCAAGGGAAATGGAGCGTGTTCGGTTGCCACTGGGCTAAGGGTCGGTAATCTATGATTACTACTAAAAGTCAAATATGCAAAAAAGGAGGATTTCTTAATTGATTATTGATGCTAATCATGTTGTTATCCATTAGTCTATGATATTAAAGTTAAAACCATATTTGATCATAGTGAACCTACAGTACATAACTCAGATTTGAACTCAATCCATCTCTTATTTCAGCAATCAAAAATCATGGAAGACAGTATGAAACAAAGCAGTTACTTGCCTGATTGTTGGATCATCTAATGTGGTACTTTGCTCAAAATCTCACCCTTTTGACATCAACTTCACTGTCCATAAAACTTTCCAGCGAAAATAAATGCGCATTCGGCCACACGGTCAAATCTCGTCCGATTGCCCACAAATTAACTATTTGTGCAAACATGGGGACAAGATAGCCGATTAGTAACAGGTGGGTGTAACCTGGATCAGAAGCTACTTCACAGTTCACACATGTAGATAGCTTAGCGAGTCTGCGATCAGAAGCTACTTCACACTAAAGCAATGATGTTATTGCTGTTATGATAGCTCAGACTTCTCTGAACGGAATCAAACTAAACTGAAACGAGTTGAAAATAAGCCGAAAAGAAGGGAAAAATTAACAATAATCGCATTGTAAAAAGTAGACGAATCACGAAAATGCATTCTACTTGCAGCCTTACAGGTAGCATTAGATACTGTATGATTGACAACATCATAAACTCGACTCATTTGTCTCATTATCCATCACAAACTTGAGTAGAGCATCCATTACATCATCTAAACTTAGACATTTGTACTCAATCAACGTCAAAATTCATGCGCATTTCAACAAACAGGTGATGTGCAATACTCCGTATACAACATTACAGATGAATAAAGACAATATTGAGAGCCAAAACTCGGAAATTGAAGCAATTAACAAATGCATTCAGAAGTGAGAACAAAGATATAGATTGACGAGTCGCCATGAACTTAAAATACGAGTTAGACTCGTTTTTCTGGGTTTGGAATCGACAAAACTGATACACCTGTTTTGAAATTGGGAACCATGTACTCCGATGTTCTTAAAAAAGGAGTCGGAAATTTAGGTCAAAAGTCGAAAACTTTACAACAAAATTCGAAACCTTTATTAAAATGCGATCAACAATTCAACATCATAAGATGTACGAGTGAGAAACAAATTATCGAATGAAGGGAATAGCTTGGAGTGGTTGAACCTTTTGTAGTGTAATTCCAAATTTTTCTTCCATATCTATTTCTTCGGGATTTAACCCGTCAGCGTGTGTCCAATTAAATGAATGGACAAGTGTGGCTAACACTAGATGCGCCATCCTATAACCCAATATCATGCCGGGACACATTCTTCTTCCGGCTCCAAATGGCATCAGCTCGAAACTTCTTCCTTTGAAATCAACCTCGCTTTCCAAAAATCTTTCGGGCAAAAATGAAAGAGCATTCGGCCATACGCTTGAATCCCGACCAATGGACCATACGTTCACCCATATATGTGCATCCTTGGGTACAAGATACCCGCAAAGTTGTACATCCTTTTCGGCTTTACGTGGTACTAAGAAGGGAGCTGGTGGGTGTAGCCTGAATGTTTCTTTCACCACTGCTTCAATGTAGGGTAACTTTGAGATGTCGGATTCTTGAATCCCTGCATTGTTGTTCTTGCCAATGATTTGACCTAGTTCGACTTGAGCTTTTAACATTTTTTCTGGGTTGCGCAATAATTCTGTCATTGTCCATTCTATCGTACTGGACGTTGTGTCCGTCCCGGCTACAAATAAATCCTATTAAATGCCAAACAAAAAAGGTTACGTTGATGATCACATAGTCACACCTGTTAGAAAATGTAATGCGTCATTCGTTTTGGGGCAAGTCCTCCCAGAATAAAAAGTCAACTATAGGTCAGATCATTTTTGGATGGTCTACTAATTAAAAAGTCAATTTAGACCGAGTTCGTCCTAATGGTTTGTAGGTCGATTAAGTTGTGTTGAAAATGAAAACTTCTAAAATTGGCTAATGAAATGTTTATTACTATTACTTAGAAGAATAGTGTAAGACTTACTATAAGCAGATGTCTAACATCTTGAAGGCTCAACTCATTATCTTCAACCAACTTAAGTAGAGTACCAAGGACATCATCTCTTATTTTGACTGCACCACTCAATCTTTTCTCAATAATCCCATCGAAAACTGCGAGCATCTTCTCAAAATAAACCGAAGTCTTTTTAAAAACGCCTTGCAAGTCCAAGTTCCTAACCAACGGAAAAAAATCCGTAGCATTAGGCTTTGCACCCAATTCCAACAAAGTCCAAACAACGTCCTTAAACTCTTCCAAATTCGAAGAATCATAACTATCAAGATCGATGGAGAAAAACGTGTTAGACAACAAATTCAACGTGGTAGTAAACGCGGCCTTGCCTATGTTAACAACCTGACCTTCCTCACAACAACGTCGTATGTGATCAACTAGCTCACCCACTTTCCTCTGCCTTAAACCCTGGCTTGAGTCGAGTCGTTGGTTGGTGAACACTTGAACCACCGCGATTTTTCTAAAGGCACGCCATTTTGGGCATACGGGGAGACAAACCATTGAGTGTTCATAATGGTTGGCAGCCCCAGCCGCGTCCAAGACGGCTCTATTAGAAAATGTTATGTCGTGTTTAAGGAACATTTCTTTGGCTACGTCAGGGGATGATATTACTACGGTGGTCATAGTCCCTAACTTGAGAGAGATTAGAGGGCCGTACTTTTTTGAGAGCTCAGCGACAGAACAATGTGGTTTGTCGCCGAGTTGGTGTATGTTTCCTATGATAGGCCACGGTTTAGGCCCCGGTGGAAGTTTGGATAATATTGTTGATTTTCGAGAGATTCTGAGGACGAAGAGAAGGACGATAATGGAGATTATAGGGATGAGAACTAGAGATAAGGTGTAAGGTTCCTTACACAAATTCAATAAAGTCTAGTTGGATAATAATGGTAATAATATAGTTAGTGTATCACTTGAACTTGAGCACGATAGCTTAGAAGATCGATGGAGTATAATTGAACGTGCCAACAAATTAGTTTTAGTTTTACTTTACGAAATTGAACTTGCTTGTTTCATAAAAGTTTTTATACATCAATGGATACTTTCACCTTATATCTAGTAGCTATAATCCTCCCCTTGTTATTCATTGTCGTTTTCGTACTCAAAATCATTCAAAAAACTACAACATCCAATAACCTTCCTCCGGGGCCTAGACAATGGCCTATCATAAGCAACATACACCAGTTAATTAGGCGACAAACCACGTCGTTCTGTCTCTGAGCTCTCAAAAAAGTATGGTCCTATAATGTCTCTTAGGTTAGGGAGTGTGACGACCATAGTAATATCATCCCCTGAAGTAGCCAAAGAAATGTTCCTTAAGCACGACTTAACGTGTTCTGGGAGAGCACTTCTGGACGTGGCCAGGGTAGCCGACCATGAAAAACATTCAATGATTTGGCTCCCTGCATGCCCGAAATGGCGTGACCTTAGGAAAATCGCGGTGGTTCAACTGTTTACAAACCAACGCCTCGATTTGATCCAGGATTTAAGGCAGAGGAAAGTAGGTGAGTTGGTTGATTACGTACGACATTGTTGTGAGAAAGGCCAGGTTGTTAGTATACGCAAGGCGGTGTTTACCACCACGTTAAATTTGTTGTCCAACACGTTGTTTTCAGTCGATCTAGGAAGCCATGATTATTCCTCGGATTCGCAAGAGTTTAAGGACATTTTCCGGGCTATTATGGAATTGGCTGGAAAGCCGAATGTTTCGGATTTTTTCCCGTGGGTTAGGCACTTTGATTTGCAAGGAGTGTTTAGAGAAACTTCGGTTTATTTTGAGAAGATGCTTCGAGTTTTTGACAGGATTATTGAAGAAAGATTGAGGGATGGTGTAAGTGTAAAGGATGATGTTCTTGGCACTCTACTTAAGTTGGTTGAAGATGATGATGAGTTGAGCCTTGAAGATGTTAGACATATGCTTATAGTAAGTTTCCTGTTTTTATATGAGTTAACGTTTTAATTTCTCGTGATAAATAATATCAATGTGATATACTTCGTACAAATTAATACGGGCACCATTTTTCATGATTACTCTTGGTTTATTTTAGGATCTATTTCTAGCAGGAATAGACTCGATCACTGCCACATTAGAATGGACAATGACGGAATTACTACGCAATCCAGAAAAAATGATAAAATCCCAAGCGGAACTAGACCAAATAATCGGCAAGAATGACACAACAATTCAAGAATCTGACATCTCAAAGTTACCATATATTCAAGCAGTGGTGAAAGAAACAATACCCACCGGATCCATTCTTATTACCCCATGAAGCTGAGAATGATGTACAACTTTGCGGGTATTTTGTACCCAAGAATGCAAAAATATGGGTCAACATATGGTCCATTGGTCGGGATTCAAGCGTATGGTCGAATGCTCGTTCATTTATTCCCGAAAGGTTTTTGGATAGTGAAGTCGATATTAAGGACAGATGTTTCGAGTTGATACCATTCGGATCGGAGCAGGAAGAAGGATGTGTCCAGGCATGCCGATGGCTCTCAGAACGGTGCATCTAATTTTAGCAACTCTTCTTCATTCTTTTAATTGGAAACATTCACATGGATCAAGTCCAGAAGATATAGACATGGACGAAAAATTTGGAGTTACATTACAAAAGGTTGAGCCGCTTCAAGCTATTCCTCTTATCAGATGATGATATGCATAAACCAGACAAATGTTTTAAAGGTGTCCAAGTGTTACACGTGAAGTGCGGGGGGCACGTAGACTGACATACATGATAAAATAAGAAGAGTTGGAGTAACTAACGCACAAGATTGACATGTTTTATTTTCCTACACATGTTAAACATTGATTATTTTTCTCATAGTTTTGTTTTATACAATTATACGGTATCAAAAAAAAATCTACCGTATTATTATTTTTAACTTCTTTTCTTTTCAGTTGAGTGAATTCTATTCTTCGACTCACTTCAAGTCAACTCATTTCATACTAGTTCAATTTATTTCACATCAATAGTTGAAAAGAACCTAACGAATCAGGCCCGTAAGAGTGTTGCCTAGTAGTTAAAACTTGTTGTCATCAGTCCAAGGGTCTCAGGTTGAAGCCCCTGCAAGCGCGAACTTGTGAAAGTTGTATGGCTTGAGACTGTGCCTTCTAGACTTCGAGTCTGTCACCCATGGGCGGTTTACTGCGCAAAGATAGCGGTTGCGGGTTCTCTCGTTCATCAAAAAAAACATAATGAATCAGTACCCCTATTTATGCCCTAATTGCCTTTGACACTGAAAAAATTACTCTACACCCATTTTCGGTCGTTTAGCGTATACGTACATAGTGATGGGAGAAGACAATGAGAAGGGAAAATCGCGGGCGATAGGAATCGATCTAGGAACAACGTACTCATGCGTCGCGGTATGGAGACGAGGAAAAGTTGAGGTCATTCCCAACGACCAGGGTAACCGAACCACGCCTTCTTGCGTTGCTTTCACCGAAGCACAACGTTTAGTTGGTGATGCCGCCAACAACCAAGCAAATCTCAATCCTTCCAATACCATTTTCGGTTCGCCTTTATTCCATTCCTTTTTTTATTTTACGTCGTATAGGTGAAAACCCTCGACGACATTTGGCAAACCCTGGCCTTGACCGGGCCGGGGTTTTAGGTTTACTTGTTTGTTGAACTAAAGTCTTTGTACTAGTCGTAAAGGGTATGTACTTTCTACTCGCTGCCCTAAACTTTAAAAGTAATTGGTTGACTTTTAATTTACCATATAAAAGTTCGTAAAAATGACACGGCAAATATACGTGATAGAACTTGCTAGTGGCTACCCAAAATTTTAATTCTAAATTCGCCCCTTTTGTCGTGACAAAATAGAATTCAGACGGGTTATTTTTAAGTGTAACAAAATGAATTTAAAACTGAATTGAAATGAAGCGAAAAGAAGTTGAAAATGTGAGGCCGTGTTCTTAGTCGTGTTCCATTTACCCGTTATCCATTTATATACTTCCTCCGTTCCAACGAATTGTATACATTTGGTTAAATATGATGAATTTTCAATATAACTTCTAATATATAAGATAAAATATATTCATGTGGGATCTTCTTTAAATCGTTTAATTGAATACATTACGAATATCAAATTTTTATAACTTTTAGTAATACATAACGAAAGATATATACAAAAGAAAACGAGTATCGACATACTAATGGTTGGAACAGAGGGAGTATGAAAGAACTTATTTAGCCACGAATTTTGAAATGTTTTCGATTTTTGGGCTGTAAGTCGATAAAATTACGAGAGATATACTGATCATGATTCGGATCTATTGATCTAGTTCAAATCTTATTAGTAACATAATCGCTCTAGCGACTCAAAATTTAGACCTAGTACTCCTCGCATCGTTAGCTTAATATTTTGTCTGCAATTGATGATGACATAACAGATGCAAAGAGGCTGATAGGGAGGAAATTCAATGACGAAGCTTTACAAAACGACATAAAACTTTGGCCATTCAAGGTTAACTCGTCTTCTAACGACGACAAGAAGCCAATGATGGTGGTTAACTACAAGGGAGACGAGAAGGAATTTGCAGCCGAAGAAATATCAGCTATGATACTCGCCAAGATGAAGGAGATCGCAGAGGATTATCTCGGCACTGCTGTCAAAGATGCTGTCGTAACTGTTCCTGCTTATTTCAATAATCTGCAGCGTCAGGCAACCAAAGACGCTGGAATGATCGCTGGTCTTAACGTTATGCGCATCATTAATGAGCCTACTGCTGCTGCTATTGCCTACGGGTACGCCCAGAATGCTACTACTGTCAGCAAAAATGTGTTGGTTTTTGACCTTGGTGGCGGAACTTTTGATGTGTCTCTAGTCACTATCGTAAAGGGCTTATTTGAAGTGAAATCGGTGAATGGAAACACCCACCTTGGTGGCGTGGATTTTGACAGCAGAATGGTTACTCATTTTGCAGCTGAGTTTGAGAGAAAACACGGGAAAGACATGAGTGCAGACCCAAGGGCTATTGGGAGATTACGTGCTGCGTCTGAGAGGGCTAAGAGAGCATTATCTTCGACAGCCTCGTCCTTCATCAGTATCGACTGTCTCTATGAAGGGATTGATTTTACTTCGACCATAACTCGAGCCAAATTTGAGAAACTGAACCAGGATTTGTTCGAGGAGTGTATCCACCCTGTCGAAAAGTGTTTGACCGATGCTAAAATGGACAGGGCAGACATTCATGACATTGTTTTAGTCGGTGGGTCGACTAGGATCCCGAAAGTACAACAATTGTTGCAGATTTTTTTTGAAGGGAAACAGCTTTGCAAACAGATTAACCCTGATGAGGCCGTTGCCAGCGGAGCTGCCACGTATGCTGCTATACTCAGCGGAGTTGACAGCAAAGATTTCACCCTGGCCGATGTTACTCCTTTGTCATTAGGAATCAAGGAATTTAATGGAGATATGATCGTTGTGATTCCAAGAAACACTCCTATACCATGTAAAGGAAGGGAAGAAGTAACTACTGCTCATGACTTCCAGACTTCAATGGCATTCCGAGTGTTCGAGGGCGAGAGACCAATAGCTGAGGACAATAATCTTTTGAGTACTTACAATCTCGAAGGAATTCGAGCAGAGCCCAAAGGTTTAGCTGATGCAGACGTTTACTTTGATATTGATGCTGACGGTATCCTGACATGCTCAGCACGGGAGAAAGGCACTGAGAATCAGAGTGAAACAATTAGGATAACCGATCACAGTGGGAGGCTGCCAAAGAAGGAAGTCGAGAGAATGCTGAGGGATGCAGAGATGTACAGGGTTGAAGATGAGCAGTACCGACACAAGGTTAAAGCGATGAATGAATTGGATGCTTATGTTGAACATTTGGCGACAATGTTGAAACGTGCTGGCAAAAGGGTTGGTCGCAAAGACGAGAGGAAATTGGGTGATGAGATTGAGAAGACTAGACAATGGCGAGACTGGAATTTCATGCTTACTCAAGGTGTTAAGTTTGAAGATAAGTTGAAGGAAATCGAGAGTGTTTGCGAGCCTATCATTGCCAAGATGACTCGAGCTCAGAAAGATGGTGTCACTGTTCAGAAAATCGAGACAATCGAGATTGATTAGTACTGTATGTAGTGTGTTTGCTTGTATTAATTAGTTGTCTGACAATGAATGCTGGAAATGACTACACCCTGTTCTTTTCAGCTTATTTGCTTCAGTTCAGTTCAGCCTACTTCAGTCAAAAAACATACTTTTAATCATGATCGAAAGACATTCAAGGGCGAACCAAAGATGTAAATTGAGTTAGCTTTGAACTCTTGGGAGTGCTCTAACATGGAGACCGCCATCAATATGAAGTGTAAGCATAGTCCTGTAAGTAACCCTCCTCGTCTCGTCCCCTAACTTGAATCGAAAAAACTGAAGAAGAGCGATTGAAACTATCTTCATCTGCCTGTAAGCAAAGTCTTTCCCGAGACAAATCCTAGGCCCCGCCTGCCACATTATTCAATTCGATAAAACATATGTAAACCGAAACAAACCCAAGTCGGAAAAGAAAAGGGAAGACTTAGCTTACATGAAATGCAACGAATTTGAAAGGCGATTGTGGTTGGAAAACCCCATTATGATCAAGCCATCTCTCCGGCCGAAATTCCTCAGCATCATCTCCCCATATGTAAGGCATTCTACCCATTGCATACGCTATGTAATATACATCGTCTCCTTTCTTCACTCTGTTACCATCTGGCAGTACATCATCTTCCACCGCCGACCTTCCATCCTACATTAACAATACACTGACTATAAGAAAGGCGAGGAGACCAGAATGCTGTTTGAAGCTGTCAAAACTCGATACTTACCACAGGAACTCCAGGATAAAGCCTCAGGGTCTCAGTAAGAGCAGCATGAAGATAATGCATCTTGTCTAGTGCTTCATCAGTGACTAGATCAACGAGACTGTCGACAGTAACGACTGTTTCTAACCCTGATGTTGATATAACATTATCCCTCACTTCCTGAACAATCTTTTCCTGAATCAACGGGTTTCGACAAAGCATGTAGATAAACCATGAGATAGTATTTGCAGTACTGTCTTTTCCTGCAATCATGAAGTTCAGTATAATGTCCCTCAGATATTTATCCGTCATCTGTTCAGGATCGACCCTGCTGAGTTCCAGAAACCTAGACAGTATATCCTCCTTCACATCCTGCAAAAAAAAATACAACCATAATTCAGAGATATCGGAGGCTGCCAGGATTCTAAATTGCGAAATTTGGTCACGCTGGCCCTGATACCATGTTAGTGTGTTGAGCTGCTAGGTGTTTGCGCTTGGCGGTGATGACTCCATTAACGAATTGATTGACGATTTTGATGTTTTTGTTCAGAGAGGATTCGGACCCGATGTTGAGAGCTCTCTTGATCTTCCAAGTTGGATCAACATATCTCCAGTATACCAATGCATTTGCATCATCAAATGCCTTCATGAATTCAATCCCTTCCTTGCTTGATCCTTCAAGGCAGTTTAACTCAACCCCAAATCCGACTTTGAATATCGAATCCAATGTACATCTCATCATCATGTCCTGAACAAATCAACCACATTCCGAATCACTTATTTTAAGATTTTGGGATTTCAGCTACTCTACGTACTCTGTTTTTTCAATAGTTTTGAATCTCTCAAGCAAAAAGTCAATAATAGTAATCATTGAGTGAGACAGTGTCACGGTGGGAATATTTATAATTAGACAATTTCTACCTAGCTACCTTCCCCTCTAATACACGATTAAAATAACAATTAATTTGTCCATTTGCATTGACATTTGTGCAAGATAAAGAAATAAGCTACCTAATCAACTCTTATTATCGAAGATATTTTAGTTCAGTGGTTAGAAATAGGTGTTCTGGGACAGTAGGTCACAGGTTTGAATCTCTCTTCCTCTATATTGTAATGCGACTATGAGCGCTCTTCGTTGAACCAAAAAAAACTAAAAAAACTCGAGGGTATTTCGTATTTCAGCTAGTTTTGTTGAACAGAACGTCAATGACTTTGAGTTTGAGGTAACAAGTTCGAATCCTGTGAGTAAAAGAACAGAGCAATTGAATCAGAAGGTACTTACATGGATGTCAAAAACAACATTACTCTGCGAAAACTCAGAAATAATCCCAACCAATTTCACAGCATTCTTCCTAAAAACAACACAGCTGAAATCACTCAACACCCTGTTCGAAAACTCGAAGCTCGAAAGCTTCCTCTGTTGCTTCCATTTACTCCCATCAACAGCAAAAATCCCTTCACCAAACAAATCCAGCAGTATATCGATATTATACTTCCCCTTCGCGTACTTCTCAAACCTCGTCTTCAAAATATGCTCCACATTTCGAACATCTGTGGTGTAGAATTCGCTTTGATCCGGTGCTAGAAGACGGAACGTGGGGTGTTTTCGAGCTGTTTCAGTTTGGTGGTCGTAGAGTGTGGTGAAGTAGAATAGTTGGTGGAAGACGGTTCCGTCTACGTGTGGGTAGTTTGAGGTTCGGATTGATTTTCCGGTGTAGATCTTTATGAAGAGAGCTAGAACGAGGACGAAGATGGATAGAATTGCGGTTGTTGTTACAGTGAAGAAGAGTGTGAAGAGATCCATGCTATGTTAGTTGATGAAGATGAATTAGAGAGAATGTTAAGTCAATGAAATGGGATGCAATGCATATCTGAAAGAAGGTAAGATATGAAGGTGATGGAGGTGCAATTAAACAATGAGTGTTGGTCAAGTTGATTGATTCAAGTTTCAATTAAAAATGATATGTTAGTCAAGTAGACAATCTTTTGGACTTTTAGTAACAACACGTTAATTCTTGTTTGTAATGAAACTATCTGTCATAAACGTGTGAATATTAACTTGTAACGATATTTGATGAAATTGGTAGCAAATTAAGTTGTTCGATCTTAATAGATCTTGAGATTCGTTCGCTATTGATGAGTTATAGGTCTCATTCGTCAAATATCTCATTGTTTTGTGTGAGTGAGTGATTTTTTTTGGTTCGTTTACAAAGCCATGCAAAACAAATATCGTTACAAAAATCATTTCCGCTGTTAATTCGTATGATAAGCGGTATCAGAGCTTATACGTATGCTAACCGCTCTATATTATTTGATCCGTTATTCACAAGGAAGACTTACTCTTTATAAATATTGGGTAAGACGATTTGAAACGTGAAACGTTCCAGTTCCATAAAAGTACAATTAGTTTATTATGATAAAAGTACTTCCTCCGTTCCAATGAATTGTTTGTCTATTTCATATCGGGCGTCTCAATGAATTGTTTGTCTTTCTATTTTAGGAATGTTTTTTATATGCAATTTGATATTCTCATGACTCATGTCACTCCCTCATTGGTTCCCTTAACCTTGATGCCAAAAGAAAAGGCAAACAATTCATTGGAACGGAGGGAGTATTTTCTAAGGGAATGTCTTTTTTTTTTTTAACGAAGATAATACCAATAACTATGAAGCTTTTCTCAAAATAATACGAATGACTTATATTCCCTCCGTTCTATTTGATTCCTTACTTTTGTTTTTTCACATTTGTGCATGCACGTTTTCTTTTGTTCATATTTTTAATTACATATTTCTAAAAAATTTAAAAATTTGATAATTATACTGTACTCGATTAGACAATCCCCCCACTTTATTATGAATAATAACCAACAAAAGTAAATAACCTATTGAAATGGAAGAAATATATAATTAGGCAGTAGTCTCAAACTCAAACTGGGCTTCCAAAATTTTTAAGATGCGGCTGATCTAAGGATAACTGGACTACTGGAGAATATAAGTACGGTAAAAGAGACCTTACCAACAATTACTTCTCCGAGTCTAAATTATCTTCCCTATTTTTTCCATCACTATTTATATTTATTTTCCTCCTCACACACACCTTACACAAACTAGGGTTTTCAAAAAAAAAAGAATGGGGATGAACAATGAAGATCATCTTCTACCGGCCGAGGGTAGCGAAAGTAAATACTATAACAGAATAATGGCGAAACTAAGAGGGTTTATCAACTCCGACGTGGTGCAGGGCCTGAAGGTCATTTTACTCTGTCTCTTGTTCTGTCTCTTGCTTTTGTTGGGTTTTTTCGGGCTATGCGCTGTACTGATGGCAGTACTTAGGCTGTTTATTTCGTCTATGGAGTATGTCGACCATTTACTTGATTACATTATTCCTCGCCCTAAAAATTGGGGTAATTTTGCTGATCGGAGACATAAGCTGATAGGCCGTGGGAATCTGTAGTCGTTATCTTAATTTGTTCTAAAGATGAACAAACGGTTTAGTTCGAATTAGTAGCGTCACTTTCGTTTATTGTTCTTGTTTTTGGTTTTTTTTTTTCTGTCTCGTGTTATATTGCTCCGTATTAATTATTTACGTTTTGGATTGGATTTTGATTTCATGGTTATCGACGTGGTTTAATTTCATGATAATTGTTGTTTGAATTTGTGTTTGATTAAGGTAGATATGGACTATGGAGTCTCTTCTCCTAATCTTTGTGAATTTTTGCGATGAATTATGATGGACAGACATCGTATTCAGTGAAAACGATTTTATTATTGGGAAGATTATGTTGTGGTGTAATATATCGTAATCATAATAGACATTATTGGCTAGCTGCCTCTAACTATAAATTGGGAAAATAACTATATTTCCACACTATTCGCCTAACACGGTAACACCTTACCAAAACTAGGGTTTTCAATATAACCCCAATAATCCTCCCAAAAAAAGAACCATAATACCGAAGATGTCTTGGTCTACTGGTTGTGATTAGGTACCGTGGACTATAGGTGTCAAGTTCGCGACTATAAGTGTGCACTTCGTTGAACAAAAAAACGTATTGAGATAAATGTGACGGTGTGAGATATATAACACTATTGAGAGTTCGGTTCAATTAAGGTCATGCTTATACGAGTACAATTTAGTTAAGTTATTCAATTTAGCTCAACCTCATTATGAACATAGGTTAAGTTTAACTTAATCCCTCTTACTTCAATGCATTGACACATCACGATAACACGACTCGAACCCAATACAGAGTTAACAAATTTGTGCTTAATCTGCAAAAATACGGAGATTACACAAATAAAATGCAACAAAATAAATTTTATTGAAATTGAAAGTTTTGGGTACAATAATCTTTGTTCGATCTACTGATTCAATTTGCACATAAACGGAACAAGATGTTGGCGGAGGGTCTTGATTTAAGACTTGGTTCTCCTATGACGGGTGTGGACGGTGTAGATCTTTCTCTTCACCGGACGTCGGTGGAAGAAGAATAGTCAGATGCCTTTCTTTCTTTTTTTTCTTGAAAGAGTATTGTGTAAAGAGAGTGGAAAGTGTTTTTGTAATTGTGAGGAAGTGTTTTTGTTTTCTTGTTTATGTAAAAATTAGTCTACAAATGAGACTAGACCATTGTATTTATGGAGGAAAAATTAGGTTAGTCTCCAACCTACTTGGTTGGACTTATATATTAGTCTATTTGTGAGGAAGACTTAAAGTCATTTAAAATGGGCTTTGTAAACTTCACTTTTGTATTTGGCTCACTTCAATAAAAGTTGACCCGATCTGAACGAAATCAGAGTTTATCTGATTAGACAAATTGTCAACATTTTGACTTTGACTTAATTCTTGTGAGACGGTATTTGACTTTGACTAAATTAATAGACATATTTTTACGTCTACAGTGGGTTGATACAAAATTTAGTTGGGTTGAGTTAGGGTTGAAGTCTTCGACATGAACTTAGCACGAGTATAATTTGATTTGGCAATTTGGATTAATTGATAAATGGGTCGATTCAAACAAGTTTAGTTGGGTGATAAAAAAAATTAAATGGGTCGAGTTTGTTGGGGTTGAGATAATCAACATGACGACATTCGACACGATTATATAAATGATGAGTCGGGTTTAGGCTAGCTTAGCAGGGTTCATTGTGCCAAAAACATATTATCCTTATTGACGAAATATTTCTCCTAATTCGATTCGGATCACAAAAATAAACCCGATTCCCACTAGAATAATAATAAAGTAAAAGAGACCTCGACGGTCTCATATATATATATATATAAATCGACAAGGTATTCAAAAACTATAGTTACCAATATCATTCTAACATAACGTACACCTTACAAAAAAATCGATGAAGATAGGGAGGAGTAATAAAGTTGATACTCTACCGATTACTGCGCCGAGTCGTGAAAGTAACAATAATAATGATAATGATAATAACGAGGGAATAATAATAATAATAATAATAATAATAATAATAATAATAATGAGGAGACTAAGAGGGTTTATGCAGCATGTATTATTCTATGGCAAGGCTCTCTTGTGGTGGTTGTGTCTATGCCTCTTGGCAATCGTTGGATTCCTTGTACTTACTGCACTAAGTTTTGGGTTCGGGGTTATGGTCGGCTGGGTTCTTGTTTATATACTACGACTAATTATACTTGCTTAGGATCGGATCTTCCGCCACCCAGAAATAAAGGTTAATTAATTAATTAAGATTAGTTAAACTAAGTTCGTTCTTCAAGATTTTATATTATATATACTCGTACTAAGTACATTGATCTTTTGTAATGTACTTGATTTTAGGATTTTTTTTTTCCGGTTGAATGTTTGATTAATGAATCTATTTACGTTATGAATATCGTACATTTCATATTCTAGGTTATCAATGTGGTTTCAAGATAATAAGGGTTTGATTGATGTATGTAGAATGAATTAGCATAGTCGTATATGCTTCTTTTTGTCAAGATATTATTGAATCCTATCTTGGTATTCAATGCAAATGCAAACTACAGTACATTATTGTGTATTGTCACATATTGCAATCATAATTAATGATATTAACGATTTTACCGAAGATGTCTTCGCCGAGTGGTTGAGACTAGGTACCGTGGACTATAGGTCTCAGGTTCGAATCCCCCCTTCCCTATATTGTAATGCGACTAAGCGCATGCTTTGTTGAACCAAAAAAAAATGATATTAACAATTTTTAATTTCTAATAACGAAGTATTTCTAGTACCGAGTACATAGGAACCTTCTCCATATTTCGATTTGGATCACAAAAATAAACCCGATTCTCACTAGAATAATACTCCCTCCGATCCGTAATTATATGTTCGTCCCCTTCTATATTAGACAAAAGGACGAACAATAGATACAAAGGGAGTAATAAAGTAAAAGAGACGACCTTCACTACCTCTAATTCTGAGTAGGTCGACTGAGGAACTGTCTTTCTTAAGCTTATTGAGAGACCATTACTAACCATAGTACCAAAGCTAATAAAAATAGGTACGTTTAACATAAAAGAATATACAAGTATAAAAGGGATATACTTATTATAAAATTAGGTACGAATAATAATAATACATAAGTAGTACTCACAAGTCGTCTCTCAATAACTTACGGAGAGGCCGTCCTCCCAAGATTTTGTGCTCTAATTCTCTACATATATATAAACTAGTATAGGCCCCGTGCATAAATGCACGGTATATATATAAAATTTACTTATGTAGCATACTAATTAAAGATTTTAAATTGGAGATATATATTAATGTTTACATTCCTCAATTTTGAGAAAATAATTTCAAATTGATAAGCAATCAAGGTAATGAGTAAAATTAATAAATGGACGTTTAGATGAAAATATTATATCTACAAAGTATATTTTTATTTATATTATTCTCATATTTCGAGACACTTAATTCCCTCATATATATATATATATTTTTTTTTCTAGCGTAAAACTAAAAATGGCGATACTATAAATTTACCATTTTTGATGATTTTCATTCATGTAATGGGGTTACCAATCTATTTTTTAAAGTACTATTTGTTTAAAATTCCATATTTAGAAATAATGCATTTTGGAGGAAATTTTTTGGAAAGTTGTTATTCTTTTAGTATATAGGGGATTGTAAAATCGACAAAAACTAGGGCTTTAAAAAAAACTATACACACACACATCATTCTCCTAACACCTTACAAAAACTAGGGTTTTATTTCTTTCAATACAACACCAATCCACAAAAAAAAAAGAAAAATCGAAGATAATAATGGTGAAGATAGGCGAGATTGATGATCAAGTCGATACTCCACCGCTTCGTGAAGTTGATACTCTACCGGTTCTTGCGAATCGTAATGAAAGTATACGTATGAATTGTATGTACCAAGTGATGGAACGCAACATGTATTAGGGTTTATCGTGGTTGGCTTGGGAATGTGCTTGTTTTCGTGTCTGTGGCTCTTGGCAGTCGTTGCAATTTGTGTACTAGCTTATATGGCAATGTGGGTTATTGTTTCTGTACTAATTAAAGTTGCTCCCTATCTTCCTGATATGCCATTGCCACCCAAAAGAGGTCAACACTAGGTATATTGTAATGTGACCAGGTCGCTCTTTGGAACTACTAATCGTTGTCTTGTAAGGGTGAATAAATGGGTTTGGATTATTAGTGATTGTTTTGTAATATACTTGATTTTAGTTTGTTTTTTTTTTTTGTCGAATTTTTGATTAATGAATCTATTTACGTTACGAATTTTATATTCAAGGTTATCAATGTGGTTTCAAGATAATGTGGGTTTGAATGCAACTAAGTACGTTTTTCAAGATTTTATATATTATACTAAGTACGGTGATCTTTTGTAATGTTCTTGATTTTAGGATTTTTCCGGTCGATTGTTTGATTAATGAATCTATTTACATTATGAATTTCATATTTCATATTCAAGCTAAGGTTATCTATGTGATTTCAAGATACTCCGTAATAAAGGTTTGAATTTGGGTTTGATTGATGTAGAATTAGCATAGTCATGCTTCTTTTTTTCTAGATATTATTGAATCCTATCATGGTATTCAATGCAAATGCAAACTATATTATGGTGTATTGCCACATATTTTAACCATAATAATATTAACGATTTTTCTAACGTGCGTAAACCCACGTTAATATGATAATTTAGCAAGATTCATGAAAGATATTATTACAATAAATAGAAATATTAACTCATATTTAATTATTTACCATATTAGACAATATCCATGTTAATTTAAAGTGTGTCCAGTGGGTTATGGGTACAAACGTACAATTATAAAATCCTTGACATTTTTTTGGTGCTATAAAAATCCATGATATTAAGGGGTCGTTTGGTTGTCCTCTTAAACGGTAAGTAAAACTTTCCATGAATTGATAAATTGGGATGTTGTTTGGTTACCCATTATGGAGTATTATCTTTACCAATACATTAGAAGAAACTCCCATTATATGTGGATTATGATTTTATTTAAGAGTAAACAAGAAATTATTCCCTTCAAAAATGCGTTAATTAAAATTTACTCCCTTATGATTTTTTTTAATATTTTACACCCAAAAAGATGCAAAACTTCAAAATTTACTTGCAAATCACTACTCCGACGAGTTAATCCGATGAGTTTGAATTATTTTGCTTGTTTTCTATTTTTTATACCGAAAGTGTCTCTCTTCTTCCTACCCTTCTTTCCCTCTTCCCTTATGCTCTCATTGATTGATGAATGAATGCTCGAGTTTTGGGTTTGGTGATTTTCGATTTGGGAATTTAGGGTTCTCCTGGAATTGAGACCGAAAGAGTTGGGAAAGTCGAAATGAGGATGAGGTGGGGTGGGGGAGGGGCGTACTATTAATGAAGGGTATTTCGGTTAGTAAAATCATAAACTCATCGGAATAGTGATTTGCAAGTAAATTTTGAAGTTTTGCATCTTTTTGGGTGTAAAATATTAAAAAAAATTCATAAGGGAGTAAATTTTAATACACACATTTTTTAAGGGAGTAATTTCTAATTTACTCTTTATTTAATCATAACAAAATTTTCATAAGTTTTTGACTTTAGCACTTTATTTTTTATTTAACCATCTCCTCGATCTCTAATGTAATTAAAAAATTGTACTCCGTATATTAGGATATTTAGGGGTAGTGGTTTGATCGGCCTCT
Source organism: Agrostemma githago (assembly GCA_958450325.1). NCBI lineage: Eukaryota > Viridiplantae > Streptophyta > Magnoliopsida > Caryophyllales > Caryophyllaceae > Agrostemma > Agrostemma githago. The sequence goes on along the minus strand of OY288241.1, from coordinate 77,878,485 downwards.
GGTGGCCAAATTTGGTTGTGTTGCGCTTGCGGCTACTATTCAGGTCTTAACCACCAGGCTAAAACATCTTTGCTGATATCTTGATACTTAATAAGAACGAAACAGTAATGTTCCCAATGTTGACTAATTTCATCATTTAATTTTCTGTATAAATTGTGTAATATTTGAGTCTTAACCGATATCATATTCGAGGATAGAATATTATTCTATAGAAATCAAGCAATTGAGTCAATGTTGGGCCATTAAAATTGGATCCCACAAATACACAAATAATATGGGTAACTAAAGTGGAGCTCCATCAAAGTCCTCCAACCAAACCACGGAAAATGAACCAAGTTTTATCGGGTCATAAAACCCGTGTCTAGCTTGCTCATGAATAGAGTATTGCTTCTTTCGTATTTATCATTTGTTTACGTTTAATTAAAATAATCTACATATGAGTAATTATTATGACTAACAATCACAAGTCTCAATTATCTACACGTAGAGTGGTACAAAACAGGTACAAAACAAAGTTTATCATTTAAAGGTACGAATAGAACATAGAGTGGTACTGAAGAGTGGTCTCTCAATAAGTTATCGAGAGACCGTCTCTCCCAAGATTTTGAGTAGAGATATAATTATATATTGCTAGTCAAACGTGTTAATAATCTTCTTTCTAAATTTATTTCTCTCAATATTAATCCGTTGTTTACCGACTTTTGTCAATTCGGCTCACTGATTTCATTATTTCAATTTATTATTTCAGCTTTATTAACTTAAGAAGTTAAGTTAATTTAATACTATCTCTTATTTAAAGGATCGTGTTTTTTCCTAACGAGTTTTACTCAATCCTAACAACATATTACGAATTTGTCCTTGTCATTTTTTCATTCTCAAAAGTGATGTCTGCTTTTTCTCTCTAAAAAAATCAACCTCTTTTTTTTCTTTCTTAATTTTCAAAGTTACATTCGAGATTCTTGGGTGCACTGAATACAAACCTTAAGACAATTCTTTAATCGATCGATCGATCAATCGATCAATCATCTAATATAAAAAAAAATCCATACATCCTAAAAAAATCTCTAAAATTAAAATCAATCATCAAACCCTAAAAAAATCCCCAAAATTAAAATCAATCACGAACCCTAATTGATGAACTTTACGATAAATTGATTAAAAAAGACAAAAGTTAAAACTTAAAGCGATATTACTCCATTAATTGGAGAACTACGATCTATCGTTGAATTCAGAAGAGATCGATTGATTAATCAGATTTTTTTGGTAGAGAATAATTAATTAGAGAGCTTATATTCCTCTCAAAAATGTTACAAAAAGCAACTATAGGACGTTACAAAAAGAATTAATTAGAGAGCTTATATAAAGCAACTATAGAATTGAATAAAGCTCCGTCAGGAAAATTTCAAAATATGAATAAGTGGATTGGAAAAGTATGACAGAGTATTACTCCCTCCGATTTTTTATTGTTTTTTCCGGTTTCCTTATTGGGCTGAAACACTCTTTCAAAAAGGTGTTTTAGGGTGTTTCAGCCCGACCAAAAAATAGGGTTTCAAAAACTATTTACACACATTATCATCCATCCCCCTAACACCATAGACAAATCCTCTGGGAGAAAAATAAAATAAAAATTTGAAAATAATAATGGCGAAGAGTAATCAAGTTGATACTCTACTACCGCTTAGTGCGAAGAGTAACGATGACGATAATAACAACGGAATAATGGCGAGACTAAGAGGATTTATCAATACGAATTATATGTACCAAGTGATTCGAGATGTATTATTCTGTGCCTTGGCCATTATCGGTGCTTTGTGTCTACTTGTATTGGTAGTCGTTCTACTTTATTTGATGTTGTGGCTATTTCTGTGGGTTGTGTATTTTGTAGTGAAGATACTTCATCCCATTCTTCCTGCTCCCCCTCCGCTCGCCCCACGCCCACGCCCACGTTAATGACTTAATTACGCAAAGAAAGAAAGATTCAGAATAATTATATTATTGTTTAGGTATGGTAAACTATAATAATTATTCTCAAGTAGCGGTGGAATATAATATATATGTAATCATTATCTTAATCAGTTTTAAGGATGATCGAACAAATTATTAAACAGTTTCGAATTAGTTTATTGATTGTTCTTGTTTTTGGGTTCAAGAATCATGTGCAAGAGCAAGAAAATTACTTATGATATACAATTAAGGTCAAATCTCGGTCTACTTTATCTCAAAATAGAGATATTTCATCCTTCTGAAGACTATATCATCAGATCCATAGATTCCTTCAATCAACAGCGATATGTCTCAAGGATGTTCTTTATTTTTTTTTTTATAAAAATGTATTCAGTTCAATTTGATATCGATTCAGTTCAATTTGATATCAATTGTAGATGCCGTATGGTTTATTATTAATGAAATTGATCTGCACTTAAAAAAATCAACCATCATTGACACAACACGATAACACGACATGAACCCAGGCCAATACGGAGTCGCCGTGTAGGTTTTAGGAAATAAACCGGATTCCTACTCTCAGACACGGTTCGTCATATTTGGAGATATGTCCGACCGGTTCGTAATATTTAAAGACTCGTCGGACATATCTAACGTTGTTTATTCGGTTCCGGATTTAATAAATGACAATATTGTAGGGTTATGGTGGTTACTTATACTATAAATACTTATTATAAGACTAAATAACTAACTAATAATTATTTTATAGTAGTTCAATTGTTTGAATTTTTTAAGATTTGATTTTTGTTCTATTATTTTACGATAATTGTGATAGTGTAAGTAACCAAACGTATATCTTAGGTATAAAAATCTTTAGATTCTCTTTGTTTAAATATGTATATTGATTTAACAAAAAACCCTAGCCTCCAAAAAAAAAATCTTGGGGCTACCACCATTAATGGTGGTAAGCCCCCAATTTTTTTAATTAATTATATCATTTTAATATTAGTACTATTAGTATTTTAGTTATAAAAATAAGTCCTCTCCTTTTGGAGAGTTTCGCCCCCATCAACTGATGGGTTTCGCTCTCTCTTTGAGGAGAGATGTTAAATCTATTATAGTGGAGAGGACACGGAAGATCATCAGTGCTATAATCGTTCATCACGTGGTATCTCAATTGATGTCAGATCGGCGGCTACAATTTATTGGGTTAGATGAAATTGATTCTCGTCAAAACCTTGGAAGATCCGAAGACCCTCTTGTGAAAAGCTGTATCATTAAACAGCGATGTGTTGAAAGAGGATGTGCAGAAGCGGAGATCAAAATCTTAGTGAGAGATCTTTGTTTTAATGAGAATTTATTTTACTTAAATTTTATAGTATTGTATCCGTTCAATTTTGATATAAGTTGTAGATGTCATATGACTTCTTATTAATGAAATGATCTATTCGCTCAAAAAAAAAAAAAAAAAAAAAAAAAAAATATGTATATTGATTTTTTTTTCCTGCCGTGTCCGTGTCCTAAAAAATTTCGAATGCCGTGTCAGATACGTGTCCGTATTGGTGCAACCTAGCTCTGCTGTTGCCTAAAGTAAAAGACACCTTCACTGCTTCTAATTCTCTACGTATATATAAAGTGACAAAACTTAGGGTTTTCAAAAACTATTTACACACGTACATTATTGATTATCCTCTCAAAAAAAATCGACGATAATAATGGCGAAGAGTGACGAAGTTGATACTCTACTACCGGTTACTGCGAAGAGTAACGATGATGATAATAACGGAATAGTGGCGAGACCAGGAGGGGTTATCAATACGAATTATAGGTACCAAGATAGTGAAGAAGGATTATTATTCAATGCCATGGTCATTATCGGTGCTTTGTGTCTATGTGTATTGCTACCCTTTCTATGTGTTGCACTACTTTATTTGATGGTGTGGGTATTTGTGTGGGTTGTGTATTTTGTAACGAAGGTACTTCATCCCATTCTTCCCGCTCCCCCTCCGCTCAGCCCACGCCCACGTCCTCGTCCACGTTAATGACTTAATTACGGAAAAAATGATTCAGTATAATTATATTATTGTTTAGGTACGGTAAAGTATAATAATTATTCTCAAGTAGCGGTCGAATATATATGTAATCATTATCTTAGTCAATTCAATAAACGGTTTTGAATTAGTTTATTGTTCTTGTTTTTGGGATTTTTTTTGGTTTTCGTCTAATGTTTGATTAATGAATACGAAGTACTCTGTTTTATTTATGTTTTGGATTTCGATTTCATCAAGGTTGCTTAGATGTGGAGTCTTGATCTTCTTCCTGAATATCGTTTATATTCGTATTCAATTAAAATGATATTCTTCTTTGGAATCTTCATGATAACCGTAAAATTCAAAAAATTTACACTAAAAATCATAAATCAGTAGCTAAGTACAACTGGGCATGATAGAATTAGCATAATCATGCTTCTTTTTTCAAGATATTATTGAACTCATGGTATTCAATGCAAATGCAAACTATATTATGGTGTATTGTAACATATCGTAATCATAATAATAATAATAATATTATTATTATTATTATTATTATTATGAAAAATTGAAATATTAACTCATATTTATCATATTAGAGCAAGATTCATAAGGATATTATTGCGAGAAATTGAAATATTAATTCATATTTACCATATTAGACAATATCCATGTGATTCTCTCTTACATAATTTTTTTGACTCTTACGCTTTATTTTATTTTAATTAACCAACTCCTCTCTAATGTAATTACCGAGTAAAATATTGGCGTATGGAAATTACAACCGATATTAGATTTGACGATATACTATCTTATTGAAATCAAACAATGCAGACTTCCGCAATAGTCAATGTTAAAAGCGACCTAAAACAACATATATATACTCCAACATAGTTCAGACTTTTCATAGAAAGACCAAAATACGTAAATAATGTGGGTAACTAAAGCGGGGCCCATCAAACTTCCCAAACCAAACCCCGAAAAATGAACCCACTTTGTTGGGTCATAAAACCCGAGTCATTCTCATGATTACTTCTTTCGCTTTTATCATTTGTTTACATTTGAATCTAATATTACTAATCAATACTCCCTCTGTATCTATATATTCGTCCACTTTTAATATAATACTATGACTCATAAATCTCAAATTATTGACGTGCGAGCTAAGGATTTTGAAAATAATGCTCGCCTTATATGATGCGGAGTATAACATCAATAACAATAATAGCCGAAACTTAACCTAATAACTCTCTATTCCTTATCAATAATTTTCACCTTCAAATTAGGTGTGTTTCCTTTTAGATTCACCCTATGATATAAAAATATCATATTTTCAATCAAAATTATTCAAATTTGAAAATCATTGTTTTTTGTTTAGCTACTAAACCGTCTTTTTTTTCTTCTTTTTTTAATTATTATTATTATTATAATTTTCCAAAAAAATTAGTTGGCAGTCGAAATACGATCTGAACGTTCACCCCCTTCGCAATCGCTATAGAAAAACTAAGTCTAGTAAAAATATAAGCGATAACACGAGCCCCGACATGCTGAGACACCAATAAATTCCAATTTTGCTTGAACAAGCCAACCTCATCCGCACACATAAACATAAGACGGGTCAAATATCATACCACATTTATCAATAAGACAAAAATTTTGCTAGTACTGTATCAACACCATGTGCTTTTGTCTTTTTCTATCTACTTGACCCGTTACAACCTTGTGACGGATATACCTGTCCCCAGCGAAGAGAAGAAGAAAGATAGGAAATCAAATCCGGGTACCATGCACAAATCCCGGGACTTAATTACGGGTAGTATTCAAAATCATTGAAGAGGTAAAGCCCAAATGATATTGGATGAATGAATGATTCCAACAAAAATAAGGCCCAATGAAACCAATTTCAATCATAAACAAACACCTTCAAATAAACAGACACAACAATGGCTAATATAAGTAGAGCCCCACAACGTTACAATTTTGTTCGCCAATTCTATTCTATTCTATTTCCCCCCTTTTCAAATCTCCTTCTCTCTCTCTAGGTTTACACACACACTCTCTCTACTCCGCGTCTGCTCTCCGCTCTTCTCAAGGTATCATTTCATCTTAATCTTTTAATTTCATCAGCTGAATCGTATCGAATGCGATTTGTATCCTGTTCAACTTCGTTGATTGATTGATTGTTTTTTTTTGGTGAATTAGGGTTTATAGTCGACGTAATTGTGCTGATTTCAGTGGTTTTTTTGTTAAATTGATCGACATTGATGGTTAGGTTTAGGATTTTGGGTCATTGATTGATTGATTAATTTCGTCGGATTGATTTGAGTTAGGGTTTACTATGTTTTTATGCGTAATTTTTCATTTAACTAAGTGATTGATTTGGAATGCGGTCTATGGTTATAGACTGTTAATCAGCTTAATCATATCAAATGCGATTTGTATCCTGCTCAAGTTCGTTGATTGATTGATTTTTTTTTTGTGAATTAGGGTTTATAGTCGACGTAATTGTGCTGATTTCAGTGGTTTTTGTCAAATTTATCGACATTGATGGTTAGGTTTAGGATTTTGGATCATTGATTGATTTATCTGTCGGATTAATTTGAGTTAGGTTTAGTATATGTGTATGCATAATTTTTCATTTAACTAAGTGATTGATTTGGAATGCGGTTTATGGTTATTATAGACTGTTAATCAGCTTAATTGTATCAAATGCGATTTGTATCCTGCTCAAGTTTGTTGATTGATTGTTTTTTTTTTTTGGTGAATTAGGGTTTATAGTCGACGTAACTCTGCTGATTTCAGTGTTTTTTTGTCAAATTGATCGACATTGATGGTTAGGTTTAGGATTTTAGGTCATTGATTGATTAATTTCGTCGGATTAATTTGAGTTAGGGTTTACTGTATTTTTATGTGTAATTTTTCATTTAACTGAGTGATTGATTTGGAATGCGATTTATGGTTATAGACTGTTAATCAGCTTAATCGTATCAAACGCGATTTGTATCCTGCTCAAGTACGTAGATTGATTGTTTTTTATTTGGTGAATTAGGGTTTATAGTCAAGTAATTGTGCTGATTTCAGTAGTTATCGTCAAATTGATTGACATTGATTGTTAGGTTTAGGATTTTGTGTCATTGATTGATTCATCTTGTCGGATTAATTTAAGTTAGGGTTTACTATATGTCTGATTGATTTGGAATTTTATGCTTATAGTCTGTTAATTGAGCTTTTTTCCCGATTGTTTGACGATTAGGATTTACAGTGATTATTTTGATATTCCTAATTATTGGATTGGATGTTAGGGTTTAATGATCGACATTGATGGTTAGGTTTAGGATTTTGGGTCATTGATTGATTAATTTCGGCGGATTAATTTGAGTTAGGGCTTACTGTATTTTTATGCATAATTTTCAATTTAATTAAGTGATTGATTTATGCTTAGTCTGTTAATTGAGCTTTTTTCCCAATTGTTTGACGACTAGGATTTACAGTGATTATTTTGATATGCCTAGCTATTGGATTGGATGTTAAGGTTTAATTTGTATTTATTAGTAATCTCGATTTGGAATACGGTTTATGCTTATAGTCTGTTAATTGATTGTTTTATAATAAAATCGAGCTTTTTTTCCCACTTGTTTGACGATTAGGGTTTACAGTGATTGTTTTCGCATGCCTAGTTATTGGATTGAATTGGATGTTAAGGTTTGCTTTGTACTCGTATATATATTAGTAATCCTGATTCATCAGCAAGCCTGTCGACTGTGTATATATTGCTAATCCTGATTCATCTCATGTCGATATTTCGGGAATGTTTACTAGTACTATGCTTTATGAAAACCGAAGTGATGTAAGGAGCGCTTGTACTCGTTTTGAGTTGGTTCTAACATAGGTATCTGACCCATTCATAGGTTAATACTGTAGAAAAATATTCGGAGTACGGTTTAGAAACAATCAATCATATCATATGTGATAGAAAATGTTAATTACGCTGAAATTTAGATGAAGAAGAGCTTTGTTGAGAGTAAATAAAACAGAAAAGAGAGATGATATGTGCCCGGGGCTGATGCTTTGAGTTTGGGAGTAGTGATATTAGATTTGATCATTTTGGCTCTGTAATACCATCCCTATGTAATCTTAGCGAAGAGAGATAGTTTGACGGAAGGAAGAAGAATGAAACTGTTTATAAGATTGTTACTTTGCACTGCTTGCTAATGTGAGTAATTTGAGCATTTTGTTTAACGACTGATTTCTTTGAAGAAGTCAGATGAAAATGTTTGTTATTGATGATTTTTGGGATGTTTGGGGCGTATTGGTTAGCCTTTGTACCATAGGCTGAATGGTTTTATTGAATATTTTTTAACATGGGTTTGTGAAATGTATTAAGAAAGTGCTAAACCTTTCTGCTTGTGTTCGATTGCAGATGGCGATCAGTCCAGAAAACCTAAAGTTTTTGTCTGATTGTTTTCTTAACACCCTTTCTCCCCAAGCGGAGCCTCGTCGTAGTGCTGAAAGCAGCCTTTTGAAGTTGGCTGACGATCCTAATTATGGACTTGCTGTTCTCACTCTTATACGTTCACCGGGTGTTGATGAAAAGGTCAGGCAGGCTGCTGCTGTGAACTTCAAGAACCATCTTAAAGCTCGATGGGCGCCAAATGCTAGGCGGCTAGAGCCTAATGTTATTTTGCCAAACCCAATTCCTGATGAAGAGAAAAGGCAGATTAAGGAGCACATCGTTGATCTAATGCTGGATTCAACACATAGTGTCCAAGCTCAGCTCAGCGAGGCTTTGGTTGAAATTGGGAAGCATGATTTTCCCAGACAGTGGACTGAGTTGCTTCCTAGGTTGAATGTTAAGCTTGAGCAGGCTCTCAACGGGGGTGGGAATTATTCAGCTATTAATGGGATTCTTGGTACTGCGAATGCACTGTTTAAGAAGTTCCGGCACGGCTATGGGACTAATGATCTGCGACTAGATTTAAGGTACTGTTTGGATAATTTCGCTGTCCCGTTATTGAAGTTGTTCTCCCATACTGCTATGCTGATCGATTCTGGTGTAAATTCTGGTGCTTCTGCGGCAAACTTAAAGCCTTTATTTGAGTCACAGAGACTGTGCTGTAGGATATTTTATTCTTTTAACTTTCAGGAATTGCCTGACCTCTTTGAAGACAACATGGATTCATTTATGAATGTTTTTGGAAAGTATCTCACCACCGCCTTCCCCGCCCTTGAACAAGGAGGGGAGTTAGATCTTGTTGACAGCCTTCGTGCTGCTATCTGTGAAATCTTGACCCTATATGTCCAAAGAACTGAGGAGGCTTTCGAGAAATATGTGGTTGACTTTGAGAGAGCACATCGGAACCTCCTTGTCACAGTTTCAGCATCCCCAGGACGTGATCATCTTGCTATAACAGGAATTAAGTTCTTGGAAAAGGTTAGTGAGATGGCTCACCACTACAAGATAGCGGCTGATGATGCTTCAATAGAACAGATATGTAGAAGCATTGTTATTCCAAATGTGATGTTGAGGGAAGATGATGAAGAGCTCTTTGAGATGAATTATATAGAGTTTATCAGGCGGGATCTTGAAGGGAGTGATATTGACACTAGGAGAAGGGCAGCCTGTGAACTTCTGAAGGGAATTGCAACCCACTATAGGGATAAGGTTGCTCCCATGGTCAACAACATTGTACAAACCATGTTGGCCTCATTTGCTGAGAACCCAGCTGCAAATTGGAAGTACAAGGATTCTGCGATATATTTGGTTACATCCCTAAACACTGTCAAAGCTAATGCTCCTAATGTTTTGACGGGTTATTTTGATCTTCAGTCATTCTTTGCATTGGTAGTAGTCCCTGAATTGCAAATACAGGATGTAAATTCATATCCCCTACTCAAAGCTGGTACCCTTAAGTTTCTAACAGTATTCAGAAACCAACTCCCAAAGTCTAGTGTTATTCCCTTGTTTCCTGAAGTAATCAGGTTTCTTGGTAGTGAGTCCAATGTGGTCCACTCTTATGCTGCTATCTTCATTGAGAAACTTTTTCTGGTCAAGGATGAAGGCGGGAGAGCTAGGTATATTGCATCTGATGTTGCCCCGTTTCTCTCTTCGTTGTTGGATAATCTTTTCAAGGCTCTGAAGTTTCCAGAGTCTGAAGAAAATCAATATATTATGAAGTGTATCATGCGAGTTTTTGGTGTTGTGGACGTGCCAACTAATGTTGCTGCTGGTTGCATGTCAAGTGTAGCTTCAATTCTCAATGAAGTGTGCAAGAACCCTAAAAACCCTGTATTTAATCATTATCTCTTTGAGGCAGTGTCTGTCCTTATTAGGCGGGTTTCTGAGAGGGACTCATCAGTCATACCAGCTTTTGAAACCAGTCTCTTCCCGAGCCTTCAGACAATATTGACCACCAATGTTGCCGAGTTCTTCCCGTATGCATTTCAGTTGTTGGCACAGCTTGTTGAGCTGAACCGACCTCCTTTGCCACCCCATTACATGCAGTTCTTTGACCTTCTTTTGGTTCCTGATTTATGGACCAAATCTTCTGATGTTCCAGCTCTTGTACGTCTACTTCAGGCCTTCCTTAGGATGGCTCCTGATGAACTTAACCAAGGGGGCAAGCTTGAGCAGGTGCTGAGTATATATGGCAATCTTCTTCCTTCTGGCAAGACAGTTGAACAAGCATTTTTTGTAATCAACACAGTTGTCGAGAACCTTGAGTTTAAAGTCATTGAAAGATACAACCAACCCATTTTACTTTCATTGTTAACCCGTCTCCAGAGTAGCCCAACCCCAAAGTTCGTCAGGTGCTTTCTTATATTCATGTCTCTTTTCATAGTCAAACATGGTTGGAACAACCTTGTGGACACCATGGACAGAATTCAGCCTGGTATATTCCTTGTAATCTTAGAGAAGTTCTGGATGCCTAATCTCAAGCAAATTACTGGTCCTACTGAAACTAAATTAACCGCAGTAGCTTCAACTAAACTCATCTGTGAATACACTGGACTGTTGAATCCCGCATCTGCTAGACTGTGGGGTAAAATGCTGGATAGCATCGTAACTCTTGTTACTCGCCCGGAAGAGGAAAGAGTAGAAGAGGAAACCGAGGTTCCAGATTTTATAGAAGCTGGGAGTTATTCTGCAAGTTATGTCCGTCTTTATAATGCTGGCAAAAGAGAGGAAGACCCCTTGAAAGAGATTAAAGATCCAAAGCAATTCTTGTTAGCTTCCTTGGCTAATTTATCTGGGTTTTCCTCTGGGAGCTTTGCACCTGTTATCAGTGAGAATGTTGAACCTGCCAATCAGCAAGCGCTATCTCAGCTTTACAGTACTATGAAGTCTGCCTAGTTCAAGTAAGTACTTTGTCGAGAAATGCTTCGCTTAATTGGCCATGTTTTTGTTAGAATGTTGATTTAAATTATTGATTACTATAGGGAGTAGATATAGTGCACCCTTCTGTCTCCTTGATGCCAGGTTTTTTGTTTGAAACATGATCTGTGCTTGTTATACCCTCAAGGCTCAACTAAGTGGAGAGTGCTGACCATTTCCCCCTCCCCTGTACATGACATCCTTTCCAAATAAGGGCTAACTCGTAGCTTACGAAAGGAAACTTATTATTAGCATAAGTAATTGAGAATCGAGATATCAACAGATGTTTGTGTTTATTATATACCCTCAGATGCTTATTGATTCTTGACCATCAAATGTAATGTGCTGGTAGCTTGTTTGTTGAAGGTGGCTACTTGTTCGATATATGTGTCAAGTTTGGTGGACAGTTAAACGACTTGCTTGAATGAATAATCGTCTACTTGTATGATTATCAAACATTTTGCAGATTGACTCGCCTGATATGATGCATGTGCTCTAAAACTCGTATTTCTGTCTTGATTTTTGGTTGCAGGAGGATATCATTGATCATTATTTGCTTGTGATCGAAAGATTAGTCAGTCTGTGGTCTCAAACGGTTGCCTTTTGGGTTCGGTGCAGCAGTCCTTTTTGTTAGGGAGTCGTATAGTGATTGGGCTAGCGTGGGATACAATCGGATGGCTGATGATGTCTTGTTGTTACAACAACAGTTTGCTCCATAATTCTGCTTCGAGTGCCGTCACAGGACAACTGCATGTTTTGGGTTAAATTTAAGAGTTGTCACGAGTCAGTATCGAGTCAAGAGTACAACTGCTGGTTTTGGGTCAATTTTAAGGGCTGTCATGAGTCAATGTCGGGTCGAGAGCGTATATGTTATTTATGGGTATATGTTTGGTCTTATGTAAGTTGGATTGAGAGATGCTCTTGAGGTATTTCTATGTTAAGAGATTGTGTTTTTTGATGCTGTTCTCGATTTGAATGTGTACGAATGTACGATGGGCTTCAAGCTTTCATTAAAAAAAAAATCATGGAAAAGTTTTTTTTTTTTTTTTTTGCCAGCCAAGGCAGAAAATCAGATCGGAAGCGAATAAAAAAAAATCCATATTAGTTTTGTTCCATACTAAACATTACTTCCTCCCCATCACTAAGATTTTCCCACTTTCCAAACTCCACTATAATTTTTCCATTTCAAAACTTTGGCAAGTGATAGAGATACACTCATTGTAAGAGGGGGTTTGTACACTATCAATGTATGTATGCCACTTGTCCATTCAAAAGAATCTAACTTTTATAAGATTCTTCATTAATTCAACTCCCCACCTAACTCTCAACTACTTTCTCACCTAATCACCTACTCTATTTTTTTGTTTGTTTTTTTACTTCAAATTTAATACTCCATATTTTTGTATCCCATATTATACGTGTATTTTTAAACGGCATTGTATTCTAAATGTATCTATATGTCAGTGTTATAGTGACATATTTTTATACTTCAATATTTAGTATATTATTTTATTTATACTTTTTGTTTATTTATAATAGTTGTAGTGTATTTATACGGTATTCATAATTTATTTATACATTTTTATTTATACTCTATTACGTTTAGTAAACTTTATTTGAACTATATTTTTAATTTTAATATTTTATAGGAATTTTTTTTAATTAAAGATGTTTTAAAAACATTATTTTCGGAATGTATTTTTTTAATAGTGTAACTATGTTAGATGTATTTAGGATGTATACGGGCTAAAAGTATTTGTTCTTTAATTTTAATTTTTAAATTCTTAAGTCTACATTTTTTTACTTGGGCCATAGCCCGAATTGAAATAGTTTGTAAAATGTAACTGAAGTGCAAATTATTTCATTAATACACTATTGCTCAGTTGGTTGTTGGGTTTGTTACTTTGAGAAAGTGTCAATGTTTGAGACCTGATGATGACAACTTCCTATTTTTTTTTTGCTCCTTGTTGTTCTAGGTATAATTAATTTCGTACTCCAATTATACCGTTTTAGTTGAATTCTTATTTTTTTTAAGGTTAAAATAATAAATCCGTAAACTGCAAAAATAAACTATAAAATGTTGGTAACGATAATTACGTAGTTGTCGAGAAGTAATGTAATAAATTACATGTGTGTATACACACACTAATGAAATATTATAGTGCACGTACTCTAAATCTAAGTAAAATGATTTTGTTTAGACGTACGATACAACGATTAATCTTAGTAAATAATAATCATACAACATTAATAATACATCACTTAGACTAACGTACAAATAAACAAATTTAAGAAAAGTAATCAAACGATGTAAAACTGTATAAGTAATAATGTAGGGAGTACATCTTAATAACAAATGTGCATTTGAACCAAAAAAACAAATGTGCATTAAAATACTTAAATTTTAAATTATATTTAAAAACGTTTAAGTAAATACATTGTATAAAAAATAATCGTAACAAAAATTACACAAAACACAAACCAAATACCGAAGATATAGGTACATGTGCCAAAAATACGAAATTGTACAATTATACTTGACGTATGTAACTGTTGGCCGTACAAATATACTATGGACCAAATACATGATTAGTATCCGTATTGTTTGGGTATCAAACAATTTAAGGCCTCCCGCCGGACATGGCCGGCAACCTTCCGCTCCTTTCCTTGCGTGACCTGAACTCTGACCTGCACAGGGAGCAAACAAGGACCTCGGAGGTGCTCCGAGGTTGCCTCTCCGACGCTCAAGTCAGTTGGATGGATTGGGATACGTAGTTTGTTTCTTGGGAGGATATTACTTAGCTTTTTAGAGAGATTGTGTGTGTGTGTGTTTTCTTGCCCCTTTTCTAAGGGTGGCACCTTCTGTATATTTATAGGACTTGAGGCAGGGAGATGGTCGCCGGACACCGAACCCGATCGAGGATATCTCTCCGGATGAAGGGAGCCGGCAGACTCCAACCCATCGAGAAGCAGTCAGCAATAGCGACGCCGGCTACCGACCGAGCTAGCGGTACCGACCCCCATCAATTGCCCCTCGCTGGGTGTCTGCCCGGGCCACCGCGGGCCGCTTCTCAGTGAACAGTCCCTGGGCGAGGTGCCGCAGGATCGGTCTCGTTTTGCGTGCAATCTGTCCACCCTTCCTACTAGCATAGGTTGTGTAGAGGTAATGATGGCTTTTGGTTTTCCTAGGTTGCTTGGGTGGTTGTATGCATTTAATGGTGCATGCATGGCTTTGTTGCTCCTATATAAGGTCTCCTCTTTTTTGCCATTTTTGGCATCATTGTTTCACCCCTCTTCAAGTAATCCGTTTCTACTTACTCATGTCGTCCTCTTCTGGCAGCAATTCTCCGTCCTCCGCCGTGGTGCACCCGAGCAGTCCTATCCGGCGCAGGAAACGCTCCCCTTCTCCCGAGACTTCGGAAAATAAGTATGGTCGTTGGATCTCTCGAGGGCCTCCGTACCGTCCGCCGGCGCCTATCGAAGCTGCTCCTCCTGCTCCTCCTGCTCCTCCTTCTATTGCAGGGCCTTCCAGGCGCTCTCCTAGCGGTGGTAGTGGCCATCGTCGCCGGCGTGCCAGGGTGCACTTTGGCGTCTCTGAGCCGGATGTTGATCCGGATTGTCCTGCCTCGGCTGACTCCTCCGGCTCTTCTTCTTCGAGCAGCCGCTCGTCTGGGCCGTCATGGATGGACGGCCCTTTCTGTCCTGATGACTCGTCGGATGAGATGGCAGATGGTTTTGACATCCCTCCTGGGGTTCGTGCCCCTCCTCCTTCTCCTTCCTCCTCCTCTTCCTCTTCTACCTCGTCCTCCTCCCTTCCTGACGAGGACGTCGAGGGGGAGGATACGGAGTGAGGTTTTGTTAGGCGGTATGGGTCGTGGGGATACCTCATTTTGCCGGTTGAGGTCAGTAGATGGAAAGGCGGTACGCTTGGCGGTGTGGCTATGTTTTTAGGTGGTCTTTTCCTTTTGGTCGGTTTGTGTAGTTTCGGGGTTTGCCGACTTCCCATTTTTCTAATATTGTATTGCCCGGATGTATGTTGACTTTGTTTGCTGAATATGAATCCTCGTGTTTCGTGCCCTAAGTCGCGCTTCCCTACTTGCTTACCCTTTTTTCCTTGTTTTGTCTTTTCGTATTCTTCAACTTTTTGTGTTGCATTGAATGCCACTTGGTCTCTGTCAGTTGGTAGGTGGACCTAGGAGGTTTTCTTTATATAAATAGGAGCTCCCCCCCATTTGCCCCCTCCATTTGCAATTTTACTCTCACTAAGTGCAAAGCCAATTATTTACTTTTCAATCGTTTCTGACTTAGTCGCCGTCTCCTGCCGTGGGAGCTTCTATTTTCGCCGGCTCTTCTAGGTTAGTCTTCTGTCTTTTGCCTTTTGTTTTATTCCTTTGCTCTTGCGTCATGTCCACCCGTTCCCGGCAAGTACGTTTCGGGGTAGAGGACGATGGGGGGTTGTCGGAGCGCGACGGGGCTCAGCGCAGTGGATCTGTCGAAGGGGCCGGCGATATTTCGTCCGGGGAATCTGTAGAAGAGGTGGGGCCTGTTTATGCGGAGCCTCTTCGGGCTTTGCGCATTTCTGCCGGTGGGACGCTGACTTTTGCAAGGGGTGGCGGAGGTTTGCCGTCGTCCGGCGATTTGGGGGGGGGAAGTCGTTGGGAGCTCTATGGTCCTGCGTCGCCGTCTTCAAAAGGGGGGGCCTAGTTTGGGGGAGTCTTCTGAGGCGGGGGTGTGTTCTCCTCGTCGCTCGGCCTCCGTCTCTGGGCCAGCGTCATCAGAGAAGGATGGTGTTGGTGTCGACCGTCGCCCTCTCCTTCATGCCAACACTTTGATCGACGAGGGTTGGCGGCGAAAGGTCCTTGATGTTGGTGGCCTTGAGGCTGCCAAAGAGCTTTATCCTCTTGGGGAGGGTTATGAATACTTGTTACCGGATCCGGGTCAGTCCATTTGCTCTCCTCCCGAGGGGTGTGTGGGGGTATCCGTGGAATCCTTAAAGTTTGGCCTCCGCTTTCCCCTTGATCCCTTTGTGGAGGCGGTGTTTTGCCGTATGAGGCTGGCGTTGGGTCAGCTGACTCCCCAATCCTTCCGTGCCATCATTTCGTTTTGCTGGGTATGCCGGTTTAGAAGGTGGAGGCCTTCGGTGGAGGCGTTCAGGTTTATGGTGCGTCTTAAGGCGTCGTCGTCCTCCTATTGGGCTCTTGGCCGGCGAGGCAAGTATGTCACTTCTTATCCTATCCTTTCGAATTGTCATAAGTGGAAAGGTGCCTTTTTGTACGTGCGTTCGGATAAACCTTGGGCCATCCCCCGATTCTTTCAATCGGACGTTCGCATCAATCTGGAGAGTGATAGGGAGATGGGGGGTTGCTTGGATTTGAGGGAGTCTGGTTTGGGGCAGTCGGACAGGGTCGTTGTCGGCGCCTTCCCCGCCGTTATGAAGTGGTTTGGCAAAGAGAGGGTGGCCGTTCCTTCAATATGGCTGCCCCACTATGATCTAATCACAAGGAACGACTTTCTGGAACGGGTGGGCATGAGCGTTCCTGTCGCCGGCCCAGGTAACTGGCGACCTACTTATTCACTTGTTTTGTCTACCTTTCTTGATAGTCCTCAGACCCTCAACCCTTTGCCCATTTTTCTGCCTAATTATGTAGATAGCAGGTCGGCGGCTACTTGGTCGCCTGAGGAGATCGATTTACTAGGGTTGGATCCTTCCCTCCGTCCTCTTGTCACCACCCCGCCGCCTCCCTCATCAGACCGGCTAACCATCATGACCTACCAGAAGTCTAGGCTTTCCAGACTAAGGAGGGCGGCGCCGGCGTTCGGCGAGGCTCCTCCTCCCAAAAGGCAGGCCTTGGGCTCTTCTGCTGACCCTGAGGGGGCCATGAGTGTCGCCGGTGTGCGGATCGATGTTGGGGATTCTGAGGTCGTTACCTCCCCAAGGACTACAGGTTCGCCGGTGGTCACTATTGCAGCTCTTCCCGAACAGGGGGTGACTGCCGATCCGTCCTCCGGATTCAGGGAGGCTGCCGTGGGCCTGGAAGCCTCCCGAGACCGGGAAACTATGCGCGACGTCGCTGCCGCTGTGGATGCGCCTCTTCCCTCTTTGTCCGATCTTTCTTTCTATAGGATGTTGGAGGGGGACGTTTCACCTGTTGACCGGATTCAGACCCTCGCCCAGTTGGATACCGTTTATCGTGGCTTGGGGGAGGATTTATCTAAGGTTGTTCAGGCCAGCATCAAGATTAAGAAGGCGGCGGAGGAGGGCGCGAAGTTGATGTCCCGTCTGCAGGAGGCAGAGTCGAGGCTGGAATCGGAGAGGCAGCTAAGGTTGGCAGCCGAGGCGGAGCTGGAGTCGGAGAGGCAGCTAAGGTCAGCGGTTGAGACGAAGCTGGAGTCCGAGAAGCGGCTGAGGTTGGAGGCTGAGGAAAAGGAAGCAATCGGTCGCGAGGAATTGGAAGCTCTCCGGGGGGCTCACTCTTCCTGCGAGTCGAAGCTGGCGACCGCTGAGCAGGAGCTGGAGAAGAAATCTGAGGAAATTGCTAACTTGGCGAAGGAAGGGGATGATGCTTTTGTCGAGGGGATCAAGGCCGTGGTTGACTTGACGTCCAAGGCTCTTCGCGAGTACGACCCGGGTTTCGACTTTGGTCGGTACAATCCGATATATGAACGTCTTCAAGCGGAGGAGGAAGAACGTGAGGGTGGGACGCCGACGGCGGAGCCTCCTACTTCTTCCAAATAGGAACTCGGGCCGTCGTCCTCCTGTGCCTCATGTACCCTCAGGGAGGGAGAGGAGGGGGCGGCAGATGAGCCGGCAGATACTGCCAACTCCTCTGCCCCCTCTTGAGGCTTTTTGTGGATCTCCTCGCACCTACCCCTTTGAGGTTCAGGCATAGGCTTGCCCTCCATGCTTCCTCGTTTTTCCTTTTTGTCGTTTGTAGGTGGCGCTTGATCCTTTGGGGACGGCTGCCAATTTTTACACGATCGTAGCCTTATTTTGACTCCTTAATTGTAACAAACGCCTGGCGCTTCTGACGCCTTTGTTTTCTGGATTACTCATTTGTGTTTTGTATTTCATGTTCTTTGATTTATTGGTTCTCGACTTATGCCCCCACACTTTAGGTGTGGGGAACCCGGTCAGTATGCCGGCTGTGGTCCAGCCACAGTCGGTCCTCAACTTATGCCCCCACACTTTGGGTGGGGAGAATTGGGTTGGTAGGCCGACTGTGGTCAGGCCACAGTCGGTTCTCGACTTATGCCCCCACACTTTGGGTGGGGAGAACTTATTGGTTTCCAACTTAGGTGATTGGTAGGCCGGCTGTGGTCAGGCCACAGTCGGTTTCCAACTTAGGTGGTCGGTAGGCCGGCTGTGGTCAGGCCACAGTCGGTTCCCAACTTAGGTGGTCGGTAGGCCGGCTGTGGTCAGGCCACAGTCGGTTCCCAACTTAGGTGGTCGGTAGGCCGGCTGTGGTCAGGCCACAGTCGGTTCCCAACTTAGGTGGTCGGTAGGCCGGCTGTGGTCAGGCCACAGTCGGTTCCCAACTTAGGTGGTCGGTAGGCCGGCTGTGGTCACGCCACAGTCGGTTCCCAACTTAGGTGGTCGGTAGGCCGGCTGTGGTCAGGCCACAGTCGGTTCCCAGCTTAGGTGGTCGGTAGGCCGGCTGACTTAGGTGGTCGGTAGGCCGGCTGTGGTCAGGCCGCAGTCGGTTCCCAACTTAGGTGGTCGGTAGGCCGGCTGTGGTCATGCCACAGTCGGTTCCCAACTTAGGTGGTCGATAGGCCGGCTGTGGTCAGGCCACAGTCGGTTCCCAACTTAGGTGGTCGATAGGCCGGCTGTGGTCAGGCCACAGCCGGTTCCCAACTTAGGTGGTCGGTAGGCCGGCTGTGGTCAGGCCACAGTCGGTTCCCAACTTAGGTGGTCGGTAGGCCGGCTGTGGTCATGCCACAGTCGGTTCCCAG
This sequence comes from Agrostemma githago, assembly GCA_958450325.1. NCBI lineage: Eukaryota > Viridiplantae > Streptophyta > Magnoliopsida > Caryophyllales > Caryophyllaceae > Agrostemma > Agrostemma githago. The sequence continues at coordinate 77,859,186 of OY288241.1, read as the reverse complement.
CTTAGGTGGTCGGTAGGCCGGCTGTGGTCATGCCACAGTCGGTTCCCAACTTAGGTGGTCGGTAGGCCGGCTGTGGTCATGCCACAGTCGGTTCCCAACTTAGGTGGTCGGTAGGCCGGCTGTGGTCAGGCCACAGTCGGTTCCCAACTTAGGTGGTCGGTAGGCCGGCTGTGGTCAAGCCACAGTCGGTTCCCAACTTAGGTGGTCGGTAGGCCGGCTGTGGTCATGCCACAGTCGGTTCCCAACTTAGGTGGTCGGTAGGCCGGCTGTGGTCAGGCCACAGTCGGTTCCCAACTTAGGTGGTCGGTAGGCCGGCTGTGGTCGGGCTACAGTCGGTTCCCGACTTTTGGTGGGGGGTCCATTCTTGATGATGGGCGAATAGGGGCTCCCCCCCTTATTTCCCCCTGCTTGCTGGTCGAGAACGTAGTGAACGGGGAGCAAGTAGATTTAGCAAACAGAGCCTTCCTTATTAAAGATTTTTACAAGTTTCTGGTGGCAGGGTCGTCGACAGGTCCGATGATACCCTGCCGAGGTTCATTACAGTGTTTCGCTTGCTAGTTCAGACGTAGTACTTCCTGATGGTGTCGGCGTTCCAGTGTGACGGCAAGTTCCGACCTTCTTGGTCTTTCAGCTTGTATGTACTTGGCCCTAGGACCTTGGTGACCTCATATGGCCCTTCCCAGTTGGCGCTAAGTTTTCCATGCTCATTTGCCTTACCGACTGCCGCGGATTTTCTCAGGACTAAGTCGCCCACCTGGAACATTCGGTGGTTTACCCTCTGGTTATAGGCCTTTCTCATGCGTTGTTGATATGCCACCAAGTTTACGCGTGCCTCCTCTCTGGTTTCTTCTACCAGGTCTAGGGCCTCCTCCATGGCCGCCTCATTCCTGTCTTCCTCGTAATATTTGCTACGGGCGGAGGGAATGCGCGCTTCTATGGGGAGGAGGGCTTCTGCCCCATATACCAGGCCGAACGGCGAGTGCCCCGTTGCCGCTTTCTGCGTCGTCCTTAGGGACCAAAAGACACTTGGTAACTCATCGGCCCATCTCCCTTTGAGGTCTTCCAGCATCTTTCTCAGACCGTTGAGGATTTGTTTGTTGGCGGCCTCGGCTTGGCCGTTGGTTTGCGGGTGGCAGACGGCCGAGTATGCCACTGAAGTTCCGAATCCCCTTAGCCATTCTCTCAGTGGGGGGTTATCGAATTGCCGGCCATGGTCAAAAACCAGCACCTTGGGTACGCCGAATCGGGTTATAACGTTCCGCCATATCACCTTGCGCACGGCCGGTTCTGTGATGTTAGGGACGGCTTCTGCTTCTATCCATTTTGAGAAGTAATCCACTGCCACTATCACGAATTTCCGATTTCCGGTTGCCGTAGGGAAGGGTCCTAGTATATCCATCCCCCACTGAGCGAAGGGGATAGGGCTCAGGATGGGCTGTAGCTCTCTGGCCGGCGCGTGGATCACCGGTGAGTGGATTTGGCAATTTCTGCATTTCTTGGTCAGTTCTCGGGCGTCATGTATGGCGGTTGGCCAGTAGTAGCCCGCTCTGACTGCTTTGTGTGCCAGGTTCCTGCCTCCTATATGGTGTCCGCACATCCCTGAGTGGATGTCGTCCAGTACTTCTGCTGCCTCCTCCGGTTTGAGGCACCTCAGTATTGGAGCGGCGGTTCCTCTTTTGTAAAGTTCTCCGTCTAACATCATGTATCTTGAGGCTGTTGTGGGCATTTGTTTAGCCGCTGCCGGGTTTCTCGGCAGTTGTTTGTTTAGGATATACTCGATGATGGGTGTCCGCCAATCGTCGATGCTCTCGCGTTCCATGTTGAGGACGTCGTCTTGGCCGTTCCTGATCGCTGTGATGCTTTTTTCTTGCCGGACGTCTACCCAGACCGAGCGCCTAATATCTTGTAAGCTCGAGCTTGCGAGTTTTGATAATGCGTCTGCCCTGTTATTTTGTGACCTAGGTACTTGCTTGACCTCGTATGATTGTAGTTGGGACAACTCTTCTCTTACTTTCCTTAGATAGAGTGCCATCGAGGGCTCTCTGGCTTCGTACTCCCCGTTGATCTGGTTCACTATTAGTTGTGAGTCGGTCGATAGTACGATTCGTTGGGCTCCGGCTGTTCGGGCTAAGTGGATGCCGGCTAAGACAACTTCGTATTCGGCTTCGTTGTTCGATGCCTGAAAAGCGAACCTTAGTGCGTGCTCGAATTCCTCGCCGTCGGGGCTTGTTAAGACGACACCGGCTCCGGAGCCATTGCTGGTGGACGATCCGTCGGTGAAGACTTCCCACGTCTCTGATGGTGGGTCGTCATCTTCTGAGTGGGAACACTCGGCTATGAAGTCCGCCAGTGCTTGGGCTTTTATCGCCGTCCTCGACTGGTAAGTGATCCCTAGGCCGCTCAGTTCCACGGCCCACTTTAGCATTCTTCCCGATTTTTCGAATTTTTCCAGCGCCTTTTCGAGAGGCATGTTCGTAAGGACGGTCACCGAATGTGCGTCGAAGTAAGGGCGTAGCTTTCGGGCGGCCACGACTATGGCGAAAGCCGCCTTCTCCACCATGGGATAATTTTTCTCCGCAGGACCAAGCGCATGGCTGATGAAATACACCGGCTGCTGGGTCTTCTCTTCTTCTCTGAGAATGACGGCGCTGACTGTGACATTGGTGACTGCTATGTAGACGTACAACTTCTCGCCCTCGACTGGTCGTGCCAGCGTTGGTAGGGTTTTTAAGTGTTCCTTTAAGTTAGCGAACGCCGTCTTCTGCTCCTCTCCCCATTCGAAGCATTTGTTGCCTTTGAGGACTCCGAAGAAAGGGGTGGATTTATCTGCCGCCCTTGAGATAAAACGGGCGAGGGCGGCCATCCTTCCCGTGAGTCTCTGTATATCTTTGATAGTTCTTGGCTCCGGTAGGTTTTGGATGGCTTGAATTTTTTCCGGGTTGGCGTCTATTCCTCTGGCGCTTACTAAGAAGCCTAAGAATTTTCCGTACCTTACCCCGAATGTACACTTCTGGGGGTTCAGCTTCATCTTGTACTTCCTTAGTGATTGGAACGTTTCTCTTAGGTCGCCCAAATGCTCGTCGTCTGTTTTGCTTTTTACGATCGCGTCGTCCACGTATATCTCCATGTTTCTGCCTCTCTGACCTTTGAAGATTTTGTCTACCAATCTTTGGTAGGTGGCCCCCGCGTTTTTTAGTCCGAAGGGCATCATTTTATACATGAACGTCCCGGCGCTGGTAATGAATGCGCATTTGACCCGGTCTGGTTCCCACAGAAAGACTTGATGATATCCGGAGAAGGCATCCAAAAAACTTAGCATAGTATATCCGCTGGTGGCGTCTACCAGCTGGTCGATCCTTGGAAGGGGGTAGCAATCTTTTGGGCATGCTTTGTTCAGGTTAGTGAAGTCGACACACATTCGCCAGGCGCCTGACGACTTCTTCACCATTACCACGTTTGCCAGCCATTCGGGGTAGTCGCATGTCTCTATAAAGCCGGCTTTTATTAGTTTGTCGACTTCACATCGGATGGCGTCGTCCTTTTCTGCCGACATGCTTCTCTTCTTCTGCTTCACCGGTCGGAAGGTAGGGTCGACGTTTAGCCTATGTACCGTTACTTCCGGGTCTACCCCCGTCATTTCGTCGGCTGAGTATGCGAACACGTCTGTGTTATTTTTTAGGAGGTTGATGAGGCGTTCCTGGTAACTTGGGTCTAGGCCGGTTCCTATGAGGACGGATCGGCCCGGCTCTAGGTCTATCGTCATGCTCTCCCCGCCTGGCTCTACGCGCTCAGAGTCGGGCTTGGTCGTCCCTTTTATCTTGAGGGTTTTCGGGGCCGGTTGTCCCTGTTCGGTGTCGGGGGCCGTTTTTGTCTTTCCCTTCATTTCCTCTTGGGATCGTTTTAAGGCTACCGAGTTACAACTTTTGGCGGAGCTCTGGTCCCCGTGCAGCTTTCCCTCCGTATTTCTGTCAGTGACGTATGCCAGCGTCAGGGCGCGTATGGATACCAGGGCGTGTATTCCGTCCAGGGTTATCCGGCCTATTAACGCATTATAGGCAGACCTGGCATTTACCACTACGAACTGGGCCGTGATTGCCTTTGCTTTGTCCCCTCCCCCGAAGGTGACCGGTAAGTCGATTGTTCCCATGGGGACGACTCCGGTCCCAGAAAATCCGTACAAGGCGCCAGCAGTTGGGTTAAGGTGTCGTTTGTCGTAGCCCATCTGTTCGAACGCTTCTTTGTACAGTAGGTTAGTGTAGGCGCCTGTGTCTATCATGCACCTTTTGACCATATGGTCGCCTATCTTGATGGCCAATACCAGGGGGTCACTATGGGGGTAAGTTACTCGTTCGTAGTCCTCCGCCGTGACGCTAAGAGTCGGGACGGCCTTTTCCCTAGACTCGCTGGCGTAGTGTATATGACGGGTTAGCTCCCTTAGGTGGCCTTTGACCTGCCTCCTGCTGGCTCCCCCCTCCTGCCCCCTTTCTCCCACTGTATTTATGACGTTGTGTTCTTTTCCCTTATCGGCTCTTTCCCTGGGATTGTCGTTAGTCGTACCTCTGCCATAACCATTGCCGGCATTGTTGTTGATGGCGACGCGGCGGCCCCTGGCCTCGTATGCTGCCAGCGAGCCGCGACGTATGAGGTCTTCAATTTCATCTTTCAGATTTCGACACTCTTCTGTAGTGTGTCCTGTCTGGTTGTGAAAAGCGCAGTATTTCTTTGGATCTGCGCGCGGTCCGGGTTTGATGGGTCGCGGGACCCCCCATTTCTTGTTGTCCTTCTCTATCTCGTAGATTTCTGCCCGGGGACGGGTCAGCGCGGTGTAACGGTCGAATCTTTCTCTGCGGCCTCCCTCCGACCTCTTTTCCCCGTGGCTTCGGCCCGGTATTCTTTGGGGCTCCTTTTGACCCGTCGGGCTCCGAGCTCTTTCTAAGGGTGGGCGTCGGACCCTTGGTGGGGAGGGGTCTTCACGCCGCGCTTTGTAATCTTCTTCGTTCATGTATCCTTCCGCGATTCGCCGGGCTTCGACCAGCGAGGTAGGTCTTTCTCTGAGTAGGTGACTCTTGAGGGGTCCTTCTGTCATCGTATGGGTCAGGGCGCAGGCGGCCGTCGACGCATCAATTGTTCGTATTTGTTGACACTCCAAGTCGAATCTTCGGACATACTCTCTGATGGTCTCCTTTGGCCCTTGTCTCATGGTCATCAGATCCACCGTTACGATCTGCCTGCGCCGACTTCCGGCGTACTGGTCTATGAAGGCCGTGCTGAGGTCTCTGAAGCTCCGAATGGATTCGCGCGGCAAACCCCGGAACCACGATTGGGCATAGCCGGTGAGCGTGGTGGGGAAAACTCGGCACCACACCGCATCGTCGAGTTCGTACATGGCCAGGTAGCTCTCGTACGTCGCCAAGTGGTCCTCCGGGTCGGTGGTCCCGTCGAACTGGATGTTAGGCACCTTTACTCTGGGCATGGGGTGTTCCGTAATTTCTGGGTGAAATGGCGACATTGTCGGCCGTCCCTTCTTTGGTGCTTTAGCGCCTGGTGCAGCCAGTTTAGATTCGCCCTCTTCTTCCCTTTGGGAGGTAGGTGCGCCTCTGCCGGTTTGACATGTTACGAACGTTTCTCGTCCGGGGGAATCTTCCCGGGCGACATTGCTCGTTAGTCGGGTAAATACCGAGCCTCGTTTCTCGGGGCTGGCGTACTTTCTTCCGCGTTCCCTGAGACCCAACCGGTCTTGGACGGTTTTCGCGGGCCTTCCATCCCTTTCTCGCTGGCCTAGGCGGTGATGGACCGTCCTTAGGGGGCTGTGACTTCTCCTGGTCTTTCGGGTGCCGGGACCTAGCCTGTTACGTATGGTTGGGGTATGACTTCGGCTTCTTTCGCGATGTCTGTTGCCTGTGGAAGACTCGCTGTCCATTCTTCCGGTGCCGCTTAGCGAGGGCGTGCCCGAATCCGTCCTTTGGCGGGACGATGAGGGTTCCGCGGATCGTTGGCAGCGGCGTATCCTGATGTGTTCATCATCAAGGCGCCTACTCTTCTCTAGGTATCGCTGTCTTCTTTCTTCCAGCGTCGCCTTCTCCGGCAGTCCGGGGAAGAGTTCTCTTGGGGAAACGTCGGTTCTTTGGAAGATCCCGGCACTAGGCCTGGGGGTTTCTTTGGTCCGCTGTGCGTTTGGGGACTTCGGGGTCGCCGCCCCTAAGAGGGCAGCGAGGAGAAGTTGAGCGGCGGATAGCTGCTCGGGGGTGAAGGTGCTTTGGGGAACGGTTGTCGGGGGCGCCGTTGCTGGCGTGGACGTTGAGGCCAGGTGGCCTTTGCCCCTGTCCTTATCTCGGGCCTGGTTCTCCGGTGGTGAAGTTCTCAAGATTTCGAGCTCGGTTTCCGTCTCGATAGGGACGTTCCCGGTGTCGCGAGCTGTCATTATGACGTTTGGACGATTTTTCTTTCTTAGAGCAGGGAGCTTTTTTGTTCAAGCCTCCCCACAGACGGCGCCAAATTGTTTGGGTATCAAACAATTTAAGGCCTCCCGCCGGACATGGCCGGCAACCTTCCGCTCCTTTCCTTGCGTGACCTGAACTCTGACCTGCACAGGGAGCAAACAAGGACCTCGGAGGTGCTCCGAGGTTGCCTCTCCGACGCTCAAGTCAGTTGGATGGATTGGGATACGTAGTTTGTTTCTTGGGAGGATATTACTTAGCTTTTTAGAGAGATTGTGTGTGTGTGTTTTCTTGCCCCTTTTCTAAGGGTGGCACCTTCTGTATATTTATAGGACTTGAGGCAGGGAGATGGTCGCCGGACACCGAACCCGATCGAGGATATCTCTCCGGATGAAGGGAGCCGGCAGACTCCAACCCATCGAGAAGCAGTCAGCAATAGCGACGCCGGCTACCGACCGAGCTAGCGGTACCGACCCCCATCACGTATAAATACTTAAAATATAAACTATAGTATTAATTATTAAAGTAATATTAGCATTAATGAAGGATCATTTAATAAGCATAATTAATGATAGAATCTAAGTAATTAAATAAAAAAACAAGATTCTTCACCTAAACCAAGTGGAAGATTGTGATTGGTGGTGTATGTGACCCCTTATACACCAAGTGTATCTCTAACCTTTTTGCAAAACTTTTCTTATTTATCCATTATACTCTCTTCCTATTGGCTACTTTTTTCTGATTTGACATCTTGAACCCACCAAACAATTTACCACCTTTCATTACCCATTCCTTATTCCTTGTGCCATTTACAAATGGGAACATCGTTGTAGGGAGGAGGGAGTACTAAAAGCATGACATTTATTCCATACTTGCTTTAGGACTGGCGATGCCCGGGCAGTACTGTCTAATATTTTTTCGGTAGAAAGACTTTTTGAAAAACAGGTACGGAGTATTTTCTTTAAGATTAGTGTCATCATATCTAACATTGTTGTGGTATACTGAACCTTGATTTTAATGAATTCGTACATTATTTGTTGTGCAGATAGATTAAAATATTTTCAATAACTGATTAAAATATAAATTTTTTCAAGTACTCCACTAAAGAATTTTTTCAAGCATATCATTCATCGTATTACTAACGCGCGTATTTCAAAATCAAACGATATCATAGTAGAGGCCGCTAATGTGCGTACTCAGAACCATGGTTTCCGGATGTCAGAATCTATTGGCACACGAGAGTCATTCAATACACGGTATCCGATAATGTCGGTATCGGTATCAAATGCTAAGGGACGAACCCAATAAACTCTGACATCCGAATGAGCCATACTTTGTGCATGGCCCACTAAGATATAGAGTGGGTTCGAACGGGCCCGAACTCCCACAAAGTTCGGTGGCGACGCCACTTCGATTTAAATTTCAATTCGACCCATCTCATATGGAGATTCATTTGCCTCCCCAAACCCGCGCGTCGCCGCGTCGGGATGGACCTAGGTCATGTCCACAATTTGGCGACTCCGCTGGGGATTAACTGATGCGTGACTTACCATCGGCATCCTCAGGGTGAGACTCGAAGAGAAATTGTTTGACTAGTACAATATGCGTTTTAGTTTTACGGTTCATGCATAACCCCATATTTTCCCGGGCCGGTACTGGTGACCGACGTCCCACTATACCATTGATGTAGTCCAAATTGGATATGTCAAAAGGTGTTCATAGCAGATTCGTATGGGTTTTACGCATGTTCTAAGCTCAACTCGACTTAGGAAGTCCGCCCCGATTCTCGAATAGGCTATGTACACTGGTATAGACCCTTTATAGACTGATCGAGACTTAGAAGTAGAGCATACATGGTGTCGTTACTATGCTTGCATGACTATGTGCTACTTGGCTTCTAAAATCGTTTTTTTTTTCAAAAAGTCGTCATTTTTCAAAATTTGCATCCTTTTCAAAACATCCAACTTCAAAACCCGGGGCATATACCGAATTTAGGATTTACGATTCTACTCAAAATAGCCTTTTTCTAGCCGGTATTCTGCCCATTTCAAAACTCGGAAATATTTTCGAACTTTCAAAACCGTCGCCCGGCTCGCCTTTCCGTTTTTTTCGAAAAAACCGGGCCCCACACCCCCCTCCCCCCCCCCCCCCACCCCACCCCCCACCCCCGATTTTTTCGGGCTTTCAAAAAAAATCTATTTCAAAATCTCCCTCTTCTTAGGACTTCCCGTATTTAGCATTGTCGGGTCATGTCGTAAGTCATCAAGATCTTTAGAGTCGAAACTCCGTCGATCCTATATCACGGGTTTCCTCCCTATCCCAATCCGCCTTATTTAACTAAGGCAAGGCCCACCTACGTACGACATACTCCTACAAAGGACGGCCCGTTTACACAATCGAGTCCAAAGTCTGGGGAACGTCTCACGTGAATCTCCTTTCAAACGGGACCCAGCCAAATAACCGGATTCTAAAGGAGGTCCACCCTTCACAAGTCACCCGTCTAGGTGTCTTTTCCGAGTCATTTCCTTCCTAGTTTTCTTTTCCCTTGCTCGGGATATACTTTTGTTATAGGATCTTGGCTAGTTACTGATTACGCGATATTCTTACAGACAGGTCGCCCGTCACCCGAACCATGACGAAAGAAGCCATTGATGAGTTGACAGCCTCGTTGGTGCAGGTACAAGACCAATTGAGGAAAATGAGGGAAGACCAGATTGCCATCCTTACCCGTGTAAGTGTCGTGGAGCAAGGGACCCCTAGTGGTAACACCGAGACTACCGGACTGTTAGCTGAACTGGGCAGCGCGGTCCGCAAGCTGCAAGAACAGGTCCATCTGTCGACCAACAACACCATCCATACTGAGAATGCTCGAGCTTATTCACCCCTGACCGACGAGTTGCCCGCCAATCTCAACCTCACGGGCCTACCAATGTTCGATGGGACTGAAGACCCGGTACTCCATATCTGGGCTTTCAAAGAATTTATGACTGTTAAGGGGGTCAAGTCATCCATGTTCAAGCATCTCTTTGCTTCTTCCCTGGAGAAACACCCAAAAGCCTGGTACTACAGGCTCGATTCCAAGAAATACAAAACTTGGGATGACGTGGCAACATAATTTGCTCGGAACTATGCCGACAACACTGAGATCCAGACTACGATGCGTACTCTGGAAGTTATGGCCCAAGAGCCCAGGGAAGGTTTCACTAAATACCTTCAAAGGTGGAGAGCCGAAAGCGTGAAGCTGGTCGACAAGCCCAGCGAAAAAGTCTTAGTGGAGGCTTTCGTTAAGAATCTCCTCCCTTCTTACCGGGTCCATATCCGGTACGCTGTCATACCTAATTTCGCCACCTTAACCAAAATGGGTACGAGAATCGAAGACGGCTTGAGGTTAGAGAGCCTTACTAAGGCTTCTGCCAAGGGATATCAAGGGGCTAGTTCGTCCTCCAACAAGCCCGCAACTACAACTGCGGCCGTAGCATCTTTGACGAGGTCAGTCTACTAGATACCTCGTCCAAAAAGAATACTCCGACTCGGGTATTCACTGACATAGGGACTACCTATACTCACGCCTTACAAAGGTTATCCTCAAAGGGCCTAATCCAGCCGATAGGCCCGATTCCGGAAGTCCCAATCGAGAAACGATCCAAAAGCTATAATATTCAGGCCTACTACCATTATCACCGAGGTAACGGGCACGACACAGAAAAGTGCTGGACGTTGAAACATCTCATCCAGGACTTGATCGAAAGCGAAAAAATACCGTTGCCCGGAGACAAGCCGAGCAATAAAGAAAACCCGTTCAGTACTCATGTCATCTTCTCCGGAGACATGATCGACTATTCTCATCTAATTTTTCCTCTCGTCCCACAAATTAACGGGATATGGAACGACGATGAAGACGACGTTTACTTACCAAAAGGGGAAGTTGTCCCTATCACCCCTGAGGAAGTCCGGAAGGCTAAATGCAAAGCCTTGGCCAGCAACCACCACGTCACCACCGGCCGCTCCGCCCCGGAGGCCGCCATCGAGCCAGCCAAGGTTGAATCGACCCCTGAAGAGTCAAATGCTGATACGGCTCTGGTCAAACATCTAAAAAGGACTCGAGTGGATCTCACCATATGGCAGCTTTTGGTTAGTTCCCAAGCACATCGAGAGGCGCTTACTAAGGCCATCGATCAAATCAAGGTCGACTCATTGGTTACCCCAACTGAAATGGTAACCACCATCATGCCCCATCTCAAGGGCAAATCTAAGGAAGAAGGCTCACTCATCACCTTCTCAGAGTCCGACTTGCCACCGTTCGGGACGACCCACAACTTAGCCCTTTACGTTACGGTCATCTGCCGGGGCAAGTATCTCCCGATGACCCTGATCGATGACGGGTCCGCTGTAAACGTCCTTCCTTTAAGAACAATGATGTGTTGATATTTTATATGATTTTATCCTCTTTTTCCCATGTATTTATCGTGTTAAATGCGCTCTTAGGAGCGGTTTTGGGAACTAATATTCTCCTCTAGTGTGTTTTGTAGTGTTTTGTTGGTTTTGTAGGAAATAGGCGATATGGATGCCTTTTCCCTTTCATCGTAGCTCACATGGAGGTTGGTGACTATTTATCCACAAGCTAGGCGTTGCTATCGAGGTTGTGTGGATGTCATGAAGTGATCCCGAGTCAAGATGGAACCATATCATGAAGTTTAGAAGACTAGAGGAGTCCTTTTTGTTGGTCCCGAGGTCCGTCCCTATTGCCTCACTCACGGCAAAATGAAGAAAATTGAGCAATTATGGATTTTTCAGCTGTCCCGAATCGGGACGACCCTCATCCCATGGGACGAATTTAATCCCGATTCGGGACGGACTCCATCCCGATTCGGGACGACATAGCTGTAGTGTCTTTTCAGCTTCTTCTTTCCTTGGCTATATAGGAATGCTTTGTAATACATTTGAACGGACCTTTTTTCATTCCCTAAGAACCCTAAGCCTAGTATTAGAATAATATTAATCTTTTCATTCTCTAGTTGGAAGATTTACTCTTGTTCTTGCTACAATTTCCAATCGGTAATCATTTCAATTCTTGTTTCAATTCTTATTCATCTTTTATGTTCTTGATTGTCTATTTCCATTTCTACTATTGATTTTATTAGTTTTCCTTTTTCCATATCAATCATTATGCACTTCATTATCAATTGTTTATTTTGTGTGAATTTAATTATGAGTAGTTAATTCCGTTACTAGGGTCAAGGGGGATCGATGGGTAGAATTTAAGTTCTTGTTGAATATTTGATGAATTCATATATATGCTAGTGCCTTGTTAACATGCTCTAAAAGACGATTAATTTGTTAAAGGCCACAACTTGTTAATCGAACTAGGAAAATTTCAGTTCATGTGCGAGAGCCGAGTTGAGATTAGACCCGCATGTGATTCGGTAGGAAGCCTAATAAGTGGCGAGAGCCCGTTAGTGTCTTCCTAGGTTGATTTCGATCCGAGAGGACGTATTATAGCCAACTAGCATGTTTGTGTGTTTATCGATTATTCTTGCGTGATCATTTGTCTGCTCATTGTAAACCCATAGCCCTAGATTTTCCTTTAATTGATTAGTTCATATTTTGTTTACGTACTTCTAGCTTTAATCAATCAAACCAGCCGTTTGAGCAATTAAGAATCGCCATAGCTTCTAACAGTTTGACCTTCTCCCTGCGGATACGATACCCTACTTACCACTGACTATCTTGTTAGTAGTACTAGAATAATCTTGATTTGGTAATACGACTTTAGCCATATCAAACAACCTATGAGAAAAGGTTCCAAAGGGTAGTTTACAACCGGTTCCAAAGGGTAATTTTCTACTAGTGGTGTGGTCCAGATGGCAAGAGTTATTGTTATTTATTGTTCCACATCTTAAATATAACGATTGAATTAATTAATCCTCATTCGTAAATATTTAAACTAATATTTAACTAGTCGTCATACTCGTGCACCGCACGAGACTATATTGTTTTATACTTTTGTAATTCGCAATTCCTTTTTTTTCCCTCATTGTCCAATATTTATTTAATTGTTTATTCATTTTTGTTTCGATTTCATGTTTTTGTATCTTTATTTGGTTTTAAAGTCATTTCTATTATCATAAGCAGTAAATTAAGTAATGCATTATTTGTCGTTAATGCGATAACTCAATAACGATGGGTTGTTGGTATGAGTGTGAGATTTTTAAGTTTGTAAGAATATAAGAGAATTATAATTGATGAAAATGAGATATAATACTATAAGATATAATCTTCATAATAACTAATAAATTGTTTTTTTGAATTTTTATCGGAGAACGTAATTATCTTGCTTTTCTTCTGGCTTTATTTGTTTTCTCTCGCGTCTTTAGTTGAGATTTTCAAATATTGACCTATTTTTTTTCCATACTTTTTATTGTTACGGCGGGTTCTTTCACTACCGCTTCGTACCTATAACACATTTTGGATGCGTTTGTTTTGTTCTTAAAATATAAGCAATTTATTATTTATACTTGATGAAGATACATAGTAATTGTTCACTTGCCGTTGTCTACCTTTCTCTTCTTATTTTTAATTAGTGTATGTACCGCAAACTTCATTGTTCACATATTCACATTTAACATTTCATAATTAATAAATATATTATTTTATTAAATTTCAGCCAATAATATAGAGGTGACATGACATCATCTAAATCCCTTGAAATTGAAATAATGAAATTTGATGGTTTGTTAGATATTTAAAATTATATAATAATAATAATAATAGGTAGTAGTAATAGTTATAAGAATAGTAGTAGCAGTAAAAACAACAACAATAACCATAATAACTAATAAGGTGAATTTAATTTATAATTTCAAATATTTACATTTAATGCTTCATTATTAATAAATCTATTATGGTCCAATTAGATTAGTATATGTGAATTGATTATGGGATATGTTTGGGGTACAAACATGGTTCCCGGCTCGAGCAGCGGTTCGGCTCTCCTCGGGATCCGGATGCGAGTCGTCGGCGTTCCTGCAAGGTGAACTCCGGCCCCAAGGGATTGCCCCCGGGGCGGAGCCTCCGACGCCCAAGTCAGTATATTGTGTGTATTTATAGATATTTATGGATAAGTCGTCTCACAGGTGGAAGCGAGGTAGCGGAGGGATAAGTAATGAATTGGCCCTCCCCCTCCTCTCTACCAAAATGGGGTATTTATAGAGGAGGGGAGAGGTGGTGACATCGTCGTAGTGATGTCGCCCGGGTGATGTCGTCCGATGACATCATCTGGGTGATGTCATGAGGAGTCTATTTCGGGTCGACTAGTGGCGACTCGTAAGGACGGTTAGCCGGTACGAGGATGCGATCGACCCGGGATCTGGCCGGTACGAGGGTCCAGCCGATCCGAGGTTTGGCCGGCGCGGGAGCCGGCCGACCCGGAGTTTGGTCTGCGCGGGGTCCGGCTAGATCGTGGATCGGTCGAGCCGGGATCGGGGTCCGGTGCCTAAGGACGGCCTCTATTCCCGAGGTCGGACCTACATGTCTGTCTAAGTCGGCCTACACGTCTGGGGGATTTATCCCCCATCAATTTGCCCTCAGCAGAGTCGGATACTAGTGTCCGGGTCTGGTGCCGAGTGTGGCCGACCTATGAGATGAATGGTGTACCTGACCTTACTTTGAGTAATATCAAGTGTTTAGCCTTACAAATACGGTAGGAGCCGTTGAAGCTTTTTGCCCGGTTTTGGATGATCAATAATTGAGAATCGTTTTTTCAATTTGCTCAAATAAAGAGCTCGGCCCTGTGCGCAGCGGCAGCCGAAGGATGCATGATGAATGACCTCTTCACGGACCGGGGCTACTTGGGGCGTCGCGATTTTACTCGAAAGACGGTAATACTCAGAGGGACGTAACCCATGCCCGGTAGACAATACGATAACGTCGTGATTGGAACGACTGATATCACTTGGAGGAACGTAACCCATACCCGGTAAATAATACGATAGCGTCGTGAAGGAAACGACTGATATAACTCGGAGGGACGTAACCCATGTCCGGTAAACAATACGATGACGTCGTGATTGGAACGACCGATATAACTCGGAGGGACGTAACCCATACCCGGTAAATAACATGATAACGTCGTGAAGGGAACGACTGATATAACTCGGAGGGACGTAACCCATGCCCGGTAAATAATAATGGAAATAAGCTTTAAGAAGGGTCATACCTTTGTGGACATGACATAGGTCCACCCCGACGCGGCGAAGCGCGGGTTTTGGGGAGGCGTAGAATTTCCATATGAGATGGATCGAATAGAATTTTAAATCGAAGTAGGAGTCGCCACCGAATTTTATGGTTATTCGGAACCATTCGAACCCACTCTATGTCGTAGTGGGCCATACTTAAAGCCTGGCCCATTTACGATGTCAGAGTTTATTGGGTTCGTCCCTTAGCATATCGATACCGATGCCGACTGGGCGGTTAATCGTATATTGAATGACTCTCGTTGCCAATGGATTCGGACATCCGGAAACCATGGTTCTGAGTAAGGGGTGAGGGTACGTGTTGGGAAGTTCAGCGAGAACACCCAACCCCGCCCGCACTTAGCGGCCTTTACTAAGATATCGTTCGATTTTGGTGTACACGCGTTAGTTCGACGATGAAATGATATGCAGAGATTATTTTCCTAAGACATGTGAGGAAAAATAAAATGGGTTGCTAAGTCGTTTAATGCATGTTAAACTACTACCGTCAAAATTATTTAGCATGTGAGTTCGTTTTAGTCTAATAAAACGACAAAAAGAAATAAGAGAAAAGTTGCTACAAACACGAGAAAACGAGTTAGTAACGATTGAAATAACAATAAATAAGAAATAAATATATGAAATCGAGAAAATGAAAATTAATCGAAATCTGAAAAATATAATTTAAAACGTTGTTTTGTATAAAAAACGATGTTCGAGAAAGGAAAATAAAAAAGGGTGTGTCTCGGCCGAGAGCCGCGCGACTCGCCCGAGACTCATGCGGGTCGCGTGGCGGCCTGTTTTTCGACGACGGTTTTCGAAAAAGTTTTTGATTAAATCGCGTACGAATATCGCCTAATTCGTACCCGACTTAATATTCTCGATATTCGTTATATTCGATAGTTGATTATCAAATATTTAGAATAGTTTTAGAAAAGATGTAAATTTAGAAATCGTTTCGTAAAATAATAAAAATAAACAAACGAAAACTTGAAAAAAATAGAATCGGGTCAGACTCGGGCGCGAGTCGCCTGGACCGGGCGCGACTCGCACGCGAGTCTGTCCTTTTTTATTTTTTTGTCGAAAATCGTTATAAATCGCGTACAAATATGGATTAATTTATACCCGGTTTATATTTTCGATATTCGTCGTATTCGATATTCGATTATGAAATCGATATCGAATATTCGGAATGACTTTAGAAAAGGTTTTGAAAAAAGTTTGTTTTTGAACGAAAAGATGTAAAAAAGATTTTGAACGAAAAGTTGTAAAAAGATGTAACGATTTCGTCGAAAATTTAATATAATTCTTTTCGATATGATATTCGATTATATAGAATCGATATCATATTTTAAGAATATTCGACATATGAAAATAGTTTTAAATAATATCGATATTAGAAAAGAAAGACCGACGCAAGACCCATAATAAAAATGAGACGAAGAAGAGAGAAAAGGGAAGAGACGGGTTTGATTTACACCCTCAACCTACATGCTTTGTGTTCTCGGTATAAGGCTCGTCGGACGGTGGCTTAGACACGGGAGCGTCGAGATGATGTGGGTGAGTTAAGGTGTCGATTTTGTATGTGTGAGTGACGTGGGGACTCGGCCGGTTCGGACAGGGTCGGTGTCGTCGGATTTTGGAATTACTTTGGGATTACGTCGGGATTTTGGATGTTGCTTTTTGGCTGACTTTCTCGGTATTTTTCAGTCTGATTTTTGGTTAATTTTTCTGTTGTTTTGAGGTTGAAGGGAGGGTCCTATTTATAGGAACCGAGGTGGTCTTGCTTGTGTGACAAGAAACACCGGTTTGGATAGGAAATACGAGAGTTCGTGAGGGAATAGAATTCTCGTTTCTTGGTGGGAAAGCCAAAAACTCGGCTGGTTGGGGTGATATCTCGGCTGTTTCAGCCGAGTATCTGAGCTCGGGTGGTATTTGTTTCGGTTTCCGGATAGAATTCCTACTTGAGATCGAATTCTATCCTTGAACAGATTTGTTTAATATTTGTGAAGGCTGATTTTTTGGTGTTTGAGTCCGAATCAACCGTGTGGTGTCACGGCCAGCTCGTGTGACTCGGGAAAAAATATCTTTGACCGGGTTTGACTCGGTCGCTAAAAGACGATTTTACCCCTGGTGACGGTTTCGACCCAAATTAGTGTTATTTGACTCGAAACGACCCACTGGGCCTGGATTTGAGGTCCGTTTTGTGAGATTTGTACTCCTTAAAATGTCTAAGCCAAATGTCCATGATTACAAGCCCATATCCGAGTCTGTCAAAGCACGTTTACGTCCTATCATCATCGGGTGTTTGGTGGGAACTACTATAGACACCTAGCGGTCAAAATGTGGGTGTCTACAGAGCCCCCACTCTGACTGAGGCTTGGACAAGGCAAAAGTCAGAGTAGCTACCAGGCCAATCAAGGATTAAAACCTGGCAGCCTTCCGATCGGGTCGTTTAGGGTCCATTAGACCTGCGTGAAGGGCTCGCCAGCCACGAAATAGGAATCATACCTGAGTTGATGCTGATAATGTCGCGGGAGCTTGCCTAGGAAGCTATGGGTATACCTGCTTGCAGATATATCCTGTCTTAGAATTGCGCGGGAGCTTGCATGAGCTTTTCCACCGGGGAACTTAGAATTTTTGGGAGTCTTGAGTGTACCTGTATGCTGACATAATTTGTATGTAACATTTAGGCGAAACACTGACTCGTGCTGGGGAAAAAGACGATTTTCCGAAAATTTTGAAAATAAAAAGCTGATTTTTTTTTTTGAAAAGTTTGGAAATAAGGATGCTTGGGATGATTTTGATTCTTAATCGGATTCTGACATGGATTTCTAAAATCCCCTGGTTAGGCCTGTATGCCTAGATGAAGTGTGATAAAAATTCTTATTCCCGTGATGACTAGGAAAGGGATTTTCTCAAATGGCTAAGTTTTGCAAATGAGAATTTGAAGAGAGAGATATACCGATAGACTCGACTCTGGACGCGAGAGGACGAGTTGACTGACACGACTTTGACTCTCGAAGGGTTAGACCGTGACTCGGTAGGGGGTAGGCCACCTAAGATGACAAGACTCTTAAGTTGCGCTATTCCGTAGCCTAGGTGAGTGGCAACACGGTCGAATCTTCGGAATGGGACTGTTTCCGTACGACAGGGCTTTGTGGTAGCAATGCCGTAGACTGGTGTTCTTTTCGGATCTTTGATTTTTGGGTACATTTCCAAAGTGGGTATTGCCCCGAGTCCTGACAGATTCTCGTCTTTGACTAAGCCGAGTACTAGGACATACTATAGAAAGGAGGCTAGATTTTGAATGTATCTGGATTATGTGAGTGGATGGAGAACTTCTGCCTAGGAGAAGCCCCCAGGATGACAAAGCTAGCTGTTGAGAACATGATGGTGTCGTGACCGGAATGATGACGCTTTTTGAATGTGTGTCAATGTGAGTGGTTGTGCCCTTGTTGAAAGGCTGCCTACGTATTCACGTGTAGTGAAATCAAACCAAGCCGTAGTTCAGTGAATTGAAAGATATATAATGGTGCCTAGTTTACTAGGGCTTTGTGTGTAACTAGCCATAGCAATGGTGTAGGCTAGGTGCATTCCCAGTGATGTCTTGATCAAAGGGCTAGAATAGTTAGGATGTTGATCCTGTGACTGTGAGCGTTCTCCGGGGTAGCCCCCAGAGGTGGTGTGAACTATTTGGGCATGTTCTATGCCGACCGCAGGTTGAGTTCACGTGTTTGGGGATGGTAACTGGTTTGAATGAGAAGAATTGGGATGGGATTTTAACGAGTTCTGCTCTCGGGGATTTCAATGAGTTCTGCTCTCGGGGATTTGATGAGTTTTGCTCTCGGGGATTTTAACGAGTTTTGCTCTCGGGGATTTGATGAGTTTTGCTCTCGGATTTGCATATGGTGATTGTGAATTCTGTTATGTAAAGGGGAAGTCGAGTAGAATGGCTCGAGCTTCGATTGGGCAGGTTTGATAATGCGGGATCTGATTTCCATGTCTGGCCCTAAAGGTTAGGGTGTATCCTATGGAGCTTGAATCCTCAAAATTCTGGGTTGTCTCTAGCCTGGGTCTCGAGAAGGTCTTGAGGGTTGTAATGTGGGAAGGCTAAATGTGGTGTTAGCTGACCAACTTGTTTCTCCCCTATTTGATAGCATGGGTATTGATAATTTTTGAATTGACCGTTTCACGGTCATGGGTTTTTGAATTCTTTGGGTTGACCTCTTAGCCCCGGTCATGGGATTCTTCATTTGAGTTGACCGTGTCTGGTCGAGAGATGTTGATAATTCTTTTTTGATCATGGCCAGCTTTTTTTTTGTTTTGGCCTTTAGTTTTTTTTTTCTCTTGGACTTTTGATTTTTTTTTCCAGCTTTTTTTTTGTCGGTCAGACTAACACCTAAGGTAGGGTTTGGTTAGTCTTATTGGAAGGGTGTTTATTGTGGGAAGTGGGCTTGCCTCCCGTCTTGAACCCAAACTAGAAGGCTACCCAGATTTGTCATAGGATTCGATATGCTCCTGCTACGGGTAGTTACGTGGCTTTCTATACCAGACATGGAATAGGTAAAAGGAAAACACGGGCTCGGTTTCCTGCAGTCATTATAGATGTGCCTATAATAGTCACGTGCGTGTGCTCACAGTGTATGATCATGTTCTCGGAAACACATAAGGAAAGTATGTATGAGAAATAGAAAAGCTGATTTTATTGAAATGTGAAAAGAGGACAGAATACCGCTGACTTTGAAATTGAAAGAAATAGTACATCCTAGACTCGGACTCAGACTCGGACTTGAACCAAATCTAGACTCTTGGATGAGGCTGTCAGTAGTCTTCGGCTTCTAAGGACTCAAGTGGATGTCCGGGTATTGCCTTCGGTAGAGGCTTCACCCAGATCTTCATTATGTCGAAGATCGTCTTCAATCCTAATGCCCATTTCGGTAAGCACCGCAAAGTTTGAAATGCCGGCATACCTAAGATGGACGCGGTAGGGAGGTAGGAGGTTGTTGATGAACGCCTCCACTAGTGTCTTCTCGTTGGGCTTGTCTACCAACTTCACACTTTCGGCCCTCCACCTTTGAAGGTATTTGGTGAAACCTTCCTTGGGCTCTTGGGCCATGACCTCCAGGGTGCGCATTGTGGTCTGGATCTCGGTATTATCTGCATAATTCCGAGCGAACTCTGTTGCGACGTCGTCCCAAGTCTTGTACTTCTTGGAATCGAGCCTGTAATACCAGGCTTTTGGATGCTTCTCAAGGGAAGAAGCAAAGAGATGCTTGAACATGCTGGACTTAACTCCTTTAAGGGCCATAAATTCCTTGAAAGCCCGGATATGGTGGACCGGGTCTTCGGTACCCTCGAACATTGGTAGACCCGTCAGGTTGAGATTGGCGGGTAGTTCATCGGTCAGTGGGGTGTAAATCCTAGCATTCTCAGTATGGATGGAGCTTTGGGTTGTCAGATGGACCTGTTCTTGCAGTTTGTGGACTGCGCTAGCCAATTGAGCTAAAGGCCCAGTAGTATCGGCACTACCGCTAGGGGTTCCTTGTTCTACGGCACTTACCCGGGTGAGGATGGCGACCTGGTCTTCCCGCATCTTCCTCAATTGGTCTTGGATTTGGGCCAACGAGGTGGTCAACTCATCTATGGCTTTTTGTGTCATGGCTCGAGTGTGGGGTGGCCTGTCTGTAAGGGCACCGCGTAATCAGTAAATTTGCTTCGGAACTCGAATACACCAAGGCATAGGAAATAGCGTGGGAGGAGAGACGACTCCAGTTTGACTCGGGTTAGACTCTCCTAAGACAAATGTGTAGGGTACAATTCTCGAAGTGACTGTGATTAATCGCCCTATCGGAGAATAGCCCCCAAGTGAGACTAGGTACTCAGATAAGACCCAGATGGTGTGACATCTAAGTGACTCGAAAGTGGGGTACGTGAGACACGTGTAAGACAAGACCCTTAGAGCAACCGTGATTGATCGCTCCGCTGAAGGGTAGCCCCCCGAGTGAGGAAAAGACTAGACTAGAAAGAAAACCGGAGACTGACTTCTAAATGGATGACGCGTAGACGGTGGGCCTTCCTTGGGATTCGGCAAAGTGGGCCTAGTCCCGTTCGAAGGAAGGTCTACGTGAGAATTCCCCAGACTTTGGACTCTAGTGTGTAAACGGGCTTCCCCTTGTAGGAGTTAGTCCTACGAAGGTGGGTCGTGCCTTGACAAGTAAGGCGGACTGGGATGGGGTGGAAACCCGTGATATAAGATCGACGGAGTTTCGACGCTATAGACTCTAACTTATGACAAGACCCGACACTGCTAAATACGGGAAGTCCTAAGAAGAAGAGGATTTTGAAAAAGGAATTTGAATTTGAAAACCGAGCAAAGTCGTATTGGAAGACCCGATTTTTTTGAAAACCGAGAAAAAGGGTTATCGGGCCGAGATTTCGGGCTTTTTTTTGAAAAGGTTTGGACAGCATGCCGGCTAAAAATAGGCTATTTTGAGTCAAAATCATAAGTCCTAAATTCGGCAGCTTCCCGAGTTTTGAAAAAGGAATGGATTTGAAAAGATGTAAGTTTTTTGAAAATGACGGTTTTTTGAAAAAAAAGACCAAAAAGGATCAAGTAGCATGTAGTCATAGAATCAGTATAACGACGCCATGTATGCTCTTAGTCTAAGTCTCGGTCGGTCTGATAGGGTCTATACCAACAACGATCGCTTTCTCGTACTGAGGACGGACTCCCTAAGCCGAGTTGGTCTTAGGACATGCCGCAAAGTCTAAACGAGTTCCGCCATCGAAGTCTTTAGTGCACCCTAGTGGGAATGCACCGTGGTATAGTGGGACGTCGGTCACAAGTAACCGGCCCGGGATAGAACGGGGTTATGCATGAACCATTGAACTAAAACGTGTACATTACTAATCGAACGATTTCTTTTCGAGTCTCACCCTGAGGATGCCGATGGTAAGTGACACATCAGTTAATCCCCAGCGGAGTCGCCAAATTGTGGACATGACATAGGTCCACCCCGACGCGGCGAAGCGCGGGTTTTGGGGAGGCGTAGAATTTCCATATGAGATGGATCGAATAGAATTTTAAATCGAAGTAGGAGTCGCCACCGAATTTTATGGTTATTCGGAACCATTCGAACCCACTCTATGTCGTAGTGGGCCATACTTAAAGCCTGGCCCATTTCCGATGTCAGAGTTTATTGGGTTCGTCCCTTAGCATATCGATACCGATGCCGACTGGGCGGTTAATCGTATATTGAATGACTCTCGTTGCCAATGGATTCGGACATCCGGAAACCATGGTTCTGAGTAAGGGGTGAGGGTACGTGTTGGGAAGTTCAGCGAGAACACCCAACCCCGCCCGCACTTAGCGGCCTTTACTAAGATATCGTTCGATTTTGGTGTACACGCGTTAGTTCGACGATGAAATGATATGCAGAGATTATTTTCCTAAGACATGTGAGGAAAAATAAAATGGGTTGCTAAGTCGTTTAATGCATGTTAAACTACTACCGTCAAAATTATTTAGCATGTGAGTTCGTTTTAGTCTAATAAAACGACAAAAAGAAATAAGAGAAAAGTTGCTACAAACACGAGAAAACGAGTTAGTAACGATTGAAATAACAATAAATAAGAAATAAATATATGAAATCGAGAAAATGAAAATTAATCGAAATCTGAAAAATATAATTTAAAACGTTGTTTTGTATAAAAAACGATGTTCGAGAAAGGAAAATAAAAAAGGGTGTGTCTCGGCCGAGAGCCGCGCGACTCGCCCGAGACTCATGCGGGTCGCGTGGCGGCCTGTTTTTCGACGACGGTTTTCGAAAAAGTTTTTGATTAAATCGCGTACGAATATCGCCTAATTCGTACCCGACTTAATATTCTCGATATTCGTTATATTCGATAGTTGATTATCAAATATTTAGAATAGTTTTAGAAAAGATGTAAATTTAGAAATCGTTTCGTAAAATAATAAAAATAAACAAACGAAAACTTGAAAAAAATAGAATCGGGTCAGACTCGGGCGCGAGTCGCCTGGACCGGGCGCGACTCGCACGCGAGTCTGTCCTTTTTTATTTTTTTGTCGAAAATCGTTATAAATCGCGTACAAATATGGATTAATTTATACCCGGTTTATATTTTCGATATTCGTCGTATTCGATATTCGATTATGAAATCGATATCGAATATTCGGAATGACTTTAGAAAAAGTTTTGAAAAAAGTTTGTTTTTGAACGAAAAGATGTAAAAAAGATTTTGAACGAAAAGTTGTAAAAAGATGTAACGATTTCGTCGAAAATTTAATATAATTCTTTTCGATATGATATTCGATTATATAGAATCGATATCATATTTTAAGAATATTCGACATATGAAAATAGTTTTAAATAATATCGATATTAGAAAAGAAAGACCGACGCAAGACCCATAATAAAAATGAGACGAAGAAGAGAGAAAAGGGAAGAGACGGGTTTGATTTACACCCTCAACCTACATGCTTTGTGTTCTCGGTATAAGGCTCGTCGGACGGTGGCTTAGACACGGGAGCGTCGAGATGATGTGGGTGAGTTAAGGTGTCGATTTTGTATGTGTGAGTGACGTGGGGACTCGGCCGGTTCGGACAGGGTCGGTGTCGTCGGATTTTGGAATTACTTTGGGATTACGTCGGGATTTTGGATGTTGCTTTTTGGCTGACTTTCTCGGTATTTTTCAGTCTGATTTTTGGTTAATTTTTCTGTTGTTTTGAGGTTGAAGGGAGGGTCCTATTTATAGGAACCGAGGTGGTCTTGCTTGTGTGACAAGAAACACCGGTTTGGATAGGAAATACGAGAGTTCGTGAGGGAATAGAATTCTCGTTTCTTGGTGGGAAAGCCAAAAACTCGGCTGGTTGGGGTGATATCTCGGCTGTTTCAGCCGAGTATCTGAGCTCGGGTGGTATTTGTTTCGGTTTCCGGATAGAATTCCTACTTGAGATCGAATTCTATCCTTGAACAGATTTGTTTAATATTTGTGAAGGCTGATTTTTTGGTGTTTGAGTCCGAATCAACCGTGTGGTGTCACGGCCAGCTCGTGTGACTCGGGAAAAAATATCTTTGACCGGGTTTGACTCGGTCGCTAAAAGACGATTTTACCCCTGGTGACGGTTTCGACCCAAATTAGTGTTATTTGACTCGAAACGACCCACTGGGCCTGGATTTGAGGTCCGTTTTGTGAGATTTGTACTCCTTAAAATGTCTAAGCCAAATGTCCATGATTACAAGCCCATATCCGAGTCTGTCAAAGCACGTTTACGTCCTATCATCATCGGGTGTTTGGTGGGAACTACTATAGACACCTAGCGGTCAAAATGTGGGTGTCTACAACCTTTGCTTTTGACGATAGCGCTCGGAGGCTTATGCCCCCACACTTTGGGTGGTGGAGATTCGGTCGGTAGGCCGGCTGTGGTCAGGCCACAGTCGGTTCCCGACTTAGATGGTCGGTAGGCCGGCTGTGGTCAGGCCACAGTCGGTTCCCGACTTAGGTGGTCGGTAGGCCGGCTGTGGTCAGGCCACAGTCGGTTCCCGACTTAGGTGGCCGGTAGGCCGGCTGTGGTCAGGCCACAGTCGGTTCCCGACTTAGGTGGCCGGTAGGCCGGCTGTGGTCAGGCCACAGTCGGTTCCCGACTTAGGTGGTCGGTAGGCCGGCTGTGGTCAGGCCACAGCGGGTTCCCAACTTAGGTGGTCGGTAGGCCGGCTGTGGTCAGGCCACAGCGGGTTCCCAACTTAGGTGGCCGGTAGGCCGGCTGTGGTCAGGCCACAGTCGGTTCCCAACTTTTGGTGGGGTGTCCATTCCTTGCGGTAGGTGAATATGGGCTCCCCCCCTTATTGCCCCCTGCCCATTATCTGTGAGAGTAATGAACAGGTGATGGGTAGATATCGAGCTTTTTTCCGCTGCTCAAAATTGTCGGTCGCCATATTTTTTCCTCTTTTTCGCGAGGCCAAGATTTTCTGAGGCCGACATAAGTGTGTGGCCGGTGGTCTAGCTTTTCGGCGTTGAAGATGACCGGTGGTCGAGCTTGTCGGCTCCGAAGATGACCGGTGCGACAGGATTGAGCCGGCTCTAGGGTGGCCGGTGGTAGTGTCGACGAGGCCGAGACATTGATTGGTCGTCAGCTCGTCAAAGTTGTTGGTTCGTCCGTTGACCGGGACGACGCTTGGTCGATGGTAGTGACGACGAGGCCGAGACATTGATTGGTCGTCAACTCGTCAAATTTGTTGGTTCGTCCGTTGACCGGGACGATGCTTGGTATAGGAGTGGGCTTATTTTGTATTTGTGCGTTTCTTTCGGGCTCCAAAGTTTATTGAGGTCGTGAAAACACCCAAATCCTACAATTACTTTTTCCAAGAGGTAGAGAGTTGTCATCCACTTTTAGGAATTTGATCCACAAAAGTTGAGTGGGTGTCTACAACCTTTGCTTTTGACGATAGCGCTCGGAGGCTTATGCCCCCACACTTTGGGTGGTGGAGATTCGGTCGGTAGGCCGGCTGTGGTCAGGCCACAGTCGGTTCCCGACTTAGATGGTCGGTAGGCCGGCTGTGGTCAGGCCACAGTCGGTTCCCGACTTAGGTGGTCGGTAGGCCGGCTGTGGTCAGGCCACAGTCGGTTCCCGACTTAGGTGGCCGGTAGGCCGGCTGTGGTCAGGCCACAGTCGGTTCCCGACTTAGGTGGTCGGTAGGCCGGCTGTGGTCAGGCCACAGCGGGTTCCCAACTTAGGTGGTCGGTAGGCCGGCTGTGGTCAGGCCACAGTCGGTTCCCAACTTTTGGTGGGGTGTCCATTCCTTGCGGTAGGTGAATATGGGCTCCCCCCCTTATTGCCCCCTGCCCATTATCTGTGAGAGTAATGAACAGGTGATGGGTAGATATCGAGCTTTTTTCCGCTGCTCAAAATTGTCGGTCGCCATATTTTTTCCTCTTTTTCGCGAGGCCAAGATTTTCTGAGGCCGACATAAGTGTGTGGCCGGTGGTCTAGCTTTTCGGCGTTGAAGATGACCGGTGGTCGAGCTTGTCGGCTCCGAAGATGACCGGTGCGACAGGATTGAGCCGGCTCTAGGGTGGCCGGTGGTAGTGTCGACGAGGCCGAGACATTGATTGGTCGTCAGCTCGTCAAAGTTGTTGGTTCGTCCGTTGACCGGGACGACGCTTGGTCGATGGTAGTGACGACGAGGCCGAGACATTGATTGGTCGTCAACTCGTCAAATTTGTTGGTTCGTCCGTTGACCGGGACGATGCTTGGTATAGGAGTGGGCTTATTTTGTATTTGTGCGTTTCTTTCGGGCTCCAAAGTTTATTGAGGTCGTGAAAACACCCAAATCCTACAATTACTTTTTCCAAGAGGTAGAGAGTTGTCATCCACTTTTAGGAATTTGATCCACAAAAGTTGAGTGGGCCAATCTGCCGACCTCTTCTAGTGACCCATTTTTCTTGGACTTTTATTGGAGTATTTTTTTGCTATGTCTTAGATTTTCTTTTCTCAACAAAGAATAATCATGACTCAACCCATTATGTTTCTTACAGCCCATTTTCTTCAACCGCTCTTCCCCAAAACATTTGTCTGCTTTTAATGAGTCAATGATAAGCATAGCCGCCCTTCACCACCGTTCAGCCGACCTCTAACCCATCCAGCCAAGATGGCGAAATGGCTGCCCTCTGAATCGGGTGAAGCGGAGGTTGACGTCGTGGTCGAGGGCTGATAGTACGCTGGTGGTTGGGCTTCCCGGCGTTGAAGATAACCGGGGTGGTGACCGCGGGTCAGCGTGATTATTGACCGACGTGAGATGTAGTTGGCACATTTCGTCAGGAGACCGAATCTGGTGGCCGGTTTTAAGTCAACTTTCCGCTGACTATGCTGTCTTAAGTGGGCCTCCCACAGGTGGGTGAAGTTATATATTTCTGCAACCATCTTCATCCCTTTTTGGGTCTGAGGCTGATCTTGACGGGCTGATACCGGCGGCCGACTCAGGTCCGCCGTTTTGCCGGCTCGGCTTGGTTTACGAGGTTGACTCCGGGGCGAATCATGAGTCAACCGGCCAATTAACTTCTGGGTGACTTCGAGCCGGGTTGAGAAGTCTATCTGGCAATGTCATACACTTCTGATGTCGGAACCAGGGCGTTTGACTAGGATGACGCCAGAGATGACGGTCAGCCGAGGTGGTGGGCCTGGCCGACCGATATTTCGACGCCAGTTTGCCGAGGTGGGCCGACTTGGTCAAAAGACTCGTTTGCGTTGCTTGGCCGATGAAGATGGCCGACTTCGGTGTTGGAATGGTCGGAGTGGGCTCGACCTTGCCGAATGGGCTCGTCGTTTTTCATCTTGGCGGACGAGCTACGACGCTGAGTCATGGATGACCTTCGGTTGGCCGGCCGATGAGTTACGAGGCTGACTTCGGAACGAACATGGGTCAGTCGGCTGGTGAATTACAAGGTTGAATTCAGGCCGACCTCGGTCTGCCGGTCAATTGATTCCTGGGTGACTTTTAACCGAGGTGAGATGTCGATCCGGCCTACTCTGATATTAATGGTCCGACTTACTTCAAGCGACTTGACAATTTGGTCAAATATAGGTCAGCCGACTCAAATGTTAGTGGTGCTTGATTGCTATTTGCTAGGCCGGCCTGAGTAACGTCCGATGAGCCGGTACGTTTTTGAGTCTTCTATTTTAGTGGTCTTCTCATGCCGTAGCATTTGATATTTATTTGAGCAGTATTTAAACTGATCCGACTCCGGGACGAGTTTTCGAGAGGCGACGGGGGCCAGGACGGGATGATTATGGCCGGCCCGTACGAAATACCTGTATGGAGCGTTTAATTAATTTTTTCGTGTGGATCGTTCTTCGAGACGGAATACTTGATCCGAAAAATTAATTTTTTGGGAGGTTGATTTTTTGTGTGGATCGTTCTTCAAGACGGAATACTTGATCCAATATTTTATTTTATTTTATTTTATTTTTTTGTGTGTGTGTGGATTTGAAGCTCTTATCTCAGCTTACGAGCTCTGAGGCTGAATTTGGGACGAACTTCGGTTGGCCGGCCGGTGAGTTACGAGGCATAGCTTTTTCCTAATTTTTGTAGAAGGTTGATGGTGATATACCACTTCGTGGGTTTTTGGCTATTTTATAGCTTTTATAATAATGTGTCTTTTTATAAATTTGTGAGTGTCCCAGGAGACTTAGATTTTGTGGCATACGAGTGCACACCAATGGATGAACCTTCTGCTTCTTCTCCGATAACTTTTATTTTTTATGTTTCGTTTTTTATTTGCATTAGTCGTGAAGTGTGATATTTTGGGTGGTTTTTTTTTTTTGTGGGTCGTTCTTCAAGACGGAATACTAGACCCGAAAAAGTGATGTTTTTGAGAGTAGGCAACTTTTTGTTCAAGTTCCCCACAGACGGCGCCAATTGTTTGGGGTACAAACATGGTTCCCGGCTCGAGCAGCGGTTCGGCTCTCCTCGGGATCCGGATGCGAGTCGTCGGCGTTCCTGCAAGGTGAACTCCGGCCCCAAGGGATTGCCCCCGGGGCGGAGCCTCCGACGCCCAAGTCAGTATATTGTGTGTATTTATAGATATTTATGGATAAGTCGTCTCACAGGTGGAAGCGAGGTAGCGGAGGGATAAGTAATGAATTGGCCCTCCCCCTCCTCTCTACCAAAATGGGGTATTTATAGAGGAGGGGAGAGGTGGTGACATCGTCGTAGTGATGTCGCCCGGGTGATGTCGTCCGATGACATCATCTGGGTGATGTCATGAGGAGTCTATTTCGGGTCGACTAGTGGCGACTCGTAAGGACGGTTAGCCGGTACGAGGATCCGATCGACCCGGGATCTGGCCGGTACGAGGGTCCAGCCGATCCGAGGTTTGGCCGGCGCGGGAGCCGGCCGACCCGGAGTTCGGTCTGCGCGGGGTCCGGCTAGATCGTGGATCGGTCGAGCCGGGATCGGGGTCCGGTGCCTAAGGACGGCCTCTATTCCCGAGGTCGGACCTACATGTCTGTCTAAGTCGGCCTACACGTCTGGGGGATTTATCCCCCATCAGGATAGAATTAGCCAAATGATAAAATGAGAAGATTTTGTTTGAGTTTTAATATAATATATGAATTGCATAAAAATAAGTAGTTAAAATACAAAATGAAAACAAAATGAAAATAACACAATGAAATGACGAAACTACCCTCACACAACAAACATCACTATCCAACACACCAATGACGACACCATCACTCCCATGCAAATCGAACCCTTTCCTTTCGCACCACCGTTCGATTCCCCACCGTCGTCATCCGGAGGAGGAGAATCATCGGCCACATCATCATCGCCTCCGTCACCCGGCGGAGCAGGCGGCGACGCATACGGCGTCCTCGCCGGAGCCGGCGATGGAGACGGAGAATGCTTCTTATGCGCCGGTGACGGCGCCGGTGCTGGAACCGGCTCTTCACCATCCGGCGACGGCGCCTCCGCCGGCGCCGACGAATTTCCGAATAGCGCCACCGGCAACAACACGCTGTCGATAACGTAAATCACAACCGGCGCCCTGTTCTCCGCCGTGGCCGTAATCTTCGCCGTATTGACGCCGGTGTGAAGAGTGACGGTTTTCCCGGCGACGGAGGCGGTTAGGTCGAATTTCTTCGGAGGTGCTAGTGTTGTTAATCGACCGTCTTTCAACGATTTCAGCGTGTCGATCGGCGCGTACAAAGAAAGCGCGTGGAATTCCAGCAACGATACTCTATCAGTATCGGTCAGGTTCGAAAAGTCCGGCGTTCCTTTCGCTTTGAAAGCGGCATCAGTTGGTGCAAAAATGGTGATTCCGTTCTTCTCCTGATCTTCATACGTTTTCAACACCCCACTCGAAGAAAGCAACGTCAAAAACCGCTTACACCCGGCCTTCTCCAAAGCCGCTGTAACGTCGGGATCCAACGCTCCCGACGTCAACACCGAAGGGACGATTATCGGATCGCTAATCTCCACGACAGCGATTTTAAACGAAATCCTTCTGACATCCCTAACGAATTTCGACACGGGCTTGATCCCGGGTTGGGCCGACCCGAACACAATTGTTCCGTTTTTGAACGAAGTGACATTGACTTGGCCCGTCTTGCCCTCGGCCTCACCGGTGGTTTGGTACAAGGTGGTGGAGGTGACGGGCTCACCGGGTTTGATGCGGTGGAGCCTCTCGCCGTCGTAGTAGTCGAAGAGGATGTGAAGGGAGAGGATGTTTTTGATGGCCGCGATGGAGTGGTCGCCGGAGGTGAGGGCGGTTATGGCCGCGTTAGGGACCGCTAGGACGGAGAAGGATTGATTGTTGGAGTTGATTTGGTCAGCGAGTCCAGTGAGGGTTAGTAAGCGATTGAACTCACTGAAGTCTGACTTGGTGTCTGAGTTCAAGATATTGGTTATGTTGTAATCAGAGGATGCGATGTAAGGTATGGTGATGAGTAGAAGTGTGAAGATTAAGTGAATTTTGGGAGGAGACATTGAACACATTATTGTTGAATTAGTAGAAGGAAAAATGGAGTGATTAGTGAAGGTTGATTAGGGTGTAATTAGTGGTCTTTATAGATAGTATGGAGTATGGGTTGTGACTTGTCATGAACCGTGTTTGATTTCGTGGACATTGGACAATAGATATCAAGTTCGAATCTCCCGTTAATATATTATAAAGGTCGTACTTTTTTGTACTTAAAATTTACTCAATCATACCTCAAAATTATTACCATATCCTTCTTATTTCCCCTCACAACCTAATTAAGTTTCTAGAGAGAGAAAAATTCATAATTCAATTGCATTAATTAAGATTTTTTGAAAGACTCATAATGTCACTAATTAAGGTTCTTCAAAAATGTCTTCATTTGCGATGATACGAGTAGAAACTGAGGTTAGGAAATTGAAATTGATTGCACCAATTAGGGTTATTTGGAAAAGTCCTAATTTGCGATGAATTTGAAATCAATTGCATGCACCAATTAGGGTTATTCGGAAAAGTTCTAATTTGCGATGAATTTGAAATCAGTTGTACCAATTAGTGTTTTTTAAAAAAGTTCTCATTTGTGATTATATAATAACCCTAAATAATTAATTAACACTAATTAATCCTAATTTTCAATCAATTAACCCTAATTTTCAATTAAGTCCTACGGAGTATATGATAAAATATCGATCAGTGAACAATGATCCATAGTGAATTCTCAAATAATGATTTGATCGATTTATAGGATGGATAAGATTTAAATAAAGAATTTTGATAAAAAAAATTGTTTAGAATAGAATAAAAACAATGAAAGTTTAAAATAGAGAAAGGATAATATTGAAATTTTTTGAAAACTTTAATGATGATTAAGTAACATTGAAATATGAAAAATAATTACGATAATACAACTAAGTGCACTATTGATTAAAAAAAATAAAGCGCGTTTAATTAGGCTATAAATGGGGGAATATTATGTTGATATGCATCCTAGTTTGGGAGAAACGTATGGGGGATGAATTTGAAAAGAAAATGCATGTCAAATTTGGAAAAAAATAAAATAAATGATGATAGTATGAGTGGATGATGATAAATTACTGGTTGTTAATTAGATATATTTTTTTTTATAGAAAATTAAAGAATTAAGATGTTACGAGTTACTCCGTATGTAGTTGTTTATAGTGTGACAACAATGTCGTCCTAGTTGATAAACTTGGTAAACTTGTCATTGATCGGATTTTGAATGAGTACGTCTATTGCATCCACCGATCGATATAGAAGTCTAATTACACATCGACGAGATAATTAAGTTGGGAATATGCGTAGTTCATTTGAATTAGTGCAAAAAACATATTTTCGAATGTGATAAGGAGATATATTTTGTATTTATATTGTTGGCGTAATTTCTTTTAAAAGAGAATTTTCTACTATGAACAATAAATAGTTTGATGTATCGGTATGATACATTTGCAAATTAGGTGAAGCCCCGTACTTTATATGTTCGACGACCTTTTTTTTTTGCCACCTTGATTAATTTTGGTAGAAAATGAGTCGTCATAAAGGTGATTATTATGATGGAATTCTAATATCCAATCATGAATATCAAATCTCATAATTTCATATCATATGGAGATGGATTGGATCTAAATTCAATACTGTGCGGATTTGCATATTGATCTCATAAATTATTACGTATAATGATCATACTCTTTGACACCTCAATATACCTTTGATTATTGACACAAATATCGCTTTTATTAAGTTGAGAGTTTTGAGCGAACTTTTGACATTAATTATTTCGGTTTTATCTAACGTGTACCCAGTTAATAAGCCTTTTTTTTTTATGACGAGGGTACCTGCGGCCGAGAAGACATAATCTCAAGTCATACAACTCAGTTCGCGCTTGTAGGGTCTTGAACCTGAAATCCTTGGGATGATGACCACTCTTTTAACCACTAGGTAACCCCTTATGGACGTAAGAATCACTTTGATATTGTGTAAGTAGGGTAAATATGAGTCGAATACGTAATTTGATACTTCCTCCGGTTTTTATTTATTGCCCCGTTTCATCAATATATAGGTGGAGTATTTTAATAAAATGAGACAATAAATAAAAATCGGAGGGAGTATTTCAATAAAACAGTACACGTAAATACTCCGTATGTAACTACTCCGTACTACGAGTACTCCGTATCGTGAGGTTCTCCTAATTTGACGGCCCGATAACAGAACCCGCCTTTCTATTTCACTTCCTTCTCCCAAATGGTAAGTTTTTTTTTGCTTCACTGCGGAATTTCGTCGAACACCTTCTGTGCAACCCTTGATCAGTTCATCAGATTTCAATTTTAATCAATTTTTTTTGTTTTTAATCTGCAGTCTGTAACGCTTCATACTAATCTAGGCGACATAAAGTGTGAAGTCTTCTGCGATGAAGTTCCTCGAGCTGCTGAGGTACCTGCAATCTTCATCTTCATCATTTGTTCATGGTTTTCTCCCATTTCTAATGTTAATTCTGGAATTTAGTTTGATGTAATTTAAAAGTGTTCTTTAGGGTTTCATTGCAATTGAAGTGACGGAGTCAGTGGCGTAACCCTGATTTCTGGCTAGGTAGACAAGGTAGTAATGCAGTAATGTGTTCTTTTAGGGTTTTAGTACAATTGAATTGACGGAGTCAGTGGCGTAATCATGATTTGTAGTTAGGTAGTAATGCAGTGATGTGTTCTTTGTGTTTTTAGGGTTTTAGTACAATTGAATTGTCGAAGTCAGCAGCGTAATCATGATTTGTAGTTAGGTAGTAATGGAGTAATGTGTTGTTTGTGTTTTTTTAGGGTTTTGTTGCAATTGAATTGTCGGAGTCAGTGGCGTAATCATGATTTGTAGTTAGGCAGTGATGCAGTGATGTGTTCTTTGTGTTTTTTTTAGGGTTTTAGTGCAATTGAATTGCCGGACGTCAGTAGCGTAATCAGGATTTGTGGTTAGGTAGTAATGGAGTAATGTGTTCTTTGTGTTTTTTAGGTTTTTATTGCAATTGAATTGTCGGAGTCAGTGGCGTAATCATGATTTGTAGTTAGGTAGTAATGCAGTGATATGTTCTTTGTGTTAGGGTTTTAGTGCAATTGAATTGTCGGAGTCAGTGGCGTAATCAGGATTTGTAGTTAGGGAATCAGAAATTTTCCGGGGGAATTACTGATGTAGTAAGGTACAATAAAGGATTTGAAATATTCAAAATTTTAATTGCTAGGGTGTGAAAAATTTGAATGCTAGGTTGCGAACGTGTCTGCAACTCCCTTAATTCCGCCACTGGACCTCAGGACCTGAGTATATTTGAATGGGCTATAGGTATATGATAGTAACTTTGAATTACTTGCGATGTTGATTACAGAAGGTTTGAGGAGATTAAGAATGTATCAAACCTTGATTTATGTATTTGTGTTACTTGGCTTGTGTATAAACTATAAAGTCCATTTGACATGAGTTATGTGTATTATGATTTTGGTATTCAATAGTTAGATGATTGTCCATTGTTTTCCGCCTTCTTGCTTGCTCGAAATCCTTGGTTTTGTTTGATTTTGATGCGATGGAGGACACATGTTGTTCTGTTCCGAAATTTTGGCCTGCAATGGCGATTTTATCCTGAATATGAAATGCTTTTAATCCTGTCAATGATCTGCTATCCGTCTTTCTGCAGAACTTTTTGGCTTTGTGTGCCAGTGGATACTATGATGGAACCATATTTCATCGGAACATTAAGGGTTTTATGATCCAAGGAGGAGATCCAACGGGCACAGGCAAGGGTGGTACCAGCATATGGGGCAAAAAGTTCAACGATGAAATAAGAGAGTCCCTTAAAGTAAGATTTGATTGTGGATGAATATGTTAATCCTCTGATTGAAATGATGTCTTTATATTTGGTTTCAACTTCTGATTTGAGACGACCAAGTTTATCAGCCTGCCATCTTTCTGAAGTCCAAATATGAATTTTTTATCGTCTTACATTGGCGAAGTTGCAACTCTAAACTTAATGGATTTTGTCATGTATCTCGAGAAAAGTTCCTGCAACGAGAAATGCATACCAATAAGTTTCAATCTTTTCGCCTGTTCCCTTGGTTGTATTCTGATGACTTGCATTTTTTTCTCCGTTTTTACAGCACAATGCTAGGGGGATCTTATCGATGGCAAATAGTGGTGCAAATACTAATGGCAGTCAATTCTTTATAACATATGCTAAGCAGCCTCATCTTAATGGAGTGTACACAGTCTTTGGCAAGGTGATCCATGGTTTCGAAGTGCTTGACATTATGGAGAAGGTAAATTATACATTATCTTCATGAGCATTTAACTAATATATAAGGATTCATTGGTGATGTGGGTATATTTTGTAACTTACTCTATGCACTGTCTCTGAATCAACGTTTTTGCATGTGAGGCTAGACTGCTAGAGTATTCAGTTCATTATTCAAGGAGTAAGTTTGTACTTATGTTTGTTTTAGTCCAAACAAAAAAAAATCACAAAAATAGCTATCTGAACATGTCACTCCCTGTTGTATCCGTCATTGGAACCGAGTCAGAGTAACGTAGGTTTATATCCTCCTGGGATAGAAAACCCGATGAAAAAACAAACTGCACAACTTTTCAAGAAAAGTAGCTACACAGAAGCTGAGAGACCATTTATAGGATTTTCCCTCAGTGGAACTCTATTATTCTATCATTGTCATATATTATCACACCGCTACCTCTTTGGGCACTGTGGTTATTGGGGTTATCGAGTTTCAATTACAATCCCAATCATTAGAACATAAGTTGATCAGCTTTCAGAATGGTACTGATATGATGGCCATCATTCTTCGACACAAAACCCATTCATTCCATTATATTACTTGGTTTGTTATTGAGTTAATTTTGTGCACTATTCATACAATGGTTTACACAAGGCTGACTGTTATTTCTGAGGCTATGAATCGTGATGATGCTCAACGACAAAACAAACTAACCAAATTTTCCTGGTTTGAGCAGACACAGACAGGGGCCGGTGATCGACCTCTTGCGGAAATCAGGCTCAACCGTGTTACTATACATGCTAATCCCATTGCCGGTTGATATCCGAGACTCTGAACCCTCGTTATGGTGAAAGTAAACCTTGACTCACCGTTTTCGTTACAAGTTCGGGAATAGGAGTATGACAGTACGAGGATAGCTGATAGCTCTTGATATGCACCATGTAAAGCTCAGAGGAATGTTGTTATTTCACATAGTAATAGTTTGTATTTTCGCTAAACATAGCAACTTCTTGCCTTGACTGTAGATCAATTGCGTTATTGCAAACTCTTAACATGTGCTGTGAGTCATGTGCAAACTCTTGTAGCTCCAAGCTGTCACAAATGGGACGTTATTCTGAAAACGCCATCAAAAAGCGCTAGATAATGTGTTGTCATCAATTTACTTAGAACCTTTTTTACTCTCCGAATCCCTTCTCGACTGTCCGAGGCTGGGTACATCAGTATTTTGGGTTCGGATGTGAGGCGAATATTGGTGTCGTGAATCCAGAATCGAAATCATCAAATCTAATACACTACTGTAGAAAAAAGCAAGTTCAGATGTCTAAGTGCCCAGTTTATCAACAAGTAGATTCGAAACTGGCAAAATACATGAACTGAATTCGACAAGTTCCTCATTTATCATTGTTGATCACTCTTCAAAACTCTGCCGTAAAATTTAAATGCATCAATTCTTGATCTTCCACGCTTCAAACTCGGCCTTACTCAGCATAAAGGAACTAGCATTCCTATGGCCACCACCACCATATTTCTGTGAGATAAGAGTTGTGTCTTCATTTTCGACACTTCGAAGGCTAATTTTCAACATTTGGTCGTTTCCAAGCTCGGGAACTCTATATACAACAGCACCAATGCCCCTCAGGTTCTGGTTGCGGCTTTTTAAGGCTAATTGATGTCCGAGTTCACTTCTCATCTCTGAAAGAGTTTCATCGGCATTGACAGCTAAGCAGCACCCTATATCCCCTTCTCCGAGTGAAATTTCAAAAGACTGCGCTAGAGCATCGGTAATCAATTCTTGCTTGCGACTCAAGCTTACCGTGCCTTGCTTGATAACATCCTCGAGGTTTAATGCAAGTAGTTGTTGGAAAACAGAAGGGTTTACATTAAAATCAAACTCAATGTTGGAATCCTTCATTCCACTGCTGAAAGCCTTGCTATCCTTCAGACACCACCTCCAAAGATCGACATCCTCAATGTAGTCATACACTTTTCTCATACGTTCAAACTCAGCGAGTGCTGATTCATGATTCTCCCCATTCTCTTCTGAGAGCTTTTGCTTGAAGTAATCGTGTGCAATCGTTGCTCCACTCCTGTTCATATCAATCACTTGTGTCACGTTTTCACTCAACGAGATCTCTTCACCTAACGTCTCAAGGGCGGTTTTGTGGTGGTCTAGGATGACCAACTTCTCCACTTTGGAAGACAGGTCCCGAACAAACCCTGGGGGACCCACGAAATCTAAAAGGTATACATGACCGATTTCTTGTAAGGGTAACTGGTCCGCTTTGATTGGGTTGTAGACGGTGTTAGGGAAGAATGAGACAGGAGAGTCGGTAGCAGAAAAGTAGAGGTGTGCAGCGAGTGCAGCAAAGACACCATCGGGGCAAGGATAATGGTACAGCACAGCAGCTTTCGTCTTTGAGTAATTCATGGCAGCAACAATTGGATTTAGTAAGGTGGTTCGTGATGAAGCGATGCTTGAGAACATGAATTCAGATGGTATCCAGGCACCAGCAAGACACTAACGACGCATCCAATTAACGTGACTTTGGGGTGTACATGTACCCGAGTCCTGAAAATGATTAAATCAGTCGATAAACAAATAAATCACACATGACACAGGCCGGGGGCTAAACTCGAAACTATAAGATCATCTTAATTACATTCCTCAGTCGATTGGGGGTTTTTTCACCTCAGTTCAGTTTCGTTCACCTCTACATTCTACAAGATTCATTTTGTTCAGCTACTTCATTCTTCAGCCCTCAGTTCAGTTGAGTTGAGTTCCCAAAAGACACTGACATCACTGAGATATTACAGAGTTTTGACTACTGCTGATGCAAAAGCTACCCTAGTAGCACTACTAATTTCCAGTTTTTTCACTTAGTAAGAGAAAGCAAGAGATCCATATTGCAGGTTGATTCTGATTCTAGTAATTTTAATAACCACAATCAAATTGCATTCGGGGTCAAATATCTCACACACACACACACGAGTAAATAAGAGAAAATAGGAGCAGCACGTGGGGTGAGATACTTGACTCGTCATCACCCATATAAAATCGTCTCATATGACATCCTTAGTGGCTTACACGCTATAAGGGGGTTCGTACAACAATTCCTAGATTAGATAGAGTGGATAATACGTGAGATATCAATTAGAAAAAACAAAAGCATGTAAGAAAAGCAATTGGTACCTGAACCTGAACCTGAACCTGAAGAAGAATCAAGCTGCTGCGGTAAGAGTGTCTAAAGTAACAACACGGAAGAGGGTTTTTGACCCTTCTGGGTCATATAGTTTCTCACCCTTCCTATTCCTTCCCAGTACGGACTATTATAAAGGGTCAAATATTTCTGCTACCAATCATCTATGGTGGGCGGCAATGATAAAAGAATAATTCCGTATCATTTCAAGATTACTCCGTACAATTTTTTTATTTAAGATGAGTATACTCGTTTTAATTTTGTAACGGGGTCTGTATTAAGTAAAAGATAAAAGTAGATTGTCTAATTATTTGTCTCATCTATGCATGTGATATTGTGGTATGCTTAGGGGTGTAAACGAGCCGAGCCGAGCACGAGCTTGGCCTTGCTCGACTCGTGCTCGTTAAGCAAAATTTGAACTCGAGCCGATCTCAAGCTTACCCGTGCTTAAAAAAATTGAGCTCGGAACCAAGCTCGCGAGCTAAAATGCGAGTTCGAGCCAGCTCGAGCCTATATATAATTATTAAAACTTACGTTTTTTTGCACCGATATGTTTAAATAAATTGAGATCCAAAAATCATATACAAGTGTATTAGGCAAATCGATAAAGAATATTTTATATGGTGAAAAAACTGTGTAACTATTATTAGTACTTTTTTTAATAAATAAGAACAAAATATGAAGTAATCACATAAAATCGAGCTACTCGCGAGCTTTTCGAGCCGAAACGCCTTGCTCAACTCGACTCGTTAAGTTGTGAAGCCGAGCTATGACTGAGTTAAGCTCAAGCTGCTCGCGACCTGTCTCGTCTCATTAACACCCCAGGTATGCTACAAGGAATACATGTATATACTATACCCATATGATACAATAAAATTGGCTCACATCATCTACACACCCCTAGTTTTTATCATGAGTTCACAAGACACGACTATGTGAACTACCACCTCTCCCGTGAGTTGTACAGACTAGAGAGGTTGACTCAGCTCGCACTCTTGGTCCAACTTTTGCAAACCTGGCTAGCTTAGTAGCTTGGCCATGGCTCCAGGGCCAGGTTAGAGCCCCAATCGACCCTCCCAAAAACTCAAAAAATATCAAAGAAAACGGTAATTAGGTTAGTCTGGGCAGATAAGAGAGCGTCGATCCCAACTCAACCCGATCCGATCATACCCTTTCTTCGGGTTAGGTCTGGTCCCAATTTCACCAACTCCATCATGACTCGGTCTGGTCCAGTGACTCAGTGAGTGCGTCATTGATGAAAGTGAACGAAGGGCCCCAACAATATTTGGCGGGTAAAACTACCAGTCTCTTCCTCAACACACTTCTCCAACTCTCACTTCAAAATCCCCAAATCATTGCAAATTCCACCATTAAAAAACGAAATTAGGGTTTCCAATTTCTGATTCCTTGATGTCAGTCGCGAAGGAGCGAACCACAATGCCGTCAATCCAAAACCCTAATTTATCCCCTGGAGCATTGGCCGGTGAAGCGCAAGTTGTGTCGCAAACTAGCTCATCTCACCCTAAAGAGGACCCGTCGCCGGTGAAGAAACCGCCGCCGTCGCCGAAAGACGCCATTATCGCCGTCGCTTCTCGAGTTGCTGCACAGCCACTTCCCTGCTCTGATCCTGATGTTTGGGGTGTTCTTACTGCTATCTCTAACAACGCTCGTAAGCGTTCTCAGGTACTCTCTCTGTCTCCGTCTCAGTCATTTGTTTATCTTTCGTTCCGACTACTGAGAAAATTGTAATCCAATTGTTAATTTTTTGTTATTCTTCGCAATTGAGAAGCTTTGTAATCCATGGTAGGCAAATGATTCGAAGGAGGGGAGTATATTCTAGTGGATTTCTGAGTATTTTCTTGTTTATGATGACATTTTACTGTTTTTTAGTTTTTTGGTTTAGGGTTTAGGGTTTAGGGTGTAAGATTGTTTCTGCTTTATAATGTAGGAAGTCTTGTATTCTTGTTCGATAGCGAAATTTTATTGACTGGAGTTTCGGGTTTTCTAGTAGAAGAAGATTGGTATTTGTGGGTTGATTTTATAGGCCAATTCAGGCATGCTAAGTGCTTAGCTTTGGTTATTGTTTTTGTAGCTCAACCCGGTATCATTTTCATGTACTTAGGTTAGAAATTGACGGCTTTTGTATTTTTGTAATATTGTTTCGATCAGTAATGAGTGACATTTGAAGTGTGAGTGGTTATCTGAATTATCTTTTTTGTGAATGGTTGTTGCTTTGTTTTGTTGCAATCTGATCGGAGGCAATGTAATCAACGTCATCATGTTTGGATTTTTGTTCGTGATCAAAATGATTGGAAGATGGTATTGTGGTAATACCGAGTTTTCTTTGTAATCTGAAGGATGGGAAGATGGTATTTTGGTAATGCCGGAGGATTCAAAGCATCTTATTGTGTATAATGTTCTGTTTTATGTTAATGATGTTTGGGATTTCATCTTATATGAGTATAAGCATTTTATTTGTGGAAATTTGTTGCATTGTAAGAGATTGTTACTTTCTTGGAGGTTCAAGTTATATTCCAGCGTTTGGTGGTTAAATTATAATCTTTGTATGCATTGGTGCTTGGCAATTGATTGTATAGGTACTTTCACGTGGGTCATGCTTTGGAATATTTGTATATCTCCGTCATTTTCTCTCTACTTATGCGTTATCTTTGTATAAATTTGGGGGTATTTTATACTCCGTATTACAATGTTAATTGTATAGGACCATTGGTGTATTAGGAATGTGGCTGATGAAATTTAATGTTGATGTACAGGGAATAAATATTCTTTTAACTGCTGATGTGCACATAATAGGAAGGCTAGTGGAAGATGTACGCTTTCAATTAGAATCTACTGCAGTTAGCCAACGACATTGCGAAATTTCCAGGAAAGTAGTTCCTAAGGAAGATGTAGAAAGTCCATCTGGGTTTTGCAACAGTACCTTCCTTAAAGATACAAGGTTTGTTTTTTTGAAGACAATGCGCATGATGGCAAAGCTCCTTCTATCTTAAATGTTTAATTTCTAGAAAAGTATTTATTCTAAACACCTTAGAAAGTTGCTTCAAATGAGGGGATGAAAGCTTTTTAAATTTTTGCCCTTGATTTTCCGCAGCACCAATGGCACATATCTCAATTGGGATAGGTTGAAACGAGGTGGCACGAAGTTTGAATCCAAGCTTCGTCATGGTGATATCATTTCATTTGCAGCGCCACCTCAGCATGGTAATTGCAGATCATTAACTTGCTGCGTTGAAATAATTTTTCTAACTGTTGTTTGTCTTGTAAATATCAGGGTGTATGTAATTTATAAGACCTGAAACATACTAATCCATATCCCCTGTACAGCGTATCTGTGTTTTAGGTTATTTAGCATTAAGGGTATCACTTTGTAATTTATTTGTCAAGTGTGCTTTAGTAGTAGCTTCTTACATGTGAAAAATGTGTTCTAATGTTGAATTGAAGCTAGATGTACCGACGTGCGCTCTTTCTTTCTTTTGTCAAAAGTATTGTTTTCTTTATAGTGAAGTGTTCTGATTGCCTATTATTTGTGATTCTGTATGTAGAGCAAGCATTTGCATTCGTCTTTCGCGAAGTCTCGTCGTCTATACCATCTTCTAATGCTAACTTACTGAAGAGGAAATCAGGTATAAGCCCTGTCAGATATTTGTTCTTAAGATCTCCACGTCTTTATGAAATGCTGCAGCTTATTTTACCAATATCATTTTTACAAGCCTCCATGTTTCATTTGATACTGAAGAGAGTGAGTTAAACTTGATATAACCTAATCAGCTGTTAGAAATCTCTCTTCAGAGGAACTGACCCCTGAAAACAAAAGACTTAAAGGCATTGGTCTTGGTGCTCCTGAAGGCCCTATCTCTCTTGACGACTTTCGGAGCCTACAACGTTCTAACGCGGTATCCTCAGAAAATCATTACTGGTTTCCCCTTCTTTTGTCTTTATTTATTTGCATCTTCTCTAGAATTAAGATTGCTTAAGAGCTTCATTTGCATTTGTATGTAAATGCTGCCTTGCCTTCTCCTCCAACTCTTTTTTTTGGTGCTGTAGGAACTCAGGAAGCAATTGGAAAATCATGTTCGTACTATCGATGAATTAAAGAATGAAAATCGTGAAGCTCTTGAACATCATCAAAAGGTATGCTCATGGAATCCCTTTTCATTGAAGCTCATTTACACCTTAAAATGAAAATAGTGTATTGCACAAGGGAATATGCATTGTGAAAAAAGGTGCAACACTTGAGCTATCGTTTCACCTGTAAAAGGTTATGAAATCATTTCTACGCCGAGTATCCTTTTCAATATGCTCCGCTAATCGTAAACTTTTTTCAGTTTTTTACCATGTTCTATGTGTATTCCTGGAAAGCCTTTGCCACAAGCCTTACACGTTGACTGCTTACTTTATGGCTTTCAGCATCTCCTAGTCCTTGCATTCCTTATGTCACTTTTTTTCCACGTACAGGAGATGAAAGAGCTGAGTGATTCAATCTCCAAGCCATACCTTGAGCAGTTGAATGAGCTGAATGAGTCATTAGAAACTGCAAAAAATAAACTAAATGAGGTCACTAAAATATCATCTGAACAAAAGCATACCATTGAAGACCGTAATGTGAGAATTGCTGCAGCTTTGCAGTCTTATACAGACGCCAACGAAATAGTGCAAAGGTATGGCGTAGACTGCTGAATTGGAATGCTGGAAATAGTTGTGTTAGTGTGTTGGATTCCTAAGATTCAATGTTAGTGCTGCAATTTTCCCTTTAGAGTGTTTTTGTAGCTCTATTTGGAACTTCAATTTGCCAAATGCTAATATGAAAAAGGAGGCAAGGGGTATTTGCCAAGGGGGGATATGACTTTTTCCTTCCAAATTATCCCCAGATTGGAAGTTATTTAGTCTGCCGTGTAGGAGACATATGCAGAGATCTTAAAGTCTGAACTCGCTGTTACTAATTGTGTGGCAGCTAGCATCATGTCTGATTTGAGGTTTATCTACAAGACATTATTTTACAGAAGAATAAAAAAAATCACCTTGTGTATGCTGTTCAATCAAAGGCCTGGACACCGAAATGTGACCCTGGTTAATTATTATCTCATCTAGTGACATTAGGCAATGGCAGTCAATCAGTCATACTCC
The DNA here is from genome assembly GCA_958450325.1 of Agrostemma githago. Lineage (NCBI taxonomy): Eukaryota > Viridiplantae > Streptophyta > Magnoliopsida > Caryophyllales > Caryophyllaceae > Agrostemma > Agrostemma githago. The sequence goes on along the minus strand of OY288241.1, from coordinate 77,816,401 downwards.
AACCGTGGATCAAAATCAAGATTTGATATTAGGATGTTGCAGATGCTGTCTAGCTGGTTGTTGATGTCTGTGTCTGCAAATGTTGATAGGGAAAAAACATTGTTGATGTGTTGATATGCCTTAAACTAAACATGGCTGAAGCAGACTAAATGATGTGCTACTCTACGATGGTTGATATTCTTCTATTATATGCTTTCTTCAGCCAAAAAGCAGCTATCGCTGAACTAAAAACACAATTAGATGAAGAGCGGGATCTAAGGAAAGAAGAGCGAGAAAAGGCTGCCGCAGATCTAAAATCTGCTGTACAGAGAGTTGTAACTGAGGCTCAAGAAGAATCTAAGCGAGCATCGGATGCTGCTTCAAGGAGAGAAAGGGAGCATCAAGAAGTTATTAATAAATATCAGGTTGTCACGAGTACTATATTTCCAAGTCTTGGCACCTGTAATTTCAGTTGTAGAATACTTATGTTCTTATTATATTATATATATTTCCTCAGGAATCAGAAAAGGAGAGTTCTTCGCTGGTGGAGAGTCTGAGATCTAAATTGGTATGGGCCTTAAGGCTACAGAAAAAACTCCTTCCGTTAAACATTCTTGCTTGTTCTGTTAATTTTTGTAATCATTAGCAAGTGGTTCTGTTGGTACTCCGTATAATACAGCTACAGTATCTGCCTAAATAGTGGATACGGGGAATTCGACGTATGCAGTATAGCCTTACCCCTGTTTTAATTTTTAACTGCTCAGAGAAGTTGTCTTTAATAACCCAATTGACGTATGCAAGTGTCGCAGCCTTACCTCTTTTTAAGTTTTAACTGCTCAGATAGGTTGTCTTTAGGTAACCCATGATGAAAAATTGTGTCATAATATAAGAAGTGCCGCCAAATTAGTGAGGTGTTCGATTTAAAAAAAAAAAAGAATTAGGCATGCAGGCTCAGTGAACAGTTGGTGTGTATTTTTGGGAATTTTTTTATGTCAAATTCGCTTGGGTGATATTAATTGTTTGAGTAAATTTTCAGAGAGTAACCTCCAAAAAGTAATTTTAGACACTTTCTGTATATGGTATAGAATTCAGCTGATCAACGATTTCTCTTGTACAGGAGGAAACAAGAAAAAAAGTAGTTATGTCCGAGAACAGAATTCGTCAACTTGAGGCCCAAGTATTTGATGAACAGCAGGCTTCTGCTGTCAGGAAAAGAGTATACATTTCCCCCCACTTATCTTTTCTTTAAATCACCCTTGCAGTTGTATGACTGGATATTGCTTATTGACTAACGTTGCTGATTTATCTTTGTAATGTATTGTTTATTCAGCGTGTGGAAGAACTGGAGGCTGAACTGATTACCATGAGTAGAGAACTCGACAAAGAGAAGGTACAAAGACATAATCCATGAGTACTTCTTTGTTAGTTTTACAAATAGTATGCGATTGGATGTAATGCTATTTTCTACATGTCATTGGTTAAATTAATCCTGACACTATTGGTTGCCTTTCAATTTGTAACTGGAATGAGTAGTGAGTTCTAATCTGCTTTTTGAATAGATGTTCTAATCTTAAATGTTTGTAAATGGTAATCAACCTTTAAACCCTTCATGTTTTTGAAATGTTGCTATAAATATAAGTAGATGCTTTATTGTAATGGTGGTAGCAGGCAGCTCGAGAAGAAGCTTGGGCCAAGGTATCTGCTCTTGAGCTGGAGATAAATGCGGCTATGCGGGATCTTGAATATGAGAGACAAAGGTTAAGGGGTGCGAGAGAAAAGATCATGTTGCGGTAGGATCACAAACCATTTGATTTTCTTGTTTGTGTTACATTGTTAAATTGTAATATCTGCTGTGATATTATGTGAATGATTTTCAAACCACCTTCTAGTTCGTGTCATGATCAGTATGTTGATTCTTTATCTCCATATGGTGGATCTTCTTCGACTTTTTTCTGATCTGAGTCATCTGACGATTCTTTAGCTACTCAGCAATCTAAAGCAACCTTTAGTGATTTAGATTATATGAACTGATCTACTGATCAATGGTGATTTTTCCAAAACCGTGTTTGACTAATCCATTTATATTTTGCTGCTTCTGTTTTTTTTTTAATCTATGTTTTTCTTTCAAACTCTTACAATGGCTTTTTTTTAATGGCACGCAACTGTCATGTTTCCTGGTGTGTTTTTCTGATCCGAGGATATTGTTTTTTCTCAGGGAAACCCAGTTGCGTGCATTTTACTCCACAACCGAAGAGATCCAGACGCTTTTCTCAAAGCAGCAGGAACAACTAAAGGCAATGCAGAGGACTCTAGAAGATGAAGACAATTATGACAACGATGGATTTTCCCTCAACATTGTTTCTGGAAATATTGTTGGTGGAGCAGCTGGAGTTACGGAGACCACAGGGTACAAACACAAGGCATGTCCCACTGCTTCAGATCCAAGGCCTAATCGAGGTGGTGCCGAGATGTCCAGTGATGAAGGCAGTGCAACAGAGAAGCACGAATGTGATCTTAGAAGCCAAGATGATGAGGATGATAATACCCAAGAAGCACAGTTCCCAAATGATGATTGCCTAGTCAAGTGTGGTTTTGGCTCGGACATTGATGGTGTCGGCACTGCTCCTATGTGTGACGGGACCGAACATGTTCTCGATACCGAAAGCCCGGGTGTTGATGGTGAAAGAAATAAGCTAGCCGGGGATACACTGCAACTCGAAGATGACACAAACATTCAAGAAACCGAGCCACAGGTTCTAATGAGTTGTGAGCAAAACCCTAATCAGTTCCACATGACTGATATAGAGGAACCCGAGCAGGCGACTGACAACCCAGAACTTGTTTCAATCAGGACCCAAGATCTTCTGACATCAGAAGTTGCCGGGAGCTGGGCAGGCGACACGGCTCCATCAGTTTATGGGGACAATGAATCTCCTCCACGCAATGAAGCCCACAAAGTTGTGCCTGATTCAAAATCCCAAGAAGTTGTTGCCGAGTCTCAAAACAGTGTACCTGCTTCGAAAATCCATTCAGACGTTGAACGTCAAGCATTGAGCAACATGATTGGGATCTTGGCCCCGGATGTGAAGGATCAGTTTGGAAATGCTGCTGGCAAGAGTTCCGGAGAGAGAAATACTGAGATTCCAGACTCGGACGCAGAGACAGATGATGAATGTGTTGAAGCTAGCAAAGAGATTGTAGCGATGGATGGTGGGCCAGGGTCAGGGTCAGGGTCAGATGATGAGACACAGGCAGAGAAAGATGAGGACGAGGATGCAATGGATGATGATACACAGGAAGACTCCGTTGGATAGCTCTCCAACTGACACACACCACTAGGTATTGCTAATTATTACGTAAAACAGTTTAGCAATAGATCGGAAAATAGTTGTCCATAATAGAGCGTAGTACAGTAAGTGTGATTACAGGCGTAGTATGTCGAGGTCGAGGTCGAGGTTGTTTATTTCTTGTTAGTTGATTTCTGTCAATATACTCCATCATTTGTCGTAGAACCGACATTGATAAGTGAAAATCGCTTGACCTTGTGTTCACATTGTTATTGTTGGGGATAGTCTAATGTTCTCGTTACAATTTCTGGGGTCGTGTTAGTTTTGGTTCATAGCATTCAAGCTCTTATCGGTCATAGGCGATTGGTCATATGGGTTCAGTCGGGCTGATTTTCGGGTCGGTCAAGCCATGATTTAATTGAATTGAATAATAGGTCTCTGAATGTGAACACAATTGATGACTTTTCTATGAACAACTTTTTACCAGAAGCAACAAGGGAGTAACGCTCATTCTATCAGTCAGGTAATTTGACATTAACTTTTGCGCTTATTCTCTACTTTACAGTTTTTACGGATCGTCGTTGATCGTTCTTCTATTCGAGTAATTTCTAATGGTTATACAATTTCGGTAATTAAGTGCACAATCACGTTTCTATAAAATTTAGATTTTCAAAAACGGGATTCACGTAAATAAAACCAGAATTTCCGGAAAATATCTTTGACGTAAACCTCGTTTTGGGATTTAATCTACCATTTGTTCCATCAGATGAAATCAAAACTAATTCAATTTTTACTTCTTCTCTCACAATCTTATGTTTAAGATGATCATATCAATATCAATTAATTTAATAGTAGATGAGACCATAACTGAATGTTTTAATCAATGTCTATGGAGTTTGGATTAGCATAAACTAAAGCCTGTCTAGTCTAATCCCATCTAAAAAAACATTTCACCCTTTTGATGTTAAAAAGTTGTGTTTTGTTCACAGTTTGTAATTATTTTTTTCACCAGGCATGATTAGGTCCGATTTTTTTTAATTCAATTCAGATTCATGAGTCTCATTTTGTCTCAGTACTTTAATCAACTTTAGTTTTGTTCAGTTTAAGCTACTTCAAAGAACATGACCTTAGTCACATTACAATTTAAGAAAAATGGAATTTAAATCTGAGCCTTATTGTACATGGTACCTAACCGGTAGAATAATAAGTCTCTCACAGATATATCTGTCACAAGGGAACAACGGGTCAAATAATATCATTGGATTAGAAAAGACAAGGCTAGTGGGTAACACATGCCTTTATCTCATCCATCCAAATGAATATTATTTGACCCGTCACACATTTATGACGGATAATTTCATCACAAACAAGAATTTGCGGTAGAATATGTATAGGTGGTGAGGAGGAAAGACAGGTGTAATAATAGGGTGACCAGTGTTTTTTGCACATACTATCATTATCATTCACGTACATACACCTTCCCTCTTTCTCTGCAATCTTTATTCAGAATTCAATCAGATTCTCAGACTCATTAAATCATTACCACTACCACTATCACTCTACTTTTACCCTCATCTTCTACTACTACTACTACTTGCCCCCACCTTCACCTTCCTCTTCCTCTTTCTTCCTCTTTCTTTCTTTCTACGTTGTTGTTCAACTGTTGAAGTCTCACTTATTAAGGATGTTTGTGGTTTCTATACTCTCCACTTAATAATTAAATAACGTATACTCCCTTCCTTCCCACTAAGATGTTCCCACTTATATTCCAATGTGAGTAATATAATAATCAAATGGGAACATCTCTTTGGGATGGAGGGATTATATAGAAAAATGGATTATTTTAATTTTGGCAATAACTATAAGACTGTAACCATTTTATGTGCCCAATAAAGGAACAAAAATCGAAGATGAGGTATTCCTGGATAATAGATCTCATGTTCGAATTCTCTTCTTTATATTGTAATGCAACTAAGTGCGCTCTTCGTTTTTCATACTTCAAATAGCTTTGCAGTATGTCGTTGATAAGAATCAAACTCATTATGATTGGGATAAGAATGTTGATACCACTTGAGCTAAATCTTGTTCGACGGTTGAGTTAGTATACTACTGTAACTGATATTGATAATTGAATTAAAACTAATTAGTTATATGTAAACAATATTTTAAATATTTTAGAGGCATTATGTATGGGTCACATTAAACAATAACATTACCCAATCATTTTCATTACGAGTACTATTTTCCATTTTTCCTATTGACTTATGAAAATTGATATTCAAACTTTTGATCTGATCACCATGATTATATTGAAAAGAATAAATTATTACATTCTGAAATATAATATACGGAGTACGTATGAGACTACCATAAATCGATATTAAATTTTTGTTACAAATAAGTTAAAAGATCGAGACAACAGAATACTAGAAAATTACACTTGAATTAAAATGTGCTCCCGTTGTCTAGACGATAATTGTAAAGAGTGGAATTACATTCCACTTGAAATACGGATGGAAGAGAACCCGTAAAAATAAGAGTTACTTTATCAAGAGTTCGTGTGTAGGATTTTTATTTTACTCTTGGCATACTTACACTAATGTCATGCATGCAGAATAAAATAAACAAGTAAATAAATAATACGGAGTAATAAAAAAAATACTCCTTTCATTTAGATCATTTGTTGTCCTTTTATATTATTTGTAAAGAGTATTTTAATTCAAAGACAACGAATGATGAAGATGGGAAGAGTAATTAAGGAGGAGAGTGTTTAATGAGTGTGGTAAACATGTAAGTTGGTGGCCTGGTAGTGTGTGAAGGCCATACCTGGGTGTTACGCCTGCAGACTGCAGCAGCAGCAGCATGCAGTGAGAGTACTGTGAGTGTGAGTGCTAATTTCTAAGCTCACGGTTTGTCAGCTAATTTAATTTAATTAAACAAACTTCCTTCCATTCATTAATCATCATCATCATAACTTCAATTCATTATTCAAACACTGTTTTATTAATTAACTCATTTTTTTTAATTACATTACATTAATTAAAGTGAATGTTATGAGAGTTTGCATGTCTTTAACACAATCATTCTAGTCTCCCCCTCCTTTCCTTTCCTCATCATTTTCTTAGTAATTAATTACACTCCTAATTTAGTAACATTATAATTCAAGTTTCTTCATTACTATCTTTCATTTCACCCTTTTCGATCATCATTTCCTCTATTCACCATACAAGCGAGTCACTGTAATGATCGAACCTCGCTAAGACTGTATGTAAGACCTAATAATAACATGTAAACTAAATTCCTGACATTTGAATAAAATACTCTCGATGTTTATTCAATCAACAATGGTAGCACAATCATTCTTAACCACTTGTTTAAGACCTCGATTTTCAAATAATGAAGAAATGATAAATACAACCCTAAAAATTGTATGAGTATTTAAACATTTAATGCCTTACAGATTGTTGGGTATTAGTACAATTAGTTTAGAACGAAATTAATGATTAGATTGCACAAAAATTGGTGTCATTAATGTATGTAGATTTTTTTTATCATTTCCAATTAAATAAGGGGTAAAATAGAGGGATTTAACTATGAATTTTTTTAATTTTTTTCCAAGTTTTTGCAACAAGGTGAGAGTGTGATGCTTAAAGGCCATGAAATTCATTGAAATCACAAGTGGTGCAAAAACATAGGAATTAATAAAAGAGGAAAAAACCAAGAAAAATTAATGTACCAAAAGACAAGCATAGATAGATAGATTGCTAGCTAGCTGCTAATTAAATTAAATACTCCTCCCATGAAAATAGCAATATCAAATTAAAAAAGCAATTATAACAACATAATTAAAATAAAATAAAAGTTGGAGGGAATGAAGCTAGCTAAAGGGTAGATAGATGATGAAGTAATAAGAAGGGAGAGATCATAGATCATAATAGATAATATGGATGGATGGATGAACATTGTTTTGCTACTAATCATAATAATCTTTTTCCAAAGTTTCAAACTTTTTTTTAAAAAAAACACATTAAAAATCCAAAGTAAATTGCAGATTATGATCATCATCTTCATTTGATGATGAACATCAATAAGAAGGTCGATTAGGAGGAGGAGGAGGAGGAGGTGTACCCCAAAACGCTTCCGGTGGCAATGAATTCAGCAAATTCGGTGGCAACCCTTGCATCAACCCCCCTCCTCCTCCCCCGCTACCACCACCACCACCACTTCCTCCACCGCTGTTATTATTCAGATCACCGCCCATTAATCCTCCTCCGCCACCACCGCCGCCACCTTGTGATGTCGGTGAGCCTAGTGGTGGGCCACCCACGCCTTGCATCTGGGCCCCACTCCCGTCATCTTCCTCTAGTGGAAGTCTCTCATAGGCCGCGTTCCCAAAGGACGCGGCCATGATGACAACTGGCCCAGATGCAAGGAGTGGTCCCACGACTCCGCCCCCTACCACCTGCCCTTGCCCTCCAGCAAGGTATATAGTAAGCCCCGAGGCAGCAGGTGGGGCCGGGGGCGGCAAGAACGATCCAGACAAGGACAATATCTCGAACCTCCCGTGTAAGGTGACGACCGCCCCCGGCGCACCAGGCTGCCTCAGCGTGACGTTGGACACCGTCCCGGTCCCACTCAATATACAGACTCCACGCTGTCGCCTGCGTGCGAAGTTGGTTATACTGTCCATGAGGTCGCACCCGTTTGCGACCTCCATCACGTGAGATCTAAGCGCGTTGGCGCTGTCACGTGTTATGATGATGGGAGGTTTGGGCTTGTTTTTGGAGCCTGCAGGGCGGCCTCTGGGCCGCCTGTGCATCTCCCCACCGCTTCCTCCACCACCACCTCCGCCATCGTCACCGCCAACAACAATAGTTAGATCCTTGCTGTCAATCCCGGAGTCGTCTCGTTCTCGTTTCAAGCTGTGCTTGAGGTCGCTGCTGCTCCCGCTTTGCTCGGCTTCCGAGCTCTGATGCTGCTGATGCTGCTGGTGTTGCTGATGCTGATGCTGATGCTGCTGCTGATGAAACTGCTGCTGCTGCTGCTGCTGCTGCTGTTGCTGGAAATGGTGGAATTGATGATGGGGATTAAGGTGGAGATTAGTGTGAAAAGGGGGTGGGAGAGGCCTCCCATGAGCTGTTACTGGATCCATGATTATTAATAATCAAACCCGATTTAAATTTAGTAAATAAAAAGTGAATAATTTGACGAGGGGTTTGAATAATAATGTAATTTAATTAATTACAAGAAGAATTGATCATACATATCATGGTTTATTATGTTGATGGGTTTGATTATGATTATGATCATATTTGGTTGGTTTTGTTGGTCAAGGTCATGTAAATTAGAGGAATTGAATTGAAAGGGGAGGTTGGAATGTAAGATTATGAGGCGATTAGGTTGGGATTGAGTTGAATGAAAGGGGTAATATTATTGGTGAGGGTTTGGGGGGGAGGGAGGTGAAGAATTGGGTTGAAGGGTGGTAGTAAAGCTAAGAAAGGAATGAAGAGAGAAGATTTGGGAGAGTTGGGTTAGGGTTAGGTCTTAAAGGAAGGGAGAGAGAGAGACTGAAAGAAAGAGAGAGAGAGAGAGAGAGGGGGTGGGAGATGGGGTTTGGTTTTAGGGACAAGGCCAAACTAAGCTGCGTGCGCATGGCTGGTGTCATGGGTCCCCCTCCCCCTCCCCCTCTTCTTTATTACGGAGGACACCTTATTACTCCCTAAGCGAATCGTTACCCTTTCCGTCTTGGTTATCTGTTTTCCTTCATTTTTGACATACAGATCAAAGAGGGTCAGGGAATCGATATGTTTTTTTCCTTTGTTTTTGGCATTGAGATCAAAGAGGGTGGAACTGTGGAATTGAAGGGACATTATTCGTTGATATTGTTGTTGGATGATGACTGGATCAGATAGAGTAAAGTGAATGTTTCAATAACCCACGAAAAAATGTTATTTGTAATAGAGAAAGGTAAACAAATGAGTGTGGTATGCATTGGTTAATAGTTAAAACGAGATGGCAGAGGGAGTAGTTCGCGGGTCATTCGTTCGGTGTCTTTCAAATTCTACAAGTTAGGGAAGAGAAATTGATGATAGTATGCTTTCGGAGATTGAAAGAGGGGGTTTGCCCCTTTTTTATGGTGTTAAGGAAGTCAGAAGATAATTCTATTGTCGACGAAATTCGAACTCAGGCCGCCATGAATTTCATTCTTTCCTATCGAACAGCCATCTACTCTTGTAGGTAGTACTTCGACATCATAAATTCATCAATGAAAACAATTGTAGATGCCTCTTTCAGTATACTAGATACTTAACCAATAACGCCTACTACTCTATTATATACGATAATATGATCATATGAGCGAGTTCATATACCACTCCATTAATTCTAAAAAGAAAAGAAATAGTAGTATTAATTCTAAAAAAATGAGCTCAACGGTAAGATGCCAATGATATGTCACGACTAACAACTTAATAAACTCTCACATATTACAAATAATCCGACAATAATACTCCTAATATTTATACTTTTGTGAATAATAATAAGATTATTTGACTTCCATACATATAAAAATTGACTCTATTTGAAGTTAATAATCCATTTATATCACATTGGAAAAAATATGTTTTAAATTTATATTCCATATAATCTAACCTGAAAGTTCAATTCTTGACTATTACTCCATCCGTTCGAATCCAAAGGGTACACTTTCATTTTAGACACTATTCACGTCTTAAAGAGAATCGTTAATATTCTCGACAATCTATAAGAAAAAATATGGTCATCTGTGATCATGTTTGATTTGTCTTTATGAGTAGATTAAGAATATCACATTTTTATAATTTTTGTTAATGTAAAACAAACGATATTGACGGTGTAAAACGTGTCTCGACAAGTATGAAAAAGCAAACGTACCCTTCGAATTCGAACGAAGAGAGTACAATTTAAGCATTTACATGCATATATAATCTAACCGTGTTTTAAATAATACTCCGTAGTAGAATAATTTTTTAACCCTCTAATTAAATTTAATGATAAAATATTTTACTCATAGTTGCTCCTAACTTTTTTTTTCCTAACATTTTTGGGGTCTAATCTATTGAATTGATTGGGCCCCTTAAAATAAAAATGAATGTTATATGTATATGCATGTCCTTGTCTTAATGCTCGTTGAATGATTGTGATTGATGCATTACATAGTAGTAGGAGTAGGAGAGTATATAAGACCAGATTTTGGTCCTATATAAACATCCCCATCCCATTATTTCCTCTCTTTTTTATTTTCTACCTACGCCTACATACATTTATTCACATGTGATAATAAAACGCATAAAGTTACGAATTATTACTACTACTACTAATAATAATAATTAATTAATTAATTATATACGCATAATGCATTTCCTGTCTTCATCCTAACAAACACTAACGTTAAACTTTCTTTCACATCCATATTACATTTTTTTTAATTAATACCATCTTATTGACTTATTCATTTCCCATTGGAGCGGTTAGATCGAACTAAAATCATTCAACCACAGACGAAGCTAGGTTGAAAAGTCAGGTGGGGTCGAAAAATTATGGTTACATTTTAAATGTCTTTGATAATATAATAAATGTAAAAGAGCGGCATGAGTCTTATTGAATTAGCTGTGACCAATTGTTCAAGAACAAATTGATATCCATAATCCTCACTAAATACAACATGAACTCTACCTGTAGCTTCGCCCCTGCATTCAACTCATACTTGAACAATCTTTTATCAGTTGATCAAAAAAAATGTCAATTTTCGTGCACATAAGTGTAAGACGTTGGTTTTTAGTAGAACAAATTGGTTATTGGTAATAGGAAGAAGAGAGTGACCTTACTAAAAGCTTTATGTCCGGGTTTAAGGGGGATTGATTGTGAGACTCCATAGGTACCCGTCAAATTTTTGTCTGTGAAGACACTATCCATCGTAACCTTAAAACGGGTCAAGTAATATACTAAATCATATGACAAGTGGTCTTGCAAGTGACAAATTTTTTGTCTTTATTAGACACATGTGATAGTATTTGACCCATTTTAAGATTTACGATGCATACTCTGTCTTAAGCAAGACCAACCGCAGTTACCCTTGCCTTTCATGAGGTAGGAATGTTACTCTTAATTTCATTGGCAAACCTGAATATGTGAAGAAGAGAAGAGATGATTGGAAATAGAAGCTTTAATTCAGAGTCACTAATATATACGCGAAAGTAGTAATTAAACCTCTATATTATACAGTAGTTTGTCATTGGACTTGTTCGAAGTGGTAATCCCTATAAAATACTCGTAATATTTCGTGCATGCAATTAAACAACACTACTTAACTTGTAATGTGAAAAGTAAGTTTATGGGAAAAACTATTTCCTAGGCATTGTAAATTCGTACGGCGAACTAGTCGATGATCGTTAAAGTAGTTCCAATAAGATTTCGTAAATATATACATTATCATATGTTTAAAAAGGGTTTTCCAACATGTGTCAACGGGACATACATACACATGTTAATACTTTAATTAAGGTAGCTTTATCAATCAAATTATCATGAGAAATTGAAAGATTAACTTAAAAGTTATGTCTTTTTATCCATGTTTTTTCTAATTACGGTATATTTTATGTACTCCCTATAACATGTGATCGATTGTACCTCATATTACAGGAGCATAACTTCACATACTATACGAATTTTCATAAATGGTTCTTCTTTCGTATGTAATCATATGATCTTTTCGCTAGACGACTTTTGTGATTTTCGATGTTTCTTTTGACCATATTTTTTGTATTTAGTCGTATATAAAAGCAAATACGAGTTCATATGCATCCTAAATACGATTGTTGTCATTAAATGAGGTGCGGGAGGGGAGAAGTTAGTCCCCCTCATGACGAAGTTAATTATCCGTCACTTCGTTATAATGAATAAAATACTATTCATTCGTATAGAAAAAACAGAACATTGATTTTGTAGTATTTTATCTTTTTCGAGGTAAACGAATAATATTTGATCCGTTATGATAAAGTGAGAGGTAAAGTAGTGTACTAGAAACAAGAAAGGGTGAGTATGTAATGGGGGGTGTTGGGGAGATCATGGGAAATCGGAGCGGTCTCCTTGGTGGGTGGGTCTGCGTCTATCCGTCAGGCCGTGTCTTATGGGCGTTTATGTGTGGGCCCACTTTCCAAACCCATTACTGTTTCCTATCAACATAACACGTGTCTCTTCCCCTTGACCAGGTCACTTCTCGATTCTCCTCCACTTACCAACGAACCTCTCATCTTCTTTGGAGCTACGGTAAAAATAAAACACTATAGTAACTTTTCCTTCCTTCATAATTACTTATAAATTTACGACAGATTAAACATTATTCCGTAACTATTTAGATAAATAATGACAAATTATTTGTTAATAGTTATCTTCAGACATTAATACATTATATTTTGTACCCCTTGAATTGGAATTGGGTGAGGCGGAATGGGATCGAGGTCACAAATAATGTTTTGAATTTGTTTTCTTTGCGAAGATAGGAGTAGTTGACGATCTATACATCAATTTTGAACTTGATTAAGAATAATATACGAGTCAGATATAATAAAAATAACCAAACCCGAAGTAATAGTAAGAACTATGTCTCCCATCCTGACTCGTGAGAGAAGTGGAAAGAAAGTAGGGCGTGAGAATGATACTCATACTCATAATTAATTGAGCAAAATTCAATGAACAAGGGCTACAGCCTACGGACTACACTAGTGGAGTAGTAGGATAATTACAATGAAGAGTAAAGAGTAGAGCAAATTCTGATTTGTAACGGAGTTATTCATCATTTTTTTTATAATTGGTCAAATAGGATTCGTTTATATAAAAAAAAGATAAAATATAATAAAAGTAATGAGGTGTCTTTTTGACCTAAATAAATAGTATTTGACTCGTAATAACAAAGTGACGGATACGAATAAGTGAAGAGTAAAATGGGTAAATAGGGGGATGCACGTGCATAGTGGGTTGGTCACAACACGCCCTGCTTCTCTTTTCCTACTCCTGCACCAATATCACGCCTTTCATCCTAATCCAATCCACCCTGGCCTTAATCAATCAATTAAGCCTAATCTTATTAACAAATAAAATAAAATAAACCCTAATCCTTCTCCATTATGTTGTACTGCCGGGCTAATTCCACCACTCCATTTTTTTGAGTTAGCCCTATTTAATTTTTTTTTGAGGGAAATTTGGTCAAATGGGACTCAATCTCTCGAATTTTAGACCATTTAGATAATATATGTGAAAGATATTATATTGTAACGAAACAGTTACCTTGTATTTAAAATCGAAGGAAGTATAGCACTTCTGCACTTGGGCCTAAATTACAATTTACAACCAAAAGTGGTACTCCCTTCGACCCACTATGATTTACTCATTTATTATTTTAATCCCTCACATTTGAATAAAAGTGGGTAAAATAACTGATGTGAATTGAGTGGAAATAAAAGAAGATGAAACAAGGCATGAGAGAAGTGTTCAGTTTGTCAGCGCCACCCACGCCTATTCATCACGCACCCTAAACCCCAACGTACATAGTTTCCTACTCAACAAGTAAAACACCTCCTACGTGTTGCAATGAACCTATCCGTCATATTATTATAACGATTTAAATATTATTTATTTAAATAAATATAGCATATTATTTCGTATTACGAGTATATTTTTCTTAATATCTAACTAGTTTTAATTATTTTTAAAAAAAAAAAAAAAAAAAAGCTTTATTGGGGTTTTTTTCGCCTCCAATGTCCCTTCCTACAAATTCCCTTGATTTAGACTTATCTATCTTTCATTTTCATGTGGACTGTAGAGTGTTGGGTATGCTTCGATTTTATTTACACAAATTTGGCAAAATCCTAGGTTTCCTATGTACTTTTATTGTTCACATTTTTGTGTGACCTAAAGGTAATAAATGCAGATTTCGTAGGGTTTTGTACGGTAAATAGTACAAGTGATTTATGGTACAAATCACCAATATTTTTTTTCCCTTTTTGATGTTTTTGTGTAACCTAAGGATATACTCCCTCCCCGTCACAATGTTTTTCCCACTTCAATATGGTACATGGATTAAGAATTTGATAAAGAATGGTGATAAATTGTTTGATGGGTTCAAGAAGTCAAATCACAAAAAGTAACCAATAAAAAGAGAGTAAATTGGATAAATAATGAAAGTTTTGAAGTTGGAAAATCTTAATGGTGTTTCCTTTTAAGGAAAGTGGGAAAATCTTAGTGGGGAGGAGAGAGTATATTACTCCATCTGATTCTTACAATTCGCAACATTTGATCATAATAATCCTCACAAATCTTAAAATATATAGCAATCCTACAGAATTAGAGGGAGTGTTGAATATCTCAGCAGATTATCTTAAATCTTAGGACAATAACAGACCAAGTTTTCCAGTAACTTTTATTGTTATTTTTTGTTTCTCAGATTCACGTTAGACTTATATTATATTAGACTCTATATTCCGTAATTTTATTTCTCAAAGTCATCTTACATATTGATGACTCTATTAAAGAACAAGAATTTTAAATCCTTCTTAAGGACCCTTCGTTACATATTGACCTCTCCGACACTTATTATCATTACTTAATCATCGGCTCATATTATCCAATTTGACACATATCCAGAAATTAGATGCAATCATAATTGTGATTCCATTGTCATAATACACATCCAAATGAGATTCTATTATTATCGATAAGTTTTTGTCAAAAAAATATTCGCGCTTTAGAACAAGTTTCACCGCTATCAAAAAATAGCAATAAATGATCGATTTAGAAGTTTATTATCCACGTTTTTTCGGCATTTTGGGTCCTGAAATAAAATGGATCCATATTCACGCTGAACAATCCTCACACCAATAAAATGCACCGGTGTGATATGAGGGTCATTTGCATTTCTATCGAGACTCTTAAAAGGTATAAGATTGTGTTTTGAGACGTGTCGAAATCCATCGAAATTACTTCGATATTCCGTTTTATATTGTATCTAAGGGTTCTAATAATCATTGTTAGGCAATTTATTCCTATCGACAACTTCTTATCGAAAAATATTCGCGCTTTAAAACAACTTTCATTTCTTTTGAAAAATTACAAAAAGCGACCGTTTTTGAAGTTTATTATCCACGTTTTTTTCGGCATTTTGGGTCCCGGAATAAAATGGATCCATAGTCGCGTTGAACAATCCTCACACCAAATACATTACACCGGTGTAAAATGAGGGTCATTTGCATTTCAATCGAGACATTTAAAAGTCATGAAATTGTGTTTTGAGAAGTGTCGAAATCCGTCGCAAAAAGTTCAATATTCCATTTTATATCGTATCTAAGGGTTCTAATAATCGTTGTACTGTTAGGCATTCTATTCCTATCGACGACTTTATGTCGAAAAATATTCGCGCTATAGAACAACTTTCATTTCTTTTGTTAAATGGCAAAAAAGACCCCTTTTGAAAGTTATTATTATCCACGTTTTTTCGGCATTTTGGGTCTCGGAATAAAATGGATCCATAATCGTGCTGAAAAAACCTCACACCAAATACAATGTATCGGTGTAATATGAGTGTCATTTGCATTTTAATCAAGACTTTTAAAAGCCATAAAATTGTGTTTTGAAATGTGTCGAAATCCGTCGAAATTACTTCGATATTCAATTTTATACCGCATCTAAGGGTACTAATAGCCATTGTTTGGCATTTTTTATTCCTATCGACAAGTTCTTGTCAAAAAATATTCGCGCTTTAGAAAAACTTTCATTTCCTTAGAAAAATTCCAAAAAACGACCGTTTTTGAAGCTTATTATCCACATTTTGTCAGTATTATGAGTCTCAGAATAAAATGCTTCCATATTCGCACTGAACAATCCTCACACCAAATACAATGTATCGGTGTAATATGTGGGTCATTTGCATTTCAATCGAGACTTTTAAAAGTCATAAAATTGTGTTTTGAGACGTGTCGAAATCCGTCGAAATTACATCGATATTCCATTGTATATCGCATCTAAGGATTCTAATAATCATTGTTACGCATTTCATTCCCATCGAAAGTTATAGTAAAAAAATATTCGCGTTTTAGAACAACTTTCATTTCTTTTGAAAAATTACAAAAAAGCGGCCGTTTTTGAAAGTTTTTTTTTTTTTTGATGAAGTGTAAGTATGTATTAATAATGTGTAACCAATGTACAAGGAGACGTTAAATGACTACATCAAGTTATGTAGCCATCTAGCATCTTTGGAACGAATTGGGTATTTGATCTTACACAAAATTCGACTTTTAACATCCAATTTAATCAAATTTGCCGTGACCCTAGGCTGTGAGACAACGCCATCAATTCGACAAGTATTCCGATGCCTCCAGATATGATATATTGCCGCATTAACCATAGCCCGAAGTACATTACATTGAAGTTTTGTACCTCTCAAATTCGTGGACCATACAAGGCCCCCAATACTCGGTATCGTCCTCCTCAACCAATCACCCACAATCCTCATAACTCTCGTGCTCCAATCACATCCAAAGAACAAATGATCAAGGCTCTCCGGTTGGACCTCACACAGAAAACATCTGTCAGAATCAGCAACCCCAATCCTTTTCAGCTTCAGCCTCGTATTTAGAGCTCCCCGAAACACAAGCCATGAAATGAAGCTATGTTTCGGTAAACTCCAATTACTCCACACAAGCCTCCACCACGAAACCCCCGGCTTCTTAACTCGCAATTCTTCATACCCTCTCGTAATCGAATAAACGGTATCTGAGCCGTGTCACTTTCCATTCTCGAACATGTGTTTTATTTTCTCCTTAGCCTGACAAATCTTCCTCCATGCCCACGTGACATCGGCATGAGGTTGATAGTCACGCCAAGCGGAGCCCTTCAGATATACACTGTTAACCCATCGGACCCACAGACGATCCGGATGATCAAAAACCCACGAGGCCAGCTTAGCCACAGCTGCCTCGTTCCAAATAGCTAAGTCCCTTAATCCCAATCCTCCTTCCTTCTTAGGGCAACAGATTTTCTCCCAACTCACTAGTGCTCGGTTTGTGCCTTCCACCCCGCCATCCCAAAGAAAGTTCCGACAAAGTGACCCAATACGAGCCATGACATACTTCGGAATAATAAAGACCATAGCCCAGTAATTATGTAGTTGAGACAACACAGACTGGACTAAGGTCAGTCTACCTGCATACGACAGCTTTCGGGCACCAATGCCTGCAATTCTCGCAGTAATTCGGGCCAACAATTTTTCACAGTCATTCTTGCCTAATGTGGTGCTCTGAATAGGTAAACCAAGATATCTAAAAGGCATAGAGCCTTCCACACATCCCGAGAATTGCAAAATTGCAGCCTTCCTGTCATCATCAACACCTGCAAAATAAGCATGGGATTTCCCAACACTAATACTCAACCCCGAGGCCCTACTAAAAGTAGCAAATGCCCGCCATAAAAGCTCCATCGATTCCGTATCCCCTTTACAAAAAAGTAGAAGATCGTCTGCAAATAGCAAATGGCTGATCTTCAATTCGCCACATTTCGGGTGGAATTTAAAGTTCCTCTCTCTCGACACATAATCCATGATACGAGAAAAGTATTCCATACAAATAGTGAACAGCAACGGAGACATAGGGTCGCCTTGCCTCAACCCTCTTTTCCCTCGAAAGAAGCCAAAATTTTCCCCATTAACACTTAAGGAATAGGAGACTGATTGCACACATTCCATTATTAGATTTCGGAAATGGTCCGGGAACTCCAATGCGCTCAACATACGGTCTACAAACACCCATTCAACACTATCATAAGCCTTATGAATGTCGACTTTAAATAGGCATCTGGGAGAAATTCGACCCCTGTTGTACATACGGACTAGATCCTGACAGATAAGCACATTCTCCACAATACTCCTGCCCTCGATAAAGCCCCCTTGCATCGGGCTAATCACATGAGGCAATACTTTCGCCAATCTCCCACAAATGATTTTAGCAATGCATTTGTAGAGTACATTACAACAAGAAATCGGCCGAAATTCTTTAACTGATTGAGGCCTATTCACCTTAGGGATCAAGGTAATGATAGCACAGTTAATTTGTTTGAGAAGTTTACCTGACACAAAGAAGTCTTGAATAGTTTTCGAGAAGTCATCCCCAATAATATCCCAAGAATCAATGAAGAATTGACTCGAGAAGCCATCCGGACCCGGAGCTTTGTCCCGAGGAATACTCCACAAAGCCTGCTTAATTTCATCAGTTGACACGGGTAGACTGAGCTGATGCTTGTGCTCAACAGAACACACCATACCCCGTCTAACAATATTAAAATTCACTTGTTCCACTTCATGAGAATCACCCAGCAAGCTTAAATAATACCTCACAAATGCATCTTCAATTTCCTGTTGGGTTGCACACTCAACGCCATCAGCATCTTTAATTTTTGTCACTGCATTCCTCGCTCTCCTGGCCCGCAAAAGTCCATGAAAAAAGGCAGAATTAACATCTCCATCACGCACCCATTTCTGCTTTGATTTCTGCGTCCAGAAATCTGCTCGAGCATTTTGCAATAAACGAACCTGATCATTCATCTCGGCTTCAGCGCGCATGACAGTCGGACTACTGTCAGTCCGCAGCAACACCTGTAGCTGTTCAAGCTTCATTTCTGCCTGCGTACACCTGTTTTCAATGTCTGAAAAACACTTAGCATTATGTTCTTTCAAAGGTCTTTTCAGGCTCTTTAATTTAGTCACCATTTGGAACATCCTCGTCCCCCGAATCGGCACTCCCCAAGCACTAGCTACACAGCTCAAAAAATCCGGAGCTTTACTCCACATGTTCATGTATTTAAAACTTCGATTCTTTCTAACCGGAGGTTGCTCCAATTGCACTATACATGGGCAATGATCAAAAGTACCCTCCGGTAAGAAATTAGCAAACCCATTCGGAAATAGTCTCATCATCTCATCATTAACCAAACAACGATCGATTCGACTATAAACTCTCGTCGCCGCCACTTTATGTTTGTTATTCCACGTGAACCAAGACCCGCAAGCGTTAATATCACTAACATCACAATTAGCTAAGCAGTCACGGAACTGACTCATAGCCTCGTCTGTCGAGACACCACCCAACCGTTCTCGAGCATCAATAACACAGTTAAAGTCCCCCAAGATTATCCACGGACCCAACGAAGTATAGGATTCAAGCCTTCTCCACAGTTCAAATCTCTCAGAGGCCGAGTTAAAGGCATACACAAACGTTAACCAATAATTCCTCCCCGAGTTCGTAGTCACTTTAACGTGAATAGATTGATTACTATACTCCAAAATCGTCAGGCTGACCCTATCATGCTTCCATAATAGCCAAACCCGACCACCCTCAACACAATGATTATTGGTCGTGATGCTCCATTCATAAAAACATTATTATGAACTTTGGCATACGCTTTATTTTTTATTTTCGTTTCAAGTAAACCGAAAACATCAACTTGCTGCTTCCTAATAAAATCACAAATAGTACGCTGCTTATTTATATTACACATACCGCGTACATTCCAGACTCCAATATTATGTGTCTCCATGTATAATCAGTTCCTTACCGACACCATCCTTTTCCACGACCGTCTCTTTTCTCGAGGGGGAACCTTTCAAAATTTCAGTAAAAGTGATACCCGGCTGAACAACAGACTTCGAAAGCATGACAGCAGGCTGCTTCACCCCTGCAGAAACCGGCTTAGCAGACTGCTTCTCCCCTGCTGCAAGCGACTTAGCAGGCTGCTGCCTCGTCTGGACTCGTACCACCCCTGCTTCTTTTTTCTTTAGCATTGCCTCGACTCTTGCTTTTTGTAATTCCTCCTTTTTACAATCCAAAACTCCATGCCCATAACCCTTACACTTCGTACACCATATGGGTTTCCATTCATATTTGATATGAACTTCCACGATGTATCCATGTTCATCTAAAAACTTGATAGACTCTTTGAATTTTTGACCCACCTTGGCCAGCACCATAACCCTAGCATACCCCAGTCTCGTTCGTTCCTCAGTAGCTAGGTCAGCCTTAACAAACGGACCTACAAGACCGGCAATACGGGGAAGGCAACGGCCCCAAAACTTAAGTGGCAATTCGTTCAATTGTATCCAAATGGGTACTTCTTGAACATCATCCTTGTCCAACTTAGCTTCAGGAGTCCACTCTTTCACTATTAAGGGCTTATTATCGAACATAAAGAAACCATTGTTCAGAATTTTTACCTTAGCTTCCTTCTCCTTGAACCTTACAATGAAGATTCCGTTAGGCAAAAAAGAAATTTTGTCAATTCCATCTTCTTTCCAGATCCTCTTTACGTAGCCCTCAATCACCTCCCATGGAGGGTTCGCCCCCATAATGAAACAATAAACGACATTCCTCCAGTAGTCCACTTCTTCCTCCACATCTTCTTCTGAGAATTGCAACAATTCTTCATCTTCTTCCACATCAATAGTCTTTTTCCCATCTTTTTGTTTCCACCCAGAACTACGTAAAGGTTCAACTTCTAGGGCATCGTTCATTTCAGGCACAAAATCGACATCATCATCATTGTCCGACTCAGAATCGATATTCAACCCCGGAATCTTATTAATTTTATCATTGTCCGAAGAACTGTCGTCCGTCAGTCTAGTTTCAATGAGTTTCGTGTTCTTACGCAGCAGGTCCTCCTTCGCAGCCTTAGACGCGGGCTTCGCCGTCCTAGAAGACTTCGGCTTACTCGCACTAGGCTTGGTCTTCTTCCTCATCATCAAAATAGGCACAGTACAGGCCTGTCAAAGTCAAAAGCCTGAACTGTACACGCCGTCGCCGAGAGATCGCCAGAAATCGCCAGCCCTAGAGAGAGAAAGGGGTTTTTGAAAGTTATTATCCATGTATTTTTGGCATTTTGGATCCTGGAATAAAATGTATCCATATCCGCGCTGAATAATCCTCACACCAAATACAATGCATCAGTGTTATATGTGGTTCATTTTCATTTCAAACGAGAATTTTAGAAGCCATAAAATTGTGTTTTGAGACTCATCGAAATCCGTCGAAATTACTTCGTTATTCCATTTTATATCGTAAATAAGGGTTCTAATAATCATTGTAACGCATTTTATTCCTATTGACAAGTTCTTGTCGAAAAATATTCACGCTTTCGAACAACTTTCTTTTCTATCAAAAAATTGCAAAAAATGACCGTTTTTGAAGGTTATTATACTCGTTTTCCGGCATTTTGTGTCCCAGAATGAAATGGATTCATATTCGCATTGAACAATCCTCACACCAAATACAATGCATCGTTGTAATATGAGGGTCATTTACATTTCAATCGAGACTTTAAAAAGTCATAAAATTGTGTTTTGAGACGTGTCGATATCCGTCGAAATTACATCGATATTCCATTTTATATCGCATCTAAGGGTACTAATAATCATTGTTATGCATTTTATTCCTATCGACAAGTTCTTGTTGAAAAATATTCCTGCTTTAAAACATTTTTCATTTCTTTCAAAATTTTGAAAAAAGCGACCGTTTTGGAAAGTTATTATCCACATTTTTTTCAGCATTTTGTGTTCCGAAATAAAATGGATCCATATTTGCATTTAACAATCCTCACACCAAATAGAATGCATCAATGTAATATGTGGTTCATTTTCATTTCAATTGAGAATTTTACAAGCCATAAAGTTGTGTTTTGAGATGTGTCGAAGTCCGTCGAAAAAAGTTCAATATTCTATTTTTATATCGTATCTGAGGGTTCTAATAATCATTGTTAGGCATTCTATTCCTATCGACACGTTCGTGTCAGAAAATAATCGCGCTTTAGAACAACTTTTATTTCTTTTGAAAATTGCTAAAAACGACCATTATTGAAGGTTATTATCCACATTTTTTTTTCAGCATTTTAGGTCCCGAAATAAAATAGATCCATATTCGCGCTGAACAATCCTCACACCAAATACAATGCATCTGTGTAATATGTGGTTCATTTTCATTTCAGTCGAGAATTTTAAAAGCCATAAAGTTGTGTTTTGAGACGTGTTGAAATCCGTCAAAATTACTTTGATATTCCATTTTATATCGTATCTAAGGGTTCTAATAATCATTGTTAGGCATTTTATTTCTATCGACAACTTCTTATCGAAATATATTCGCACTTTAGAACAACTTTCATTTCTTTCTAAAAATTGCGAAAAACGACCGTTTTTGAAGTTTATTATCCACGTTTTTTCGGCATTTTTGGTCCTAGAATAAAATGGATCCATATTCGCGCTGAACAATCGTCACACCAAATACAATACACCAGTGTAATATGAGGGTCATTTAAATTTCAATTGAGACATTTAAAAGCCAATCACACCGAAAATCGCTCAATTTCAATTTCATACCATTAAACACTAGTTTAAGTAATGGGAAGATCAATCACACATTAATTAGGTTCCTCAATTCAAGAGGATTATTGCTTAGTTAGCGCGTTCCAAAAATAGATGCCTAATAATCGAGGTTAATGAGACAAAGAGTTGTTGTAAAAGAGGCAGTCAATGGTCCTTCACTCATCCAATTTTCCCACCTCATTGGCCGCTCAATTTCATGCTTCTTTTAACTTTAATTTGATTCTCTAATTATTTTATTAATAATAATTACACTGGTCATTAGGTTATCTGTGAGACGGTCGCACGATAATTAATGATTTTAATTTGTGTAATAATTAACCCTTTTACACTAGTCATTAAGTTATCTATGATTTTGTTTGTATAATAAACGGAAAGGGAATACGTCTACTTTAACCACCAGATACGTTAAGACATTTTCGATATGCAATTATGGTAATGAGGTAGTGATCTCCACGGTTTCCCATTAATGATATGCCTAATGTACGTATGTCCATATCACAACCTACTTCTTCTTCTTCTTCTATATATAATTATTTGTAACTTCTTCCTCTCCAATCATTTTATATCACTAACAACTTTCTTAATTATTGTCCTATCATAGCAACTCCTTCAACTAATGACATTATTTAAGGGTATGTAGTATATGTACTTTGGTGATGATCTAACCTAAATTAGCTAGTACGGTTTGTAACCCGACAAAACAAAGAAAAATATATAATGGAAAAAAAAAAACTAGCTCAATAAGCCTAAACTTATGTATCATGGTCGATATGGACATGTTAGACATTTTTTTTTTTAAAATCACAAAATTAGTCAAAAAAATACTCGTACATTATTTTTTTGTTGGTTAAATTAATTCACACATATAAATCGTAAAGATCAGTTGCGGTGGTCACAGATCAAGCTCGTGACTACCACCGGGCAAGATCGTCCTAAGGAGGTGTCTTAAGGTAGAAAACCATGTGGTGAGATTAGGAAGGTACTTTTCTCTTATAAATTAGATCAGATAAACATGTTTTAAGAAAACAAAACACGATAATTGTCAGATGACTTATCTATTTTATTTATTACTTGGGTACTCATTATGCCCTAGAATGAAAATGGTGGGATGATATTGGTAGAGTCCACTACTAGTGTTGTAAAGTTACACAAATTAAAGTAAGTGTAGTATAATTAGGTTAATATGTTTGATAATGTAAAGGATAACCACACACAAGCTAAAGCATACTACAATAATGATATTAACACCATCACACGTATGTTTTGAACTACTATAAAATAAAATTTGACTTAAAGAAATTATTGTGTGTGTATATATATATATAAAAGTAAGTGGTTACAACAAAATAAATTTTAAAAAAATGTGGGTTAATTTAATCATTGTGAATTCAACTAATCAGCTAAATGTTGTCAGTTTATTGTAAATGTAATGCATCAACTACTAGTTTTGTCAACAGTTTAGTTATCTAATATACAAATGGTTATGCATGAAATTATCTAATTCAACTGAAAATTACATACGTTTTATTAAATGTATTTTCCGTACCAACTACTAAAACAACTATTTTTCCTAACTCTAGTTTAACACAAATTATACTGTGAAAATGGTTTTATGCACGTGAGACAGTCCATTTCTGTGAAAAGATAACTTCACTTATTGATAAACGAGTACTGTACTTTTTTATACAAATGGATTGTTAGTTGTATGATGTGAGACCGTTTTAAATAATGATTACGACCTGATATTAACCAATTTAACACATAAAACAAACGTTGTTATAAAACCGTGTTTTGGGAGCAATATAAGAAACTAAAGACATCACAATCCCAACAAATCCAAATAAACTTATAAACAAGTACAAGTTCTGGTGAAATAAAGCTACTTTTGAATAATATGCAAAGTTGCAGATACCTACATACATACAGTACATAATAAGTAATCACTACATACATACTGTACATATAATTAAGCATGGAAATTACACACAAAATATAAATATAAGCTAAGGTGGCATGTGATGAGCACCACCTAATTAATCCCCCCTCGAATCTCGTATTATGTTCCATCAAACTTTATTTTAATTTTTAGGGCTGGAAAGTGGGCTTGGGGTTATTTGAGGTTGTTCCAAAATTCATAGTCTTACCACTTATCAACCAATAAGATGGCTCAACTAGTACAAAAGTTGTCTTTAATTAGGTACAAAAGGGCTTCATATAATTAAAGTAAGTTTCCCTTCTAACGGGTATGTATCGGTCACAAATTGGTAATGGATCAAATAATATCATTTAATTAGAAAATACTTTCTCTGTTCGAATTTAAGGGGTACGTTTGCTTTTTCACACTTGCCGAGACACGTTTTACACTGTCAGTATCTTTCGTTTTACATCAACAAAATAAAGACGAATCAAACTAGATATGACTATATTTTCTTTTATAGATTGTCGGAAATATTAACGATTCTCTGAATAGTGTCCAAAAGGAAAGCGTACCCTTTGGATTCGAATGGATGGATTACAAGCCTAGGAAGTAGCATATGGCTGGGTTTATCTGATCTTTATCGATCTACTCAAATGAATATTTTTTCACCGTCACGCGTTTATGATGAATATTTCAATCGCAAACAAGAATTTGTGATATACAAGTAGTTAGTTAATTAATGAATGAAATGAGGGCAGAAGAAAAATAATTAAGGGCATAAACAAAACCGACCAAAGTAGGGATGATGAGGTCTCCATGTGGAAGGAAAACGACGGGAAGAAATGGAATCATCAAACTTCAACTTCAACTTCAACTTCATCAACTTCTAACTTCAACTACTCTTACTACTTTCTTCTTAATTATTAATTATTAATTATTAATTAATTAATTGGTGTTTGCTAATGTCATTGGCTGGCATTATGTCAACGGAAATGGCTGGACATTGATCATAGATTCCCTTGTCGTTATCCTCGGTTTAACCTTATCGTTCAATTTAACTATATCACATTATGTAATGTAATCTTTTGATTTTATAAAAAATAATTATGTTTTGGGACTATTAGGGGGTTAATTAAGAGATAAGACGGGTCATGTTTAGTATCACAACCTTTGAAATAACAATGTTTGGGCGGTTGAGTCGTCGCTCGTGCAGCTGTATGGTTGTGGTTCATGTTCGAAACTCACATATCAACCATATATCAACCATATCATTCGAGTACTTCTTAAATATCCAAACTCACGTAATCCTCAAAGAGGCAGGTACCTTCGTTTCGAATGTGCACACCCCTTCTAGCTAGGTTGGTTCACAACAACTAGAAGGAGATAATACGATATCATGTGCGTGCGCAGCTGTTGATATCCCTTGTATTAGGCCCCTGTTGTGTTGGTATCCACGATCCACAATGATATGATATATTATTATTGTTCGCTTTGTGTCAAACTCTCATAGATTCACTCTTATATCTCTTTCCAAAATGCCTAGTACTTTTATAATTGATGAATTCTTATAAAAATATACACGATACTCTTTATTTTATAGTAAGGGCTCGCTTGGGATGAAGGTAATAATTTTGGGTGTAATAGAGCAAAAATGAACTAAAAATGGATGAGTTTGTTGCTTGGTTGTGACATTTTATGATGTAAAAGATATATGAGGGGGGAATAATTACCCTATTGGGGGTAATGCATTACTTGGGAGAGAGGGGAGTACCCCATATTTTCTCCATTTCCGCTTAGCATCATCACTACTTTCCGTCATTTTCTAGTTCATTTTTGCTCTATTATCCCGAAATTATTACCTTCATCCCAAGCGAGCCCTAAGTCTTGACAAATACCACCAATATTAAATTTACCTCTTATTAAAAATAATCATTACAAATAATATATTTCAAACTAAAACTTATTTGTTTTTTTTTTTTAAAAAAAAAAAAAAACTTATTTGGAATGATCCTCCACGTAGTAAAAAATTACTCCGTAATTGTTATGACCTACATAAACCCGTAATTCAAAAACCGTGTAATTGCACGCACAAGATCTACCCTAATTATATATGAGAGTAGTAAGACTATCTTACTTTCGTGTTCTAATAATTAAGTAATTACCTTACTAAGCTACAACTCGATCCAGTAGTGCACACACCGAGAAAACTGTGAAATTCATAACGGGTCTAGGCCACATCCAAGAGTCTGAAAAAGTCTACTTCACAAGACAAGAGGGTTCCACTCTAAAACCAATTGACAATAGAAGGAGTAACCCGTTAAGGCCTTCACTTATACTCAGTAATAAAGTATAACATCTTTCTCTCTTTAATTTTATCAATGTGATACTCATATGTGACTTTATGGGTTTAGGAGTCAATTCTCAACGATACCTTTCAACTTATACTTAAAGAGTAAGTCTCCCTTGTGACGGATATATCCGTTACAAGTCGATGACGGGTCAAATAATACCATTTGGTTGGAAAAGACAAGGGTAGTGGGTAGCACATGATTTTGTCTTTATCTACCCAAATGGGTATTATTTGACCCGTCACATGTTTATGACGGATAGTTCCGTCACAAACAAGAATTTGCCATACTTAAAAGCTTGATCAAGTAGTTAGATACTCCGTATTAGGTAAGACCATAAATTTCGAGTATTACATTACAACAACATAAATTAGATTAGAGATTCCAAAGCAAGACGAAATCCTAAAAACGATAGTTTTAGAATTTATTCTACATCAAAATGACCATAGACAAGTATAAAGCACATTTGTACTATCAAACCGGGATAAAATAAAATAAAATAAAAAAGCATATAGTATGATACTTTATATTTAGTGCTAAGAATCATACAATATTTTAATTTGTATTTTAATTCCTTCATAAGTAGTGGAGTTGATAATAAGAGTAATAGATTAGGACTATTGAGATATTGTTTTTCAGTAACTTATTGAGAGACGTAGACAAAAAAAACGAAATTAGTAGGACCCGTCGTCGTTATATGTTCTCATTAACGTTAATGATATACTGTTTCTTTTGTTTTTTTGTGTAATATTAATAATCCCTAATAGTAATCGTTCAACTAGGAATTAAATCTCACCAGAATTCCTAACTAATAGATAGTCTCTCCCATCCATTCATTCTTTACCTAGACCCACCATTTCTCCTTACAAAAACTCTCCACATAAAGAATTGAAGGGATGAGAGACAGTAACCAACAGGCCAGAGAGGAGGTAAGCAACTTCTTCTGCCACGTAGACGGTATTGAAAGTTTCTGAGAACTTTCACTTCCTCCATTTTACAAAAAAAATAGGCAATCAAATAACCCAAATTTTCGAAATTCATGAGATTTTCCAACTCCCATATTTTTGGAGCACAAAATCTTGGAAGAGACGGTCTCTCAATAACTTATTGAGATACCACTCTTCAGTACAACTCTATGTCTCATTCGTACCCTTAAATGATAACTTTGTTTTGTACCTGTTTTTATAACAAGCGTACTCTCTTTATATTTGAAATACTCTTTTTTGTTAATCGTATCTACTTCTATTAAGTTTGGTACCACTGTTACTTCCCTTTATACTTAGTCTCTCAGTAAAGTTAATGAGACACCGTCTCTCAGAAGACCTGCTCTTTTTGGAGTGGCAACTAAATGATCCGTTAAAAAATGGACACATTTCCAGAGAAACGGGTGGACTTTATTATATTATGGATAATCTATGTATGAGTTTGCAGTATATATAAGCTGACCAAACATAATATATATATTACTCCTTAAACTTAGCTAAAAGAGTAGAGTGTATATATTTTGAGTTGCAATATTTTACTAGGAATTGAAGTTATTAGTTAAATATATATATATACTTGGGTGTCTGAAAAGTATGAACAAATGATGATCTCTAAGCAACATATTAGTCTAATAATAATTTTACAGCAGAAAAGCCAAATCATTGCCGTCAACATTGTTCTAACTCTTTAATCATTATTAATAAATCAAGATAAATTATTTTTAATATAACTTCATTCATTCTTCTTTATCCAACTTATTATTATTATTAGTATTAATTAATATAATTAATTAGTTAATTAATTAGTAATAAAGGTAGTGTACTTGCTTGTTCATAATCATAAGTAAGGTGGTAACTTACATTTGTAGCAAATTAATTGTCTTACTATTTCAAGAAACAGATCTTATTCCAATACCTACTTTAAATGGTAATTAATTAATAACATGAAATAATTATACCTAGGACAGACAATGAGACAATTGTGTTCTTTAGTAAGAAATGGTTGATTATTATTATTATTATTATTATTATTATTATTATTAATTATTGATGAACTGATTATTGTAAATTAAATTAAATTAAATTTAGATTATAGATAGATAGATAGATCAGTTTAATAAGATCTATTATATATATTGGTCTACATAATATATTTATGATTTATATGTATGTATGTTTGACAAGTGGGTGATGCATAACCATTAATTAGAATAATAGTATTGTGTATGTACTAAGGAAGGAAGATTATATAAAATTAGATGTTATGCAACTAAGATCTTATTCATACTACATTTGTTATTTTGTTGATGACTTGATCCATAAATTAATTAAATGTTACGGAGTACTACTTCAAGTGTGTGTATATATATACTACTCCGTACTATTCATCGAAGATTCTCATGCTTTAGTTGGGTCGACTTTGTTATCTATGTTGGAACGTAGAAATGCACGAGTACAAATTTTAGAGACACGATCATCTCGTAATAACTTTATTAAGATAATTCTAACATAATATTATTTAATTAAATATCGTAAGATTGTCTCGTACAAGAATTTGTGTTTTAATGTAGTTAACTTGTAGTAGGAATAATTTAAGGTCCTTTCAACTAAGTAACTAACCTAGCCATCTTATCAATCCAAAGTATGAGTTTTCAGTTATTGCTAAAGTGTTTCAAGTCGTAAAATCAGAGTAAATGGAAATCTATAAATTCTTATATGAGACGGTCTGACATGAGATAACTGATGGAAATCTATAACCCAACGAAACTCTTAATAGTAGCTCAGCTTTGGGCCATCTAAAGAATGAAGGTTAACCCGGTAGTCCATTGCTATGGGCCTGTGGGGGTATATGATGAGCCCACATCATGGAAAGAAACAAACTAGGATTACTTGTTCAACCTACTTAATTCCCATCCATCTCACTCTCCTCAACCACCATAAATATACAGCGACCACAACTCGACTTAGCCTCAACCACCTACCTACGCAATGGCAGGGTCTCGGTGAACAACAGCATAAGAGATCTTTGTGGTGGTCTGGTCTAATTATAAGTTGAAGGGGACAGATTATGTATATGAAGGAGGAAACATGAGTTTTGTGGTTAGGATTCAACATCCAACGTGATTCTTCTAATAAACACATTTTGACCCATTTATTTATTCGATTCGCTTCACTTCACTTCTATCAAATTCATACATCACCAATATAATATGTTGATCCTTAAGTTGAGAACGCTTTTGTTAGCATTGAGGTCGAGACCCCAGAAAATGAAAACAATGTACTAACAGATTCAGATTAAACCCAACAGTATCATAGACAGCAAACATCAACCGAACTAAAACGCAAATAAAACATAAAACAGAAGCACTGATATTTCAATCAAATGAAAAAACGAAAACAAAATTACATTGAATGCCTGTGCAAGTGTTCTAAACATCATACAATAAAGCTGTGGGTGGAGGTAATCTATGGGGTTTCGTATGCTCGCCGTCCTGGCTACGAAACCAGATAACCTAAACTCAATAGTAGCCGAAACTATTATACCTAACAAATGGACGAGTACATTAAAGATACAAAGACGGCGACAAAATCAAACTTGTAAAATGATCAATACATGAAATATGAGTGATGAGGCCGAACCAAGATTAACAGCAAGATCGCAGAAGAACGGGACCCACTGATACGCTAAGCATTTCACTTAAAGCGACCTGGACGTCCTTCGACCCATGTTCACACCTGATCAGCGTAGCAATCAGAGGGAAGAATCTCACCAGATTTCTCTCAAATGAAGCGTCCCCGAAACTACATATGGCCTGTAGTGTTGCAACAACGAGGGGCCCACGCGCTGCCAGTTCTCTGCGTCTCCTAGAACCCATAGGAACCCTCCAGAGTGGCATGCAACCTTGCGATGACTGGATTGCCAGCTCAGACGAAGTCTCGATATAGAATTGCAGCACCTCCCGGCAAAGATTGACAAGGTCAGATTCCACTTGTTCCTCATTAAAGTCCAGTGGCTTATCTAGCATGAGGTTTTGTAATAAAGTGAGGCACATTTGATAGGACTCGTTTTCTAGGCGTAGTAGTGGTGGATCTTGCATTTGGGTCACAGACCCAAGTTCCTGGAGCTTCGAGCATAGCCTGGCATCACTGTTTATCTTATGTGCATGTGATGCCACGACGTGCAATGCCTGAATAAGGACACTGACATTTTTTGCTGATATAAGAGTTCTATACATTGAGTAGATCTCCATTACAGCCTGCCAAATGAACACACAGAGCAATCGTCATATTAAGATAGAACTTTAAACTTCTTCAGTTCACTCGTTCTCATGAAGATCAAAGCTTCAAGATAAGCTGTGTATCAGCAGATTGACAACTGGTTTAAAGAGAATATCAATCATATTTACCTGGATCAACAATAGTTGAACAGCAGAGTGGCACTTCACATCAGATATAGCAGTATACAATTGCTGGGTACTAAAGCTCTCGATATCAGAATCAGGTATATTAGTCTCGGTTAACTCACTGGTACCTTGCCTACCAACTGACCCTTCGACATTATTTGCTGAACTGTTCTCATTAAGGAAATAAGAGAAGTCTGGAAGAGTAGATACGGCTGCCTCTTTCAATGATAAAACTACGTCAATCCACTTTTCATCTGAGAATTGATCTCCGGCATTGCTAATTAACCGAACAAATGCAGCGATGCCAATTCCAGCTAGGCTTTGATGGGGACGTTTGATGAAGCCAACCAAGAGCATCAGGACTTTCTTTAGAAGAGGATGGACTGTGGGATAGAATTTGACAAAAAGATCAACAATTAGCTCGAGAGACAACGTGCAAGTCTCATAAAGCCATGAATCTTGATCAAACTCGGCCACATCACTATCACCACCCTCGCCAGATGAGTTTTCTGAGGTAGGGTCAACGGCATGACGAACATAATCAAACATGCGAAACAAAACGGATTCAAACACTTTCTCCCAGAGAGGAAGTGAGAAGTGGTGGCCATAGTTTCTTAGAGTATCGAACAAAATCTGCAACGCACTTTCTCTAATCTCAGGTCTTGGATCAAAGCTAAGTTCTGATAGTCCTGCAAAGGATGGAAAAAAATACATTCATACATGGTTAAGTGACTCACTAACCAACTTGTACTCCATACACCAAAATGTCGTATTCAAGAAACCAACAAAATGATAACGAAAAGCTGTGTACTGAAGTATTCTTGACAAGGAAAAAAAAACATCGCGAGGGACGGGGCATAAAATTGGAAAGATGGGAAGCTGTTGGATTAGAGTAATACAAAGGCTCAAAATAGCTCACTATAACAAATCCCCTTGACTCCTTGTAGTAGATCGATGTAATTCCTCAGTTTTAATCTAGGAGTAAAAAGTGTGCCCGCCCCACCCTAAACAATCACCCTTCGATTATGCTCGAGTATTCCTTTTATTTATAGTTTTTCTTCCAATACTACAAAGCCATTTCCTAAACTATGTTCTCTGAGGCCACAATATATAGCTCAGCGGTTAGAGACCAAACAACAGATGGATAAATGCCAGGCAGAATTCCGTGTCATATTGTTCACACTAGGCAGAATATAAACCTGGCTTTGCTTATAAAAACAATAGGAGTAAGCTCTTACCAGCCAATAAAGGGAACCAAAAATACAAGTGATCGCCCTTCTCAGCCAACTCTCCACTCTCCACCTGTCCATCCTTTGCTGTAGGGGTTAAAGATGGCGAGATATCTCCCGTTCTTTCATGGTCCTTACTTTTGCGTGTCGGGCCAAGATCTCCCTCAGCAAGTTTAGCTGCACAGTACCGCAGGAAACCGATAGCGCCAAGGCTGATCTCCTTATCGAATCTGCTATTTGTAAATGCAATTAGACAGTTCACACAATCTGTGAAGGTAGTAGTCTCCGTCTCGGTGATGTATGGAAAGTAGTCCCGAACAATCTTCTCTATTATCTCAAAGGCTAAGAGAACTATACTTTTGTGTTCATCATATGCCGCTGTGGTGAAGACCTACACATGCAAATGCTGAAAGTCACAACTCAAAATTAACTGCAAGAGATGAAGAAATTTCCTAAGAACAGTTACACATTGCAACACACAATGATTTTCTCCTCCACGTATCCTCCGACATTCAAGAGTATCAAGACAACACTAAATTATCCAAAAAAAAATGTAACTGCACCAAGGATTATTTGCAAGCAGCTTGTTCTATGAAGATGCACCGCAATGCACCGCAGAATCGAATAGCGTCACCCAACTCTGAAGATTGCTAACTAGTCCTTTCACCATAACAACTTCCAACACCCAAGAGAATACTACATGCCATAAAAGGGAAACAAATAATTCAAGGATAAACAGGAATTATTTGTGAGAATGACAAAAGATTTGATACCCCCTTCTATAATAATGTAATCCTTTTTTGGCAAGTAATGTAGCCTTTTGGTTTTATAAAAGATGTATGAAAACAGATATACTAGAAGTCTAGAACATAGCCGTGGTGTACAAAGAGTCGTTACTAATAAAAAACAAGCAACCACAGAGATAACATGCTTAGGTACACTAAAACACAGCCGGTGGACGACTTTACGTTAGTGGTTATATGTACAGATGTTCCAGGAACAAGGGGTAAAATTGGTGATAATGCCAATGGCTATGCGTACTCGCATCAAGGGGGGAAACCAGATACAAGAACATGACCAGCAATGCACAAAAAATGAAAATGTGAGTGAAGGTGTCAATCATGGCGACAAAAGAAAGACCATTACTCAAACTTATTTAGTACAGTACTAATACTCCCTCCCCCCACATTGATGTTCCCACTTTGACTTGGCACATGGATTAAGAAATGGATAATGAAAGGTGGTAAATTGTTTGGTGGGGTTCAAGATGTCAAATCACAAAAAGTAACCAATAGGAAGAGAGTATAATGGATGAATAAGGAAAGTTTTGAAGTGGGAAAATCTTAGTGGAGTTTCCTTTTAAGGAAAGTGGGAAGATCTTAGTGGGGGGGGGAGGGAGTATTATGTAGCTGACACGTGCATGATTATGTATACCAACTACAGTTGGCTGCCCTGACATCAAATTATGGGATGAAAATCAATAGTGAAACATGAGTAAACTAAAAGCAACGTGATAAGTCAAATAACCATATACCATGAACATGCTCTTCCAACCAGATTTGACATTATTCACACGCGACAAAACCATCTGAGACACACATCTTATGATTAGTTCCCTGATTTCAACAGCATTACTCTTTCGCATGACAATGACAAAGGGCTTCATGAACTCGTTCTGAAAGTTATAGTTAGTCAACTCTTCACGTTCCAGGAACTTCATTGATAATTGCCGCAAGGAATCCATAGCAAATATTGCAATTGATAGATTCTCAGAGCACCCAATTGTTACAAAGAACTCGGCAAGCACATGCCAGATGCTCGACCACACAAGCCTGATGCGATTCATATTGTAGTGCCTGATTTGGAAAACAAAGCAATAATAAGAGAATTAAAAAAGCATATAACATTAAAAGAGTAACTAAAAGGCTGAAAAGGTGTAGAAGACGTTTACGCAATCTCAACAATCTTAGTCAGGCTGAAAACTCGTGGGTCCGAAGCAGATCGAAGTTCCTCCATCGAGACTTTGCATAACGCCTTCACAAAATCAATGATTGCCTCGCTGTTTAACTTTTGACTGCGAGTAAATATCCTACTCATTTCACCACTTCCTACTTGTTCAAGCAAGTTCAGATTAGACACCAAGTTACTCATCTGCGCTGACGTAATAGAACCATTGCCTCTGATACTAGCACTATCATATGAACCTCTTCTCACAGCTGCAGCTGTAAATTGCATTTTCCCAGGCCCCTTCTTCAAAAGCGGAAGGGTATTAGACTTGGACTGTTTTGACTTCTCTTGATCATTTTGAGGGATCACAAAGAATGTTGCATCAGGAGGAGCACCTTCACCAAGGAGGTGTAGATGCTCAAAACGAGAAACACAAGTCAATATATGCTCCCATGCTTCCTGCAAATAATTCCCATCTTCATCTGCAATGGTCACGATGGCCTGAGGAAGCATAGAAGGGAAAAAAAACTATATATGAGAAAGTGAAGTGAAATAATTGTAAAGAGAACTGGATGTGAACCAAATTGATCATTGCAAAACACTGGCAATAAAACTGCTTTTTTTAGCAGGCATTTTAAAAGAGCGGAAATTTCCAGAGAGCAAACTTAAAGCAAAAGGTTTGAAATATAATAAAGCAGATGCACTCCATATCTGAAATTACCATGACCACTAATCTTTGCACTCACTTGACAAATCAAAGTTTCAAAAGCAAAACAATATTGTCGAAACATCAAATTTACAGGTTAATCGAATGAGGAAGAGCGGTGTCACGATCATTTAGGGAGGCTTAAGAAAAGATCCGAGACTTTCCACAAGAATTAAGGTCAACTGTTGTTTCCCAAACCAATAAATCAATGGACAAGAATTTCAATTTATACCACAGATGTGAAATACAGGAAAGTCCAAAAAGAGCATAGCATCATACAAGGCTTTTTCTCACCTTTGCAAATTTTAGATAAAAGCAAGTGTTGCCTATTATTAAAATTGTGTACGCATTATTACAATGAAGTAGTCATGCTAGTGCCCTAAGAATGAGCATTGACACGGTTTAGTAATTATCCTAACACTCTAAACTTCCCATCTTAGGCAGGTGGCTCTGCGGCACATCAAACATTAGATTAGATAACCAATCGAATGACCTATTACTTCACGATAACACGTTGAAACAACGATAACTGTACATAATCCAGATAGAATAGTCCACAACTCCACATTCACAGCTCCAAATGCAAACTTCTTTTTTGGTATAAAGCTCCAATGCAAAATTATACTCCATATTAGACTTATTATTTGGACAAAGCAGTAACCAATATTTAGCTATAACAGGAACCCAAACAAGTTTTCAACTGATTAGCAGGAAAAGTCAAGTATGAAATCAACCTTGATGGCATATATGTTCTTCTGTTTGATATCAGCAGGTGAATGAAGAGAGGTGAACTTTGCGAGTGATGTCACAAAGGCATCCCTATGAGTCTTCATAGACATCACAGAAGTAACATGAATTGCACAACGGAAACCATCCAGACACAACTCTAGAGTCAATTCGTCGTCACTTTGATCAAGTGGAACACTGAAAGCAGCCAGCATAGGAGCCCAACAAACTTCGATCATGAATCTGAGAATTACAGCGTCTGTTGCTGCATAATAAGCTGACCTACAAAATTGTTATATGATGTAAATAGCTGGCAATGACTCAACAAAACAATCGCAGTAAGTCTTGCTTTGAGACAGAAAGGAAAAAAAACATGAATTACGAAGTATGAATCCAAGAAGGTTATAAGCAGTAACTCAGCGTTTGACTCTAATGTCGATAGTATAATCAACAATTCAAGATTAGAAAAGATACCAAAACTACTATAAAAGGCGTGAAATGTTTTAGGAGGGAAAGGGGATGAAACTATAAAATTGCCCTCTAAACAAAAAATATTTTCTAATCTTATAGTTGCCGCCTTTTTCATTAAACTGAAAGCTGAACACAAGAAAATGAAGCAGACTGAAAGCTTACTCAGACTTGCGGGCTTTTTCTTTGAACTGCTCTTGCATATGCCTGATTAGGTCGTCACTTGACTCCATATAGCTTTCATCTCCTCCTTTACGAATCACAATATTCAAGATACTATCTAAGCCTAAGATTCTATTGGTATTTACAGATTGCTTCTGTTGAGAAGCCAAATCGTCCTTCAACTTTATTTCATTTTTAGTGATCCTTTCATACAAAGATCTCATATACTCCTCAGGAAGATCTTTTCCATCATCTATTCCACGATTGTTTCTAATAAAAGCTTCAGCTGACATCTGCATTATTATTACAGAAAATAGGGGGAAAGAGAGGTCAGTGACGACTGACTTAAACATCTGATGCGCACCAAAAGTGAATTACATGCATCCAATCTACAGACCTTATTTTTAACCATAGGATTATGTGCATCAGTGTTAAGTAATATAACAGAATAGGCAAGAACATAGGCAGTGTCCGCACTAGAAAAAGCTTTTGCATTACATTTCCAGTAACGCTCAGCAAACTTTTCCAAAATTCGATCAATTTTCTGGGCCTCACCAGGCAACCTGAATCCTTGCAGAAACACCCTAATTGCTTCATCCAGCTCCATACCTTGAAACTCAAATGCATCTATATAGGCATGCATCACTTTCAATGACAGGTCTTCTCTCTCCCCAAGATAATCACCAATCATCGTTTTATTGAGATCAGAAGAATCTTTCAAGAATGTCGCTATTTCTTCGGGTGAACTGCCTACCTTGTTAGCATTGATAAGAAACTCAATCCCCTTTTTTGGCTTTCTATTAAAAAGAGAAATACCTTCCTGTCACAAAGTACATACCAGAAATCAAAACAATAAGATAATAGATTGAAAGTGATATCGGAGTTGATGTATGTGCAAAGGAAAACCTGGGTTAACAATATGGACCCAATATAATAGTCGAAATACCATGATTTACTTTTCAGCCTAATTGTGGGGTGATATACAGGAAGAAGAAAGAAAGATGTTGATTCATCAGATTCATTATAGAAAAACCCTCCAATTGCTCAAATGCCAACTTCTTGTTGAGAAAGAAGAAGTGCACCTGTTTCCATTTTCATAGCATCTCTAATTCTCCCTAATATCATCATTTTCCTAGTCCCTTCTAAAAACGGTGTACATCATATGGCACTAATTTTACCTGAAGTTCAAGCTTGTAAGCCCGCCGCTGCTCAATTGTTTGCCCATCGGAAACATCAGTGAAAGATTCCGAATGACTACCAGATCCTTCTGTAGGCTCGGGCACAGTTCCATTTGACAAGTGAGGGCTACCACCTTCAGGGCTGCTGTCAGCCAACTCAAAATTCTTAGCCAAATGAGGATCTGGAATGCGTAATTGCCTGTTCATCCAGTCACCCATAGATCTGAGGATAGCCACCAAGCATTTCATTGCTTCAAACTTCAAAGTTTCATCATGTGGAGGTAACAATGTAGTATTAGCACCAGGTGGGACACCTTGAGCGGTTTTAAGAAGTCCATTTACCAGTCTGTGGCATAGTCAACAGAAAAATAGATTCATTTTCAACTCCGGAAAACAAATGAGAAGCTTCTCTGAAGATCAGGAATGATTACTAATTTACTGTGCACAGAAGATATAGAAATTAAACAGATTTTCACTTTTAACTAATTAAATAGGTGGGACACACAGGGTGGTTTTAGAAAACCTGTACACCATTCTGAAGCGACATAGCCAACGGATAATGGATTCATTTCCATCTTCGGAAACAAAAGAGGCCCATCTGAAGATCAGCAATAATAACTATGCAACAGACATAGAAATTAAACAGGTTTCCACTGACAAACTATCGACATGACCCAAAGACGAGGCATTTTAATGCAAATCACATACGTACCTCTCAAATATGTTAGATGAATTGACATCACAGTCATAATTTAAGAAAATATCCACCAAGATTTGTGAATCATCGCAGAGTCTTTCTAGAAATCGAAGCACTATCATCTTCTGCTGAAAATTAGGTTGCGCCACATTTTCCAAAACTCTTAGAACTATCATAGGGAAAAAGACACCAATCTCTGCCTTCAGTCCAGCTCGAAATCTGACTACTAAACTCATGAAGATGGAGCAAGAAAGCTGGAAGACAATCATAAGGGTTGAGGCGCTATTCTTAAGCAACGATAAGCATAAATATTGCTTGATAGCACCCAAAAATCTGCTACATCAGAAAAAAAAACGGAAGGTACGAATTAGAACCTCAAAAAAAACAATCATAAGGGTTGAGGCGCTATTCTTAAGCAACGATAAGCATAAATATTGCTTGATAGCACCCAAAAATCTGCTACATCAGAAAAAAAAAACGGAAGGTATGAATTAGAACCTCAAAAAAAACAATGTTAAAATGAAAATCACGACAAGCAACAGCAGATAAACAATGCCAACGGGAATTGCTTCAAACATAGAAGACCAACAACCATAAACCAAGCAAAGATGAAACGGCAGACCAGGAAAGTACAAAAAAGCCAATGTTCAAAGATATTTGAGGATCTGAAAACATTTAAATAAACAATAAATATACTATACAGATCGCTGTAAGTAGGTTTGATGGCACATTGCAACCATATTAAGTGCAGAATACATCAAATCACAATCCATGTTTGCTTATTGCATGAAAAATGAAACGCTGGAACAACTCTAAACCAACTATCTATTGTACATTCACTTCCTGCTAACAGTTAGACAAACTACTAATAATCACGCTCTGATAAAAATCGGCAATCATTTGCCAATCTTGCTCCACCATCCTGACCCCAACTTTAGACACATAATAAGTTGAATATTCTTGGTCCTAAGCAAGCTAACCAGTAACACTACTTTCTCAGCAGAGCTTTCTACATGCAGCAGAGTCACCAAAGAGTCACAACCTCTTCTTCCGTGAACATTATAATATATTCTTGCTCAAAAAAGCTCACATCCCTTGCCACGAGAAGATTGCTCCAAATTTCTTAAGATTCTTAGTTGAACCAAGACGGAACGGTGAATATGATCTATTTGGTGTACAGGCACCTCTTTGATAAAAGCTCTGATTTATTCGCACCGAGGTTCATATTGAACCCTTAACTATTACATTCACCCACCTTATAAACGAACCAACAATTTTCTCGCTGTTTCAT
Source organism: Agrostemma githago (assembly GCA_958450325.1). Classification (NCBI taxonomy): domain Eukaryota; kingdom Viridiplantae; phylum Streptophyta; class Magnoliopsida; order Caryophyllales; family Caryophyllaceae; genus Agrostemma; species Agrostemma githago. Next base: position 77,776,631 of record OY288241.1, on the reverse strand, counting down.
CAATTTCTATCTAATTCCATCAATTATTTAACGTAATCCCAAGTGCTTCCTTTCAATGAGTTCATACTAGATTCGTACTGCTAGCATATTGACGACTTAGTTGAACAGCTAAAGATTGATCATACCATTGTCCAACATGATAGAAATTTAACCAAGAACAAATCATCTGAATGAACAATAACTTGCATGAAACGGTCTAACCCGTCTACTTCACTAAACCAAAAGGCTCCAAAAGAAAAGCTGTGAGGTTAAATAATAAAAAAAGCTACTATAAACCCCGAATACACTAACTATTACTCTCTTCATTCCAAATTTATTGTCAAATTTTTCCAAATTTAGTTGTCCTCTTTCAACTTTTGGTAAGGAAAATAGTGCAATTTCAATATTATCCCCTTCTCCATCACTATTATAGTAGAACAATAAAAGTTAAACGGGTGGTAGTATCGAAACCTTGCACAATCATATTCAGAAGAAATATGGGGTACAATGTTTGAACTGTGAGGGCATTCAATTGCTGAATTTCTCATCAGTGTGGCTTTTATTTAACAGCATACAGTATTGCAGCTCTGTTCTAAGTTTCTAACGCATTGCATACCAGTAGCTGATATCCATTCACCATTAATGCTAATAAGTACGAAAAACGACCTGCAAGCATTGCAATCAGCTGACATAAATCAAATCGAGATTAAGCTAAGAATATACCTATCACTGGTCCTAAAGACGGCACCAGCATTCTCCAACAAAATCTTCAGCAACTCCAAAGCAACAATCTTACCCCTCATAAGCTGAGGATCACTAAGCGCCTCTTTGGGAGGTGTTTTCATCGACAACTTACACAATGCCCTAAACACCAGAAACGCGTCTCTCCTCAACTTATTCCCAATCTGCACCTCCAAATCCTCATCCTTCTCACTCACCACCACCTCTGCCGCCCCCTCGCCAGTCTCCCCGTCCTCCAACTCCCCTTTTCTCCCCTCCAACGCCGATTTATACATACTGACCTCCCAATACTTTGCATCCAACATATCCTTATCAGTCGAATCAAGCAAATCCGCTGGATTCGTTCCTTCCACTGTTGCATTCACCTTCGTCTCAAACGCACCATCATGAACAACAACGCTATCATTCGCCTTCTCGCTACCTGAAACAGTACTCAACACACCGTCAATATCCTGCATTATCCTCGTAATATAACCTTGAACCTGTTGAGTAACGCCGTGATCTCCGCCTCCACCGCCGGAATTATCCGGCGGCGACATGAGCTCGGCAACAACGATCGGCAACACCGGAACCGTCGAAGAATCCGCCTCCATCCGCCGGAAAAAGATAACTAACATCTGAATCAACGACGCTTTCGCAGTTGTCTGATTCACGATACTCTTACTCCCTAAGTAAACATCGTAACACGTTCGTACAATCTGAAGCAAGCAATCTCCATGAATCCTGATACTCATCGACGTAACCGCGGACAACAGCGTCTTCAACACGAGCAGCTCGATCGCCTCGTCTCCGGCATTAACCTCGACACACCTACACACCGAGTCAACGACTCGCCTCAACAACTCGGACTCGTCGGCGTCGCCTCGGAGGTAGCCGTGGGAGATGAGCTTCTGTAAGGCGGTGACTCCCGCGGCGGCGATGTTAGGGTTACGGTTTAGCGATGCGGAGAGAAAAGGGGCGAGAATGAGGTCGGACTCAGAAAGGGAGAAGTCGTGGGCGGCGCCGTCGTTGAGGGGGCCCACGGCGGCGGAGTATGGGGAGTCCGGCGACGCAGCATCGGCGGCGGTGGCCGTGGACGTGAGGTGTTTGAGGAGAGATTTGCATTGGTGAACGAGCTTGGAGTTTTTGCTGCGCCAGGAGTTGTTGTTGTTGATGATGTTGTGTAAGGAAGGGAGGAGGACGGAATTTAACCGGGAATTGGCCTCCGGTGAAGCCATCATTCCCACGTCCACCGCCGGAATTTGGATTCGGAATTGAAATCGAAATCGAAATCGGAATCAGAATTGGAAAGGAAATCGCTGATCACTACTTAATAAGTTTTTCCATTCTTTGTAAAACATAATTGAAATTCAATTTCTTGATCTATATCTTCAATTTTTTTTCATTGTAACTACATAAAACTAAACAAATAAACGGAATTGATAAAATATACGGAGTACTCCGTAGTATCACATCATTTTACTCAAGAATGTGCTCTAAAAATAGTTTGAATGACATAACTTCATAAGTCTTCTAAAGTTTCACGAATTATTAAAGTTATTTTGTATTTGTCCAAGACATAATTGAAGACAAAATTAAATACAGTAATGTAAACAATAATCCAATTCTTGCATGCACGATGTGCAGGTCAATGAAATTATTAGTCACTCTTTAAACATGATCCACATAGACCTTCTCTGCATGTATTATTGAGAGATCACTTATCAGTATTATTTTATATCTTATTTATATCTATTTTATGATTAGATGTACCTCCAAATGACACGGAGTATATTTGTACTCCGTATATACTATCTACTTCCCAATTCTTATCCATCTCACTCTCAATTCCCATTTATGTTTATGGGTACGAAGGAGGGAACATGAGTTTTGTGGTTAGGATTCAACATCCAACGTGATTCTTCTAATAAAACACATTTGGACCCATTTATTCGGTTCACTTCTATCAAATTCATAGGAGTACATGACTACATGAGCAATATGTTGATCGATAAGTTGTAAAAGCGTCAAAGACGAGACCCAGAAAAATGAAAACAATCTCCACAACAACATACCGTTTCAAATTCAGAATAAACCGAACAGTATTTCAGCCAGTGCCTGTCAATCAAACATTATTACAGAAAAAAGGAGGGGAAAAAAAACTTACATTGAATGCCTGTGCAAGTGTTCCTAGACATCATACAATAAAGCTGTGGAGGTAATCTATGGTTTCGTACGCTCGCCGTCCTGGCTACGAAACCAGATAACCTAAACTCAATAGTAGCCGAAACTCTACATGTCAATCACAATCCAAAATCTAATATGCCTAACAAATGTAAGAGTTACATTAAAGATACAAAGACGGCAACAAAATCAAACTTGTAAAATGATCATACAAAGACGGCGAGAAAATCTGAAGGATGAGTGACGAGGACGAACAAAAATTAACAGGATTGCAGAAGAACGGGACCCACTGATACGCTGAGCATTTCACTTAAAGCGACCTGGACATCCTTCGACCCATGTTCACACCTGATCAGTGTAGAAATCAGAGGGAAGAATCTCACCAGATTTCTCTCAAATGAAGCGCCTGCAAAACTACATATAGCCTGCAGTGTCGCAACAATGAGGGGCCCACGTGCTGCCAATTCTCTGCGTCTCCTAGAACCCATAGGAACCCTCCAACGTGGCATGCCACCTTGTGATGACTGGATTGCCAGCTCAGAGGAAATCTCTATATAGAATTGCAGCACCTCTCGGCAAAGATTGACAAGCTCGGATTCTACTTCTTCCTCGTTGAAATCTAGCGGCCTATCCAGCATGAGGTTTTGTAATAAAGTGAGGCACATTTGATAGGACTCGTTTTCTAGGCGTAGTAGTGGTGGATCTTGCATTTGGGTCACAGACCCAAGTTCCTGGAGCTTAGTGCATAGCCTGGCATCGCTGTTTATCTTATGTGCATGTGATGCCACGACGTGCAATGCCTGAATAAGAACACTGACATTTTTTGCTGATATAAGAGTTCTATACATTGAGTAGATCTCCATTACAGCCTGCCAAATGAACACACAGAGCAATCGTCATATTAAGATAGATCTTCAGTTCACTTGTTTTCATGACGATCAAAGCTTAAAGATAAGCTGTGTATCAGCAGATTGACAACCGGTTTTAAGAGAATATCAATCATATTTACCTGGATCAACAAAAGTTGAACAGCAGAATGGCACTTCACATCAGATATAGCAGTATACAATTGCTGGGTACTAAAGCTCTCGATATCAGAATCTGGTGTATTAGTCGCAGTTAACTCACTGGCACTTCGCCTACCAACTGACTCTTCAATATTATTTGCTGAACTGTTCTCGTGAAGGAAATAAGAGAAGTCTGGAAGAGTAGACACTGTTGCTTCTTTCAATGATAAAACTACGTCAATCCACTTTTCATCTGAGAATAGATCTCCGGCATTGCTTATTAACCGAACAAATGCAGTGATGCCAATTCCAGCTAGGCTTTGATGGGGACGTTTTATGAAGCCCACCAAGAGCATCAGGACTTTCTTTAGAAGAGGATGGACGGTGGGATAGAATTTGATAAAAAGATCAACAATTAGCTCGAGAGACAATGTGCAAGTCTCATAAAGCCATGAATCTTGATCAAACTCAGCTACATCACTATCACCACCCTCGCCTGAGGTAGGGTCAACGGCATGACGAACATAATCAAACATGCGAAACAAAACGGATTCAAACACTTTCTCCCATAGAGGAAGTGAGAAGTGGTGGCCATAGTTTCTTAGTGTATCGAACAAAATCTGCAACGCACTTTCTCTAATTTCAGGTCTTGGATCAAAGCTAAGTTCTGAAAGTCCTGCAAAGGATGGAAAAAAATACATTCATACATGGTTAAGTGACTCACTAACCAACTTGTACTCCATACACCAAAATGTGGTATTCAAGAAACCAACAAAACGATAACGAAAAGCTGTGTACTGAAGTATTCTTAGCAAGAAAAAAAACATCGCAAGGGACAGGACATAAAATTGGAAAGAAGGAAAGCTGTTGGATTAGAGAGTAATACAAAGGCTCAAAATAGCTCACTATAACTAATCTCCTTGACTCTTGTAGTAGATCGATGTAATTCCTCAGTTTTAATCTAGGAGTAAAAAGTGTTCCCGCCCCACCCTAAACAATCACCTTTCCATTATGCTATTGAGTATTCCTTTTATTTATAGTTTTTCTGCCAATACCACAAAGCCTTTTCCTAAACTATGTTCTCTGAGGCCACATATAAATGCCAGGCAGAAGTTCGTGTCATATTGTCCACACTAGACAGAATATAAACTTGGCTTTGCTTATAAAAACAATAGGAGTAAGCTCTTACCAGCCAATAAAGGGAACCAAAAATACAAGTGATCGCCCTTCTCAGCCAACTCTCCACTCTCCACCTGTCCATCCTTTGCTGTAGGGGTTAAAGATGGCGAGTTATCTCCCGATCTTTCATGGTCCTTACTTTTGCGTGTCGGGCCAAGATCTCCCTCAGCAAGTTTAGCTGCACAGTACCGAAGGAAACCAATAGCGCCAAGGCTGATCTCCTTATCGAATCTGCTATTTGTAAATGCAATTAGACAGTTCACACAATCTGTGAAGGTAGTAGTCTCCGTCTCGGTGATGTATGGAAAGTAGTCCCGAACAATCTTCTCTATTATGTCAAAGGCTAAGAGAACTATACTTTTGTGTTCATCATATGCCGCTGTGGTGAAAACCTACACATGCAAAAGCTGAACGTCACAATTCAAAATTAACTGCAAGAGATGAAGAAATTTCCTAAGAACAGTTCCACATTACAAAACACAATGATTTCCTCCTCCACGTATCCTCCGACATTCAAGAGTATCAAGACAACACTAAATTAACCACAAAAATGTAAATGCACAAAGGATTATTGGCAAGCAGCTTGTTCTATGAAGATGCACCGCAGAATCATATTGCGTCAACCAACTCTGAAGATTGCTAACTAGTCCTTCCACCATAACAACTTCCAACGCCCAAGAGAATACCACATGCCATAAAAGGGGAACAAATAACTCAAGGATAAACGGGGATTATTTGTGAGAATGAGCAAAGATTCGATACCCCTTCCCTAATAATGTAACCTTTTGGTTTTAGAAGTCAACTAAAAGCAACGTGATAAGTCAAAAAAGAATATACCATGAACATGCTCTTCCAACCAGATTTGACATTATTCACACGCGACAAAACCATTTGAGACACACATCTTATGATTAGTTCCCTGATTTCAACAGCGTTACTCTTTCGCATGACAATGACAAAGGGCTTCATGAACTCGTTCTGAAAGTTATAGTTAGTCAACTCTTCACGTTCCAGGAACTTCATTGATAATTGCCGCAAGGAATCCATAGCAAATATTGCAATTGATAGATTCTCAGAACACCCAATTGTTACAAAGAACTCGGCAAGCACATGCCAGATGCTCGACCACACAAGCCTGATGCGATTCATATTGTAGTGCCTGATTTGGAAAACAAAACAATAATAAGAGAATTAAAAAAGCATATAACATTAAAAGAGTAACTTAAAGCCTGAAAAGGTGTAGAAGACGTTTACGCAATTTCAACAATCTTAGTCAGGCTGAAAACTCGTGGGTCCGAAGCAGATCGAAGTTCCTCCATTGAGACTTTGCATAACGCCTTCACAAAATCAATGATTGCCTCACTGTTTAACTTCTGACTACGGGTAAATATCCTACTCATTTCACCGCTTCCTACTTGTTCAAGCAAGTTCAGATTAGACACCAAGTTACTCATCTGCTCCGACGTAACAGAAGCATTGCCTCCGATACTAGCACTATCATATGAACCTCTTCTCACAGCTGCAGCTGCGAGTTGCATTTTCCCAGGCCCCTTCTTCAAAAGCGGAAGGATATTAGACTTGGACTGTTTTGACTTCTCTTGATCATTTTGAGGGATCGCAAAGAATGTTGCATCAGGAGGAGCACCTTCACCAAGGAGGTGTAAATGCTCAAAACGAGAAACACAAGTCAATATATGCTCCCATGCTTCCTGCAAATAATTCCCATCTTCATCTGCTATGGTCACGATAGCCTGAGGAAGCATAGAAGGAAAAAACACTATATATGAGAAACTAATGTGAAATAATTGTAAAGAGAACTGAATGTGAAGCAAATTGATCACTGCAAAACAGTAGCAATAAAACTGCTGTTTTTAGCAGGCAATAATTGTGCCTATTACTATAAAAATTGTGTACGCATTAATACAGTGAAGTAGTTATGCTAGTGCTCTAAGCACAAGCATTGGCACAGTTAAGTACTTATCCTAACACTCTAAGCTTCCCATCTTAGGCAGGTGGCTCTGCGTTAGATTAGATAACCAATCCAATGATCTATTACTTCACGATAACACGTTGAAACAACGGAAACTGTACATAAACCAGATAGAGTAGTCCACGTTAACAGCTCCCAATGCAAACTTCTTTTTTGGTATAAAGTTCCAATGCAAAATTATACTATCAGACTTATTATTTGGAGATTATTTAAACTAATTAGCAAGAAAAGTCAAGTATGAAACCAACCTTGATGGCATATATGTTTTTCTGTTTGATATCAGCAGGTGAATGAAGAGAGGTGAACTTTGCGAGTGATGTCACAAAGGCATCCCTATGAGTCTTCATAGACATCACAGAAGTAACATGAATTGCACAACGGAAACCATCCAGACACAACTCTAGAGTCAATTCGTCGTCACTTTGATCAAGTGGAACACTGAAAGCAGCCAGCATAGGAGCCCAACAAACTTCGATCATGAATCTGAGAATTACAGCGTCTGTTGCTGCATAATAAGCTGACCTACAAAATTGTTATATGATGTAAATAGCTGGCAATGACTCAACAAAACAATCGCAGTAAGTCTTGCTTTGAGACAGAAAGGAAAAAAAACATGAATTACGAAGTATGAATCCAAGAAGGTTATAAGCAGTAACTCAGCGTTTGACTCTAATGTCGATAGTATAATCAACAATTCAAGATTAGAAAAGATACCAAAACTACTATAAAAGGCGTGAAATGTTTTAGGAGGGAAAGGGGATGAAACTATAAAATTGCCCTCTAAACAAAAAATATTTTCTAATCTTATAGTTGCCGCCTTTTTCATTAAACTGAAAGCTGAACACAAGAAAATGAAGCAGACTGAAAGCTTACTCAGACTTGCGGGCTTTTTCTTTGAACTGCTCTTGCATATGCCTGATTAGGTCGTCACTTGACTCCATATAGCTTTCATCTCCTCCTTTACGAATCACAATATTCAAGATACTATCTAAGCCTAAGATTCTATTGGTATTTACAGATTGCTTCTGTTGAGAAGCCAAATCGTCCTTCAACTTTATTTCATTTTTAGTGATCCTTTCATACAAAGATCTCATATACTCCTCAGGAAGATCTTTTCCATCATCTATTCCTCGATTGTTTCTAATAAAAGCTTCAGCTGACATCTGCATTATTATTACAGAAAATAGGGGGAAGAGAGGTCAGTGATGACTGACTTAAACATCTGACGCGCACCAAAAATGAATTACATGTGCATATACCTTATTTTTAACCATAGGATTATGTGCATCAGTGTTAAGCAATATAACAGAATAGGCAAGAACATAGGCAGTGTCCGCACTAGAAAAAGCTTTTGCATTACATTTCCAGTAACGCTCAGCAAACTTTTCCAAAATTCGATCAATTTTCTGGGCCTCACCAGGCAACCTGAATCCTTGCAGAAACACCCTAATTGCTTCATCAAGCTCCATACCTTGAAACTCAAATGAATCTATATAGGCATGCATCACTTTCAATGACAAGTCTTCTCTCTCCCCAAGATAATCACCAATCATCGTTTTATTGAGATTGGAAGAATCTTTCAAGAATGTTGCTATTTCTTCAGGTGAACTGCCTACCTTGTTAGCATTGATAAGAAACTCAATACCCTTTTTCGGCTTCCTATTAAAAAGAGAAATACCTTCCTGTCACAAAGTACATACCAGAAATCAAAACAATAGGATAATAGATCGAAAGTGATATCGGAGTTGATGTATGTGCAAAGGAAACTTGGATTAACAATATGGACCCAATATAATAGTCGAAATACCATGATTTACTTTTCAGCCTAATTGGTGGGTGATATACAGGAAAAAGAAAGAAAGATGTTGATCCATCAGATTCATTATAGAAAAACCCTCCCATTGCTCAGATGACAACTTCTTGTTGAGAAAGAAGAATGCACCTGTTTCCATTTTCATAGCATCTATAATTCTCTATCCCTAATATCATCATTTTCCTAGTCCCTCCTAAAAACGGTGTACATCATATGGCACTAATTTTACCTGAAGTTCAAGCTTGTAAGCCCGCCGCTGCTCAATTGTTTGCCCATCGGAAACATCAGTGAAAGATTCCGAATGAGTACCAGATCCTTCTGCAGGCTCGGGCCCGGTTCCATTTGCCAAGTGAGGGCTACCATCTTCAGGGCTGCTGTCAGCCAACTCAAAATTCTTAGCCAAATGAGGATCTGGAATGCGTAATTGCCTGTTCATCCAGTCACCCATAGATCTGAGGATACCCACCAAGCATTTCATTGCTTCAAACTTCAAAGGTTCTTCTTGTGGAGGTAACAATGTAGTAGTAGCACCAGGTGGGACACCTTGAGCGGTTTTAAGAAGACCATTTACCAGTCTGTGGCATAGTCAACAGAAAAATAGATTCACTTTCAACTCCGGAAAACAAATGAGAAGCATCTCTGAAGATCAGCAACGATTACTAATTTACTATGCACAGAGCCACAGATATAGAAATTAAACAGATTTTCACTTTTAACTACTGTAAATAAATAGGTGGGACACACTAGGTGGATTTAGGAAACCCGTACACCATTCCGCAGCGACATAGCCAACAGGTAATGCATTCACTTCGAACTTAGGAAACAAAAGAGACCCATCTGAGGATCAGCAGTAATAACTATGCAAAGATATAGAAATTAAACAGGTTTCCCCAGACAATCTATTGACATGGCCCAAAGACAAGGCATTTTAACGCAAATCCCATACGTACCTCTCAAATATGTTAGATGAATTGACATCACAGTCATAATTTAAGAAAATATCCACCAAAATTTGTGAATCATCGCAGAGTCTTTCTAGAAAGCGAAGCACTATCATCTTCTGCTGAAAATTAGGTTGCGCCACGTTTTCCAAAACTCTCAGAACTATCATAGGGAAAAAGACACCAATCTCTGCCTTCAGTCCAGCTCGAAATCTGACTACTAAACTCATGAAGATGGAGCAAGAAAGCTGGAAGACAATCATAAGTGTTGAGGCGCTATTCTTAAGCAACGATAAGCATAAATATTGCTTGATAGCGCCCAAAAATCTGCTACATCACAAAAAAAAATAATGGAAGGTATGAATTAGAACCTAAAAAATAAACAAAACAATGTTAAAATGAAAATCACAACAAGCAAGAACAGATAAACAATGTTAACAGGAATTGCTTCAAAAATAGAAGACCAACAATTTTAAACCAAGCAAAGATGAAACGGCAGACCAGGAAAGTACACAAAAGCCAATGTTCAGAGATATTTAAGGATCTGAAAACATTTGAATAAACAATAGATATACTATACAGATCACTGTAAGTAGGTTTGATGGCACATTGCAACCATATTAAGTGCAGAATACATCAAATCACAATCCATGTTTGTTTATTGCATGAAAAATGAAACGCTGGAACAACTCTAAACCAACTATCTATTGTACATACACTTCCTGCTAACAGTTAGACAAACTACTAATAATCACGCTCTGATAAAAATTGGCGATCATTTGGCAATCTTGCTCCACCATCCTGACCCCACCTTTAGACACATAATAAGCTGAATACTCTCGACCCTAAGCTAGCTAACCAGCAACACTACTTTTTCGGCAGAGCTTTCTACGTGCAGCAGAGATCACGATCACCAAAGACTCACAGCCTCTTCTTCCGTGAACATTATAATTTACTGTCGCTCAAAAAAGCCCATATCCCTTCCCACGAGAAGACTCCTTCAAATTTCTTAAGATTCTTAGTCAAACCAAGACGAGATGGTGAATATGATGTATTTGGCGTACAGGCACCTCTTTGATAAAAGCTCTGATTTATTCGCGCCGAGGTTCATATTGAACTCTTGTCTATAGCATTCACCACCTTATAAATGAACCAACAATTTTTTCGCTGTTTCATCAATTTCTATCTTATTCCATCAATTATTTAACGTAATCCCAAGTGATTGCTAGCATATTGACCACTCGGTTGAACAGCTAAAGACTGATCATACCATTGTCCAAAATGTAGAAATTTAACCAAGAACAAAACATCTGAATGAACAATAACTTGCATGAGACAGTATAACTTGTCTACTTCACTAAACCAAAAGGTTCCAGAAGAAAATTTGTGAGGTTAAACAATAAAAAAGCTACTATAAACCTTGAATACACTAAGTAATACTCTCTTCATTCCAAATTTATTTTCAAATTTTTCCAAATTTAGCTGTCCTCTCTCAATTTTTGGTAAGGGAAAGAGTGCAATTTCAATATTATCCCCTTCGGCGTCACTATTTATACTGTAGTAGAACAATAAAAGTTAAACGGATGGGAGTATCGAAAACAAATATGGGGCATAAGGTTTGAACTGTGAGGGCATTCAATTGACGAATTTCTCATCAGCGTGGCTTTTATTTAACAGCATACAGTATTGCAGCTGTGTTCTAAGTTTCTAACGCATTGCATACCAGTAGCTGATATCCATTCACCATCAATGCTAATAAGTACGAAAAACGACCTACATTCTAAGCTAAGAATATACCTATCGCTGACATAAATCAAATCGAGATTGAGCTAAGAATATACCTATCGCTGGTCCTAAAGACGGCACCAGCATTCTCCAACAAAATCTTCAGCAACTCCAAAGCAACAATCTTACCCCTCATAAGCTGAGGATCAGTAAGCGCCTCTTTCGGAGGTGTTTTCATTGACAACTTACACAGAGCCCTAAACACCAGAAACGCGTCTCTCCTCAACTTATTCCCAATCTGCACCTCCAAATCCTCATCCTTCTCACTCACCACCACCTCTGCCGCCCCCTCGCCAGTCTCACCGTCCTCCAACTCCCCTTTTCTCCCCTCCAACGCCGATTTATACATACTAACCTCCCAATACTTGGCATCCAACATATCCTTATCAGTTGAATCAAGCAAATCCGCTGGATTTGTTCCTTCCACTGTTGCATTCACCTTCGTCTCAAACGCACCATCATGAACAACACCGCCGTCATTGGCCTTCTCGCTACCTGAAACAGTACTCAACACACCGTCAATATCTTGCATTATCCTCGTAATATAACCTTGAACCTGTTGAGTAACGCCGTGATCTCCGCCTCCACCGCCGGAATTATCCAGCGGCGACATGAGCTCGGCAACAACGATCGGCATCACCGGAACCGTCGAAGAATCCGCCTCCATCCGCCGGAAAACAATAACTAACATCTGAATCAACGACGCTTTCGCAGTTGTCTGATTCACGACATTCCTACTCCCTAAGTAAACATCGTAACATGTTCGAACAATCTGAAGCAAACAATCTCCATGAATCCTGATACTCATCGACGTAACCGCGGACAACAACGTCTTCAACACGATCAGCTCGATCGCCTCGTCTGCGGCGTTAACCTCGACACACTTACACACCGAGTCAACAACTCGCCTCAACAACTCGGACTCGTCGGCGTCGCCTCGGAGGTAGCCGTGGGAGATGAGCTTCTGTAAGGCGGTGACTCCCGCGGCAGCGATGTTAGGGTTAGGGTTTAGGGATGCGGAGAGGAAGGGGGAGAGGATGAGGTCGGACTCAGAAAGGGAGAAGTCGTGCGCGCCGCCGTCGTTAAGGGGCCCCACGGCGGCATCGGAGGGCGATTCCGGCGACGCAGCATCGGCGTCGGTGGCGGCGGCGGTGGTGGTCGTGGTGAGGTGATTGATGAGAGATTTGCATTGGTGAACGAGCTTGGAGTTTTTGCTGCGCCAGGAGTTATTGTTGTTGATGATGTTGTGTAAGGAAGGGAGGAGGACGGAATTTAGCCGGGAATTGGCTTCCGGTGAAGCCATCGTTCCCACTTCCACAACTGCAATTCGGATTCGGAATTGAAATCAAAATCGAAATCGAAATCGGAATTGGAAAGGAAATCAGAAGAGGAGGAGTGGTGAGTGAGATGGTGGTGCCGTGGTGGTGGTTTAGTGATCACTGATTAACTGATTATTGACTGTCATTATTCAGTAGGACAGCCCTTGGATTATACGGTCTCTCAATAATTTACTCCGTAACTTACAGTGATAGCCTGATAGGAGTATCACTCCGTACTTTAGTATTCCGTATTACTCTGTCTTTTGTTTGTACCTATTTTATTAGGTACGAGTATTAGATAATTTAAAATGTCAAACTTGCCTGTAAGGGTGTTGCGTTAGAACTTGTGGTCATCAGCTCAAGGTCTCAGGTTCAAGCTCTGTAGGCGCGAACTTATGTGGGAGTTGTATGGCTTAAGACTGTGTCTTCTAGACTTCAAGTCTGTCGCCCACGGACGGTTTACCTAGCGGCTGCAGGTTCCCTCGTTCATAAAAAAAATGGATATTTTCCACGGTACCCTTGTGTGGACATGACATAGGTCCACCCCGACGCGGCCACGCGCGGGTTCGGGGAGGCGAATGAATCTCCATATGAGATGGGTCGAATTGAAATTTAAATCGAAGTGAAGTCGCCACCGAACTTTGTGGGAGTTCGGGCCCGTTCGAACCCACTTTATATCTTAGCGGGCCGTGTACAAAATACGGCACATTCGGATGTCAGAGTTTGTTGGATTCGTCCCTTAGCATTTGATACCGATATCAACATTATCGGATACCGTGCATTGAATGACTCTCGTGTGCCAATGGATTCGGACATCCGGAAACCATGGTTCTGAGTAAGGGGTGAGGGTACGTGTTGGGAAGTTCACAAAGAACACTCAACCCCGCCCGCACATTAGCGGTCTCTACTAAGATATCGTTTGATTTTGAAATACGCGCGTTAGTAATACGATGAATGATATGCAAACATTGTTTTTCCTAAACATGCGAATAATTGAATGGGTTGCTAGGTCGATTTAATGCGTCTAAATTTAACGTCAAAGTTGTTTTAGCATGCGAGGTTCGTTTTAGTATAATAAAATAAACAAACAATGAATAATAAGTAACAAAGACAAAGAACAAACGGGTTAGTAACAATTTGTAAATTGAATAAAAAATGTAAATATAATGCAATGCATGGCTTTGAAAAGATTTGTCGAGACATGAAATATACTGAAAAGCCCGCTGTTTTTATAAAAAGAAAAAAAAATGTTTGAAAAAAATAAGACGGGATCGCTTTTCGGTGTTGCGATTTTCAGGAGGCTACGCGACCCGCGCGGGTGGGGCGCGACTCGCGTGGCCATGCGACTCGCACGGGACTCGTGCGACTCGCATGGCTGCCTGTTCTCGGGACCCTTTTTCGAAAATTGACAATTTTGTTAAATCGCGTACAAATATAGCATAATTTATACTCGACATAAATTTCCGATATTCGTTATATTCGATATTCGATTATGAAATCGATATCAAATATTCGGAATGGTTTTTAGAAAAAGAAAGAAAAAATAGGTTTTGTAAATCGTTTTGAAAATCGAATTAAGAAAAAAATAATGTTAAATCTCTCCGCGTTAAAATCGTCGTATTTTGTTTTTAAGACCAGGTGACGATTTTTTTAGCATCAATGAGATTAATTTAGTTCTTTTAGATCCGATATTCGACTATGGAATCGATATCGTATTTTTAAGAACGTTGTTTTGTATAAAAAATTATATTGTAATATCGATATTAGAAAAGGAAAAGAATATGACGATGACCCATAAAAAACGGACGACGACGCAAAGAAAAGAAAAAAAAAACGAGAGGAAGAGAGAGAAGAAGGAGAAGACGGGATTTTTATTTACACCCTCAACCTAAATGCTTTGTATACTCGGAACGGGGCTCGTCGAAATGTGGCTTAGGCACGGGAGCGTCGAGTTAATGTCGGTGAGTTATGGTGGTTTTGGTCGTGTAGGGTGTCGGGTAAGAGGCGGCCGGTTCAAAGGCTAAAGCGGCGTGATCTCGGGTTGTAATATCGGTTGCTCGATGCTCTGAATGTGTGTTGGAAATTATGTTGTTGTGAATTGTGATTGATGTGTGTGTTTTATGTGTCGATGATGGATGAATCATTATTGTGTTGTGAGAGGGTCTTATTTATAAGAGAGGTCCTCGATTGCATCTAGGAGAGGTATTCTTGCTTGGACGACAAGAAATACCGGTTTGGATAGAAAATGTAAGAAGTCGCACTACAAGAAATACTGCATGTAGCTACTAATCACGCGCGACTGATAAATTCAGTCGCTAATTTAGCGACTGAAAGTTCAACGCGCGACCGACATTAGTAGCTGGACGAGGAGACGAAAATTTAAAATATCAATTTTTTTTAGCGACCGAAATCGGTTGCTAAAAACAAATTTCGCGACCGATTTCAGTCGCTAAAAATAAAGCGCGCGACTGATTTAGCGACTGAAATCGGTCGCTAAAAAAAAACGCGCGACAGAATTAGCGACCGATTTCGGTCGCTAAAGGTCGTAATTTTTTTAAAATTAACGAACACCCCCTCCCCCGAGTCATTCTCTCATTTCACTTTATCTCTCTAAAATCCGCTCCCCCCTCTCTCTAAACTCGTCCCTCCTCCTTTCCTCTTCATTCTTTATTCAATTCTCTCATTTTCCTTAAGGTATGTTTATCTATCTTTATTTAATTTCAATTATTTGTTAATTTCTGTTTTTATCGATTTAAATAAATTAGTTATTGGGTTGGATAGTTTCTTAGTTGTTGGAATATTTAGTGTAGTTAGAATTTTAATCGCCCAATAGGTTCCCCAATTTGAATTAGGTAGATTGTTAGTATAAAATTAGGGTTTGCGGTTAAGTAGTTGATTGAATTGGGTTGTTTTGATGTGTTAGGAATTTGGAATTAAAATACAATTATGCCGATTTGGTGATTAATTATGGACGAATTGGGTGGAAATAGTACTATGTTTAGGTGAATTGAGAATTTTACATAATATTTGACTAGTGTATATATATTAGTAAATTACTTTAGAGAAAATAATTTGTATGTGGTTATTGTCTTAAATTTTTTAGATAAAAAAATGAAGAGACAGGAACGAAAATGGATGTATGGAGAAAGATTCGATAAGAAACGACGTCCCTGTAACAACAAATTTGTGCTTCTGTAATTAAATAACAAAAACACAAATATGGTAACAAAATAATTTTATTAGAATTTAAATACTTCGGGTACAATTTCTAATTTGATCCGCTGATTCGCTCTCCACTTGATTTGAATGACGGTTTCGAAAGATAGGCTAGATGACTCGGTTTTCTTTGATGATATGTCGCTTCTTTCACTCTTGATTGCACGATTTGAGATGCTTTACGTCAATTTGAAGGAAGCGCGCGGTTGATTTAAGAGGAGGGTCGTCGGACTTGATCTCCTTTGGTGGACTTGACTTGGTGAAGATGAGTAGTCGGCCTTGATCTCCTTTACTCCTTGGATGACTGCACGATTTGGAGTGCTTGGCGTCGAGATCCTCGAAGAAGTTTTCTAGAGAGAGTCGAAGAGGTCGATCTCTAGTCTTCTACTTTGTCGGACTTGAAGGAAGGAATTTCTAGAGAGAGTTGAATGTCGATCTCTAGTCTTCACTTTTCTTGGATTCGAAGGAATTTGATTTCCAGAGAGAGTCGATAAGTCGATCTCTAGATTTCTATCTTTCTCGGAATTTGGGAGAGCTTTGACTTCTAGAGAGAGTCTGACAAGTCGATCTCTAGTTTCACCTTTTCTTTTTCTTTTCATCTTCACAAGGATGCTATTTATAGAGAAATGGACATCTGAAAATCCTAGGGTTTTACTGGACTTGGACTTGGAAGTCAGCTGGATCCGTCTTGATGGGTTTGGCCTATTTAAGTAGATTTCACCCATTTGACGAGTTTTATCACTTTATGAAACCGTTTTATTTAAAATAATTAAAATGGACTATTTTATTTAATTTTTGTCCAAATTAAATTATTTCAATTTTTACGTCAATCAATTGACGGGTCAACATTTTGACTTTTGACTTATCTTGTATCCAATGTGACACATTGACAAATTTTATGTGTCTACAGTCCCACAAAGGAATTTTTAGATGGTGTTAATCGCTTTCTTGAGTTCGCTGAAACTCATCCCGAATACGCGTCAGATGGTAGATTTAGGTGTCCTTGTGTGAAATGTAAGAACATCAAATTCTTGGATAGTATTTTGATTAAAGAACATATTATCTCAGATGGGTTTAGCCCAAATTATTATTATTGGATTTGTCATGGTGAGAAGTCTGATTTTGAGGAATCTAAGGTGGATCAAAATGAGGGCGGGGTGAGAGGAATGATTGTTGATGTGGTTGAGTGCAATTTGTTTAATGATGAGAGCATGTACACTAACGACGATGACCAACCAACCCCACAAGAGCCAAACCCACGAGCGAAAGCTTTTTTTGATATGTTAGAGGCTGCGGAGAAGCCATTATATGAAGGGTGTGATGTGACATTGTTAGAAGTCGCGTCTATGGTAGTGACCCTTAAATGTGAGTATAACCTACCTTTTGGGTGCGTAGACGGGATCGCTGCGTTGATTGAGAAACTCATCCCAAAAGACAACATTATGACCAAAACATTCTACAACACCAAAAAAATATATAGTTAAAGGTCTTGAACTTCCGCATCAAAAGATCGATGCTTGTCCCGATGGATGTATGCTTTTTTGGAAGGACGATGCCATGCTTGAGGAATGTAAGGTATGTGGGAAGGGTAGATACAAAACTGTAGATGGAAATATTGTTTTGAGGGGTAAGAAGGGAAAGAGTGTAGCGAGGTATAAAAAACCTATATCACTATGACGACGGGCGCCTAATCATTGGCCCCGAGGGCACATGGTGAGACATTGTATTTCTTTTTTTTTGTGAGACATCATCTTATTTCACTCTTTGGTGTATACCTACATGTAGGTTTCGTACTCGTGCGACGGTGACAGGTGTCAAGGACAGTTTCATGGAAGATTTGACTACTTACTGCACGAGCTGGACTAAGTTGCCTCTGTGGCAACGGGAGAAGTGGTTTGCCAACTTCAAGGTACACCAATTTCTGATTTTTATTAATTATCTGTTACTGTTTACAGATTACTTATACAACGACAACAAACTATCTTGCAGTTGAAACACTTCTACAACGATGGTCTCGAGGTGGCTGTTCGAGACAGATACATGGATGTCGCAACTGTAAGATACAAAGACATGATGTATAAGCTGGCAAGCGATGGAAAGTTACAGCAACAACTTAGAGGTTCGATTACTAAATTGGTGTTAGTACCTGAACAGAAAGTCGTATATATATTCAAAACATTTATTGATCTCAAAGTGTATAAATTGTAGGTGACGCGATCCAACAGTTCCAAACAGCGCGAGCCGACCCGAAGTTCCTGAAGAGATCCGTCCAGGCTAAGAAGAACAAGAGGCGGGGAGGGGACCCCGAGGCAGAGGCGGAGTGCACCCACTACGGTGGGTCGCAGTCGATGCACCAGCGGGCCATGAACGTTAGTATTTTCGTTCCTTTGATTTTTATATTGGATTCTTATTTAATGTTTTCATTATAAAAATAATTGAATAATCTACATGTACTGTCAACAGGCGAAGAAGAAAACCGGAGAATTCCCTCCTCCTGTGCAGCTATTTCTCGAATCGAAGAGTAAGGGGGACGATGAGACCGGTCGATCATTCGCCACGAAGAAGGATTTGGAGACTTGGGTAAGTTTCAAACACAATACTTCGTTACTTTTTTCCTTCAAACAATCAACCTAATCATGACTTCTATTTCTTTCAGAGATCGTATTTGGCGGCCACTAGAGCGCCCGAAAATGAAGGTGTGGACCCGAGCACAATTTGGTTTAGAGTCGCCGAGGGATACCGCAAGGGAGCAGTGTACGGTACGGGGAACGCTCATTCCCTGTACTGGACACCACCCAATGTTTGGGGGGCCCATTCTACGACGACCGAGTGTGTACCATCCGAGATGACTGAGATGAGGGCGGAAATTCAAGAGGAGAGGGCGCAACGGGCAGCTATGGCCGAGCAGATGAAGGAGCAGAATGAGAGGTTGAAGACGCAGGAGTCCATTAACCTGCAAATTCTGGAAGAGCTACGGCGTCTTAGGAACACGCAGCAATATAACTGCAACTCCGGCCCCACTCCCCGATTCCCGGATCCTAGAGATCCCTTCGGTCGTGGCGGTGGTAGTGGTGCGTCCGCTAGTTTTCCTGTTGGCTGAGTTGATTTATTGAAAACACTTTGTAGTGGGAGAAATGCTTGTTGAAAAAACTGTTTGTAACAACACTTTTGATGTAGTGTATTCACGACGTTTGCGTACTTGGTTGACAATTTTGGAGTATGAAGCTTGCATAACGTTTGGAATAACGTTTGGAATGATGTTTGGGATGTATTGTGGTTGTTGCTTTGTTTTATTGTGCAGATTTTGGCTAGAAAAATAATAAATTGAACCGGCCTATTTCTGGCACGGTAGCGACTGATATCAGTCGCTAAGTTTTATATTTAGCGACTGATATCAGTCGCTAAATGATGCCACGTCGCACTATTTAGCGACTGAAATCAGTCGCTAATTGAAGTTTTAGCGACTGATTTCAGTCGCTAAATCAGTCGCTAATGGCGCCATTAGCGACTGATATCAGTCGCTAATATGAGGCCTTAGCTACCGATTTCAGTCGCTAAATTTAGCGACTGATTTCAGTCGCGCGCTTTTTTAGCGACTGAAATCAGTCGCTAGAAGCGACTAACTGTAGCCACTGACGCTTAGCGACTGCTGACGGTCGCGCGTCTGTTTTTTGTGACAGATGTCAGTAGCTAAGATCAGTCGCCAATGACTTTAACTCTTGTAGTGTCGAGAGGTACAAGAACTCTGTTTCTTGGCGAAGAAGACACGGAAGCCGGCTGGAACTGGGGTGCTCGGCCGAGTATTTCATGCTCGGTCGAGTGTTTGATCCGGTGTTCGGATAGGATTCCTATTGGAGATCGAATTCTACCCTTAACGGAATTGTTTAATATTTTTTGTAGCTGATTTTTTGTAGTGTTTGAGCTCAAAACGGACTCATGGGATGACACGGCCGGTTTGCATGTCTCGAAAATATCTTTGACCGGGTTTTGACTCGGTCGCTAAAAGACGGTTTTACCCCTGGTGTCGGATTCAACCCAAACTAGTCTTATTTGACTCGAAATGACCCACTGGGCCTGATTTTGAGGTTGATTTTGTGAGATTTGTACTCCATAAAAAGCCCAAGCCAAATGCCCATGATTTCGAGCCCATATTCGAGTACGTTAAAGCATGTTTGCGTCCGATCATCATCGGGTGTTTGTTGGAAACTATTATAAACACCTAATGGCCAAATGTGGGTGTCTACACCTTGAACTTTGACACATTACATATGGTACCCCTCATTTTAAGTTTGTTCCTATGGTAACCTTGTGTTTTGTGTTTTGTACTCATGACTCCTGATCAATTTTCTGTCATAACGTCATTGAAAGTTAGTTTAGTTAAACTGATTAATTTGTCTTGGATGAAAAATTAGCTAGAACAATTAACGAACTTCTAACTAAAACAATTGAAAATTGAGGAAATGTTTATGGTACTGGTACCCCTGTGTTTTAATGTTTTAACCATGGTACCCTTGTATTTTCAATTCTTTGCCCATGGTACCCTTGTGGATACAATTCATTCAGAGGTACCACAGACAAATAATTAAAAGCACAAGGGTACCATGGGCAAAAAATTAAAAACAAAATGGTATCATGGTTAAAATATTGAAAACACAGTGATACCATGAACATTTCTTCAATTTTCAACTATTTTAATTTAAATTTCATTAATTTTCTGACTAATTTCACCAAAAAAAATTAATTACTTTAACTAAACTAACTTTTAACGCCGTTATGACAGAAACTTGATCAGGGGTACCACGGGTACTAAACACAAAACACAAAGGAACAAACTTAAAATGAAGGGTACCATGTGTAATTTGTCAAAGTTCGAGGGTAGCGTGAGAAATATCCCGAATAAAAATGTCAAACTTATGTCCTTGTAAAGAATCGAACCGACAACATTATAATCGAAATAATATAATTTTTTTTTAAAATTTGGATATTAGAAGAGACTTTTTAATGAATCAATCAATATCAATATATTTCCTCCGATGGCCTACTTTCTTCCTTCTTTCCGCTGAGTTTGATTTTCTTCCCTCTTTTCATTTAAGGAAAGTTTTTCACTACTTATTAATTAATAATAATATTTCTCTCTCGTACTTTTTCACCTCACTTTTTCTAATTTAATTATTATAATATTCCTTTTTCCTACTTTTCCACCCAAACTTTTCTCATTTAATTAATATAATATTTTTCTCTCTTACTTTTTCATTTCACCTTTCATGTTCTACTAATATAATACTCCATCTTTATTTTTCTCCCCATTTTTCTTCCCCAAAAGAAAAGGGAAGAAAATAGGTAATCGAAGGGAGTATATAATTAGAAGAGACTTTTTTCGAATTCAACTTTTTAAAAGTAAAGTTTAAATATCATCCATATTAAACAGTGAATAAGATAAATAATATTCCATACCGTACTTTAATTTGTTTTAGTATTACGAGTAGATAATAAATAATACTCATATGAATTTTAGTATTTGAAAAAAATATTGTACTCAGTATTTTATTTATATTCATTACTTATAATAGTTATATAGAAATACATATAAACCAATCATTTTTTTAAAGGAGGAAGCATTTCATTTATAAAATTACATTTTAATCATATTTATCGTTTAAAGTACTAGAATAAATACTTTATGCATGTTATGAAATCATATTAGGTGAATGTCCATTGAGCTTTTGACCCATATGTAAACTCCCTTATCATTGCTGATGTACTATATATATCCCTCTCAATGACATGAATAACATAACTCTCTCACATATTTTCTCGCTCTATTTTCACTCTAATTTTCTTTTCTCTCTCGTTTTATAACACGTTATCAGCACGAGACTCTAATTACTGAGCAGAAAACAACTGAGGGGAGTTCATTTTTTTTCTCAATCCTTGTATCTTATAAACAAGAAGTTCATTATTTTCTTTTTCAATCTTTGCATCTCTTAAGCAAGGAATTCGTTAATTTTTTTTCTCAATCCTTGCATCTCTCAAGCAAGGAGTTCGTTATTTTTTTCAATCATTGCATTTATCAAAGCAAGAAGTACGTTATTTTTTTCTTTATTCTTGCCGTATTTTATTTCTCAGTCCTATATTAAGAAATTAATTCATGTATTTTGAAGATACACATATGATCTATTATTACCTTATGACTATAAGGAGATCATAGTATATATATGGGGTATTTTGAATGCATCTCCATATTTGTATCTCTATGACAAAGAATTATATATATTCAAGTAGTCGTTTTAACGATTGAGATATATACTTTAAAGCATAATAGTTAAGTTCCTATGAGACTAATATTTTGTTTATCTCTTTGTCAATATATTTTTAAACGGAAACTTTGACAACTTTGTATTATTTCAACAATATGATTTAGATGGTAAATTGGATGATTATCAAAATACATATTTTCTAACGTCATAGATTTTGATATCATAAATATTCAATTTCTATAATAACATATTCTCTACCTTATTATAGCTATGTAGTTATGGTAGTAAAATTTTCGTAATTACGGTAACAATCTTTCTATTTTGCTACATATTATATTGTATGAAATAGTGATGACCATTCTTAAGGTATTACAAATTCATAGTGTCATGATATACTTACTACTCCCTCCGAGTTTCTAACATTGCCCCATTTTTCTTTTTGAGCTGAGTTCAATCTTTTACCTACTTTCCATTTTAGGCCATAAATGTGTGGTTCACATCCACCCACCCATTTATCTCTCTTCCTTCTTCTTTTTTTAACCACTCATTTTTCCTTCCTTATTTTCCACCCCAAAAAGAAACGGGGCAATCATAGGAACTCGGAGGGAGTATTAGCAATTTAGAATGTTAAAATTTTCATAATTATGTTCATTATTTTTTAAGTTATATTTGTCACGCATAACTTGCATTTCATTGTAAGTTGTTTAGCGATGATTTAATGTGAGATTGTCTTCTATCATTTTAATGCAAGACAATCTCCTATCAAATTTTTTTGTTATTACAATGTGAGTAAGTCTCCTATCACATTAATGTGAGACGGTATTTTATCGGTATAATGAGAGATGATTTCTGTAAATTTACGATCTTCGATCGGTATAAGTTCAGTCAAGTCTCCCATGAGTTTAATGTGAGATAATTTATTTATGGAGTAATCTTACTCATAATTATTCTCCAATTCTTTACTCGATGTGGAAGTCTAAAATATCTCACTTCATAACTCTTAAATATTCATCATTTGAGTAATTACTCAAACGGAATATATTGTTATATTTCCCAAAAGGATATTAATATATGACAGATCTTGCAAATTTACATGAGACACTGGAAGTGTTCCATTTTGCGAGATGAATATAAAGTTTGTGTCATATTGAGTAAGTTTAGCATTCAATAGTTTGGCATGCAATTACTAATTATACATATTGAGATCAGCTAACTTCGCATATGCATTATTGTAATTAATTGCGAACAAATATCAACATTTGACATGAACTGATTAAGCATATGTGATCAACAAGTGCTTAAAAGTATGGGTTTAAGAATTGTGAATTAAAATTGACTATGAATGATGATATTTGGAGATCCAATTGCACATTACTCGAGGTTGAATAAACATATTTTAAGTTCAATTCTACGAATTGATCGATATTATTTTAACTGGCTTGGAGACCACATATCAAATACGAGTAATTTGTGTTATTAGAATTCACAATTTGATCGTTATCATGTGAATAAATTGATCTCTTAAATTTGGCATTTAGAATCAGCCATTAAAAGTCAATTATTTTATGAATCACGTACTCCCCGAAATATATCATAATCTTACAAAAAATATTCATCAATGAAATCTTATTTGCACATGATATGATAAACGCATTCAAAAGTGGTTAAGTAAATGATTGCAATCTATCTTGATTTTTTTTACCACCTTAGGGGGAGAAAGTGAATGACAAGTTGGTAAAACAAAAGAAGTTTTATCATATCAAATTACGCATTATTTATCGTGTACAGTAATATATAAGTAGAATGACGATTCTACGAAATTACATCGATATGAAATGGCTACACATTTGTGCGCAATATCAAGTGGCCTATTGAATAAGGATTTTATAAATCCGTACGACCGTCGACATATTTATTGGTATCAATGAGTTCATAATCCTGAAATTCATCAAATTTATTGATGATATTTTAAAGTATACATAAAGTTTGCATATCGAGTCATCATGCTAATATATAGAAACTAAGTATATCATTTCATATTAGTTTTCTTATCACATCGTTGCATTATTTCATATTCATATAGTAAATTTAGTCGCATATTATATTCGTGCAAGTTATTGATAATCTGACTATACTTTGAAATATTGAAGTGATATTTGGATGAAGACGCAACAATCAAAGACTATCTTCATATTATCCGTATAACTATTTGAAGATCAATGATAAATTTCTAATTATCGAAGACATCTATGGTGTTTATCAAGTATGATGATTATTATTTCAAAGATCGAGATTCATCGTCACATCATGGATAATATTGTTATTTTCCGAGTGATGTAACTATCAGGGGGAGTATGCATGCGCTGTACTCTTTTTCCTTATCTATGGTTTTGTCCCACTGGGTTTTCCATTGAAAGGTTTTGATGAGGCAGCATCATATGCATGTTTGAGGAATAATGTGCTCTATTTTACACTAGTTTTTTTCCCACGGGATTTTTTTCGAGTGAGGTTTTTTATAAGACATATTATTCCGTAATGTACATTCAAGGGGGAGTGTTATGAAATCATATTAGGTGAATGTCCATTGAGCTTTTGACCCATATGTAAACTCCCTTATCATTGCTGATGTACTATATATATCCCTCTCAATGACATGAATAACATAACTCTCTCACATATTTTCTCGCTCTATTTTCACTCTACTTTTATTTTCTCTCTCGTTTTATAACAATGCATATATTATTTCACATTTCATATATAAATAATAGTTGGAAAGCCCGTGCGATATAAAGACTATTTTTTAGTGACAATGATAAAGAAACCAAGTTAGAGGATTGCATAAATTTGTGAGACTATCCAACAGTAGAAATAAAGTAAGTCGAATGTAAGAATATGTCTAATAGTAAAGGAATATTATCCACATACGTGAATGTGTTTTTAGGATGGTAATATAAACGGTAAACGTTAAATTAAATTATAGGCGTACATTGTAGTTAAAAATAGTAATTAAATTACCTCGCACACAAGTACATCTTCAAGTAGATATTCGTATCAATATTCATTTATTATTAAATTATGTTCATTTATTATAAATTCTTGTATGAGACGGTCTCACCCTAAGTTTATCGTAAGATCTCTCACATAGAAGGTAGTTAATTTTAATATTATTAAATTCCTATTTGTAGGTTTCACGATAAGTTATCGTGAGACGATCTCGATCTCAGGAGAATATCTGTTCATTTATATTCATGATTATTATTATAAATGTAATAACTATAAACAAAATGATAAATAATATTTACGTATCAATGCAAAGTAAGAGACCCAATTATTTGACATAGATAATTTAAAAACATATTGTACGTAGCGTGTATATAGTGATATGAGTAATTAAATTTCATGATAGTATAACTAGATGGATTTATTTCTTACCTAATAAATGTATAAATAATTAATCTTCTATTCACTAAAACAAAAATCAAGGGACAAGAGTGACTTTTCAACTTTCCCGCCAAAACACTTATCTTAATTATGAAAATTGGACTTCTTAATCAAACAATTCTATTTCAACATTTAAGCCCAATTTAATGTATCACAAGATAGATGTTATACTCATATGTTGTCACATTTTTATTTAAAAAATTTCGCCCAATGATTTTTTTTTTTGTAATTTACATTATTAACATTTTTTAAATAAATTTTTAATGACACGCCATTGAACCCACGGGTCAACCCGGATTTTAATCATAAATTAATGGATCATTTCAGGTTTGAACAAAATGGACGCGAGTCAAAGTTGTAGAGTCTTGACCTTAAAAAAAGAGTCAACTTTACGAGTAAAGTCAAAATTTAATAGAATATTTTCTAATATAAATTCCTCTATTTAATCATAATCCACTAAAATTTCGAAATAAATGAAATTTCGAAAAATATTCTATATATCAAATGCCAAATTTAGAAAGTTTCGCGTAATCTTTTCAAATATAGGTACGATAATGATTAAATATGATAAGAATAATAATGTAGAATATGATCTAATTTTTTTTAAAAAAAAATCGACCTAATAAAAATGAGTAAAAAGTAAAACATCTAATACTTAATCTTAGGATTATAATTATCTCATGTTACTAAACTATTTGTATACACAAACATTAATTAAAAAGCGGTTATTTGTAACACAAATATTAATAAAAAAAAACCGTGCGTATGCACGGGTTTTGCACTAGTCTGATAAGGGATTATGATCCTACGTTACAAGCTAAGGTTGCACGGACACGCCTGATATGTGGCGTACCCGTGTCGGACACCGACACGCCTGGATACGTTTTGATTAGTGTTAGATTAATTTTATTAAAAAAATAATGTTTATATGATTCACTAAATCGTTATCGAAGTCCCAGTTTTACCTGTTACTTTCCAAGAAAGATCTTTCTGCCCTACCGACTGTCTTGCGGGAGCTTATCAACAATATTACGATCTCAAATCATAATATTCCGTAATCTCGTCAATTGTACTCCGTAGTAATTATTCCATATCTCGTCAATAGTAGTAATTATTTCGATATCTCGTTATTAAGAGTCATATCTCAAGATTGTATAGGAGATATTCTAGGCTTGTATAAATTAAGTCTTTGGATGTTAATAAAATTCATTTAAACTTAAATTCTTTTAGTGTGGATGGGATTTAAGCTGATATTTAACCATCAATCGCGCATCCAACAGACCAACGTTAATCGAAATATTGTAATTAATAAATCCTAATTAACGAGATAATTAACGATATAATTAAACGTCAATGACAAAACTCACAAAATCTAAATTAGTTACTCGATTTCGAGTAGTTTTCGATAATAGTGAAGTGGTTGATTAATTTGTATAGGTTTATTGGAGGTTTTTTCAAAAGAGAGGGTTTTTAATGAGAAAGGGTAAAGACGGAAAAAAATGACAAAATGTGCACAAAGTAGTAAAACCCGTGTATGAAATAGCAATTCCGTAACTTTATTCCCTAGATTTATTTAATTTTCTACCTATATTAGACCATGGTTATCAATGGATACAATTTCTCTCCATAGAGGACCCCACCTCTTCCACCTCACTTTTTCTACCTCATTTTCTCTCTCTTATAAAATATTCTCATATCAATGGATTCATTTTTCTTTTCACATAGGGTCTCACTCATCTCACCACATTTATCATATCTTATCCATCTAATTTTTACTCATCTTTTTATTCATTTTATAAATTATGATTATATTATATTCCATAAGTTTTGATTTAAAAAAAAATAAAAACGACGATTTAAGAAACGTATATTTGACTTCATTTTTTTCCCGTACTTTGTATATTTTTATTATTTTTGTAAATTCAACTTAATACATTTTAAATAACGGATCAGGGAATTAGTGGCGTTATATAGATTTCGAATATAATTCGGAACTAAAAGATGAGAAGAGTTTTATAAATTAGAAAATTAATCAGAAATTAGAGATACATAAAAAAAATATTAGACCACATTTCAATTAAAATACGTTATAAGACAATTACAAAATACTTTAAAAATGCAATAATATGAATTATGAGAAGAAAAAAAACAAAAAAGATTTATAATTGTAATATATTTATATGAGATTTTTTTTAATTAAATGGTAAAAAATAGTCATTAAAACAATTTTACACTTTTGACTACATAATAGTTTAGGCAACTAAGATTAATATAGCAATTAACCCACCAATTTGCACTCACACTTGTACAACATTAATTACATAATTGCTCTTTTCCACCTTTTTCTCAATCCGTCAAGGTGGAGAATTTTGTTCAATCCTCCTTCAAGGATCGACAATCCATTGCTATATTATTATTTTCACTCCATCCACCCTATGAATTGAGTCCAAATCCATTGTTAACTTTGCTCTTACTCCGTAATAGATATGATCAATTTCATCGATATGGAATTATGGATAGATAGATATTCTTATTGATACTAATTACTACTCACTAATTATCTTTCATGATTCTACTGTAATAATAATTAGTCTTAATCCTAGGGTGACTAACCTCTATCAAGGGAAAGTTACCTTAATCACACATTGAAAATTATATTGAATTGAGTCATAATTGATGATTATATTTTAATTAGCACAAACCATTGTAATGACACGAAATATTCTACTGCTAATATATAGTACGGAGTAGTATATAAACCCAAGACATTAGATTAAAAATTACCACTCATCAAACCCAATACTAATAAATTTACTATTCCCTCAACTTCCAAAATGGCATTTTCTCTCAAACACCTTTTCATGTTTATTGCTTTTGTTACCCTAATTCACCAAGGTAAATCCTTCATTTTTAGACTAACGGTTTTTCTACATATTATGAGAAATTGAATCTTAACTCATATTAGATACATAAGAAAATTTTTAATAATTATTTTCTCTTTTTTTGAACATTTGTAAAGTTTGTTACTCCATATTTTGTAATTTTAAAAGTACCGTATAATAAAAATATACTCCGTATTAATTGCAGCACAAAAATATATTAAGCTTAGTACAAAAACTTATTCATTTAGTAATACAAAAATATACTACTCAATATCAAAATATAGTGATCAACACCTCCAGTCTAATATGATACATTAAATCAACAGAAATCACGTAAATAAAAAGATGAAAAAAAATTTAGTGTAGCAAGTGCTGCACTATTCTTGTACGTAGGTCTGCCCATGCCAATAGACACATGTTAGAATAATCGTTACAGTACTTCACTTCTATTATAAAATACTTGTGAATTTTCGTTAATTCAATTATTTAATTTATATTATTATTTTTCAGGTGTTAGTGGTTGCGCTAAAGAAGATATAGAGCTCTTACAAAGGATAATTGGAAATCGTGAGGATGGAGGTTTCGACATACAAGTAGATGTAAAGAATACATGCCCCGACTGCAAATTGGGCCAAGTTGTACTATCCGTTTTCGACTTTAAGTCATCTACACCCGTTGACCCGGCAGCCTTCGATTATAAGGGCATTTATGGAAACGTCAAAAATGGGTTACCCATTGGGCCTGGAGAGACTTTTAGTTTTACTTATGCTTGGTCCACGGCTTACCCTTTCGTCGTCGCCCAAGCCACTTCCTTATGTTGAAGACTCCGCTTTTGCTTTTTATCTCTAAAATATACTCGTATAAATAAATAAATGAACGAGATAGATAGAGTATCTAATATCTATTCTGATTTACTTTAGGAGGAGTTTAATTTGGGTTACCATGTAATTCACCTAGAGTAATATTTATTAAATTAGTTTGATTTAATCATTCCATCTGAATGCTTTAGTTTGATTGATGTTTTTTTGCTCGTTTATTTGTTTTTTATCGTCCTCAAATTGTTTCCGCATACAATAGTATTTGAAAACAAGCTAAATAATCATAATCTCATTTACTTGTCCCTCTATTTAAAAAGAAGAACTCACTTAGCCACTAAGTTATTGGAGTACATTCCTAGCTACACAAAATATTGTTTTTGATGGAGTTATCCGTCAACAGGGCTAGTCAATGAAATTTTGAGACCCTGTTCCAACTGCAATATTGAGACCCTAGTACAATAGAACTAAAAAAATTTTATCAGAACAATATGGGACTTGAACACAAAACCTCTAGATCAAATTTAACCACCTTAACCACTACAACAATATAACACTCCATGTTAATTTTGTATTAACAATATATATATTGAAGCCTTAACCTGTTTAGGCCCCGATTTCAAGAACCTAATTGAGCCCCCAATGGACCGGCCCTGGGGTCAAATACGAACCATTTATATAGAAAAAAACAAAACACTAAACAAGTCAAAATGACGAATATCTCCGTTACAATTGAGAGTGGGTGACTGAGCTATCATATTGTAGCTAGCTACTCTGCCTATATAGAAATAATGTCACAGTAGAGCTGATGAGAGGACTCACGACATACAAGGTTTCAACTTTCAACTTGAATTGAACAGACATTCTAGTGCTACACTCATCTCATCACTACTACTGTATGTCGATGTTTCATGTCTTCTGCAGTTGCTAGCTTGACCGTTGAATGCTTTTCATTCACATTGCAACTTGCAAACACCATCCATCAAAATCACGGCTCCGTATGTATAGTATTCACCCCATTAATTAATCCCTTTTGTTTCTCTCAATCATCGACTTAAACGTTTGGTTTAATAGGTCAAAACACCGTGTGTTTACATATTCAAATCATAACAACTCTCACAACTTTTGCGATATGGTACAAAGAAATCTTGTTTACTAACGACTCTCTGTAACACCCCAACCATACTTTGTGGATTACTGTGGTATCACTTATGACGCTTAATAAGTAAGCCGTGTACTGGTCCCATAGATCAACACAGGTACTTTTCAACGCTTTTTGACCTCACTCATGCGCATTCCGGAATTAACCAAGCGAGCGAGGTTACCAATTACGATATTATAAATTAATTAGGTCGCGCAGTATGACCGACAAATGATGATGAACTCAATAATATCCATCCCATATTTAAAGAAAAATAAAACATACGAAGTACTTAGTACGAAATACATAATATTTTATAATTTTTTTTTATTTAGACAGATGTACTCAGTTTAATAAGTGAACCACACAATCCATGTATAGGGTTTTCATAATATTAATATAGTTAACCCAACTCCGATCAATTGTATTGCCGTATGGCACTATTGCAACATGGCAAAATGAAGTGTTGTTCAAGAAATTGCAATGTTTTTTTCTTGTTTCTTTACAACCATGTACAATATACAAATTCTTATTTAAAACGAGACATGTATATACTTCTTAAACTTAATAAAAATAATTCAGAAAATTAATAAAAACAGAATGTCCAAGGCCAGCAAAAACTTTGTCTCAACAATCAAAATAGTATATTTAACCAATTTTAATCTAAAAATGAATATATATTTATAACGAATTGGTTTAAGAGAGATCAGACCGATGGTATATATACTTTAATTTGTTTAATTAGTGGCATGCATAATGTATTTGTTGGTTAACCATCAAAGTAAAGAGCCCTACCTAATCTCTTAGAAGAAAGTAAGAGGTATATAGAATAATAATATATGATGATTAAATTAGGGAGAAGTAGATAATTAGCAAACTTAGCAATTATTGTGTCATAATTAGTTCGAGCCTTGTACAATATAATGCTGTTGAACTCATAACCTAATTTGACGACCATGACAGACAAGACCCCATCAAAATGATGAACAAACACCATCAATAATACTCTAATATATACTACTAGATCGTAAAATAAATGAAAGCATGTGACATCAAATTGTTGTTCTATGATTACGGATTAAGGGACAATGACCTTTTTTTGTGGCTAATTTTTAATAAAAAAAAATCAGTGCTTAGTTTACAAGAAATGAAAGGTTTTTCTTGTCCGATACCATCGACTGTACCACATATCCAACATCCTTACGATAAGTCTTGCTGTTAGTTTTACAAACTATAGCGTAGGAGTATAAGATGTTCTCACGCGTGAAAAGACAACTTCATTTATAATTGATAAATGTATGTATGGATAAACTTATTATATAAATGGACTGTACTGTTGTATGGTATAAGACTGTGTAACACAATAACTATAGGGATGGTGTGCGTGAAAATATCTCAATAGAAATGATGACCATCCATGTCGTAGGTTAACTTCCCTTAATGATTTCATACAATCTAACCAACTCATAGAAGCTTCTACTTCTGGAAATCATTACCAAATAAAGCTAAGTCACTATTTCTTTTTTAAGTAATTTGCACGGATAGTTATTATCAAATACTCCTACGACTATGATCATCTCCCATGAACGAGTTCCCTTGTAATTTTAGGGTCTTAAATCGAGTGATGTCATCTTGGCATGGTAACGTTTTTATGGTGAGTGATGATCAAGTCGATGACTATAGAATGGTAATTGGCTGTTAAAAAGCGGGAGTACGTGTCTGGTAGTACGTAAATTTAAAAGATACTCCATATTATGAATAGGTCTAAAAATTCAATTTGATACAGAAATTTAATTTTATTATTGATCGGGAATTCAGGTTGACTTCTAAAACCTTGCCCATGGTCTCGAATTTATCGACCCTAACAAAAAGTTGTACGTAGACAAATGGTGCCTTGAGAAGTCGAGATGGACGGACAAGTGTTTACTGCAAACAACAACATGTAGTAAGAGAGAAGTTAAGTTTAATTTGGTGTCTTCCAACTTTAAACGGGAACTAATTAACGATTGAAATTGTATACCGATATTTTATTAGCATTCTTTTCGCCTTGATTAGAAGTATTATGACGTGTTCATAATAGAGTATTGCGTAATAGTTATACCGATAAACATAACTTAGGGCTCATTTGGTTCACCATGAGAGAATGAAGTTACCAGGAACTTTAAATTTCACGTGAATTAAAAAATATTGTTTGGTTGTCACGTGGGAAATGACTTCATGCGGGAAGTTCTACCCACCAAGGGAGCTTGGTGAGTAACTTCCCCCATTGTGGAGGGAGTGACAATTCCCGAGAAGTGGGCAACCAAACTACTCCCTGAAAATGCACTTCCTGTGAACTTGCACTTCCTGGTAATTAGATGAGTAACCAAACGACCCCTTAGAGTATTTAACGATCCTAAATTTTACTAAAAAAATGACCCTATAATAATTATGGGGTACTGCGTATTACTCCCTTCGTTCCATATGATACCATACATTTGCTTTTAGGACAAGAATTTAGGTGGTGTTGGAAAAATGTATTATTTTGTTGAAGTTATTATTTTACCCTTGAACTACTTTTGCTTCCACCAAATTTCCCCCCTCTAAATTTTGGGTAAGGTTGTCAATTACTAACCAAATGGATGACCAAATAAGAAAATGTATGGAACTAAATGAAGCGGATGTAAAAAGAGAATGTATGGAATCAAATGGAATGGAGGGAATACTTGTATAAACGAACTTGGTTGGAAATGGTAAAAATATTCATCCAGAGAAGTAACGTACGTTTAGGAATAGGTGGGTTAAGGTGGTTTTCCGGAAAAGAGGCAGTAAAAAAGTGAAAAAGTAGGAACAAAAGGTAAAGTAAAAATAAAAAAAGATGGAGATGGAGATGGAGATGGATGGGATGTGAGGGCCACGTGAGGGCAGGACGCACGTGGGACATTCAACAGCAGAAAGCCGGAAAAAAACAGTAGAGCGATCATGTAACAGTAGAGTGTATAGGCGTATGGCAGTTGGAAACAAACAAGAACTGCACCAACTACATACATGCTTCATTGCTTCCTCCCTTCTCTTCTCATCTCATCATCTATTTCAAGAATCACAGGTTATAAGTAATTTTTTTTATAACGGATCAAATAATATTCCCTCCGTTTCAATGAATTGTTTGCATATTTTATATTGGGACGTCTCAATGAATTGTTTGCCTTTCTATTTTAGGAATACTTTTTATGTGTAATTTGACTCTTGGCTCCACATGTCACCTTCTAATTTGATCTCTTGCCCTTGGTGACAAAAGCAAAGGCAAACAATTCATTGGAACGGAGGGAGTATTCATTTGTAATAAAATATGTAAATGAACAGTATTTGACCTGTTATAATAAAATGACGAATAACTCTGTCACAAACAATAATTTGTGATCAAGAACATCTCAATGCAAAAAAGTCAACTTAATTGGATCACAATATTTTTACTTCTAATTTTGTCTCTTTACTTTAATTTGACTCACCGAGAATGTTATTTATAATAAGGGCAAAACTTTGTAAGATTATTATTCCGTATGTCCATAGTAAGTTGTAAACTTAGCTCTTCAACCACGAATTTGAGGATTCGATTATTATTTGTGATATGGTGACAACCCTTTAACGACTAAAGAGGACGAAGATTTTAGCTCTACATATATAACCAAGTAAAACTTTGTACTATATGTACTCACATTCATTCATTCATAGTTACCTATTTCAGTTTTGGAGTGTATAGTTATTCATTTTTATTCTTGGTAAGTTTTTGTTATTATTATATGTATGTATGTGGATCAACTAGATTTTACGTGGTCCAAAATCACTCTTTTTATTTATTGATCTCAAATAACTATTGAATGAATCGAAAAAACTAGTAATCGTCTACATAGGAATGAATACTATAAATAATTTGATAAAGCAAAGTACTTGCATGAAAACAAAGCTACTCGTAATAATTATTGCAATTGCAAAATTGTACCTCCTATCCAACAGTCATAGAGCAACAACAATGGTAGAACTTTTTATAACGTTCTTCTCATGTCATGTCATGTCACTTTTGCACTTCAATCAAGTTTAAGAACTTCTAGCAACAATTGAAGAACTTATCATGTTGTTCTTAGATGAACTCATTCTTGTATTTCTTCTCTAAATAAATTATTTTAGTTTCATAGAAAAATGTAAGAACTAAGTTCTTAAATAAAAACCAAGTTCTTATTTTGACAAACTCAATGTGGTACACAATGGAAGAACTTTACCATATAAAGTTCTTGGTGACAACCAAGACCAAGAACCACCATGTGGTTGCTCTTAGAGAAAACATGATATGTAGTAGATAAGATAGTAATACCCCGGTTTCGATTCACTCAATAGTTAGTTACTTCCTCCATTTCGTTCATTTGTTTGCCGTTGATTAAAATATTTCTCACAACGAATATAAAAGATAAACAAATAAACGAGACGGAGGGAGTAGTTAGTTAGTTACATAATCTGATATCGTTAACTGGTCCTATGGAGTAGTTTTTTCCTCTTTATTTCTCTTCTCCTTGTTTTCAAAAGAAAAAAAATGTAGAGGATAAGTAACTATTGAGCGAATCGGAGGAAGTAAGTGTACAACACTAGAGGTAGTGGCAATACAAAAAGGAAATGGAGAGAAATGTTTGCTTCACGCAAGAGTGAAGCTAAGAGAAGTATGTATGTAGTGTGTATCTTCCCCCTTTCTCTTGACTCTTTCAAATATATTCTCTCCTTGCCTTTCTTTGTCGTGGCTTTCAAGTTTACTTCACTTAGCTAACCCTTCCATTTCTCAGCCATTTTATTTTTTCTCATTACCATCAAATTTCACTTCATTCAAATTTATATATTCTTCATTCCTTTCTTTCATATGTCATGTCTACATACTCTCATTTCGATTTTGCTGCATTTTATTTTAATTTAATTTCCTAAAATAAAACATAAATGGATCGACCTTCGTCTTTTTGTTTGATGATGACACAAATCTCGATTGTTACATGTACCTTTTTTATCAGAGTGCGTGCCAATGCGGTCACAACTCACGAGCTATATATCAAGCAATACATTTTTGAACTACTCACTACTTAGGCTTTGTTCTTTTTGGTTGAGTGCATTTTAACTAATAAATTGAACTGAACTAAATTTAAATAGACTTAAATAAATTGGTTGAATTACTTCTTAAAAAAACAAATAAAATAAGGAATTTCATGGAAATGGGTATTTTTATACGAGTAAATGAAGATAGAATTAACTTAGTTGGAAGCTTACAAGAGATTATAATTATGGTCTAGCTAGGGTTCAAACTCTGTCAGCAACATAATCGCTTTCATAATTCTTCTTAAACAAAAAAATATGATAAAGTTCATTTGTGCAACTTCATTCATTATAAGGTTCGTTAGTGCGCAACAAATTTAAAAGAAAGACAGTATCATATTAGTGTTAATGAGTCACATTAACATATAATAAAAGACGATTTCTTGCAAAACATAAAATTCCCAGTAAAATGAATGAAGTGTTCATTTATACGAGGGATATACGGGAAGGTGAGGAATAAGCAGTAACGTAGATTTTATATAAACAGTTAAGTGGTGCATGCAATACGTCCTGTGGACACATATATAAATCTTAGGGTGCTTAGAAAATTGAAGTGCAAAAAGATACGACGATTAGACATTGGAGTGTGGTTTATGTCAAATTTCTTGAAGATGTAGAAAGCTTATTTGGCATATACTATTCATTTTTAATCATTATATTGCCATGCCAACAAGCAACACTACTACCTTACTACATACACATTCATTCTATTGCAACTAGATTTTACCTAAAATACTCGTTTCTTACATCAACTAAATCTTACTCCGCGTGTCACACCTCTCATATATATAAGATCGAATATTAATTAATAACTATCTTTGTAAGCGAAGTGTTACAAAAAAAATTATCGTGAAATTATTTCATGTAAGTTTTTCTTTAATTAATAGTCAATTCGTTATCCTAAGTAATAAGTCTTCGCTGAAAGGTTTCTCAATACAATTATCGTGAAACTGTTTCATAAGAAGAATGTGTTTTTTATTAGTGATGAAATACTGGTGATTTTGTGTTCTTGTTTAATACAGTATCCTTATGGACTTTATGGGTATACTCGTATAGTCATTTATCTGTTTTATGGGTTTAAACCGATTATATAATAACATTTTGATCGTATTTTTATCACCATCATCGTAAAAATATATTGTACGTACTTTTTATATAGAACATGAAGATGAAAACGAAAGAATAATGATATTAACATATCATGAATTTATGTTATTTTTATTTGATAAACAAAGAAAATTAATAAAAAATTTAGTATATACGCACACTAATTTATAGTCGACTACTCATATACATTATGAGTTGTGATTTGATCTAGGATTCAAGTTCTTTTTACAATGTATATAATCAACCTCGTATCTTCCTTAGATCCAAAAACATATACTCCGTACTCGGTATCTTATTGCTTACTAATTTAAATAACCTAATCTATACATTGCTTATATTTACTTCTACCCTAGAATGGAAGGTTGAACAAAACACATATAAGTCCACAAGTTTATAAACTCCCTCAAAAAATGACCCACCACCAATAATAAAACAAAAAAAAATTAAAAAAATTCAAAAATCCTCACATGTTACTATTTCTCAATCTCAACAAGTCATGAATACAACCTTTTCAATCTCCTTAACTTATCTCTAAATAAATAAGCCTCTCTTATAACAGATATTTCCGTCATAAATTGGTGACGTGTTAAATAATACATCGATAAAACAAACCTAGGACCTAGTTAATTATTTTAACTTTACCTAATCCAAGTACGGAGTAAGTATTATTGGATGATTCATCCTAAATTTATGACGGATATTCTGATTAGAAACGAGAATTTGCCTCTTTAAATACCCTCATTACACTCTCATTTTCCTTTCTTTCTTCCAATCTTTCTCCCAAACTCTCACACCTCCATATAATGAGTAGTAGTAACAACATTCATCATTGGCAAAACAACACCAATAATAATAATAATAATAATAATAATAATAATAATAATAATAGTAATAGTAATAATAGTAGTAATAGTAATATTGGACCGTGTGGAGCATGCAAGTATCTAAGGAGAAAATGCGTAAGAGGGTGTGTATTTGCACCCTATTTCGACTCCGACCAAGGAACGGCTCACTTTGCGGCGGTCCATAAGGTGTTCGGTGCAAGCAATGCGTCTAAGCTCCTCTTACGTATCCCGGCTCACAAGCGGCTTGACGCGGTCGTCACGCTTTGCTATGAGGCCTTGTCTAGGGTTCGTGATCCTGTTTATGGTTGTATCTCTCACATTTTCTCCCTTCAACAACAGGTACCGTATTCTTTCTGTCTCGATTATCATCTGTTTATTTTTATATTATTTGTGAGGATAAAAATATTTTAATGCAACTTTTATTTGTTATTGTTTGATTAAAATGTGTTTAATTGTTTTAGGTTTTAATTTAGATTTTAAAAAAAAATCGGATTAATTTAAATAATTTATGTAAAGTAGACCCTAAGAATTATGTTGGTTAATTATGATTCTAAGAGAAGCTTGTGACAAAAAAATGATTGGTAAGCTTGGAGTGAGGGTTTATTTAACTTTGAATATTGTTATTTTACTCGTATTATATACACTTGTAAAGCTTTAGCATTATTGACGTGTTATCCAACTCGAATACAGATTAGACCAGATAATTTACATAGAAAAGAAGTACTCCCTAATATGGAGTAGAATATTAGGGTTGTTGGTAAGAGTAAGCTTTGATGAGGTAAGGTGAATTATCAGGTAATTAGGTCTAATTAAGCTTATTGATCAATCCTCGATACTCCCCCGTCTCCATCATTTGTTTTATTTTTATATTATTTGTGAAAAATATTTTAATCAAAGGACAATAAATGACCGAGACAAAAAGAATAATAATTATTATTATGTAAACAATTGGTCATTCTTAATTACTACCTCTATTGACTAATTTTTATATTTTTTGTGAGGGAAAAAGTGGGTCAATGAGATTAATTCAAGAAAATAAAAGGAATACTACAGTACCTTTTAAGACAATACTCGTATACATACATACTATATTATTTGATTCGTTTTAAGTTTATCAAGTTTTATCAAACTTAAAACACAAACTTTAATTTTAGCATGGAAATGGTAGCACCTGTTGCTTGCTTGGCTTTCATTATTTTGAAAAGACACTTGATATATAGATTGATGTATAGACTATAGAGTAAGAGATAAAAGAAGATAAGGTGATAGAAGTAAAGATTGATTATTGTAAGCTTTTTAAACCATTTCTTTCTTTCTTTTAATAGTATGACTCAAAACAAGGACAAAAGATTTGACATGACATGAGAATTCCTACTTGAGAAATGTTTAAGATTCTTAGACTTACATAAAAACATAGAATTATTTGATGGCTTTCTAATAATCATCACCTTAGTGTTATATACTTCAATGATACTTGTATTAATTCATCCTCAATAGTTTCATAACCTTTCATTTGCTCCCATTAATAATGCAATTCTATGTTTTATCTAATTTTTTGTTTGGTTTTCTAATAATAAGTTAATTAAGGCAAGATTAAAATGAATATCATAAAATAAAACCTAATATTTCAACAAATCTTGTCTTAATTAGGTTATTAACATGTGTTCACTAGATACAAGTTAGAAAACCGTTATTCATTTCATTTGGAAATCTGTACTCTTGGTTGCTAAATTGTTACTCCATCCATTTTAGTGTATTTTATTTGTTGTTTATTATAAAAAACAAATTTTCCTTTTTTATTCGTCGTTTTACAATTTTACGTGAAATACATATTTTCTACATTTTCTAAAAGAAAGCAAATTTCACAGTACATTGAAATTTTAACTATTTAATTATATTGGTGTAAAAAGATACGGAGTACTCCACTATTGTCATTCTCGAAGGTCATTTATTTGTCTGATTATTATTACAACATTTTTTTTAAAATACTTAATTTTCGCGAAATCTTTTAAAACAACAAATAAAGAATAATGATGGTCGATGGGAGTATTACGTGAAGTATTTAATTGTGTACATGCGGTGCGTTTTTTATCAAATCATTTGTCGATATAAGAAATACGAGTATGTATAGTACGTATATATTTAGCACAAAAACATTAAAATGACGATCTCTCAATAATCATAATGATAAACATCTCACATACTAGAGGTAATTTTTAACTCAATGTGAGACGGTTTTAGAGGATTAGTCTTTATTTATTTATGAATAATTGCAGTAAATAGTGTAAATACACATTCCTCCAAAACAAATGACATAAGAAGGAAGATTGAGTACTCACTCGTAAACAAAAAAAAGTGGTCAAATTTGCAAGTAAATGCGAGTACGTATTTGGGTTTGGTACGTTTGATATTCCCAAGAACCCAATACATTTATTATGGAAACGTTAGTTGTATTATGATGAATATGTTGACAATAATAGTTGTTGTTATTCAACATAAATTACAAGAATATCAACTAGACCGACCTAAGTATACGTAGACTCACTAGTCAGTCATGCTCATGTCCTTGTTTTTAGGGTTTCTATCTTACTTAGCTCGTACTCCATATTGCTTAGCTTGCCGGAACTACCAAGTTAATTACATTTGCCAGCTCGAGAAATTTATTTGACAAGAATAATGAATCAATGATTTCATATATATATATATATATATATATATATATATATATATATATATATATATATATATATATATATATTTGTTTTTTAGTTTGACTTTTGTCACCAAGTCTTATTTATCAATTACCTAATCACGGTTTTGATGTAAACAATGTTCTAACCCAGATAACGAGTAATATTATCTCTCATGATTCGTGTGAGTTGAGCAAGAGATCGCTCATGCTCAACTTATAGATAAGTTGAGTCATTAAACATTATACGAAGTACTCGTAAGTAAAACTACGAAAATAAGGGTCTAAGAATTAAAATGTTGTGTACAAATTATGTCATTTATAGTACACGTACCTACGTACTATAGTATTTTATAATTTCCGTTCCAGCGTTACATCAATTCGTAAGTGATCTTCAAATAAACTTAATGAGATACTGTCTCTTATGACATCTACTCTCAATCTAATGACATACCCCGCATTACTTTGAGTTAGGTTGGTCGAATCACATATATACAGAGTACTCCCTCCGTTCCAATGAAAAGTTTGTCTTTGCTTTTGCCACCAAAGGGAAGAGATCTAATTAGGAGGTGACATGTGGAGCCAAAGTTCTAATTACATATAAAAAACATTCCTAAAATAGAAAGGCAAACAATTCATTGAGACGCCCCAATATGGAATAGACAAACAATTCATTGGAACGGATGAAGTAGTTTTTGGGGGAGTTAAATTTATTTCAATAAATAACTTTGATCATGAACTCATATATATGATGAGTGTTTGTACGTACGTACCATGGTGCATGGGTGCAGGTACTTAACATGCAGTCGGAACTAGCCTTTGTCCAATCCAAGCTCTCGGCATTACAACGCGCCCCACCACCACCTTACCCTATGCTTATGGACGACCACAACCATTCTCACGCTCCTCCACAAGCCTTATTACATCAAATCTCATCGTGTTCCACAACCACAGCCACAGCCACGACCACTTCTCCCACCACGGCCACTTACATGCCATTATTCGACAACATATTACATTCTCAGCCCGTGACATCGACAACAATTGCACCACCAACGACAACAGACATGTCGGCTTTTAATTACAACATGACCGACCATCAATACGATGACATGTTGCTAGAAGACGGTGATCTTCAGACGCTAACTCGTGAATTCGTGTCTAAGTACCTTCCCGGGGTTAAGTTCAAGTCCGAGCCTCACTAATTAATTAATTAATCACGCGAGTTTAATTTAATTAACGTTTGATCCATGATGATTTAGAGGTCTTAGCTTCTTGCTCTTACTGTATTATTTTGTTGTGCTCTCATTATGTGATGATGACGATGCCTTTTGTAACGTTATTATTATTAACCCCTATGTATCTTTTGTTGTGCCAAACACTAATCGAAAGGTTCTATACATTTGTAAGTTGTAACATGGGCGATGGGCACATGTGTTTTGGGCCTTTTTTTGAGGTCCATTAAAGATGATATTGATAGTGTTGGTTATGGGCTCACAAAGAGTTACATACATGGGCTAACCAAAAACTTAGGTGGGTTAAGGTGGGCTAACCAAAGTTATATACCCCAATATGACCATCATATGTTATTGGGCAGATCCAAAAACGGAGACTAACCGACTTATATAGCGCGTTTTTGACTTCTTAAGCAAGTAGAAGTATTTCGTACATGTGAGAATGAGCTTAGTTGCTAATATCGTGTGATGAAATATTCATGACATATGTTCGAAGCGCCAGCATCATATTATAAGTGTTTGTATATTGTACTAATTCATAACGAAGTTATCGTAATTTGTGATTTCGTGAGCCTTAGGCTGGCATAGACAAAACAATCAGAATACTCATTAACCAAAACTTTAAACACAGTTCCGAAAACGAAAAAACTAATTGATTTGTTTATCATTGGACACGATAATTGACTCAATTCGACAAAATCTATACTTAAATCGAGTCAAACCTTGTATGACCATCCAATCTAATTATCTTTGATCTATACATTCATTGCCAGAATGAGGATGCCATCAAATCCAAAAATATTGTCCTTGAAGTCAACCCTGAAGTTTCACCTATGAGCCAAAGCAAAGCAAGACTTGATAAGGTGGGAAGAAAGAGTCAAAGTAGAGAGACAAAAGCAAACACACACATTTGGGATGTCCCCACCAAACTTCTGCCTTCATTCCCCCCATACACTCTCTCGACGTACTCTATGGCTTTATCTCCTTCTCCCCTCCCAACTCCCATCCCCCTACTTTCCCCCTTTTGTTATCAGTTGGTATACTCCCTCCGTTCCAACCATTAGTATACATTTGATTTATGCATGTATGTTGATACTCATTTTTTTTGTCTATATCTTTAGTTACGTATTACTAAAAGTTATAAAAAGTTGATATTCATAATGTATTCGATTAGACGATTTAAACAAGATCTCACATGAATATATTTTATCTTATACAGTAAAAGTTATATCGAAAATTCATCCTACTTATAAATAGTGTTAAAAAAACAAATGTATACAATTCGTTGGAACGGAGAGAATATCATTTATAGAATTAAAATCGATCAAATAAGTAGTGTATAGGACAATTGTTTTACTAGTCCTCATAAACTTTATTTTTGCCCTATCCTTTCTATCTGATACGGAATATCTAATACGGAGTAATGATTTGTGTTTCTCATGTCACCCATTCACCCCCTTTCCCCAATGCTTATACCAATAACCACATCCTCTCTTGTATTGGAACGGTCGTTGTAATTCTACTCGATTCAAATTCAAACCGAACTAAATA
Source organism: Agrostemma githago (assembly GCA_958450325.1). Taxonomy (NCBI): domain Eukaryota; kingdom Viridiplantae; phylum Streptophyta; class Magnoliopsida; order Caryophyllales; family Caryophyllaceae; genus Agrostemma; species Agrostemma githago. The sequence goes on along the minus strand of OY288241.1, from coordinate 77,733,429 downwards.
TGCAAATTCCTACGAGTATTTGATAAGATAAGATTCATTTTAAACATAAAACAGATTAGAATAAAAACCATATGAATATGATACAGTATTAGCATTAGGATAGCCACCTTAAATAATACTAATACTCGTAACAAAATTGTCCTGAAACGATGTTACCATCTTAGTTATGTTTACTTCGACTAAACTTATTGAAATCAAAACGAACCTAACCAAATTGAGTAGAACCGAGTTAATCAAAATAGACTAAAATTAAGTTGAAAAGAACGGGATCTGAACCGAACAATAGACCACAAGAACTAAACCCCAAACAACAAAACCACACCAACCAAAAGTTACACATGAGAGTATGACACAAACACTTTGCATCTAACCACCACACCACAGACCACACTCTCATTCTCCACACCCCACCAACTTAAATGAATCCAAGCAAAGTTGAAGATGACCCAGATCCCTTCTTCCTCCACCACCACCACCACCACCACCACCGCATCAACCACCACATCAACCACCACACCCCCCAAACCCTAACCCAAAACGACACCGTTTCCCCATCCTCCTCCTCCCCACCCCCTCAAAACGACACCGTCTCCCTCCCCGCACCACCCAAAATCAACCCAACCCCACACATCTCCACCCAGTTCTACACCTTCAACCTCGAATCCCACACCCTCATGCTCACCTGCCTCTCCCAGAACCGCCTCGCCACCCCGCTCGAAATCCGCTCCGTCACCTCCCCCGACGTCCTCAAATCGTGGCGCTCCGTCTGGAAGGACCGGAACGAGGATACCGCTTACTTGACGGCATGGAAACGGATCCAAGACAAGCTCCAGTCCTCCGTTGACGGTAACGGACTCCGGTATCTCTGCTTCAAGAACAATCTAACCCAATTTGTTTCACATGTTAATCAATGGCAGGATATCGTCATGACGTCACACACAAGTCAGCATACTGATTTCAAGCATCTGGGTATTAGAGAAACCATTGATAGGATTAAGCAGGTTTGGACGGTGGGCGCCAAGTTTTACGGGATTCCTGAGAGTTTTATTAGGGTTTGTATTGCGTCGTGCCCGGTTTGTTCCGGGTTGGCGCAATCGGGTCCTGGAGAGCCGTGCCACCGCCCGAAACGACGTCGTTTTGAGTATACGGAATCGTTCGAGGTGGCGGCGAAGGAGGTGCCGAATAAGTTGCAGATGTTGGCTAAGAAGCATAAAGTGGTGCTTTGTATTAGGCAGAAGTATATTAGGTATAAGCCGTTCATGGCGGAGGTTAAGGATTACGCTTGTCACAGGGCAGGGGAGCCGGTTTCGAGTAAGAAGGGGAAGGTTTTGAAGAGGGAGCCGTATGCGAGTAAGAGATGTGGGTGCGGGTTTAGGATTAGGGCAATTGTGCCAATTAGGGATTATAATGACAAGGATAAGAGTTTTGTTTACGAGGAGGAAGGGGTGGCGGTTTTTAAGCTGTATGCTGTGCATTCGGGGCATGAGCCTGGTCCGTTGGACGGGAATGCCAGGATTATGCATCGGGTTGTTGGGCATAAGGGTGTGTTTTTGAGTGATCAGGAGGAGTATGGGGCTGATGAGGAGATGGAAGGTGATTCATTTGGTGGCGATTTCTGTCATTCAGTGATTCAGCAGGTTCACGAGCTGAAATCGGTTGTTGGGGTGCTTGAAAGTAGGATTCCGAAGCTTCCTTTGGATGTTCTAGAGTCGGTTTCTCAGGAGTTGTGTGATATTGTGAGTAAGATTAGATTGTTAGGTGATGAGAGTGAGACCATGAAGTCGGATTTGTTGCATTCTGAAAAACCACTCTCTGATGATATGCTGGTTGGTGACGGGGAGTTACCTCACTGGAACGACCCCCATGATGATCGATTGTATGTGGATGGTAAGGATACGGATCTAATTGACGAGGAAGACGATAGCTTTAGTCGTTCTTTGCATGATGTTGTACCTTGGGGATCAATGAGAGCGCATTGCAGAAGTGCAAAAGATTTGATTAGTGGGAGTTGTAAAGATGATAAGTGGTTAGATAGCAGCAAGTTTGACGAGAAGAGCATTCTTAACTGTGGTGAGGTTAAGCTGAGTAGTAAGCCGATTATGAGGCATGATGATAGTTTAGACGAGGATGTAGGTCTTGTTAACCTTCAAGTAGATAGTTTCTATCAAGAGAATCCGAAATGGTATGATTCTCCTTGTGGTTTGGACTCGGGTACAGATTGTGGGGATAATGAATTCCGGCATGGGGAGATTGTGTAGATTCTATAGAGTTGAATTGATGACCCACCCAATTTTAGCTCCGATTTTATTTTTATTTTTGGAAAGATTGTCGCGTTCTAGGCTGTGGTGGTGGTGGTGTGTTGTAGTACTGTAGCCTGTAATTTATGCATACAGAAAGTGTGAGATTGTAACCTTTTAGGCTTTGAGTTAGGTGCCCCTTTCTTCAGTGGTAACCTTGTAAATTGTGACCCTGTGGCTTTTGCTGCACATATTTCATTTAATTACTGTTGACCCTCTGTAATCGGTCGATTTAGCTCAAATTGTAATCGCTTATCATTGATCATTGTTCTTCTGTATTGAAAAAAGACTAGATCTTGCAAAGTTGATAGTTTGATACTCATTGATGTTTCATTTTCTCCCTGATTCGAGCTGTCTGGAACTCGTTGATGCCTTGCATTTGAGCTGTCAGTTGTTGCATGCATATGTTTTCCCCTGAAGAATCGAGTAATTATTGTCAAAACCGAGTCTTTGATTAGGTAATGGATATCTGGTGAAGGTTGCGGAACCTCTCAAACTGTGGTTTTCAGATGGTCAAACGCTGTAATGCCACCGGATTGCCTTTTGGAACTCCTATCTTCTTGAAAGAATGCTACTGCGATTTGCCTCTGCATCTGTCAGTTGACATCATTCTCTGTAACTGTAAGTGCCTTTGAATTTTTACTAGCGTAGCTAATAGCTTTGCGTGCACTGTTTGTAAGTTTGCATGTATCTAACCATCCCTACCCCGAAATTGTGAGGCAGTTGTCGTAGTTGACAGCCTTGGCCTACAGGAGGGTAATCTCAGAATCTCAGATAAAAGAAGTTGAAGTCAGATGGCTGGTTTCGATGCTAAACTGCTAGTTGAATGGGATCTGTAAAAAATTGGTGCATACTGCAGACAACGAATGAGAATCCAATCTTAAGTGTGACCGAGTAGCCAAGAGTTGGCTGATCATGTTGTCTTTAGTCATTTGAAAGACGATAATGATCGCATTAGTTTTCCTTAAAAGTTGCTGCTGATAAATGACAGGAAATCAAAATGTTTGAATCCGAATTTGGTATATTCATCTCATTAGATTCGGGCATGTTAATCTATAATAGCTGAAGTACTGTTTATGCAAAAGGCTCCTGCTGCTGCTGCTGCTGCTGCTGTGATCTGGGAGTCTGTTGGTCATTTTTGGAGTGATCATATGGTGATTGCGATGATTGTTACAAGGACGCACTAAAATCCGTTGCAGAAATGCAGGCAGCCAAGCCAAGATCATGGTTGTCTGGTTTGGTTGGCTAAACTGTTTTGTATTTGAACCACTAGTCTCTATTCGGCCCAAACCCATATCCCTAACGGAACTGAACACTGAACACTGAACACTGAAGCATGCAACATCAGCCAAGTACACATCCCGACTTTATATTCTGAATATTATGTGATGATAATGAGGTAGCGATAGACTAACGGTGTGTTTACGATGAACATGGTCTCGTAGGGGAGACCCGAGGTGGGCTTGGATCACCATGAGTGCAAGCTCACCAGGTTAGCATAATCTGTAGTGCCTTAAAAAAAACAGTATAGTAACAGAGGCGGCTGGCTGAGGTTTTCTTTTGTTTGATAATATAAGACGCTACTTCATATCAAAAGTGTCCATTATGAGATGACCTAACTTACTACTCCAGATTGCATTTTATATTTTTATAGTTTCATGATTGGTCTCTATGTAACCAGGATACAAGATAGCTGGAGTCACTTCACTACTCTCATCCAATAGTTTTTTTTTTTTTTTTGTCAAAGATTCAAAATCAACCCTATTACAAAGTAAGAGCAATAACCATAAGGTATAAGCTCTTTTGTTTAGTGATCGAATTACAACATTAAACAACATATTAATAAAATATTCGGATAATGGATACAGGGAATTACGACCACGCCTAAGGGCTAACTGTTGGTAGTAATGAGCGGTAGGAATGGCACGAGCTTCCGCACACTTCACATCTTCTTGAGTGATCATTCCAATAGACTGTCTACTCTGAACGGCACTAGAATATTACTTCATCAATAAGAGATAGAAAGATAATTACTCCGTACAAGTTAGGGTAAATTATAGAAACGGTAACGTTGAAAAAGTGATGGTAATTGGTAAATTAGATTGAGTAAAAAATACTTGTATCATTTAGAAAAAAGTGATTCCAAAATTGTGTTTACTAGGTGTACCACGTTATCGTACACCCTTGCCAATAAGAAGTCTTGATTGTTTACTCTGTATTTTCTTAATTTATTTATGAGATATCGTGGATCATCTTGCATAATTCGTTGAATTGTATTAATATAATGACATAGTACATCCGATGACCTGGGATACCAAAAAACGCGATAAGATTATAGGAACAAATGAGAACAATGAGCAATTTACGAATATTTGCACATTAGACTTAATGCTGCCAACGTAATCTCTCACATTGGAGAGACCAAATCTTATTTTGTGTCCACACTATTCATAAAACATGGGCCGAAATAACAGAAGTTAAACCATTTGAATTTTGTTTTAGTCATAAATATAGATAGTTGTTGTAACCTTTAATGAATGTTTCATGAATTAAGATCTCATGAAGGTTGTTTTGTTAGGGTAGGGTAAGGTAATGGTGAAAATTGTTTGAAAGGTTGGTCAACTACTCACTCATGTAGGGTAGATGGGTATACATTATACGAGCACAACAATAGTCATGAAAATTGCAAGGACAAGTAAAGCCAAAGGGATACTCAGTCATACTCCGTACAAACCAAAATTCCAGTCCATCTCACAATATTGGTGCTCATACCTTACAATTACAGCCTACACAAATCTTACCCAAATCAACCCCATTTCAGATAGGTCACCGAAATTTTCACTTTTACCCAACCCTCAACGCTAGATTTTCAGTAAAAAAATTTTGTCAACATAGATTTTGAGTAACTGTCAAAAAAACCGAAGTTTAGGTTCATTTTGACTGAGTGATCTGATTTATTGACAAAATTGAATCGATTTGGACTTAAAAAAACAAAACTGGAATACCATGTTTTAAACTTAGGTTCAAACCGAATAATCTTGCTGAAGTTGCATAGCTTGAACTTATCAAGCTATCACATACTCATAGTGGTGAAAAACTTACTCTTCTCGTCTCAATGGGTTGTTATTCACGCTCAAGTTAACCAAACAAAGGTAATAATTGTTTTTACTGATCAGGTTCATTTCACCTGAACTGAGTTGAATTACACCAAAACAAACTGAATCAACCAACACGATACGAGTATATTTTAAACTTATAATTTGAAATCAAGATTTACTCTTAATCCAAATATGATGATACTATAAGTTTGATTGATTTAAGTTGAAACAGTCAACGACATGGTGACTAGCAAGTCGCAAAATGCATGTGAGTGCCAGCACAAAGTACACATTTACCAACATAATACGAATACTAATACAAATACAAATACAATCCCACCACTTTATTTCCTCACGCTTTCTATTTTTCATGTAATTAAATCATTTTTACAGGGGTATTTTCGGTATTTTACTTATCATTGACCACAAAAGACAAGACTTTGGTCAACTCTATTTATTAATTTATTCTCTATAATATTTTCCCGTGCTTCACTTCACCACCTTTTTTTGCTCCAAATATTAATTATCAATTAATTATTTATTTATTTTAAGTAATCTTCCCCCACTTTAATTTTTTCACACTACTTTTTATTTTTTTAATTTTTTAACGTCTGTCCTTAAAAATTTATTATGAAACCGTTTCATATTCTTTATTTGTTTTTTTTTCATTTGTTTTTTGAGGGTTAAAAGTTGACCACGAATATATTGGAGAATAAAAATGATTTATACATAAAATTCTAAATTTTACGTTTATTATCAAATTATCTTTCATAAAATATAAATTTCATTACGAAAAAATTTCATTTAAATGTCGAGAAATATGGTTAAAATATTGTTTTAGAGACCGTGAAAAAATAAATGGGAAGAAAATAAACAAAATAGAGCGAGTAATTAATTATGGTTTCAAAAAATTAACAAACTAATTAATTAAGTAATCTTCCTGACTTTAATATTTTCACACTACTTTTTATTTTTTTATTTTATTTTATTTATTTTAACCTTTTGCCCTCAAAAATTCAAATTTCTTTCCCGGACTATAAAGATTCCTCTCAATTTAATTTGACAACAAAAAAACTCCTTATTTAATTAATTAATATATAAATATTATTTTTGCCTTTTAAAACAAATTAATTTATTATTACTGTTACCACAGTTTACTCTATTTGAGTACCCAACAATAAATTAATTTCCACCATTTTCCAAAGTTTTTTTTTTTCCCTTTCAATTTCACACTCTTTTTAAATGGCTATACATATACATATACATATACACCCTTTTTCTCTATTTACTTCTCCTTCTTCTTCTTAAAAAAAAAAACTGAAATTTTTATCATTAATTTTTGTTGGGTAATTTTCTGGGTTACCAGAAAAGTTTATGGTAAATAAATTTTGGTTTATTTACCTGGGGTGATGATCTTGGGAAGAGTGTAAATTTGGTGGCATTGAACTGATATTCCTACTAAAATTACCACTGGTAAAAGTTTTGAACTTTCTTGTTTTTTTTTCACTTGTTTAATTACCTTTTCTTACTTAATTTAGTTTACTTGTTGTATGATTTTAGTGCTTAGTTTTGTTCTAAAGTTATGATTTTTATTGCAAAGTTATAGTAATTTTCAAGTTACCATTAGTAATTGATGTAAAAATGTGGTATTTTTATCTTTTGATCAAGCTCCAATGGTTGATATTTTGTGAAGAAGTCTCAATAGTTGAGTCATTGAGTGTTTTATTGTGGTTTTTGATTTTAAAAAAATCATTTGTTTTTTGTTTGTTTACAAGTGTCTTGTAAGTATATTCATTTGGTTTTATCCTCACGAATCCGCAAGAGCGATTTTGATGATGACAAGGTTCGAACCCTGATCATTACTCATGAGTTATTTTTTGGAATTTGAAGGGAGTTCACTAGAACGATTTTGATGATGACAAGATTCGAACCCTGATCATTACTCATGAGTTATTTTTTGGAATTTGAAGGGAGTTCACTAGAACGATTTTGATGCAGATCATGACTTTACCAACTAAGCTAGTTATATCTGGCGATGATTTTATGTTTTGGGCATAGATATTTTGTTTGATTTTGTTAGGGTACCGTCATTCGTTTACCTTTCTATATTGGGATAGTTTTTATGGAGGTAATTTGAGCATTGAAGTCATTGTAATCCATTTGTCGTCAAATAACAATAACCACAAATGATCCCCTACAAATGACTGGGACGGAGGGAGTAGAGTACATTGTTTAGAGTTTAGACCCACATGAGCATGACAGGAGACAGTACATTGTAGATTGTAGATTGGATGGACATGATATTGGTGATAGTTGGTTAAAGATTGATTTTCAGAAAGCAAATGTTGAGCTAATTTTGACAATGTTTCTACTTTCTACTCTTTAAACTTGTGTAGGTAGGGCTGGGGCTGGGGCTGGTCTAAGGGGGCTTGAGTAAGACCTTTCCAGTGTCTTACAAAGTGACAGACAAGCAAGTAGATTTGGAATAATACTTTCAGTCTCCTTTTGAAGAATATATATATAGACATAGACTGTGTGTTGCATGGAATCGAAAGAGAATACAGCGTTAGGAGTGAGGGTGATAGGGGCCGAAGATCCGTCAAATTATCATGTAGCACAAAGGAGTGAACCCCCACCTCCTCCGGGGCCGGGGGCTTTAGCTTTGGTTGTAGCCCCGGTGGTGGGGTCCATGGAGAAAAAGAAGCGGGGCAGGCCTCGCAAGTACGGTCCTGATGGAAACGTTCAAAGGCCGTATTCAACTATGCCCGTTTCAGCCTCCGCTCCTCCGGGTAGTGGCAGTTATTCAAGTGGGAAGCGAGGGAGAGGGAGAGGTAGTGCTTCAGCCGCCAAAGACCAGCACAGATTTCAGGCTCTTGCTATCGGTATGAAATAAACAAACTTCAAGTTTCTTTTTGTCCAAGATGTATGCAGTCTATGAGTTTATGGTCATTACTTGAGTTGTTGTCGGGTGTGATGATTTTAGTTGAATCATTGTTGGAGCAGGTGATGAGTTTGGACGTTCTGACGGAGCTAACTTCACTCCTCATGTCATAACAGTTAATGCTGGTGAGGTACGTACGTCCTGAGTAGCTCTATCATCTTTGGTCACGCTCACTTCTATAGTAAAGACCAAAGAGTTAATGCGTTTTGTGCAGCGTACTTTCTTTCTACAGTAAACAACAAAATCAGTTTTGACATTAACGTGTTTCAAGCCTTGGTTATGAGTCTTGACTCGAAATCAGAAATGTATCGTCTTCTTTCTGGTCTGTCACTGGATAAAAAGTGACTCAACGTAAACTGGTATTAATGTGTAGGATGTTACGGCAAAAATAATATCTTTTTGTCAGCAAGGACCACGAGCGATCTGCATTCTTTCAGCTAATGGAATGGTCTCTAACGCCACACTTCGTCAATCTGATTCTTCTGGCGGAACATTGACTTATGAGGTAAACACCCACCCACCCACACGGCCACACGCAGTCTATGTTCATACCCCTTTGTACTCGATTATTTAGGAAATGAGTCTTGTGGTATTAATCTCATCCGAATGACTCTTGTGGTTCTCATCTAACTTAGGGACGCTTTGAAATAGTAAACTTGTGTGGATCGTTTACTCCTACGGAGAGGGAAGGTACGAGATACAGAGAAGGTGGGTTAAGTGTCTCCTTGTCGAGTCCAAATGGTCAAGTGGTTGGCGGATGCGTTGCTGGTCTGCTCATTGCCGCAAGTCCTATTCAGGTACATACAAACTAAACTAAAGGCCCTGTTCTTTTGGACTTATATTCAGTCAGTTTAGTCCAAAAGAACAGGGCTTAAGATTAACCAAGTGTCGGACACTCTAAGTGAAGTGTTCAAGTAACATATATTTTGATGACGTGTTTTTCACTCGGCTTCTTTTGTGGGATCAGATAATTGTGGGGAGCTTCTTACCAAGTATGCCACCAGAGGTTAAGCCAAAGAAGTCTAAAGCTCAAGCACTGCCGTCTGTTCCTACTCCTTTCACCATAACAGCGGCTCCACCTCCACTCACAAATGTTGATAAAGAATCATGCAACGGGCAGGGCCATAATACTTCGGTGCCCTCTATGTCGAATCTCTCCTCACCAACATCGTTCCGTAGAGAAAACTGGCAAAACACACATCCGATGCAAGAACGAAGACCATCGGCCACCGACATCAATATATCCTTACCTGGAGGGTAATTTATTCATACCTTGAGACTTTTCAACTTCTTATATAACTTTATGATTAAAAGCGAGCATTTTATGATAAAATGAACACTTTAAACCGGGTTATCCTCACTCGCACCTTACAATCGTCATACTGGTAGGTAGACAAAGACAAAATTGACGAGTTGTGAAATGTGTGATGCAGGATGCAGTAGGGGTTGTGAGCTGCTAATCTGACTTTGTATGCTAATCAGAAGAGGAGCATTTTTATGTTAGGATGAATTAGGCAGCCTTGTTTGTTTGGGTTGTCGCTGGACGAAGGTGTTTTATGCACATTTTCGGGAACGACGATGTGGTGGTATAACTATAAGCTAGTAATATTAGGAAAGTACTACTGTACTACCCTTTTAGGAGTGTTGGTTGTTGTTGTTGTAGGTGCAGTTGATGGTAGATTTTTACAGGGAAGTTGGGTGTAGTCAGTCAGTCTCAGTCAGTCAGTCAGTCTATTTGTATTTTGTTCAATAGAAATGATGTATGAATATTGTAAGTAGGTTGAACCTTCATATTTATGATCAAGGTTTCCACTTTCATGTAATCCTTCATTTATCTACTTTTTCAAGGAATTTCGGCACAATCTTATTTATGTCGATTCTTTTTCTCACTTGGCTTCTTTACTTTGCAAGACTTAGTTTTGAGTTCATAATTCAATTCAGCTACTTTCGGTTCACTAATTATTGACTATGTCCACCAAAAATGCACTGATTTTCCTTGCAACTCAACTAATATGGCGGCCTGAATGGCAGGATAATCTTGAGAACATATATATATATACACAATAAAATGTAGTATGCACAATCGACTGAAACTGGCGGGTAAGCCTCCAGTTCCTTCAATGAAACAGGTGAAAGCCGATGCAAAGCTAACTTTTTTTTTTCCTGTCTTCTCTATGTTATAATTGTACATTTGTACTGCGTTTTGATTCCATTTACAAATTGTACTGAAGTAAATAATCCACACTTCTCAAAATGGAGTACTCGTATTTGTTACTGTAACTTTCCTTCAACGTGGTACGGAGTAATAAATAATCTTATGTGACATCATAGATCAACAAAGCCCGTCTAGCTCAGTTGGTAGAGCGCAAGGCTCTTAACCTTGTGGTCGTGGTTTCGAGCCCCACGGTGGGCGTTCTTTTTTTTATTTTTACTTTTGAAAGAGTAATTTCTTGGACGAAGAGCTTCGTCTTTTAATACTGTTTAAAAATTCGACTGAGAGAAGAACACCACTAGGGAGTTGGGACAATTTAATACAGTAGTAAATATCATGCTTGCAAGATTAATCTGAGCTTTGGTTAAAGTACTCAATAAACAAATGCCTGTCATACTTCAATTATAAAGTTTCAAGATTATAAGTCCTTTTTTAGTTTACGAAACTAAAGGCATAAAAAGGAACATGTTGAGGCAAAGGTATCCAGTCTATGAGTGATTGCATCTACAATTTGACGTTTAGGTAGTAAAGCGTACGAGAGTATCTATTAATCCCGAAGATGTATTAAGCTAGTGATGATATATTGTAGACAATAGGTCTTCAGTTTGAATCCGCCTTCAATCTATCGTACTCCTAAGAAACCCATTAATATCAAAATTATCGAAAGACCTCCGCTTTGAAGCCAGCAAAACTTGTCTATAAGTCTATAACCCCTGTCAAAATACTCTTCACAGATCCAATACAAAACAGTAACCTATGAAACTATAGATCTGGGTCCGTCCACCAAACCAAATCAAATCAACCACTTTTCTCAAGTTGATCTTGAAAGCACTAGTTAGTTTACTCAAAGCTCGGAGAAAGGGACATACGAGATTGTTCAAGATGTTAGCTTTAAGAACGAGAAAGTATATCAGTGTCATGGCTCGAGTATATTTGTCGGTTTCTAAAGTTGGAAGTGCTGGTGCAGTCTGATTTCTTCACGATGGACGAGAAAGTGGTGCCATCCATAGCTTGACTTTCTTGTCAACACCAGAAGTTGCTAAGACGAAGGATTCTGAGCTTCCTGTCACACATTAGCCAGACACCCCCTTAGTATATAAGAGGATTACTCATTGACTTGGATAACTTAAAGAGTATCACATTACCCTCATTATTATGTTACTTCGGAATCGTTTAACTAGATATAAAAAATATCCAATAATTTTGGGTGGGGCATCAATAAAATGGAAATGGAAATGGAATGGAGTATAAATAATGAAACTAACCAGTAGGAAGAGTTCTGGGTGCCCAATTGATGCAAGTTATATCTCCTGCAAGAGAAAAAGCAAGGATCAATCAATATATCATCTCCAACACCAAAGAAGACCATCAAACACAGGTTAGCATGTGAATTCTACGGATGATGAGCACATTACATGTAGTCACTAGATTTCTTAGATTTTTTTTAAAAAAAAAAAAACTGATGTTGCCATAAAATATGCAGCAAGTCTTCCTTGTGACGGGTCAAGTACTACCCATCTGGGTAGATAAGACAAAAGAGATTGTCATTTCCTAGACATTTTGCTTTTGTTTTATCTACTCATATGAGTAGTACTTAACCCGCCATAAAATGACATTGATTTTATGCCATAAGAATTTGTGTAAAACATGACATTGATTTTATACCACCACAAAATGACAAAAAACTGGCGGGAGAAAGAAAGACAGCCCAGATTTCATGCCCCAATATACCACCCAAACTCTCTACTACAGTGAATCATATGATAAACAGGTAAATCCTGCGGGGTAAAATTGCACAATGAAAAGGTAACAAGGTAGCTCAAAGACACATGATAGAATCAGAGCACGATTTTCATAAATTAGGTTTCATTGAATTTCTGCACTGGTGAATATAACACTAAAACGGGAGCATAGTAACACAAATTTCAAATGGTTGCCAAATTATAGCACACCCATATCTACTGTCCTCCCAACAAAACAAAGAAGACACTGAACTCTCGGTCTCCCTGCTAATTGAGGTCCCCTTAGAAGTAGGTAAACAACTCATAAAATGGGCTTACCGTCATGCGCCTTTTCATCGGTGTCCAACACCGTTCCAGTTTCGGGACATAGCCACTGCAATGTGGCACCATGGGTCGCGGCCAGTATTTTTCCATCAGGAGATAAACTGAGGTGATCATAATGCAAAATGGCCCCGTTTGAATCCTGAAGAGGAATTGGAAATCCTTTCAAAATCTTGGGATCTTCATCCATGTGGTAACGAACTGCAACAATTACTAGAGAAATTAGAATCCACTGGAACAAAAACTTGAAAAGAAATTGTGTAATGATAATACTTACTTATGTACCTATGCATTATTAACGACTACAATACTCACAGGTAGTACACATCTGCTCATTCTAAACATTACAAGATTCTGGCAGTGTTACGTGCATATTTAAACTACTTCACAGAAGATAAGTATGCTTAAATATTAAATGTGTGCCCAAATATGCCAGCAAGAACAACAACAATTACAGAGCAGCACCCACCATTAATATTCCATACTTTCATGGTGCCGTCCTTGGATGCTGTTATAACTTGCTCAGAGTTTGGAGAGAAACACAAACATGTTACTGCACTCTGAAAACAAAGAAGTTAAGAATGTCATAACCAAAAGCAAAAAAATGATAACTTTCAGCAAACTGATGCACATTAAGAACAATGAAGGTAGAGAGATATATGAGAAACCTTGTGCCCCTTAAGCTGCATAGCTTTCACGATTTCTTTAACAGAACCATCCTTTGAGTATACATTCTCCCATATCTACCAAACAAAACCAAAGCTCAAAAATTTCAGTCCAAATCAAGAACGATAATCACAATATCATAGAAAACCACCGCGACGCACAAGATGAGACAGAACTACACAGACATTCACATGGTAAAGCTATAACCAAATTAAAACATCTTTGAAGATTCTCAATGTATGATCAAATCAATAAGCCACTATTTGTCAGAAAAAAAAAAGTGAAGATAAAAGTTACTGTAGTCAGTAAGATTTATGCCGGCTGAAAGAATTTACAGATATACAGATTACCTTGCCTAGGGACTAGGGAGGGCACAAATAATATTAAGAAAAGTCATGATATGGTTTTAGTGTTCAAGTTGGAAGTTTGGAACCAAAAGCATACTGCAAAAAGAGGTGGACTAAAGGTGGGAAAACAGAAAATACATCAACACCAACACTACTTAACTAATACAATAGGATACTAACATAATATTACGGAGTACAAGACACAATTACATATAGACTTTTAGAAGAATTATTTTCTAACCCACCTTCACATCAGCTGTAAATGCAGCAGCAGCCATAAAACGACCATTAGGAGATAGGGCAGCCATGTGGTTCTTCAGCTGATTAGTATCAACAGTTCCCAATGATTTCCCACTTTTTCCATGCCAAAGTTTAATTTCAGTTGCTGAAAGAAATTATCACATTAGATATCACAACAGAGCATCATTATTTACAAAGGATAGTTCGAAAGCATCACTGAATGCTACTACAATACAGCAAAATAAAATCAGCAGTCCCGCTTGTCAGGAAGGAATGAAAAGTTAAGCACAAACGCACAATACAACTTTTCACCAAATCATAACTAGAGGTACAAAGCCACAAAGGTGTCGAACAGATTTCTAATTTGATTACATATACATCTCTACAGCTCTTGGTTAAGAAAAATGCTTTCATTTCAGGTTTAAGAAAAGCCTCTCTCTAACCCTTATTGCACATATATTGAACTCAAGATTGGTGACAGAGCTGGAAATTTTTTTGTCAACGAAGAAACTAACAGGAGGAAAAAGTACCGCAGCTATCATGTATGAACACAATCATGAAAGTACCTTCTGAACAAGAGGCCACGATAGTACTTCCATCAGCGCTGCCAAAACTTGCAATGGTTGCAAATAGATTTATAATCGTGTGTTTATCATGGACTTTATGATGTTCCCACTTAATTTCAGGAAGAGGAAGCTTCTGCTGCGGTTGACTTCCATCAGAAGGTTGAGCCTTGTCTTCTGCATACATATACAATGATGAACCAGAAAGTGTCTGAGTAGCCACTACAATCGAAGATGTATTGTCTATGAATGCAACATCCAGTGGCTGATTTCCGGCAGGCAAGTTTATACGCAAAAACCTGCAATTACGAAATTACTGATTTCAATACCACTTCTCCCAAAATTCTAAATAAGGAGTACTCATAGAACGTATGAAGTAGTACACACTACAAAGTACATACTTGAAACTTTTATTGGTAACATCGTCAAGTTTAAAGATCCGCACAACACCATCAGCACAGGCTGCAGGACAGCAATACAAAATCATTAAAATATGCAAAAATGATACTTACTATTTCAGTAATGAAAATAAAGAACATCAAAAGCAGAAAAGGAAACCTGAGCTAACTTTCAAAAGAAAGAAAAACAGAGAAAGCACGAGAACTTCGATTAATGAAGAGTCATGACCCACTACGACTTCACTAATTAAAAATAGAAGAATCATAAGTTCATAACCCCGCAAGTCCTTACTGAAATTAGCTAATTTAGTCTACAATAAGACAATTCTGTAAAGATTCATTATCACCAATGGAGGACGTATTTCATTCCATTTCTCTTATTCTATTTTTAGCTCATTCCCCAGTGAATCCCAAATTTCTTCACTGCAGAAAAGCTAGTTTCGTAGCCTATCAACTCTAAACTGAGCATCAATATTTTGGATTGTATCAAAAACACGGTCCTGTTCTGTTACATTTAACCTGACTTTGCAGCCTGACGATGCACATCATAGCAGCGGCTAACGCAAATAATCAATATGTCGACCTCATTCCCCAATGTTGAAAAAAATCTGTCACTACTTTGTACTATGATCGCTTCATCGCACATGCAAATTATTACGATCTTTTCATCACACATGCAAATTATCTCCAAGTATTCCTGTATCTAAAGTACCTAAATATGAGTATGCTTTAACATTTCACTAAAGAGAAATCTCATATCTCAAGAATACAAATGAAGAAAAGAACAAACATATTTCGAGCATACGATACGGAAAAACTAATGAAATCAAGCGATCATCACCTGTAGCCAAACTCCGACCGTCGGACGAAAAAGAAAGTCCGCCAACAGAATCGCCGTGACCTTTCAACGTGTTAAGATCCAACGGATGATGCTTCTTGTTATGTTCCTACACATAATTCAATCAAATTCTCAAAATTCACGATTTCCGCAACACTATTCCAATCCAAAACCCTAATTAACAACAAATCAACATCAATACGATCACAAAAAAGACGATCACCTTATCCGCGGCGTGAGAATGATGCTTCGATTGAGATTTTTTGGAAACAGCACCAGATTTCGTAGGTTTTTTCGCGGTGTTAGCATCGCTAACTAGCTCAGCTTTCGCAAGAGATTCAACCTCGGTTTTTTGCGTCTTGAAGTAATTGCCGAAAATGAGAAACGCGATGATTGCGGCGACGATTGTAGTTAGGAGTATGATCGGTAGTAACGGATCCATTTCTTAGGAGAATTTGGGGAAGAACTCGACGTCGGATGATCGTAAAACCCTAGAAATTGACGAATTACGGTGAGAAAATGGGGAAAATGAGAGTGGAGACGGGAGAGTAGTGTGTCTGTGTACTGGATAGTGAAATACTATAGTGTGCGCCCAACTTTATTTCAGTCAGTTACAAAAACAAACTCCCTAAAATATTTGGCATTATCTTCGTGGTTGAGATATATTTGATCCGTTTTAAGGTTAAGACAGATATGTTCATCGTAAGTAACATCAATTGTTCACGATTTACATTGACACATATAGAATTACACAAAATCTTGGACTCTATGTACTATCCGTACCCTGACAATTTTGTTTTGTACCTGTTTTTATAACAAGCGTACTATCTTTATATTGTATATCCTTTTATGTTAATCGTACGTACTTCTATTAGGTTTGGTACCATTGTTACTTCCATTTGTACTTGGTCTCTCAGTAAAGTTAACGAGAGACCGTCTCTCAGGAGACCTTCTCAATTAATTATTCGGGTGTGTTTCATGATAAAATTCGTGCTTAGTGATTCGCTATAAGTAGGATAGGAATCCGATAATCCTCATGGGGAAATGAGAGTGGAGACTGGAGAGTAGTGTTGTCTGTGTACTGGATAGTGAAATATAGTGTGCACCCAACTTTTTTTCAGTCAGTTACAAAAACAAGCTCTCTAAAATATTTGGCAATATCTTCGTGGTCGAGATATATTTGACCCGTTTTAATGTTAAGACAGATATGTTCATCGCAAGTAACATTAATTGTTCACGATTTGCATTGACACATATAGAATTATTTGTGTGTGTTCCATGATAAAATCCGTGCTTAGTGATTCGCTATAAGTAGGATAGGAATCCGATAATCCTCATGATAAGCATTCATTGCCATAGATTTGAATACGAGGGATTCACGTGAGAGTACAGCTTATCTTATCCTATCGTTGTTATAATAATCTATCGATATAGTAAGAATGACGATAATATACAGTGTTTCTGTATTTATCACCAGGTATGAACTTGGTGTAAATAAAGTTGAACATAATTTAACGGTTCAATATCAACATCTTAATCAAAGCAAGAATGCAAAATTTTTGTTTGGATAAAGTGAAGTAATTACAAAATTTGAAGAACTATGAGAATATAGTTAAAACTGTGGTTTGTGTACTTGTATGTTGTATCTAATCTGTATATCAGCCTCTATCAAAGCACCTTGCTGAATGCAGGTGAATTCTACAGTTTCCGGAAACTCTAATTTATATTTAAGAAAAAATAAGGCATAGGATAAAAATAAACAAAATTCTATAGTTACAGAACTGTCATCGACGAACAAAGGAAAGGCGTCTTTACTGCGCCTGTAACTGTAACTGTAATCGCTGAGGGCAAGTGGTTGGATAAGTCAGCAGATCCTAAGGCATTGAAAGCCCTTTCTCTTGAAACAGCTTCAGTTTCTGCACAGTAACTTGAGAACATGAGTAACATAGGCGACAAGACATAGAGGAAACGGGATGATGAGATGATAAACGTACTGTGATATACTGAGGAGGATCGTCGACACTAGTTGTGCCTCATATAACAGTCCTGCAAAAGAAGGTGGTAGCGATCTGCAACAGTCCTACAATCAATAAACACGGATATTTTAGAAGGTGGTAGCGATCTGTATAGGCCGAGGATGCTCACGAGAAATTCCTTGATCGGTGATATCTGCCATCTGACACGACGAGGACATAACTTTTACAGTAACTTTGTCCATGATTAGTACCTAGAAGACGCGATATCACTTAAAATTTTCACGGACAAAAAAACACGTAGTAGGATTTTGTGAAATCGAGTTAGAGACAAAGTACAAAACCTTCCATGCTTTCGATTCAGCTGAAGTTGATTTGAGCATCTCATATAACAGTCCTGCAACATCAAATAACAGCAAAAGAAGCATTAGAAAAGTAGTGAAGTTGTGTCTCAGTAATCTCGAGATTCTAATGGTATTCGAACCTGAGATCTAGTATTCGGATACCTCCATTAAACCACTAGGCCAATACCTCGTAATTTGTTTACTATTAATTAAACTGAAACAATGTCCTAGCAACGACAACATTACGGCCGTGCTTCAATCTCAAAAATTGATCTCAGCCTTTCAAAAACAATGATTCCGATCAATATGCTATCAAAATATGTCGGAAATTCGTAATCTACCAATTTCATCGCTACCCTGTTTAAACAGGGCCAATAATGTATGCTTTCGCAATACCAGAGATGGAAAACGAGAATAAGGAAGGATGAATCTGAAATTTGCTGGAAATAAACAGAAATGGATGAAAAATACAATGAAAAGGGGGAAAGAGAACGCACTATCACGAGCAATCATGCGAAAATTCTTGTACTCGTTGGGTCGTCCTCGAGCGGAACCCTCTGAATCCGAAAGCGACATGGTTTAATTTGAAATTGGGGTCAAGTTTAGGATCATTGGAAGCTTGTGATGGTGTAACAATGGAGGAAAATGGCGGAAATAATTGTAGAAAGTGAGAGATAAAACAGAGAAAAGAAAAGAAAATGGAAGAGGAGAAGAGAAGGTGGGACGAGAAATAAGGCGGGGTGTAAGAGGAGATCGTTATTTTTGTGTGGGTGTGGGACCCTCTTATTTTTGTGTATCACCCGTTTTATTTTTCGGTTCAACTCAATTTATACGAAGATAATCTGTGTAAATGGATTGAAATTAAATCGATAAAAGTATATAAAAAAAACAATAAATTTTGTACTTGTATGAAAACTTTCAAAAATAAATTAGTAGACGATCTCAGAACGAGTAGGTATCTTGAGAGACGGTTTCTTAACTTTATTAAGAGACTAAGTACAAATGGAAGTAACCGTGGTACTAAACCTAATAGAAGTAGGTACGAACATAAAAGAGTATACAAATATAAAGATGGTACACTTCTTATAAAAACAGGTACAGTACAAAACAAAGCTATCATTTAAGGGTACGAATAAGACATAGAATGGTACTGAAGAGTGATCTCTCAATAAGTTATTGAGAGACCGTCTCTCCCAAGAATTTGTGATAACTTATTATGAGACATATATCGAACAAATAGAATGAAATTAATAATAATCACACATGTCATATTAGAGTCTCTCAGTAACATCATTAAGAAACAATTCTTTTTACATTTTTTGTTAAACTAAATAGAGTAGCTAGCTCGTTATTTTAATAGATGCAAATTGATTAATTTATGAGGTTTATCGTTATCAACAAATGATAAATTTCTAGTCGACAGTTGAATTAGAGAAATTCAAAGCAACCTACTCCTTCCATTCCTTACAAATTGCCCTGTATTTTTTTTTCCTGACAAATTTTTAAAGATTGTCCCATTTTTCCCTTTTTATTCTACAGTATCATTTTTACAATTTCGTCCTAACACTTTTTCAATCACCACACAATTTCTTTAACTTGTATGCTGAAAGCTACTTGTATGTGACAATCTTTAAAGAACGAAGAGAGTATGATTTAAGCACGACGGTTGCTCGCTTATTACACCCAACCAACCCAATGAGAAAATTATACAACCAGTTGTACATACTCTATGTACAACTGATTCCATGATTTTGAGCTTGATCACAAAATTTTTGAGTTTTGGTATAAAATTTTTGAACTTTAATGTAAAAATTGTCGAGTTAAATTACTTAAATGTTCAAGTTCAAAAACTTGTATAAACTCAGTAAATAAATAAAAAAAATTAAAAAAATTGTAATATTCTTATTTTCCCAACCAAATCGTCAAACGCTCCCTAACAGGATCTTATTCCACTGATCCATTCATATTTGTAATAGTAGAAGGTTGATGTACCGGATGAATCCCTTACTAATTGCATTATTTATTACATTAAATTAAAATAAAATCCCCTACTAATCACTCACCCTTACATCATCATTCATCACCCACCCCCATTTCCCCACACCACGGCGCGTACCTCAACGCTCCACCTTCACCCCTCTTCTTCTCACCTTAAACCCACATTAACTACCCCTCAATAAAATCCCAACTTAATTAACCTCAATTAAACCCTAATTACTGCCCTAATTACGCCCAAAGATCCAATCTTTTTTATTCCCCGAGGCATGTACAGATCAAAAATAACAATGGCATGGAATGTTTTCAAGTTTTGCACAGCTTTAAAGGGTTTAGGTTCGATCATGATATTGTTGGTCTTAGGTGTTGTGGGTGTTACTTATTACGCCGTCGTTTTGGCTAATTATGGACCTAATTTGATTAATGGAGGTCTTGATACTCTTGCTTCTCTTGCCGTTTTGATCCCCTTTCATGGATTGGTAAGTCAAACTTTTTTGATAAAGGGCGATTATGATGTTGACGGGATTTGAACTCGGGTTTTTTAGGAACT
Source organism: Agrostemma githago (assembly GCA_958450325.1). NCBI lineage: Eukaryota > Viridiplantae > Streptophyta > Magnoliopsida > Caryophyllales > Caryophyllaceae > Agrostemma > Agrostemma githago. The sequence goes on along the minus strand of OY288241.1, from coordinate 77,712,904 downwards.
AAACTTGCTGATATCTGTGACTTTATGTAGTAATTGTGAATTATGGGTTGATTAATTTTGGTAAAGAAGTTGAAATGTTGGGTTTGGGGGATTATCAGGGTTATTGTTATTTGTTCAGCTGATTTTGTTGAATTTTCAGCTGTTTTTTTGGTGTTGTAGCTGGGATTTAGAGCTTGGTAAAGTTTTGAATGTGTGATTTTAAGTAAAAATTGATTTGGTATTACTGTTAATTGAAATTGATTAGGGTTCATGTTATTTCTGGGATTGGTTTGGGTGATTTTGTTGAATTTTCAGCTATTTACTGTGATTAGTATGTTTTCCTTTTTTGGGTGTTGTTTATCTTGTGTTTAGGCCTTAGTGAGTAAATCTTAGTTGTGAATTTGTGACGGATAAGGCAAATAATACACTAGGTTAGATAAGGCAAATCTAGTGACTGACAAATTAGTACTCCCTCTATTTCATTCAATTATTTGACCCGTCACAAGTTTATGACAGATCGGTGATCGAATATGTGTATGTGGAAGCCGAATTATGTTAGTTGCTTTCTTCTGTATTTGTCCATTTTAAGATTGGTTCTATGGTTTCAGCCAAGTTTTGTGGTCTCGTGTAGTCGTAGTCGTAACTTAGATTACATGAAACTAAATATGGAAGCTTAGCCTGATATAGTCTTCGGATAAAGGGTGGGTGGTGGTGGGGGTAGGGAGTTAAGAACCACACTTACCATATTGAAGAAAGTAACTCAATTCAATTTTGGTGAACTGATTCACAGTTTTAAGTTAACTGATTTGTGAACTCAACCAAGTTACTAATTTGACGAATTTAACACGAATTGTGGTGAACTTGTGCATTGTAAAATAACGGCCCTAGATTCGCTAGTTTTAATGGTTAGTAGGCAGGCATGACTAAACTTATGGAGGTTGAATTCTTACCTTGTACTGTAGTTAGCAATGCTCCTATGGAGTTACTTTTCGGTTGTTTTTACTGATCCTGGGAGTGTGCCACCTAACTGGAGGCCTACCATAGACGAGGAAAGCGGTGAGAGTGATCCGTTAAATGTGCCAGAATACAGTGGAGTGCAAACGGGTGATCCCTCTCTTTCAAAAGTCCGATTTTGTCGGAAGTGCAATCAGCTTAAACCTTCCCGATGCCATCATTGTTCTGTTTGTAAGTATTACTCTTATTATATCTTCTTCGTATGTTTAAACTGTCTTGCCAACGTATTTATTTCAGAATTATTATGACATGCTGCTGCTTTCTTCTTATACCAGGTGGGAGGTGTGTTCTTAAAATGGATCACCACTGTGTTTGGGTTGTCAATTGTGTCGGCGCATTGAACTACAAAAATTTCCTTCTTTTCTTGGTATGGTTAATACTTGAAGTTATACTTCTCTTCATCTCTAATCTCAGCACCTTTTCTCATTTCTGTGTACTCCAATTCGGTTTTTGTGTGAAAAAGTTACATATTTTTGGGTTTATCGGGTTATAGTTGGAAGTGTTGTCAGAAAGCAAAGGTCTTTCTACTGTTAAACAATAAACTATATCGATGATGAGTTTTTTTCTTACCGTTGTACAATGGTTTTTTTTTTGGTCGGAGTTGTAGGAAGGAATAATGATAATTGATAAATCTGTAATTTATTTACGTAATTGTTTGAATGCAGTTCTACACATTTCTGGAGACGACTCTTGTAACAATTTCACTTCTGCCACAATTTATAGCATTTTTTGATGACGGAGAGATACCTGGATCGCCGAGCAGCTTAGCAACTACTTTCCTTGCATTTGGTAATGACGAGCGAGCTTCTTATTAGACAGTCGTGCTGTATACTTGTATTCATGATATTAAATCAACTATGCGACTCTAAAACACATTATTCTTGTTAATGTGTTGATGATTGGTTAGACTGCAACAACCTATACTGTGAAGCTAGGTTGGTTATCTTTTAGGAATAGAGGGTTCTTATGGTTTAATTGTATCTGCAGTCTTGAACTTGGCATTTGCACTGAGTGTTATGGGATTCCTCATCATGCACATATCTTTGGTTGCCGGTAATACCACAACGATAGAGGTACTGTACCCAGAGTCCCCTTTCATTTACCAAGTATGATGTGTTGATTTTGACTTGGGAAGTGACTGATTGAATGTACAAACGGGTGTGCCGTTACTAGGCATATGAGAAGAAGACAACTCCAAAGTGGCGTTTTGATCTTGGGAAGAAGAAAAACTTCCAGCAGGTTAGTCCCAGGCATTCCATTCATAAAGGTTGTTGAATGCAGAATGTTGGAAGTTAGTTGTGCAATTTTGATTGAACGTAGTTGGGAACTTGTTGATGGATCAGGTATTTGGAACAGACAAACGACACTGGTTAGTCCCAGGATATTCGGAAGAAGATCTGAGAAGGATGCCGGAGCTTCAGGGTCTAGAATATCCGTCAAACCCGGAAGTTGATACTCAAGTGTTTGGCTACTCGTCCACTCCAAATCATTGACATTTCTGTTTGCAATAACAGTAGATTGGGATTTGGGAAGATAAGGGCAGCTAATTTTACATGTTTTGATTGTAAGATTAAGATCTGAATTGTATGGGGGAGTATGGGAGTTTGGTGGGGTGAAATTCCCATGGCTGTTCATAAATTATTTTCTACTGTATATCTTTTTTTTTTGTATTAATACGAGTATCATTTTATAAAAGTGTCAATTTTTTTTTCCATCAAGCCCTCCTAATTTTGACAGAGATCAATTCTCCAATTAACCGTCTCAGAATAAGGTGTGTTAATTAAAGCATTAATCACATTGATATTATCACGAAAAATTGAATATTAGGTAATCAATCGAATGTCTTTTGAAAGTGAAAGACGAGGAGAGAAAGGTTTAAACTTTTATTTTATGTTATTGGATTGGATTAAATCTTAAATACGGAGTACTTCATAATGGGCTAGTGGTACAATGTGTGCGAGGCATAATCTTTTTTCCATGTTTCTTTAACTTAATTTTTAAACTTTTTTTGTCAAGTTTTATGAGTAATAAGGGGGCGTTTGGTTGGTGAAGGGGAAAGAGAATGGAATCAACAAAGGGTATGGAAAGGAAAGAAAAAGGTTACCCTTTGATGTTACTTGTTGTTTGTTTACAAAAGGTAAGAGAATAAAAAACAACTACAGGTCGGATATGGATACAAGTTAAGTCAAAATTTGGTCGAGTTATGTGGGTCATGATTCGGGTTGTGGTTAAAAAATAATTTCCGACGCCTTTCCTTTTACCAATTAAAAAGTTGAAAAAAAAATCCTATTGAGTATGCTGCTATTATATTAATTACACCATATTTAAAATTTAAATATTGTAAAAAAAATAATTATAATATTTTATAATTATTTTATTGCTAAATGATAACAAAAGTAATATAAATTTTATTTTTTAATTATTTTTATAATTTATCATATTATTGTTAATAACTTTTTAATCATTATTTTAAATAGAATAAATTAACGGGTCAAGTCTCAAATGAGTCATCTCAAGATCGGGTCAAATGGGCAATGGGTCAAAAAATATGAGTCTTGACCCTAAAATAAATGATCAAGTGGGTCGAGTCAAAAATTAATGGGTTTGGTGGTGATGATGGTGAGGGTAGGGGTAATCAAAATCCAAACCCTAGGGGGTGAGGGTAATGGAGATAGAAGGGTTAGGGGTAATGAGGAGGAATGAAAGAGGGAAAGCGAATGGAAAAAAATGATGAAACAAACAAGAACAAAGGGAATGATAAAGATTGTTTCCCTTTCCCTTTCCCATAGACCCCAAACCAAACGCCCCCAATTTTTTTTCTTCAAGGAATTGCAATTAGTCGTATTCTAATATATGCGAAGATGATTTGAAACTGCGGCTTGCTGTCACAATTCACAGGATAGTTTCACTCGAATTGCCACATTTCTATATTGGGTATGTTTTTGTTAATAGAGAAATTTTACTTTATTAGTGAGATCCACCCCCCACACTCACGACCTTATTTCTTATGCATGAAGCAAATGTTGTAATTTCAGAGAATTTGTCGAGGGAGTAATATAAATTGTGACTTGTGAGACCCTATAGAATTAATTTTAGGCTCCGCATTTTCCCTAAAAAAACAAAAACTAAAAAAAATCTTGGATGACCCGACTGGACTCTCTCGAATAAATAACGCACCTCACTCTAAATTCTAAAACCCTAAATCAGATTCAACTCTCCTCTTCCTCTCCAAACTCCACCACACCGCAACAATGTCGATGTCGAAGGGATCCAAGATGCTCCAATTCATCAACTACCGTATGCGAGTAACCATCCAAGACGGCCGTCAACTCGTCGGAAAATTCCTCGCATTCGACCGTCACATGAACCTCGTCCTCGGCGACTGTGAGGAGTTCCGCAAACTCCCCCCTTCCAAGACCACCAAGTCCGACGACCGCCAAGACCGCCGCACCCTCGGCCTCCTCCTCCTCCGCGGCGAGGAGGTCATCTCCATGACCGTCGAGGGCCCTCCCCCTCCCGACGAGTCCCGCGCCAAGACCACCTCCGCCAACGCCATGGCCGGCCCCGGTCTTGGCCGCGCCGCCGGCCGAGGGATTCCGACTGCTCCCTTGGTTCACGCTCAGCCCGGTCTTGCTGGTCCGGTTCGTGGGGTTGGTGGGCCTGCTCCTGGGATGATGCAGCCTCAGATCTCCAGGCCTCCGATTAACTACCCGGGTATGCGCCCACCGGGTCCCGGTCAGGGTCCTGGTCAGCCAATGTTCCCCCCACCGGGTGGGCCACCGCAGATGCAGATGAGGGGTCCACCTCCTCCTCCACCGGGTCAGTACATCCAGAGACCGGGTCAGGGTGGTCCGATGCCCGGACCTCCTCCTCCTCAGTACGCGCAGTACGGGCAGAGGGCGGGCATGCCTCCGCCGCCCATGATGCGCGGTCCTCCACCACCTGGACCACCGAGACCTGGGATGCCTGGAATGCCGCCGCCTCCTGGTGGAATGTATGGGCCGCCTAGGATGCCACCTCCCAATGCTCAACACCCGCCTCAAAACCAGCAGCAGTAGAGCAGAGTTAGTTGTTTCGAGATTGGGTATGCTTTTGTGTTGTTTTGTTTCGATTTTGATTTCGAATCCTTTGCTTAGTTGTTGTTGTTGATTTGGAGTGTTGGTTGTTTGGTATCTCGTATGTCTAAACTTGCTATAGTAATTGAAACTTAAGTTATTGATTCGTTTCAGTTTTGCAAAACGTAAGGGAATCTGGTTGAAACTTGCAGTAAATGTCATCAGTCAGCTCATATATGTTCTAATCTGTATATGAGTCTGTATGAAGCACTGCCAGTGCAGGTGAATTCTACTGTTTACGGAACCCTATATTTGAAGAACGGGATTTATACCCTATAAATACACAAATATGTTGTTATGAAACTTAATTTTACTGTGCTGAAGGTGCTTTTATTGCACCTGTAATTGCTGACTGAGGGCAAATGCTTCCATAAGTTAGATCCTAAGGCCATCCATCGAAAAGACCTTACTGTGTTGAAACAGCTTCAGTTTCGAAAATGCATGGGCGTGAGTGTGAGACTGAGAGAAAGAGATATGTTACACCCTCGTAAGCTATGTTGTGAGTCTTGTAGCAAGCTTGGATCTGAAAAGAGAGGTGGTAATAGTTGATTTATCAGCTAATTAATCAAGTCCTACACATATGCATGCACGTGCGCACACACACACACACACTTATTGATTATAGGGTTAAGGATGTTACCTCAGATCTGGTAGGCCCTCCGATGACACATATGAAAGTACGCAACCACATCATCTTAGATCCATTTGTATTGTGCCTTAGTACTGAGTCACTGTGTGAATTATAGGGAGTTCAATTATAAATGACAATTTAGAAACCATGTTTGAAGAATACTCTAGTTTTCATGAGAGAAAAGAGGTCAATAGCTCACATGTGGGGAGCTATAGTTATCAGATAGTGCAACCAAAACAATACGACTACAGAGCAAATGAATAGTATGACAGAGAGCATGACTGGAAATTTGTTACTTCCTCCGTCTCAGTCATTTGTTTACTTCTTTTATACTTTGTGAGATTTATTTTAATTTAAGGTAAATAAATGATTGAGATGGAAGAGTTACTGACTTACTGTTATGGAGTACGTACTTATTAAACGATTTGAAGATTTTATTTAAATTTATTTTAAAACCTGTAACCAGATCTTAAACAGTAGTGATCTTTTCTACAAACATTGTGTAATCTGTAACCGGTTTCTACAAACAAGTTTCCACAAATTTTGTTTCCAAATTTCTATGGTAGACAACTAGACAACATTTTTATGCTACAAACTCTAACATGTTACTCGTATGAGGTATATCTCCATTAATAAAAAAGGATCTGTTTCTTGTGGTGATCTATGTCCCAAAGTTGATTGCGGGATGTATAAATTAAAGAATACTGTGTATGAGTGAATAGTTCCAGCAGTATACTGGTAAGCTAAGCTGCCAATATGCCTCTTTTGACTTTAGAAGCCATGTCCTAATGTCCACACTTGCTTCACTAATAATTTATTTATCTTCGTATGATTTGGACTCTTGGTTGTGAAAGTCTCAGGGTTCGATTTCTGAATGTTTGATTTTGATGTGATTGGTTTTTGTTTCTTGTGTTTCGTTGTAGGGTGTAGATGTTCGAAGTAATTGCTTTGAATCCTGTTGTTTATAATGCTTGATTTTGTGCTTAATTTTATGGTTTTGGGATGGAAATACGTGGCTGCATTTTGTCTTGTTATTGACGATACATTGATTATTATCAATCCACCATTCTTTTAATATGGTGGGTGGATTGATGGCAAGAGAGGTGATTCTTATGGAGTACGGGTGTGTAGCCCAGATTTTTGTGTGGTGGGGCGAGACCTACTCCAACACCTAGTTTTAGGAATCTTGGTGTTTTTTAGAGTTTTGGCTAATTAGAAACTAGAAAGTTCAGAGCAACCCTGACGAGACGGGACACTGGTGCCTCATTGTGGTAATGTTTCTACTAGGTAGTTTTAGGCATGCCCACATCATAGAAATAAACGAGCATTGTTTTCAAATGTTGAACAGCCAATAGAATCTAGAGCTTCAGGGACTGAGATATAAGATCCATGAAGCTCTGGAGGTAATAAGATCCATCTGGAGTTTCGAATCTGTCAATATCTCGAAAATGCCTCAAGAACCAAATAGATCTGACCCTCGTCCTAGCCATAATGTAACTATTAAGGCGCACATGAGATTGATTGCTTTGCATCGGAAATTTTGTTGGCTGGCTTGTGTACATTGTATTTGTTTCTTGAGGCAGTACATGACATCTCTTGCACAAATGGCTATTTACTGGCAGGTATGCTGATGATACAGAGCTGTGCTGCCAACGATGCTGTAGACTTTGTTTTGTTTAAATCGGCTTTAGCTTTGGCTCGGTCCGTGGATGATGAGGATTAGATTCACATAGTCTCTCAAGAGCTTTGGAAATTTGTTGAACTGGCTTTTGTACCTAATGACAAATCTGTTTAGAGTAGTAGACAGACAGTGTTGAACGTTTGTTAAATAGGACTTATTATGTCAATACGCTTCTGGATTCTTCAAGGCTGAAATACTGTTTTCGTCCCAAAAATCGATTAATTGTTTCTCGTTGGATTGATTGATACTCACTGCCAGAGAAAAAGGAAAAGGTAATCATGTTTCAAATGTTGGCTTTGTGTTTGTCTAAGTCTAACTATCCAAAATACTCAGTTATGATGCTAACGGGTTTCAAAACTATCAAAGTAAAGTGTTAGTAAATTACGAACTGAAACGTATGAAATATCAATCAAAATCTGGTACCAAAAACAATTCTACGCCATTGGGTTTTTTTATTCAATTATTTTACTGCACAATTCAAGTTTAATTTAGTGCAAGGATTTTAAAATATGGATGACATGTTACGTGGTGGTAATTTTTTCTTTAATATTGAAAGGTTTGTTCGGTCACATAATTCCATGTTTTCAGTCTCAGGTCTACACATATTTTTGATCATCACAAATTTTTATATGAGACGGTCTCATAATAATAAAATTATTATTTTAATTAACTTAGTATGTCTCACGATAACTTATCGTTACATAGTCCGTATTTTGCCTTTTGACAATGAACATATTTTGTGTCGGATACATTTTGATAACAATAATCTCAACAAGTTTTATGAATCGTTTCTCGGTTTTATAATTTAGTTCTTGAATTTACGTGAAAAAATGACGTGTTTTAATGTAAAGTTTGTATCAACTTTAAATTATTCCAATAAGATTGCTCTTATAAGTCAAACTTTGTAATTACAATATTTTTCGTTAATTAAAGTTTTCCATTATGATTGCTCTTATTGGTCAGACTTTTTAATGTAATCACAATATTTTCTTAATCAACTCTAAATTCTTCCATTTTGATTGTTCTGTTTCTCTAATGAGTAAGCTGCAAGTCTCCTTTCGCACGGTCACAAATCGATAACATGTCAAATAATATTATTACTTGCTTAGAAAAAACAAGGCTTGGAAGTAACGGATTTATCTTTTCTATCCAAGTGAGTACAGTATTATTTAATCTGTCACACACTCATGACGAACAATCCCGTCACAAACAAGAATTTGGCTTCCCTCGTTAATTTTAAATTAATCGTACCGGCGGTGAATCGAACGTGTGTTGATCTTAGAAGGAGATCAAACGGGTCATTAACTTGGTGACACGTGTCAAAAATCGATGTACATCTACAACATTCGCCCGCACTCTCTAGTATTTTCCCGTCGTTTCCTTTTTTTTGAATTTACTAATTTCTTCATTTCACTTTTTATTTCATCATTAAACAAATAAAATTCCTTAAGCTTGCATTTTCTAGCCCTTTTATCTTCTCTCCAGAAAATTCACCTCCAAATATTCATTCATTCCAAGGTACCATATCTCCTTTCCTATATTTTATGATTCCACCTTTTTTTTGGCTGCTAATAATTTAGTACAATCATCTTTGCTTGGTGTAATATTTTAAATTTCTCGTGTTTAACATTTACCAATATGAGTAGTTTGTTTAATGTTTACGGCTACAACGCGGTAAAATGAATTTGAGAGTTGTGGTTTAAATTTTATGAGAAAACAATTTTTTTGTAACAATGGGTACTTGACGGATTGATGGTGCATTGGTGCGTATTGTATTTAGCAACAAAATAAATTTCGCAAAATTAATTGTTATTTGATCTAAACCCGCATTTGATCACCTGGCTTTAGGTATTATTATAGTCGATAATCTTTGGTTTTGTTTTTTTTAATGGTAAAATGGAGCGACAAAATGTCAGCCATAATCTTTGTTTTTAGGTCGTGATTATCTTATCAATTCTTTAGTTCTCTTGTGTGTGTAACAAATGTTGTTTTAATGTTAAGATTGAGATATTCATAACTCGGAGTAAGTCATAAGACGTAATACCAATTGCCAAACTACCCGGTATTTGAACTTGTATAAGGTGATTTTTATTAAATAAAGTATAATTAATTGAAGGGAACAATTAAATCAGCAAGCTGGAATAGCTCAGTTGGTTAGAGCGTGTGGCTGTTAACCACAAGGTCGGAGGTTCGAACCCTCCTTCTAGCGTTAATTTTTTCAATAAAAAATATTTCCTCTCCAACTTTTAATTTTAATTTTTCATTTCTTCCTCTTAATTTTTTTATTACTACCCAATATATTTTTATGAATCCACACTTGGTTCAATCCTTCAAGGGTAGTACTGTATGAGTAAGCTACTTAATGTACTGATGTCAAAATTGTTCTAGTAACTTTGTAAAAACTCATTAAGATAAAAAAATATTACTCCTCCGTATCAACATTTACTACACCTATATTTTAATCTCCATGTTCTTTTACGGAGTACTGTACTTTACAATCTGGTTTTGTTTCCTATCCTTCCTTGCAATGAAATTGCATGGTACAATATAAGAGTAGTAGCTTTGGCCAACCAAATAGCTGGAATAGCTCAGTTGGTTAGAGCGTGTGGCTGTTAACCACAAGGTCGGAGGTTCGAACCCTCCTTCTAACGTCAGTTTTTTGCCTTTGGAGCTTTTCTTAGCCGCCTTAACAATATTGATCACATATCTGTAGGTCAGGGAAACGATGCAAAGCAACAGAGATGGAGACCAAAGGAGTCCGTTCGACTTGTTTGGTGATTTTGGAGGTTCCATTCACGGACGAAATCCATTTGATGACCCTTTCTTCACCGCTCCTCCATTTCTTCGAAGTAATCACTCTGTCGCACCAGGATCCCACTCGGCCGCTCCACCGTCTGAGCCGGTCATTCAAGAACTCGACTCTGATGATGAGGACCTCAAAAGCGTTAATGAAGGGGATGAAACCGTTGCACCGTTTGTTCATCATCCCGATGATGAAGAAGCTGATGGTAAATAAAATACTAGTTGAAATGCATTAAACATTTACACCCTTCTATTAGGCGTAGGCCGTAATTTGGCTGGTGGGTGTGTTTCGCAGATGTGCAGACGCAGAAAGATACCAATTATGGGACTGAATTTAGAAAGGCGGGGAGCACGAGCACCCAAACCCAAACTCAGAGTTTCAAAGTGTCAAGCTGCAAAGTCACATATGGTGGGGTAGACGGTGTGTATTACTCGTCGTCTTCAACTAGAAGGATGGGAAGTGACGGAGTAAGTTTTCCTTCACATTTTTTGTACTGTGGATGAGAAATTCAAGTGTTGATTCAATGACACTAAATGAAATGAAATGAAATGATGTGGACTTAGGTGATCATGGAAGAGTCGAAAGAGGCCGACAAGACCAAAGGAGAGGCGATACACAGAGTTTCTAGGGGACTCCAGGACAAGGTACATCTAATACGTGTATCTTGTACACGTTTTATTGATCACATTGGTTGCTCTACCTCGGAATGTTGTAAAACTCAGTGTTTGAAAAGCCGCAAGCGTGAATTTTCTGCTGTTGTTTTACAGGGCCATTCCGTGACTAGGAAGCTAAATCCAGATGGGAAAGTCGACACTTTGCAGACTCTTCATAATCTGAACGAAGGTGAGATACCTATTTACATACTTCAACTAATTGAAAATTTGATCCATGAGTAGTCAGTTCGTAGACTTATGACTTCAATCTTGTTTTGGCTGTTAATCATCTGTTAATCTGTAACATGTAATCTCTGCCCAAATTCATAAAACTTCCCTCTTCTTCTAACACACCCTTATTAAACTTTTGTAAATCTGTGTGTGCGTGTTTTAGTTTTGCGTTCTTATTTTCATCTTTGCTATCTCTCACCTTTGTTAGATGAACTTGGGAATTTTGAGGAGGCTTGGAGAAGCAACAGCGGACACCATTTACCTTCTTGGACAGGTCCGTTTTCACATCAGTCAGTCTGTTGCATTCTATCAACATTGTTATTGTTGCATTGTAGTAACGTTTTACACTTGGAAACTCCTTTTTCAAGTGTCAGCGCATTTCATTGTCGTTTTTGAATTGAGGGGCTCTTCTTAATGTTAATCCAGGACCTCACGGCATGGATCGGACTTCAAATTCACTACTTCTCCCATCTACCAGACAAAGCAGGGAGACGGTACCCAACAGCGAGAGTCGAGCTGATTCCTCCCGTGGTACAACCAAAAAGGTCATTAGGATTCCTGTCGAATAGTTTGGTGTCTTGTTCCGTCCCATGGCTGTTAGATTTTGCAGCTATGGTTATTACTAGGAGATGATATATCATATATGTACTCCAGATGCAAGTATATTACGAGTATTATTGAGTTGCGAATCGAGGTGTCGGTAGTTGTTGAAATATTTGCTTGAGAAAGTGAGGAACTACGAGTGTTACTTAAACTCACTCTCTAAGGCCACAGATACAAGAATGTAGAGAAACATCTTAAATAAAAGAATAATAATAAAACAGAAATTATTGATGACAACAAGGTCGTTGTAGTATAGTGGTAAGTATTCCCGCCTGTCACGCGGGTGACCCGGGTTCGATCCCCGGCAACGGCGTTTTTTCTTCTGTTTTTTTTGTATGTGCTGCTGCTGGTTGTCATTTTACAATATGCTTATGTCGTTTGAAGAACGTATAGATTTAACACATTCTCGGGATATGGTAACACTTGGGTATTGCCTTTGCTTGACTTAACAACATTTTGAATCTTCAAACAACTCAAGATGTTCACGAGCATCATCCACCATAGTTCCAACTTAGTGAGAGTTCAGCAGAGCATTAACGAATAACCTTAAAACTCAAATGTATCTGATAAATTCGCAGCGTTCTCAGCAAGTAAACACAGAATGGATTACTCCGTGTGAGTTGCATAACATTCGATGCAACAACCTCAAACCGGTAGTCCAAAGATGCAAGCACACTCAACAAGGACAGAAGGAAGAGACTGACGAGTTAACCATGGTAGACATTAGAATAGGCTCGATCACAGAATTATTATTCTAAAAAAAATAAAATTGCATATAGAGAGCAACTATATTTAACCTGGCCAAGTGATAAAAGGGAATGAAAACACAGCACTTTGATCGAAATGAAGTATAAAAATAACAGACTTTTTGCTACATAGTCGAAAAGGCATAATAAAAATAGGTCCTCAAGAACCAGTATCCTGATCTACAAAAACAAGAACTCCTTCAAACCGCCACAAACTGGCCAAAACAGCAGTAATCAGTCATTACAATGATCTGCTCCAAGTAAACAGAACACATAAGATCTCATTGTAAAGTAAACCCTCCAGAACAAAAGATATTTCCGACTTAACGCTTCTTTGAGACACCAACAGTCTTTCCTCTACGACCTGTAGTCTTGGTGTGCTGACCACGGACTCTCAGGCCCCAGTAGTGACGAAGACCACGATGGTTCCTGTATGCCAAGGTTGCAATCATGAGCATATTCGGAGGCACAACAAGTAAAACATACTCAGCAAAACTAGAATGAACATTTAGGAATAGTAAGCAAAAACAAACCTGATCTTCTTCAGGCGCTCAAGGTCATCTCTGAGCTTCATGTCAAGCTGGTTAGAAACAACCTGGCTGAAACGACCATCCTTGTAGTCCTTCTGCCTGTTGAGAAACCAGTCGGGAATTTTGAACTGCCTTGGGTTTTGAACAACAGTCATAAGGTTGTCCAGCTCTGCAACTGAGAGCTCACCAGCCCTGAAACATAGTTCCCATCAGAATTTGCACTACAAGTTGATATCATCCATCATTGAAGACCTTCCTACATATTATGACAACTAAAGATGCATACGCAAAACAATGAAGGCATAATTATATACTAGTAATAAAAAAAAGCAGGAAATCAAATGTGCGAAGTGTGGTAGTTTGGGATCCCATGTCCTACAAGCAAGTAGGATCTTACACTTGCATCCACAAAAGAAATAAATAAACCATGAGTGCGATACATCCTTATCTACTCTAATGCACAACATTAGGCCCAAACCCTCGCACAACTCAGGCTATATTACGTTTCTACAGAACAACGTGGCAAAAGATGGAAAATAAGATACATGAACTGTTTCAGAAGAAATCTAAACAATATTTGGAGTGAAATTTAACAACACCACATGTCAAAACCTGACAATCTTTGAGATACATGAATTTTCACTCATAAAATTAGTTAGATACAAATTGTATATGGCAACTAAGCAACAAAGTTGAAGCCATGTAAACAATGCTATGTTAAATTCACAAACACCATACGCCCCAAAACCAAACAAGACCACATTTTTGAGATAGACAGCAACCTTGAGCATAAAACCTCGCAGATTTCGCTAAAACAAACAAATATACAATTAATAACACTATACCTTGCAACAAAAGTCTTCAGTTTCTAATTATAGAAACAAATAACGGAGAGAAAAGATCAAAAGTTTACTCATTTATAAAAGAGCACACAATTAACTAAATTAGATTTAAAAAAAAGATTTGTTCTTTCTTGCAAAATTACTGCTTACTACTGTAATTACTAGTAGTAACTATCCTCAGATGAGAGAAAAACAACTCAAAATGTAAATATAATCACTACGAGACATTCCCACACGAGCATACATCGCGACAAACAAGCTAGGTTTGATACACAAGCAATTCAACCTCCGAATAAATTTTAACAGCAATAATTTCGCGCAACTGCTAAAATTATTTCCCACTACATAACTCATGGAGGCTAAATAAACACAGCGTTTATTTCTCCAATATATTGAAACCGTCTCACATGAGAATTTGTATGGAAAGGGATCTATACTCTCCTTCAAGCTAGCAATCTACCTAACACCCCAGAGGATAAATAAACAAGGCATCTACTTCTCTAAACTTGACCAAAATATATGCTTCAATCAAGCAAAAATTTACATAGAAAAGAACAGCAAATTGGATTATAAAACGAAACCCAGATAGTAAAATGAAGGGAATTGAAAAGGGTAAGTGTTGAAAAATGAAAAGAAAGAAACCTCTTGTTCATGTCAATGTCAGCCTTCTTGCAGCAAATGTTAGCATAACGACGACCCATACCCTTGATTGAGGTCATGGCAAACATGATCTTCTGTTTCCCATCAACATTTGTGTTCAAAATACGCAGAATATGCTGAAACTCTTCGTTCGCCACCAAAGACTGTCAAAACAATTCCAAAATCAATCAATCAATCAATCAATTAACTTAAGACTATCAAATCAAATTAATTGAAATAATAGGGGATTAAAAGAGAGATTAGTACCATGGTTGGAAGATTGTGATTGACGGGGGGTTTTGCTCTGTGGGCAGTGAAGCGGCTGCGCGTTGTATTGAGTTTGGTGATAGTGTAAAGAGGCGAGAGGTGGGGGGAAATGGGGGAATATATATGTGGGTGTTTTAGGTTTCGTGTTTTCATGTGTTAAAACCCTAAAAGATTATGTTTTGGGCCTTACATTATTTGGGTCATTGGAGGAACATCTACAAGGAAGTTTGTGGGTTGAGGTGTTCAAAAAGGAGTCCGGATCGTGTCACTTCAATCTCCGAATCCTAATATTGGTGACGTACTAACGTGCTTTGTTCTCGTCTAGTTCAAATTAGGGGTGTCAGATAGCACACGACCAACTCGAACTTGGCTCGAGAACTTAACGAACGAGGCCGAGAAAGGCGTGGTTCGGCTCAAAAAGCTCGCAAGCAGCTTGATATAACGTGATTAATTAATACTCCTATTTGCTACGAGTATTATTCCAAAAAGTATTAATAATATTTACGTAATTTTTTCACCATATAAAATGTTCTTATTTGTTTGTCTAATACGTTTTGTACTAGTATATGTTTTTGGTTCCCAAGTTATTAAAACACATTGATGAAAAAACGTGTAGACTTTAATAGTTATATATGGGCTCGAGTTAGACTCGAACTCGGCTCAAACTTACATTTTAGCTCGATTGCTCGGCAGCGTGTTTACGAGCTCAATTTTTTCAAGCCCGGACAAGCTCAAGTACGAATTTTGCTTAACAAGCACGAGATGAAGAATGCCAAACTCGTGCTCGAGTCGACTCATTGACACCTTGAGTCCAAACCCATAAAACTGTGTCCGAGGGATTTCGAGCATGTCCGATATGGGTTTCCTTATATCCGTGTTGGTCTCGTGGTTGTTCGATCTCCACGTTTATCGGGGTGATTTCAATCATTAAAATATTATTCATTTGTTTGCATTTGATATTGATCGTAAAAAAAATTGATTGAGCATGGACATGGACTATACGTCCACTTTTGCTTTCACCAAACCATTGTCTGATTGTTCATTTCTGGGGAAAAAAAACTGCCTTAATTGGATGTAAGATTCCCGAATTTAAAGTTATGCAGATTTCAAAACACACACTACTCCCTCTCACTGCTATTTTCCTGTTACTAATATCTGTGTTCATAGCTTCATCTCTCCTCAAACCCTCTGAAAACTCCAACCAAATCCCAGATCACACCATGGAAAAAGAAGCACCATCTTTTACTGAAATTCATGGAGTAAAGATTGAAAAGAAGCCTCCTCAATCCAAACTTGATCAACTTGCTGTCTCCACTTGGCCCATGTAAATTCTACTCCCTCATTTCTTATCCTTTGATTAAAATAATATATAAAAAAACAACAAATGACAGAGACAAACATGCTCATTCTTTACTTTTACTATAACTCATTAATTACGTACTTCATGTTTTTTTTGTTGGGTTTGCTTTGAATTGCTGTGTTAATTCTCTCTTTTATTTCTGTGTTATAATGGTTGTGGAATTTATTTGGTGGTCATATACTCACATTTGTTTGCTGATGAAATTGGGGTGTAACATGGAAAATGAAATAAACCTAAATTGTTCTTATGTTTCAGTGCGAAAGATTGAATCTTTGATTGTTTGGTTGATTAAGCATTGTAATTTTGTTGACGATTCGATGTGAATTGTGGGTAATGCTGGAATGGGGTGCTGAAACTTGAAAGTATATAAAAAGCCTTTGTTTAGATAATTGGATGGAGGGATTTGTGGGAAATGGAGGGATCGATTTTCCTTCCTACGTTCTACAGTACATTGGTATCTTTCGATAGTAAAGATTTGGAAGGAAAACACCAGGGCTCTAGAATGAATGAAAGCTTTTGCTGCAAAGATTTCATTTGATGCCTCCACAATAGAGTTTTGTGCACTTTGACGGTGTCTTGTGTTAGTTATGCCATAGAATCGATGAGGTGAAACCGTATTTAATTTGAGGACGTCTTTGTAAAGTTATGGAATCGCATCATAAAATCATGCCACGGCCTCTGGTTTCACTGTTTCAGAGATTGAGAGTTGAAATTAAGTGTTGATCAACTAGGGTTTTTTATTGAGTACTCGTACTATACTACTACGGAGTACAGTATGTTTTATCAATAAGACTTGTTGATCGGAATAGAACTACTCCGTATGTTTTATCTTGCCTCTTGTTGTTAGCTTACACGAGTATCTTCTCAGAAAAAATACCGCAACAGTTAGAATGGCATGCAATACTGTATTTTTACACAATGTTGAACCCTTACTAGAAAACGCTTATAAATATATTTGGTTGAGCAACGCAACAGGGATGGTGTGCCACAACAACTAATCCTGTTATATTTTCCAAGTATCTTTAGTTTCTAGAAGTTGCATTTCGATTATTGCAGCTGATGAGTTACTCTGTAGACGAGGTAATAATTTGAGTGGGAAATGTGAACAGGTGGAGGGGAGAGCCAGGAAAAATGCCATGGACATTCAAAGGGGAGGAGACGATGTACCTACTGGAAGGTAAAGTGAAGGTTACAGTTGATGGGCATGAAGACGAGTTTTTCGAAGTTGAGGCTGGTGATTTAGCTGTGTTTCCTAAAGGTATGAAGATCACTTGGGATGTGCTTGAAGCTGTGAACAAGCATTACAGCTTTAAAGAGTAATTACTCGTACAATGTAGTAAATCGTCTTTATGACATTGGGAGTATTCAACTGTTAGGATTCAAATTCCGCGACTGTTTCAAGTCAAATCCGATGAAGCCGGGGTAATTAGTTGATCTTGATCTCAAGAGTTTGAGTAACATGGATTTCATCATAAGAAACATGCACATTTTCTAAACTCGAATCCTTTGCCCTTGAACCTCAAACACTTGATCATCAACTCATCTCATCTGTTACTACATTAGCTAGCTGACCAGCTATTCATAAGATTCAGATGAATCGAAAAGGTATTAGTAATTGAGATTTAATAAGCTGTACTTCTACTATGATAAAAATTGAGATTCAGAAATGTTTGTAATAATTCATTGGTTAGAAACTTAGAACGATTCACAACATTCGACTATTATAATTACAATAATAAAGGGTTCACTGATTAGAACGTTTCATATGTGCAATAGTCTCACATAAAGCTCGTCACAAAACCTATGTTCAGTTGCGAGGATTCAATCCATGTTTGCGTTCTAGTGTCAAACCTCACCGAATATTTGATACAACTGGAGCAACTACCAAACAGAGATGTTATAAGTTGTGATTAGTTAATGTGATGAGTGATGACAAATGACAGTAAAGGGTGGAAAACGACGTGAAAGAGGGAAAGTGACTGGAAATGTAGATTGTTTAAGCAATCAATATGAACACCACTTCCAGAAACATGACTCTCATTGTTTGTTTTAATGAATGTTGCCCCATCACAATTCACTACTCACTACTTACAACCCCTCACGTTTAATCTTCCTCTCATTTTCGACCTAAACATGAAATGAAATGTTCACTCAACAGTTATGTCGCGGCCGAGACAAATAACATACAAAATCATGAACCAGCAACGTAAATGATACACAAATTTTCAGTGAAAGAATCTAGAGTCACAATGGTGAGCAGAAAGTATACATGTGATGTGGCTGATGCTGTGTCTGTGTGCATTGGATCCAGGCATCATTCAGCAAAGCATGAGACTGGAGTACCAGTATTAATTACAAAGATTTAGATCCACACTTCCCAAAACATCTCCTGTACAAACCTTAAGTAATCAACAAACTGCCCAATCTCCATATGACTACTACTACTACTCAGCATTCACACTATGTTTTGCCTGCATCATAAATCTACCTAGGACCCTAGACCCAATTTCCTAATTTAACAACTTATGTGGCCGCACTGACAAACGGGTCTTTGTGGTTGGGTCATAACTATTAGGGTTTCGAGGCATTTGTCGATATTTTCTGTACGGGTCTGATTCTCGACAGATAAACCTTGTCAGCACTACACACAGCAGCTTCTATGTATCAGTATCACTCACCAGTCACCAGTCACCACCCGTTTCTTCAGTCAGTTACGGGAGGAGCTAGATAGATCTTATATTTCTACCCCTAAACAATGAAAATAATACTCGTTCGAATCTATGAAGTAGGCATACCTACAGCAATCTAATAGAAATGTTATCACGATGCACCACCAACTCCCTCAGCGCATTGAAAACCCGGATAAAATTTCACAGAGAGGCTTTCTATGCTAAGAATAAACATACTCAAGTTAGAGACAAAGAATTAAGAAAGACCATACCTCTGAAGTCTACTAATAGATGCAACACAGACTGAAGTTCTAGCAGATTTATCCAACAAAACCGACAGAAAGAACAAATCATAAACAAATTGTGTCCTACTTTTATTCAAATTGCAAGGAAATAATACAAGTCCACAAATTCGGCTTAGTTCTATTAAACTTGAATTCTACATCACTGAAACTACACCAAATTACATTCTCAGGGGGGAAAAAAGAGAGTAAAAATAGCAGAAGAAAAAAAAATGGATAGTTGTTGTACAGCTTTATAGTGGCCAAATGAAGAAGATCTGTAATCCCAAAACTTCCAATCAAGGAGGAAGCACAAGTAGTCGCCTCGTTAGAAGGGAATCATGAAGATAATACAGAAAATAAGAGACGGATTTGGGGGAGGGCGGGCGCAGAGCAAGAAGATTAAAAACTCGTAAAAACAAAAAAAAAAACAAATCATACGAATCAATGAACAAGAATTTGAACAAAATCCTACCGTGGTGTTGAAAAAAATTACAGTACATATCATCATCGTCGTCGTCCATGACTGAATCGACTCAATCATCATCATCATTTCATCATCATTCAGCGGCTTTCTTCCCGTCTTTATAGTAATTGAGGTACCATCTGACAAACTTCTTGAGGCCACTCTGCAGATCAGTGGTCGGCTTATACCCGAACTCCCTCTGAGCATAACTGATATTAGCATGAGTATACTGCACATCCCCATTCCTAGGCAACTTCATCACCATCCTCTTAGCCTTAACCTTCAACAACTTCTCCAAAATCGAGACAAGATCCGACACAGGAACAGGGGAGGTATTCCCCAAGTTGAAGACCCTCAATTGAGCAGCCCCCGTCTTCTTCCCCCCACTCCCTGTACTCTTCTCAGCCGTGTCCAACGCACCCAAACACCCTTTCACAATATCGTCAATGTAAGTAAAATCCCTGGCCACAGTCCCATGATTGGCCCCCTCAAAAATCGGAATACTCTTCCCCTTCAATATATCCCTAGTAAAGAAAAAGTAAGCCATGTCGGGACGACCCCATGGACCGTAAACAGTGAAGAACCTCAGTCCAGTCAAACTCAAGCCATAGATGTGATTGTAAGTATGAGCGATTTCTTCACCGGCTTTCTTGGTGGCAGCGTATAAAGAAGCGGGTTGATCGGTTCGATCTTTTTCGCTAAAGGGTACCTTAGAATTCAATCCATAAACACTACTAGAAGAAGCCCAAACAATTGCAGGTTGCGGATTCGCAGATTTACAGACTTCTAACAAATTAACAAACCCTGCGATATTACTATGAACATAAGATCCAGGATTCTGCATTGCGTACCTGACCCCAGCCTGCGCTGCTAAATGCATCACATGAGAAAACGCAACCACTTCGAACAATTTCTTCAACAATGCGACGTCGTTTATGTCGCCTTCCACGATGAAAATCCCGCTTTTCTCCAACAATGCTTGCCTCGCCTTCTTCAAACTCGGGTCGTAGTAATCGTTGAAGTTGTCTAACCCCAGTACGCCATCGCCGCGCCGCTTCAACGCCGCCGACACGTGGGTCCCGACGAAACCCGCCGCGCCGGTCACCAGGACGGACATCCCGTTAGTCGCTTTCACCCGGGCCGAGTTTCGGACCCGTTTCTCCCAGTCGGGTCCGCCCCAAGTGAAGGTCCGGAGAGAGCGGCGAGACGGGTCGGGTTGAGAGAAAAAGGAAGTGGTGGAGGAAGAAGAAGAAGACGAAGACGAAGATGATGAAGAAGTTGATCTGTAGAAGAACATGAGGATTAAACCAAGAAAGATGAAGGACCAGAAAGTGAGCTTGACAATGGGGGTGTTGTGCCACCGTAGACGGTGGTGAATGTAGGCAGATTTCTCCATCTTGAACTTCCCCGGTGTTGACGGTGCGTTATCACTGTGATTATGAGGCATCTTTTTTTTTGAAATTTGATTCAAGAAAATCCAAAATCAAAATCAAAATCAAATCAAATCAGATTGAAGTCCTTGGAATGTGGATTTTAATTGGTTTATCTTATCTTATTATTTATCTATAATATGAACTAAAAACGAAAAATCAAGGTGGTAAAAGTTGCTAAAATTTGGATTGATTGAAGAAAGATTTCTGGGTTTTGCTTGAAATTGAGTTTTGGAATCTGGGTATTGCTCAAAATCTGATTTTTTTTTATTTTTTTGGGAGATTTAGAATAGTTTGTGGTGGGGGAAAAGAGAAGACTTTTTTTTTTCTTTTTTTTTTTGGTTTTTTAAAAAAAAAAAAAAAAAAAAAAAGGTGTTTTAATGTTTGATGCTTGATGATTCTCCCTCTTGATTTTTTCCCTCTATAGGTGAGGAAGAGATGATGATGGAGGTGAAGAAGGTGAAAAAAAGGGGTAATTTCTTGGAAGGGGGGGAGAGTAATTAATTATTGGTATGGAGAAATGAGAGGCGTAGATTTGAGGAAATTATATTTTTTTATTTTATTTTAGTAAATAAAATAGAGTAATTTGGTTGGATTAAAATTAGAGATTTAGGGTGGGGGGAGGAGCTATTAATGTGGAGATCCTCAGGATATTTGGAGTCAAAGGACAGTAAAAAATGTTGAGATTGTTTTGGGCCGGTGGTAACTTTATTTTGACTGTTTACTTTATTATTATTATTTATTATTGTTTCCTTTTATTGTTTTAAGTTATTTGGTATAAATGATTTGTGTGATATCATATGCTAAATTTAGTGATTAAGAACGAGTGTTTCAATGAATCTGATATGGAGCACTAATTTATCGTTCTTTATGTAATAGTATAATGTTTAGGTTGTCGGTTATATTCTTATTTTTGTTATATATTTTCAAGAAATAAGGAATTGAAGATAAAATCGTTTCCTAAAAGGGAGAGAGGGGTTCGACGGAGGAATAATCTACTAGTACTCCGTATTCAGTAAGTGAGAAAGTATGTTTTTCTTAAACATCATACTCCCTTTGTTCCAATGAATTGTTTGCCTATCACATATTGGGGCGTCTCAATGAATTGTTTGTCTTTCTATTTTAAGAATATTTTTTATGTGTAATTTGACTATTTGCTCCACATGTCACCTTCTAATTGGATAAAGTAAAGACAAACAATTCATTGGAACGGAGGGAGTATTAATAATTTAAACAGTAACCTTTTTGTGTTTTTTAAATAGATGGATGAAAAAAAATGCCAAACTAAATATGCACCAAATATTTTTTGTGTAGTGACCATATTCTTTTCAATATGTTTATTAGTGACTAATAAATAAAACAAACATTAAATTTATAAAAAAAAATCATTTTAAAATCATTGTTATATTTAAAAAGGTACTCCGTACTACTTACGAATTTCATTAGTTTTAGCGAGTAGGTCTAGTGAGTGATCGTTTTTTGCTAAATGAACACATAAGTGAATCAGTGAGACTAACGAGGTCTCTGAATAACGTTAAAGAAAGACGGTCTCTACTTAGTTCTTGTGGATCGACATATGTATTTATTTAGAGAATGTGCTAGGAATTTATCATAAGTGAAATGGAAAGTGAACCGGTGAAAGATAGAAACAGAAGTTGGCACATGGGCGGGTTGGCACAGTCCAGCACGTCCCACAACTCATTAAGGCACGAGTCCACTTTGGCACGACTTAGCATGACATGACACGCTATGGGCCGTGGGTCGTGCCTGGGCCGCCCTTATTAACACCATCACGACATGACACAAGAGTACAAGACCCACTTCCTCGTGTCTGGACTGTGCCATTTTTTCCTCCAGGCACGATGGATCGACACGAGTACGACATGACATGACCCATTTCGTATACTAGTCTAGGAGAGACTTATAGATAGAGATGGAAAAGGATCTTGTCGATCCATTGTGTTGTGGGCTTTATTGCACGAGGAAGTGGGCTTCATGTTGTGTCATGAGTGAAGTGCCGGTGAATGGAAATGGAGGTCCAAATACAAGTCGTGTCGTATACTCGTATCATGCTTGGGCGTACGTGCTGAACCAATTCATCAAAGTTAGACTTATTTCTTTACATTTTTGGTGTGTGCCAAAAGCGTGTATCCAGGTGGAATGTGTTGTGCCTAGACACGATCTTATTTCTCAAAACTTCGACTCAACAATGGTCCGTCAGTCCACGACGAATGACATATCGTATGTACCAAAATTGACTCATGCTCTATTGGAGTGCGTTGAATCGTGTCAGATTATAAGCCCACCGATTCGCATGCTCGATCACTTCTATCTTTACTTATAGGGAGACAAAATACATGTGAACGTGAGAAATAGGCTTAAATTTGAGTGATGTTAGCCGAATGTATGAGGTACTAAAAACAAGCTTGCTTAATGACGCAAACTCACCCTTTTCATCAACTTTATATGTTTGTATGTATCCAACCACGTAGTACGGATTTAAGTCCGACATGCATGGCTACAAGTTTGTAAAATACTACTCCCTCCGTATATTTTTATATGACGTTTGACTTTTTCGAGATAAGGCTTTGACTTTAATTTTTATGTAAATATATTATTCCAAAAATTTTAAAAATTGCACCATAAAATCCCTTACGGAAAGAGCTTTCAAATGAATATACGTTTCATATTATTTTTCCTTATGTTGTGAGAGATATTGAAGAGAGAAGGGGTTGTCTCGAAAAGTGAGAATGACTTATATTAAAAAACAGAGGGAGTACTGTATACGGAGTACCTCCAAACTTATGATATACATAGCCCGTCCTCATCCCTTATTTATTGGTAAGCATAAAAAAAATGTTATACGAATATTAAATACAGTCTTTACGGTTGTATTTAAGTATTTAATATCTTTCTAACTTGATTCTCCGTATAAAGTTTGAAATTAAAGAATAAATTACACATTTATTGATGTAATTAATACAAATATTAAGAATATGTTTTCTCTTTTCTATTCTACTCCGTATTAGATTAGATAGCTCTATGAGTTGTATTTATCATTTTCTTAAACAAAAAGTCATTTTAAAACTTTTCATTCATTTTTAAACATAAATGTTTACGAAGTACTCCCTCCCCTTCACTAAGATCTTCCACATTTTCTTTTTAGGAAACTTCACTAAGATGTTCCACTTTTTTTTTTAGTAAATATTTTGTGGTTCTTATTGCTTGTGACCCCATTTCCTTTTCTATATCTTCATTTTCCTCCACATATATCCATTTTCTTAATTTCTTCCCACAATCAAATGTGGAACATCATAGAGAAGCGGAGGGAGTATATGTCAGCCGTCATAATTTTTTGAAGATTAAAATATTATTATTACCAATTATTTACTCTATATCTTATAATTAAAAAGGATTTAAAGGCGGCAAACCATGCCATTTTGCATAGGTTAATACTAGTAATTACATAACTTTTTAAAATATTACAGTACTGTAGTTCGTATTTGATTTCGCGTAAAATTGTTGTATACAGTAATATACAACCGTCATATCCGATAATTTATAAAGTATATTTATTTCTAGAATTTTGGATTAAATTAAATAATGTGATATCAAGTTTTATGATTATATTGAATATTGATCCAACAATTTGGAGATGAACTACGTGCTACTTCACCTTCAATAACTTGGATTTGAATTAAAAAAAAGTGAAGTTACCTTAATTTAACTTTGTGTCAATGGAAGACCGGAAGTCGTGAGTCAATAATTTAATTAGTGAACTTGTAATCAATATGTCCCACATTCTCCGCACTATACTCCTCATCAATCATCATCAACTTCACCTAATTATGCATCATAATATAGATAATAGTCGAATTCATTTAGTATTTACTTTTAATTAAAATATTTCTCGTAAAAAAATTTAAAAGTAAATGAACGAACGATTGTGAAAAATGTGCATACAGCTAATATACAACCAATCCAAGTACATACAGAGCACATCTGTGTTCTGTTCTCTGCATAGTATGAGTAATATAGTACTCGTACGTTCTTCCATATATCAATAGTTTCTCAATTAGTCACATGTACTAATCTACCCAATTAAGAAAGCCTATCCGTCTTCTCATTTCAAATATTTTCGATTTCCCCTTCACCATCTTTTCTAAATAAATGATTAAAATACAATAACATTAAGTTTCAAATTCATCGACTTTTTTTTTTAAAGTGTGTAATTTAATTAGCTATGTTGTTGCTGAGAGTAGATTTTTTGTAAGACTGTCTCACGTTCAAATAACATTCATTAACAACAACCTTAATAATTTATCATAGGAAAAAAGTCAATTAACCAAAAAAAAATTAATGTGATTACGCTTGTTTTTCAAACATAATACTGTACTTAATTGATTGAAAGACAAACGTGGACACTAAACTTTGTAATAAGAGACCGGATCGGAGTATCAAATTGTGTGGCTTGAGTGCTACGTACGTGTGAATTTTGAGAAATTTTAAGATGAGTTTTAGAAGTTCGAGTTATCGTGAAATCGTCTCATTAATGAATTAATCCTATTATAAGAGAGTTATTTGGAAATTTCAATATAATATCGTGTGTTTTACAATTTAAAGTCTAGATACACATAATAATTACGAGTACTACATAACTTGTCCATAAACAATGATCATCTTCTACAATAATACAGGTATGCACACAATACGCAATCACGAGAGGATCTGGTAATAGCATTACTGAGAGATCTCTCAAATGATTATTGACATAATTATTAAAGAATACTCAGTATTTTTTTGCAATATGTACTGTGATGATCGATCTCTCGGAAGACATATATATTCAATATAGAATGAGTACATTTTTAAGGATTGAATTTAAACTTGATATTTCCCAAAAAGGAATATTAGAATATTACAATTTCAAGAGTTCTAAGTATCACGTTATACTATACTAGTCTGTTAGAACAAGCAAAAATGATGAAAGAATTCTCAACACAAGAATATCCAATGCAAATTTGAAGAACAATACTTTTTTTTTGAGCGAAAAGATCATTTCATTAATAAAAAGTCATACGACATCTACAAAATATATCAAAATTGAACGAATCCAATACTATAAATTTTGAGTAAAATAAATTCTCGTTAAAACAAAGATCTCTCACTATGATTTTGAACTCCGCTTCTGCACATCCTCTTTCAATATATCGCTGTTTAATGATACAACTTTTCACAAGAGGGTCTTCGGATCTTCCAATGTTTTGAAGATAATCGATTCCATCAAATTTGATAGATTGTAGCCGACAATCTGACATAATTTGAGACACCATATAAAGAACGATTGTGGCACTGATCTTCCGCGTCCTCTCTGCTACCATAGACGATTGAACATCTCTCCTAAAAGAGAGAGCGAAACCCATCAATTGATGGGGGCGAAACTCTCCAAAAGGAGAGGACAATTATTAAAACTATAATACTAATACTAAAATTATATTATTAATTAGGGGGGGGGCTTACCACCAATTAATGGTGGAAGCCCCAATTTTTTTTATTTTTTGGAGGCTAGGGTTTTTAGGGAGGAGGAAGAAGGTTAGGCGTTGAGAAGTATTACCGATCCAACAAACCAGAATTATGTATTGAAGAACAATACTTAGGGGGCGTCTGGTTCATCAAAGGGAAAGATAATGAAATCAACAAAGGGAAACAGAGGGAAATGAATGGGATTACCCCAAATTTAGGTTGTTGTTTGGTTTCAATGAGAGAGATCAGAATAAATTTCACCCAACTTTCACTCAAACTCGACATTAGCGGTGTGCCATCATATTATTTATACTTATGTAAAATAAAAAAATTATAAAATAAATAAATTAATATCTAAATTGTAAAAATAATAAAAATTAATTTTTGTAGTATCTTTTGATAATAAAATACCTATAATATAAGGAGTATTATTTTTACACTTTTTTAATTGTAAATATGGTAAATATACGGAGTAATAATTACTGCAATACGATAAATTTAAAAAAATACATTTTCTTTTTAATTGATAAATTAAGGTATCAAAAATTATTTTGACCCAACTTCGACTCATATTTATTTGACTTGACCCGAAAGTGTGGTGGTGTTCGTAATGGTGGTAGGTGGGTCTTGGTGGTGGTGGTGGTCGTAGTGGTGCGGTGGTGGGTGGACTTTGGTGGTGGTGGTGGTGTGGTGGTGGCGGTTGTTGGTGATGGTGACGTGATGACTAGGTTGGTGAGTGGGGGAAAGGGAATGCAATTACCTTGGGGGTGGGGTAAGAAGGTAGAGGAGTTTGGGGGAAAAGAAGGGGGAAAGGGAATGATTGATTTGGCTAAACAAACACAAACAAAGGGAATCGTGAACTTTGATTCCCTTTCCCTTTCCTGAATACCTCATACCAAACGGCCCTTAATACTTATGTAGTCCGTATTATTTAACACGTACGAGAATGCTATCCCATCGCATTCAATGATCAAAGATAAAGATACTTAGTAAATCATTATTAGGATTTAGGATATTTTTCAATACTACATATTTTGCGTTATCTTTATATTTTATTGTTATTACATTTTCCCCTGCTTCAATCAATTCTATACAGTTGTTATTTTGCACTATTCATAGATGAGAAAATTATCGATATAATTTTTAATATATACGATAAAATATAGACATGTGAAATTTTGTTTAAATTGTCTAATAGGGTGCATTATGAATATCAAATTTTTAAAATTTCTAGAAATATATAATTAAAGATGTAGACAAAAGAAAATATGCATTGGGATACATGATAAAGCAAATGTATGCAATTGATTTGAACAGAGAGAGTAGTTGAAAAAATGTTCATACTAATTAGGGGTGCGCATTATTGATCGAATTTAACAATTTTCAAGTGAACTTAATTGAAATGAACGATCAGTAAATGATTAGTCAAATTATTTTGAGTAAATTTTGATTAAAGGTATATTTTACGTAGAAAATGTTTAATTCACAACACAGCGCAACACTGTAGGTATCATACCCTTTCTAAAGTCCCTTAGTAAATATTAGAGCATCCTCATCCAAGAATGACTTTTTCATTCTTGGATGGGACCCACTGCATCCACCTCATTACTTTTATCCTACTTTTTTCATCGTAAAAGAACTGCTTCATTCAAGAATGAAGTTTCTATTCTCCCGTGGGTCCAACACATTTCATTACTTCATTCATTCAATTACACATCTCTTTAATTTATTTTAATATTAATATTTTTATTATGAGGACCCACGATTTTCATTCTCCTCTCCATTCTTTTGAAAGAATAAATATCTTTTATTCTTCGTGAAAATGATTTCAACCATTTTTCTCCATTCTCCTCAAAAAATGGAGAATAGATGATGGATGAGGATGATCTTAGTGAATTTATTACAAGTACGTAAAATGGCGCATTGGTGAAGGCATGATGCATGCGTTAATCCTTGAAAACTCTGGATGTTTCTTCAATCATGTCATGTATAGCTTTGTTAATTGGATCTTAACTCCTTAATTAATCTTCTCTTGATACGCAATCCTTCTATTTTCACTAATTCTCTAGTAATGAGACGCTAAAAATGTATTGTGAAATCTTTTACATAATGACATTTAGTTTTTAATTTTTAATCTATACAAGTATAGATTTTATACTTATACCAAACTTACATGAGACTATCTGACAGGAGATTTATGATTCTATTTTAGTACAGAGTAGTAACATTCAGACATGATTACTTCATTATTCTCTATATTATACTACGTCCGTTCTACTAAAATTGTCCCATTTTATTAAAATACTTGAAATAATACAGTCTTTTAAGAACGGAGGAATCGAGTATCATTAATAAAAGGTTGTATAGGGAAGATGTGGAAAATTCAAAGGCCTTAGAAAACGAAGTTGCAACCTCCATGCATCATGCATGTTACTGATGTTAACAACGATCTAAAGTTTAAATCAATTTCTTATCAATCTTTAATTAAAAAGTTTCTTTCTTTATATGTCACACATCACATTTGTCCCCTCTTAACCCCTACTACATTTCATCTTCCGCATATCAGCTAGATCGTCGATGTTTTATACGTGATTTTACTCTTTTATTCTTCTTTAATTATGATTAATAATATTAATTACTTTACTTAATTAATCTAATTAATATTTTCCGACTACTTTAATTACAATTTTGATAATTTTTGACGGTTTTTGAGACACGTGTCTCAATAAAGCTCGGGAATCTTTATATTTTGTAAATGATTTTATTTAGGTCGATTAGTTTCATAATAATTGTGATTAGGTTGATAGTTTAATCTCCTCGTAGTTAGTATGTGGTTAAGTAATCAATGACCTATGGGGCCCTTTAGGCATTTGGTTTTGGGCGCCTGTGAGACCCACTGGGTCTCGGAAATAGACACCCAACAGCTAATTACCAAGGCTCGAACCCACAACTTCTCGAACACAAATGAACATCTTTACCACTAAACCAATTGAACATTGTTGGTAAAACTTACTAAAATATTATTTATATTTGATTCTAAAACCCCATAAAATCACCAATTAGTACAATTTTAATATTATTAATAATATTAGTGTTGTTGTGGGCGGGGAGGATATATAATATGAGTATAACATAATCCGTAACATAATAAAATGACGGTTTTAAAAAAAACGTCTCATTATCGAGTTTCATTAACACGATTAAATTTTTTAATTTCATTAACAAAGTTACTGAATGCAATTAGGGAAGGACATTGTTGTCTTTTCACATTAAAAAGCGCCGACAACCTAATTTCTAGAAAAGTCGGGTTTCTCTAAAGAAAAGACGGTTTTTTTAAGTGAGAGAAAATAAAATTAAATATGGTGAGTGGAGTTTATGAGTGGATATATAATAAGGACAAGATAATAACGTAATAACGGAACGGTTTGAAAAACTGAAAACCGCTTCATTAACGAGTTTCATTAACATAATTTCATTTCTAAAATTATACTATTAAATTAGTTAACTAATGTAATTAAGAGAAGGGCAAGATCGTCTTTTACATTAAAAAGCGCCGACGACCTGACTGAAATGCCGTCGATCAAAAACAGCACTCTTAACTTACTTATATATAAATCTCACCATTTATTAACTACGGGTTTATATTCTCACATTACAATAATATTGAAGAGATTTAAATATGAGATCTATTATCATAATACTACATTATTACGTAGTACTCCGTATAATACATCCGTCTTAATAATTAAACTAAGACATTTTCGATAACATGTACTCGATCGTATTTATTTGGAAAAGGAACTAGGAATGGTGCCTAATGCAGACACGATTTGAATTCAAATTACAACTCATAACTTTATCAACTCATTAAACTAGTTGTCATCTAATAATACTTTACACCGAATTTTACCCAAAGTGCGCCAAAGAATACTTTACCTAATTGAATACTCCGTACTAGCGTAAAAAATGAAGAGAGATAGAAAATGAGCATATATTGAGTATGTAGTACATGTAACATTGCAACCACCGTTGAAAATCCGTGAGGAAACATGTTCATCTTCATGTTATATATAGAGCATATAGTACATGTAACATGTCTACCCAGACAATCAATAATGCAGCAATTCAGCAAACATTTAGGCTATATTTTCTATCAAAAAATTCTTCTATGATACGGTCCCAAAATATTTTAATATGAGATCAACCCATATATAATTATTAGACATTTAGAAGTATTTCTTTATTGAATGAATAAATGTAAGTATGTTTGTTCCATAATCATAATATTTATCGTAAGAATGTCTATCTTTCATGGGATTAAGTGAATATCTCACTCTACCGAGTGGGGTGGAGTGGGGTGGAGTAGTAGTACTAGGAGTATAAAATCACCGCCCATTTCCAGTTTGTGCTGGTAAATGTCTCTCATGTGATGATTTGCACCAAAAAAAGAAGGAAAACAACGAAAGAAAACAACGAAAGAAAACAAAAGTTGCAAGTAAACACGTGTGTTATTTTCTCCATTGCGGTTTTCTTTCTATTCTTTATTCTTTATAGCCTGTCCATCACGTTATATTCGCTCCTATTATTGCTCTCCCCACTTATATTCTAAGCCTTTTGGTGTTTCATGCTACCTCTTTAACTTCTACCCACCTTCCAAACATCACGAACCTCCTCATTTCTTTTATTTAAAATTGTACCAAGGACGATTATAATATTGATGGCACTCGAATTATCTCATATCATGAGTATCATTTTTGGTGACTTTATTAAGCTAGTTGACATTTGTAAGCCCATCTTATGTAACTTAATTCACCGTCATTTGGATTAAAACTTGACGGTCTTCAAGAGGTGTGAATTCTACCTCGAATTTTGAGTATATATATCGTAAATCGTAGTAAAACACAAGGAATACGACTCATCTTACTGAACTTGAACATCAGCAGACAGAGAGAATGTCATATCAATTCAATGCAAATGGCGACGTGGCTGAACTTGAATTGAATGATGATGATTTTAACTGAAGGTAATCGATTTGAGTTGAAAATAAGCTGGAAAGAACGTGACCGTGATTATCTTCCCGAGTTGGGTGCAAATTGTGATCATTCGTTTGGTCTTCTTCATCTCTGGCTAGCCGAACCCCCGTGAGTTCAACCCAACCCGTAGTTTGAACCATTGTTTAAAAGTGAAAGTGTTATGTAGAGGAAGGAAAACAACTTTCGTAAAACAAATCCTAGGATAGTTACCAACTTACCTTGGACCACTTTCTCTATCAAGTTTAAAAAGGTTCGATTCCAAGATTTACCCTCAAACTAGGAGTATAAGAATGAGTAAAAGAAGAAGAGATGAGCGACAGGGACACCCATCATTTAAAGTGAAGATTTGGCATTCATCTTAGATCTTACATCCCTTTTCTAAAAAAATGACCCACCCTAATCGAATGCATCGACTATCGAGTGTTCCAGTATGGAACTAGATCAGTTGGTCGAGAAGGTACTGCTGTTTCAAAATGCAATCATAATCATAATAACCTTCTAAACCTCAGACAGACAACTCATGGCGTTTGGGTTTGACGAGCCATCTAGATTCGTACTACATCAAAAATATTGAAGCTTTTGCGAAAATATCAAGTTTGATTCAAAATCGACTGTTTTTTAGGAATTAGTATGCGAGTATTGTGTAAAATTGGGCATGTCTGTCCAGTTTGTATGTATGCACAAATTCTTGCTTATGACAGACATACACGGCTAGAAATTACTCCGTATGAATCTTTTGATGTGTAACAAACAATATTTGTATTAAGTGAACAACAAACTTCGAATGTTTACAACAAAACTCTCTTACAAATAACAAACAACCCACAACCCAAGACTCATTTAGCCTCCAACTTTATTTCCAAAATTCTCAGCAGATTTCCAGAAATAAAGACTCACCAGTCTCTTATTATGATAAGGGTAATGAAGAAAAAAAACTACTAGTAATTCCCAAGAATGATGTAATTCTGACTACCTCAATCAAAAACCATTATTAAGACGACGATTATGTTTAGCACATTGATTTCGCTGCTTGGACGACAGCCTCCTTCGTGATCCCAAACTCCTTGTATATTTTTCCGGCCGGGGCACTGGCACCAAATCGGTCAATGCCAATCGCCTTACCTTTATCGCCCACGTATTTCAACCATCCAAATGTTGAACCGGCTTCAATGCTAACTCGAGCTGTCACATTGGCTGGGAAAACACTCTTTTTATATGAGTCAGGTTGAGCTTCAAAGAGCTCCCACGAAACCAAAGAGACAACTCTAACTTTCTTCCCTGCCTGTCGAAGCTCATCACCGGCTTGGGCGGCAATCTCTAATTCTGAGCCGGTTCCAATCAGAATGACATCAGGTTTGTTCCCGGTTGAATTGTCAGAAATTATGTATCCGCCCTTTGCAACCCCCTCGATGGAGGTTCCAGGAAGTTGTGGAAGCTTTTGGCGAGATAGAGCGAGGACTGAAGGTGTCTTAGGATGCTCAACTGCCACCTTGTAAGCGCCAGCTGTCTCTGTACCGTCAGCAGGACGGAGCATGAACACGTTTGGCATAGCCCTTAGGCTTGCCAAATGCTCGATGGGCTGATGGGTCGGACCGTCTTCTCCAAGTCCGATGGAGTCGTGGGTCATGACAAAGATCACTCCGGCCTGTGACAAGGCTGCCATCCTTATGGAAGCCCTCATGTAGTCTGTGAAGACAAAGAAGGTAGCGCAGTAAGGGATGAAGCCGGGGCTGTGCATGGCGATCCCATTGCAGATGGACCCCATTCCATGCTCACGAACACCAAATCGCAAGTTCCTCTCCTCGGGTGTATCTTTTTGGAAATTTCCAAACATTTTTAGCAATGTCATGTTGGAGGAAGCAAGGTCAGCACTTCCACCGAGAAAACCTGGAAGAACTTGTGCAAGTGCATTCAGGCATTGTTGAGACAAATTTCTGGTGGCGTCGGCTGCACTCTCAGGGGTATATGTCTGCAAATGATGGTGAGTTGGTCATTACAGCATTAAAAGCTCAAAAAAAATTGGCTCCATTTAACGTTTACCATAATATAGACTGTGTTACTCAAACATGGGCATGAGTGCATGACTGTCGAAAACAGGTATATACCCAAGTGTCAGATTTGGCACGAAACACAGATTTGACATGGATAGCCTCCCATACTTGTACAGTTGACAAGTCAGACATGAGACATGTGTGCGACCTCAAAAGTAAAGAGTCGAAGTAGCTATAGGAAATAAAACTCCTCAAGAAATATATGGAGTTAAACATGCAAGAGAAACTAGTGGGGAGCTTTGCTTTGAGGAGGTTGAAATTTGTTTGATTTTCATAGAATTGTATATCGATTGTAGATTCCAAATGGTTTATTATTAAATAAATTGATCTTTTACTAAAAAAAAGGGTTTCACTCACCGGAAGTGCCTTCTCCCAGCCAGATGGTAATTTACCGGTGATGATAGACTTTAGCTCTGAAGCATCATCGCTGTACTTCTTTTCATACGCAGCAAACTTTTTGTTCCATTCAGCTTCAAGAGCTGCTCCTTCAGGAATGTGGCGGCTCCAATGCCTGATGGAAAATTCGATAAATTATGTGCTGAGTTTTCACTTTTCAATATAAGGCCAACATAACAGACAAATGAAAGACATTGACGCATAATGACTTACTTCTTCACGTCTGCAGGCACGTGGAACGGCTCATGTTCCCACCCAAGGTTACCCCTTGTTGCTTCCACTTCCTTAGCTCCCAAGGCACTACCGTGTACGCTGTATGAGTTAGCCTTGTTTGGAGAACCAAAACCAATTGTTGTTGTCACCTGTCATTACAAAGTCAGCATTACATATGAAAAACAGTACAACACAAATTCTCTAATGACACATCCACTAAAGATCCATTGACCAAAGGTATATTTGATACAATAACACGGAGTATCTAAGAAAACGTATGATCAATCACAAACGTAACGATAGTTACCTTGATCAATGTTGGTCTGTCAGTGACAGATTTAGCTTCTTTAATTGCAGCACGAATCTCATCATAGCCATTATTGCCATTCTTCACCCAAATTACATGCCATCCAAGAGCTTCGAAACGCTTGTCAACATTCTCAGTAAATGAAATCTCTGTGTTTCCATCAATAGAAATATGATTGTCATCATAAAATGCAATAAGCTTGCCAAGGCCCCAGTGCCCTGCAAGAGAGCACGCTTCCTGAGAAACACCTTCCATTTGACAACCGTCTCCCAGTATACAGTACCTAAAGACAGAAAGAGACACAATAAGGAAACAAATACCGAAACAGCCCAAATGTATAGTCAAGTGTGGTTTAGTCGGAGAAATGGGTTTCCAACATGGGTTTGCAATATAGTATGAAGAATTTGAGCAATATATAAGTATATACTACGGAGTATGTGATAAAAGAACATACGTGTAGTGATCAATAATCTCCGCATCAGGCTTGTTAAACCGAGCAGCCAAGTGCCTCTCAGCAAGAGCCAAGCCAACAGCATTGGCAATACCCTGACCAAGTGGACCTGCAAAAACAAAGAGCGCAATTAGACACACAATACACTGACACCCATTATGTAAAAGAACGGGGAAAACATTCAAAGTTCTAGCCCCAAACCAGTAGTGACTTCAACTCCAGGAGTCTCGAAATTCTCAGGATGACCAGGGGTCCTGCTTTCCCACTGACGGAAATTCTTCAAGTCTTCTTCCTAACATATGATATCCCGAACAGGATTAAGTGAACCTTTCATAAATCAGCAATCAAAGTAACTACTGATACAAATATAAGTACTTCTGTTGAGCATGGGCTTAGAATCATGATATTTAATATCGGCAGTAACATCACATCCCAATTCCCAACCGAGTTATCAACATTTAAAGGTTATCAAGACTACACTAAAAAGTTATCGCAACCACACTTTACAGAGTTATCAACATGTAAAGGTTATTTACATTTAGAGTCGTGGTATTTATAGAGAACAACTACTTCCGAATCAAATTCTAATCGAGATGCAGTAACATGATTAGTATGTGTTGCCATCATCCAAAGGCGGAATGCTTATTCTAGGTCCAAGGCTTATCGGACTAGCTAAGACAGTTTCCTTCTTCTAGGGTCCTAGTAGGCTACTCTTTTACTCCTCACACTAATTCAACCCGAGACTGCAACATTCTAGGTTCGAGCTAGAATTCACTTGATAGACAAATAATTCACGTCTAACAACATGCAAATTCAGGTAAAACTCTAAAAGTCAACCTTTCAAAAAAGATTAGTCCAATAAACACTAGGAAGTCACAAGCTTTTGACGTCCAGTAAGTCTCAGTAGGAAAAGACAACCCATGTACTATCCACCAAGCATCATGCTTTTTGTTACCCATCACAAGTTTATAATGGATATGACCGTCACAAACCAGAATTTGTGATTGACATATCACAATCACTTCCCTTTTTAACATTATTCAAAGCGGGTGTGAATCGTTCCATCATAGGTGGGAATTTGTGTGAATAAACATCGATCTCAAGACACAACATAAACTATGGTACAACAACATCACAAAGATACCAAACAAATTACAAATGTCAATTTACTTACTACAGTACCAAACAAAAAAGTCCACATCTGCATATACGTCAACTTCATAACTAACTCAGAAACTAACGCCAACCCAGATCAAACCCTCAAAACCCCATTTTCTTTAATCTTTTCAACTCATCAAAACAACCTAAAATCATCAAACTTTTCATCAAACATCAAACTTTATCACAACAGAAATCGAACAAATAACTCAAAAAACACAAATCAATTCAACAAATTAACAGATACCCAGATCAAAACTCCAAAAACCCATCTCATAAACATCGAAATCAGAAATATACCGTAACACTATCGTATCCAGCCAGGTGAAGCAGAGCATACTGAAGCATACACCCATGACCAGCCGACAAAACGAACCGATCCCGGTTGAACCAGTACGGGTTCTTCGGGTTGAACCGCATGACCTCATCGTACAAAATGTGACCCATGGGTGCACAACCCATGGGCAAACCCGGATGACCCGAATTCGCCTTCTCCACCGCATCGATCGCCAGGAATCTAATAGTATTCACCGATTTATCAACAACCGCGACGTCAGTCTCAGCCGCAACCGCCGCCGATACAACGACAGCGCGCGGGGCGGGGAGTGGGGCGGCGCGTGGGGCGAAGGATTTGAGGTTCAAGGAGGCGTTTAGGAGGGATGATGAGGTGGAGGAGAGAGAAATAGTGGCGGGGAGGAGGGCATGGCGAGGGGCGGCGGTTGGGCGGTGGGTTGCGATGGTCTTAGAGAGAGAAAGTGAGGTCGCCATGGATGGAGTTTAGAAAGAGAAAACGGAGAAATATGTGAAATGGGACGGGAGTTTTGTTGGTTTAATAGGAGGGAAGTGTTTATATATAGAAGGGGGTTTGTGGCCGTTGGATTTCTAATCTGGTTAAAATCACAGCCGTTAATTCTTTCACGTAATCACGTAAATTACACAAATTATAGTAGTGGTAGTATACTACTGCGACTATACCGTGTGATAGATCTAAAAATTTATTAATTTAATTATTATATGAAGTGATATTTACAATGGTTGTACATTAATATTACTTCGTAAATAAATTATTATTATACTATATTTTGTGTAAGATGGTTTAATAAACCGATCAACGTGATGATCACAAGGTAATACGATATTTTTATTTTATTGTAATAATTAAGATAAAAACATAGTTGATAAACAGATTATTTTCATTGCATAAAGATATATATAATTGTACTATATTAATATTAACTATGATGAGGATGAAAATTTATCAAATAATCGAGGAAGTCATAATTTTTTAAATACCGTTAAGAGGGTGTTTGATTGGAGTGTTTGAAACGGATTCAATCTATTCAAATGTTTGGTTAGCGCATTTTATTTCATACCTTGTAATGTCATCCATATTTCCAACTCAATTCAAATACTTTGAACCAAAGACTATATCGAGTGACAGTTGTCACGTAGGAGGTGTTGGTTGGATGATTATAAATTAATTAAATTCAAATATATGTATTACGAGTATAAACTAATGTCTTACAGTAATTTTTCATAAAACGATCTTACAAAAGATGAAATCGTGTTTAATCCTAGGAATCTCCGCTGTGGAATTGTGATTTGTTGGGCAAATTATGGTGCATGGATGATGGGTTAGGGTTTAGCATAGTAGGAGGAGTCGTATGGCCTTTGGGGTTGGTTAAGGACTTAAGGGTGGTGGGTGGTCAATGACTGTAATTATTAGCCCATTAATTAATGCAATTTTTCAGATTAGTTTATTGCATTTCTTCGTAGTAGGTAGCAGCCGCAGCCATGAAAGAAGCTACACTTTAAACAATAGCAAAACAATTATACTCTCACTCATCAATTTTGAATCATAATTTGTCAAATCTAAAGATAGATTTTGATTTGATTCTTATCAACAACGTAGTTTAGTTGTTTGCTCATTTGAACCAAAATAATGTATACATAGAAAAATGAATGCAGAATAAAAAGACGAGATTATCGAATGAAGCAAATATTACTCGTAATAATTACAATTCGATCGTGATTATGGAGGTTGTTGGGATGACTGATGAGAGGGTTGGTGAAGAAGGAAGACTGAGATCCAAAGTAAATTTGCAAAAGTAGTTGAAGCTTTGCTTTTCATTTCAACACATTTTGTCAACCAATTGATTCTCTGCTGTACAAAGTTGTTGTGTACAAAGAGGAAAAATACCACAGTGCCCGCTAATGACAGGGTAGCGAGTTAGACGTATACAACTTTCAGTATACTCAAGTACGAGTACTCCACAGCTGACATCTTACTGGTCGTCTGTAGTACAGGGAATGAACATCTTACTAATCACGAATGATAGTCGTCTTTCAACTGTTTCAGAAACAAACTCTGTAAAGAAAATTCCTGTGATCATACGAGGATGAATATTTACCTTGAATGAGAAACTAATAAAGGAAAGCGGCTGCTACAAAGATGGTTGAGATAAGCCTTGGATGATAGAAGTAAGAGAAGGATGAACTCTGGCTGTCTTCATGGAGCGAGCCTCACTTCTCCCTTCAGCATACTCTTCCCCGAGAGGCCATCTTGCTCGGATATCATACTGTACAACCAGCGATATGAGTCAAAAATCAAGTAGGAACATTGAAACATTCATCTGGGTACACCATACACATGACATACCAACGTATCCTCTGCTTCACCAACGGGAGGTGGTGGATCAAATCTTCCCACTCGCAAGTGTTCTATGCCGGTCCAAGCAACCATCACACCTTTTGAAGAACAATGTTCATGTACAAATAAGAGAAACAGAATTCAAATTGTTCTCAACTAGAGGATTTAACTTTAACATGACATACCATTGTCAGTACAAAGGCTAGGTGGAGGACAAACAAGTTGTAAGCCTTTACTCTTAACCGAGTCGCCAAGTCTCGCTCTCACAAACTGGTTTGATGCAACACCCCCAGAAACAACCTGCAAAAACACCTTCCATGAGAATCAACTGTACATAGAAGACGTGAGTGACAAGCGAATGGTAGTTATGCTTACAAAATATTTAATGGATGGCTCTATCTTCAATGCCCATTCAATGGCGCGCTCACATCTTTCCTCAAGATGCACAACTGCAACTCGCTACAACGAAAATCTCCAAGATCAAATAGTGCACAAGTGTTTATAAAGGGTTAAAATAACAATTGGATGGAGATAGAAAACGCTGTCATTACGTAAAACTAACCTGGAAAGAAGCAGCAATATCAGCCCTGCACCTTCTGTCTTGGGCAGTGGCAGAAGAAATTGGAATTCCCGCATCACTGAAAATTAGTGGAATATTAGATCAGCAGCTACTACTAGACAGTCAATCAAAAGTCGGAACCAACAAATAACGAGATAAAATGGCAAATGTTTTTAATATGCTAAGGGAAGTCAAGATAAATGACGGTTTAGCCCAACACAAAAGCATGCACTTACATGTCTTTGGATTTGATTGCCAACCTCACTTGAGTCTTCAGACCAGCATAAGAGAAGTTGCAGTCCTTGTACTGTTGCATTGGAACCTAATATTAACACAGTAAATAAAATTAATGAACAAATTCCCTCATGCTATGTTTGGGAACTTGAATTTGGATTTGAAATTCGGATTTGAAATATTTCAAGCGTTTGGGAACCCCTTGGATTTGGATTTGAAATTTAGACCAAATCCAACCTAGTTCAAATTTGGTTTCCTCAAATTCTTAGTATATGGTAGTCATTTCAAATCCTCACTTATTTCTTTTTTGTTTTTTCCGTATAATCTTGTTAGAATATATTTTTTTCTTCATTTTTTCCCCGTAATTTATATTTTTCTAATGATAATTTTTTTTTAAAAAAAAATTGATGACCTTGACCCGACTCTACCCGCCCAAATTCCAAATTCCAAATCCAAGGGTACCCAAACACAATTTTGGATTTGGATTTGGATTCGAATTCTAGAAATTCAAATACAAAAATTGAATTCATGATATTCAAATCAATTCCGAGTACCCAAACGTAACCTCAAGTAGTTCACTAAGATGCCCCCATAAAAGACTAAAGCATGATATTTAGATAATGTGAGTACCAGTACAAGAATACCACAGCCAACCGTACTTTAAGTTTTATAGACTTCGGATCACCCTCTCTAGCAAGTTCCTCTAAAGCTGGTCCACCACTTTTTCTCAGATCTAGGCCGAGCCACTTTGCTGTCTTGTCGTATGCTTCGCCAATTGCATCGTCTATAGTCGTACCAAGTTGTATGTAATGCCCAACATCACGAGCAAGAATTATAAGATTGTGCCCTCCTAAAAGCATGTAAAAATTTGTCAAGTTTTCGAAGAATTACTAGAAAAGTAGAACGCTAATGCAGTAATGAACAATTGAACACAGAAGAAACTTAAAAAATACTCCGTATTAACTAGTAGATCACAGGTGAAGAATCTAAACTGTCGATTACAGATTATAGGAATCTTGAACAGCTTTTTTAAACAAAGAAAAAAAATGACAGAATTTGTGAGGATGGCAAAAACATATAGATGACTGATGATTATTAAGGCAGTCGGTTCATGCATCGGCAAACAAAGTGTAGCAATGAAGTTCCTTTCACAATTCAAAAGTTCTCCTGCACAATATAGCAACTACGGAGTAATTTTTTTTTCATGAGTTGTCACATAATTTTTCAGAGTAAAACTCTGCATGTTTTGACAAAAAAAAAAGTCAGCACCTGAAATGAGCAGTGCCATGAAAGGAAACTGCAAATCTTTATCAGACAACCTGCAGCGAAAAAAAGAGGGAAAAGAAAGAACGACATGTAAATACAGCATCAACATAGATGCTTAAGTATAGAGTTCAGAAGTGATTATCCTTCCAAATTACCTATGTCAAACCCTGTTAACTGAGACGAGAAGGATAACATATAGACATATAGTTGTATATATCACATTCAATTATAGGCCTATATCAGATTACTAGTTTCTTACCATCCACCTAATAGCATGTAAATCAAATTTTATCGTCTTTGAGCTTGATTTTCAGGTACACTCATATTGTGTGGTGATTTCCTTTTGGTTAAAATGATTTGCATACCTTGCAACCAAAGTATGAGCCTCCATGTGATGTACGCCAACTATAGGCAGTTGAAAGCTACCAGCAATTCCTCGAGC
This sequence comes from Agrostemma githago, assembly GCA_958450325.1. NCBI lineage: Eukaryota > Viridiplantae > Streptophyta > Magnoliopsida > Caryophyllales > Caryophyllaceae > Agrostemma > Agrostemma githago. The sequence goes on along the minus strand of OY288241.1, from coordinate 77,671,681 downwards.
TTTCCGGACACCAACTACAATAAGATGAGTAACAAATCAACAAAAATAAAACCCCTTGGCTAAAACTATAGTATGGTTTAGTTCCTCAATATTTATCGAAACACAAGTCTAGATATTCATACAAAATTATCTCTACTTTCATCGCTTATCTAGCTAGCAGATCCAAAGAATGGAAGAAGTTGGATCATGAAGCAGTCTGGCACCTACATACCAACCAGCTTACTATCCATCGTAAACCCAATAACTTCATTCGAAACTCCCAAGACCCAAGTGCATCTACAATTCTCAGCTACGGAAAAATAGCTATCAGAAAATGTACTTCTCATCATGGCAAGATCTCTCAGCCCTTGTTAGTCTGTGACTCATTTGACCAAAAAAGAGAGTAGAACAATAAATCAGCGTATTACCACGCAAACAAAGACTTAATCCAGGGCCAATGGTAACTGCAACAGCTGATAGATCATTTGCTGCTATATTTGCTTGATCAAGAGCAGATTGGGTTACCTAGTAAATGAATGAAATTAAAAGCATAAAGATGATAAGATAACTCCATTTGTTATTAATTTAATCCATTCCTACCCCCAAGCAATACATTCAATTTTATATAGACAAAAATAAATAGAACATACGGAGTAAAAGATTAAGGGGCAAAATGACTCAGAAGATATCATCATGAGAGTTGGAGTCGGGATTTGAGATGAACACGTAACGAAGGTAGACTAGAGTACCACGAAATAGATAGACACTGGATCAAGAGCAACGAACCCAAATGAGTAAGCAAATCTCACCCTCATTTTTTTCCGTATGGGATAAATGGATAATACACTACAACAACTATAAACACAACCATTTAGTGAGATTTCTGTTGCATTAGACTCCTGTAAAACTAGGATTAAGCCCCTTGGCTAACATTTATACTAAAACTAAAAAAATACTCCGTATAAAAAATGCAAGTAACACATGGACAATACCTGGTCAATGGCTCTTGAATGAGCTTCTTCAGCCATCTTAGGTGCAACTCCTCCATACTGGGCAAGCAGATCTGCCTTGATCAGCACAAGTTACAATTAGGCTTGTTGTGCAAAACGTGCTAATAATTTGATTAGTAGGCAATGTCGCAGAACTCGCAGCATGTCGATAATTTCCACTACAGCCACGCATTAATAAATTGGGAATGCACCAAGACATCGAGAGGGTATATAACCATATGAGAGGAAGTGAAAAGTAGTGTCAATAAACTGGTAACTAGTGCTAACAAAAAGGAAGACGCCCAAAGACCGTTTCTTCATACACAGATGCATCAAAGTTTTAAGCTTTATTAATTTATTTATTGTAATTACACTCATAAACGTTCGAGTATAGAAAACAAGAATCGACATTTTCCTTAGATACAAGAATGACAGCCATTATATAAACTTCAAAAACAGCCATTGAATGCTAATGCAAAGAATAATACTCCAATTATCTTATTGAAAATTTAAAATGCAAGACAATTACACAACAATTATACTGTCAAAAATACAAAAGGAACTCCAACACCCAACAATGCAATCAGCAAATTCATACTCCCTCCATCCCGAACATTTATTTCCCTCATCCCAATCATTCATTTTCCTTTGATTAAAATTGTCCGCATAAATAATATCAGAGTCAAACAAATGACGGAGACAGAAAGAGTACATACATTAGTAAAAACCTTAAAAAGAAACAATTTTACCTGGGATGACACAACTTGGCTCAGAATTTCACCATTTCCTCTCACCTGGAATTCCAAGACAGTTCAAAATCATTATCAAAACACAAGACGAAGCAAAAAAACCATCAAAAATCAAACAAAACCATCAAATCGGGCTTACAACAGCAGCACAAGTGTCATCACAGCTTGTCTCAATCCCCAGAATAACCAAATCATTTCCGTTCTCCACTTTCGGGAACTGGGTTTCGTGAGGATTGAACTGGGTATTCGATAATTTTGAAGAAAAACGAGTCAATTGATTGCAATACGAGGGCAAAGTAAGACGAAAAGAGGGGTTTTTATGTTTATAAAATTGCTGGAAATTGGAGAAAGTGGTTAAATTGCAGCGATAAGAAGGGCAAGGAAAGAGGAATTTGAAGCGAGGTAGAGAGGTAGATAGGGTTCCCGCCACACCCGCCATTTTCTACGAGCCTGAGTTGCTCGGAGTCGGAGTCGGAGGTGAGGCTAAAGCCTAAAGCCTAAAGGTAAAGGATAAGAAGATACCCACCCGTCCCAGTGAATTCTTTACGTTGCTTTTTGACACTATTCATGGGTGAAATGATCTCCAATATAATTTATAATATATAATATAGTTATGTGAGATCTTTTTCGAATGATCTTAATAAGTACATTAAGATTATCAAATTTTTAGAATTTTTAATAACACGTAAATAAAGATATGAATGAAATGAAATGTACCTCGACAATTGTGAAAAAGCAAACGTAAAAAATTCATTGAGACGGAGGGAGTAAGTAGCAAGTACACAGTAAAATTCTCTCTCTCTAAAAATTCTCCCACATCTCTCTAAAAAAACAAACCAAAAAAAAAAACCCTTATTCTCCACCATTACGGCCGCCGCCACCCATCTTCCTCTTATCTCTCAATCAATGCCGGAGATGGGGATTATTTTTGCCCCATCTCCGGCCCTCCTATCATTTTTTTAGTCTTTGAGCCCTTTTGCATGCCCCTCTTAATCGATCCGTAGGCCGCCGATCTACTTGTCCATCGTCGTTTTTTTATCGTTGTAGGCGATTTGGGTGCTGGGGTGGTGATCTGGTCCGTCTACTGGTGGTGGATCAACATCGTTACCGTCGATCGACCTCCTTAGCTGTATGGTTTATGATGGTCAGCTTTCTTTTTTTTTGGTTTTTCTGTTGGTCCGTTGGTTGACCTTTTCTTGGCGAGGTCGACTACTGAAGGGTGTTTCCCCTCCCCTCGCCCCCCTCCCCCACCCGTTAGTATGTTGATGTAGTCTTTTTTTGGTCTCCTTTGGGTCTTCTTGTTTCCGGGTCGGGTCAAATTTTAGAGGGTGTTCCCCCATCCCCTCGCCCCCCTCCCCCACCCTTTGGAATGTCGATTTAGTCGTCTTTGTCGAGTCTCCTTAGTCCGTCTGTTCCTATTTAGTCTTGGCTGGGTGTTCCCCTTCCCCTCGTCCCCCTCCCCCACCTTAGCTTTTGTTAGACTATCTAGGTTCGGATTTCGGTTTTGGGTCTTCCTTCGGTTTGGTTGGTCGGTGTTTCGACGGTATCTTTTGTTGTTCCCTGTTGTTAGGAGTGGGTCGGTCCCTCTGGGTCTTTGTCGCCTTTGTTTTGCTTGTGATGATGGCAAAGTTGACTTGCATGTACTGTGATCTTTTGGTTCGCTGGAGGTGGCTGTGGGGTTCTTAGCTACATTATGATCGGAGTGTGATTGCCTTTGAGATAGGTCGGATTATGGTGTTGTGTGGTTTGGTTGTGGTGGTGGTTATCCTTTTCAATGAAGTCTATAAGATATATTATGCTACTTTTTCTTTTCCTAATAATCTCCTTCTTGAGGAGAATGTCTCGTACTTGTCTTTTTCAAGACGGGCTGATGAAGATAGTGGGTCCTAGGTGTTGGTATCCTTTTGGTGGTTATGGTCAAGGACATGGTTGAGGGTGTTCCCTTTTCCTTCTCGTGGGGTGGCTCTTTCCCTTGGATCGTTGGTCTTTTGTTCGGCTAGTTCATGTTCTAAGTTGCAGGAGTTTTATCTCCACCCGGGACAAGTCTTTTGGCTTGGTCTTCCCCGTTTCCTTTCTACGTCCAAGTGACGTAAGTGCAACTTGTTCTTGTCACTTACCCGTTCAGAGGAGTAGGCCGTCTATTGGATTTATCAACCATGAAGATGTGAAGTGGGCTGATGCTCGTGACACTCCTGCTGCTTCTTACCAACACTTTGCTCTTAGGCGCTGTCTTCATCCCTTCTACCCGTTATCAGTTTCATTTACTTGTATAATGTATTATGTAGTATCTCGTTACCTTTACAAAAGAGGGCATACCTTTATGGTAATAGCTCCTATTTTGTAATAGGATGTTTTTTTGAACTGTTGGCACAAAAAAAAAAAAAAAAAAGTAGCAAGTACACTATAATATACTGTTTTTAGTGATCTGGGATCCGAAATTTGCTTAAAATCGACTGGTCTACTCATTAGGTCAAATGACATGTCCTCCCAGAATTTTAATACCAACATGAAAAAAAAACTGATAGTATCGGAAAGTAATAAACTTGCGAAGGCTAAAAGTCGAAAAATTGTGCAAAATGAATGTGTACCTTTTATTTGAGACTGAATATGACGAGAATATTCGTCACAAATGTATGACGAGTCAAGTATTTGGATAATAGACAAAAATAAAAAGCTTAGGGGAGTAAAAATGGGGTCTTATTCTATGTAAGTGGGGTATTACCTGCCCCGTTATAAACTCAAGACGGATAACCCGTCTTAAGGGAGACTTACACGAATATGAATCAAAGATATATGAAAGAGTCCGTGGGGATGTGATTACAAAACGAGAAGAAAATAAACGAGACGTTGTCCAGAATGACCTCTTGGACGGTTCAAATCGTAGTACTCCGTGTATTACACGATTTTCGGATACCTATATGCCCGGAAAAAAAACCCTACCGAAAATCGACTTGTCTACTGCTTAGGTCATACGACGCGTCCTCCCAGATATTAATGACTAACGGAGGAGAACTGAAAGCATCGGCAAGCGATAAACTCACGTAGGGTAAAAGACGAAACTCGTGCAAAATGGATTTGGTGTGGAATTTGAGCGCGATTATGGAACCATTTTATCCAGACCCAAAACCCGAAAAAACATGGATTTTTGATAGCGGTGAAAAGTGTTTTAAAGCGCGGATTTTTTTGACGAAAACTTGTCGATAGGATTAGAATGCCTAATAATGATTATATTTTAAAAATCGTAGGTTAAGTAGACAATCTAATTCTAACTTTTAGGATTTTATTAAGTTTATGAGTAATATTTTTTTTTATTCAACGAAGGGCGGACTTAGTGGCCTAACAACATAGAGGAGGGGAATTTGAACCTGATACATACTGTCCCAGAGCACCTAGTCTTAACCACTATGATAAGACATTTTCGGTAAGTTTATGACTAATATTTGGATGTATCCATATTACTTTTTTTGGACTTGTATAAATGTCGTGCATGTCGATTGGAATAGAAATGTAAAATATTTGGTTTTGTTTAGTTGAAAATGCATATTGAAAGCCACTTAAAGGACTCCAAAATTTAAATTTTTATATATTTAAAATAAAGAATATTTGGGGCGTTTCTCTAAAAAACGCCTCTAATTGACTATTATTTGCGGCGATTCTTTTTGAAAGTCTCAAATACTCCCTCCGTATCTATATGTTCGTCTACTTTCAATATAATACTCCACCCATATATTAAACAAATTGGACGAACATATAGATACGGAGGTAGTACGATTTTTATTTGCGGCGATTTATATCAAGAGCCGCAAATAAAAGTGCATTTGAGGCATCTTTTGCGACAATTTGTTATTTTATTTAAAATATCACAAAATCTTGGGAGAGACGGTCTCTCAATAACTTATTGAGAGACCATTCTTCAGTACCACTCTATGTACTATTTGTAACCTTAAATGACAACTTTGTTTTGTATCTGTTTTTATAACAAGCGTACCATATTTATAATAGTATCATCTTTTATGTTAATCGTACCTACTTCTATTAAGTTGGTACCATTGTTACTTCCATTTGTAGTCAGTCTCTCAGTAACGTTAATGAGAGACCGTCTCTCAGGAGACCTTCTCTTAAAATAAAGAATATTTGCAGCGTTTCTCTGAAAAACGCTTAAAATAGACAATCATTTGCGGCCTCAAATAGGATGTCATTTGTGGCGTTTTAAATTAAGAACGCCGCAAATAAAAGTCTATTTGAGACGTTTTATAGCGGCAATTTATTTTTAAAATAGAATAAAACGCCTCTGATAAACATTTATAGGCGGTGAATTTGAGGAAAAAATGCCTCAAATAGGATATTCTTTGCGGCGTTTTATATAAGAACGCCGCAAAGAAAAGTCTATTGGAGGCATTTTTTGCGACAATTTATATTTTTTTATTCAAAGTAAAAAAATATTTGCGGCGTTTATCTAAAAAAGGCCTATAATAAACATTTATTTGCGGCGATTTTTATTGAAAAGAAGCCTCAAATAAGTTTTATTTGTGACTTTTTATATCCCAAAAATGCCGCAAATAAAGGTCTATTTGAGTCTTTTTTGCGACAATTATATTTTTTATTTGCGGCAATTATATTTTTTATTTGCGGCAATTATATTTTTTTGCGACAATTATATCTAAAAAAGAATATTTGCGGCGTCTTATATCAAGAACGTTGCAAATAAAAATCTATTTGAGATGTTTTTTATGACACAACACCATATATTTTATAGTCCTTCCGTATGAGGCATTAACAAAAACGCCTCAAATAGAGTTTTTCGAGCCGCAAATCAACATTTTTTAAAAACAAATATTACATCGGGTGAAAGATGTTCTAAAGCGCGAATGTTTTTTTATTGAAAACTTGTCAATAGGAATAACATGCCTAATAATGATTAATAAAACATTCAGACACGATATGAAATGGAGTATATAACTTGTTTCGACGAATTCCGACACGTTTCAAAGGACATCAATCTTATGGCTTTTAAAATATTATATTGAAATTGAAATGAGCCAAATATTCACCGAGACATTTTATTTGGTGTGGAGATTGTTCAGCGCGATTATGAAACCATTTTATTCCGGGACCCAAAAGGCCGAAAAAACGTGGATAACAACCTTCAAAATCGGTCGTTTTTGGCTATTTTTGATAGCGATAATGAAAGTTGTTGTAAAGCACAAACGTTTTTTAACGAAAACTTGTCGATAAAAATATAATGCCTAATAATGATTATTAGAACTCTCAGACAAGATATGAAATGGAGTATATATATAACTTGTTTTGACGGATTTCGATACGTTTTAAAGAACAATATTATAGCTTGTAAAAGATTCTATTGAATTAGAAATGAGCCAAATGTTACACCGAGACATTGTATTTGGTGTGGAGTTTGTTCTGCGCAATTATGGAACCATTTTAATCCGGGACCCAAAAGGCCGAAAAAAACGTGGATAATAACCTTCAAAATCGATCGTTTTTAGCTATTTTTATACAGCGGTAAAAGTTGTAGTAAAGCGTGAATGTTTTTTGATGAAAACTTGTCAATAGGAATAAAATGCCTAATAATGATTATTAGAACTCTCAAACGCGATATGAAATAAAGTATATATAACTTGTTTTGACGGATTCCGACACGTTTTAAAGAACAATATTATGACTTTTAAAAGATTCAATAGAAATCGAAATGAGCGAAATATTACACAAAGGCATTCTATTTTGTGTGGAGTTTGTTCAGCGCAATTATGGAACCTTTTTATTCCGGGACCCAAAAGGCCGAAAAAACATGGATACAAACTCGGATGTTACGTGGGCGTGAAGGAAAATTTGGCAGGCGAAGGAGAAAATTAAAAATATGTTTGTGAATAGTGCCTGGCATGCAATGGTTCGTGTACCCATTATTCGATCGCGAGAGCTTACCAGGAACTTAGGGTTCAGAGACCGAAAGTTCCGTGAGCGAGGCTTGTTTGGAGTGCTTGGAGTGTCCCGAAACATATATTCATCTCGTGGCTAGTGTTTAAGGGGGCTCTAAGTACGAGGAAGAAACTTATGCGGATTGGAGTTGCTGACACCGATCTTTGTTATCTTTGTGAATTGGAGGAGGAAAGTTTAGAGCATATGTTTTTTGGGCGTTCTTGGAGCTCTCGAGTTATTGGGTTATTGAGTGATTGGGTGAAGAAAAAAATTACGAGTAGTAGGGGACTTGATTGAGCAATCTGGATGAGAGGTTTGAATTGAAGCTGTAGTGTAATGTACTTCGAGCAATGATCAACGCGATGATATATTATATTTGGAGGCACGCAGCGGAACATACATCTGCAGAATTGAAGGAGTTATGCAGCACTCACGGTGCATTGTGTAGACACCCGCATTTTGACTGCCAGGTGTCTATGGTAGTTTCCCAAAAAACACCCGATGATGATCGGACGCTAACGTGCTTCTATGCGCTCGGATACGGGCTCAAATCCATTAATTGTTGGCTAACACACTTACAGAGTACAAATCTCACAAAACCAACCTTGAATCCAGGCCCAGTGGATCATTCCGAGTCAAACAGGACTAATTTGGGCAAAAACCGACACCGGAATTAAAACCGACTTTTCACGATTGGGTCAATCCTGGTCAAAGTCGTTTCCGAGACACACAAAACAACCCCTCAAACATCAAAAGCCCAATTCAAATTCAATCTCATCAAATATCCATGGTCAAGGTCCAAGCTAGTGACCCGCGCGACCCAGCTGGGCCACTCGATCGAGTGCCTCACCCACTCGATACCCACTTGATCGAGTGGGCCCTTATTTAAGCCCGACGGCTGACGCACAAGCCTACTCGACGGAGTCAGCTGCCTACTCGGTCGAGTAACCCTAAACCGGAACCCTAGCTTTTCCTATATAAGCAATCCTTTGCACACACTTCAAGACACCTTTTTTCAGAACTTTTACTACCTCAAATTCAACCCTAGCTCATACTTTCACAAACCCTAGCACACCCTAAGAAAACCCTAAACTAGCTTTAGGATTCATCAAACCCGAGCCACCATAACTCGACCTCCATAAACCTCGAAGACTCTTGTGTCATAGCCACGGTTACGAGTCCGCGCCGAGACAAGAACATGTAGGTTGAGGGTGTCAAAACCCCGCTTCTTTTCCTCTTCTTCCTCCTTCTCGCGTCATGTCGTTTTCTTACGGGTCGCGTTTGATTTATTTTATTTTTATCGTTATTATCGCATCACTACTATTGATAATATAATACTAGTATCAAAACATTAAAATACCTATCAATTTGTGTCGAGTATGAGTGATATTGGAATAAGGAAATCCGAATATACAAGTGTACTGCACACGAGTTGACGGTCGCTTGTTCTGATATCCCGATTACTCGATTATTGAGATAGGTCAACTTCAACAATAATTTTCATATCGTTTGTATCATTATTGTTATTCGCGTTTCGCATCGATTTTCAAAAAACCAACATCGTATTTCAATAAGGGTCGAAACCCGTTGACACGGATCCGACATCACAATCCCTAGGGATTTATTCCGATGTCGGAGAAGTCGAGGGAATCAAGTTCTTTTTTTTATCTATTTAAATAAAGCGTCGATTTCAGATTCGATACTAATCCCATAATTGGATATCGAATCTAGTAATCAAGTCATATGAATTAATTAGTGTGATTTGTTCGTATCGCGATAATTAGTTCAAAACGACTAAAATCAATTCATTTAACTTTTTTATTTCACTCAAATATTCCATGTCGATTCGAATGATCGAGTGTGGAATATAACGAGTATTCAAAGTTAGAGTCGAATATAAATTCAACAATATTTATACTCGGTTCAACAAAAATTTGCGATTTACATAAAAAAACCACGTCGAGCGTAAATTGAGCAATATTTACGTCCGATTCGGTAAAATCGTCAAACTCCCAAAAATCAAAAGCAATTTCAAAATCAACATCAAAATTACAGACGAATTACCATTCGTACAGGGGCACCCGACCGAGTGCCTAACCCACTCGGTCGAGTGGCACCCCAAAATCGAATCAGAAAGTCTGTCACGACACCCACTCGGTCGAGTCTCACAGTGACTCGGTCGAGTGGCCGTGTACTCGACCGAGTTGGTCAATAACTCGGCCGAGTATGGTCTATAACACGAAACAGAAACACCTTCTCAGGACCTACTCGATCGAGTCAATCGACTACTCGATCGAGTGACCTCATAACGACTCAAACACGAGCCGTACATTATCCTTTTTTTCAAAACTCGATAGTATTTTACGACTTAGGTCAACACGTGCATAATCAATCACGTGTATACTATCTTTTCAAACCGTGCATCCTCATATTTGCATCCCTCAATTCAATTCATTATTTGCACAAACCATTAATATCTATTTACCGTTACTAACCGTTTGCTCGTTTCTTTTGTCAATTTAATTCTAGTTCGTTTATTGTACTAAATGAACCCGCATGCTAAATTCCACTTTGACGTAGAATTAATTGCATTAAATTGACTTAGAAACCCTTTTCAAATTCAATTCACATGTTTAGGGAAAATACTCTTTGCATATCATTTTCCCGTTTAACTAGCGCGCGTATTGTAAGTCATTCGAATTCTTAGTAGAGGCCGCTAATGTGCGGGCGGGGTTGGGTGTCCTTTGTGGGCTTCCCAACACGTACCCTCACTCCTTACTCAGAACCTCGGTTTCCGGATGCCCGAAACCGTTGGCGCACGAGAGTCATTCAATACACAATATCCGATAATGTCGGTATTGGTATCAAATGCAAAGGGACGAGCCCAATAAACTCTGACATCGGAAATGGGCTGTATTTTGTATACGGACCACTACGACATAGAGTGGGCTCGAATGGTTCCGAATAACCACAAAATTCGGTGGCGACTCCACATAGACCTAAATTTCAATTCGATCCGTTTCATATGGAGATTCATTCGCCTACCCAAACCCGCGCGTGGCCGCGTCGGGGTGGACCTATGTCATGTCCACACATTGTCAATTTGATTAAGGTGGATGTTATTAATAGAGTAATGTGTAAGATCAAATATCCTACTCATGCTAAAGACGCTCGATGGCTGCATAAGCTGATGTAGTCATTCTCTTGTAAATTGATTACACACACACATACTTACACTTTACCAAAAAAAAACCTTCAAAATTGGTCGTTTTTAGCAACTTTTGGTGGCGGTGAAATATGTTCTAAAGCGGGAATGTTTTTTGATGAAAACTTGTCGATAGGAATAAAATGTCTAATAATGATTAATAGAACCTTCAGACACGATAGGAAATAGATAAAAAAAATAACTGGTTTCGACGAATTCCGACACGTTTCAAAGAGCATCAATCTTATGGCTTTTAAAAGATTTTATTGAAATCGAAATAAGCCAATTATTACACCGAGACATTGTATTTGGTGTGGAGTTTGTTCTGCGCAATTACGGAACCATTTTATTTCGGGACCCAAAAGGCCAAAAAAACGTGGATATCAACCTTAAAAATCGATCGTTTTTGGCTATTATAGCGGTAAAAGTTGTTGTAAAGCACGAATATTTTTTGACGAAAACTTGTCGATAGGAATAAAATGCCTATTAATGATTATTAGAATTTTCAGACACAATATGAAATGGAGTATACATAACTTATTTCGACGGATTCCTGCACGGTTTAAAGAACAATATTATAGCTTTTAAAATATTCTATTGAAATCAAATTAGCCAAATATTACACAAAGGCATTGTATTTGATGTGGAGTTTGTTCAGCACAATTATGGAACCATTTTATTTCATGACCCAGCCAAAAGGTCGACAAAATAACGTGAATAATAACCTTCAAAATTGATCGTTTTTAGCAACTTTTTGTGGCGATACGGTGAAAATTGTTCTAAAGCGGGAATGTTTTTTTGATGAAAATTTGTCAATAAGAATAAAATGCCTAATAATGATTAATAGAACCTTCAGACACGATATGAAATGGAGTATATAACTTTTTTCGACGCATTCTGACACGTTTTAATAAAGGACAATATTATATATAGCTTTTAAATGATTCTATTAAAATTGAAATGACCTATATATTACACCGAGGCATCCTATTCGGTGTGGAGTTTGTTTAGCACAATTATGGACCAATTTCATTCCGGGACACAAACGGCCGACAAAACGTGGATAATAACCTTCAAAATTGGTCGTTTTTAGCAACTTTTCGTAGCATTGAAAGTTGTTCTAAAGCGCGAATGTTTTTTTTGACGAAAATTTGTCAATAGGAATAAAATGCCTAATAATGATTAATAGAACCTTAAGACACGATATGAAATGGAGTATATATATAAATTGTTTCGATGAATTCCGCCACGTTTCAAAGGGCAATCTTATCGCTTTTAAAAGACTCCATTGAAATCAAAATGACCCAAATATATTACACCGAGGCATCGTATTTGGTGTGGAGTTTGTTCAACGCGATTATGGAACAATTTCATTTCGGGACCCAAAAGGTTTAAAAAACGTGGATAATAACCTTCAAAATCTGTCGTTTTTAGCTATTTTTTTGATAGCGGTGAAAGTTGTTGCAAAGCGCGAATATTTTTTGTTGAAAACTTGTTGATAGAAAAAAAATGTCTAATAATGATTAATAGAACCTTCAGACACGATATGAAATAATGGAGTATATATAACTTGTTTCGACGAATTCCGACACGTTGTAAATGACAATCTTATGGCTTTTAAAAGACTCCATTGAAATTGAAATGACCCATTACACCGAGGCATCGTATTTGGTGTGGAGTTTGTTCAGCGCGATTATGGTACAATTTCATTTTGGGACCCAAAAGGCCGAAAAAACGTGGATAATAACCTTCAAAATTGGTCTTTTTTAGCAACTTTTTGTAGCGGTGAAAGTTGTTCTAAAGTGCGAATGTTTTTTGATGAAAACTTGTCGATAGAATAAAATGCCTATTAGGATTATTAGAACTCTCAGACACGATATGAAATGGAGTATATATAACTTGTTTTGACGGATTCCGACACGTTTTAAAGAACAATATTATAGCCTTTAAAAGATTCTATTGAAATCGAAATGAGCCAAATATTACAGCGAGACATTGTATTTAATTAGTGTGGAGTTTGTTCAGCGCAATTATGGAACTATTTTAATCCGGGACTCAAAAGACTGAAAAAACGTGGATAATAATCTTCAAAATTGGCGGTACGTAGGGGATAGTCTTGTCAAATTTTGGAAAAAAATTCGGGGTCCCGGATCTCCGAAAAATTTGTATTATATATACTACACGGTTGTCAGTGATCCGATCCAAGACCCCGAGACAAAATTACCAAAAATCTGCTGGCCTAATCCTTAGGTCAAATGACGTGTCCTCCATGAATTTTAGGACTGTTTTCCTTGATATCAAACTGAGTTACTTATTAATCTGTTTACGATATATTCATTTTAACTACGTTCCGAAGATTTAGAGCTTAAAATATCCACCAATTAGCTTTGTCCCATCTTCATCTTTCTACATACTCTACTACCTTAGCAAAGTGAATGAAGCATGCACCTGTACCTGGACTTACTAGAAGAAAGGATGGGTATATATTTATGTAAACTGTAGCCCTACAAGTAGATTTGGTGAATACGAAATGCTAAAAATAGGGCAGATTATGATGAGACACATTTAGCATGTGTACTTATGTTGTAGGGTTAAAAGTGGTCTACATGATACAAATCCAACTTTGATGTGACCTACTATTTGTACAAATTAAAAGGATGACTAATAAAAGCATGAATTACTTGTATCAAAATTGGTGTATACCTTATTGCTATGATGATTTGGTCACATAGAAATCACATTGAATGTGATAATCAGTAAAAATCATATCTACTTTTTTGACAAGTCATACTTGACATGCTAATAAGTGGTAGTAGGAGATCAAAGGTAGTATTAGAAGTGTTAATTAGAGAGTTTGTAATAAAGTAAGAATATAAATGAAATTTTTTAAGAAAGTTCGTTAGGATTGAGTAAAGTTTCGTTAGAATTTTTTTTTTTTGTAAATCTAAACCTTCCAAGAGCTAGTTCTAATTTAACTCATTAAGTCTTTTGTTACTTTCGTTAAATGAATGTTTTTTATGGTACAAAGAGATCTAGCCATGCACTAGGTATAAAATATACTTTGATATTTTACTTTTATATGTATTAGGAATGCAACATTCTAAATAATAATCCAAATGTAAATCCAAAACCAAATCCTATTTATTTATTGCAACCAAATCAAACTAGGTATAAAATATCATAGTACGTAGTACTTACCTAATAATCATTGTATAGGTTAATTTGAAATTAATAAAAATACTTTTTCATCTCCATTTAATTAACTTTCAAGAGAAGAAAGGAGAGATTAAGACTCCATCTATTATATATTTACATGTATAATCTAGACAAAACCAAGTAACAACTTTTAAGAATATGCCTAAAAATGTGATGACATATGCCATCATTTTATCCCCAACCAATTTGGGTCAATAAGTAGTCACTCGCCGAATATTATCTTTCATATTAATATAACAGGTAAAATATTACTCATTTGAATACGTAAGTATAAATATATAATAAAACATCGTTATTTCTCAGTTATATTGCTTTTGTCTTTTTATATTGAAATAATTAATATCCAATTTATTACCTAACAATATAACGAATACGTCTGTCCATGCGTGAGAGTGTAATAAGAAAGGTATGCAGAGAAGAGCAAAAACAATGGGAGTGAACTTTATTATGGGTTATAAAAACAAGTAGTCTGCATGGTGCAACTAATTCAATCACTCATCCCCCTTTGACTCTCTTCACTTCTTCTTCTTCTTCTTCACATGCAACTATCGACTTCTTGCCATCTGTTTCATTAATCTTTGACACATTTCCCTCTTTTTTTTTTTTTTTTTTTTTTCTTTTGTCAAACTATTTAAACTTATTTATTCCCCCCCCCCCCCAAAAAAAAAAAAAAAAAACTTCTCCTCGTTTTTTTTCTTTGGAAACCTATTTTTTTATTATTAAAATAAATAAATACATTCTTTGGTAACTAAATTAATTTGTGTATTTGTTGGGTGGTGAGAAAGGAGGGCAATCAAAGAGAAGATACACTAGTGTAGTAGATAAATTATGGGGACAAAGCAGCTTGTTGTCACTGAATCTTCTGTTGTTGGTCATAACGCATCCCAGGTACGTAATATTTGACTCTACAACCATTTTTATACGTTTTTTTTTTCTCGTGACATGCATATACGTTATAAATTTATTATTATTATTATTATTATTTACGGCTATATCTATAGGTGATATTTGACTCATCATATACTAGGTGATATCTGACTCATCATATACTCCCTCCGTTCCAATGAATTGTTTGCCTATTCCATATTGGGGTGTCTCAATGAATTGTTTGCCTTTCTATTTTAGGAATGTTTTTTATATGTAATTTGATCATTCTCATGAGTTTTGGTCTACATGTCACTCCCTCATTGGTTCCCTTAACCTTGGTGCCAAAAGAAAAGACAAACCATTCATTGGAACGGAGGGAGTATAATATATTTAGGATAATTATATATCCATCACAAGAGAAACTTATGCGTTTTTGTTTCTTTGTTTGTTACAATTAGAACTACTGTTCCCTCTGTTGTTAATGTTCAACCCATATGTGAGAAATACTCTCTTTAATTTTATTTATTGTCCCGTTTCATTAATATACTCCACTTATATATCGATGAAATAGGGCAATAAATAAAAATTGGAGGGAGTATCTTTTTATAATAAAAAACTTGGAGGGAGTATATTCTTTGTGACTATTAGGGATGGTAATGAGACGAGACAGCTCGCGAGCAGCTCGAACTCGACTCGGTCAAAGCTCGGCTCTTGTGAGCTCGGCTCGAGCTCGGGCTCGGCTCGACAACATAACGAGTCAAGCTGAGCAAGGCGTGACTCGGCTCGAAAAGCTCGCGAGCAGCTCGATCTAATGTGATTAGTTAATATTTGGTTCTTGTTTATTAAAAAAAATGCTAATAATAGTTACATAGATTTTTCACCATATAAAATGTTCATATTGATTTGCCTAATACGTTTGTATATGTTTTTTGGATCCCAATTTATTAAAACACATCGTGCAAAAAAACATAAATTTTAATAATTATATATAGGCCCGAGTTAGGCTCAAACTCGGCTTGAACTCGCATTTTAACTCGCGAGCTTGGTTCCGAGCTCAATATTTTCAAGCTCGGGTAAGCTCGAGATCGACTCGAGTTCGGATTTTGCTTAACGAGCACGAGTCGAGCAAGGCCAAGCTCGTGCTCGGCTCGGCTCGTTTACACCCCTAGTGACTATCGTGTCTTTTTGTAGAGACAATTTTCCCAGGTGATAATTCTAGTACTCCGTATCATGTTACCGACATCTTTTTTCTATTACTCCATACACGGTCTTCCTTAAAACAGATATAACCGTATTAAGAATATATTACTCGTAAATGTAATATTTAGATATGCTCATTTAAATAGATACGAGAAGTAAGTTCGTTAATTCCTAGGCATATATATAGGTTCTGTCTCATGCATAATATTTGACCTGTCTCTTGTTTAAGACAAATATATTGGTCCAAACTCCAAAGGAGGTACTTGTGATTGGGATATACAGATATACTCCATTTTTCTTTGACAATATAAATCCATTTAGAGAAGTTTTTCTTTTCTTCAAAAACTCGTTTAGTTTGCTGGCTCTAGAGACTAGAGTCGATCATGGAGTCATGCATGGTCATTGCTATTACGGTCGGTTTATAAATACCAATATAAATAGTGTAGGATTTGATCAAAGTAATAATAATGGAAGTCTGTCTGTCGACCGTCAACCACGCACATTTATTTCAATGACGTTTGTTTTTATTGCGAGAAAGAATCGAACCCTAATCTTCGTGATACAGGTAGTTGACGTA
Source organism: Agrostemma githago (assembly GCA_958450325.1). Lineage (NCBI taxonomy): Eukaryota > Viridiplantae > Streptophyta > Magnoliopsida > Caryophyllales > Caryophyllaceae > Agrostemma > Agrostemma githago. Next base: position 77,654,962 of record OY288241.1, on the reverse strand, counting down.
AGAGAACTCTTGAGTGTTACGTAGAGAGTATGTAGTACTTAAGCTAACTCTTGTACTATTTCACATGACGATTTTGTTAACTACTGTCATAGTGTCATACCGTCATACCTACCGCCTCCTCCTTTATTACAATTAGGGAACAACGAACTTTCATTCTTTTATTTATGAGTAATCTCGTAGGTACTTGAATTAACCCGTAAATGTTGATATTGTATTATTGTGAAATATATGAAGGCATCGATGAGTGCTTAGATCACAAATTCTCAAGCGACACGGTTTTGTAAATGTTTTTTCTAGACAATTAGTTCTATAAATAAATGATGAGTTATTGGACTTCTCATCAGTACTTTTGAACTAAAAAAACAGCCATCAAATAAAGAGGCTATGTTATCATATCAAGCCTAGCGTTATTTTTACTCTGAGTATATATTTACTTGCAATAATCATGTTTTTACTTATCGAGTATAGGTTGGAAATAATGTCTCTATAGCATAAGTACACCACCATGATCATACTGTATGATTCAACAATTTTATTTAATTTATTTATGGGATTTTATACGTCGCAGCCCTAAAAAGTTGGTACAAGGAGTGACATAAAGCATGGAACCTCATCATCATTGTAATAATTTGTAACATGAAAAAAAATAAAGGACCAAAAACAAATCCACCCAACAAACTTTTAATAAATAGAGTATCTAAATTTTGAGGGAAATGGGTTTTTATTAAAAATAAATCTTTAATGCGACGGATATATATATACCTATCACAATCTACCAACTGGTTAATATAAGTACTCCGTACTTGATAGTTGTAGAAGGTTTATACTCCCTCTGTTTCAACGAAGTTTTTACGTGCTTTTTCTCTACTGTTTCATTAGTAGAGAAAATCCTAACTTCGTCTCGGTGATCAACTAAGTCAATATAGGCATATTTCACTTGATTAAGTTATATACGGACAATGAGAGGATTATACAACCAGTTGTACATAGCTCTATGTACAACTAGTTTTAAGATTTTAAGCTTTATCACGAGGTTTTCGAGTTTTGCTGTAAACTTTCTGAGTTTTAGTGTAAAGTTGTCGGGTTAAATTACATATTGTTTAAGCTCAAAAACTTACAACTCAGCTCAGAAACTTTTATAAGCTCAATAAGTATATAAAAAAAGCTCAACAATTTTGCCTTGGTTGTACAATACTATTATACAACCAGATGTATAATCCTATTTTCCATATACGGAGTATAAATCATTTTGGAGAATACTTAAGTTAGAGTGAAAGATAAATTAATATAGTTGGTCCTTTTCCCAATTTTAATGAAAAAAATTGATCTTACACGTTACACTTCTCACTAAAAAGCCGTCTAATTAATCCTAAATGTTTCAAACTTCCAGGTGTGGATGACAAAGTTTGGCAACATCATTGATCCTTCTCTTTATCAAATTTGGCAAATTTTTAGTTGTGACGATATTATTCATCCTAAATTTTAAGACACGTTAAATAAATTCAATACCAAATTTCACGGCAAGTCACAAGTGACATAAACATATATTGTCTTTATTAACCTCTGCTAATATTTGAACCGTTTTAAGGGTGTTGACGGACACTCCGTCCGTCTTAAGCAAGACTAATTATTGATGATTTTAAAGTCAAAGAATACATTAATTTTGTTTACACTACCCTAAAATTTTAATGCATTTAATTTCCTTTTGGAAGAAATTAAAATGTTGTTAATTTCATTGAAATATTTGATTTGATGCAAATAAAATTAAATAAAATAATGTTGGCAACAAGTGAAGAACTAACTAAGCTTAATCATCAACCACTTGCACAGGATGATGATAATAACAGCAAATGGAAAACTTACACGACCAAGGACGGATCTCTGGACCGCCATGGACGACCCGCTATCAAAGGACGCACCGGTGGTTGGAAGTCCGGCATGTTACTTCTCGGTAATAATCTATCATATCCTTTTTAGTTTTATTATATCATGAACTCGATAATCTACGTATGCAAAACATGGTTTTTTAACCTAGTTAATTATTTGTAATCTTGATTAATTACAATCGAAGGTAAAAATGACGCTTTAGTTGTTGTCCTCTTATGGATTATTTTAGAAATGTTCTTGAAATAAATCCACACGATATGAAACTGTCTCATGCAATAAAGATAATACGTTGGCAATTTAATTTACAATAATTCTTGTATATAGTTAATTACTTTTCTCATATTATGGACTTAGGTCGACGGACACCAAAATATAACTTTATCCATGATACAATAAGTACAACCAAAAAATGATGACTTAGGCCATTCAAGATTAAAGAAAAAGAAAAAGTCATTCCACTTTATACTCCTAGATCTCTTAAATTGATTCATAATTATATAATACCGGCGAATCTAGAACTAAAATTTTGGGATAATGTGTTCTATTTTATCCTTATACAGTATTAGGGTTTTATAATTATGAATTTTTTGCAGTAAAAAACGGTAATTTTAACCCCTTTTTTTAAAAAAAATTTGAGATAGCGAGTACTACCTGTTTACGAGCTAGATTCTGATAATTAAGATCTCTTCAACTTTTGGGAGCAAATAATAATAATTGGAATTATGTGGATTTGTGTACTTGTGATACCACCTTTTTAGCTTGTCTTAGGGCCCTCTTTGTACAATATTTTGTTGTCAATAAAATCATCATAAGTTTAACATGCGTTATCAATTTGTTTTTAATTATTGTTGTATTAATTAATTAGCCCACAATAATAATATTAATTAATATATATGATTATTAGTATTATAATAATGTTGGTGAGTGGTATTTAGACGATTTCTTTTTCTATAATCAATTTATTCATGATTAAAATTGATTGATATTCTGCTCTAGTTAATGGCTACGACTATTACTTTAGTTTTTTAAATTATCATGCGGGATTATTGTATGCTTTTGTCAAGAAAACAATGAAGTTCACGTTGAAGGTTTGATTAAAAAGTCACTTTTAAATTTTAATGGTGGTCTAGATCAAGTTTAACTAGCAATGTGCAAGGTTTTGTCGTATCGAGTTTGGGTTACATGTTCAGGACTACGTACCTTTTTAGTCTAGTTTAGTTTGGTTCAGGTTCGTGTCAATAAGCTCAAAAAGTGGCCCTGACCCACAAACCTTGTTCACCGACTGTAGTATAATGTGATTATTTGAGACTGGATTGATAATTTCAACACAAGGGCATTACAACATGGGGAGGGGATTCGAACCTGAGATCTATTGTCCAGGGTACCTAGTCTTAACCACTAGACTAAGATATCTGATCTTTGGTTGATATTGTCATTGTTGGTGGAACATATATATATATAGGGAACGAAGTACTGGCGACGCTGGCATTTGTGGGAGTGGAGGTGAACCTAGTGTTGTTCTCGAAGTCGGTGTTAAGGCAAACCAATGCAGAGGCAGCCAACACATTCAGCATGTGGATGGGAGCTGTGTATCTGTGCTCTTTGATTGGAGCCTTCCTTAGTGATTCCTACTTGGGAAGATATTTCACTTGCCTCATTTTCCAAGCTCTTCTTACCATTGTGAGTGAGCTCCCTCTCCATCTCTCGCTTCCCTTCATTGCAAATATCATTAGTCTCGTGTAAAACCGTCCACTAATGAGTAATGACTTGTGTGTGTATGTACGCTCATCAGGGTCTAGTGGCATGCTCTCTAATAACCCAAAGGTTTCTACTCAAACCGGTTGGTTGTGGAACGATAGAGCAACAATGTGATCCTCACTCGCAATTTGAGCTCTCCATATTCTTTCTATCGATATACCTTGTTGCCTTAGGCAACGGAGCTGCTGAGCCTGCACTCGCTACCTTTGGGGCTGACCAATTCGATGAGGAAGATTCCGAAGAATGCCAAGCAAAAACGTCGTTTTTTAGCTATTTTTACGTGGCCTTAAATTTGGGATCCTTGATTGGGGAGACGATATTGGTTTACATAGAGACAATGGGGGATTGGGTACTCGGGTTTTGGATATCCACGGGTTGTGGGGTTGCAGCCGTGATTTTGTTGTTTAGTGGGACGCTAAGGTACCGACATTTCAAGCCTAGTGGGAATCCCATTTCGAGGTTTTTTCAAGTGATTGTGGCTTCGTTCAGAAAATTGAGCCTCGAGGTTCCTCAACACGGCCAAGGGTTGTATGAAATTCAAGGGAAGGATGACGAGAAGAGTGGTGCGAGGAGGCTACTTCATTCCGATGGGTTCAAGTAAGTGAAATTCTTCTTCTTCTTCTTCTTATTGTTGTTGTAACTTGCTTGTTCTGGTTCACCAATGTTTCGGCCGGGTTTTATCAGGTTTTTGGACCGAGCAGCAATCGTCACTCCAGCAACCACGAATAATCCTTGGCACCTTTGCACCGTGACTCAAGTTGAAGAAGTAAAATGCATCTTAAGGCTTCTACCCATTTGGCTATGTACCATTCTATCCTCGGTTATCTTCATCCAAATGCTTTCCCTCTTCATCGAGCAAGGCGCTGCAATGAACACGTCCATCGGAGCATTCCACTTTCCCCCGGCCAGTATGACCGCCTTTGACATTATAAGCACGTCGACCTTCATCATCTTCTATGACAAGCTCATTCTCCCTATTTATGTCAAAATCACCAAAACCAAGCCTAAGCCTCCTAGCGAGCTACAACGGATAGGGATCGGCCTAGGGATCGCTGTGATAGCCATGATTATAGCCGGGTTGGTGGAGATATTAAGGAGAAAATACGCGATAATTAGTGGGTTTGATATTAGCCCGTTGAGCATCTTTTGGCAAACTCCACAATATGTTCTTGTAGGAGTATCCGAGGCATTCGTTTATGTTGCTCAATGGGAGTTCTTCTCGTCTCAAACGCCGGACGGATTGAAGAGTATCGGTTTAGGGTTACCCATGTCCTCGACCGCTATGGGAAGCTACTTGTGTAGTGCGATTTTGAGTGTCGTGATGAAATTAACCACGAAGAATGGGCAACCGGGTTGGGTACCCCCGAACCTGAACGAAGGGCACTTGGAGCGGTTTTTCTTCCTCTCCGCGGGTCTAACGATGCTTAATCTAGTGTTTTACATTTTCTGCGCAAAGCGGTACAAGTGTATCTCGTTGGAAAAACGGGATTTGGATAGAGAAATTGAAGTTTTGCCGTAAGCTCAGCCAAGTTTGTCACACCCTTTGGAACGTACTATAGAACATATATGTACTCAACCAAACCCAAAAAAAACGAGTCGAGGACTCGAATAGATCCTGTGAACTTGTTGACAAGGAAATAGTTGAAAAAAATACTTGATGATAATCATGTCAAAGAGCTTTTACTACCTTTGGCTTGCGCCTTGTAAAAGAGTTTAGTCAATTGTCCTCCTATTTGAGCAAAAACAAAAGGTTAAAAGTTTCAAATTGTAACGAGTTTTTGAATTATCTCAAGGTTAGTTTTTCCTGTTTCTTATCAGAGCATGTAAAAAAAGAGTAAATGATGCAGATGGGTTCGATTTTTTCATGCCTGAAAACCGATTGCTGATCGTATTTTTTTCACCGACACCTAAAGTACAAAAAAAGCTTCATTTAAACAGTGGTGGCGGACTTACAAGTTTCGCCCAGCAGACCAACACGAGTTTAATACGAGTAAATATTACTGTATTAGCACTCGAGTCTGTAAAATATTGTAATGTAATGCTGGAATCATCAAGATTTATTTAGAAATAAGTTGCTTATTTATGTACTACTACAAATACAAATACAAGTGCAAATAGAAATACAAGTGGAAATAGAAATACAAGTGAATTTATTTATAATCTTGACGATCCAACTTTTCCACAGTAGCCATTTTTTTACTTGGACATTTTCGCGGCGAGTTCTCTAACCAACTTAGCTGCAACCATGGCTGTCATACCATCTACGGTGTCACGCTGTGGATTGAACTCAACCACATCTGCTGCAACAATATCGCCTTGAAGATTATGGAGAATGTTGAGAACATCGCGGAAAGACAGACCTCCAGGCTCAATGTGAGACACACCAGGTGAAAATGCTGGATCCAGACAATCCACGTCTATCGATATGTACACACCCTTCACTCCTTCACCCAGTTTCTATGCCACAACACGGCATATGTTAGTACTATGTTACAATGGTGCTTAACAAATCATTAACTGCACAATTAGTTTTCCGTTAGCAAGTAAACCGTGTTTTTTAGATTGGGGAGGTTCACATGAGGCTTTTTAGATGTTGCTCAATTTCCCGCCCCATTTGGCCGGTTTGTTGAAAACACATTGGTAAGGATACTAAGCTTAGTCTATGGGTTTAGAGCCTAAGATAACACTAGTTTGATTAATATGAATCGAGACATCATTTAGACAGCAACAGAATGTATGTTGTCCAGACGTAGATAGAATCTTTCAAAACAGAAGAAATTCTTCAGAGCAAGAAGCGTAGATATAACCAAGAAACTATTCTGGACACGATATATTAAAACAGTCAAATTCAAGTACACAGAATAAGGCACAAACTTAGAATCCAAACAGTTCACAGACTACACACAAATCTATGCATACAAGTATATGGGTGTGAAGAACGTAAGAGATGATAAGAGGCAAATACCAAGTTCTCCAGGTAATCACGGTCTTTTGAGTATGTTCGCATTTCGAATTGCTCCACTCCAAACCTCTTTCCTTGCTCGCGGCCTTCTACGTTGATAGATCTTATACCCACCTGAACAGTTAGTACAATGTTAATATCAGTTGGGCTTCTAGATTTTCGAAATACCAACAGCAACTCATCAATACATGCAAATGAACCAAGGTTCATAATTACTACAAAAAGTGACAAAACAATTATGGGCATGAACTTCTGTCCAAAAAAAACCATAGCTCAAAGGAGTTGCATTATTCTTCTGTTACTATCTCTAAACACTAAACAAGAATAAACACTTAACATTGCGGATCCAGGAAAATATGTTTGCGGGTTTGTTAAACTTAAGTCCTTAATGGATTTTATACAATTTTTTTTTGTATGAAAGTAGCATAGCAAAGAAGTCTATCGACGTTAGTTAGCTGAAAGTATTGAGCATACATTATGATCTATGGTGTACCTATAGACACTGGTTACAACAATTTTAATGGAATGGTAGAAATTTCATCTAAGAAAGATACACACATTTATTCAGATATTTCCAAATTCTAACAACAATAGAAAACTGATATCAAACAAAATGAAGTAAGCACCAATATCAAAACAATATAGCACAAGAACAACAAAAAGTGAAAAATGTTGGCAAACAAGCAACGCTGTCAAGTATTCAACTATTTAATGTAGGCTGGCATAGTAGATGCTAGGAGAGGCAGAAGAAGAAAGGTCGATTACCTGCAAAAGCCTTCGTGCATAGCCACCCTCCATTATACGAGCAAAAGAAGATGCGTGAGAATACTTGTTCCCTTCAAAGGCATCGTAAATATCTGGATGGGCATCAAGATGTAGAATATCAACAGGCCCCCCTAGCTTTTCAGATACAGCTCGTACTACAGGGTACGATATAGAATGGTCACCACCTAAAACTAAAGGACGCAAAGGTTCCTGCCCAAGCAATGATCATAGTAAGAATCCCCTTCACTTCAAGATTATATGGAGTATTTGTAAAAATAAAGAAGGTTCTGTAGTCACAAATTATACACTTATTACCAAGGAGTAGCAAAGTTAGGAGCATAGTGCTCTGTAGAAGCAATGCTGGTAAGTTATATTCTCTTGTGTTTAGTTCCTGAGCTTTTCAAAACGGTTCTATATTGACTATCACTCAGTTTTGGGAGAGTTAAATAGCGGCAAGAAAGCCCAATTTGAAATTTTGAAATTTCCAAGCTATTGTCATAGTTGCAAGAAAGAAAGTAAGATCATAAGACTATAAGAGCACTATAAAAGGAAATAAAGGTTGAAAACATTTATCAATGTGCAGCAGAACTTGACATCATGAGCTCGACAAGTATAGAAGATACTGGATAGATGACTTACTTCATCCATCACTAGCTTGACAGAGTCGGATATAATTTTCATCAGTCTTTCATCCTCAACACCAATATCTCTTATCTCTTGAATGGGAACATCGCCAACATCTGTGAGGACCCGTGGATCCTTTAGTTCTTTGCCTGCAAACATGTCACTGCTTAATGAGTTTGATAGTCACTAAATGTTTAATGAGTTTGATAGTCACAAAATTTAGTTCAATACAAGGAGCCAACGTGCAAAATGTTTCAGAAATTTTCACACTGCTGGAGTGCAATGAAACCCACTTCAAAGTTAATACCCAATATAAATTACTCTATATAATGAGAACCCCAATCGCATTACATGATGAGTAAAACAAAAAATAGAAGTAACAGACAAGGATTTTAAATGTGGTCGATAGCACAGTACATAACCTGTTTTCTTTTTAATACTACTATATACGGAGTATCTGATAGACTGATACCAAGGCCAAGGTATGAGACATACCCAACTCCCGAGAGTATCAAAAAGTCAAAAGGTCGTACCTCACAGTATAGAAGATTTAAAACAAAACAAAAAAACAAACTAGGTATGGGTTTAGAATGCTCTACCCCTATCTAACATGCCAAAACCACAAGCTCCTGACTCAATTGGCAATAACGCTCAATAGTCAATACAAAATCAAACATGGACTTACCTTCTTCTGTTGTTGAATTAGTGCTTCCACACCAGATTGCTTCACGTATCCGTGGAGGTGCAAATGCAGGCCCCTGGAGGAACGAAGAGTTATGCCCTAAAGGCACTCCGAGGAGTGATGTTGATGCTTTCGCACCTCCTATAGCACGCACCAGCTCCCCCTGGAACAATATAAACTATATTCAAGCTTGTGCAGCATATAAAATTGAAATTGTTTCAATTAAAGCAACATTTTCTATTTGATTGGAAATTTAAATTTTAAAAAACTAATAACAGAGAATGATGTATATTCCATACACCAAGTTTCCCGCAAATTGGTCGAACAGGTGACACGAGCTATTCAATCGAATATCTCACATGCTTGGCAATTTGTTCTGAAGGTTACAATGACCAAGGCAGATTTCCGGCAAATACTCTTAAACAATTCTGATGATGAAGGTTTCACATAGGATTCAGATAATTTTCATTAAGTTATATCCAAGCTTTATTGTGGAATGTTTTTATTCATCCCTAAAAACAAGACATCGGTTCAACTTTGCCTAAACATTTCAAAAGAGAAGACACCTTAATCATGCTAAAAGCTACCTAATATGCTGCCTAGAAAGCACATTTACTTCAGATTGCATATAGCTTTGATGCCTTCGAGCAACTAAACTTGCATAGACTTAACGAAACTTAGCAGTTATATACCCAACTATACCGAATGCAGGAGACTACTAACAATCAGCACCGATTAGATAACTCCACTTCAAAAATAATTAGCAATATAATTCAATAACAGGTATATGGAATCATAGCCAAGATGATGTATTTATGAATCCAAAACAACCTTTAGCTTAGCTCGCTCTCTGATGAGAGTGAGAGAGGCCTCGATAACACGATCTTGGCCTTTCTGAATCAAATCAGCTGGAATATTTGGCGCATTCAGATGGCGCAAGTAATGAATTCCCCTTGTGGCAACACGCTGCATTTCTGCCAAACAAATCCAAACCCTATACAAAGTACAACAATCAACTCAGAAAACCTCTTTTATGCAACAGCGCGTACATAAATCTTCAATCTCACAAGAAAACTACAATCAGACTTCATATTCATTCTTCTGCTCATGTTTACAATCATTTGTTCTTTCTTTATCACATAGAGGTACAATTAATCACTTCGCATAGAAAATCAAAATATTTTATTATGCTCTGAATAATTGAGCTGTTTTAATCGTCACTCTACCTAACCTACACTAAAACTAACCCCGAAGATGTTTTATTCTAGTGATTTGGACATAGCTATTGTGAATAATAGGCCCCGGTTCGAGTCCCCCTCCTCTCGACAATAATGCCACTAATTGTGCTCTTCTTTGTACCAGAAACACTAAAATTACAACAAAATGAATACAAATATAACTGAAATTACAGCATTTTAACGAATTATTAACTAACTAGGTATCATTAATTAACACAAGAACTTGTCTCTCAATAATGTAAGATGTTGTTTTTAATTTTCTTTTTATTTTTAGGGCTCGCTTGGAATGGGTGTAATTATTCCGGGGGTAATAGAGCAAAAATGAATGAGCTTGTTTCTTGGTTATGACATTTTATGGTGTAAAAGGATATGAGGGGGAATAATTACCCTCATTGGGGGTAATGCATTACTTGGGGGAGAGGGGAGTAATAATTCCCCAAATAAGCTACATTTCCTTAATTTTCTCCATTTCCGCTTACCATCATCACCACTTCTCGTCATTTTTTAGTTCATTTTTGCTCTATTACCCCGGAATAATTACCCCATTCCAAGCGAGCTCTTAGAGTTATGTCTCCCACTAAAGTAGTGAAAGACAATCTTCAAGGAAGCTTGTTACTCTAAAATTACAAGTAAATCGTGAATGACGAGGTTGAGAGTTAGCTCAAGTGGCAAGAGTTTCTTTCCTCAAACCATGAGATCCCACACCAAACAAAATCATCAATGAATCAGCCTAAACTACAATTACAACAGCAAAAAAAAACACAATTAAACTACAATTATATATGATCAACAAACGATTAAGTATCGCCGCAGAAAGTAGAAAGTAGTACATGAATTAAAGACTAGTAAGAATCATGAGTCATCAGTTAATCAGCCTAAACTAAAAATACAAAAAAGAATGCAGAATTAAAACTAAAATTGCAGATAATGAACAAACAGTTAACGAATTCAATAGAGTAGCAGAAACATGAATAGAGCAAATTAGCGTAAGAGATTACTAAATTAGGTGAATATTAGAAGAACAGATCATAAATCGAATGAAATTGATATATGATAAAGTGATATACTATACACGAGAAATGAAGAGGTAGAGGAGAGATGAAATTGAAGGAATTGAATTGATTGGGATACCTGCTCAGTGAGAGAAGGAAGAAGAAGAAGAAGATAAAATGGCGCGGCGATGAATAGGAAGTGAAGTTTGGATGGGATTAAATAGTGTAGAGTGTAGAGTGCAGAGTGAAGCCAAGGTGACGAGTTGCACTCACACCACACGGTTTTCCACTAAGCGTAGCGGGACCACCACGGTTTTACGTTAAAGACTGCATTATTCCCTCGTTGTATGTGCAATTAGTCTAGCTTAAAATGTACGGAGTCTCCATCTCAATCCTTAAAACGGGTTAAATATTATCACGTGATATTAAATAAGACAAAGCATTTTACATTTTCTAGGCTGATTTCTTATGAATTTGATTGACCCGTCTTAAGATTTACGATTGATAGTGATTTGTCTTATATATGAATCTCTGAGAATATTTTAGGGAATTCGAACCTGAGACCTATTGTCCCAGAACACTTAGCTTTAACCACTAGGCTAAGACAAAGGTGGAATGATGCTATAACAAGTTAACAACCCCATACAAAAACATTAAAAATTAAGGAAAAAAAATACGTAATACGGTAGACACCCACATTTTGACCGCCAGATGTCTATAGTAGTTCCCGCCAAACACCCGATGATGATAGGACGTAAACGTGCTTTGACAGACTCGGATATGGGCTTGTAATCATGGACATTTGGTTTAGACATTTTAAGGAGTACAAATCTCACAAAACGGACCTCAAATCCAGGCCCAGTGGGTCGTTTCGAGTCAAATAACACTAATTTGGGTCGAAACCGTCACCAGGGGTAAAATCGTCTTTTAGCGACCGAGTCAAACCCGGTCAAAGATATTTTTTCCCGAGTCACACGAGCTGGCCGTGACGCTACACGGTTGATTCATACTCAAACACCCAAAAAATCAGCCTTCACAAATATTAAACAAATCTGTTCAAGGATAGAATTCGATCTCAAGTAGGAATTCTATCCGGAAACCGAAACAAAATACCACCCGAGCTCAAATACTCGGCTGAAACAGCCGAGATATCACCCCAGCCAGCCGAGTCTTTGGCTTCTTCTCTAGGAAACGAGAAGTCTATTCCCTCACGAACTCTCGTATTTCCTATCCAAACCGGTGTTTCTTGTCACACAAGCAAGACCACCTCGGTTCCTATAAATAGGACCCTCCCTTCAACCAATAATACACGAAAAATCAGACTGAAAAATACCGAGAAAGTCAGCCAAAAAGCAACATCCAAAATCCCGACGTAATCCCGAAGTAATTCCAAAATCCGACGAAACCGATCCTGTCCGAACCGGCCGAGTCCCCACGTCACTCACACATACAAAATCGACACCTTAACTCACCCACATCATCTCGACGCTCCCGTGCCTAAGCCACTGTCTGACGAGCCTTATACCGAGAACACAAAGCATGTAGGTTGAGGGTGTAAATCAAACCCGTCTCTTCCCTTTTCTCTCTTCTTCATCTCGTTTTTTATGGGTCTTGCGTCGGTCTTTCTTTTATTTTCTAATATCGATATTATTAAAAACTATTTTCATATATCGAATATTCTTAAAATATGATATCGATTCTATATAATCGAATATCATATCAAAAAGGATTATATTAAGTTTTCGACGAAATCGTTACATCTTTTTACAGCTTTTCGTTCAAAATCTCTTTTTTACTTTTTCGTTCAAAAAACAAACTTTTTCAAAAGCTTTTCTAAAGCCATTCCGAATATTCGATATCGATTTCATAATCGAATATCGAATACGACGAATATCGAAAATATAAACCGGGTATAAATTAATCCATATTTGTACGCGATTTATAACAATTTTCGACAAAAAAAAATAAAAACGGACAGACTCGCGTGCGAGTCGCGCCCGGTCCAGGCGACTCGCGCCCGAGTCTGACCCGACTCTATTTTTTAAAGTTTTCGCTCGTTTATTTTTTTATTATTTCACGAAACGATTTCTAAATTTATATCTTTTCCAAAACTATTCTAAATATTTGATAATCAACTATCGAATATGACGAATATCGAGAATATTAAGTCGAGTACGAGTTATGCGATATTCGTACGCGATTTAATCAAAATTTTCCGAAAACCGTTGTCGATTTCAGGCCACCACGCGACCCGCATTGGTCTCGGGCGAGTCGCGCGGCTCTCGGCCGAGACCCACCTTTTTTCCTTTTTTTTTACTCTTTCTCGAACATCGTTTTTTTATACAAAACAACGTTTTAAATTATATTTTTCAGATTTCGATTTATTTTCTCGATTCTATATTTCTTTTATATATATATTTCCTATTCATCGTTACTAACCCGTTTTCTCGTGTTTGTAGCAACTTTTTCTCATTTTCTTTTTATCGTTTTATTAGACTAAAACGAACTCACATGCTAAAATAACTTTGACGTTATTAGTTTAAACATGCATTAAACGACTTAGCAACCCATTTATTTATTTTTCCTCACATGTCTTAGGAAAATAATCTCTGCATATCATTTCATCGTCGAACTAACGCGTGTACACAAAACCGAACGATATCTTAGTAAAGGCCGCTAAGTGCGGGCGGGGTTGGGTGTTCTCGCTGAACTTCCCAACACGTACCCTCACCCCTTACTCAGAACCATGGTTTCCGGATGTCCGAATCCATTGGCAACGAGAGTCATTCAATATACGATTAACCGCCCAGTCGGCATCAGTATCGATATGCTAAGGGACGAACCCAATAAACTCTGACATCGGAAATGGGCCAGGCTTTAAGTATGGCCCACTACGACATAGAGTGGGTTCGAACGGTTCCGAATAACCATAAAATTCGGTGGCGACTCCTACTTCGATTTAAAATTCTATTCGATCCATCTCATATGGAAATTCTATCGCCTCCCCAAAACCCGCGCTTCGCGGCGTCGGGGTGGACCTATGTCATGTCCACAATTTGGCGACTCCGCTGGGGATTAACTGATGTGTCACTTACCATCGGCATCCTCAGGGTGAGACTCGAAAAGAAATCGTTCGATTAGTAATTACACGTTTTAGTTCAATGATTCATGCATAACCTCGTTCTATCCCGGGCCGGTTACTTGTGACCGACGTCCCACTATACCACGGTGCATTCCCACTTGGATGCACTAAAGACTTCGATGGCGGAACTCGTTTAGGTTTCGCGACATGTCCTAAGACCAACTCGGCTTAGGGAGTCCGTCCTCAGTACGAGAAAGCCATCGTTGTTGGTATAGACCCTATTAGACCGACCGAGACTTAGACTAAGAGCATACATGGCGTCGTTATACCGTTTCTATGACTACATGCTACTTGATCTTTCTTTGATCTTTTCAAAAACCATCATTTTTCAAAAAACTTACATCTTTTCAAACTCATTCTTTTTCAAAACCCGGAAAGCTACCGAATTTAGGACTTATGATTTTGACTCAAAATAGCCTATTTTTAGCCGGTATGCTGTCCAAACCTTTAAAAAAAAAAAGCCCGAAATCTCGGCCCGATAACCCCTTTTCTCGGTTTTCAAAAAAATCGGGCCTTCCAATCCGACCTTGCTCGGTTTTCAAATCCAAATTCCCTTTTCAAAACTTTCTTCTTCTTAGGACTTCCCGTATTTAGCAGTGTCGGGTCTTGTCATAGGTTGTAAGAGTCTATAGCGTCGAAACTCCGTCGATCTTACATCACGAGTTTCTACCCCATCCCAAGTCCGCCTTACTTGTCAAGGCACGGCCCACCTTCGTAGGACGAACTCCTACAAAGGGAAGCCCGTTTACACATTCGAGTCCAAAGTCTGGGGAATTCTCACATGGATTTTCCTTCGAACGGGACTAGGCCCACTTTGCCAAATCCTAAGGAAAGCCCAGCGTCCACGAGTCACCCGTCTAGGTGTCTTTTCCGAGTCAACCTTTTACAAGGCATAGCCTTATAACAAAAGGTTCGTGATCCTTACATCTAAGGGTCACTCGTCCGACACTCGAGTCTTAACAAAGTCTTCAGTCCCACTCGGGGGCTACCCTTTCAGTAGAGCGACCAATCACGGTTGCTCTAAGGGTCCTGTCTTACACGTGTCTCATGTACCCCACTTTCGAGTCACTTAGATGTTGCACCATTTGAGTCCTATCAAAGTCTTTAGTCTCACTCGGGGGCTGTCCTCCACCCGAGCAGTCAACCACGGTCACCTTAAGGGGTACCCTACGTTCATCCTGCACCGGCGTCCTTATGATGCCTTCTTCAGGTCGTACCTATGCTACGAATACTCGAGTCACCTAGGGTTAGGTTACCACGGTTGGTCCGAGCACGTGATACGGTCAAACACGGTCGCCCCCATTTTCGGATTCATCCTTATGCAGCTCGAGTCCAATTCGCAGTCGTTATCTCGTCTAGATCAACGTTCGAGTATCCCGGTCCAAGAGTCTTTGTCGACCCGTCACCCCGGGCCGTGTCTAGTTTGACTCCCTCTCTTGCACTTGCGCAAAGCCGACTTTAAGCGAGTCGTGGCACCCGTCTTTCTCTCCAATCAAAGACCTTAAAAAAAAAACCAACCGAGCGTCCGAGTCCGGATTTGATTCGAGTCTAAGTCTGAGTTCGAGTCTAGGATACCCTACATCCTCATTTCCAAATCAAAGTCAGAATCAAAGTCAGTTGTATTCTGTCCTCTTTTTTTCAAAATTCAATAAAATCAGCTTTTCTATTTCTCATACATACTTTCCTTATGTGTTTCCGAGAACATGATAAACACCATCATACACTGTGAGCACACGCACGTGACTATTATAGGCACATCTATAATGACTGCAGGAAACCGAGCCCGTGTTTTCCTTTTACCTATTCCATGTCTGGTATAGAAAGCCGCATAACTACCCGTAGCAGGAGCATATCGAATCCTATGACAAATCTGGGTAGTCTTCTAGTTTGGGTTCAAAACGGGAGGCAAGCCCACTTCCCACAATAAACACCCATCCAATAAGACAAGCCAGTCCCTACCTTAGGTGTTAGTCTGACCGACAAAAAAAAAAACTGGACAAAAAAAAATCAAAAGTCCAAGAGAAAAAAAAAAACAAAAGGCCAAAACAAAAAAGCTGGCCATGATCAAAAAAGAATTATCAACATCTCTCGACCAGACACGGTCAACTCAAATGAAGAATCCCATGACCGGGGCTAAGAGGTCAACCCAAAGAATTCAAAAATCCATGACCGTGAAACGGTCAATTCAAAAATTATCAATACCCATACCATCCAATAGGGGAGAGACAGTCAAGCTGGTCAGCTAACACCACATTTAACCTTCCCACATTACAACCCTCAAGACCTTCTCGAGACCTAGGCTAGAGACAGCCCATAATTTTGAGGATTCAAGCTCCATAGTATACACCCTAACCTTTAGGGCCAGACATGGAAATCAGATCCCGCATTATCAAACCTGCCCAATCGAAGCTCGAGCCATTCTACTCGACTTCCCCTTTACATAACAGAATTCACAATCACCATATGCAAATCCGAGAGCAAAACTCGTTAAAATCCCCGAGAGCAAAACTCATCAAATCCCCGAGAGCAAAACTCATCAAATCCCCGAGAGCAAAACTCGTTAAAATCCCCGAGAGCAAAACTCATCAAATCCCCGAGAGCAGAACTCATTAAATTCCCCGAGATCAGAACTCGTTAAAATCCCATCCCAATTCTTCTCATTCAAACCAGTTACCAGCCCCAAACACGGGAACTCAACTTGCAGTCGGCATAGAACATGCCCAATAAGTTCACACCACCTCTGGGGGCTACCCCGGAGAACGTTCACAGTCACAGGATCAACATCCTAACTATTCTAGCCCTTTGATCAAGACATCACTGGGAATGCACCTAGCCTACACCATCGCTATGGCTAGTTACACACAAAGCCCTAGTAAACTAGGCACCATTATATATCTTTCAATCCACTGAACTACGGCTTGGTTTGATTTCACTAACACGTGAATACGTAGGCAGTCTTTCAACAGAGGCACAACCACCCACATTGACACAAATTCAAAAAAGCATCATCATTCCGGTCACGACACTGTCATGTTCTCAGCAGCTAGCTTTGTCATCCTGGGGGCTTCTCCTAGGCAGAAGTTCTCCATCCACTCACAAAATCCAGATAAATTCAAAGAATAAAGATCTAGCCTCCTTTCTATAGTGTGTCCTAGTACTCGGCTCAGTCAAAGACGAGAATCTGTCAGGACTCGGAGCAATACCCACTTTGGAAATGTCCCAAAAATCCAAAATTCAAAAGGAGCACTGTACAGCATTGTTACTGCTAAAACAGTCTCATTACAGACTACTGGAATTCCCCTATAGCAGATCGTTCCCATTTCGATGTTCGAATGTGTTGTCACTCGCCTAGGCTACGGAATAGCGCAACTTAAGAATTTTGTCATCTTAGGTGGCCTACCCCCTACCGAGTCACGGTCTAACCCTTAGAGAGTCAAAGTCGTGTCTGTCAACTCGTCCTCTCGCGTCCAGAGTCGAGTCTGTCGGTATATCTCTCTCTTCAAATTCTCATTTTTTGCAAAACTTAGCCATTTGGGAAAATCCTTTTCCTGGTCACCACGGGAATAGGAATTTTTATCACACTTCATCTAGGCATACAGGCCTAACCAGAGACTTTAGGAGTCCGTGTCAGAATCGGATTAGGAATCAAAGTCATCCCAAGCATCCTTATTTCCAAACTTTTCAAACTAACCAAAAAAAAAAATCAGCTTTTTATTTTCAAAATTTTCGGAAAATCGTCTTTTTCCCCAGCACGAGTCAGTGTTTCACCTAAATGTTACATACAAATTATGTCAGCATACAGGTACACTCAAGACTCCCAAAAATTCTAAGTTCCCCAGTGGAAAAGCTCATGCAAGCTCCTGCGCAATTCTAAAACAGGATATATCTGCAAACAGGTATACCCATAGCTTCCTAGGCAAGCTCCCGCGACATTATCAACATCAACCCAGGTATGATTTCTATTCTATGCCTGGCGAGCCCTTCACGCAGGTCTAATGGACCCTAAACGACCCGATCGGAAGGCTGCCAGGTTTTTAATCCTTGATTGACCTGGTGGCTACTCTGACTTTTGCCTTGTCCAAGCCTCAGTCAGAGTGGGGGCTCTGTAGACACCCACATTTTGACCGCCAGGTGTCTATAGTAGTTCCCGCCAAACACCCGATGATGATAGGACGTAAACGTGCTTTGACAGACTCGGATATGGGCTTGTAATCATGGACATTTGGTTTAGACATTTTAAGGAGTACAAATCTCACAAAACGGACCTCAAATCCAGGCCCAGTGGGTCGTTTCGAGTCAAATAACACTAATTTGGGTCGAAACCGTCACCAGGGGTAAAATCGTCTTTTAGCGACCGAGTCAAACCCGGTCAAAGATATTTTTTCCCGAGTCACACGAGCTGGCCGTGACGCTACACGGTTGATTCATACTCAAACACCCAAAAAATCAGCCTTCACAAATATTAAACAAATCTGTTCAAGGATAGAATTCGATCTCAAGTAGGAATTCTATCCGGAAACCGAAACAAAATACCACCCGAGCTCAAATACTCGGCTGAAACAGCCGAGATATCACCCCAGCCAGCCGAGTCTTTGGCTTCTTCTCTAGGAAACGAGAAGTCTATTCCCTCACGAACTCTCGTATTTCCTATCCAAACCGGTGTTTCTTGTCACACAAGCAAGACCACCTCGGTTCCTATAAATAGGACCCTCCCTTCAACCAATAATACACGAAAAATCAGACTGAAAAATACCGAGAAAGTCAGCCAAAAAGCAACATCCAAAATCCCGACGTAATCCCGAAGTAATTCCAAAATCCGACGAAACCGATCCTGTCCGAACCGGCCGAGTCCCCACGTCACTCACACATACAAAATCGACACCTTAACTCACCCACATCATCTCGACGCTCCCGTGCCTAAGCCACTGTCTGACGAGCCTTATACCGAGAACACAAAGCATGTAGGTTGAGGGTGTAAATCAAACCCGTCTCTTCCCTTTTCTCTCTTCTTCATCTCGTTTTTTATGGGTCTTGCGTCGGTCTTTCTTTTATTTTCTAATATCGATATTATTAAAAACTATTTTCATATATCGAATATTCTTAAAATATGATATCGATTCTATATAATCGAATATCATATCAAAAAGGATTATATTAAGTTTTCGACGAAATCGTTACATCTTTTTACAGCTTTTCGTTCAAAATCTCTTTTTTACTTTTTCGTTCAAAAAACAAACTTTTTCAAAAGCTTTTCTAAAGCCATTCCGAATATTCGATATCGATTTCATAATCGAATATCGAATACGACGAATATCGAAAATATAAACCGGGTATAAATTAATCCATATTTGTACGCGATTTATAACAATTTTCGACAAAAAAAAATAAAAACGGACAGACTCGCGTGCGAGTCGCGCCCGGTCCAGGCGACTCGCGCCCGAGTCTGACCCGACTCTATTTTTTAAAGTTTTCGCTCGTTTATTTTTTTATTATTTCACGAAACGATTTCTAAATTTATATCTTTTCCAAAACTATTCTAAATATTTGATAATCAACTATCGAATATGACGAATATCGAGAATATTAAGTCGAGTACGAGTTATGCGATATTCGTACGCGATTTAATCAAAATTTTCCGAAAACCGTTGTCGATTTCAGGCCACCACGCGACCCGCATTGGTCTCGGGCGAGTCGCGCGGCTCTCGGCCGAGACCCACCTTTTTTCCTTTTTTTTTACTCTTTCTCGAACATCGTTTTTTTATACAAAACAACGTTTTAAATTATATTTTTCAGATTTCGATTTATTTTCTCGATTCTATATTTCTTTTATATATATATTTCCTATTCATCGTTACTAACCCGTTTTCTCGTGTTTGTAGCAACTTTTTCTCATTTTCTTTTTATCGTTTTATTAGACTAAAACGAACTCACATGCTAAAATAACTTTGACGTTATTAGTTTAAACATGCATTAAACGACTTAGCAACCCATTTATTTATTTTTCCTCACATGTCTTAGGAAAATAATCTCTGCATATCATTTCATCGTCGAACTAACGCGTGTACACAAAACCGAACGATATCTTAGTAAAGGCCGCTAAGTGCGGGCGGGGTTGGGTGTTCTCGCTGAACTTCCCAACACGTACCCTCACCCCTTACTCAGAACCATGGTTTCCGGATGTCCGAATCCATTGGCAACGAGAGTCATTCAATATACGATTAACCGCCCAGTCGGCATCAGTATCGATATGCTAAGGGACGAACCCAATAAACTCTGACATCGGAAATGGGCCAGGCTTTAAGTATGGCCCACTACGACATAGAGTGGGTTCGAACGGTTCCGAATAACCATAAAATTCGGTGGCGACTCCTACTTCGATTTAAAATTCTATTCGATCCATCTCATATGGAAATTCTATCGCCTCCCCAAAACCCGCGCTTCGCGGCGTCGGGGTGGACCTATGTCATGTCCACAAATACTTTATTCATTTTTTTTAGGGTTATTTCATGGGAATAATACAAACTATGCGTGTGCTTCTTAAATTAATACAAACTATACGTAATCCCATTTTAATACGAACTACGCCTTCATTAATCTCGCTTTATTATGGGTGACCGGCTACCTGTTGAACCTCCATTATTCAACTCTTTCTCTGACTCTTCTTCTTCTGATTCACATTTCGTGTTCATTTTCGGTCATTGAAAAAAATAATTAAATTTTCCGAAAATTCATCTTTCATTTCTTTTTCAATTAGTCTTATAGAAGCTATGGAAAAAAATGTTTTTATTATTATTTTGGCTTTCACGATGACTGCAACGGACCTAATAAAACCCTAGAAAGTTACAAGTCACTATGACCTGTAATAGCAAGTCATAATTTTATACATAACAACGAGAGATTAATGAATGCGTAGTTCATATTAAAATGAGATTACGTATAATTTGTATTAATTTAAGAAGCACGCGCATAGTTGGTATTATTTCCATGAAATAACCCTTTTTTTTATATCTTCCCAATTTTCTTTTTGGTCTACTTTTTTTTATTTTCTCATTTCATTTCTTTCCATTCTGGTCCATAATTTTTACCATACTACCTTTATTATTTACGACACTTTATACCTTTATTCTTTCTTATTTATATACACCTACCCTTCTAACCTCAATATTTCTTAAATTTATCATTTTATATTCATTACAAATTTTTTTTTGCCAAAAGTGAATGGAAAGATAAAATAAAAATGGAAGAAGTATAAAAATTAATTGAGAAATAACTATCCAATTATAAAGTATGGAGTGAGTATAAAGTATGGTGTGAGACTATTTCATAATTATTACGAAGTATTATTTTGAAATTTAACAGAAAGTATAGATATTTCACTATTTTTTTTTGAGAACACTTTAGTCATTTAGTGCATGTTTTAGATAAAAATACAAAGAGAGTATCAAGTAAGGTCGGCAACGATGAGACATGTTACATGTGAATAACATTTCACGTGAACAGTATTTAATGAAAGATGGGCTCACTAGTTGATGATGATGGCTCATTAGCTCTCTAAAGAATGGCTCACATTACACTGTAGAGTATATCCCATGTGCTAATATACGAGCAATGATACACTGTACCACATAACATGTGAAACATGGCAATATTTTGTTCAACTTTTAGCAAAACTTAACAAAAGCATGGATAAGGTATTAAGGTCATAAGGTAGGAACCAATGATAACGTAACACGTGATAGTCAGATAGGTATGACACAAGAAGTTATTTTTTCGTCCTAAAATGATCACTTTGTATCATTAAAATGGTTACAATTTGATTATGGTTCATCTTTTGTGGCAGACGTATTATTTGGCTGGACATAGTCGAATCATGATATGTCCAGTTTTTTTATGATTGATATGACTAATAGATTGATTTGAAAACAAGATCTAGAGGTTCCTAACCTGACTCGACATTCTTTTGTCTTGAGGTTGTTGTTTCAACCGCTTTCTTTCTCAATTGTTCGGTTTGCTGAGGGGTTGCCATTTTGCGATGCTTTTCAAGGGATGATTCGTATCAAGTTTAGCGGAATGTAAAGCAGTTTTGAACAAGAAAAGTAGAACGAGTTAACAAGTGCAAAGATCAAAACCAAAAATTCTACGTGGAAAACCCTTGTAAAATGTAGGTTTGGGCTGGACCGAATTAACCGTTTCCTATGGCTTCTAAAATTGGGTCCAAAATTACCCGACCCTAACCCGTGTTATTAAACCCTCCTAAAACCCTTAACTTCCCCAACTCAACCAAAAACCTTCAACATTCAACAATGGCGAATCATCAATGGCGTCTCCTTCTCTAAAACCTACTAAAACCCACTTCACTATCTCACTCCTCCTTCTACTTCTCCACTTCAACCTACAACATGGCTTTTGAAAAGCAAGAACTTTTGCGAAAACTCCGAATTCTGCTCCAACAATCCGAATTCGACTCAGCCATTAAACTCGTTACACCCGTCGTCGTATCGAATACCCTTTTCTCTTCTTCATATGAACTTTGCCATGAATTCTCCATTTCTGATCCCACCCTTTCTAGAACCTTCTATAACCTGGTCATTTATGTTTGTGCTGATGCAAAACTTGCTGATGAAGCCATGGTATTGCTGAATGTGGTAAAAAAAGACGGTAAATATCCTAATTTAGAAGCTTTTAATAAGTTGCTTGATTGCTTGGTTCATGTAAAACAGTTTGGTAGATGTCTAAGTTTATTAGAGGAGGTTTCGGGTTCTGGAATTCGGCTTGATATGTTTAGTTACGAGAAGGCGGTGCAATGTGCTGTGAAATTGGGGGATTTGGAGAAGGGTTTGAGGTTGTTGAGGATGATGCAGCAGGATACAAGGGTTGGTGTTAGTGTATTTGTATATAATAATTTGATTAATGGGTTGTGTAAAGTGTATAGAATTAAGGATGCACACCAGCTGTTCGATGAAATGCGTAAGTGGATGTTGGTACCGAGTCTGGTGACGTATAATACGTTGATTGATGGGTATTGTAAGGTTGGGGATTTTAAGGAGGCGTTTAGGTTGCGAGAGAGGATGAAGGTGGAGAAGGTTTTGCCTAATCAGCGTACTTATAACTCGTTGCTTGATGGGTTGTGTAGAGGAATGTGGATGGATGAGGTGGGGGAGATAGTGGAAGAGATGAAAGCACGCGGTTTTGTTCCTGATGTGTTCACTTATACTATTTTGGTTGATGGGTATTCGAGGGCAGGGGATTTTGATTCCATGATGGTTCTTATCGAGGAGATGAATGCTAGAGGGATTGAGCCGAATGAGTATACTACTGGGATTTTGTTGAATGGTTTGTGCAGGGCTGGGAACATGGAGATGGCTGAGATGTTTCTGAGTAAGCAAGTGGAGAATGGTGTTGTGAATGAGGTGGCGTATAACATAATCTTGAAAGCATATTGTGATGCTGATAATATGGAGAAAGCGTTTTCCGTTCTGAATCGAATGGAGATTATTGGACTGAGACCGGATTGTTTCTCTTTTAATACCGTGATCAACAAGCTCTGCAATTATGGTAACATGGAGGAGGCAGAGAAGTGGGTGATGATGATGAGCGAAAGGGGTGTCTCTCCATCTGTGCAGACATACAACACTCTCATCGACGGTTATGGAAAAAATCACATGTTTGAAAGGTGTTTTGAGATTTTAGAACATGTTCAGAACAGTGGCTTGAAGCCAACTGTGATGACTTACACTGGTCTCATCAACAATCTTTGCAGAAATGGGAAGGTTCGTAAAGCCAAGGTTGTTTTTCGGGACATGGTCAGAAATGGATTAGTACCAGATGCAATGTTATATAACACGATTATTGATTGTCATTACGCCGCTGGGAAATTACGGGCTGCTTTTGGTTTGTATGATGAGATGTTGAAAAACAATGTAGTTCCAACAATAGTGACTTATAATATTTTCATTAATGGACTATGCAAGAAGGGGAAATTAGACGAAGCTGAAGGTTGTATTCAGCAAATTATTGTCAGAGGCCTCGCTCCTGATGAAATCACATATAATTCTCTGATACACGGGTATTGCGGTGCAGGAAAGATCTCAAGAAGCTTAGAATTGTATGGAAGGATGAAGACATTAGGCATTAAACCAACTTCATGTACATATCATTCACTAATAACCGGAAGCAGCAAACAAGAGAAGTCAGTTTTAGATAGAATATACAAAGAGATGTTAGAGTTGGATATAATTCCTGATAGAGGTGTATATAATGCCCTAGTCGATTCATACGCTGCGCATGGAGACATCGAAAAGTCATTGTCTTTGTTCGATGAGATGATAAACAAGGGAATCGGGCCCACCACGATGACATATACCAGCTTAATCATGGGCCAATTCAAGGTGGGAGACAAGGCCAAAACAGTGGAACTTGTGAATGAAATGAAGGCAAACGGCATTCTACTGAAAGCGGACACTTACAGGGTACTGGTGGAAGGAAACTGCGAAATGGAAGATTTCAAAGGAGCATATACTTGGTATAGAGAAATGGTTGATATGGGATTTCTTCTGAGTTGCAGTCTATGCAATAAGCTTATTAGTGGGCTCAAAAGTGAAGGGATGTTAGACGAGGCCCGGATAATCCCCTCAGAAATGAGTATGAAGGCGCTAGATGAGGTTGTCATGGATGAAGAAATGTTGCCCCCGCTGCCAGCTAGTATAAATTATTGGGACTAAGGGTCTGCTGTTGTTGTTGGATTTGCAATCCCAGGTACAGATGGTAGTTTTGAATCCGCAGGCATCAGTTATACTGTGACATGCCAGTCACCCTTTGCTGTAACCTAAATGAGGGAGATTCAGAATGTACATTTACTAGGATCATGAGGGAGCGAACGGCGCAGGTGTCACTGCCTGAGTCCTGTCTACCTTGTATATTCAGAATTAGAAATAGAAGGTTAAGTTTTTTCGGAGGGTGGTGGACTCGTGGTAGTGGTAGCGACCAGTGGGGTGGGTTGTCATTGGTGTTAATAGTTAGGGGGTCATACAAGCAGTAGACTGGTTGTATATTTGAGTTGTCGGGGCGTCGTATGGCCAGTGGATCCGTACTGTATCAATTACTTCATCATCCGTACAGACCATATCCGTGTATAGTCTTATACTCCGTGCATCAATTGCCTTGGCTTGTATTTATACTTTCTGAGTTTATACAAAAAATTTAACCGAGTTGTAAGTTTTTTAGCAAAATATTTACAGTATATGATTTTGCTCGGAAAACTTTACATTAAAACTTGGATATTCGATACGCTGTTGAGGTAGGTTAATTTTGTCGGATCAAGTTAGTAACCTTGTTCCCAAGGTCATTTGTTTTTTGTCATTTCTATCTAAATGATGTTAGGACTTAATTACATTACTTATACTAGTTTCTAATTACTCGGTATTTAATTGATTACTTATCTCATAATATTACCGCTGAGACGGTTTCTCTAAAAACATACGGTATTGAAATTTTAAATGATTAATTTAATTAAGACAACTAGTGTTATTCCCGTGACACGTCACGGGGTTGAGAGAAAAGATGATAAAAAAAAATGAATACAACACGTTTGTCAAATAACTATAGATCGATAAGTAGTGGTTCAACAGTATATAGGTAACTCAAACTCGTTAGTGTACAGTATAAATGGATTGACGATGTAGTTCGGTTGACAAATAGTGGATATGACTTACGCGACTACGATAAAGAAAACAAAAATAATTTGCCTCTTATCACAACAAAGGAATTCAGGTATACTACAAATTACGTAAAAGAAGAAGAAAATGTAAAAAAAACAAAAAAAAGGAAGACAACGTAAATACAATCAATGTAAATAACACTTTAGCTGCTGCTGTGAGCTAAAGTAGTTTCGACTTCGTATTATAGAAAAACAAAAAAATAGTGTAATTCTATAGAAATCATTACAAATGTCTATAAATATAGTGTATACAGTGTACGGGAAGATATAATCGTAATGACATACGGGCATCGTAGATATACTACCTCAGTATTTTTTTATATCTTGTTTTGCTTTTCCGAGATGAGATAGTGTACGGAATGTAA
This sequence comes from Agrostemma githago, assembly GCA_958450325.1. Taxonomy (NCBI): domain Eukaryota; kingdom Viridiplantae; phylum Streptophyta; class Magnoliopsida; order Caryophyllales; family Caryophyllaceae; genus Agrostemma; species Agrostemma githago. Next base: position 77,628,831 of record OY288241.1, on the reverse strand, counting down.
TTTTATCGTAGATAACGTCAAAATGATATTTTTGTACTACATTGTTATCGTAATACGTTATCTGGTCAAGACCAATAGTATGTAAAAATAAAGAAACGTTGTCGTTAGACCTGTCAAAAACTGACTCGACCCGAAATCGCCCGAAAAAAACCACGGAAAAACCCGGCCGAAAATGACCGAAACCCGAAAGTGACCCGACCCGATAATAACCCGAATATATTGGGTCAAAACTCGCCCGAACCCGTTACTGGCCAGAACCCGTAACTCGCTCAAAAATAGATAAATTAAAAAAATATTGCTATTATACAATAAAGTTTCTCAAAAACATTAAAAAAATATTCTTTTTCTTCAAGATTTTAAGAAATAATATTTATATATACATCTTTAAAATCATATTTTTATCAGATGATTATTATAATGAGAAAAAAAAAATCGAGTCAAAGTTCGTCATATATATTCGTACTTCCTATAGGAAGAAAATATCAATGTAAATTAAAAGACATATTAAATAAAACATGTTTATTTCCACTTATATCATATATTAAATGAGATGATTAAGAAAATTAAGAATAAAATTATATCGGTTTTTCTAATGTGTGCCCATTGGGCACACGTTAAGATGCGTGCTAATTAGAGAAAAAATTACAATTATCTTATTTAAGTATGATAATTATTAGTTAGTATTTCAATTTATCCTGATAAGATCATTGTAATTATTTCTCTAATTAGCATCTTAATGTGTGCCCACTGGGCACACGTTAGAAAAACCGTATATTTATGATTAAAAAAAAGTAAAGAAAATTAATGTTTGTAAAGTGCGTTAATAACCGTATTTGACCCGAAACCCGTATAAAACTCGTATTTTCCAAACCTGAAATACACCCGACCCGTATTTTATCCGAACCCGAAACCCGACAGCCCGACTTGTTCGAAAGGTCTAGATAAGCGGTAATTGAAAAACGTCTTTAGAAAAGACTTATACGGAGTAGTGAATAAAAATGTTTTACGACAAATCGAAAAATTTAATTCGGATCTCAATATGAATTAGGGTCCAGATCTAAAATCTAGGTTTTGGAAACATAACACCCCATCTCATCCTCATCTCCTTCCTTACCCACAAAACGCAATTGGAAACCGCCGACATTTTCGATCAAGCAGCAATCAAACACACAAAGCTTTAAGTCAATGGAGTATTAAGCAAAGACGATTGAAGATCTGATCTTTCTATAAATGGATGAACGATGAAGAGGTCAGATCTGTATAATTTTTTCCGTATCCTTTTTTTAATTCAGTTTATTCATTTTAATTTCTGATCTGTATGATCTTTATTCAGGTTATGATCTTTATACTAATTTTCAATCTAATCCCACAGCATCGATAAAACTCCATGCCATTGCCATTTTCTGATATTCTTTTTATATTTTGATGGTGTCGTAACAGGGCCGCTTTGAGATACTGTCATTAATGGGGTCATTTATGCCCTCGGAAAGTGGCGGGATCAAATACAGATAAGGAGGGATGAGTGTTTCTTTGGCGCATTCTGATGGCCGTGTTATCGGAGGTGGTGTGGCAGGATTGCTTATTGCTGCTAGTCCTGTGCAGGTAATGCATTCACCAGGCTCATTCACACACGTCGAACATTCTTTAATAACTGTCGATTTACAACATTAACTTTGTTTTTAATTCAGTTTATTCATTTAAAAAAAATTATCGAATATAAGTATGAAATGGCGTGGGATGAGGTAATTCCGGATTTAATTATAAATTACTGATCATGGGGAATAGCTTCTACTGTTTAATGTAATTGATTGCTTGTGTTGAAAATGCATTGAGGGTCATTCAAAGAATCTTACAGAAAATGTGTTGGAAAAACACAACAATTTTTTTTTTTTGAAAATATATGATATTAAAAGCAATTTCCGGAACATGTTCATGTTCATCTGATTTTCTTGATGCTGCTCGAATTCGTTAATGTCCTCTTCTTTTTAATTAATTAAGAATAGTGTCTACTGCAATGTTCATCTGAGTTTCCTAATTACTCAATAAATTGACTAACCTAAAAAAATGGGAATTTACGACATTTTGGAACAAAGCTTGGACTATGTTCAAATGGAGGTTAATTGTACAACCATTGCAGTAATTCAATTTGCTATTACTGGATTGCAATAAAAATGGAATACAAAAAATTCCTTGGTATTTGATTTGAATGAGTCTAAGATTTATTATTTTATATTCCAATATCAATAATAATTCCAAATGAAATTGTAAAGTGCTTATATATATAAAAATTAGAAACACAACATAAAACAACAAAATAAGATAAAAATTATGAAATCAAAACACATCAAATATTAAATAACTTAAGCATTAAATCACATCCCACCGAATTCTTCGCCAAATTTCTCTGGTTTTTCAACAATGACACCACCAAATCTTTTGATTTCACCACAACCCCATTCTTTTGGTTTATTTGTTACTGAAACTTGATAAAGATAAATGACTTTTAGCATTATTCTGTTCAATTTCCATTCTTGTCACTAATAATAGTTGAAATTTGAGTTCTATTCAGGTTTTGAGAGATGGGTTTTACGCTTGTGAGCAGAGTATGTTGCGTTTTAGGATGATCACATCTTTTTGAGGCCTTGATGAAACAAATTATGGCAAAAAATTCAAGTTTTTGTAGAGTGGAAATAGATGGGCAAATGGATGTGCAAGGGATCCTCCTCCCAAATTCTCATTTATATAATAGATCAATTAAAGTCTTCACATAGTGACTCATGCAAATTCATGGTGGGAAGTGTGATTTATGCATGCTAAGAGCCATGTTGTAATTTTCAAAATGTAATTTAATAGGGTATCTCGTTTTATGCTCCAAGACATGGGAGTTTCTTGCATTGTAATCTAACATGAGATGTTTAATTGCTTTAGGCATCATTAAATTGTTTTCAATTGTTTTGAATAAGTCAAGTTATTGTTTTTTTTAATTACTCGATGCAAGTGTGAACGCAAGAATGGTTTCACACTCAATGGCCTTCATTTGCGCCTAAATGACTGATTAATGGGATTTGCTTAAGGATTGATTACCCTCTAATCCTGAGTTTATGGGGCTGCCACGTCACTGGGCTTGGTCCCTTCTTTAATAGAAAGGAGATATTTTGCATTAAAAACCAAATTAATAATAATAACAATCATTATAATTTAGAAATTTATGGCTAGGTTGCCCTAATTAGCCAATTAGTCAAACCTAATCCGTCACTAAAACCTCCTAAAGTCTACACTCCAAAAATCCTCCTAAAACCCTTAATTTCCCCCCAAATCAATCAAACACCTTCAACATTCAACAATGGTGAATCATCAATGGCGTCTCCTTCTCAAAACCCAACTAAAACCCACTTCACTATCTCAATCCTTCTTCTACTCCTCCACTCCAACCATCAATCTAGCTCTCGAAAAGCTCGAACTTTTGCGAAAAGTCCGTGTTCTACTCCAACAATCCCAATTCGATTCAGCCATTAAACTCGTTACACCCGTCGTCGTATCAAACACCCTTTTCTCTTCTTCATCTGAACTGTACCATGAATTCTCCATTTCCAATCCCAGCCTTTCTAGAACCTTCTATAATCTGGTCATTTCTGCCTGTGCCGATGCTAAACTCGCTGATGAAGCCATGGTATTGCTGAATTTGGTCAAAAAAGAAGGTACATTCCCTGATAAAGAAGCTTTTAATAAGTTGCTTAATTGCTTGGTCTGTGTCAAACAGTTTGGTAGAGGTCTTAGTTTATTTGAGGAGGTTTCGGGTTCCGGAATTCGGCTTGATAAGTATAGTTACGGGAAGGCGGTGCAGTGTGCTGTGAGATTGGGGGATTTGGAGAAGGGTTTGAGGTTGTTGAGGGTGATGCAGGATAAAAGGGTTGGTGTTAGTGTATTTGTATACAATGTTTTGATCAGTGGGTTGTGTAAAGAGAGGAGAGTTATGGATGCACACCTGCTGTTCGATGAAATGCCAAAGTGGAAGTTGGTACCGACTCAGGTCACGTATAATACATTGATTGATGGGTATTGTAAGGTTGGGGATTTGGAGGAGGCGTTTAGGTTGCGAGAGAGGATGAAGGTGGAGAAGGTTTTGCCTAGTCCAGTTACATTCAACTCGTTGCTTAATGGGTTGTGTATTGGAATGAGGATGGAGGAGGTGGGGCGAATACTAGAGGAGATGAAAGTACATGGTTTTGTTCCGGATGCATATACTTATAGTATTTTGGTTGATGGGTATTCGAGGGCTGGGAATGTCAATTCAATGATGGTTCTTATTGACGAAATGAATGAGAAGGGGATTAAGATGAATGAGTGTACTAGTGCAGTTTTGTTGAATTGTTTGTGCAAGGGAGGGAATATGGAGACAGCTGAGATGTTTCTGAGTAAGTTAGTAGAGAATGGGGTTGCGAAAGAGGTGGCGTATAACACGATGTTGAAAACATATTGTGCTGCTGATAATATGGAGAAAGCGTTCTCTGTTTTGGAACAGATGGAGACGGTTGGGCTAAGACCAAATTGTGTCTCTTTTAATTCTGTAGTCAGCAAGTTATGCGAATCTGGTAACATGGAGGAGGCGGAGAAGTGGGTGATGAAGATGATAGAAAAGGGTGTCTCTCCTTCTGTGGAGACATTCAATATTCTCATCGATGGTTATGGGAGAAATCATATGTTTCAAAGGTGTTTTGAGATTTTGGAACAGGTTGAGAGCAGTGGGTTGAAACCAACTGTGGTAACTTATGGTGGTCTCATCAACGGTCTTTGCAAAGACGGGAACCTTCTTGAGGCTGAGGTCGTTTTTCAGGACATGGTCAGAAATGGGGTTGCACCAAATGCACTGATATATAACATGCTTATTGCTGGTAAGTGCACCGCCGGCAAATTACAGGCTGCTATTGGGGTATATGATGAGATGTTGAAAAACAATGTAGTTCCGACAATAGTGACTTATAATTCTCTCATTAGTGGACTATGCAAGAAGGGGAAATTAGAAGAAGCTAAAGATTATTTTCAAGTAATTACCGACAGAGGCCTCACTCCTGATGCAATCACGTATAATTCTCTGATACATGGGTATTGCGGTGCAGGAAAGTTCCCAAATGCCTTAAAATTGTATGGAAAGATGAAGATATTAGGCATTAAACCAACTTCAAGTACATATCATTCACTAATAATGGGAAGCAGCAAAGAAGAGAAGTCAGTTTTAGATAGAATATACAAAGAGATGTTAGAGTTTGATATAAGTCCTGATAGAGGTGTATATAATGCGCTTATCTATTCGTATGCTGAGCATGGAGACATCAAAAAGTCGTTATCTCTGTTTGATGAGATGACATACAAGGGAATTGGGCATGACAGGATGACATATAACAGCTTAATTATGGGCCAATTCAAGGTGGGAGACAAGGCCAAAATAGTGGATCTTGTAAATGATATGAAGACAAAAGACATTGTTCTGAAAGCGGACACTTACACGATACTGGTAGAAGGGAACTGCAAAATGGAAGACTTCAGTGGGGCATATACTTGGTATAGAGAGATGGTTGATACAGGATTTCGTTTGAGTGCCCGTCTATGCAATGAACTCATTAATGGTCTCAAAAGCGAAGGGATGCTGAACGAAGCCCAGATAATCCACTCGGAAATGAGTAAGAAGACAGTAGAAGAGGTATGCGGAGAAATGTCGGCCGCTGCCAGCTAATATATGTTTGGGTAAGAGTGTAATCTGCTGCAGCCATCTTTACAATCCCTGGCATACATGGTAGTTTTGAATCAACATGCATCAGTAGTGACCTAATTGAAGGAGATTCAATGTAGATTTGTCACTATGAAAAGTTTCAGAATGTACATTTAAAAGAGTAATACCTGAGTCCTGAAATCCGCACATAGCACGACAGTGGAAGTTTTCTCTGGCCATGCAGCTCGACCTTGTAAAATTCATTTTCAGATTCAGAATTTGAGAGCTAACGGTGCTCTGTTTTTTTATGAAGTACTCCGTATTATGTAAATTCCTTGTGCGAGCCACTAAAAAAATTTAGGCAACTGCATGTAATCAAATGATTCAGATTTCCCCCCGCATAATCGACACTTGACAATTGGTCCAAAAACATATGGACTTTTGATAATCTGGACAATTCCCAGGCTCGGATACACACTGGCATGGCAGTATCAGACATTTCTAGTCCGTATCCTCAGTGTCTGCGATCTCAAGTGAAAGGAACACTGAACAGTGAACAAGACTGACTTTTGCATAATACAAGTGACATAAAGGCCGTAAAATACATACACTCAAGACTCGAGTGTTGGGGTTAAATCCAATCTGAGGTGGTTCATTCACTCTTACACGAAAGGACCGATACAAAAAACTTGATTCGATGACAAGGCTAAAATCCTGATGATTCAACCAAAGAAGAGTATTGAGCATTTTCATCTGCAACTAACTTATTACGCTCCCTGTCCCTCTTCGATATGCCAGCGTTGCTTCTAAGAATTGGACCGGCATCAATTCCGGCTAGTTCATATAATTGTAATCGTTGGTGTTTAGCTTCCTCAATGTCGCCTTCCCAGCAGGTTTCAGATATAATTTCGAGTGCTTTCTCCATTTTGCTTTCCGACACCAACAATTCGTTTTGAAGGAGGGTAAGATACACTTGCTCAGCTGAAGCCTTCCGAATCTGGTCAAATTTGAGCATTCACAATCATATATGATCAGTTTACATTGTCACTTTGATTTGACTGCAAGTGTTACACATGAAAAAAGTCGAGTGCGTGTTTATTTTTTGAGATCAAAGTAAAGTTTTGACATGTCATATCAGGAAGGTCCAAGCTGGACATGTGAATGGGCACCCAACACTGTAAAATTGGACATACGTCGGATGTGTATGCTAATAAGATAAAAAGGAGTAAATTATAAGACGAAAAGAACATTAAAAATTTGCAAACCTTGGGATATCGATGCCCTAGGAAAAAAAGCAGATGCGCAAAGGCTTGCACACTGATCGGATCGTCAATGGAAGCAACATAACCTAGCAGGGCAATCCCTGAATACAGCTTGGCGAAATCCTTGGACCCTCTTAGCTCTCTTTTGATAGAATCCAAAACCTCTGCACAAAAGACTGCAGTTTGGGCCTGGAGCAATATAATCGAGATGAACATCAGTGAGAAGAGTTCATGCACATCTATGACTGAAAAGTTCATGCGAAGTGAACAGAAATTGAGTTATTCCATAATACGGAGTTTTTCCATCCTGAAATGTGATATATGTGATACGAGTATATGTGATATATACTCGTAATTGATAGTATATTCACACTGTCACACTCACTCGCTTTCCATCCGTCCAATGTTTCAAAGCATGACAATATTACTTGATCATATGCCTTGAGCTCGAGACAATGCATTTTCCAGATGACAAATTTTATGAGAAGATGAAGCCAAAAAAAGAAGAGGGTATTAAATGAAACAGGGATATACCTCCATGCTTAGGAAGACTTTGTTACTGAATAGAATCTCAATGGTCTGATACACAAAAGCAAATATCAGATAAAAACACTAGTTACATGATCAATTGAACATTGTTTATGCAGCATGATTACTTTACTTTATTTTTAAAAAAAAAAAACCAAAAATAATAATAAGAAAAATCGTTGCACAAAAATACCGACTCGAAATTAAAATGAGGTCCAAAGAAGTAATGAGCAATCTCAGACATAACATGTACGGAGTACAAAGAATGAAAGAAAAACTCCCTACTGGAATTTGATTACAATACATTTAGTCTTGACTGTAAGTAGACACGAGAAATGGAACACACTATACTACATATGTCCTCCCAGCCTCAATATTCAAATTTAATAGTTTACGCAAACATTATAAGTGTAGCACATAACAATCCTCAAATCGGAGCAAGGTTTAATTGATCATAACCACACTGCAGTAGAATGGATCAAACGCCTGCAAACTACAATGAAATGAATGCAGGACAAAAAACATGTCTATACAAGGACCAAAATAAATGGTTGTCAAAGGCTCAAAAACAGCCAAATGGTTGTTTTCGTTAATGATGTCTTCCTTAAAGAACCAAAGTTCCATCATGCTTGTAAATTTAGGTGTTAAACTAAGAATAGAAGGGAAAAGCACACTGCATTTTTTTTCTTTTTTCTTTTAAACAGAGCCAGACAATATCTTGAAAAAGTCCGGCATCCAGGTTTTCAGGAGAATTACCTTCAAAGTAGGTGTGATAACTCTGTCGCATTTTTTATATTGCTCGAGAATCCAAAGAGTGTCTGCAGATAATTTGTGCTCTCTCTCGGCCCTCTCAAGAAGGCCTTCTTTTTTTGTGATTAGCAGATAATCTAATAAAGCTGCAACTGATGCTTTTCTCAGAGATTCTTGCAACCCACCAACTGATACAACCAGTCCCGAGAGTACAAATCTACTGTAGCAACTAAGTTCAAGTAGTTGTACCAAGCGGGGATAAGAAAAATTAGGTACCTGCGATATTGCGCAATTACTCAAGATCACTAACGAAATCATTCTCAGATAAACATACACAGAGGGGAATCAATGAAAAACAGTAAATGCACTTACACCCCACTTTAGCGTTGTATCGTCTGGTATAAGTTCCTCGAGCTTTTCCCTGTAAGATATGAAGGGTACAAAGACAGTTTTGTTGTATAAAATTCTTTGAAGAACCCTGGCAGCCGCTTCTCTGAGCTTGTCCATTTTTTCTACACCCTGCTTAAGAATTCCTCCAACTAAAGTGGTAGCTAGTTCTACATCAAATAATGTGTTTTTCTGACCATTCTTGATAAGATCAGGCTCTAAACTTTCTGAACACTCCTTTTTACTTTGAAAATCCACGTCATCTCTCTGGCAGAGAATATAGGTACATCTTTCCAGGGCATCCATTGCAGCTTCACGAACCCAAGAACCAACATCACCTCTATTATCCACAGAATAATCATCGAGGGCTTTAAACAAACTCCTTATCACATCGTTCTTGATAAAATTAAATAGAGATATATCATCCTCTTCAAGCAAAGATATCTTAGTTTTTGAGCTTGTCAAAATTTCACAAACAGCAACTAGACTTTTGACAGCATTCACCCGTGCTTCAGCATCCCGATCTTCAGGATTATCCTAAAATTACAAATCAAGAAAATTAAAATAATTATTGTCCTAATCCTAATTGCCCTTTATGATGATTAAAATAATCATTAGAAGAGAATCCTTTGTGATGATTTCGGGGTCACCTGTCCTTCCTCCATCATCCTATCCCCCTCCAAATATAATGTTACTAACAAGGAAATGGATTAGCAATGTTTCCATACCTCTACTTCACAGGCCTTACAAAGCTTTGAGAGCACATCCTTCCAACTTCTGTCAAGAAACTCACAAGGCAAGATACCGAGTGCTAAAGCAGAGCCTCGTCTAATGGCCACATTGGGATCACTCAGTTGTTCAGTATACTTCGTCGTGATAGCACAAGCACTTTTAACATCCATTGATTGAAGGTATGCAGGAACAAAGTGTTCCAGGGCATCAACAGCAGCCGCCTGCTCACATATTGAATAATCAAATAACAATTCACATCAACTCATGACTATGAGCCCTACCCAAGAGTAGATTTAGGTAACAAGACCAACCTGAATTTGAGAATTTGGATGCCTTAAGTTTTCAGTAAGTGTGTCAAGCAAACTTCGTTTTATCCTATCTGTTAATGGTATATGAGCTAAAGAGATGCACTGAATAAACCGGGAAACAGCTGCACGCATTATTTCTCCACCCTTTCCACGATAAAGACGTGCTTTTTCTATGGCAGGGACAATGCCTGCAACTTGCTTCTGCTTCTCTGCAATGGCATGTAATCGAAGACCAAAGTGATTTTCGTGCAAAAGCTTTCAAATTTAAACACATCTGAGTAGAGCAATGGTAGAATAAGAATCAAATTTTAACAACAGGAAAAGAGGAGATGCTTGAAATGGACTAATGCTATGCACATGTGCTGACAGTTGACAGGTGTTAAAAATAGGCATAACTGTCGTACGAGAAAAAGACTTACCAGCAGGGAGATTATAACCACAAATATGAAGGGCTAAAACAACTTCTCCAGCCGCCAAAGTTGCACCATGACGCATACACAAATCAGTTGATAGAGTGCTTGGCATAATTTTCTCCAGAGCAGATTTCGCAAAATGTTCAGGATCATATTTCACAAGTGCAGAAAGAGCTTTAGCAGAAAGTTCTCGTAAGCCTTTGTCCTGTTAAATTATTTTTCACGATGAATAATTTTATTTACAGAAAGCAAAAATTCCAAATACATAATGGTTGTCAGAAGTTCACTGTAAATCATAGGATCAAATCTTGACAGCGACACCATTTAACAAACAGGTTACCAAGGTTTTGATGGTTAGTGCGACCACATAGGTTGCATTTGTGGCACAACAAGAAATATCATGCCAGGATGACCAATTGTAAGATTGAGTCTCAAATGAAGTTTAATACTATGTTGTGAACACTTCAACTTGAAAAAAAAAATGTAACTAAAATATGTTGCCTTTTGGATATAATGCTCCATACTAAATAAACATGAATGCGTTCATGGCAAAAAAGAAAGAAAATCATGCCCAGAAAAGATAAGTAATCTAATGCATGTCATAAGATACCTACACCAATCAGAGGTACAAAAACGTCATTTTCATTTAAAAAACATAAATAAGCCTAATCAAGAAAAACTGCATGCAACTATTACTCCTAGTCTCCTAGACGTGAATTACAAAGAATTAGCATTCCATTATGTTGTACAAAATGCTTCACAAGATAGACAAGGAATAAAGAGACAAGTTTAACAATGGTCATACCCAGTGACACATTTTGCTATTCAGCAGCTCATCCACAAAAGGATAAAGATATCCCTCATATTGAGCAATGCAGACAGCAACATCAAGATATGAATTTACACGTGAGGAAAGAGCAAAGTAATCGGCAGTGTTCACAATGTCAATACCATGTGGGTAATTCCCTTGTCTTCCCACATTTTCCTGAAATGCAGCTGCAGCTGCTCTTCTACAGTTTACCTGATAATCACATCATGAAAAGAGTACAGCACGCATTAGAGGCAAAACATGACAATGGATCAGTATGCTAAAATTGAAAAAAATGAAAACAAAGACACTACACACCTCACGATCATAACACGCAACAGTCAGTAAGTGAGGAGCTAGTTGCTCCAGTATGCTTCTCATGTCTGTGTGATAATAAGCACGCCCAAACGCCCAGCAAACATAAGCAGCAGCATCACGTACATGGGCCCCAACACTATGTGGGCCTCTCCGAATATCATAATGTAATGCCTGAAAGGACATTATACAATTACAATCTGCAATGCTATGACATCAATGTTATAATCATCCAAAATTCATGCATGATTCGCACATGCCCTATGCAGCTGAATTTGTGGGAATTCCAAGGCTACCCTAAATTTTCTGAAATTCAAATGTGAAGGGATTCTCAACAACTGACATGTTCACATCTTTTCATTTCTTTGAAACCAGTACACTTGATGAGCTAGAAAGCTAGATTTCATAGATCTAGTGCATATACTATGCTCCATGCTACGCAGCCACTTCTATACCTTGTGTATTCGATACTCGGCACTTGGACATGGATATGAGTGTATGACACTTAGACACTTCTCTTAAGCCAAAATTAATGCATGAAGCATTTTAATGATAGCATAATACAAGGGCAAAAAAGTGGAGTAGCTGATTCCCTAATAGGTTATGACAAATGGTATTGATTCATTTTGTGATTGACATGCAGTGAGGGTACAAAAAACAAGGGGAAGTACCAATTTAAGGCACACTCCAAAGTCCAAACCCATACTATGTATATCATCTGCAATTAATTGGAAAAATATCATACGGAATGTGTCTACGGCGATCTCATACAATATTATCTAACCTTAGCAACAACAAGCACTACTTTAGGAAGACTGATCGGCAGAAGTAATCCCCTACGAGCAAGCTCAGCCAAGGCTAGGCAACCTCCATGCCATGAACCATCACCCTGGATTAAAAAAAAAAAACAAAACAGGTCAAGCCTATTAAATTTCAGCTTTTCTAGCATGCAAAGAGTAGACTTTGTTTATTACGATATAACTGTGAACTCATAAAACAAAATAGTGTGCAAAATTGCATAGATAGCCTCATAGCCACCCAAAAGATTAGGCAGTACAGAGAAAGAAGTTGTTAATCCATAATCCGATAGGACTTGAGTTCCTGTAAAAGCTTTGATCCTGTATTTCTGTGTCGTCATACTCTACATGTTTTCAAACCTTTTAAGATATATCTTGTGCCAGACGCACATTACCAAACTCTTATAGAACAGCGAGAAAACTCCTAAATGATACAATCTTCTCATGACATTAGGTATCAACATGCAAAGACAAAGACAGCTGCAAGTGACATGACAGTATACCTCTCGTGGTGAAAACAACTCCAACACAGAAGAGAGGACTTCATCCGAGAGGGAAAATGTCAGACGTGAGGTCACACGGCCAATTCCTTTAGCTGCAGACCAACGGACAACTGTATCCTGCAAAATAAGAAGAAGAAGAATATCAAGCAAATTTGGAAACCGATGTATGAGGGTGATGCTGAACGACAAGGTTTAGGGCTCGCTTGGGATGGGGGTAATTATTAATGGAGTAAGGGAGCTTGAAATGAGAAGAAAATGGAGATTGGTGGTCAGTGGTGGTAGTTTAAGGTGTAAAGGTGTGGGAGGAACTATAACCCCATGCGGGGGTAATGCATTACTTGAGGGTAGCCGGGTAGGTAACTACTCCTCCCCTAAAGATGCCACATTACCCTATTTTCTCCATCTCCGTCTACCACCATCACTACTCTCCCCCTTTATTAGTTCGTTAATCATTATAGCTCTATTAATTCCCCAACAATTACCCCCATCCCAAGCGAGCACTTAGGCTAAACTTCACTGAACATATATAGAAAATAAATATATGCTAGAATTGGTTACGAATCAGGAAAGGTGAAATGTGCGGGAAAAGATATAGCCCAAAAATCATGCAGCTACAGATATTTTAAAGCAATACAACTTACACCTCTTTGTTAGAGAAATAGAGGCACAATAGGTTTCATTCATGAACATATGCCACTGGCAAGTGGCAATCAACATACAACTGGCAAGTGGCAATCAACATACAACATACATGGATCTCACTAACATTTCAACTTAAGAAGACCCATGCAAAAGTTGTGAATAAAACAGACTCCTTCAAGGTAAATACACCAGAAATATCATTGCCAGTCACGAGCTTTAGAACATACCGTATCTTTCAATCCAGTCAACAGGACTTCAATAATCTCTTCTACTGCTTCAGGAACATCCATATCTTCATCTTGTTCATTTATACTTTCATCCATGTTGGAGAAACTCACATTAGCACTGGGACTGCTGTGGTTGGGACCCCCAGTAGCCTCATTAGAAATACTATGCCCCAGAGATGGGACTTTACCCTGTGGGGAAGTTAATTAGTTTGGAAAACATGATGGCTACATGTAATAAATCATGAATATCAAGCTGTCAAATCTCAATTTGTTCACCACTGTAAAACACGCACATTATTGCTAGAAACATCCTAGCTACCACTCTGTATCCGTTTTAACATCACACGTGTTTCGTTCCAAGGTAAAAAAAATCTTGGTTTACAAGTAAAACTATGAGTACGCCTCAGGCCTGCACTACTCAGTTTATCAAAACAAATGTATTGTTTAAGATACCCAAATATAGCTATATAAATGTTTTCAAAGGCAGTGGAAGAGTATTCCTTGCACAAGCCAGTGATGCTCTATAAATTTACTGTACAAACTAGTCGAGATCCTCTCGTTTACTTCTCTTCAGTACCTTTCCCCTTTACCTAATTACGATTAAAAAAATTGTTGAGTGAAAATGTATTGCCAGGGTTGATCAATTAACCTCAAATGGCACTTTCATTTTTGGCCCTCCACTTCCTCAGAACCCTTAATTAGGTGATGGAGAGAGGTAGTAAAGAGAAATATATGAAGAGGATCTCAGATCCATACAATAGATCATCTCTAACACCAATTTTTTAATTTCTCGGAACCTTATATTATATTCAACTTTCATTTTCAAAAACTAAATTTGAACGAATAAACTACTCCTTATAAAAAAATGGGACTTATGAACTAGATTGTGAAGGTTATATGGTCTCTGACAATCCAACTTTAAAAAGTCCAAAATAAAACTGAGTAATATGTTAAAACATAGTCCCTCCATATCTAAATGATCGTCCCCTTTCAATAAAATACTTCTCACATATTAGAGAAAGGGGAATAACATTTAGATAGGGAGGGGGTATTAAAATAAACATTCAATATTTGCAAATTATAATGCTAGTTTTACCAGATGAATATTGGCCCACAAGTTCTAAACAATCCATACAAACTGCTGTTTCCATAAAAATCACATGTCTAGAAAGAAACGTTTTCACACGGGAGAGAAACTGGTCAAGATGCAAGTTAACAAACAGAAGCAGAAGTAGTAAAAGTCAGCTGTCAAACCTTGTACGCCCAGGATGGAGCGCGATGGGGAAGGCAAACCAGCCCTATTCGCTGACTAAGCTTCACAAGATACTTGCGAAGCAAAGGGCTACGGCCAGATGCATTGGACTTCATTAATGCAGATACGTCACTCCAGATAATAGGAACCACATCGAGAAGGATTTTTCTACTACCAGTCTGCGTGAGACATACTAGTGAGAAGCAAAGATCAACAAAGTTGCAACGAAAGAGGTGAAAGGGGTGTTGCAGGCTTGCAGCATCTAATACTCAGCCTTGAAACCTATAAATTGCATAGAAGAGTGACTTGTGGAAGGACTCAATAAGCAATAAATGTCCAAACCTTGAAAATGGCAGCCAGGGCCTCCACAGCACCAAGTAAACGGAACTGATCCAGGACATTATCAGTTGAAGAAGAGAACACTTCATGGGTCCATTCAATAAAACTGAAATGATATCAAATAAATTGCTTAAAGCAGAAGGGCTTATATTGTCCAGTGAATTCATCTAACCCGGTATTAAACAATTATCGCAGAAGATCTACTAGCTCAAGATGCAAGTCAAAAAACTTTTTTATAAATGGTGACCATAGTTAAATCTGCTATATCTACAAAAGCTTCTACCCACTCATTGAGGGCAAATTCACTGACTTTTGTGTTTCGAAAATGCACTGAAGCGGTAAGGTAACGTAACCCTGCTAGGAATGTAATGTCTCATCATATGAAGAAGTCCATTCAAAATAAGTACAGTCCTCTAACTGCTCCACTACTCAAGCGGTCAAAAAAAGACTTCACAAGAGATAAGCTACCTGACCAGACCAACAGTAACTGTTCTAAACAAACACAAAGAGATGAAGGAATATATACTTTCTAATGCACTGATGATTGCTTCTCACTTCTGAGTCCCTAGTATGATTATACAGATTAACAGATACAATAGATGCACTTTGGTACTAACTTTGATTTATCACCAAACCAAAAAAGAGATAAGTAAGAGAAACCTGGTGAAGACACTTGACATATCCGGGCGTGTCAAAAGTTTAGAAAGAAGCAGCCCAGAAATAGTGCGCATGGGACCAGCAGTTGAAAGATAGTCCTTGCAGAACATTAATACCCTTGATACCAAGGGCGGGGGCTCATCGCCTTTTAGATTATTACCTTGTGCAATACTAGTGTCCACAGATGAAATATCAAACGGAACCAGAACAAGTATAGATAGCCACAGCAATACAACACATTTTGCTTCCATTTCTCCAGTGCTCTCTTGGCGCAGCGATGATACTGCATAGGTTGTATGACACTTCTCTAAGAGAGACACTGCAAGTTCCAAATCGGAAACCTGATGCGGGAAGAATTTGATAACAGCCTTGTACCCACAAACCGTAACTAACGTATAAATAATAACAGAAATAGGCTTGACCACTTCGAGAATATCATCAGATTTGTCTCCCAGGTTAAGTGTTGTAGTACGGACAATGAACATCAAAGGAGAAACTATGGTTTCAAGGTAAGGTTCCAATAGTTGCCCTTCCTGCTGATATTTGTCAAGCTGTACAGGAAGATTCAAACAAGTTCCTCACTGAGTGAACTTAAGAGATACTAGGATCCAAAATTAATAGGAAACAAAACTAAAACTCCATGCAACAGTTGTGGGGTTACAAAGTGGTATAAATGTACAAGAGACCCAAAATCCAACCATCATTTCTAGCTTACTACTTGAGCATCCAAAATCCAACAAAGTGTGTGACATGTAATACATATAGATGAATATGTTCAAGAAATTTCATTTTACCAAACTATTCCCTTTCGACACTAAACATGGTTCATCACTCCATTGTCAACAACAAAATTGCTTAGGAAACAAAAATAATACTCGTAATACCCCAACATCTCAAACTCTCCCGTGGTAAGATGACAACTTACGTCCAAAATAAAATTGCGACATAATCGGTCCATTCCCTTAAAAACCATCCATTACTTGCAAAAAAAAATCCCTTAAAAAACCCTGTTCGATATAAGGGAGTCCTATCATGAAACAGGAAGTCAGCTTAATTTGGATGCTATACTCAGTAGATCTAACAGACATGCATGAAAGGGGTACCTATAGTTCTATCCAGAGTATCTAATCTAGAAAGTTCCACACAAAACTATCATAATCTGGAAAGCTCTAGTGACTAAACGTTCCAAGTTTTTAAACTTCAGTATTCACGAAGTTCATAAAGCCAAATTGAAGTACTCCACCATACATCATTTCTTCTAATGTGATTCATCGAGCTGATAATGTTAACCACCGTAAATGACTGATGTAAAACAGTGGCAGAGTTGTATAATTCAACAGTTAGTTCATAATGTGATTGAGCTTATGACTCTCAAGAAAGTATAATGCCCGCTTACTCATAATGTCATTGAACTATCTACTCTCAAGGAAGTAATATACCCCGTATGCTCATTTGATATATCAAGGCTTAATAAAGTCTACGACTTCATCGCAAATCCAAGACATTCATATTGTACTTATTCACAGTCAGGTCACAGTCACTGACTTCCACCTTCTCCATTCACATCCAAAAGGATAGATAATGTCGATCAACCTAGTTTTTTTCCGTAACGAATCAATAGACACCATCAACGTATGTTTCGAGAAGCGATTCATGTCAATAACAATGCGCCGGCCAAGTAAAAACGAGCTTAACAAACATACTCAATACAACTGGAAAAATTGACTTCTATTGAACACTCTATAATCAATCATCGTGGTGATTTCATTTAGCAGGTCAAATTATCATCAAATCGATCATGAAACAATCAATAAGCAACATAACTCGCACACATTCAAAAATCGCAGAAACAAGTACAGTAACAAAATTAGGTTTTCAGTGAGAGAGGTTACAATAGTGCGGATCTTGTATACGGAAGCGAAATCGGTCACTCTTCCAGCAGAAACGATGTCGTCGAGGATTGATTTGACAGTGTTCCATTCAATCAGGAAGTATTTCTGCAAAACTTTGCTGCAACAATCATGCTCATCATCTTCTTCTTCTTCTAATTCTTGAACTTGTTCCTTTGGATCGTTTGACTCTTTTAATTCGTCCTTGGCCGCCATTTTCGTGCTTCTTTGCGTTTCTCGAAGCTTTGGCTTCAATGGCTTCCTTTTATTTTTTTATTTTTCTAATTATTAATTAAGGATCGTCGTCGTTAATTTGTTTTGCCGATAAATTATTTTGGGTTTCACTTCGTCTCTCTTCCCGCCCAGCAATGGCAAGTCCGGGGAGTCAGTCACTATGGGAATGTGAGTTTCAAATCCGGGTCAGTAAAAAAAATCCGATCCAACCTGTTTTTATCTGAATTATTAAAAGGACTAAAGCTGTATATAACGGACCAGGCCCATCTCGACAGCACGACCTGATCCGACTTTTGGCACGACACAACCTGAACGTGTACGGTGTAGCACGGTGTAGCAGTAGCACCCTAGCCAATGGGCCGTGTACTGACTTCACACATCAACACGGATCCCAACAGAACATTTCGTCCTCACTCATGAAAACATTTCGTCCTCACTCACGGAAATAACCTGTAACCTGAACCATATGTCTCAGGTTCAAATTCACCGCCCTATACAGTGATGCGACTAGATGCACTAGTAGTAGCAAATACTCGTATTATTCTGTATATTATTTGGAGCCTTTCTATAGTAAATGTAAACTGCAATCTCATTTGATACTCCGTACAAAATTGTTATATACTATTGCGCGTTATATGATGTAAGAAGCACTATGAGAAGCTAAAGTCTGGTTAGTGCTCAACAATATAATTAAAGTTGGCATACGACTAGTAATACAGTACAGAGTACATTTTTATATGACAATTTAATAATGTATGACTGTAATACTATCAATTTTTCAATGGATTTTATAGTGTAGGTTTCTATGGTATCATAATTGAAGTTGGTATAATCCATTTTGTACTATAGATCAACTCTATAGTTTGTACACATACATTTTGATACAACTTTACAACCGAGTCATACATGGTCCAATGAGTCTCCCTTGTGACGGATATATCTGTCACAAGGTGTTGGTTGATGGCAAGAAGTAGTGTTTGCTTTTCTCTTCTTTTTGTTATCCCACATTGGTGAGGGAAGGAACTTGTTTGTTCCTTATAAGGCTCTCTCTTCCTTTAATCTTCAAGTTGTGAGATAGTGGGCCTTTTATGGTGAGTGTTGTGGGTTGGGCTTGTACAACACACACGCGCGCGCGTGTGCCCGGCCCGGCTCGGGTTCGGGTGGAGAGACTTTTACACCTTTTTGGGCCTTGGGTTCTTGTGTGTGTGTGTCTACATTCAGTATGTCCAGGTTCAGTTTTTGGTGGGAGGATTATTCTGGCCATTAATAGGGTTGATTACGTTTATGGCCTGCCTTTTTTGAATCGGTCTGTAGGCTCCTCTTACCTATATATACCTGCTGCTCCTCACTCCAGAATACACACAAAAACCACTGCTCTTCTCTCACACTTCTATATTCCTCTCTATATTCTGGGTTCGTTCTTTGTCGTTCCAAGTTCACAATCTCGGGTGGTCGAATTCTGTGAACTGCAGTGTTAACCTTGGGAAACTACCGGCTTCGTAGACGATAACCACCTCTGTCGTGCCGATATAGTTTTCAAGGCAGTGGTCTCCTTACCACGGCGCTGCACCGTCCGTTTCGTTGCCTGTCCGATTGTTGCCTTCGGTTACTGTCGCTGCTGCTGCTGTCTTTCGGTCTACTGCTGCATCTGCTACTTTCGGTTTTTTCCTTACCCTCTGCTCTTTGTTGTCTCGGTTCAGTCGTTCTTTCGGGTTTTATTGTTGTTTCTCGTTACCAACAATTTGAAAACTATATTATTATTTCTGTGTCTCGTCGGGAAAAACAATAAAATAATATGGTTGTTGTGTCTGCCAAGTTCGCTGCTGATTTATCGAAACTAGAACCTCTTGATGGATTGAATTATAAGAGGTGGGCTCAAAAACTTCTAATGTTTTTCGAACAATTAGATATTGATTATGTTCTTTTTGAAGATGAACCTGTTTTGATTGTTGCGTCCACCGCAGCCACACCACCTTCCACCGACGCCATTAAATCCAATGAGGAAAAGGTTAAAAAATATGACAAGGATAATAAAACAGTTAGATATCATCTTCTTAATCACATGACCAACACCCTTTTCGACTTGTTCATGGTCCACAAATCTGCTAAAACCATTTGGGAGTCTTTAGATAAGAAGTATGGGGCCGATGATGCGGGCAAAAAGAAATATGTGGTGGGTCAGTGGCTCGGGTTTCATATTGTAGATGACAAACCGATTATGGAACAAGTTCATGTGTATGAAAACTTATGTGCTGATGTTACAAATGAGGGTATGAAACTTGACGAGGTCTTTTTAGCTAATGTGTTGTTAGAGAAATTCCCTGCGTCGTGGAGTGATTATAGAAACCACCTAACACACAAGAAAAAAGATCTGTCACTTCAAGAGCTCATAAGTCATATGAGGACCGAGGAAGCTAATCGCCTCAAGGATAGGTCTGTCCTGTTGTCGTCTGTCTCTACCAAAGCCAACCTTGTTGAAGCTGGAGGTCCATCTCATGGAAATAATAAGGGTAAGGGTAAGATGGGTCAGAGTCAGGGTCAGGGCAAAGGTCAAAAAGGGAAAGGTCAGGGTGCCAAGGGAAAGAATCAAGGAAACTCTACCAAACCAGTTCCCAAGATCTTCAAGCCGAATCCAAACGTGGTGTGCTATGTGTGTGGGCAGACGGGTCACAAAGCATTCCAGTGTCCTCAAAAGAAAGCTGGTCAACCCGCTCAAGCCAACATTGCTGAATCAGATGATGATATTATTGCTGCAGTGGTGGTAGAGGCCAATCTTGTGGCGAACGCGAGTGACTGGATTCTGGACACAGGAGCATCAAGACATCTCTGTGCCAACAAAGATCTGTTCGCTGAATTTGAAGATGTGGCTGATGGTGAAAAGGTTTACATGGGTAACTCTTCCTCTGCGCTGATCACAGGAAAAGGCAAGGTCTTTCTTAAACTTACCTCTGGGAAAACTCTTGCTCTTCATAATGTTTTGTATGTCCCTACTTTGCGTAGAAACCTAGTGTCTGGAGCCTTGTTAAACAAAGTTGGTGTGAAACTTGTTTTTGAGGCTGACAAGGTCGTAATGTCTCGCAACGGGGATTTTGTGGGCAAGGGTTATCTCAGTGGGGGCTTGTTTATTCTGAACATTGATTCTTCTGCTTTTAATAATAATTCATCTACTTCTGCTTATATCGCTGAGTCTATTGATGTTTGGCATGCTAGATTAGGTCACGTGAATGTTGAATCGGTTAAAAAGTTGAAATCAATGTCGCTTATTCCTTCTTTAACCACCGAAGTCTTCACTAAATGTCCTAGTTGTGTAGAAGCTAAGTTTACTAAGAAACCTAGTAAACCTGTTAAAACTAGACATACGAGTCTTCTCGAGTTAATTCACACCGATCTAGCTGACTTCAAGAGTACTATGAGTAGAGGAGGTAAATTTTATTATGTCACTTTTATTGATGATTTCTCAAGATATACTAAAGTGTATTTACTTAAGAATAAAAGTGAAGCTGAAGAGATGTTTATTAAATACAAAGCTGAGGTAGAAAATCAACTTGACAGAAAGATTAAAAGAGTCAGGTCTGATAGAGGTGGTGAATATAGCTCTAATTACTTAACAGATTTTTGCGAGAAAAATGGATTAATTCATGAGACTAGCCCACCTTACCAACCTCAGTCCAATGGAGTAGCTGAACGTAAAAACAGAACTTTAAAAGAAATGATGAATGCTATGCTCTTAAGTTCTGGCCTTTCTGATGATATGTGGGGGGAAGCGGTGCTTTCAGCTTGTCACATTCTTAACAGGGTACCTCATAAGAAATTAGACAAGACACCCTATGAATTTTGGAAGGGTTTCGCCCCTAACTTAAGTTTCCTTAAAGTGTGGGGGTGTTTGGCTAAAGTGGGTTTACCGAGTTTTAAGAGGCCTACTATAGGATCTAAAACCGGGAAAGTAGTGATTAAGCCCCTTTACTTTGCTCAATTGTGAAATCAAACCCCTTAACTCTTGATTGTAGCAATTAGACCCCTTAACTTTTTCAATATGTGAAATTAGACCCTTTAACTTTGCCAATATGTGAAAGTAAACCTTTTTTTATTTATTTTCCGATCAATTGCTCAATTTATCGTCAATTTCTCATACTAGAATATGAATAATTACATCACGGTAGAATAGGAATACCTACATTACAATAGAATACGAATAGGTACATTACGGGATAAAATATTTTATCAAACTACTTGGGATATACGTATACGTATATTACGAATACGAATAGTAATTTTTTTTTGTACTGCTCCGTACTTGGGAATATGTATTTCTATACGTATACGTATTATATTGGTGTATTTTGGGATAAAATATTTATTGATAATCAGATATTGACATGAAATTGACGAGAAATTGAGCAATTGATCGGAAAAAATAGAAAAAGGGTTTAATTTCACGTATTGACAGAGTTAAGAGGTCTAATTGCTACACTCAAGAGTTAAGGGGTTTGATTTCACAATTGAGGAAAGTAAAGGGGCTCAATCACCACTTTCCCGGATCTAAAACATATGATTGCATTTTCATTGGTTATGCTCAAAACAGTGCTGCTTATAGATTCATGTCATTGAATGATCGTTCTATTTCTGAAGCAAGAGATGCCGAGTTTTTTGAGCATGTTTTCCCTTTAAAGAAAGTTGTTGATTCACCTCTTGAATTGCCTGATATGCCTATTAATCCTGTTGATAATTCTATGCATGCTAGTAGTAGTTCTGTTGATGATCATGCTAGTGAACCTAGAAGGAGTAAAAGGCCTAGAATTGAAAAGAATTTCGGAGATGATTTTATCACAACGTTCTTAACTGAAAATGCTAGTGATGATTGTGCTTGCTTTGAATTTGTTTCTGCCTTTTTAATAGAAGATGACCCAAAAACGTATGATGAAGCGATGAGATCCATAGATGCTATTTTTTGGGAAGAAGCTATTAAAAATGAGTTATATTCTATTGCATTTAATCAGACCTGGGAATTGACAGATTTACCTAAGGGTAGTAAACCCATTAGTAGTAAATGGATTTTCAAACGGAAATTGAGACCTGATGGTACAATAGAAAGGTTCAAAGCTAGACTTGTAGTGAGAGGATTTACACAAAAGAAAGATATTGATTATTTCGATACCTACTCACCTGTGACTAAGATTTCCACCATTAGAACTCTTATTGCTTTGGCTGCTATTCATGATCTTGTTGTTCATCAAATGGATGTTAAAACTGCCTTCTTGAATGGTGACCTAAAAGAAGAGATCTATATGACTCAACCCGAGGGGTTTGTGGTAAAGGGTCAAGAGAGTAAGGTGTGTAAATTGAGAAAATCGCTATATGGTCTAAAACAAGCACCTAAACAGTGGTATGAGAAATTTCACAACACTTTGATTGAGGATGGCTACATAACTAACAATTCTGATTCATGTGTGTACTCTAAGATGTTTGGATCAGACTGTGTGATTATCTGCCTATATGTTGATGACATGTTAATTATTGGTAGTAATTTATTTGTTGTAAATAAAACCAAACAATTTCTGTCGTCAAAATTTGAGATGAAAGACTTAGGAGAAGCTGATGTTATTCTTGGAGTCAAATTGGTTAAAAACTCATCTGGAATATCCTTAAGTCAATCTCATTTTGTTGAGAAAGTGTTGAAGAAATTTGATAGTTTTGATGTTGAACCTGCTAGAACTCCTTATGATGCTAGTATACCTCTGCGTAAAAATCTGGGTGAGAGTGTATCCCAAAAAGAGTATGCTAAAATTATAGGAAGTGTGATGTTTCTCATGAACTGTACTCGACCTGACATTGCTTATGCTGTTAGTAGGCTAAGCCGGTACACACACAACCCTGATGGTGAACATTGGAATGCCCTCCGACGTTTACTAAGATATTTGAAAGGAACAGTTAATTCATGTCTGCATTTCGGTAGATATCCCGCTGTATTAGAAGGATATACTGATGCGAACTGGATTGCAGGTAATGATGAAACAAGTTCCACAAGTGGTTTTGTGTTCACCTTGGGAGGAGGAGCTATATCGTGGAAGTCTGGGAAACAGACTTGTATAGCAACCTCCACCATGGAGTCCGAGTTCATTGCTCTTGAGCTGGCAAGTCAAGAAGCAGATTGGTTGAGAAACTTACTAGCTGACATACCAGTGTGGGGGGGACAGGTTGCACCAGTCTCCTTACACTGTGACTGTCAAGCAGCCATCGGCGTTGCTAAGAATGATGTCTATAATGGTAAGAAAAGACACATTCGGATCAGGCACGCTGTGGTAAAACAATTCCTGAAAAATGGAGTGATTGCTATAGACTTTGTGAGGTCTGAACGCAATCTTGCAGATCCTTTCACAAAAGGATTACCGAGAAGAGTAGTTCTCGAATCGTCGAGGGGAATGGGGTTAAGGTCCTTAAGTCAAGATTAGAGTATGAATCTTGATGGGCTTTTTAAACTCATATTCCTATGGCGATACATAATCCATAGCCAGTATTGGTGGTGCTTTGAGACGCACTTGATGGATTGTGTGAATGAATAAAGGTTGGATATAGGTCCTTAATGGCTTACATGAGATGTGCTACTGAGAAGCACTAGGCCACCTACGTGTGTGTAATGGTTTCGCCATTATCTAGTGGAGAATGAGAAATTCACTAGAGCACACACTAGAACCAAGGTAAACGCATGGGCTTGAAAGCGTTGCACTTAGAAATTGCGGAACGACAAATTTTTGAAGGTATGATATGTGTTGTGGGGGTCTCAACCGAAGCTCAATTAGGAATTCAAATCGAAAGATATTCTCTAGTTGTAAGTAAGTTGTTGCCTCACCTCACTAAAACGTCAATTCAAGTCGTTAGACATTGAACGTTTAAGTATCCAGTCCTTCCTTACCCAGAATTTTTCTTTTTTTCTGTCTCTCCCTTGTGCCATCAGTGGGGGATTGTTGGTTGATGGCAAGAAGTAATGTTTGCTTTTCTCTTCTTTTTGTTATCCCACATTGGTGAGGGAAGGAACTTGTTTGTTCCTTATAAGGCTCTCTCTTCCTTTGGTCTTCAAGTTGTGAGATAGTGGGCCTTTTATGGTGAGTGTTGTGGGTTGGGCTTGTACAACACACACGCACGCGCGCGTGTGCCCGGCCCGGCTCGGTCTCGGGTTTGGGTGGAGCACCTGCGGTGCGGGCTGTGCCCGACTTTTACACCTTTAGGAGCAGTGTGTCCAGGTTCAGTTTTTGGTGGGAGGATTATTCTGGCCATTAATAGGGTTGATTACGTTTATGGCCTGCCTTTTTTGAATCGGTCTGTAGGCTCCTCTTACCTATATATACCTGCTGCTCCTCACTCCAGAATACACACAAAAACCACTGCTCTTCTCTCACACTTCTATATTCCTCTCTATATTCTGGGTTCGTTCTTTGTCGTTCCAAGTTCATAATCTCGGGTGGTCGAATTCTGTGAACTGCAGTGTTAACCTTGGGAAACTACCGGCTTCGTAGACGATAACCACCTCTGTCGTGCCGATATAGTTTTCAAGGCAGTGGTCTCCTTACCACGGCGCTGCACCGTCCGTTTCGTTGCCTGTCCGATTGTTGCCTTCGGTTACTGTCGCTGCTGCTGCTGTCTTTCGGTCTACTGCTGCATCTGCTACTTTCGGTTTTTTCCTTACCCTCTGCTCTTTGTTGTCTCGGTTCAGTCGTTCTTTCGGGTTTTATTGTTGTTTCTCGTTACCAACACAAGGTTATAACGGGTCAAATAACATGGAAAAGACAAAAACACATTGTCTTGATACTAGCAACACATTTGTCTTATTCATGCATATGGTATGATATTTGACCCGTTATACGTTTATGACGGATATCTCCGTCACAAACAAGAATTAGTGTACATGGTCATTGGCATCGGTAAGTTGTACAATTTCACTTATATATACGGAGTATTAGTTTAGGCTACTAAGTACGGAGTAATAATTACAACACATACATATACATACATTTTTGGATCAATACTTTACGAACAATAATCTAAACAAAAACAAGTACGATTACCATTAAAAACATCATCAAAATCAAACCATTTTATCATACAACCTTCTTGATCGATCTCAACTCTCAAGGCTTATGAACGAACCGACGCCTAGTAACAAACCGATTAACCAAAGCCAAAGCATTACTCGTAACATGAGAAATATCATCCACCTTCGCCTTAACCACGTCTCTAATGCTCTTCCCACGTCCACTACCGGGAAAAGCCTGAGCACACTCGGTTTGGTCAGTGAGGGCGGTGCTAGCCCACGTCACGACATTGCTCATGTGCCACATAAAATCGTCAACTCCGCCATCACTATTACTATACTTTTGTAACTCTAGTAGCGACTCCCTAAGTTGCGCGACACTATCGTTAATTTGGTCTATGCAACTTCCTATGGCTTTGGACTCAAACACGTTAGGGTGAGGTGACTTCTTTAGGTTACTAGCCAATTTGGTTAAGTAGGCTCGGGCAAACCTTGCTCGAGCCAGACTAGCCCTCAATGTGATTTGGGCTAGTTCTTCGTGAGTTAGGTTTGTGTTGTTGACGTAACCAGATAGAGTTTGTTCGCAAACTGTTGGGTAGCGCGTTGTGCTACATGAGTAGATGATGAAAGCTCGAGTTCTAGAGCATCGACGACAGCTTGTTACGACAGAGGTTGTGAGGAGGAGGGTGAGGGTGAGGGAGAGGAGGAGCAAAGAGATGTTATTGTATCTTGCCATTTCTTCTTCTTCTTCTTTTGTTTTAGCTTGGTGTATTAATTTGTTGGTAAGAGGTGTTTGAAGGAAAGGTATATATATAGAGGTGAAGATGTAGTGTTAAGTATGGGGGGTCAGCTTTAGTTTAGGGTCAAATGTATGTTGAAGGTCCATGTGCATAAATTAAGTGCTTTGGAGCCTATCTTGAAGTCAAAGAATCATAGTCATAGACCTATCTAGTGAAATATACATGGGTCTTTCTCACAATTATTATTATCATAGGGTTTTTAATCATCTGATTTATATGTTAGGAAGTCTTCCTTGTGACGGGTATATCCGTCACAAGATTATAACGGGTTAAGCATTATCCACTTGATGAATAATGACAAAGCATTTGTTACCCACTTGCCACCATAATTTTTGTCTTATCTAAACTACTTGGTATGTTACAAGCTTGTGACGATTTTATCCATAATAAACAAGAATTTGTGATTATATATTTGTAATTACATATAGAAAACTAGTTTATAGTATTATCTTTCAATACTAGTATCAACTTTCGATAGTATACATACATTCGTTTATAAGCATTAAATAAACAAGTAGAATCGAAACGATTAGATAGAAATACTCTATACTCCCTCTGTATTTTTTTATATGATATTTTACTTTTTCGGGGGTGAGACTTTGACTTTAATTTTTATGTAAATATATTATTCCAATTTTTTAAAAAATTGCACCATGAAATTCCTTACGAAAAGAGTTTTCAAATGAGTATACATTTCATAGTATTTTTTCTTATGTTGGGAGAGATATTGAAGAGAGAAGGAATTGTCTCAAAAAGTTAGAATAACTTATATTAAAAAAACAAAGGGAGTATCATATTACTCGTAACATCTAACATCCCTTTCATCCAAAACTTACCGTATTGTGAATTTAATAATTAACCAATGTCTACTTAAACCATTGCCTCAAATAGCAAGTATAAGTTGAACCACTAGAGCTTAAGGTAATATTAGTAGTACTACGTATATGGTTTCATCTGTGCCACTCCATATTTTAAATTATTTTTTAACAATTATTTTTCAAGTTAGAAACAAAGTCGATAAATTTTTGAGTATAACATTTAAAATATTTAATGTATGATTATTAAGTATTTTTCACTAATAAATAAGGTGTTCTACACTAAGGAGGCGTTTGGTTCATCAAAGGGAAAGAGATTGAAATCAACAAAGGGAAACAGAGGGAAAAGAATGGGATTACCCCAAATTTAGGTTGTTGTTTGGTTTAAATGAGAGAGAATGAATTTCACCCAACTTTCACTCAAACTCGACATTAGCGGTGTGCCATCATATTATTTATACTTATGTAAAATAAAAAATTATAAAATAAATAAATTAATATCTAAATTGTAAAAATAATAAAAATTAATTTTTGTAGTATCTTTTGATAATAAAATACCTGTAATATAAGGAGTATTATTTTTACACTTTTTTAATTGTAAATATGGTAAATATACGGAGTGATAATTACTGCAATACGATAAATTTTAAAAAATACATTTTCTTTTTAATTGATAAATTAAGGTATCAAAAATTATTTTGACCCAACTCCGACTCATATTTGACTTGACCCGAAAGTGTGGTGGTGTTCGTAATGGTGGTAGGTGGGCCTTGGTCGTGGTGGTGGTCGTAGTGGTGCGGTGGTGGGTGGACTTTGGTGGTGGTGGCGGTTGTTGGTGATGGTGACGTGATGACTAGGTTGGTGAGTGGGGGAAAGGGAATGCAATTACCTTGGGGGGTGGGGGTAAGAAGGTAGAGGAGTTTGGGGAAAAAGGAGGGGGAAAGAGAATGATTGATTTGGCTAAACAAACACAAACAAAGGGAATCGTGAACTTTGATTCCCTTTACCTTTCCCGAATACCTCATACCAAACGGCCCCTAAACTTCTATATGTAGATACTCTGAGTAGTTGTTGAAGATCTCCATTATTGATTCATTGCATGCCATAGATTACTCCTATTATCACACACCACCACACTTCTTGTATGCCCAACTCTTGTTTGTCTTCCACTTTACAGTGAAAATGAGAATACTAGGGCCGGGGGAGTATGGGACCAAACCCTTACTTTAAGGACATAGTGCTTCTACTATGCCAATAATTGCATCTAATAAATTCTTAAACTATATTGCAAATAATTATGACACTTTTTTAATTTATTGTTTACTCTATTATGCAACAAATTTTATAATTTTTTTGTGGGATTAAACTCTTACAAGATCATTTCCACTAATATTACGTTAATGAATCGACACACTAGAAGAAACACTAGAAAACGATGGAAATTGTTTTTTTCAAAGGTTAAAACTGACTTAAACTGGGCACATACTTTAAGTTAAAGAGCGTTAATACATAGTACTAGTCGTTCTATGTTATATTAGGCCACTTAGAATCAATTCAGATCATGCCTCTGGACTGAGGCAGGTCAATTCACATCTCGTGTTATAATCTGATTATGCGATTGTAGCTTTGTAAGTAACTTTTGTGTCTCGATTCAATCTTATCGTATCAGGTTATTCATGTCCACTAACTTACTCATCAATTCCACTTTAAATCACAAATTTTCATTCGTGATAGAGTTATTCATCACTTTCTTATAACAAGTCAAATATACCAAGATCCAAGCTTTAACCCAAAAACATAGGGGTATTACTATTTAGTAGAGGGCTTTAACCTTACAATATAACAAGAGGCTCCATTGGGCCATTATTGAACTCATAAACCTACATACATTTTACCCTAACATATTAGACAACATCATCATATATTCATATCTCAGTCCAAACAGGAACCCCAGTCTTCATAATCCAAGACTCCCCTTGTAAGAAGTTCCTCACGGTAAAAGGCCCAAGTTCTTTAGGACTACTTAACACATGATACCCCGGCCAATCGACCCGGTCCCGGGTCGATGCTCCAAGACCCGTATTCATATACTCGGCATAATACAACGTCGCGAGGGCATACTCCCCTCTCCACTCGGTCCACCCTTTCGGGTGGATCATCCCGTCAAGATCCGTTTTGGCAACAACCGTCCTCGAATACTTCTTCCAAGGCCTACCCAAGAACGTCTTGACCGACCCCCTCACGGGTAGGAACTCAGGGGCGGGATGGACCCGTGACCCGTGGATCGAGATCCCGGTGTTTTCATACGGGCTGTCCCGCCCTTGGGCCGTGATTATGTTGGCCTGGCGATCCATGGGCTTCCTGAGGAGGATGTCACAGTTTTGGAATACTACGGCCGCGTTGCCAAATATGAAGTCGATTGTACCGTAGATTTTACAGTCACGGTAAAATTGTCGTAGCGAGTGAGTGTAGAGAGTGTCTTGGTATCCTTTGATGTTGCATTTATAGAACAAGGCATTGTCCGAGGCCACCATCAACGCGACGGCTTGGTGTTTTTGTGGACCGGCCGTGTTCTCGAATGTCATGTCCCTTGCCCAAAATCCGTCTCCAAACACCCCTACACACAAGAAACACCCAATATTATGAGACCCTTACAATTTTTCTTATTACTATATTTTTATCTGCGAGTTGAATGTGTAGTTCAAGTTCACATTACCAGTATTATTTTAGACTTAAAATTGATTTTTAAAATAATCGAGCCTCTAAAATCATTTGAGGATCATGAAAAATATGAATACTTACGGAAGGTTGCGGATCCGACGGTGGTGTGACCATCAACGTAATTTCTTTGACCGGTGATGATAGTCCTATCGACACCCTCACCAACAAACATGACATTTCTAAGGTGTTTCCCAATCTCCACATTCTCATCGTACACGCCTGCTTTTACATGCACCACCACTCTTCTCCCCTGTCCTCCTTTGTTATTCGTCGTCCTTTCTAACGCATTCACTGCTTCCTTTATGGTTCGGTAATCCCCTGACCCGTCTTTCGCCACCACGATATCCGCCCTCGAAGTTGTCGGATTCCACGACGCTAATAAGCCTTTGTATTGATCACCTTCCGGCGTCCATGACTCTCCTACAAAATGTAATAATAAATCATGCAAACTCGTACATTATTAACATGCATGTTACGTTTTCTTCTTATTTGTTGACTTTTTGCGATTTTTTAAAGTAATAGTTTGACACCGAGCTTACCATTAGTTTTGGTGTAAGGTGAGTTGACTTTCTTGGCATGCCAAGCTACTAATGCATGGTTCAATACCGTTGTCAAATTTTGAGCTAGAGGATGATCGTCTTCGTCCATCCCTCTTTCTCTTAACCCATCTAAACAAGTCCGATGGCTTGTCAGCGCACCGCTTATCCATGCTAGCCCATCTTCACTCGTGTAGCTCGCTTTGCTCTCGAGCAAGCGAGCTAGGAGTGGCTCAGCTTGATCATATAAGCTAGCGCAATCGGTCAAGGCCGCCTTTTGGTAATTGTAATTAGTATTGTTAATGTTGTTGTTTGTGTTATCATAGTTTGAGTCGAGATTGATATCATCGGCACCATGACCGCCGCCACCATGATGACCACCACCACTTCCACGACCACCACCATGGCCATTGTCACGACTGGTGGCGTCAGTGGTGGTGTCATCATTGGTCAGGCCTCCGTGGCTGCCGCCACCACCACCACCATGATGGCCACCACTTCCACCACCACCACCATGGTGACCGCTACTACCACCACCGTGGCTCTTTCCACGACCAAATATTAATGTGTTGTCATATGTTGTGTCATTGTCACGACCACCGCCTCCACCACCACCGCCATGATGACGGCGGTGATGACGATGACGACCAAAAATCAACGAGTCATTAAGGGTCGAGTCGTCATCCTCATCGTTATTAGCATCAGGACCGTGGTGGCCGCCATGATGACCACCATGACCGTTCTGTGTCGAGTCGTCATCACTGGTCAAACCACCACCATGACCGCCACCGATGCCGCCAATACCACCACCTCCACCTCCACCAGGTCCACCACCATGATGACGGCGGTGATGGCGATGATGACCAAGAATCAACGAGTCATCAAGGGTTGAGTCGTCATCCAAATCGTCTTTAGCATCATGACCATTCTCGGTCAAATTGTCATCATTTGGCAAACCGCCGCCACCACCACCACCACCATGATGACGACGGTGATGACGTTTACGACCAAAAATCAATGAGTCATCAAGGGTTGAGTCGTCATCAGCATCCGGACCATGGTGGCCACCGTGATGACCGCCATGACCATTGTCGGCCAAATTGTCATCATTGGGCAAAGCGCCCCCGCCACCGCCACCACCATGATGACGACGGTGATGACGTTTACGACCAAAAATCAATGAGTCATCTAGGGTTGGGTCGTCATCAGCATCCGGACCATGGTGGCCACCGTGATGACCGCCATGACCATTGTCGGCCAAATTGTCATCATTGGGCAAACCGCCACCACCGCCACCGCCACCACCATGATGACGACGGTGATGACGTTTACGACCAAAAATCAATGACTCTTCGACTTTTGAGTCGTCGCCAACGTCATCATCACCACTCAAGTCATCTTCATTCGTCAAGGCACCAATACCACCACCACCACCTCTACCACCGCCACCACCGCCACTACCACGACCGCGATGATGACGACGATGGTGTCCTAAAATCAAAGAGTTTTCATCATGAGCAGATAACTGAGCCCAATTATTTGCTTGGACAATCATATTATGAGCCATTTGAACCATATTTAGGTCATCCTCTACAGATTTTGAAGTCATGCATGAGGTTAGGGCAAAGATTATAAGTAAAAAGAGTGTAATGACACGAAAAGCCATAATTTCTTAGTATTTCTTTGTATTTGAATATTTTTTGGCGGTGGAATCAGTGAAATGTAAGTATGAAGCACAGAATTAAACGTAGTTGTATATATACACATAATCATAATAGTGTTACACCATGAAAAACGTACAGATGTAAGAATGATTAAGCCAAGTGTCTCTGTGATGTACTTAATGCATGCATTCAGTACGTACGTACGTACGTACGTAGCTAGTGTATATAAACCCTACGTACACTAATCAAGGTTTCATTTATATATATAAGCCATATATGCATGCATTGCATGTAATATGTGTTCATCGTACGTATTTTTTCATCATGACTCATGACTTCATGAGATGGGTAGGTGGTTGGGGATACGAAATACTAATTACTCATACAACTACGACTCTACGAGCACAAGTATTTCTATGCTGAGAAAGGAGGCAAGGAGTATAATTATCATGCATGGCGTAGTAAACTTTGTCTTACATTATAGAGTATTTATAGGCACGGAAGATGATTTTACATGATCGTCATAACCTCGTAGGTAAGAATTGAACCTTCTACCTTATAATTAGAGTAAGTGTTACTTCACATGCCTAGAAGTTATTTGGTTTATGTTCTTGTAACAAGCCGAGTAATATTACGATATAAAGGATTATAAAATGTGACGAATAAGGAACGTTCGCGAGTATGATCATACTTCCCTCATCCCGTTCATTTGTTTATTTTTTATATTCATTGTGAGGATTATTTTAATCAAATGCAAACAAATGAACGAGATAAGAGGAGTATATGACTATGGGTATTCACTCTATTGAAATTTAAGTTTATCATGTTTTGAACTCTATTCACAATTAAGGAAGATTTTTTAATAATCTAGACAATTTATAAAAGAAAATATAATCCCATCAAATCTTGATTCATTCATTTTTATAATTTGTTATACTCCGTATTATGTACTCCTAGGACTTATTCTAACATCCCCTCTTACATTCAAATATCCAATTCATTCTATTCAGGTCCTTTACCTTTTGATGATTTTGCTTTCTCTAGATTTGTGCATAATTTTTTTTACCAAAATAAAAATTTACTGACATTAAGAAATCTAAAAATATTAGTTTGGTATTTATAAATTTCATACTTCATATTGTACTTTTAAAGATAACTACGGTCGATTTTTTCAAATTTAATCCTAAAAAACAATTAGTAAAATGAATTGAATGAGAAGAAAGTTATAAGAAATACTTATAAAAAAAATGAACGAGATACCCGCTCATATTGATAGTAATGTCTGTAAGAAGGAAACAATTGGACACCGCTAGACATGAAAGAAGGACGACATAGAAATATTGTAGAATAATTAAATTGGCAAAGTATAGAGAAGGATAACTTTGGACAAATGGATGTCCAAAATATTTGATTTCCATAGATGTCCCCATGATATGGTCACATGCTTTGCGGCTGACACCTCACCCACACAAGTGCACCAAACTTCAATTTACCAAAGGTGATCAATTTTGTCATTAGTATAGCCTTGAGCCCTTGATCGATATCACTTGAAAATCGAGGTCAATGACCATTTATAATCGATCGATATCATTTTACTTAACTTCTACTAGTGCATGTCATATTTTTTATCCAGGTAAATTATTTAGTTTTTTTTGTTCATCGAATAGCGCACTTAGTCGCAACTATTTCAAAAAAAATCAAATAATAAAATTGTGATAAATATTTATCACAATGTTTTTTAAATTTAATTGTGACAAATATTTTATCAAATTGGGACAACATTATAAGATTGTACCCAAAATATTAAATTCTAATAAAATTTATTTTGTTATCATTTTTGTGTTTTGTTATTTATTTTCAGAACTATAAATTTGTATTTACATTTCACCGCATAATTTCAATCATTTACCGCAAATAAAAAAAATGATAGGCTTCAACACAATTTTTGAAGGATTCAGTATTCAGCAGATCTGCTATTTAGTTCGGCTTCCAACAGGGTAACAAAGGGGAATCCTTGAAGATTTTGAGCTTTACATTCTTATCCGCCGTGTCACGATAGAAATCGGTATGGTGTATATGACCCTTTATGGAATTAGGCAACTTCAAATTTGTTCTTATTCCTGAGCTATCAAACGGTCTTCTCTCCCTTAACAGTACAATTGTTGGTTAATTTTTCCCAAAAATTCCATCGACCATAATCCGGTGTCTTCAATCATCGTCGTTGACTTCACATTTTTCTTGGAGATCACGTGTGGAGCAATGCCATAACCTATGAGCATTAACGCGTGACCAATCTGCCTGTCATTGTCACCGTAGAGTCTTGATCGTAAATTGTCTGTTGACATACTAAGTAATCATCTACCGTCGACCTATAACAACCATACATTGTCCCATATTGTCTAATCAAATTGACAACAAGAGAATCATCCTTAACAAACACATCATCCACGCCTGATTCCTCATTCATTTCTTCAATATCCTCAACGGTCACAGAATGTGTCCAAAAGCATATTTAAATTTTTCACACTGAAATCGAACGCGCCCGCTTAACTCTTTTACCATTCTTCCCTTACCTCTTTTTCCCTCGTTCCACAGGTAAGACACTTTCCTTGTAATGCTCGGCACTAGTCATCCCGTATTTCTGCACATATCTCGCCAATTGTAAAATATCTTCTATTACAGTATCGATGATGATTTGTTGAATCGATAACTTGTCCCTCAACTTGTCATAATACTTGCTTTCTTTAAGTTGTTTCCAAAATACGCATTCGAGACTTGAAAGCGTCTCTAATTGCATAAAATCTGCATGCATCTATTATATATAAAATATAAAAACTCTAGCACATAATCAATATTGAAGTTATCTACTAATCTAATCAAAGCACATAATCAAGTCTAATTTTTTTGACCATAATCAAGTCTAAACAATTGGACACCGTTAGACCAGAATGTATAGAAATACTGTTGAATAATGAAATTAGCAAAGTATAGAGAGATAACTTTGGACAAATGAACGACCAAAATATTTGATTTCCATAGATATCCCCACGATATGGTCACATGCTTTGCGACTGACACCTCACCTAGTGCGGCAAACTTCAATTTAATAATTAGTATAGCGTTGGATCGCTATCACTTTGAAAATCGAGGTCTATGACCATTTACAATTGATACCATCTACTGGTGCATGTCATATTTTTTATCCAGATAAATTATTTCGCAAAGATCAACTATTTAAAAAAAATCAAATAAAAAAAATTGTGCTAAATATTTACCACATTGTTTTTTTAAAATTTAATTGTGACAAAAATTTTATCAAATTGTGACAACATTATTAGATTGTTTGTTTAGAGATTGATTCGACAATATTTTTTTATAGTCGGTTAACTTTTTCTAAAAATTCTGCCGACCATAATCCGATGTATTCAATCATCGTCGTTGACTCCGCAAATCCCTTGTTGATCATTTTGATTTCTTCACTCCCCTTTGATTCTAAACTCACTGAAATCACGTTGTTTCGGAATGTGTAGAATGAATGTCCATTCAAACAGATGTGCCTTGATCTGTTCGATATGCCCGTTTTTCCTCACCCGATTGTTTTGTACTACCTACTAAGCTAATTTTTCTTGTTGGGATATCACGTGTGGAGCAATGCCGTAATCTATAAGCATTAACGCATGACCAATGTGCCTGTCATTGTCACCATATATAGGCGTAGAGTCAACTGTTTGATCGTAAACCGCCTGTTGAGTAATCATCTACCGTCGACATATAACAGCCACACACTGGCCCATATCGTCTAATCAAATTGACAACACGAGAATCATCCTTGACCACCCATCATCCACGATTCATCATTCATTTTTTCAATATTCTCAACAGTCACATTATTAAGAATGTGTCGAAAATCATATTTAAATTTTTCACACCGAAATCAAACGCACCCGCTTAATTCTTTTACCCTACTTACCTTCCCTTTTTTTCTTCCTTCCACAGGTAAGGCCCTTTCCAGCTTTCCTTGTGAAGTTCGGTACTAGTCATCCTGCACATGCCTCGTTAATTGTAAAATGTTTTCTATTCCAGTATCGATGAGTTGTTGAGCCGATAACTTGTAACAAATAGGTAAAGAAAGTGACACTCAAATGACGAATTGGTAAAAAAAAATTGTAATCGTGTTACGGATTAAAAAAAATTAGTCGATGCAACAAATTAATCACTTTAACTAAACTAACTTTTAACGCCGTTATGACAGAATATTGATCAGGGGTACCATGGACAATAAACACAAAACACAAGGTTACCATAGGAACAAACTTAAAATGAGGGTAACATGTGTAATGTGTCAAAGTTCGAGGGTACCGTAGGAAATATCCGAAAAATGTAATCGGTGCCAAATTGTTACGGATTAAAAAAAATTAATCGATGCGACACTATTTAGAAATTAATTTTCGTGAAATAAATTTATAGCAATATAGGTCCGTGTTCAAAAAAATTTGGGTTCGGAAAAAATATAGGGGTAATTTTGTCCTTATATAGTTTAGGGAAATTTCTCATGGTACCCTCGAACTATGTCACATTACACATGGTACCCTGCTTTTAAGTTTCTTCCATGGTAACCTTGAGTTTTATAGTTTAGTTTCCGATTTGACCTTTCTCAAATTTCTGTCATAACGCCGTTAAGTTATGACCAAAATTAATTACATTACTCAACAACTATTTTTCTTCAAAAGGAGAGGAGTTTCCATGGTACCCCTAAGTTTTGATAGTGGTTCTCATGGTACCCTTAAATTTAACTGTTCCCATGGTATCCCTGAAAGGAAAGCAACAACTATAGAAAATTTGGGAGTGATGACAGAATTTAACGGCGTCATGACAAAAATTTGGGTAAGGGGAAATCGGGAACTAAACTATAAAACTCAAGGTTACCATGTGAACAAACTTAGAAGCAGGGGTATCATGTGTAATGTGACATAGTTCGAGGGTAACATGGAAAATTTCCGTATAGTTTATTTACTAAATAACTCAGGAATTAAATTAAATGATGATCGGAAATGAAATACGGTGAGATTTTGAAATATACGGAGTAATATAGGTGGTAATTTGTAAAAATAAAATACATGGTGGTAATTTGTAAAATACCGTTAATTACATGATGATATTTTGTAATTTTTCCTTCATTATAGGAGTATCATATTTAGAGTGATATATGTATGTCGACATTGTCTGTTTATCATTAATTTTTAATAAAATTATAAAATTTATAAACAGAACAATAAAGTTAAATCATTAAACGATGATTAAAATATTTACCTTATACGGTCCGACGGTAGGCTAAAATTTTAGGGCCGAAACACTAATATGAGTCCAAAAACCCGTTCTAGCCCACTAGGGCCCACTCTTTCGGCCCATCCTGATCCAGCTCACTCATATAGACCATTTTCATTGTTTAGGCCCTGCACAAGCCCACGTAGGCCCGACCCCTGATCACATCTAATTTGGGTTCACTAACCTGTGTCTCTTCTGAAGTCATTGTCGCGGGTTGCTTTGGCGTTCATTTGGGTTTCAAAGCTAATGATATTACGGGTTCAACGAAGATGTGCCTACCTAATGATATTACGGGTCGAAATTTTAGGGTCTTTGAACCTAAAAATTGGGACGGGTTTACGAAACGAGATGAAATTTGACAGATCTATTTTTTAATTTAACAACCCTCTACCTAATCATAATCATCCCCTAAAATATTGTTAAATCACTAAACTTTTTTTTACAAAAAAATAATAATTAAAAATCCGTACGTAGGTACGGGCTTTGCACTAGTTATGTGAATAAACTGTGATACATTACGACATTGACCCAACTTTTTATTGGATATCTAAACAATTTGGTATTATGAGATCGTGTCACAGGACTTTGGAGACCTAAGCAATTTATTTGATGTTATTATATGCTGCGGCAATGGGAAGCACAGGCAAATCAGGGAGAAAAGGAGTGAAATATACCCTGAAACGCGGCGGGTAATCGATTCATTATTCATCCAGGCCATCTTTTATTGTTGCTTCAATCCTTTGGGTTTCGATTCTATATATAATTTCGTAAAATAATTAATTGAGCTTCTGCAATCTTAAACACAAACAAGTGTTGAATCGGATAATCAAGGGACTGACTGTGACTGTAGAATGTGGTAGATGTTAATTCCATGAAAATCTTCTTGATTCATTCACTTCTTGCTCAGTAGACTAGACTAGGGTTTTGGTTTTACTTCCAATTCCTGTTGTTGTTGGAATCTAATTAAAGGTTATAAAATGGATTCATTCATTATAGTCAGGGGTCAGATTTTGGGTAGCAGGTTCATTGAAGTATTTGTTTATTTTGTATGAAAATGTCTTATTTTTATGATTAATTGGGCAGCAAAAATTGATACGAGTAATTTTAAATGTTTTTTTGTAAGTTTGGGGTAGCGAGCTCCTTGCTACTAGCTAGATCCCCCGATGATAGTATTAGTGCATGCTCTTCATTCCATCCGATTTTGGGCATGGTAGATTGGTAGGTACATGGAGTACTATTTTGAGGCTTCATTTGTTTCATGTTTTGGTAGGAGCGCTGAATCTGAGGACACTTGCAGGAGTACTCGGAGGGGAAATCAGTTGTTGTAAGATTACAGATTTTCACCATCATGTCTACTCCTTATACCAATAATTCCCATCATTTATTTGTTGTTTTGTTTTGTTTTACACCAGCTCCATTCCGTGTGCTTCTCCCACTAGGGCTGAACTTATCCGGGGGCTTTCCCCTTTGGGCACTTGTTTAAGCGCAAGGCCGTCTCTCTGGCCACGCTTTGCTTCTCTTGCCTTGGACCATTACCACAACACTCAGGTGGTTTTCTATGTTTCCTTCACGCCAGTGCAGTGCAGACCCGGAATACAAACAAACAATCTAGATGGAAAATAATCTTTTGAAACCAAAAACAGCAAGAAGACGACTTTCTTTATTGGATGTATCTCATAATTATGACACTGGGTTGGTTGCCTTCTTGATGAATCGGATCGAGTCTATTAGTTTTTCATGTAATAACTTATGCATTAACTGTAAGGCCCATTTTGATACTTGCATTGGCCCTATTACAATCTAGGGGTTGTTGACTTGGTTTGGTACTTCCTGAGTTTTACTTGTTTGTGCAAATGATGCGATAACGGTTCAATGCTGCTGTTAATTGATGTGTTTTTTTTTAAAGGGCATTAAGCTAGAACTCACTGGGGAGGTGTCTGCTCATGAAGTCTTTGCCGCAGATGGCTTTGGCGTTCATTTGGGTTTCGAAGCTAATGATATTACTGGTTCAACGAAGACGATGTTTGTTGAAATATATGACAAAGTATTCGAGCCTGATGTATACGATGCAGTCGACGTCACTTCTGGTGAGCAAGAAGTTACTTTCTGCGGCATCATCGACCCAACTGGTACTGGTATGATCCCAAAAACCCGTTTATATGTATCCATCCTACAATTCTGCGATAATATTATGATTGATTTTGTGAAAAATATTCATTCTTGTTGGCTTAAAATGAATTGTTTTGTATAGAGCTAGTAATCTATGAAGAGTGTTAAGCTTATGCTACTATGTTGATTAATGTACAGATGTAGAGAAGGGATGCCCTGTTTGTTGTCCGCCAAGTCTGCTACATCCAAAGGGCGTAAAGTTTTTTGAATTCGACAAGTAGACGTCATCATTACGTGAATAAACTGTGATACATTATGACTTCGTGTTCGTTTATTGGATGTCTAGACAACTTGCTATCGGCATGGAGACTAGTAACTGAATGTCGTATTATTAATTGACAGTAGTAGGTACTTCTTGTATGTATGAACTGTTCTTGGTTTGGATCTATGGCAGAATGGCAGAACTGTTCTTGATGTATGTAGCATACAGTGTCGATACGTTTTATGCTGCGACTTGCATTACGAGTGATCAGTTGAAAAACGGGTATGCTTGCCAGGCCATAGCATCTGGACCCATTCAAACACTGTACTGTGCATGCGACTGTGGTGTTGCCTTAAGTTAACAGTTGATTCATGTCACACAGAAAAGTCTACTGGAAATTATTTACCTGGACCACGACATTGATCCATCGGTCAATACTTCGAATCTAGTTAGTTAGTACTCGTAGTTACTTGGCTGCTCTGCTCAGGTAAAATTTTTGCTTGCCTGTAGCTTTCAGTTTTCATTTGTTTGTTTCAGCTGGTAATAGTAATAGTACTAGTACTACTTCAGGTCGATTCATCACACTTGACCTTCAAATCCTGTACTACTAACTCGAATAATAATGTCCTTGCCATGCGCATCTTACGCCGCTCATATTGCTGTCTCAACCCTTGCTGGGGCCGGGACACCCGTGTATAGTAGCAGTAGTATAAATGTATAGTATATATATCGCGTTTATAAATTATAGCAAGATGCATTTATTTAAAATTCGGGTTAATTGGACTGAGATTGGAGACGGTGTTTGGTAAAGGAGGCACAAACAATGTAGGGACAGAATTGAAGTGGGAAAAATTTAAGGTTATTGTCAGTTTTCTATACTGTTAAGTTTTCCTCACTGATCTACTACGGTACTACCCCATTCCTCTCATTATCATGATCATCCAACTTTTATGTCCGCATTTCCTGTGCTTCATGACAAATTCTAATGTGAACACAAACACTCAACAACTCCTCATGTGTTTCTCACTTTCTCTTGATTGAATGACGACCTGTTTTGACGACAATGATGAGGTAATCAATCAGTCAAGTTCTCGCTAAGTTTTAAACACTAGACTCACGCATATTGTATCAGCAGTTATCAGCTGAAAACAGGAATTTCTGCTCTAATGCAACTGTTCAAAGACTTAGTATTGCTTGGTTTTGGAATGAAAATTGAATCAACTCATGAACCAATTAATATCTTCGATGAGTAATTCAATACGGTCCAGACCGTCTAGGCCAAGCCAGTAGATCTAGCCTGTACCACTGGCCCCTTCTCATCGGTGACTTTTAGCCGGTCGCGACAGGCGAGAAGCAACACATGCACTAGAATTGTAGAGGTAAAAAGGACACATTGGAGTAGAGTTGGGCTGGGTTAAAACATAAAAGCATGTGGCTCTAAATTTTACTTTGGCAGCTGCATGCCTATAAATTCAATTGTGTAGCATTGTGCAACACATTTGTTAGTCCATCAAAAATTTCTTATGTCCACCGGATATACACGTGATCATATAGGATTACATTCAACAGGACACGTAGTTCACTTGATAATTGGTTTACGCTATGCTAAATACGGTGAACATACCACTTTTTTCCCCCAAAATATGTTGAAAATGTCATTTGACAGACCGACTAAGAATGTATAATACCAAAAAAAAAAAGCCTCAGATGACTAAAAATCGACTTGAATTTTTTTTATCAAGCCTCGTATAATCTAATAACCACCTAACATTTGCATACTGTATATTATAAACTAACAGACATCTACGAATAAACAATCGCTTTCTAAGTCCAATATCACACCAAGATTTTAGTCTACAAGTTAAACATCGATCATTTATGATTCATGCTTAATCATCCAAAGAATCAAACTTAATTATGTGAAATGAGTTTAATCGTCTTTTATGATGAACTTGGTTCCAATTGATCGAATCAATCTTGTCACACATACATGAAACGAAAGATTATTATCAAGTAAAGAGTATTCAATTTGAATCATAAATGTTGCTTGTGTTTGTATATTATGTACATCCCCTCATTTGTTAGTTATAATATAGTTTTCTCGAGTGTCACATATCAATCCAACTTAGGTATTAGCACGTTGCACGTACATATAGTGTGACAAAAAAGACACTTGACGTTTTCCAAATTCAATCATTATGTCTTAATCCGTATGATTATGATTGTAATAATAATGACCGTATTATATCCTAAGTTTCCCATTCCAACATAAAGACGGTTTCACGCGTGAGATGATTCGAACCTGCAAATCGACAATTAATTTGTTGTTTCTAAATGAGTGAACGTATTATACAAATGTATCGTTTCACGATATTTTGAAATTATTCTTGTGATTTTGGAGGTTGAATTTTGATTAATAGGATGAATAAGTTCTTTGATAATTTGACTTGGAACTAATTAATAAAAGTGATATGTGTGACAATTGACCGATAAAAAGGGCATATATTGGATTAACCCCGTTTGATAACGAGTGGATTACTTTCCGTATATGTAAATTATACAAGTCTATTATGAATGACAAACTAGAAAGACATATTTCATCTACAAATTTTATTTAGCTAAATTTGTTAACGGTTTTTCTAACGTGTAGGGATGTCATTGGGTAGGGGCGGGTGCGGGGGATAGGTACCCCGCACCCACACCCACGACTCAAAAGTAATACCCGCACCCGCCCCACTACCCACCGCGGGTACAAAAGTTCTCACCGCCACCCGCTCTACGGGTATACTTAGAGGACCCATCCCCGCCCCACTATCCACCCATCACTCGCCAAATTTGCGGATATCCGCGATACCCGCCAATAAAAATAAATAGCACTCTCATTAAATTTTTGATTAACTAATGACATACAAAATTGCAAAATAAATATAATCAAATCAAAGTTAATAATAATTAAAGTTAAGTACAAACTTCATATTATAATTTTTGTTTTTTTTCATAATATTATAGATTTAAGGCGGTGCGAGGGTAGAACGGTGCGGGTAGGCTGGGTATGGGGCGGTGCGGATGTGGGGAGGGTAGAATGTAAAAACCACCCCGCCCCATTACCCATTGCGGGTAACATTTTCATTCCTCTACCCGCCCCGCCACCCGCATAATCATCCCCGCACCCGCCCAAAGCGATGCGGGTGCGGTATCCGCCTTTCACCCGCCCCACTGACATCCCTACTAACGTGTGTCCAATGGACACATGTTAATAAGCTATTTAAAGCCAAAATCACATTGATAATATCATAAGAAATTAATATATTAACCCATAATTACCATACTTAATATCAATGTGATTCTTACCGTGAATAGCTTATTAACGTGTGCCTAGTGGGCACACGTTAGAAAAAACCGGTTTGTTAAATTATTAGGTAGTCCGCTTGCATTCATATATCTTAAAAAAACAGTCATGTATTTTAGGTTAAATTGATTGCACTTTGGGGGTCGATGTAATTCTGACTAATTAACTTTTGTTATGACGGAAACGATAAATATGAAAATTATACTACCGTCTGAAACATAGTTTAGAAAAGTCCAATGAGAAAACTCTAGGCCCAATAAAAAGAAACCCTACTCCAGACAGATTAGTGTATACTATGACTTGTCCATGAGACCATGAGTGTCGTTCGAAGCAACAACTAAAACAGATTCAAGTTATAAGTCAACAACCTTGATGACTTAATTTAGAAAATAAATCCCTTTCATTGAAGTTCTATATATATATACAGTATGTGTACTTTGTACTCCGTATTATTTATTTATTTATTTATTTATTAAGTTTTAGAGATAAATATTGTTGAAAGGTTTTCTTAATCCACCATGATATATAGCTCGGATCTCTCCTAAACTAATTCACTTTTTTCCTTTCCTTTTTTTAGGGCAAAAATGATCGATCAGGACCTTTTAGTTTGGTTGAATGTCCTACCCTACCTGTGAGCATTGGAGATTTTCGGCCCACCGATGAGGTGATGATAATGTGCTTAAACAATTTTCTTTGAG
This sequence comes from Agrostemma githago, assembly GCA_958450325.1. Lineage (NCBI taxonomy): Eukaryota > Viridiplantae > Streptophyta > Magnoliopsida > Caryophyllales > Caryophyllaceae > Agrostemma > Agrostemma githago. The sequence continues at coordinate 77,584,776 of OY288241.1, read as the reverse complement.
TTCTTGTAAAAAGACGGTAATATCATACTCCCTCCGTGGCTCCGTCTCAGTTCTTTTTTACTTTTGATTTGACACAAAGACGACTAAGGAGGGATTGATTATAGATCTAATTGTTTATTTTAATTACTTAACAAAAACAATCTAAAATTATTTAAAAATTAAACAAATGATTAAGACAGTACTACTTTATAAAATGGATAGATAAACAAATGATCAAATATATTAAATTTAAGTGAGAGATGTTAGCAAGAGGCAAATGTGAGTAATATTCTTCATATTCATAATTTCATGTAGTACTCTATCTATTCAATTTAAATATTTAATCATTTAGACATGAAGACACCCCTATCTTAGAGCCATAGAGGGGTACCATGGGCACGTACACAATCAACCCAATACATAGTACAACAAAATAATGTGCCATAATTCTCCGCAATTAACTCATGCTAAAGACGATACTCAATCAGATAATTTAGTTTTTTTTTTAATCTAAAGACAATACTAAATCAGATTTAGTTAGACTTTAATTTGTTTATCTGAATTGTCAGCTCGATTTTCATTTCTCAGCTAGCTAGTCTTAATTAAGATAAATCATTCCAACGAATTGTATACATTTGAATTTTTAACCCTATAAGATGCATCTTCAATATAACTTCTAATATATAAGATAAAAGATATCCATGTGAAATTTTGTTTAAATCGTCTAATCGAATACATCATGAATATCAAATTTTTATGACTTTTAGTAATACGTAATTAAAGATATAGTCAAAAGAAAACGAGCATCGACATACATGTATAAAACAAATGTATACAAATGGTTGTAACGGAGAGAGTACATTTTAAGACAAAAACAAGTTATATGTTTTTATTTAATTCATCTACTCAACTTGTTTTTTACTTCATAATTTCAATCATGCATGTTCGTCTTAAACAAGAATTCGTGTTTGGATCTAGAATTAGTGATGAATTTGGTGGAGACAAGATATAGTGAAACAAAAGAGGGTACAACACCAAAACCATATACAAACTACTTTAATTTACATCATATAAGCCAATCATGTATGGATTCATTGAGGGTGATGAAGAAACACAAAACCACTGTACTGTTAGTTTACACAACAGTCAATAATTATATTAATACAGTAATAACAAAATAAAGTAAGAAACAGTGCATAATAAAAGCTGTTAAAGACATTATTTTGGTGTTTATTTTATTAAATACAAGATGTACGTACTGCAAAAATGAATGTGTAAAAACAAACAACGTATGAAACCTGTTTAGTTTTAGCATGCATTTGCTGCACAACATCCTAACTTTATGACTACACTGCATGGGGATGGCTGTTCATTGTATAGTAGTAACCAACTCGATCTGATCTCCCTACATAAGGCTACATACCTTTATTATGCCTTTTAATTCGCATAACAATAATATTATCGAATAATACCGTCTTATACTGGAAACCTTCTTATTAATAAATGAATTCTTTTAATTTTCGTATCATTAGTAGGTTCTTTAGTTATTCTAATTTGACTTTTATCGTGACTAAGACTGATGAATGAATGATCTAATGAAAAAAATTACCGCAGTATTTACAGATCGGGTTTATATTATAAAATTACATTTTAATATGATTTTGACTTAGGCCCATTACCTTTGATTTTCTTTGTATTTATAAGGTTTTTTTTTTAATAAATTTATCTTCAATCAATTAAACATAATAAAAATAAGAATTTTAAAACGATAGCATCCGCAATACCAAAACACATACTCCGTATTAACAGGAAGTCCCCTTTTTAAACCTAAATGAAATCTATGCATTATGACAAATTTAAATCCTTAGTCCTAGATCATTAAATTTAATATAGAGAGACTCCGATTTATATATAGGCTTTAACAGTAAGTCTCTTATGAGACAACAAACAGTCTTACGATAATTTTACATGTAAGACATTTCTTGATACCGTCTGAACGTCTCATGCGAGTTTTTGTTGGGTTTTAAACAAAGATTTGGGGTGGGAAAGTAGTGAAAGAAGATATAGTGGTAGATAGCAACAAATCTAAGAAAAGAAGAGATGGAGCAATGTAACAGGGCAGGGCAGGGCAGGGCAGGGCAGGCGTGCGATGTGCGAAGCATACCCAAAGTACAAGGACCATCAAATAATAATGGGATCATATTAGTAACTGTGCATGGGGAAAATTTACCTTTAAGGGTAATTTTTGAAACTCAAAGGATTTCATTTCACCTTAAATTTAGGGGATGGTGATAGTTGTAAATACTGTAAATAATAATATCCTCACTTTTTTACTACAATATATCTCTACATAATAATTCAATTAATGCCTGAAAAAGACAACTTCCTTTTCAGTCAAATAAAGCCCAATTAGCTTGCATTGTGTTTGTGTGCCATGCATCAAAAAAAATAATCCAAGTGTTATTGTTATAAAATTAGCTTTTTTATTCAATTTTTTAAAAGTTTTGTTGTAAAATTATTGAATTTACATACTACATGTTGACCTAATTAGAAAGTTTACAACTTTGAAATAGGTATTGGTCATTATTTTTAGAATTATTTATAGCAATGATCAAATCAACTTTTTACTAATGATTAGAAGAAACGCTGTCAAGATTTGGGTTCTACTTTGGATCGATGAGGAGGGTGGAATCGAATCGGTAGAATCGTAAGATTCTACAAACTCACTGAATATAGTTTTTTTGTTTAGCGAAAACATATGATTGAAGATCAAATTACTCATTTATTAATATTTATTCATAATTATTGATTTTTAATATCATTTTATTCACTTTTTTTTTTGCCAACACATTTTATTCACTTGTTTCTACTATTTCGAAGAAAATTGAGTTTTACGATGTCATTATATGAAAATATATATTAGTTTTTTTACTACGAAATTGGATCCTATGATCGCAGGATCGTGTTATGATCCAACCTTTAGAAAACATGATAGAATCGTAAGATTCAAGATCGGTCAAGCAAATTTAAATCGTAAAATCGTAGAATTGAAATGTGATTCTGACATGATTAGAAGCATTATAAGAAACTATGAATAGAAGCCATACAAGTATTAGTTCTCATAAAAAAAAAAAAAAAAAATTATTCTTACTAGGTATTCGTTTAACCCGAAGTATATTACTAAGATGACCGTATTAACATTATGTACATATTTAATATTAAATTACAATTATCATCTTAATTACTCCGTATTTGTTGTTAAATACGAGTACCCAATAAAAAACCATGCAACTATATACACTCTACTCACTACTGAAACAACTAATGTTAGTAATAGTTTTTGTCTCTCCTGTTCACACTAGATTAATGTAAGACATACTCCCTTCCCAGTCCCCACCATTAAGATTTTCCCACTTTCCTTAAAAGGAAACTCCACTAAGATTTTCCCACTTCAAAATTTTCCTTATTCATCCAATTTACTCTCTTTCTATTGGTTACTTTTTTGTGATTTGACTTCTTGAACCCCACCAAACAATTTACCACCATTCATTATTGATTTCTTAATCAATGTGCCACATTGGAGTATGACAACAATACGGGAATGACACCGTACACTTTTTATTATTATTGAAAGTATGACAACAATACTACTCCGTATTAAAATACCATCGTAGTGATCGTATATGATTAGAACCCACTAGCTATTCTTTGAATTTACGAGGAAATAATTTACAAACAATCGAAGGGACTTTCGTTAAGTTATACTCCCTCTATCCCAAAGAGATGTTCTCATTTGATATGGGCACATCTCTTAAGGATTAATATTAACTATTACAAAGTGAGTCTAATAGTAAAGGAAAATATCATAAACAAATGCAAGCTGGCTTAAAGTGACTAAAGTGAGTGACATTTTAGGTAAATAGGTAGTGTTGATAAGGATAATCTTATAAAATAAATCAATTAAATAAGGAAATAAAGTAAATGAGAAGAGGTTAGCGGGATTTTCCTTTTAGGAAAGTGGGAAGAAGATAGTGGGATGGAGGGAGTACTCCATGACAGAAATTTGGTCACCTTCCGTCGCAATATACTGTTCAACTTTAGTTACCGTTACAAACTTAATTAACGCCAATTGACAAAGATTATTGACAGAATATCTCTATAATTATTGTGAGACGGTGTTAAACGAAAATTTATAAAATATATGATTTGAAGAGGGGAACAGAGAATTAGAGGGAGACAGTAAATAAAATAAAGTGTAATAAAGAGATGAAACACAAGACTGACAGAATCTGAAGAAGGGGGAGAGAGAGAGACGGTGGAGGAAGAAGAAGACATGAGATGTCAAATCGTAGGAAAAAAATGAAGAAAGCTTTGATAAATGAAATACAACTAGCCCCTCCTCCTCCTCCTCTTCCTCCTCCTCCTTCTCCTCCTATCTAGTCTCCTACAAGTAACGGCACAAAATGTATTGGGTAATTATTACCCTATTATTATTATCTGCTGGATAAAATCCCCCCACGATTCTCTCTTCCAACCGAATGTATGTTTTCAGTTTTCCCCCCCTCACCTCACATATCACTCCCTTTCACCTTCCCTCCTATTGTCAACGCTCCCTACCTATTTCTATTACTATATTCTCTAAAAAAAAATGCGAAATTAAAGTTATGAAATATAACTATTGAATATTATATCAAATTGACACGGTCCAATCCGACTTACAACAAAATAAATCATAATAATAATGTCACTTTGACTGCCCTAACACAATCCAACAAGGCACTTGGTTTATTTGCATGCTTAAAAGTAACGACTACAGTCCCCTTGTCATTGAAACAAAAAATACTCGTATACAAGGTAATTAATCAATCTATGTACATCAATCGTGAATCGTGATCATAGCCATGCACAACAAGACTCCTAGAGCATGTACTTGTATACTTTGACCGCTCTAAAACAATTCAATGAGGCACGAGCTCACAATAAATGTGGTTTGCATGTTGTCATGTATCATAGGACTTTATTTACATGTAATCATGTATGCGTGCTTAAAATACTCGTACACAAGGTAATTAATCAATCTACTTAGCTACATGACTCGTGAATCGTGATCATGGCCATGGACAACAAGACTTCTAGAGCATGTACTTGTATACTTTGACCGCTCTAAAACAACCCATTGATCGAGGCACGAGCTCACTGTATATATGGTTTGCATACTATCATGCATGTACGGAGTATGTATCAATACAAGGTAATTAATTACCCTAGATGATCGATGACTCGTGAATCGTGATCAAGGGCATGGACAGCAAGACTCCTAGAGCATGTATGTATGTATGTATGTACGTACATGTACTTGTATAATTAATTTGAATGTGTATATATTAGTTTCCAAATTATTTAGGAAACCAAGAAAAATATTGTATATAGAGAGGAAATCTCCGAAATTAAAAAAAAAATACGTATAATGGAAGAGTGGTCTGATTAAGGTGCAGGGTGGTATTATAGAGGAAGGACAAAGATCATTAAAATGTATAGCGACTTAACATAAGTGATATGTGCATAAGAAGACCCTACAAATTTCTGTAACAACTCTAGCTACTCATCAATTTAATTCAACTCACTTATATATCAGACAAATAGCAAAACATAAAAAGACAAGTATATTCCATCTGTATTACTAATTCGTCAATTTCCAATAACTATAACTATATATATTTATATTTATATTAATAATAATAATAATACAGTAATAATAATAATAATAATAATCCGTACTGAATTTACTAGAACCTGACCTTCTCGTGAACAAATTAACAAAATTCAACTCATCTTGGATTTATTAGGTTGAGATTATTTGGCCTTCATTGCTTATATACTCCGTATTGTTTCTACAGATGTCAATCAGCTTAACTGGTAAAGTAATGAGAGACGATAATTAATACTCATGATGTGGGTTTATCAACGTCATTATCCCTTATACATGAATGACAAGGTCTCATAAGTACAATCTCATGTGAAACCGTCTCACACAAAGTTATTATGAGACATAAGCACACCACACTAATAACCAACAAGAAAAATAAAACTAAAAGAAATAAGAAACAAAATATGAGACCGTCTCATACGAGAATTTGTGCATAAATAAATATACATAAATGTACCAAGGTCGAAGAATTAATGATTGATATGATGGAGACATGGAGTATGTATATCTTACAATGAACCGTTTACATTATCATTCCAAAGAAATCTGGACTTAATTGCATTATAATTAGAGGATGAGCTACATAGTAATAAGGGGTAACACTCGGTGGCCTACATTGTCAGAAAATAGTTAAAATCACCAATTCTGACTACCGAAAAATCTTTGAACATGACGCCCTTACCAAAAAAATACTCCATCTGTTTCATTGATATCTTCCACATTTCTTTTTTCAACAATTTCTCTGATTTTTTCCACTTTCTTTTTTGGTTATCACATTTCTCTCTTATCTGGGTGCCCACTTACTTCCTTCCTCCCTACTTTTATACTCCCTCCGAGTTCCTATTATTGTCCCACTTTCCTTTTTGGGCTGAGTTTGATTTTTGTCCCACTTTCTTTTTTAGGCCATCAATGTGTGGTCTACAATTGCTCTCCCATTTCTCTCTCTTCCACCTTCTTTTTTCAACCACTCATTTCTCCTTCCTTATTTTTCACCCCAAAACCTTTTGGGACAATAATAGGAACTCGGAGGGAGTATATTTTATTATTTTTCTTAAGAAATATGCTACTTTTAAGGTGGAAGATATTATTGAAACAGAGGGAGCATCACACTACTCGTATTATATTGAAAGAACGTTAGATATCTTAAATTCTCGATGACAATTAGAGAGAAGGGAGATTAGGATCTGAGACTTTCGTCTTAATCACTATACTAACACATTGTCGGTATGAATTGTTCACATCGAAAAATAAACACAATAATAATGCAAATAATGTGCTCTAATTTAATTCGTTTATTATTGTATTCTAGAAACAGTCTTCGTTGTAACTTGTAAGGTGTATCACGAGTTCACGTATATTTCTGAATTACAGTAACGTTTATGTACAACTTAATCTAGTGCAATTGGATCGAAGGTCAAACTCAATAGATAGTGCGTGCAAGGTTTACTATATACATCCCCACCACTGAATGTACCGTCAATCATACATCTACAACAACAAGATCCGATTGGGTTCAACTTAACTTAACCCTGATATATAAACTACTCCGTACTTGTCAAATCTACATAAAGTGCATAATAATCGATATATTTATATACAGCTAAAATGACAAACCCACTTGATTATACTCCGTATATACTCTGGGAAATTAGGACGTGTATATATCCATACTCTAAATAACTAAATATCGACCTGAACTTTGGGAAAATACTTCCATCGTAAACTTTGCCAAACTAGAATAAGTGAATAATCCATTTTTACCTAAGAACATATATCCGTGATGTTGTTTGGCCTTGCTTATGTAAAAAAATTAAAAGTTCTTCCTTCCTAAAATGAGTTTAAAGGCTATTTCTCGAAAAAAAACTAGTGTTTTATAAAATTATTTTCGAAAAGTACCTTTTTTACTTGACGAACTGAAAAAAATATTTAAAATATATCAAGACGAGTTTCTTTTTGTAAAAAATGAAGATTTATTAATGAACACATATTTATTTTACTTTATCAAAATGTTTACAATACGCAAATTTGTCATTTATGCATTAAGTATTCTAAAGGTGAAGGTAAAAGTAAAAGTTTGAACCACAAACTAACATAATACTTTTACTTTCAGTAAATTTTACTACGTAACTATAAAAAAACAGTATGTTTGGCCAAGTAGATTACGGTCTAAAAACAGCACCATAAGTCCATAATATATAAGTAGGGAGGTTAACGAGCTGAGCCAAGCACCAACTTAGTCTTGCTCGGCTCGTACTCGTTTAAGCAAAATTCGAACTCGAGGTAATCTCGGGCTTATTCCCCGAGCTTGAAAAAATTGCGCTCACCAAATAAGCTCGTGAGCTAAAATGCAAGGATTTCAAGCCTAACTCTAATTTATATTATTCCCTCCGTTCCAATGAATTGTTTGCTTTTGTTTTTGGCCCCAAGGTTAAGGCATCCAATGAGGAAGTGACATATGTAGTAAAACTCATGAGAAGGGTAAAATTACATATAAAAAACACTCTTAAAATAGAAAGGCAAACAATTCATTGAGACGTCTCAATATGGAATAGACAAATAATTCATTAGGACGGAGGGAGTATATGTAACTATTAAATCTACATTGTTGTTTTTCATCAATGTATGTAAAAACATTTTAAATGGTGAAGAATTGTACTCCGTATAATGATTATCAATATTTTTTGAATAAAAACAAAATATTAGCTAATCACATTATTTCGAGCTACTTGCAAGTTTTTAGAGCCAAGCCAATGGTTAATGGTTGCTCGGCTTGATTCGTTAAGTTGTCAAGCTAGCCGAGTCCGAGTCGAGCTTTGACTCGTTAAGCTGTCTCATCTCACTATCACCCCTATTCCCAAGTTAGTTTATACTGATATACTCTCTCCGTTCTAACCATTCGCATACGTTTGTTTTATGCACGTATGTCGTCGATACTCGTTTTCTTTTGTCTATATGTTTAGTTACGTATTACTAAAAGTCATAAAAAATTGATATTCATAATGTATTCGATTAGAGGATTTAAACAAGATCTCACATGAATATATTTGATCTTATATATTAGAAGTTATATCGAAAATTCATTCTACTTATAAACAGTGTCAAAAAAGCAAATGTATACAATTCGTTGGAATGGAGAGAGTAATATATACCTACTCACTATCGTCTTACTCAGTAGTTATCTATATACGAGTATTGTTTTTGGATCAACGTTCAAGGATAGAATAATCAGTGAATTTGGACCACACAAAAAGAAATACTCCCTCCGATTTTAATCTATCTTCCCTTTTGGTTTTGGGAAGAAAATAAGGGTGTAGGAATGTGTGGTTCAAAATAAAAGAAGAAAGAGAGAGAAATGTAAGGGTGATTCTAGACCACATGTTGATGGCCCAAAATAGAAATAGGGAAGAAAGGGTGTTTCAGCTAAATAAGGAAATAGGGAAGATAGATAAAAATCGGAGGGAGTAGATAACTATTGAATAATAATACACCCATAGAGACAAATAGATAACTATTGAATGTGACAAAGAGTGTAAAATACTAAACCGTAAAATCCAGTTAACTCATTTACCAAATCTAAGTTATTCAGCATGGTGATCGACCAAAGACAAGTGGTATTAGATGAAAGTAGGGGAGAGGATGAAAAGAACAGATGAATGAGCCAAAAATTACTCAAACAACATGCACAAGTCCCTTTCTACTCCCCCCACCTCTGCCGCCCCCTCTCTCTCCTTCTCTTCTATTCCTCGGGAATGCCAACCCCCATTCAATTCCCTTCTCCCCTCTCTCTCTCTATTATTATTACTACTAGTACCACTTTTATTATTATTATTATTATTTTAAATTAATTAAACAAAGGCAAACCCTAGCTGCTAAGTGTATGTAAGAAGAAGACCTAGCTATGTAAGTGAGTATCAAAGTAGTTTTGTTTTTCTGGGTATCTATTGATCTATATATCAATCTCTGAAACTTCATTCTGATCAACCTATTAGCTATGGCTTCCTCCCTTTCATACAGGCCTATAAATTACTCACTTTTCATCTCTTACTCTATTAATTACCTCTATTATTTGTCCTTTTACCTTTTTTTTTTTTTTTTTTTTTTTTTTTATTCTGATTCTTTTCTTACTTCTTAAAGCTCTAATTTAAGTTTATTATTCTTTAAATATTCTATGTAAGTTTTGGGTAAAATAAATCATTACTTTTTTTTTTTTTTACTATTATTTGAATAAAGTCTTAAACTTGTTGGACTTATTTCTTCAATATCTTGAAATCTAGCCCTAATTAAAATAGTAGGGCATTTTTGTCTTAACCTTATAATGAAAACGAAAACATATTTCATCTTCAGATGTACTTGGTATACGATATTATTTGACCTGTTATAATTTTGAGATATCAACTGATTGTAATATATATGTGATCGGTTTTACCATAAAAGCTAAGCATTCAAAATCAATTATTCAGCCCCATTCCAATTCAAAAGACTGGAAACTTAGATAATCCGTCACACTATTTTATGGAGTAATAAAAGTTTCTTATTAGAAAGAGTTAAACATTAAGTTAATAGTGTTAACATAAATAAAAAAGAATACAAGGTTTGTGGTTGGTTGATAAGTGGGCGAAGATGGAAGTCTGATCTCACGTGAAAACTATTATATGTGACTGGTGTGGTCTATGTGAAACCATCTAATAAGAGAACTTCGGATGAATGAGATCGACACTGAAGCAATGTAATTGGGTGGAACGATTATTGATGAAAGTCACAAAGTATATGTTTTAAAATATGAAGGGGGGAGAGAGGGAGACAAAAAGGGAGATTGAGAAGTTATAAGGTGAACAGTTATGAAATCTTGATAACTATTTATATTGATTTGATGTTTGGTGAAGTGAGTGAATATGTCCATGTCTAATCGGTTTAAAATATACAATGGAATTTTTGGATCAAACTTCAACAGTATTTGTCACAATACAACAAAACTTTGAATGAATTGAATCATCCAAGCAATGCTACAGTTTCTTTCAATCAATTATTATTTCAACTTGATTGACTTCATTCTAATTTTCATTGACATGAAAGCTGTCTCACTTGTTCTAATTGCAGCTTATCCCCTCAATCTTCTTCTGCACTTGTGCACACCACATACATACTCTCCTACAACTGCATAATAATCTCTCTATACACATTATTATTATCTCAAGATTATTGGTTACCTATCATTCTATCAACTCTATCTTGTTAGTACAGTTGTCGGAAATTAGGTTAAAATACGTATTTCACATTTTATAGATAGGAGTCAGAATATTCTGGTATGCATGTTAGATTTGTTACGATTCAAATATTTTGCAGATTAAAGAATGAAAAAGAAATATTATATATCGAGTGAGTTAATGAATGGACCGACCTTGATGTATGTAGCTAGGGTGGGTTATAGTTGTCCAAAATCTAAATCAAAGTATACAAAAGTACATTACTCAGCATATAGAAATAGTTGAATGTGACCTAAAATCAGCATATAATTGAGTAATCATTAAAAGATATTATGAACATTGAAAAAGAGACAAGCAAGCACATCCATGTCAATTGTCAAGTTCAAACTCATTACATTAGCCAATAGTTATTAGGGAGTAAATCCTAGCTATAAACTTCCTTAAACATGGATCCTTTCATGCATTATTTATTACTTATATACACCAAAGAAAATAACATTATTATTAGCCTAGAGAAAAACATGAAAATTAATTAGCTTAATTATTGTTATCAAAATCCCATTGACCAGTACGTACATCTAAGTAATCACATGATATTGAACAAAATCCGAATTTACGTTATTATTTGTATTATAAAATGAATTAAATCTTCAATCCATATCATTTTTTGGAACCTATACACGTTCAAATTAAATGTCAAGCCAAAATCAGGTGAATTATAACGCCAAAACTCGATATGTATATTAGGCTATACTTCGATGTGGCATTATGACCTCTCTAAAATCAACCGAAAATAGACTTAAACTCTACAAAGTACAAAATTTCCATAGAAATAGTACTAAATTGGTATGATAAGACTAGACCAAGTTGGAAGAGATGAAAATAAATGGAAGGGCAAGCTTAACTTATTGCTTAAAATTAAACGACAAGTCTCCCTTAAGACGAACTATCCATAATAAATATAAAACGGGTCAAGTATATACTATCATTTATGTACATAAGAATGCATGAGAAATTGAGAATGAGTGATATTTTCTTTTATACAGATACATTAGTATGTACAAGTGATAAGATATTTGACTCGTTTAAATTTAAGATAGATACTTGAATAGTACCATCACACGTAAAAATTCTCTTTGAATTAATAAGTTACGATGTGGGGTTGTAAGGAAAGTGGTGGGCATAGCTTTTTTTTAACTTGTACTATATAATTGGTATCATCATAACACACATTTTATACTTTTTTTTTCCTCTCATAATCTTCTCTCTTTTCTCTCCACCCATTTGTTCTAGAGTGAGTGAAAGACCAGATCCCCAAAAAAATGTTATAATAAATACACACACCCACAAAAAAAAAAATATTAATATTAATTAATAAAAATATTATTTTTCATTTGTATTAAATTATTATAAAATAAAGGTAAATTTTATATACTAGTATGACTGTTTTACTATAAAACATCACCGATCAGTCAATCAATAGTCAGTCCATATCTATCCCATCATTCTCCTCCTTGGGAAAAAATCACATCAAATTATTTTTATTCATATTTATTACTTTTAACTATTTAAAAAAAAAAAAAGTAGAGGAAGAAGGAAATGTCGTCTTCATCATCATCAACAACAACAGGAAGTGCTGGAGGTCCCGGGTTCGATACCCCGGACCACCAGCTTTCTCCCTCCGACCAGCTTTGCTATGTCCATTGCAAGAATTGTGACACTGTCCTCGCCGTATGTTTTTCTTAACTTAATTAACCCACTTTCCACACTTTCCATCTTTTCTATAAATGCTTTAAACATATGGTAGGGTTTCCATGGACACAGATTTTCATGAGAGACGGTTTCACCTAATATAATATTGTGACACATCTTTTAATAAGAGACGGTTTCATATGATATAATGTGTTGTGATACTACCCTTCACTAATTCATTTCATGCAATAATTATAGCTATGAATGTTTGGATGGAGTTGATATCTAAGACCGTCTTTTAAAAGATTAATTGTACAAATATTAGGTTAAAAAATGTACTTAGTCGCATTACAATATTGTCGAGGATACATAGTTTTAATGAAAGTGTAAAGTGTATTGTTGTATGGTGAATGTATGTAGGTGAGTGTGCCATGTAGCAGCTTGTTCAAGACGGTGACGGTGAGATGTGGACATTGTGCAAACTTATTGAATGCCAATATGAGGGCTCTTCTCTTTCCACCGTCGCCACCACCGCCACCACCTCCGACTCTCACTAACCAGCTTCATCTTGCTCCTACCTCTTTCTTCTCTTCTCCTCACAATCTCTTGGTATATATTATGCTTAATCCACTTATAATTAAAGGGTTTTATACTTTTATTACTCCCTTCATCTTGTTCATTTGTCTGCCTTTATATAAAATAATCCCCGCAATGAACATAAAAAGAAAATAAAACAAATCAATCAAATGTAGGGTGTGGTAATTAATTTTGTGTATAACAAAGTTAGGTTTCAAGTTTCAAGTATGTTTGTGTGATTTAAGAAGATAATGCATGATAAACTTATGTGTGACCCAAAAGAGCAGGAAATCGGAATAGGGTAAGGTTGTGTACATCTGATCTGATCTGATTGACTTGCGCCCACCTTATGAGTCGAAATCATGCCAAATTTTCAGATGGGTTTTTAATTGAACTAATAATGAATCCAAAAAATAAGTACACATCACATCATCTATAGGTGTAGTATGAATTAATGTATGATATGGACTTGTTGGTATGAAGTTGATTAGGTCCTAATTTAATACAGTAGGGTTTTAATTTGTGTAATTGTGTAATAGTAATAATAATAAGTTTTGACGATTTCTGATAATGATTCATGTTAGTCGAACTTATATCTTTTTGGGAATAAGGTTCTGATGATGTTGTCGTTGTTGTTTACGTATTTGTGTTGTGTAGGAGGAGATTAGAAACTCGACACCGAACTTAATGATGAACAATAATCATCAAGCAATGATGAATAATGAGGCTATGATGCCTATGATGAGAGGAGGTGATCATCATCAACATCAACATCAACATAATCATCAGTATCACCATGAGATTCCTAAACCTGCAACTGTTAATCGACGTAAGTCTTTATTATTTTTAATGATAAATCCATGATGATGATGATGATGCCCTAGCTAGCTTTTGTTTTTCATTTTATTTGCATAACATGATTTTCTTTACTTGATTTCCCCCTTCACAAAATATCATGTGTCAACAAAAATTGAATTTTGTAGGCAAATTTTTGTGATATTGTTCACATTATCATTGTCTTGTTTCGACTTTTTATTTCATCATCCAGTTTAGGTCGGATTTGAGCTAAAAATGTTCGAACTCTCCTAGACAACTCCATCTTGTTCATATCATATTTCTACCATGTTCTTACAAAACCCTAGCTAGCTATTCTATGTAATACTCTTGCTTGTTTTAAATGGTTATCTTCTACTTTTTGTAAGATAAACAGTTTATTATAGCTTTGTAATAATCTCTACAATGAAGCTAGAACCAAATTAACACGCCATTCATATTATACCACTATGCAATACTCCCTCCAACTCGGTTATTTGTTTAACTTTGATTAAAAGTTCCTGATAAATAAAATAAAATAATAAAATAAAAAATGATCAAGACGGAAATAGTACTTACGCCGTATTATTTACAATGATAATAACTTGATTGCATTCACACTAAAAAATTGTACTAATGACATGAACTAATTAAGACTTGTCAATTAGAAAAAAAATTGTAAGTACATTTTACATGAATAAGTAAGAAAAACATAATTATTGTATGTGAAAAGTTAGGTGCCAAGTGTTTGTCCCCCACCTTTCTGAAAATTTTAGTTAAGAGGTGGGGGACATGAGCTCATAAAATCCAAGACTAAGTTTGTGATGAGATTCATGGACAGATAGATAGATAGATAGAGAGTTAGATGATGTTTGTATGGAATGATATGACATGATTTGATATAGGATATGAAATGATGAGGTTATGATTTGGAGTGAGGATTTTTGGAATTAGCTACTAGAAAGAAAAAAATAAAGAAAAAAAAAATACAATAAAATTCGTCATTATTACTCATAACATCAAAGTCGGAATTAGAAATAAAAATTTGAATTAACAGTCGTTTTATATCATTGCTAAGACATTAGATTTAAGATTTTTGGGTAGCGAATAAAAAATCGACAACTCCAGTAACTTTATCGGGATTTAGGGCAACGGGTGGTGGTATAGGGTTACTACTAGGGTATGTAGGTAGCTAGCCCTCCTCTGGCATAGAAGTGAGTTGAATTAATGTGTGTTGATGAATTCATGTGCTTTGTTTTATAGCTCATTATATGTGTTGTTTATTTGCATGTTTACATGATATTGTCATCAACAGCACCAGAGAAGAGACAGAGAGTACCCTCTGCCTACAACAGATTCATCAAGTAAGCAACCAATTCAAGCATACCCTTATAGTTTCCTTCATTCAATACAATTTATACATAATGTATGTATGTTTTTGCATGCATCATTAATTGATAGTTATAGTGTAAGTACATTTACATCTAAATTTCATGTACTTTTTTTAATAAAAGCTCCTCCAAGTACTATTTTGGCTTAATTTCATTGTGTGACACAATTATATACTCCCTTTTTGCATTCTTGTACCAATCTATTGGTACACTTATATTAATAGTAGCCTAGTAGCTAGGGTTAATAAGTACTGAAATAACGAACTGATTATTCATATAAGATTGCTATGCATGAAATAACGGTTTTAATTAACTCGTGTTGTTTATGTAAGACCAGACAAAATGAGTATTTGAATGAGCTTGTCGTACATGAAATATGTAGCGGATCTAATTAACCCGTGTTGTTTATGTAAGACCATACAATATAATAGTCTTATGCGAGACTAATCGAAAATGAATTAATTAAGTCGATAATATGTGTTTTTTCAGGGATGAAATTCAACGTATCAAAGCTGGAAATCCTGATATTAGCCATAGGGAGGCTTTTAGTGCAGCAGCTAAGAATGTAAGAAGCTCTTAAACCCTTGAAAATATAACTACATATATAATTTAAATTAATTTAATGATAAAGTATGTATAATTTGCTGATAAAATTCTGAAAAAGTGATAATTTTTGTTGGTTTCTTTTTGTATGTTAAAAAAAAGTGGGCTCACTTTCCACATATCCATTTCGGACTTATGCCTGACCATCAACCCGTGAAGAAGGCTAATATGCGCCAGCCACAGGTTATTGTACACTCTTTTCTCTCTAGCCCTAACCCTAACCAATATCTATTGTCAAACTCTCTTGCTTCAAAAAACTTAAAACCATTTCAAAAAAAATAAAAATTATATTATATTATATGCATATAATATCTTGCTTTTTATAATCGTTCTATGTACGGAGTAATATGCAGGGTTCGTTGTCAATAACAGAAAATATGATAAATATGTGCGGAGTATGAATATGTTGTAGTGATATATGGATGATTCTCAAACAAAACTCGTAAAATTTTAAACTTAAAGCATATTGATAAGTGGGAAGTTCGGTATTTATCTAATTTGAAAGTTTGATTATAACAAGGGGAGACGAATAAAATAGGTAACGCTTACGCGGTTAAATTAAAATTAAATATAATCGTTGATGATGGTGTTGTTTGAGTGCAGGAAATTGAGCATGATCTTATGGTTAAAGAAGGGTTCTTACCACCTCAAGCCAATGTGAATCATGTGGGTGTAGGTCCCTACTAAGATGGGCAAAAAAATAATCACATTATTTACTAAGTACAAGAAATATGAACTCACTCGATCAACCCCCAAGTGCTATAGTACTTGTACTAGTATTACTACTTATGTCTTTAATTTCTAGGGTTTCACTTTAGCTTCTCATTTCATCACTTTGTTCTAAGCTACCTCTTGTATGTACTTAATAGTAGTAGTTGTTTTAATTAGGGCTTAATTAATTAAGTTGGGGTTATTTTTAGGATAATTATGTTTTAATTTGAACTCTTGATGTATTAATTGGGCTTGCCTAATTAATATCCCAAGAGAATGAAGTAATTGGGGATCATTAAGGAAAGTATGTACTAGCTAGCTAGCTTAATTAATTAGTAATGATCATGTATGCATGCTACATGTGAATCTTCTTGATTGTCCTAATGTTTAGGTAAGTTTCTTTAATCTTAAGGGCTATATATTTCGATTGATGCTAGCGAGTGTCAAACTTATTTAATTTGCTCGATCTGATCTTGAGTTTGATCACAGTAGTCAATGACGACTCTATCAACTAAACTAGTTGGTTTTAGTTTATGCGGCATTTTAATTTGAATTATTTTAGTCCAACTCCGACACAATTATTAAAAAAACGTAACTTCGAAATAATTTATCGGAATTTGAATAGTTTGTGTTTGGTAGGAGTTAAATTAATATTGGTAAAAAGATGTATGAAAATGATGCATAGAGCTTCTGTCTCATATATAGGAATAGGAGTAGCATAGGAGTAGTTGATTTTGATGTAACACATACACATTGCAAAAGTATGTATATAGCACAATTTCAGTATTAGTAGGTCGTCTTACACCCTTTAGGCCGAAAATGAAAACTTCTATTTCTAGGTACATTCCGTAACAATGGTCACAAAGTGACACACAATTGGTGATGGGATAGTTTCACTTTTGTAAAAGTTGTGAATGAATTGAATTGATCAATAAATTATACTAGTATGGCGATGTATCTGATTACACATACGATATGATATTATGATGTTGTTTTTGTCACCGTATTTAAGTGTGGATTTGGATGTGACGGTAAGATGTAGCTGAAGATTATGTAACCAACATGTATGTCTCAACAACAACGCTAACAACATCACGATACTCAGTCTCAGTGCTGGAACAAGACATAGTGAGTTGTCGATTTGAGGAGCATGAGACAATATTGTCACCCAAAGAGACACTGTGTGAGATGCTCGCTCTAGGAAGTAGCTTAAAGTATCGATGAGTCATGAAGAATTCCGGCTGAAGCTGGTCAATATGCGCTACTCCGTATATAATTGTTGAAGTAATAGAAATTTGGGAGATAGCTGGTAATTAATACATCACCAATCACGGTCTCTGTATTTTAGTCAAACAAGCTACTCGTACTTTACTAACTAAATTATGAGAAATGTAGCGTCAATACCCTAAATCAGATACTTGTTGAAGCAATAGAAATATGGTCGTATACCTCTGTGTTTTCAATTATCATTTCTTTAATAAATATGTAAAACGGATTAAAGTGTGGTACAAAAGATCCGGACTGGTTATTCGGAAAGGTATACTTCATACTCGGTAATTCAGTCTACGAAGTAATATACGAATATCAGAAAAAAAATCAAATCATAGGAGAAAGTAATATTTTAAAGTAAGACCCATTTCTATTTTCTAATGTATAATTATTTCAAAAAAAAACTGTTGTTAAAATCAAGGATAGCTATCAAAATTCTAGTTATTGTAGCTGCATGCTATGCTATAAATTCAGATTATTATTATTATTTTTTAAATAAAAAAAGTGACCTCCAAGCTGGAGAATCTTCAGTGTTTGTACTAATTACACAGTAAATTTTAGTTTTTTTTTTATTATTATTAAATAATTAAAGGAGAGTAATTAGTACGCCTACTACTACTTTTACTTTGACTTTCCTTTATAGGAGGAGGAGGAGGCTTTGGTGGTAACTGTTTCCTATGTCGGCCTTTCGCTAAGCAGCTAAGCTTTCTACATTTCAATACATTTCCAATAATGCAAATAATAATATCGTGGAGTATATAGGCTAAGTGTTAAAAAGCTAACGTTGTAAAAGCATAAAGCTAAAAGATTCGTAAATGTGAAACATAAAAAGCCAAAGAGTAAAGTTAATACCACCCACCTACATACATACTACTCCTCCGTCCCATAATGATTTATCCATTTTTATTCAAATGTGAGGAATTAAAATAATAAATGGGTAAAACATAGTGGGTTGAAGGGAATACTCCGTAGTAGTATATGATTCAAACAATTTTTCATATCTTAGCTTCCTCGGATATAGAGGCCGAACTCGAAAGGGTGTTGGGGTGATAATGAGACAAGATAACTTGGGAGCAACTCGAGTTTGACTCGATCAAAGTTTGGCTCGTGTTCAAGCAAGCAGAACAAACAAATTGCGAGAAGATTGAACCAATGTGATTATTATGATCATATCTTAACAAATACGGAGTATTTATTAATCATAATTATAGAGGTTTATAAAACATACAGTATGAAATATTTTTTATTGATTTGCCTAATTTTTTTGTATTAATTTTCTAATCCTATGTTATTTAAATAAAATCGATGAAATATTTGGCCCAGCATGCCAAAGTCGAAGTTCGACAAAGAAGATTGTGCCTAGTGAGTACACGACACGACACGACCAACTTGAACATGCATAAGATTGTGCCTAGGCTGCCATTTCCAATTCACCAGCCTGGCATTAAGCCCACCTTTTTCTCATGACTATGTCGTGGCATTTTCTCATTCTGACACGGTGGACTCGCATATGAGATATGGTTGGACATACTTGAAGCTCGATCATGTAATGAAGAGGGGAAATGTAAAAATATAAAAAAAAATGTAAAGTTTTAGTCGTAGGATGCAAAATAGATAGGCTAGTTTAATCTTTAAATGGATGTAGATCTGAATACCAGACCACACAGGCCCAGCACATGCACTTCATTAAAACCCATGAAGGAAACTGAAGACTAGATCTGGAATTAAAGACAACAAGTATGAGCTAGTCTTGGCTCTTGAGCAGTGTGTTCCCTCCCTCACCTCTGCTTCAATTCCTGCACTAACATTCACAGGCCATTGCCACTCACACTACAGTCACCACCAGCAGAAGTACAACTCCAGAAATCGAGTATTCGTATAAGAAGACTAAACGCAAAAATGAATGTAAAACCGGTTTGAGAACAATAGGTAGGTTCATAATCGACTTGATTGACCTAAACCTCCAAGGATCTGACCTCACCCATGCTCAAAGTAACTCGACACAGTCGTGCAAGAACGACAGAAAACAATCCACATTGATTAAGGTCACTGGTAAATGTATTCACCAAACTTAACAGATTGAGAATCGGTATTATTGACATAACAGGGCAAAATGATGAACTGATCTTTAAGCTGATATGGAGTAATAGAAACGGTCAATTTCACAAAAAAACCAATAAGATAGATAGATAGCCATATACAATTGAAGATAAAACTTACTCCATACTTCTATTGTACCCATTATTTCTAATCAATTCAGGATCTAGATACAGTTTTGTAATGTATTCACTGTCAATTACCGTCTTCCTAACATGCCCTGTTTACACACACCCTTTACACTGCATTCTATGGACTCAAGAAACACAAAATCACACACTATAAGAAGACTACACAAATCTGAATTTATAGGGGAAATCTGCAAACCATTCTACCTGAATCTGAGGCACGTCACCCGCTTTCAGTTGTATACTTTGTACTATTAAATACAAGATGTTTTCTTTGTAACACAGTCATCCGTTAACAGAATAGACCGGTCACGTTTATATGAATTGCATCGATTCAATTTGCTCTATTAGTTAATCCCCGTCACGTAAACCTGTGACTGTATTATTGTCTTCCCTATCTTGAAGCCAGGTACTACGGTGAATCCGACCTTAGGCCTACTTTTGCAAGGGAACTTACATCTTCTTGTGACATCCTCCATATACACCATTGACAAATCGACACCTCTCTCCACTTGGAAAATATCCACATGGGGATCGAAGGAAAAGGCAAGCTTATGAAGTGCCCAAACGGAGCCTGCCATCTTGACGAACAACTCATAAAAGACACCCAATGATTTCCAAGAGTTTACAACTTCACCTTGATCCAATTCGTTAAATATCGAAGACTCCATAGTAGGATGAATGAGCTCTTGATACTTCCTCTCACAAAACTGTGAAAAATCGCAATTTGGATTCTTCCTCAAGATATCCATTGGATTAGTTGAAATATGATCCTTCAACTGCTGCAAACAAATCCTTTCCTTCGCATCATTCGATGTCGAAACATGACCATTGCAGACACTACCTTCCTCTTCTACCCCAAACCCCTCAAGATCAAACCCTTGAAACATCCTTAAGCAAACATACGACAACAAAGCATACCGATTATGCCCTTTCTTGACATAATCAACACCCGAATAAACAGAATTTGCGGCCAAATCTAAATCCCATCCAGCTCTCTTCATCAAACCAACCAAAACCTTAGTAAACTTATGCGAAAAACTAAAGGCCTCACGCAACATCCTATCGAAAACTCTTATAGTCAACATAACCTCAGGACACTCCTTATCTTCTTCCTGTGGTGAACAAAAAGACACCCTTTTCGATAACCTCGAATTCACCTTCCCCAAATCCTCCAACCTCTGCCTCAAACTCGAAACCTCCTCACATTTAACATCTATATCAGCTTGTAATCGATTAAACACAGACTTCAATGCCCTAAGCTTATGCTGATTCTCATTAACTTGGAATTCTAAGCAAGACCCACTTGAAAACTCCACATTAAAATTAGGGTTTTGATAGTAATTCTTATACAATTGCTTAAATTCAGAAAGGGTTTGCAAATGAGACACTAAAGCCTTATCAGCATCATTAACAGCTTCCTGATCAAAATTAGGCACATGGGCAGTTTGCAAATGAAGATAAGATGCCTCAAAAGATGAAATTGAAGCAAATAATGAAACAATTAGGGTTTCATTGAATTGGGCATTCTTAAAAACTTTACCTTTCTGCTCAACTGAAGAACATGGGTCGATTTCCAATGGCTTAATCACCTGAGAAATCACATTTTCCTGTGGCAAATCAATCAAAGAGATCTTCTGATCACTAGTGTTACTGCCATTAATCTCATCTGAGAAAAATTCGAAAGCTTTGGACCTGAAGGAAAGTGCAAATTTTTGGAACATTTCAGAAATTTGTGGGGGTTTAAGGGATCCATCCATCTCAGGCATTTATAAAGAATGGTGGGTGTTGATTAAAATCAAGGAATATGAAGAAAGTTGAAATCTTTTTGAAAGAGTAACACTGAAAAATGTGAAATTGAGAGGGAGAGGGAGAGAGAGAGAAAGGAATGAGTGTGGAAGTGAAGAGAAGGAAGGAATGGGAATGGGAATTGGGAATGGAGTGGAGTGTGGGGGAGAGTGGAGAATTCTCGCAACTGCGACTTTTTGAGTTTGTTTACTCTTTCTAGTTCTAGCTTTACTTTTTTAATTTAACAACTCTTTTTTGTCAATTTGGGGATTTCTCCATACTAACGGTAATCACAAGGAGTAGTACTACATTTTTATGGTTACAACAAATTTGCCTCTCTTGGTTTAAAGTCTTTGATTCAGGTACTCCGTATTACTTTGTCACTTATTTAACTCTTATATACCGTGGGTGTCTTAGTCTAGTGGTTATGACGAAGATATATGAGCGATAGATCTCGGGTTCAGGCTCTATTGCGTTAATGACAAATCTAAGATTCCAGCATTGTTCGCAATTGAAGATAAAGTATCTGATCACATAGTTTACTTTCAACAGTTCAACTCCAAGAAAAACATGAGTTAACACATACCTCTATGACTTGGATGCAGTTGCTCTCAATAATCACCTCTAGCTCGCCTCTCCGCAAAGTTTCTTGCGCAGCTTCTTATCGCTTCTGCTAAATGTGGTTCCGGACTCTTCTCTCGAAAGCTTGAGACTCTCCATTGAACTCGTCCCCGAGCGTTCCTACACACCACTCCAATCCCAACCCCATATCCTTTCCTTTGCTCGTGCATCGACATTTATCTTTACCTGGCCTGGCCCTCTGACGTAGCTTGTCAAACCACTCTCAGTCTCGCCTCCCTTTGATCCAACATAGGCTTCGAGTCAAACCATAAACTTTTTATGAAACTTGATGAATCTAGCTGCATCGCCATTGTTATGCAAGGGAAGCTTTTACTCAAGGAGTAAATATAAAAGATATTTTTATTGATTATGTGTGTATATTTTAACTGAATGATCAGTACCAATATATATATACTTAGTGTATGTAATAGCTAATAACGGTATTCTGTTATAACCGAATTCTGTTGTATGTAAGGTAAGTACAGCTTGAACTACCAATAACTACTTGCTATACTCCCCCCTCAAGCTGAACTAACAGCGAAGTTCTTCATTCCTATCATGTCAACTAAGAAATGATGATGTTGTGCTCCTAGAGCTTTCGTCATAAGATCTGCCAGTTGCTTTCCTGAACTGACATGCTGTGTTGCTAACACTCCTTCTTGAACCAAATCTCTGACATAATGGCAGTCTATTTCTAGATGCTTGGTTCTCTCATGAAAGACTGGATTTTGGGCGAGATGTTGCGCAGCTTTATTATCACAAAACAATGTAATAGGTCGTGTGATGGGTACTCCAAAATCTGCCAGCAAACGTTCGAGCCAAACTATTTCACTAGCAGTGAATGACATGCATCTATACTCAGCTTCGGTAGAACTCTTGCTTACTGTCTTTTGTTTCTTGGTCTTCCAGGAAATTAAAGAAGATCCTAAGAAAATACAGTAGCCACTCAATGATCTGCGACTATAGACACATGTAGCCCAATCAGAATCACTATACCCCTTTAATTCAGGAGTATAATCAGAATCAGTGTATCCCTTTAGAACAGGAGCTGTATTTGCTGGGTAGAATAACCCTGCATTGACAGTATGCCTCAAGTATTTAACCACATGTAGAGCTGCAGCAAGATGGGGTTTTCGTGGCTGAGTAACAAACTGACTCAAATGCTGTACAGCATATGAGACATCTGGTCTGCTGAGGTTTAAGTACAACAGGCGTCCCACCAATCTTCTGTATTGCTCTGGATCATCAAGAATGTCACCATCATCTATGCTTAACTTGAGGCCCTTTGGGAGAGGAAACTGAGTTTCATCACATTTCTCCATTCCCAAATCTTTGACTATATCCAAAATATATTTTCTCTGGTTGATCAGAATACCTGATTCATTTCTAGCAATCTCTAAGCCCAAAAAATACCTCATTTGTCCTAAATCCTTTATTGTGAATTTCTGATGCAGACCATCCTTAACTTTCTGTATTTCTACTTGGTTATTTCCAGTTAATAACACATCATCCACATAGAATAATGCCAGTATAAAACAATCTGATGTGGGATCTCCCTTAGTGAAGAAGGAATAATCTTGTTTGGATTGAATAAACCCAAAATCAAGCAAGTACTTAGTTAATTCCTTATTCCATTGTCTCGATGCTTGTTTGAGTCCATGTATGGATCTCTTCAACTTGCATACTTGACCTTGTTTAGGAATTATATATCCTTGGGGAGGTATCATATACACCTCTTCATCTAAATACCCATGAAGAAAGGCATTATTGATGTCCAATTGGTGTAATATCCATCCTTTTATGGATGCAAGAGCAATTAAGACTCTAACAGTAGCTAGTTTAGCAACAGGTGAGAAGGTATGTTTATAATCCTTATCCTTCACTTGATTATATCCCTTTGCAACTAATCTAGCTTTATACCTTTCCACTGATCCATCTGGTCTGTGTTTGATCTTATACACCCATTTGGATCCTATAGCCTTCTTCCCTTCTGGGAGATCAGTAAACTCCCAGGTATAGTTATCTTCTAGTGCAGTTATTTCCTTTTGCATAGCCTCTACCCACTTAGGATCCTTAGAAGCCTGTCCATAATGGGCTGGCTCATGCTCAGTCAACACTAGATGAAGGGAAGCAAGATAACTTTGATCAAAATTGTGCAAATCATTAATAATTTCTGCACATAATGCTGTCTTTTTGTAGTGAAAATCACTCAACTTTACAGAAGGAACTCTTGTTCTAGTGGATCTTCTGAGATTTGGAACAGGTTGAGTGATCTCTACTATTTCAGCATTAGTAGGTGAGGAAACAGATATATCTGCATTTGAAGGAGGAAGAACAGGTATAACAGGTATAACTGTTTCTGTTGTTCCTTCATCTTCTTCCACTATGTCATTTAGGTTTGTACCTATTATGTTTTCTCCATTATCCAAATTATTATCTGAAAATAATGGAGGTGATCCTTGTGCACTATAAGGAACATCAGCAGGATTGATCAGCAAGTCTAAATTCCTAATATCTGTGTGACCATCAGAAACAAGTTTTGATCTATAAGGATACACATCTTCTTTGAAAATTACATCTCTACTTGTGAAAACTTGATATGTATCTAGATCATATAACTTGTATCCTTTTTGTGTCAAAGGATAACCTATGAACACACACCTCCTTGCTCTATATCCTAGTTTATCTCTATGTGTAGTTGGTACAGTAGCATAGCATAATGTCCCAAAAACTCTAAGCTCATCATAATCAGGCAACTGTTGATACAGAGACTCATATGGTGTTTTCCACCCTAGCAGACACATAGGCATTCTATTTATTAGATAAGTTGCAGTCAATAAGCATTCTCCCCAAAATTTAATAGGAAGATTGGACTGGATTCTTAATGCCCTAGCAGTTTCTAATAGATGCCTATGTTTTCTCTCAACTCTGCCATTTTGCTGTGGCACACCAGCAATACTAGTCTGATGAACTATGCCAGCATTTTTAAACATTTCTGTGCAAGGACCTTGCACAAACTCTGTACCATTGTCAGTCTTAACTATCCTGACATGAGTATTAAATTGAGTAATAACATAAGCTAGAAATTGTTTGATAAGATTTGGTACTTGTAGTTTAGATTGAATCAAATAAATCCAAGTAGCCCTAGAATGATCATCAACAATAGTAAGGAAAGATCTAGCACCACCAATTGTTGGAGCTTTATAAGGACCCCAAACATCCATGTGAACAAGACTAAAACAATGTAAAGCATGTGATTCACTTCTGGCAAAAGGCAGTGCATGATGTTTAGACAAAATACATGCTTCACAATTCAAGTTTTTAACAGAAGAAACATTGATACTAGCAAGATGCTTTAGCTTATCTAGTGATAGATGTCCTAAACGCTTATGCAGTAGGCTAATATCAGAAATTCTGCTATTATTTGACAAACAAACACTCTTAGCAGCAATATGACATTCTGAGTTTTGTGCAATTCTGTATAAACCACCCTGTTTCCATCCTTTAGCCAATGTAACTTTACTTGAATTGTCCTGGAATAAGCATTCATTAGCAGAAAAAACCACTCTTATATTAGCATTATTCAAAATTGTCCCTATAGAGAGAAGATTTTGTGCAAAACCAGGAATATAGAAAACATTATATAAAGTAATGTTCTTAGTTAAATGCATACGTCCTGTACTATGAACGTTCTTTGTGGTGCCATCAGGTAATGAGACTAAAATGGTCATTTTAAGGTCATGAACATCATGCAATAGACTCAAATCACCAGTCATATGATCAGATGCTCCAGAATCTATTATCCAATTAGATGATGTATGAATCTGATTGCCAGCAGAATAAACAACAGACAGTAGTGAATCAGAAATACCTGAAAACCCTGCTGTATGAGTTGCATTTGCATTGTGAGCTGGAAACCTCTGAGAGATCTGTTTCATGACCCTGTCAGTGATCGTATCAACCAAACCAGAAACCATTTCATCTTCATGTGGATGTTGGTTTTGACGAGAAGGACCAGACACATCATGGAGTGGGGTGAAATCTGAGTCATATTCTTCTTCCTCATAGGCAACATCCACCTTGTTTGCTCTTCTTTGAGATCTTCCTCGACCCCTTTGAGAACCTGACCTGCCACCTCTCTTGCTTTGAGCTGCTTTAAGCTTCTTAAGCTTGTAGCAATGTTCTCTGATGTGACCTTGTACTTTGCAGAAAGTGCAAGTCTGCAATTGGAAGCAATCTTCAACTGTGTGACCCTTCTTTGTGCAGTGAGTACAATGCTTGGAACTTGTACCTTCAGCATCATCTGGACGAGATTTCTTCCAGGTCTGTCCACTGTCATCTTTAAAGCTGTTGTATGCATTTCCTTCAGACATGAGATCTGCAGTCTCACTAAGCTGTTTCTGCTTTTCCACTCTCTGCAACAAACCTACCACCCTACTGATAGTAGGAACTTCCTCCATGGTCAGTACATGTGTCTTAATTTGTTCATAAGAACTGTTTAAACCCATGAGAAGTTGAATTATCTTGGCTTGTGTATCTCTGTCCATGAGCCTCTCAAGCAGTTTACATGTACACTTGTCAATTGCAGAACATGTACATGCAGGTAATGGATCTAGGTCATCTAACTCCTCCCAAGTTCGTTTCAAGGTTCCATAATACTCAACTAATGGTTGATTATCCTGTGTAAGAGCATTGAGACTTTTTTCAGGTGAAATAACTCCAAACCATTAGTCTGACCATATGTATCCATTAACTCACTCTACAACTGCTTCGAGGTGGTGACATACAACATGTTGTTTCTGATTTTCTTTTCCAAAGAATTCAGAATCCACTTGATTACCAAAAAATCGCATCTAAGCCATTGATGATGCCTTTTATCATTCTTTGCAGGCTGTTTACAGGTTCCAAATACAAAACCTTCCTTGTTTTTAGAAGCTAATGCCATTAACGCATCTCGCTTCCAGGCCAGAAAACCAGTTCCATCAAACAGGTTACTAACTAGCAGAAGATTAGGTTGATCTGAGCTAGTCAGATACAACGGATCATCATACGCATCGTATGAAGTCTGAGATGATGAATCATCTTCCTCATTTCCAGGCATGATTTCTTAATTGGTTAGGTATAACGTTTTCAATTTTAATTGAATTTCGTGAAACAATAATCGTTGAACAGTGATCAATCGAACTATCAACTGAACTATCAAATTGCAGAGTATAGAATATGCAATCTGTCTTAATAGCAACGAATTCTAACCAGTAGCGAAGAATAATGGAGAAAAAAGAGCGATCGAAATAGCGAACGAAATAGAGAATCAATCACCAGTAATTTGCAGAGAAAAAACCGATACCGATCGAAAATGGCGATTGAAGGAATTGAACTGAGCAATGCAACAGAGGAGAAAAATTAGAGCAGGATGCTGTACCTAAAGCTCTGATACCATATGAAACTTGATGAATCTAGCTGCATCGCCATTGTTATGCAAGGGAAGCTTTTACTCAAGGAGTAAATATAAAAGATATTTTTATTGATTATGTGTGTATATTTTAACTGAATTATCAGTACCAATATATATATACTTAGTGTATGTAATAGCTAATAACGATATTCTGTTATAACCGAATTCTGTTGTATGTAAGGTAAGTACAGCTTGAACTACCAATAACTACTTGCTATACTTTTTGTATGATACGATCGAAAATAAAATGAAACGAGATAGATAGAAAACGCAGTTGTTCAATCAAAACGATTGATAGGCTACCCAATTAACAGAATTGTGGTGTGATACGTGCAATTTATATATGATTATTCCGTCTTTTACGCACGCATTTCCATGCATATCGAGTAGCATTGTCTACTATTTCCCCCCGAATTTGATACTTTGTGGTCTTGTTGCATCTTATGTAGGGAATGGACTCGTGGACGCATAAACAAGGCAAAACTAATGCTTAAAGATGAAATCTTTTGCGAAATAAGAAAAGAGAATGATCATTTCCAAATGGGTCTACTTAAAACGTGAATATCTTGAGTTCTAAAACTCCAATAGATCTGATTCCAGTTGCATTGGAAAGCTCTTTCTCGTAGCTTTCCAACGGTATATTACACACCCGATTTGAAGAAGTAACGAAGAAATGGCAAACGTTTGAAGTTGAGCGCGCAGTGCTGAGAACAATAGTCGAACGACTATCCTAATAGTCGACCGACTATCCATATAGTCGACCGACTATTCAAAATTCTCGACCGACTATTCTCGAGACTGGACGAAGACCGAGACTTTCCTAATTTGATTTTTAGGGTTAACAAGACTTTTGGGCTTTTGTTTTAACTTAGTATTTAAGAAACTATTAGACTAGATTTTATATACAACTCCTCCCTTATTCTCTTTTACTTCTCTTTAGATTTCTTTTAGACTTCTTCTCTACTTTTATTATCTCTAGTTTAATTTCTTCCCAAAACTTGGTTATTGTAAGAACTTTTGGATTCGAATCTCCTTCATTCCTTCGGTAATTTTATTAATCTTCCTTCCTTCTTCTTTGTTCTTGATTGTCTTCTTCATATTTAATTATTCTTAATTATTGTTTTATACTTGTCGTAAATTTATTATTATTCGTGATGTTTAATCTAGTAAATTCTTTTATTAATCTTGTTGTTCTTGAATTAATTATGAGTAGCTAATTTCCCTCGCTAGGATTTAGGGGATCTGCGAATTGAATGTGGTCGCTAAATAATTTATAGATCTGTCAACGATATTGCGTCTGAGTTGTTAATTGTAGCATTTAATTGAGATTAATTGATTAAGTCGACGTAATTGATTAATTGAATTCGGTAAACTTGACCCTAAGATCGGAAGCCTGGTAAAAGTTAGACCTGCTACAACACATTAGTATGCCCTAATAAGATCGGAAGCCTTTAGACGCATGCTAGGGTGAATAGCGGACCGGAAGGACCTTTTCATTACCGCTTAGACCAATATTTGCGACAGACCTGTGACTTAGACCGTGACCATAAGAAATTCGTAGTGAACCGACAATCCTAGTTTCCTCTCCCTATATTTATTCATCTTTATTCGTCTTATTTTATTTTAGTTATTTCTCTCTCTTTTAAATTCTCTTTCCTTCACTACCTTTAGTTTAGTTAACCACGATTAAAAACCCCCGATTTGTTACTTAGATAGACTTTAATTACGAGTAGGATTTATTTGTCTCCCTGTGAAATCGATCCCGACTTCCCTAGCTATATTTTTAGTTGGACCGTAGTTGGTTATTTTTGATAGGTACACGACTAGCTTATCATGGTGAATAATCACCTAGATTCTATTACACACAAATGACCCAAATGTCACAAGTTCATTCATAAATTCTTGATTTTTTCCTAATAACTTACCTAAGCCTCTTATATAGACTAAATGTCTTGAGGAATAAGCTAGATATAAAAGATAATTACAAGACTACCCTTCATAATATTTTGGTCTGTATCATCGTACTCCATAACGTCCAAGTCCCATGTATGCAATCCTTCACCCCGTCCTCCCGAGCCACCCAACAATCCCTAAATAAATGGAAACTCGAGTCATAAAAAGAAAAGACGTAAAGCAAATAAGCAGACTCCCCTCCAATGTGGGTTGCAAATTTGCAATGTTTGCCAAGTCTTCGTTGGTTTACTGTACTCGTACACAAATTTTGCATCTTCTTGTGGGTTTGTGACAGTACCTTAGGCTTGGGCCTTGAGTACAAGCCTAAAAAAGTTCATGATAAACTCTTTTTATAGGGCCAACTTATGTTATAGGGTAACCCAAATTTAAAAAAAGTTCAATTTAATGGGGAGATTTTCATTTTAAATGAGAAATTATTAAGCTAATACGTAGCATTAGACATTTAGCTACTAAACCTAGTCTTGTATGGTAAGAGTTGTAAGACGATCTTATCAAAGGGAAAGGGAATGAAATCAACAAAGGAAAACAGAGGGAAAGGAATGGATTACCCCAAATTTAGGTTGTTGTTTGGTTTCAATGAAAGAGAATGAGTTTCACCAAACCTCAACATCAGCGGTGTGTCATCATATTAATTATATTTATATAAAATAAAAAATTATAAAATAAATAAATTAATATCTAAATTATAAAAAAAATAAAAAATTGTAGTATCTTTTAATAATAAAATACCTGTAATATAAGGAGTATTATTTTTAAACCTTTTTAATTATAAATACGGTAAATATACAGAGTAATAATTACTACAATATGATAAATTTTAAAAAATGCATTTTCTTTTTAATTGATAAATTAAGGCATCAAAAATTATTTTGACCCAAATTTGACTCATATTTGACCTGACCCGAGAGTGTGGTGGTGTTCGTAATGGTGGTAGGTGGGCCTTGGTGGTGGTGGTCGTAGTGGTGGTGGTGATGGTGATGGCTAGGTTGGTAATTGGGGAAAGGGAATCCCATTACCTTGGGGGGTGGGGGTAAGAAGTTAGAGGAGTTTGGGGGAAGGGAATGATTGAATTGGCTAAACAAACACCAACAAAGGGAATCGGGAACTTTGATTCTCTTTCCCTTTCCTGAATACCTCAAACCAAACGGCCCCTAAGTTTTTACTACTCCTTCCGATTTCTAAAGATCTTCCCCTTTAATTTAAATATACCTCACATATATCAAACAAGAACTTCGAAACGGATGGAGTATATGATTCGGGATAGCCGAATCTGAATCATTGCTTGAAAACAAGAACGTGTATAAAAAATTTGTCACAAAATTTATTATTCTTCAATGATACCTCATGTACAGTACAGGCCATGAAAATACATAATTAAGTAAAGCAATTTAAAGCATCAAATGGTTCTATGGTGTAGTGGTTAGCACTCTGGACTTTGAATCCAGCGACCTGGGTTCGACTCCCAGTAGGACCTCTTTTTTTATGCACAATTTTTATTTCTCACGACAACTGATTGAAATTGAATATTCCCCTTCTCTCGTTTGTGTCAAAACTAAAGGTAGTACGAGAAGTGATTATCTACGAAAAACATAAATGTAACTTTAATAATTTTATTTCATACTCCGTATTTGTGTAATTTTGGGTTGGGCCAACAAGCAACAACCTCAAGTTGGTCCAGTAGAATTCAGTTTATTCAGGTCTATGGACAATCATGTACTCATTTTCTTGATTCATGATTGCAGAATATATCATCTAATAATTTCGTTCAGACTATTTATTTTCTCATTTTTCGTTTTATCAATCGATTGTATAATCTACTCATTGTTACTCCGTATATGAGTGAAATCAAGGGAGTAACCCCTTTATGATAGTGTTAGGATTAATGACTAGCAATTGTCGTATTCGAGACTCGGGTTGAATGTCGAACTAGGTGTGGAAATAAGATGATGTATTTTGTTAGAATGTGGTTTGTCCCACATTTAAAGAATAGTGGGAAGTGATAGTTTTTCTATGTATAAATAGAAAAAGTTGTCCCACATCGATAGATTAACTAAGTGGAGGTGATTCTTTTTGTATAAATAGAGGTCACCCTTCCACCTTAGTGATCAACCCAAAATTGGAATCTCTTAAGCATTGTCTTAGAGAGAGTTCCTCGGAGTTGTACTATTATCTCTACAGTAGTGAATATTGTTCTCCTTGTCGGTGTCTCAGTTTAAATATTGTTTGTTCGTTGTTTTGTTCTTCTCGCGTAGTCAACAAACCGTTGGTAACACGCCTTCGTTACAACAGACAGAACCGTCATATATGATAAGATTGACCCCATCGTAATAAAGCTCCAAATTAAAAGTGAAATTAGACATCTTTAAATTAAATATTTAGCTACATTTCGAAACGCTTGACTAACACTAAAATGAAATACTCTTAAAATTCATTCCAATAACTCCAACCAAACAACCCTAACTTCCTACTTATTACTAGACTTGACAAACGGGTCAACCGGATCCGGACTGGGTGGGTCAATTTTAGGTCGGGTCACTTTTGGGTCATAAAAATCGGGTTGCCTTTGGGTTGGGCCAATCATTTCGGGTTGTTATTTTCAATTGCTTTAGGTAGCGTTTGGGAACCTATATTTCATTTCAAATTGTCATTGTCAAATTAAAAAATTGAAATGATTGAATTTTAGAATAACATGTGTTAAGGTGTCATTTTGAAATGAGCCTTTTTGTGAAGGTATTGTATTTGGTTAGATTTGACAAAATCCAAATTCACAAATTCACTTTGTTTCTCAAACAAAGTATTTGTCTCAAATCCCAATTTTAAAATGAAATTCGTGTTCCCAAACGGACCAATAGGGAATCCAATTCGTTTCTATAAAAAAACATTTGGGTTTGTTCCGGGTTAGTCCATGTCAAATCCAGGTTGGGGACAAACTAGGTCTTCGGTTTGGGTGTCCGATTGGTTTTGCTAGGTCTACAACTATTACTAGAAACCGACTACTGCGACTAGTAATTTATTTTATTTTTTGGTTCAAAGGAGAGTGTACGGTGTAGTTGAAGTACAAAATTACTACTCCATATAGTCCGTAGCATTTAACATTTGAGTTAACACTTGTTGTTTGGGTACCGAGTACCGACCAATGTGAGTGAAGAAGTAAGACAGAGTTTGGAAGTGATGACCTGTGGAGCTTTCCATAAGAAAGAAAGTAACGGAATGAGAATCCAAAATGTTGATATGGAAAGTAAGTACTCGCAGTGAAGGAAGAAAGGAGAGTGAAATAATGAAGGGAGGGTGAAGACTGAAGAGTGGTCCATCTGCTACTACTACTGTCTAGTGTCTACTGATGAATGGGTCCATTCTCAACGCGGCCTCTCAGAATTGTTTTCCACCAGCAGGTCATCATCCTCTTACCTGCTGGATCACCCTTTCTATTTATTTTCTCTACTTCTCTTGTTTGTGTCCTTTCCCCAACTCCCATTCATTTTCTAATTACTCCCTATCATTTTGGTAGGGTAAATTTGCTCCTGTGACAGAAATATTCGTTTTATATTTGATTGTATAATAGAAGAATTATGGTTATTATTGTATTCTTTTAGGTTGCGTTTGCTTAATCAAAATTAATTTGAATATCTAGAATTCAATTCCTGTATTTGAATTTCTAGAATTCAAAATGGTGTTTGTGGGTATCCTTGGATTTGTATTTGAATTTCGGGCGTGTGGAGTCGGGTCAAGGTCACCCATTTTTATTTTAAAAAATGTTTCATTAGAAAAATGTAAATGTTCAATTACGGAAAAAAAATAAATAAAGAAAAACAAATACTACGACAAGATTATGCGAAAAAACAAAAAAACGACAAGTGACGGAATTGAAATGACTACTATATACTAGGAATTTGAAAAAATTAAATTTGAACTAGGTTGAATTTGGTCAAAATTTCAAATCCAAATCCCAAGATTTTCAAACGCTCGAAATATTTCAAATCCAAATCCAAATCCAAGTTTCCAAACATGACATTAATGTTTAGTTAAGTGAGTTTCGTTCAATGTAAGTGTGGATATCTTTGCTTAGGTGCAAAACAATTCAAATTTAGGTTTGTCCAACAGGAATATGTATTATTCATATAGATTGGAGTACTATTTTATTTTGATTTTAATTTCGTTATTTAGTCAAACAAACCACTTGCTATTGGATGGAGCAGATAACGACAATCATAACAGATCGAGGTGTATTAATTGCATCAATGTATGTGTAATTTAATACTCCCCTCTGTTTCGTTGATATCTTCCACATATTCTTTTTCAACCATTTCTTTGATTTATTTCACTTTCTTTTTTTGCTAGCAAACTTCTCTCTTATCTAGTGGCCTACTTACTTTACTTTCTCTCTACTTTTACCTATTTTATTGTTTTTTTAAGAAATATGGGAGTAATAAATTTAATATTTTATGAATGAGGTGCTTATCAATTATCATAAGAGTATAATATGCAGTATTTTTGGTTGATGGCGGCTGAGACAATCAAGTGTATAGAGGTCGAAAAAAACAGCTAGCTTGCGATGGATCTGAAATAGTAGTATACAAATTCCAGATTAAGTCGTGAGACAAAGAATGTTGGCCTTGTGTGCGTATGTATCACTGTGTATACAATGCAAATTCCATGCATTTGGCCTGGCCTTCATCAGGTTCTGATTTCTCAAAGAATCAATATTCACCTTTGCTTCTCTCCTCAACTAACTTGAAAGCCATACATAGTGACTAATCCCTCAGATTCATTTGTTTATGAGTGGGTAAAAAAATAATATAATTTTCAATCTATAAAGTAAAACATAGTCACGTGGGATCTTTTTAAAATTGTCTTAATGAATACATTAAGAATATCAAATTTTTACGATTTTTAATAATGTGTAACTAAAGATAAAAACGAAACAAAACGTGCATTGACAAGTGTGATAAAACAAACGTAAAGAATCAAATGAATCGGAGGGGTATAATATAGGTGGTCCATTTGCATATTATATTGTATTTTCATCATAACTTTTAGAAAACAAATACTCCATCCGTTCCAACCATTTATATACATTTGGTTTTTTAACACTATTTATAAGTGATGAGAATCTTCAATGTAACTTCTAATATATAAGATAAAAGATAGTCACGTGGGATCTTGTTTAAATCGTCTAATAAAATACATTATGAATATCAAATTTTTATAATTTTTAGTAACACGTATCTGAAGATATAGACAAAAGAAAACGAGTATTGACTTACGTGCATAAAGCAAACGTATAAAAATGGTTGGAACAGAGGGAGTAACATAAAATACTGTAGGTATTTTGTACAGGGTACTAATTAATTGCAATTAATTTTAATATATAGACTAGGACAATCTAATACGGAATAATTTTTAATTCCACCATTTTTGTAATTGAAAACGACTACTACCTGTACAAAGTACTTTAAAAAAATACTGTATATTTGTTAGGCAAGAGTGCAAGACATCATAACAAATACGGAGTACTCCGTATAAAGAATATGATTAAAGTAAATCTAATACAGTAATACTATGATTATCAAACCTAATTATATATTGTATTTAATTAGGAATAACCAATATGAGATGAAAACAGTAGGCATGTGTTACAATTCCCAAAAAAAAATTCTGTTATACTCGCTCCGTCCAAATGAATTGTTTGCCTATTCTATATTGGGGCGTCTCAATGAATTGTTTGCCTTTCTATTTTAGCAATACTTTTTATGTGTAATTTGACCATTTTCATGAGTTTTGTTTTACATGTCACTCCCTCATTGGATCTCTTGCCCTTGATGCCAAAAGGAAAGGCAAACAAATCATTGGAACGGAGGAAGTAACAAAACAAAGACATAGGTGCATAACACTTTGTAAGCTAGCTTATTGGTTTTCATTAACACTTCACAATCATTGTAACATCTCATAATCGATCACCAACCTTTTCATGCATATGATATGACACTAAAATTAAACATAGCTCAAATCCCATATTCAATACTCCCTCTCCTTTTTCTTAATTAAATATAATACTCCACAGTATGTTATTTTACCAAAAGACATGTAGTTGACCTAATTGTTAGCAAGCCACAACGCCTATATTGACCATTATTGTGGAAGACGGATCTTTTCATCTAACTTCGCATATATATTGTGTCTGTGGAGTTACTTTAATTTGAGACCGACTCAAAGAAAAGACGGTACATGCACGTTATTAATATGAGTATCTTATACGGATATCAACAAGCAATGATGTAGTAGTATGTTTAGAAGCAAAAATACAAGCTAGAAATGGGGATTGGAATGGGGATATGATATGATATGATATGATGCAACCAAGCAAGCATATTTCACGAATATAATGAAACAAGGTTGTCACAGAAGTAAGGGAAGCATGAACCAACTGCCCTAATATACAAGAAAAATAAGCATGATTGTTTTTGTTGAGGAATCAAAAAAGAAGTGATGGGAGTACGTAACGTAGCACTAGATGTTGATTATTGCTGACTTTTAGCCCTCAAGTTTCACCCCTCAATCCCTCAGCTCCCTCAACTATGTTGGTCCCCTAGCTAGCTACATACTAAATGCTCCACATGGGTGGGAACTGAGCCCTCAATTATAATCAAACTAACCAATAACACTATCATTCAACCTTACCAAAACGTTAAGACGATAGTGAAGACTGAAGAGTGGTCAGTGAACACAGGCCCCCGAACCATTTGAGAGTTTGAGATATTGAGGGTTGTGCCAGGCTTCATTTGAACTTGTTACCTCTGACTTTGATATCATGTTATGGAACCAATGCAACCAAAATCTTAAGGCAATAGTTGAGACTCATTTATATTCTATTATAAACATCTACTAACACAATTTAGTTCTTGAAAAGAAATGAACGTGCACACAAATTAAAAACGATGCGTAGAGTGGAGGCAGGGACGAAGCTATGCACAAATATATATACACCAGAATGTGACATGATTAATGATTTGAACCTGGGTAGCTTTGCCTCATCAGTCCTCCGATGGAGATTTGAATTTAGGACATATATGTAGAATTGTAGATCAAACTAAATTTTAGACCGTTGTATGAAATAACACTAAATTTGAAAATGTTTCACTTAAAAAAGGTTGTACGTAGACCCGTACATAGCTGAAAAAATATGGCAATAATCCCTTTGACATGTACAAGTACTAGTAGTAGCTACGTACGTACTGCACATATACATACGCCCATGCAGAGAGAATGTAGTAGTGAATTCGTACGTACGGTATTATCATCATCTTTGCATTATTTCATAGTATTTCTATCATTGCAAAAAACAAAACAAAAATATACTCCGTAGTATAAAAAAAGTCGAGACTGCAAATTTCAAAACAAGCAAGTCTACCTAGTACGTACTATTGAATGATGGAGAAACATAATAAACAAATAGTTATGAGATTGTGTCATAAAAGTTCTACGGTTTTATGAGTTATGAGTTACGAGCTACTCCACTTAGTCAATCATTTACACTTTCTATTGAAATATTTCAGTTAAAACTTTTTTTTTTATGACGAGGGGAATCTGTAGCGGCTATTTTTTTGGTTCGAGTGTACGCATAGCCTGCACAAGTAAACCGTCCGTGGGCGACAAACTCGAAGTCTAGAATGCATAGTCTCAAGCCATACAACTCCCACAAGTTCGCGCTTGTAGCAGCTTGAATTTGAGATTCTTGGGAGTTGGGATACCCTTACGGACTTTTAATTAAAACTTGACATTTCAGTTTTTGTTAAGTTTTAATCTTGACTTTTATTTATTTTTAATAATACTACCAAAAAAACTCCTTATAAAAGAAAGGTAAACATTTAATGGAGACGGGTGGGTGGGTTTCAGATAGTGTAACCAGTATACCCTAGGGATGCATGTGGTACGGGTATGGATATAGGGGCCGGGGTGAGTGGTGAGTTGGATCCTATGTTTCAGGCGTAACAATTAGATGAACAATCCCTATTTTGGGGCCCAAAACTCATTTAACATGGCCTTTAATATTAAGGTGAGCCCACCAGCTTTACCCTGCTACCTAATGAACACAGATTATTGTATCGAAAGGTCTTATCATACTTATCAATTATGAACAACATAAAAACTCATGCCAAATACTGTAGTTATCGCTACGTCTCTCTTTCAGTCTCCTCATCTATATACGTCACTAAATAGTTACAGTAACGTCTCAAATATCCATCAATATGTTTCGATAAGATAAAATCAAAATATCTAAAGAATTACGAGTACAAAACTAAATGTCTAAGGAGTACTGTCATAAATATCTTCGCTAAAAACAAATAAAATAATTTTGAATAGTTATATTAGACCGTTGTATAGCAATAAATACGTAAATAACAATAATTTTCCTCTTCGTATTAATTTTTTTTACTCGTACAGTCGTACTTATAAGTTGTACGAGTACGGAGTAATATTTTCTTCTATGTTTGTCTTATTAGTATTTATTAGAAATATTTATATGGATGATAATACTCCCTCCGTTCCAATGAATTGTTTGCCTTTCATTTTGGCACCAAGGGTAAGGGATCCAATGAGAAAGTGACATATGGAGCAAAACTCATGAGAATGATCAAATTACATATAAAAAGCATTCCTAAAATAGAAAGGCAAAAATTCATTGAGACATCCCGATATGGAATAGGCAAACAATTCATTGGGACGGAGGGAGTAATGTTCATTAAGACATGGTACAAGTATTATACGGAGTATAAAATTATAAATATTTTCTCATCTCACTTTTTTTTGGTATATATTTTGATCCTTTTCAATTAGTCTCATTTTGTTGGCAATAAGCCGATAACCACATGAGGTGATGAAGGGTAACGGGTAATGCTCTGGATATTAGTTATAGGAAAGTATTGTGAAAAAAAAAATAAAAAAATAAAAATCGAAGACCGAAGATGTTATCTAACTCATTTGCAAATGTTATAAAAAATGGTACTCATGATCATAATTCCAACAACGTGAACGTAAAATGTACTTATATTAACCCTATAAATCAAAATAATAATAATTAAAAAAAAATATGGAGTACTTGGTAAACAAATTTGAACATACCACTTAAATTAGGTAAGCATGGTTATATAACTTGACCGGCAAAATGTGAATTTAGAAATTCAATTGTATTTGTTGAGGTTGAGGTTAATAATCAAGCATTTAAAAGATTGATCTACCAAACAATGTCGGGTTGCATGTTGTCTTGGTCAGACTTGACAGTAAACTAGCATGGTTTAAATGTGCACACTAATAATAATGCTGTAAGAAAACCAGACCTGGCCTATATTATGCTATACTTGTGGAGTACGACATACATTGTGCTTTCAACTATCCATTACTCATTCTATTGTTACAACTGATCAAATATTATTTATTTATTTAGGTAAGATCGGTTAAAATGTTGTTCCTAGCAAAAATAATGTATTGTCCTTATTTTATTTGAATGGGTAAATAGTCGATCCATTATTATAGCAATACTTCGTATGATGGACGTCTCCGTTCGTCACAAACAAGAGTTTATATTATGACTTAAGCATTTTCTGTTTATTTAATCTCTATTATACGAGGTACTCATTTTACTTTGGTTCTCTTTTATTTTTAGTGTGAATTTTTAGTTTCGAGAAAACATGTTTTCCTAGAACGTGGATAGTGTATAAGAATAGGCTAGATGAAGTACACATTGTTTGGATTTTCAAAAGTCATCTTATAACTTACATTCATTACCATTATTGTTAAAAACTAAAATTATCACCATGAACCAAACGCGGTGAATAACTTAAAATTCGTGGGGTATTGAAAAGATGGGTGTGACTTGCGAGTGTTTTCACCCACACCATCAACATAAATGCAAACCTCCAAATATAAAGGGTTTTTAATTAAAAATTAGACACAATTAAGTGTTTTTAATATAGTTACTCATCAAATAATAAGCTCCCTTTCATCAACTTGGAAATTAAATTTATACGAGTAGTACCGAAGATTTATTGACGTTTATGTATACATCCATCATCTAAACTTATCACATGCATGCACCCTAACTAAGTTATTATTTTACCGAAGATGTCTTAGCTTAATGGTTAGGACTAGGTGCTCTGGGACAGTAGGTCTCAGGTTCGAATCTCTTCTCTCTATTGTAATGCGACTAAGTGCGCTTTTCGTGGAACAAAAAAACAAGTTATTAGTTTTTCCACATTGAATTGCTTCCATCACCCAAAACAAATGCAAATCACAAATCATGATTATAAGGTAACTAATCTGAATGATTGTCTAACATGTGCTTAGAATCTAATCAAATTCTACAAAACATAAATGTAGATATACACTACCCAATCCAAACGAGATAATGGTGAATAATTGAATAAGAGAGAGATGCATAGGATATTAAGTTTTTTTTTTTCGTAACTTTATATAACGACTCATTATGTACTGTATAGATTAAAGTCTCGAAAAACTAGTAACAAAATTATGCTAGATGTTATTTAGTCTCTATCTCGTCGTTATAATTTTAACACGGATATTGAGTAGTTTTAAAAGAGAGATGAGGAATGGGAAAGAAAGCCGACAAGAGTGAAAGAGGAGTCGTGTGCATATGTAAAAATGTTAAAGAGTGTGTCTGTCTGTGTGGCTGTTGCGTCTTAGAGCGTTAACTAAAAGAAAGCAAAAGCCTGCTACGACGTTGACTCCCGCTGTACGGACAACTGCCTAAACTTAGTCACTTGTCTCCCTACTATTCTCTACTTTCACCCTATACTATTCCACCATTTTACATTTATTCATCCATTCACTTCATTTTTTTTATATTTTTTTGGTACTTACCGTGTTAGACGGTTTAATATTATTGTATAAAGATCCTTTGTAAAGTATAAAAAAATTACTCATTTATCAATGATAAATGAAGTTGTCTTTTCACAAAAGCAGACTGTCTCAAAATATTTCTTGTTTTGTAAATTACTCCGTATCATTGTATCATTGATACCTTAAATCCTTCTATGAAAATAAAATATTCTAAATTCTTTACTATTTTACTTCTTTTACATGCTTAGTAATTTTATTTTATTCTAAAATCATGAATCAAGATTACGTATCATTAGATAAATCATTCAACAAAAAGCGCTCCAACATCATGGGTTGTACGACCATATACATGTTTGATTAGTCCTCTCTTCATATTATACTGTTCCTCCACTTTCTTCAATATATGTGAGGAGTATTTTTATTGAAAGAAAAGAAAAAATAATATGATATGAAGGAGTAATTAGTATATTCATATTCTAATAATTTTTTCGCACTAATTTTACGTAAAGTTATATTATTGTAATTATCGTTATCACCCATAAACATGTTTCCTCTACAAAATTTCACTATTTAAAAACACAGTTTAATAGTGTTATGAAGTACTAATATTTAAATAAATACGAAAGTACTAATTGTAAAGATTCTAAAAAAAAAGGGTGTTTATAAAGTTTAAGTGTACCTCAAATATTTTTAGAATTTAAGTGTACCTCAAATATTTTTAAAAAATTCTTTAAAATTAGAAAAAAAAATTGAGTGACACTGTATCTTGTATTGGCCTATGTTGCTTCGGTAGTTCAGTGTCCACGGTCTACATAATACTTTCTTCATTCAACTCCACTTATCACTTATGTTTTTGACACATTTGTCACGTTTTACACCATTGACATCTTTCATTTTATATTAGCAAAAATTATAAAAAAAATTGATATTCTTAATGTACTAATAAAGACGAATCAAACAAAAAATATCACCCGACTATACTCTCACTTATAGAGTTATAGATTGTCGAGAATATTGAAGATTCTCTTTTATTATGAATAGTGTCAAAAAAAAGAAAAGTAAAGAGTGAAGTTGAATAGAGAGAATAGTTCGATGTTACGAGTATTCGCTTTGGGTCCAGTATTACAGATTCATTTTTGGACTCTTTCCCAAACGACTTTGTACTATCATTATTGGTGAACATTTA
Source organism: Agrostemma githago (assembly GCA_958450325.1). NCBI lineage: Eukaryota > Viridiplantae > Streptophyta > Magnoliopsida > Caryophyllales > Caryophyllaceae > Agrostemma > Agrostemma githago. The sequence goes on along the minus strand of OY288241.1, from coordinate 77,542,728 downwards.
TAAAGACTATCTTTCATCTTTACACCATGGACTTGTATAGGAATCATCCAAACAGTTTACGTAGAGAGATGACTTGAGAGTGTGGACCCAAAAACCATGACTTTAGCAGCTAGCTCCATATCTCTGCAACCCAAAGATTACGGTGCATCACTTTTTGATTCTCTTTCATATTCCACCATTACTCTTTACTCTTTACTCATCCTTCATCCATGACCATACATACATGATTCATATCATGGACCGGCACTTCACTTTCACCATCTTCATCACTTCATTGCTAAGTCATTCAACTTTTTACATTTTCTTTTCATGAAAATGAAACTTCATCCGGACAAGTTTCAAATCGTCCTGATTCTCGACCATCCAAACAAGTTTTATAAACTTAATTTAGACATTAAACCGTTGCACAAATGTAACGCCAAAACCTACTGAAATGTACCATTCATCGAGTTAATATTTGACTTTAAAAGGTTCGGATCATCGTGATCGAGTAAGATTGTATGTACAGCCTAGTGAGTAGCTAGGGGATGGTGAATAAGCCAAGTTACCTACATATATATATAGTGACTATGTACGAGTACATTATTATTGTTTCGCCATTGTATGACAACATTGTTCGTTGTTGCATGTTTGTTAGGTGAGTATTGTAAAGGGAGGGGATAATGCATGTACGTCTTAGCCAACTTACATTCGTACATCCATATCGGTTCATCAGGAAATAGACAAGTGATTAGTACATACTCATGTACATATTATTGTAATGTTTGTAATAGTACATATTTCAAACTTCCACTATCCTAGCTCTATTAAGTACAAATCATAACACTATTCTTGCATGCATGAATAATGTACGGAGTATAAAATAACATGGGTAATAATATATACGGATTGAGTATCGGTTTATTATTCGTACTTAACTAAGTTTCTTTCATTAATTTGATATCATTTGTAAAATTTTATTGTTTGATGTAAAGGGCAGTCATATAATATCCACTATATCATCTAAAATATTTTTTTCTGTCTTAATTATTTGTTTATTTTTAATTAAAATATTTTTCACAAGTGATGCAAAAAATAAAATAAAAGACGGATTTAAATATGCATTTTTTGAGATTTAAGAAGTGGCTCCATCTTTTTACAAGTAGTATGTGGAAGATCATCTTCGTGAAAAATTAAAGTGATCCATCTTAAGTCATTGTCTACTATCCCTGGACTTTTTTGGTGGATCGGACTACTACACCTCCACAATCCACATCAAATATTTGCTAAACTACATACTCCTTTGTATAAATAATGTAATGTGGCTTCAATGGAGGGGCTACCCTACATTATTATTATTATTATTATTATTATTATTATTATTATTATTATTATTATTCCCTCCATTTTCTTGAATTAGTCCAACTTTTCTTTTTTTTTGTGAGGAGAAAAGTGGGACCAATGAGGCTAATTCAAAAAAATAGAGAAAGTATTATTGTTTCTACTCCAAATTAACCCCGCCTCTCCATGCATATATGACTTCGTTCAAACATGCATGCTTAGCTTCATCCTCTCTTAAGGTCAGATTAACAACATAGGATACTTCCCTTTGACCTTATTCTTTTCAACTTCTTTTTAACTCATTTTAATTTAGTTTAGTCCCAAGAGATTTATGTTTTTTTAGTACTTCAGCATACTTCAATTTAGTTAAATCTACCACTTCAGTGTAAAAGAACATGACTTTGTTGACTTAATTGAAACCCAAACACACACCAAAAAAGATACGTAGGTATTAGAGCTACAAGTTTCTCAAAACCTAGTGTTGCTCCTCTATTACTAGACCGTACTATTAATTACTTGAGCGATCTACCTTGATGTTGACTATGTGTACCACCCGTTAATGACTACATATCAAACATCGTAAACTAGGAGAAGACAACCGGTCTTGTGAAGGTCAGTCAGTTTATATTCATATCACTTCAGATGTATTAAGTTCCGTCAATACTAACAAGAGGAAGTTCAAAGTCGATTATTATGAATAGTAAATTAAAGAGGGTTAAATGGACAAGGAAGGAAGCCGCCTTCCATATAAGATGAGAACATACATGCACCCTCAAGGAAAGAAGAAGAGAGGAGAGGAGATGGGGGGGGGGGGGAGAGAAAGTGAGAGGTAGGTGATAGCTTGGGTAGAATTAGTTTGCCATTTTGTGAAATGAGGAAAGCAAATTATATGCAGTGTACTCCCACTGTCTTACGCCTCATACCAAATTAATCCAATTCTTTAGCCACCTTCCTACCTTCCTTTATTCTACTCCATCTTACTCCTATTCCATCTACATCTACATCTACATCTACTATTATTCTTATTATAACAACACCAACTACTATTACTTTCATCTCTTCTTCTCTTATGAGTTACGAGTACTATTTTTTTATTTTATTTTTATTTTGTTCCTTCAATTTCCAACATCAACTCCCTTGTTCCCCTTTCTCCCACTCATCCTTCTATTTCTATTTCAATTCCTATGCCTTTACTTTACTTTGCTCACTCTCTTCTGTTATCTCCTTTCCCACTTATTATTATATCAACATCATCCTCTCTTATTCATACTATATCCTATAGTTCAACTCCAATTGCTATAACATAAATAATAAAATAACATTATTAGTAGAATATAATAATAATAATAATAATAATAATAATAATAATAATTTAGTTTAGTTTAGTTAAGTTGAGTATAATAATGTTAGGGTATGACCATTGGGCTAACCAAGCTTCATCATCCCCTCCACAACACCACCCACAACTCATGCTTTCCGACGTTGTCGAAAACCTTCATAGCCACGATCACGACCACGACCACCACCGTCAACACCACGACCTTAATAATAATTACGCTCACCAAGATCATAATCATAATCATAATATTGCTTCGCAATCAACGGACCACCACAACCGTCCGATTTTCGACCAACAATTCACGAATCCCTATCCCTTTCCACATCACCACCCTAACAACAACAACAACAACAACAACAATTCTTTCTACCAAAATCAACTATTCAACGACCCACGCTCATTCCAAACCACCTCATACCACCACCACCAAAACCACCCGGCTCACTCCTTGTTCACCCTGGACTCACTATCCGGTCCAACCGGGTTCACCCCAGTCATACCCAAAACTGAACCGGACCCCAACAACAGGCCCCCAATTGGGCTCGACTTAGGCGGCCGCACTTACTTCTCACCCGATGATGACCTGGTGAGCCGGCTGTACCGCCGGTCTAGACCGGCTGACGTGGCTGCCAACACGCCAAAGTGTCAAGCTGAAGGATGCAATGCTGACCTCAGCAATGCCAAGCATTACCACCGCCGTCATAAGGTGTGTGAGTTTCACTCCAAAGCCGCCACCGTCATAGCTGCAGGCTTGATTCAGCGCTTCTGCCAGCAGTGTAGCCGGTAAGTTTGACTCTTCTGTGAGACGGTTTTACACCCATTTATCTATGATAATAAATTGTGTATATTTTGTGTTGATTAATTATTCCGTAGTAGTAATTAATAAGTTAGATTAATCGTGTTCCATGTTTGCCCTTGTGATTTTCTCCAATGATTGGGTGGTATTGTTAGACCGTACAATGAAGATCCCGAGGGCAAATTTGTCTGATTGGTCTTGCTATTTTTAGTAAGCTTCGATTTGTTTGATTGTACTTGCAAGAGATTGTGTAAAATTATGGAGTTTAAGTATTCATTAATGATGCCAATATTTGTGACGATTTATGATGACAACATCACTACGAATTTAATTTAAGATATCACGAATTAATTGATTATATACAAGAGATTGTATTACAATTTGTTTAATGCTCCGTATTGTTGAACTTTGTGACAAAATTATTCAACTTAACTAACAAGATTTTCGAGTTACATCAAAAAGTTATTGAGCTAGTATGAATAATTCTTGAACTCGGTGCCTACGTATGAGAAAAACTTAGACGGAATGATTCTTTTTTCCAAAAATTACTGTACAAAACACTAAAACCGTGTTATGGACTAGACTTTTGTGTAAAAAAAGTTATTCTTCCAATGGCGTATTTTAGGGACTTGCTTGTATTATTTGCAAAATGATACGAAGTATAATAATGTGTGACCAAGCAAGCTACAGGATGTTACTCCCTCCGTCCCGTCCATTTGTTTATTTTTATATTCATTGTGAGGAATATTTTAAAAAAAGATAAACAAATGAATGGAACGGAGGGAGTACAATTCACCATTCAAGCAGCATGTAGTCGAAAAAGTTGAAATATTGGGTATTTGGGTTCGAAATGATACTTGCCGTATTTGTTAAAGTGAAAATGGGTTGGGGGAATATTTCAGGTTTCATTTGTTAGGGGAATTTGACAACGGGAAGAGGAGCTGCAGGAAGAGGTTGGCGGATCATAACCGGCGTCGTCGAAAATCAAACCAAATCACCACCAGCCATGATGCCCGGATGCCTTCTCCTTTGTCCTCTGAAAATACTCGGACTTCACCTTCACAAAGTAATTCACCTACTTCTTGTACGTCTCGTTTTTCTCCTCATTTTCCATAATTATATTTACGTATTTTTTTCAAGTATAATAATGAGTACGATTTTTGTAGTAATAACACATCTTAAATTAGGCCATGTTCTTCGCAATCCAGATGTTAAGGTCATGTTCTTTTGAAAAAGACTTGATGCAATTTAATTTAATTTAACTTAATGATATTGGATTTAAATGAACTTAATTGATTAAGATAAACTAAGATTATTTAGGTTAAACTTGACATATTGGATAATGATTAACTTAATTGATCCGACAAAAAAAATAAGCTGAAAAAAAAGAGAGACTATTTTACCAAACTAAAACTGTGTTGAAAAATGACATCCATGTGTGTATCCATGTGATTTAGACGAATTGGTTGACTCAAAGTATTAGTACTCCGTATTAATCATTGCGTAGAAAATCAAACTTTCAAATTGAGTTTCTATAACGTGCCCAAGGGGCATTAGGACTACTATTAAGGTAATATTTGCAACAAAATCTCATAAGAAATTGATAATTAAATTCATAATTATTTTACTTAAAGCATTAATCTTGTAAATATTACGGAGTATGTTAATAAAACTCTTAACATGTGTCCCTTGGATATGGAGTATATTTTAGAAAAATCCTTAAAACAAAAGTATTGTACTCTGAACATTATAACGCTCACTTGTAATTATATTTTCACGTATGACAAGCATGACATTCATGAAAATAATTGACCGTGAATAATGTACTCATACTCTTTCCGTCACAGTCAATTATTTATCTTTTATACGAGTATTATTTTTAAGAAGTGTTTTAATAAAAAAATAAAAAAATAATTTAGACGAATTATTCCATATTTTGAATTCTTGGATTATAAAATGATGATAGTAGTGGGTATTTGAGTGCAGGATCTCCAAAATCAAATTCAGGGATAAATTCAACATCATCAGTAACAACAGTTGCAATGTCACCAACGCAGGCATCATTTGACTCCTCAAGTTTTAGGCCAACATTGTATGAGTATTAGTGCATCCTTAAATCTAAATCTATTATTAATTATTATTATTATTATTATTATTATTATTATTATTATTATTATTAGTGCTATGTTTGGATTATTCTAAGTGCATATTTGGGTAGTACTAGTAGTAAGTTTCAAAACTCCTCTAATTAAATTAAATTAATAATAAGCATTAGTCATTAGTTCAGCTATTAATTAAGTAATTGGATCGATTTCTTCAAATTCATTATTGTCTTTAATTTATGTCTTCAATAATCATAATATCTTATGTACTTATTCCTTCACTTCTACTTACGGATTATTATTATTAAGTAATTGGATCGATTTCTTCAAATTCATTATTGTCTTTAATTCCTGATGATCATTTTAATCAAAGGTAACTGAAATGAAAAAAATGACAACATTGAGGGTCGTTACTCGAAGTAATTGTGCATGTTACCATTAATTCAACACACAATTCATCGTGTAAATTAAATTTTCAAGATCTGACACTAATTAGATCTCCAATATAAATATATAATGTCGTCATATATGTCGGCTAGTTTGTCGTATATATCAATTAAGCTAGTTTACGTCTGCATGAGATAGAGATTAAGTTGTGAAAAAAAGAAGGTTGAAGAAGGAAAGAGAGAGGTGAGTAATGTAAGAAGCATTAATAATAAGTGGAAAGAAAGAAAGAAAAGGGGGGAGTAATGAATCAATGACATGAGTTGGATGTCTGCTGCGTTTCCAGTTTAAGCAAGACTGAAAGCTGTAAAATTGATTGCCTCCACATATTTCCCTCCCAATAAATTAATTACTTTTTGTAGAGTATAACTTTAAAAAAATTACTGTAAAAAAAGATGTGCCCTATTCATAATATTTTTTCTCTTCCAATCAATTTTGCACGTTCGTTTTTTCAGAATTATTAATAAGTGAGAAGAATTTTCGATATAATTTTTAATGTATAAAATAAAATATAGTCACGTGAGATCCTATTTAAATTGTCTAATCGAATGCATCATAAATGTAATTTTTTTTGTTTTTTAGAAATACGTAGTACTTGTATGTAATTAAAGATAGGGATAAAAACAAACGTGTAAGGATAAACATGTATAAAGTAAACGTATGAAATTGGTTGGAACGGAGGGCGTATATATTTCTACCATACTGCTACAGTGCTATTCTTGTAGTACTTTCGTACTACATACAGATTACTATTGTACTATCCCATTGTTTACTGCCATGGATAAGTCAGATTTCAGAAGCGACCTAGCTCTATGTTGAACGCGAATTATTATATATGATGGGTATATCCTTCGCAAATTGCGATGGTCAAATGATACCTTGACATTCAGATTTTGTATTATCTATTCATGTGGCCTGGACTAAGTTTGCAGAGTAATTGCATATTAAAATTCTCTTTTTTACTCTATTTTTTTTATTTCAACTAGTGTCAATCCAAAATTGCATTTTTTGTCTTTAAAATTTCTTCGAAAAGAATGATGATGTTTCCCTGAAATTAATTTGATACATACGGAGTATTTTTTGTGTTTAATTGAAAATTAATTTGATATCATGAGTGGTTTTTAAATTTTATTGGCGTGTTCATAATATTAATTTACATTTGACATGATACCGTCATTTATTTTTGTAAGAGATTTTAATCTACCGGTTGATATTGACGTAAAATGTCAACATGATTATTGCTTTTTCTACGAGATATTTTTTGTCCAAATATTATCCTCTTTAATTAAATGGGTAGAATATGGATGATGCATTTTTATAAAACATATGGACGAATATAGATATATTTGAATAAAATCCTCCCCATTACTAGTTCAAGTTTTCATTTCTTTGAAGTGGTTTTAAATTATTTCATAGATCGATCTAACGGTTACAAAAGAATGTAATGGATGATTATGCAGGAAGAATATAATATACCGTATAATATTAACCTTATTATACGGTAATGGTCACGAATTGGAGAGAAGGAAATGGATATGATCCTTACCCTCTCTTAAGTCTTAACTACCTAACGGTTGCTCTCAAGTCTAATTCATATGTATGTTCATATATGTAAGTAATTTCTCCCTTTTAGAAAACGCACTTTTTTAATCACTTTATTTTTTTACAAAATTGTTAAAATTACACAAAACATTTGTGTATGTTCAAAGTTTGAAATTTGGTTCAAATTATATTTCTAGGACTAAATTACTTGTAACTGTTTTATACCATAGCAAGATGAACTCATCATGTCATATTGGATCGTAGATCATGCTGAACTGTGTCGACTTACCAGCCTACGTACTCACTCCTATCTATATACGAGTAGATATTTACTCTCCCACTCACTGGAATATGAAACGTAAGAGGTGTGGACCAATTAGACATTAATATAGGGAGAGGGGAGAGGCATGCAGTAATCAGCTTTTGAGGCTGTCTCCTGCGAAGAGGCTTGATTTGATGACATCAATTTCATATACACCCCTAGACCATCCCTAGCAAAGTGGATAGGGGACCCCAAGCTCACCCAATTGCAAAAGAGATCACTTGGTGACACTAGGTCATGACCTTGTGATCTTGTAATGTGTATTTATTTCATTGGTTGGGCACAAAAATAAATGTGGAAAAAAAAATTGATTGGAATAAATAATATAGAATAAGAATAAATTAATTAAAAATTGGTAAATAATGAGATTGGTGACCTAGGTCATGACTTTATGAATGAGAGGGTATAGGTGGGTCAAGATAAATAAAGTGAGATTAAGAGAAAAAATGGATGATGACCCAATTAACTTGACACTTGCTTTGGGATAGTCTCATAAACACTAATTAACTTAAGAATTAGCATGACTCAAGTGAAAAAAGGTCATGAGATGACCCAAGGTCATGACCCTCTTCCATGACCTCATTTTACCATTCTCATAAGTGGTCCACAAAATAATGGCAAAAAGAGGATATGATTGAAATAAATAATATAGAATATGAATTAATTAATGAAAAAGTAATAAATAATGAGGTTGATGACATAAGGTCATGACCTTCTGGATAGAAAAATGCAGAAGGGTCAAGGTAAACAAGGTAAAATTAAGAGAAAAAATGGATCACGACCCAATTAACTTGACCCTTGCTTGGGGATGGTCTTACCCTTCTTCCTCCATTTGGATCTTCTCCGTTACTTCCCCCTCTTCGTTACCTCTCAACAGTTTAAATATTATCCCGAAACAATCAATTATTGTTATCTACCTCTCCTCTCTATCTATGTCTCCCTTTCATTCTTTCAATTCATTCATCATCGATTATCTCTACGTTTTTCATGTTTATGAAATAAAGTCACCAGACTGCTATCTCCCCTCTCAATCAATTATTTGTATCTACTCTTATTACTTTTGCGTGCCTTCAAATTAAAGTTTTTTAAAATTTTGAAATGTTTCGATTTATTTATGTACGATCATCTCTCGTAACAAACCAAATCGTAGATTTATGTCAATTTAAAACACTACGAAGAAGAAGACATAAGACATAAGAAAATCAGTTGTAAATGATCTAAGAAACCGGTTGTTCATTAATTTAACGAGTTTCATAAGAATGGTCTCTTTTAGTTTTAGTCTAAATTAAAGGGAGTTACAAGGATAATTTTATTGTAAACGAGAGAGATATGATCCCAGCTTAGCTCTCAAGTCATGAGTATCACCGCTCGCGTCGTGATGACTTTTATCAACTAAGGCAGTTGATATCTTCAGATGTCCTACGCTATTATTATTATTATTAAGGATAAGATATCTCATTGTATAATATTCATGAAAAACAATTTTGTTTAAGTCCATGTCAACATCACATAACCTATGCTAACAAATTATGTATGTAATCTATGAATTGATTTGAATTAAGATGCATGCATCCTTAAATGAATACAACGTACTTTAATTAATACAGTATTATTATGTATTGATAACGAAATATGATGATTTTCAACCTGCAACGCTAACATGCATGCATACTCTTTAGCTAAAGTTTTACGTACGTAGAATATAATGAACAATCGTTATTATAAATTTATAACGAACTTGTATCTCAAGAGTTGAATGCGCCTAAAAAAACATACATGGAAGTTAGTTCAAAGTGTCTCATTCTAATAAATGTTTAGTTGGCTGATGTTGAAATATGCTCTCTCTTTTCATTTTCATGATTGATTAACATGTCGGTTTAAACGTTTAATTGGGTGCACATGACAATCCATGATGAATCAAAAATTTTACGTCAAAATAATAAAACAAATTATGGGAACTAAGTTTTGTCGTTTTGATTGATTACGAGATATCTCCCCCTCCCAAACCTAGGGTCTGCATTGGTGTTGTTCATGCTGTCCGATTGGTCTGTCCTGTATGTCCAACATGAATTTTTAGCGGTCTAGGACACAATATTTTCAAAAATATACAAAGGTCCGGCCCGAAAATCTGTCTTTAACCCGCTTGCCTGTGGACCAAATTTCACACTTAACCTGACCTATGTTCAGTCCGAATCCGCAAATGATCGCCTCTAATCTCCCTCAATAGCCTTTAACCGTTTTATTTCGAGTGTTCACTCCACGTACATAAACAATTAATTACTCCCTCCATTTATGTATGTTATATTCATTTGCTTTATACACGTTAATTAAGGAAAATGAATAAAGAATGAAAATGGGAGAGAAGTTGATACAAGTGGACCACAGTAGAAAGTATTAAAAAATGAAGATGCGAGAGACTAAAATGGAAAGAATAGAAATGAAAATAACAATAAAAAAAAGTCCCAAAAGAAAAATGGGTAGAACATTAATAAATGGAGGTACTAGATAGTATTGTACGAAAACGTTCTGAAACGATACAAAATAATGGCGAAATATACAAATATGTGCTGAAGCGTTGTGAAGCGATGGAAGATAATGACGAAATAAAGAAACAAAGATGAGCGTGGTTTACAATGCGGTAGGTATGTCCACGTGTCAAGTTACATTTGGTCAACTGACCAAGCTGGAATGGGCTTGTTAGCATATTATTAACATGACATAAATAAATAAAACATAATTCCCATAAATCTTTGAACAACATGAAGGTCACAAAAGATTAATTAAGATAGATTAATACATACCTCATTACGGAATAAGTCGAAATCTAATACGAACGATACTAGATCTCTATAAGACGACTTCATAAATAATAAGACGACTTCGAATAATAATAATAATACGTCTTCATATGATCTTCAAATAATAATACGTCATCTTCAAATAATAATAACAGGTATGGTTTCATAATTAATAGGTACGGTTTCTCTATCTTGTCCTATATCGTAATAAGTGTTGTCATTAAGCATGGAGTTTCTGATGGGGAAGACTCCATTATATAGGCAGAGAGAGGACCGGTTTCCTATTAGAGTTTTAGATTACGGTAATCTCGACCTTCCATCAAGGTTGAGTAAATATGGAAAAACTCCTTATTTAGTCCGATATTATTGTGATAGCATATCTCTATAAGATTCGATTTCCAATAAGACCATAATTATGGGAAGAAATATTGTCATAATAATAGGGAAGATATATTGCATATCCCGTAATATTATTATAGCATAAAATATTCTTACAGTCTCCCACTTGGTCGATTGGAACATCTGTAATGTTATTTAGAGAATATATAAGTTGCGCATAAGTGCTAAAACACTTCATTTAAATCGACGTTCATAAGTGCCTTGACTAATTCAATCATTAAAGAGAGTCATGACGTGCACATGTCAATCTGCAACATGATTACTTCCATGTACCACTGCATCAACGAATTGAACAGTTAGGCGGTTAGGCCATAAATGGAGTTCTACGTAATGGTCCACATAATGTCTGAAAAAGACTATATTTCCGTTATCATTCATCCAATAATAAATGTATACACATTGGAAAACAGAAATAATATTATATAGCAGGTGTAGAATCATTAAAGAGATCTCAATAATTTTCTTAATCTACCTTCTTGCTTTAGTAAAGATAATATTTAAGGTTCGTGTGTTTTGATCCCTTAGATATCCTATCATTCATGGAGCTAGAAAAAAATTGCACTTTCATTATTATCACGGTAATTACGCAATCATGCTCCTTATATTAAAGCCTCAGAATAAGCCACATATTCAGCTTTCATGGTAGAGGTATAAAGCAACTGCGAGTACAATGCCTTATGTACTTACATCCTCCAAAATCTGAATCAGAATAACCAGTCACCTGTGGGTGATCTGATTTCTATATGTGATCATAGTAATGTCAGGTTTACCTGAGCATACATTAAGTTCCCAACCATAGATGCATAAGGATATTCTTTATTTAGCCATTTAAGACATAAGTCTTAGTTTTATGTGATAAACCAAGATCGTTTCTAGCTAATAAAATATCAAATATATGAACTTACTCCCACTGATCTTGAGATTTATACAAGGATCACGATAAGTTCTTTAAAATCAGTAATGATTTTATTGAATTTTAAGTATCATTGTTTCAATGCTTGTTTCAGTCCATACAATGAATTCTTAAGTCTTAATGTTGGTATTATCCAACACAAGAATAAAATGCATAATCTGTCAGATCTTTTCCAAGATTCATGGAAGGATATTTGAGCAATACTTTCAGAAGTTAAGTCAGTCGGCTTGTCTTTGCGAAGACAAGTACCCAATTTCATCAACTTCGAGGCGAACTTAAATTACTCTTTTCATTCAGAATAGTTTGTTCCATTAATTAAGCTCAACAACAGAGTTATCATAAGAATGCACTTGATTAGGTAAATTTTAGTTGTGATAAAATGAGACAACATAAATATTATGAGGCTTTAATATGTGAAACAACACATCTTTAATAATAGTGCTCCTGTGGGTAGTCACTAAAATATTTAAATAAATAGAATGTTACACATGGTAATATAATCTACCTGCGGGTAAATATATATTTTTATATGTGAAACGACATAATGACTATAGAATGTTATACATGTCAATATAATCTACCTGTGGGTAAATATATATTTTTATATGTGTGAACGATATAATGACAATATTATGTCAAAATTGAACTTTAGTTGTAAATTCACTGTGGTGAAATTTAACCATAAGAATTTCATATTATCATTATCTAAAACCGAAATATGAAATTATAACTTAATAAATCATTATTCTTTATCAAACGATTGAATTATATCGAATGATCATAATCAATGCGGTGAAACCATGTTTCAGTAAAACATAATCATACGGAGTATATCATAATTCATAATGAAATTGTCATGGAATTACTTCTCAAATAATAGAATTTTAATTCACTTCATAATAAAACTTTAATCTATATACCAATCAATATGCATATAGTAAATCATATAATCATGACAAAATCAGTTTAACATAATAATCAAGACAATAATGATATCAATTTCAGGTTAAACTTTCATTAATTCCATATAAATAATAAGAATTTTGTCATGGTAAAAAAAAAAAAAAATCAGGAGACAACGAGATACAACTCATTACCAATTCAAACATTATATGATTGAATAAATTGAAAATCATGGATTATGGCAATATATGCAACATTACATAAGACATATTAATTCAGTACAACATTGTGAAACATTATCTACAAAACATGTACTTAATTCAATCATTAAATGTATGTATGCTGCTTGTGAGATAGATGACCGAGTAGCTTTAGACCATAATTTGAAGATTGGCAATTGTGGACACGTCGTTGTAGACTTCTCATTATACATAATCACACACACCATATTAGCATACTCCAAAGTGTAATACGAGTACATAATAATAAGAATCATATATAATTGATAGACAAACTCATTTATAATACGGAGTAATATGATGTATAATAATAAATAATCTTAATTAATGGACAATCATGAGTTCAATAACCTAAGCTCTGATACCACATGTTAGCATATTATTAACATGACATAAATAAATAAAACATAATTCCCATAAATCTTTGAACAACATGAAGGTCACAAAAGATTAATTAAGATAGATTAATACATACCTCATTACGGAATAAGTCGAAATCTAATACGAACGATACTAGATCTCTATAAGACGACTTCATAAATAATAAGACGACTTCGAATAATAATAATAATACGTCTTCATATGATCTTCAAATAATAATACGTCATCTTCAAATAATAATAACAGGTATGGTTTCATAATTAATAGGTACGGTTTCTCTATCTTGTCCTATATCGTAATAAGTGTTGTCATTAAGCATGGAGTTTCTGATGGGGAAGACTCCATTATATAGGCAGAGAGAGGACCGGTTTCCTATTAGAGTTTTAGATTACGGTAATCTCGACCTTCCATCAAGGTTGAGTAAATATGGAAAAACTCCTTATTTAGTCCGATATTATTGTGATAGCATATCTCTATAAGATTCGATTTCCAATAAGACCATAATTATGGGAAGAAATATTGTCATAATAATAGGGAAGATATATTGCATATCCCGTAATATTATTATAGCATAAAATATTCTTACAGGGCTGACCCAACCCGCACCAACTTGTGGGTTTAGATTTCGCCGACTAGGTGGAACAACACCAGGGCGGCATGAAATCAGGCATGTCTTCTATCCATGAACTTAGGTTGCACGGACACTCCTCCAAACCGTCGTGTCGTGTCGGACACCGACACACGTCGGACACACAACAATACGTCTCGAACACCTGAAAAACTGTGTCCGATTTTTTAAATTTATTTAGAGACATGTCGGACACGTTTCATGTTATTTCGAGACGTGTCGGCCACGATTCATACTATTTGGAGACTCATCGGACACACTTTGCATTGTTTATCAATTTGTAGACTTTAATAAAACAACAATATTATATGTTTATAGGTTACTTGATACTATAAATGTTAATTAATTAATCTTTAGGAGTATATTACAGTTGTATAACTGTTTGAACTTTTTAAGATTTGATTTTAACTTTGAGTTTATAAGACTTTAATTTTTGTTTTGTTATTTTACGATAATTGTGGTACTTTAAGTAACCAAACCTATATTTTAGGTATAAAAATCTTCAAATTTTCTTTGTTTAAATATGATATTGATTTTTTTCCCTACCGTGTCCGTGTCCTATAAATTTTCGAACGCCATGTCCCGTGTCCGATACGTCTCCGTGTCCGTGTCTGTGCAACCTAGCCATGAACGCATGTCTGACTCGTGAGTTTAGACCTTCTTCCACCTTAACTTCTTAACCTTAGTTGAGAATGGTCGAAGAGAAGCCTAAGGGTAACATTATTGTTAGTTTTAAGGTGAGTCTTGAGGAATCTGGTCTCAAGAATCAGGTAAGTTTTACCAATAATGTTGCAAAGTCTCGAACAAAGTCTTAAGATTATTGGTAGTTTTGAGAAAGTCTTAAAATTCTTGTTAGTCTTGAGATGAGTATGGTCTCAAGACTCGCGTGGGGTTTACCAATAAAGTATCAAAGTCTTGAGTTGAGTCTTGAATTTTAAAGACTCGACTTAAGACTTTTGCGAGGTCACGACTCATGTTACATATTTCTCGACATATTATCCGATAAATGACTCGTATTTATACAATTTTTTATTTTCTATTGTTTTTAAAGTCTCACTTCTTTGTTTAATTGTCTATCTATTCTAAATTTTTTTTCCCGCCGTCTCGATCATTTGTTTACCTTTTAATATTATTTGTAGGAACTTTTTTAATCAAAGGTAAATAAATTAACAAGACAGAGGGAGTATAAAATCAATTAATCTTCTACACCTAATAAACTTGTTGAATACAAAGTACATATTTAACTAATAAAACACATAATTATCAATTTAACGTACGAAATAATTACTTAATTAAACACTTAATCAACTATTTCACTTTATTACCTAATTACACACTTATTTAACAAATAAAAATACAATTTTATTTCATTTCATTAACTGAGTTAACGTAATTAAACACTTATTTAACAAATAGAAATGCAATTAACTAATTATACGTAATTAGCTAATTAAATACGAAATTAACTATTTTAATTTAATCGTTATTTTGAAAAGAAAAAAACGGATGACCGTCGGCCACCGACCTTTTTTTTTGCAAAATAACAATTACGAGTACATTTTTGTTCTACGGGAATCGTAAGTCAGTAACCTTATTAAACTTGTATATCACTGAAACCAACAACACTAAAATGAAACAAGTTAAATTTTTTAATTAAATTAAATAGTAAAGTAAGTAGTAATTTGTACAAAACAAGTAAATTGTAATTGTTTAATCTCAAAGTAAACCAAATCGATTAACTTTTTTTTTTACCAAAAAAGCTAAGGGTAAGATGAGTCTTAGCAAGGTCTGAATGATAATGTATGAAGTCTGAGGTGAGTCTGAGGATAGTCTGAATAATAAACAAATAATAAAAGTGAGTGAAAAGTTGAGGTGACAGAATTTTAAAACTTTTGAAAAATCTGTTTGATAATGTTATTCACAAAGTTACCCTAACTACTTGTAATTCAGTATATAAATGCTCAATTATTCACAAAGTCAGTTACTCAGAGGGACAAAAGAGGGCAACTTTAATAACTATACAAGTTTTGGACCATTTCAAAGTCTTAATTCCATGGTACAAATCATTAATTATCAATTGATTTTAAACAAATATTAATGAAATAAAGTGAAGTTAATTCTTGACTATATAAACACAAAATCATCGTTTTCACGATAAAAATGGTCCACCTTCGCTTTAAGTGATGACTTTTTTGTCACTTTATAAGCAATAATTTATTGATTTTTGAAATAAATTAGCCTGTACTATAAATAATTATGGAGTATCGATTATTGCACTCCACGATGGAAATTATTACGTAATAAAACTCCAGAAAGTATCGAATTTGTATTGGATAAATGAAATCTATTTGGATAAACGCTAGGAAATTATTTTCCATCAATTTATTGTATCGAAATACGTTTTCTTTTTTAATTAGGTCATTTTATCAATTATGGGGTAAGACTGTAAGAGTCTTCAGTGCACGCCTTGTGTGTTATCAAAATTAAAGAGGTTGTTTTTAACTTACCAACATCATTAGACATGTTGAAATAAATTCAAGGTTATGTCTCGCAAAACTCACTAGATGGAGATGAGCTCTTATTGATGTAAATTCAACCTCTATATTTATACTACGTGTATCTTTATGATCAAAACAAGTGTTATGAGTTTGTTCTATTCAAAACAATTGTTAAAACGTTTCAGGGAACGTATACACGTGTTTTAAAGAGTAAATAAAAGTCACAATTTGTTAGTACACCCGTCCCTTATAGATTCTCTTGTTTCATTAAGGAGTTGTTTGCTTGGTTCACTCAATTTAGGTATGAGACATGAGTTTAGAATGAATCAAATTCATACCTCGTGTTTGGTTGACAAGTTTTTCATTTCGATACCCATACCTCAAACTCTAATGGTATGGGTTTCTCATACCCAAGGGAGGGGGTGCTTTGTTTGATTTTCCGAAAGAATTGGTTCCAATTTTTTTTGTTGAAATATTATAACTGAAGTATTTTATTGAAAAACACTAATTTAAAATATTAAAAATAATTATTTTAAAATTTTATTAATGTAATTAAGTGTTTTATATCGCTAAAAAGAGTTGTTTTTAATGAAATTTATTTAATTTTTCTTTCAAGCCGAATTTTTTAGATTTTATATAGTCAGTGATATAAATTTTTATATATTTAAAATATAATTATTAAATACTCCCTCCCCTTCACTAAGATCTTCCACATTTCCTTTTTAGGAAACTTCACTAAGATGTTCCACTTTCCTTTTTAGTAAATATTTTGTGGTTCTTATTGCTTGTGACCCCACTTCCTTTTCTCTATCTTCATTTTCCTCCACATATATCCATTTTCTTAATTTCTTCCCACAATCAAATGTGGAACATCATAGAGAAGCGGAGGGAGTATAATTTAAAAAAAATTATAATTTTGGATTTGAATCTTAATCATCTAAAAAATGAACCAAAACACCATGTTTCAGGAATCAAGACAAACCCATACCACTCTGGTTTAATTCCTGATTCCATTCTCATACCCTTTCACGAACCAAATGGCCCATAAAATACTCTTCATATGCAATGAGAGAATGAGACAATCTTTGAAGAAGTACTCCGTATTATTTCTTGCGGCCTATCACAAATGGGCCACTCCTTACCCCGGGAAGAATGACATGGGTTAAGGATGAAGCTTTGTAATAAAACCCATTTGGTTTGAAGTGTATGATTTTTTCATTCTATTGGGCCTACTGTACATATAGAAAGTGAAGTAAGTTTCATATGAATACTTGTCCATAAATTGTTGTACAAGGTAGTCTCACTTGCATCATAGAATTGACTCTATGAAACTATAGAGAAGAATTAATGTTTGTTATATTTCATAAACTTGTGTTTTTACATATGAGAGTAGTTGTATATATATAGGATGAATAACTACCTAACAACTTATGTAACTAACTCTTGTAACTAACTTTTACAACCACCTTTACTATGCTCATATCCCCCCCTCAAGCTGGAATGGGATGTAAAATCAGTCCTAGCTTGGTTGATAAATCACGATGCATACGCTGCCCAAGGGGTTTAGTCATTAGGTCAGCCAGTTGCGTGTTGCTACTGACATGTCGAGTATCCAAGAACCCTTCAAGCTGCTTGTCCCTTACAAAATGGCAGTCAATATTCAAGTGCTTAGTTCGTTCATGGAAGATGGGATTTTTAGCAATGTGTTCGGCTGCAGAGTTGTCACAATACAACGGTATAGGAAGCTGAATGTGGACCTGCAATTCCTGAAGTAAATTTTGTAGCCACACCATTTCACTTGCTGTATAAGAGAGGCTTCTATACTCGGCTTCTGCCGAGCTTTTGCTCACAGTTACTTGCTTTTTAGTCTTCCAAGAAATGAGAGACTTCCCCAGAAATATGCAATACCCGCTCAGAGATCTACAGCT
Source organism: Agrostemma githago (assembly GCA_958450325.1). Taxonomy (NCBI): domain Eukaryota; kingdom Viridiplantae; phylum Streptophyta; class Magnoliopsida; order Caryophyllales; family Caryophyllaceae; genus Agrostemma; species Agrostemma githago. Next base: position 77,524,176 of record OY288241.1, on the reverse strand, counting down.
GAATGGGCAATTGGCCCAATCTGAATCTGAGTAAGCTTGCAAAATTGACGAAAGACTGGAAGAATAGAATAACCCAACATTAACAGTGCCTTTGAGATAACGAAGAACATGTTGCGCAGCAAGGTAATGGGGCTGCCTCGGTTGACTAACAAACTGTGATAGATGCTGCACACTGTATGACAGATCAGGTCTAGTAATGTTTAGGTAAAGCAAACGACCAACAAGTCTTCTGTAGCATTCAGGATCAGGGAGTAATTCACCCTCTTCCAGTGACAACTTCAATCCTTTTTGCATAGGAAACTCAGCAGGAATGCAATCTTCAAACCCCGAATCTTTAAGAATGTCAAGGATATACTTCCTTTGATTTACCATAATTCCGTTGTCATTCCTAGCTATTTCCAAACCCAAAAAGAATCTGGCCTGACCAAGGTCTTTTATGGTAAATTTGCCATCCAACTGCTGCTTAAGAACATTAATAGCATGTATAGAATCACCCGTGATTAATACATCATCCACATAAACAAGGGCTACCAAAAACTGATTCGATTTAGGATCCAATTTAGTGAATAAGGAGTAGTCATATTTGGATTGTTTGAAGCCTAACCCAGTTAAATACTTGCTCAACTCCAGATTCCATTGTCGCGAGGCTTGTTTTAAACCATATAAAGACCTCTTTAGCTTACATACTTGATTATTAGAGTGGGTAATGTAACCTTGAGGAGGTGTCATATAAACTTCCTCATCCAAAAACCCGTGTAGAAAGGCGTTGTTTATGTCAATCTGATGTATACTCCATTTCTTCATTGCTGCAACAGCCAAGAGAGTTCTCACAGTTGCTAACTTCGCAACAGGAGAGAAAGTGTGCTTGTAGTCTTTATTGAGAATTTGATTATACCCTTTAGCTACTAGCCGTGCTTTGAACCTTTCAATGGACCCATCTTGTTTGTGCTTTATCTTATAAACCCATTTACTCCCTATAGCAGTCTGACCCGGTGGTAAAGCAGTCAGCTCCCAAGTCTGATTTTTATCTAACGCTTGGAGCTCTAAATTCATGGCTTGAACCCACCTTGGATCTCTTGAAGCTTGCTTGTAGGTAACTGGTTCAACCTCTTGAACCATGTTGCAAAACGAATGCAAGTATTCCTTATCAAACATTATCATGTCATTAATGACCTTAACATGTAAAGCAGTAGGCTGCCTCACTGAGCAAATGAAGTCTCTGAATCTGGAAGGCACATTTCTTGTTCTATTGGACCTTCTTGCAACCTCAACATCATTCTCAGGAACTAGGTTAGTAATAACAGCAGTTTCAGGAATACTATTGCCATTAACAATAGTATTCTCAGGAACTGGATGAAAATTTGAATTTTGTGTAGTAACAAGCACAAAATTAAGAGTCTCTTCAAAGCCATCAGACTTAGAATGAACATTAACATCAGTAGAAGCAGCAAAGGGAAAGACATTCTCGTGGAAAATTACATCTCTACTAGTAAAAATAACATGTTTATCCAAATCATACACTTTGTAACCTTTTTGATGAAAAGGATACCCAACAAACATACACCGTCTTGCTTTATAACCAAACTTATCGACTGAATTAGATGGAACAGAAGCAAAACATAAAGACCCAAATACTCTCAATTCATTATAACCAGGAACCGAGTTAAACAATAGCTCATGTGGAGTTTTCCAACCAAGGATTTTAGTAGGCATCTTGTTAATCAAATATGCAGCAGTAAGCAAACAATCGCCCCAAAATTTAATAGGTACATGAGACTGAAACATCAAGGAACGAGCAGTTTCTAATAAATGCCTATGTTTGCGTTCTACTCTAGCATTTTGCTGTGGTCTGCCTGCAATTGACCGCTGATGTATAATACCTTTGGACTCAAAAAACTCAGAACATTGAGATTGAAAGAACTCAGTACCATTATCCGATCGAAACATCTTAACACACTTATTAAACTGTGTTTGCACATAAGTAACAAAATTCTTGAGCAAACCAGGCACCTGTGTTTTATTTTGGATCAAAAAAACCCAAGTATTTCTAGAAAAGTCATCAAGAACAGTTAAAAAGGACCTCGCACCAGACATTGATGGAGATTTATACGGACCCCAAACATCTATATGAACTAGATCAAAGCATTCTTTAGCATGAGATAAACTCCTCGGAAAGGGCAACATATGGTGCTTAGCTAAAATACAGATCTCACAAGGTAGTTCTTTTATTCCATTGTAATGTAAATCTGGTACATGGTGTAACTTTTCTATAGATGGATGTCCATATCTAGCATGTATTAACTCTAGGCTGTCTTTATTTACAACATGGGAACAACTAGAAGTGAACTTGATAGAACTAGGAACTACATTGATTACATCTTTTATCCTATATAGATTTCCAATTCTCTGTCCTACTGCAACAGTTCGATTACTTGAACGGTCCTGAAACAAACATTTATCAGCCAAAAACAACACATTAAGATCACATTTGGAAATTAATCTAGCAACAGATAATAAATTCTCAGTGAATTCAGGAATGAACAGAACATTGTGTAACACAATCTTATCAGTTACCCTAATATCCCCAATTTTAGTTACAGACTTAATCGAACCATCAGGCAAAGATACCGACACAGACTTAACTAAAGATCGTACATTCTGCATTATCTGTATATTGGAAGAAATATGATCAGACGCGCCTGTATCCACAATCCAATCAAAACCAGAAATAACATGATTAACAGATTTAGGAAGATACTTCATACCAGCGAGTTTAACACCCAGGTTGGAGTCAAAATTTTCAGAAATCTGCTTCATCACTTGTTGCGTAACAGCATCCACAATATTTTGAACCAAATCCTGCTGATCTAGGACCCCAGAAGCTTGCACAGAAGCAACTTGCACAGAAGGACCTTGAGTTTCAGCCAAAGGATGATCAAAATATGGCACTGTCTCATAATCTTCATCCTGTGCATCTGAAGTCACCACATTCACCTTGCCAGAACTGTGATCTGTCGTTCCTTTACCAATCTTTGCAAGAAAAGCCTTGTATTTGTAGCATCTCTCAAGCACATGACCCTTTATATTACAGTAATCACACGTCTTTAATCTGTGACAGTCCTCAATCACATGGCCTGATTTGTTACAATGAGTGCAAGTTTTGTCAGAATTTACTTTTGGCTTCTGCGCATTCTTGTTCTTGGAAGCAAAAGCTGCTGATTCCATGACCAAGTCACCACACCCATCATTGATCGCCTTTTGCTTTTCAATTTTCTGCAGCATTCCTAGAGCTTTATTCATGGGGGGCAATGGTTCTAAGGAAAGAATGTTGGTCTGCATCTGCTCGTAACTAGAATTTAGACCCATTAGCAGCTGAATTAGCTTAGACTGGGCTTCACGATCCAAAAGCTTCTTGAGAAACTGACAAGTACATTTAGCTACAATACCACAAGAACAATTCGGCATGGGATCCATATGATCTAAACTTTCCCACACCCCCTTCATTTTGTTGTAATAAGCAACCAAAGGAAGATTATCTTGCTTCATATTAGACAATGTCTTCTTGATGTCGTACAATTCCAAGACATTCAGTTGTCCGTATCTCTCTTGAATTTCATCCCAAAGAGTCTTTGCGGAAGAAGCATATTGGAAATTCTGCCTTAATGTCGAATCAAGAGAATTGAGAATCCACCTTAAGACCAATAAGTCACAACGAAGCCATTGTTGAAACTTTCGATCTGCAGCAGCAGGTTTTGCACAATCACCATTCAAGAAACCCAACTTGTTCTTCGATTGGAGAGATTGAGTAATATCTCTTTGCCATTGAAGATAATTCGTCCCATCGAACTGATATGCCGTTAACTGAAGAGTAGGCTGATCAGTGGGAGAAAGAAACAAAGGATCATCGAAGGGAGAGTAAAGTTGTTCTGCCGCCATTGATACAGAAATGAAGAAATGTTGAAGAATGGTTATTTGATTTGTGCGGAAATTTGTAAAAGAATCGTTACCAATCTGATACCATATGAAACTATAGAGAAGAATTAATGTTTGTTATATTTCATAAACTTGTGTTTTTACATATGAGAGTAGTTGTATATATATAGGATGAATAACTACCTAACAACTTATGTAACTAACTCTTGTAACTAACTTTTACAACCACCTTTACTATGCTCATAGACTCCTAATAACAATGATAAATATCTTATTTTAACGTAAAAATGGCACTTTTAAGTTAGATTTACTCTCTTTTGGGCGTGTCTCATATTATATGACGGTCCTATAAAAGAATTTCTCCTACTTTTCTCAAGCACAAATCGTTGATAAGATAGTCTTATGGTATGAGACTCATCCATCGTATTAACTATAAAGCCCAAAGAAATAGGGCCTCTTTCGTTGCCCTTCCATTCCATGAAATCATGGGAAATAAAACTTCTCATAAATTATTTGGTCCAATTCATGAAAAGTAAAACTTATCAATGAACTCTAATTTCTCCAAAAGTAGAGAAGTAACTTAGCAACGCCCCTTTTGTACTGTAAGGCCCTGTTCTTTTCGACTGAAACAGGGCTGAACTGAGCTGAGCTGGTCTGATAAGAGCTGAGCTGGTCTGATAGGAGCTGAGCTGGACTGATAGAAGCTGAGCTGAATTAAAAGAAGCTGAAACTAATAACTACTTATATAAATTATGTAATAATATTTTAAAAAATGAGAAAAAAAAATATAAAAAAATTCTAACACTAAATAATAATAATAATAATAAGAATAATAAGAATAATAATAATTAATTATAATAGTAATAATAATAATAATAATAATAATAATAATAATAATTTATTTATTTATTTATTTAATAATAATAGTAATGATAATAACAACAAAATAGTGCTCACTTCAATTCATTTGATTTCTACTTTTTTTTTTTTTTTTTTTTTTTTTTTTTTGTATTTGGCAATAGAAAATGTTATGTATATATCTTTGATTACTAATATACAAAATTTTAAATTTTTATATTCTTAAATCTTAATACAATACAAATAATACTCATATGTTATATTGTGTATGTGAGTTGTAAATATTTGAATGTAACAGCTATTTTAAGACCTCAAAATATTATGGAGTGCATAATAATATTAATAATTATTATAATGACAATGATGATAAAAAAAAATAGAAAATAATAATAATAACGATAATAATAACAATGACAATGATGATGACGACAACGACAACGACAATGACGATGATAATAATAATTTGTTACGGAGTATTATTATTAATATTAAGAGATACAAGTAATAAAAATAACAACAACAATAATATTATTATCATTATTATTAATTTTTTATGAAAAGAAATTTGCATTAATATCGAAATGCAATAATAATAATAATAACAACAACAATAATAACAACTTATTGTAACTTGTTTCAATCTTTATGCAACTTCTGTTTCATATAAATAAATAAATAATAATAATAATAATAATAATAATAATAATAATAATTTGTTAATATTAATATATATTGATAATATTATTATTATTGAAGCATTATTTTAGGAGCTGAAAATATTGGAGCTGAGCTGAAAATATTAGAGCGGAGCTGGGCTGAGCTTATAGGAGCTGGGCTGAGCTGAGCTGATAGAAGCTGAGCTGGTCTGAAACGGGCTAAAAATAAGCTGAAAAGAACAGGGCCTTATTGTAACTTCTTTCAATCTTTATGCAATTTCCGTTTCATATAAATAAATAAATAAATAAATAAATAAATAAATAAATAATAATAATAATAATAATAATAATAATAATAATAATAATTTGTTAATATTAATATATATTGATAATATTATTATTATTATTATTGAAGCATTATTTTAGGAGCTGAAAATATTGGAACTGAGCTGAAAATATTAGAGCTGAGCTGAGCTTATAGGAGCTGGGCTGAGCTGATACGAGCTGGCCTGAGCTGATAGAAGCTGAGTTGGTTTGAAACAGACTGAAAATAAGCTGAAAAGAACATGACCTAAGTGGAGGTTGCACATGAGTTTACTTCCCACATAACATCTAAATAATTTTTATACAATTCCATTAAATTCCAACTTTAAGTGAGTTTGATTTTCATGAGAATTACAAGTAGTTTTTTCTTAGTGAACCAAAAAAATCCTTTAATTTGATAACCATCGTCTATGTGTTAATTAACTGCTTCTAGTAGATGGTAAAATTAGATTAGAGATGTGGATGGATGAAACACCACATGACTAGTGCTTAAATAAATTGAAATATTACTCCGTACTTATATCAACAAAGTGTACTTTTTTTTTCTGGTCATCCATGGAAAAGAACTCCCAGGAAAGGTTTTCCAAGATGCGCATGAGTGAGATCAAAATACGCCGGAAAGAATTCGGGTTGGTCTGTGGAACCAGTACAAATCTTGGTGAGCTACCGTGACTCACATTTTCGGTCCTAAGATTGGGTCGAGGTATTACAATGGAACTATTGTTTTTCAAGCTGATCCGATCTACACTACTTGGACCATGTTCTTTTCGATATAAGTAGGCTGAATTGAACTAAAGTGAACTTAAATAATTGAGACATAAATATATTTATTGAGTCTGGACTAAATCTCTATAGACTAAACTAAAATACTAAACGGATGATCAGGGGCGGATCCAGAAATGAAAAGTACCTAGGGCTAAAATTTAGGTCGATGGTTTAGTCGCAAAGCCAAAAAAAATTGTCGATCATATACAATGTCGAGATTTTTTCTAAAAATAACAAATACGAGTATATATTCTATAATAATATAGAGTACGGATTATATATATCACTTTAAATATTTCGTCATAAAAAATTAAATAAATCTATCACTCAAGTTTTAAAAATAATTTTAACTATAAATATCATCGTAAAACAAAAAAAGTCGCATAAACTTCCCCTTTTAAGATACATTAAATAAATAAAGACGTTCATTTTTTGATATTAAGGTGATATAATCAATAATAATCACGGAGTATACTCTACTAATTTTCTGAAGAACTAAAAAAATTTAAAAAAGCGCTCAGCGTGGGTTTCGAACACGAGCTGTTCAGTACAGAAAGCCCAATCTCTCTCCACTCTACCAACTGCACTAGTTTGTTATCCTGCATAAGTTTACATATGAATTTTTATTTAACCTAAACTCTACTTGGGCTATAGCCCATACCGCCTTGCCCTAGATCCGCCCCTGCGGATGATTACGAAACTGAAAAAAAAGTTGAATAGAAGAGGTAGAATGTAAATCACGTACTCACTTTTAGTAGCTCATCTTCTATTGAAATAATAAAATGTGAATCCCAAGGAGATGTGTTATTGTGTTACGGAGTACTATGGTTGGTGCAGATTACCGACTGCATGTCACCGTCTCCATCCATACTTTTGAATTCCATGAAACCATGAATTACGCTTACGCCATTCTACCCCTACCCAAGTACCCATCATATCCCATGCCACTTTAAACCAAATTAAATGAATGTTACGTTACGGAGTAGAGGCAGCCCTCTATGTATCTATCTCTTTTATTTATTTGTTTATCTTTTATACTCCGTATTCTTTGTGAGAAATATTAATAAATGAACTAGATGAAGGGACACTCATATTTTCAATAAAAAGTAACATGCATGAACCATTCACTTATTTTGAAACCTCTTATTGTCTTACATTGTGATAGTTATTCCGATGATTTTTTTTCTATTAGTTATTTATGTATTTTCACAATAATAATCATAACTTTCGAAACTTATACTAAGAATTATGATCGACTAAAGAAATGATATTCATATCTAAAAATTCTGATGATAAATTTTATGGTCTCAATCATTCATACATGCATAATACCTCTACTTTCATGATCTACACAACATTATATTTATCATACTCCTATATATCCGTAGCTATTTTCAAAGTGGGGTCATTAAGCACATCACAATGTAGAAATTTTATCAAGAAACTCATGAATTAAAAGTTTCATCCCTACATTCCCGTCACAATTCCATCCTTTTCTATTGCTCTTTTTTCATTTATTGCTATCATCGTAAGTCTAATTCCCTAATAAGACGGTTTCATAATCACAATAAATTTCACATCACGAAAAAAATATAAAATGTGACAATATTTACAGAAGCTCAACAACTTTGGGCTTGGATGTACAAGTGTATAATCCAATTTTTCAATTACGAGACCATCATATTCAAACTATATATCCATTTAGTTTTCATATTGTTTTACCAAATACTCCCTCCAGTTTGTAATGATTGATCCGTTTGTGCAATACATGTGAGAAGTACTCCGTATTATATTGAAATGGGACAGTCATTTAAAAGTGAAAGTGGATCGGAGGGAGTAAGAGTGTTTGTAAATTAAAGGAGTAAAGGAGAGAGCAAGGGAAAATCCAAAGTGAAGTTTAAAGTTAACTGCTGTATAATATAGCCTTAATAAGGCATGAGTTGGAACATTAATAGCAGCTAAAAGTGTAGATCACACTAAGACCCATGATCTAATAAAAGGGATCATTGTTTAGTTTCTCGTAAATGATCAAAAACACAAACATAGAAAGACACTATATCGGCTTTATGCACTACTACTCCAATACCCTTCTACCCAACCCCATGCCCTATTATACTATTCTACTCTCACTTTACCACTATACATTTTGGTCAAACAAGTACTAAACAACTTTGGGATACGTAAAACATTCTTCTTTCTTTTTATTAACCTTTTTTTGGCGTGTGTCCACTGTCTATCACATTGATATTATCGTAAGAAATTAAAATATTAAGTCATATTTGACATACTTAGATAATATCAAGGTGATTCTTACTTAAGTTAGCTTATTAACGTGTGTCTAGTGGACCCACATTAAAAAATTGTTATACTAATTAGTATAATACCAATAAAATAACACAAATTTGATCTCAGATTATATAAGACGTTCTTATAATACCCATCTTAAATAGGCTGTAGTGTGAGGTTACTATTTATTATGGAATACTCCGTAACATATTTACATCCTCCTATGTAAAAAATTTCACGATAATCGTATTATCAGACTGTATCACGTAGAGTCAGCTAATAATAAAATAAAGTAGAGGATGTAACAATAATGTTCCTTTTGAAATACTTATTCAGATTCATGACATTGGAAAGCACTTGCTTTGTTACTCACACCGTACGTTGTATTTCGTTGTGGTGTTGTACGTAGTAGATCTTATATTACACGACTTGGTCGGACCATATTCTATGTACTCCTACTACGTAGGGAACATTTGTTTGTGGTTCAATTTTCGTTGGAGTACTCATGCACTCAATCAACTTTATATCATCACCTTGCTTTCAATTCTCTTCTTTATTTATAATTTCACAGTAGATGTTTCAATATAATTATTAAAATGGAGATACCAAAATGGAGATACCCTTCCCCGTATATTGTAATTCAAGATTTGATCTGAGTACTTGATACTAACACTAATGTCTGAAATCTTACTAGACTCGTATCATTACATGTTAATTAAATTTTAGTAGATGAGACTACCACTTATCTTAGGTTATTATTAGATTATAATTATACTCTGTATATGAATATTATCATCGTTAACCTATTTATAGAATGGATCGTTGTATGTTTTATAATGATTCATAAAGTCTTTATAATGAGATTAGGGTTAGATTGATCACAATTCACACAAGTTCATTCATAATAACCTATCTTAAATAGATCATTATTCATCAATGTTAAATTTCCAAGTTATATAACCCTGCACTTGGATTATTACGGAGTATTTTCTTAAAGCGAAATTAGAATGCAAATTCAAGGTAGCAAACTTGCATTTGATAATAATACATTTTTTGCAAGGCATCATGTTTAGGGATTTTGGGTATCGAAAACAGATAACTTGAATTATTTATTCGAGATTTGGGATAACGACCGTCTAATTATCTCTATATTTTAATGGAGTCATGCACCCAAACATATGGTTTGATGTGGGGCAAAAATGCAAAATATGTACATCAAACAAAAGCTAGGGGTAGGAAGAGTAACATATGTAATACTAATACCGTACCCTCTAAAGGCCAAACCCCTAGAAATAAACAGTAGAGACATCTTATCTTATTATGTAGACATCTAGTAAATGAATAATTAATTTTTTTTAGAGAAGAAAAAATAAATAGTGATAAGGCAAGTAGACTAATAATTGAGGTATCAATAAATAACTTTCAATGTACTCCGTATTTGTGTAAAGCTACCAGCTGCTTTAGGTACTATGAACTCCTTAGCAAAATTCCAAAACCAAATCAAATGCCATTCAATTCTCCCCTACATACATTATTCAACAAGCAACAAACTGACTCTGATCTAATTAATTAAATCAATTCAATTCTCTTCCAAATATTTAATTTTTTTTTTAAAAATCATAGCCCCCATTTTTACACCAAAGACAAAAGAGCCTCTCTAGCTAGTCTCTAGGACTATTGTCGTAGTACTAGTTAGACCATCACAAAACAAGAAATAACATTTTCTAACCTAATTAATCTTACGAAAACGACCTGGTATCATATTCATCGACTGAATATGAAACTATTCACGTAAAATTAAACGATTATCACAACAAAGGTAATGTATGTTTTTATTTATGTTATTATTATATTGTTGATTTTTCTGATGTAATTTTATGTTTTAATTGGAAATAAATAAGTAAACACACGTAATATCAAATATCGAAACTAATGTAGTATTTGTTCTTCTATTAGCATCATGGAGAGGGGACATGCACAAGACTTTATAGCAAGGATTGAAAATGAAGAATCAATGAGCTTTCATCATCAAATCAAATCTTTTTTTTATATATATAATCCTTATTACAAAGCTAATATCTTTTTGATCATGTTGAATTTAAGGAATAATAATTGGTCGTTAATTATTTTAAACCTAGCAATCTAGAATAATTTTAGGAGTACTAGTTGGTTGTTTTTGACAAGATAAGAGATAAATAAACACCACGCTTTCCACGATAATGACATAAAACTAATGCATGGCCATGAATCATAATTAATAACAATAATAATAATGTGTGTCACGTCACTATTATTTTTTTAAAATAATTCATGTTAATATAACATAGACAAATATGATAGTTGAGACATAAAATAAATGAAAATGAACGTAATTAGTACCAAAAAAAAAACTTAATCCGTAAGTGAAAATTAACATCATTCACACTAGATCACATAAACAACTCATTAAAGCAAAAAACACACCATTTAAACCTAATTAAGTCCTTGGAGAAAACTGGTTCATCAGCCCCGTGAAATGAGTGTCACGAGGCTAGAACACTCGAACCTAGGAATTATTTCGAGAAATATACACATACTATAGCTTAATTAGGTTTCTCATAAACTACTACGGAGTAACTCTTATATATAAGAACCATGACATAACGTAACTAAATTTAACTTAACTTAACTTAACAGTTAATAATCGATTAACACATGACATCCTTGAGAAGCTTGTAACGACGATGAGTTCCGGTACGAGGAGAAGGAATACCGGAGTTCCTAGCAACACCGGGAGATGCAACATTATTATTATTATTATTAGCCGTTTGTTGTTGTTGATGATGATCGTGTTGCTTGATCCTTTCTCCATGACCATACTCGGATCGAGTATTAATATTATCTAATGACGATGAGGAAGAAGAAGACGATGATTTGATCTTGATGAGATGCTTGGAATGGGTAGTGTGATTAGATGAAAATGAGTTATTATTATTTCTTCCTTCACTTAGACACCAATCACATAATGTTGATGATGATGACGATGATGATGAGTCGTTTCCATAGTAATAGTTGCTACAATACCTACCGTACACATTAATTAACCAAAGTTAGTTAATTAAACCATGGTTAACATTTATTTATTCTTGTGATAATATAACCCCCACTAATTAAGATGTTCTTCTTGTAATCATCGAGTAGAATGTTAATTACATATTTGATCATATAATAATATACACAAAAACTTGTAACTGACCGTTTTTTTCATCTCAGATGACTAACGCCTTATCAATTATCATGATACGAGTATAAATGTACTCGATCCCTCCGTCTTTTAAAAATACTCATTAGATATAATGAGGGAATAAACAATCTTTAAGATACGGAAGGAATATAATATAATATGTGATGTGAATAATCATGTGATTATTAAGAAAAGATGTTGTAGATATGAATAGATGATAGATGAAAGCAATTTGATGACACTCGTAATAGTATCATGAACAAGGATGATTAAAAATTGAATAGATTCAAACTCTAGATTATGAGTATAAACAAAATACAGTATGAACACTATTTATAGATTATAGTCCGTCCGTATATTGTGGCTAAATCAATGATACTGAGTTCAGAAATTAGCAAAAGAGAAATAACGTGACATGAAATCACAAACGAAAATGAATCGCATATATAGATGAACGGATTTGGCACATGTTAACACATTAATGAAGGTAAGTTTATCAAATATTTATCAAATATATTCTCTGAGTATGGTAATTATAAGTTAATCTTTCAATTTCTCACGATAATTTGACTGATAAACCTACCTTAATTAAGGTATTAACATGTGCCCAGTGAACCCATGTTAGAAAATCCGACATGCTAGAAAAACCGATAGATGAGTTTGAGAAGAAAAACACATGGGTAAAATCAAGTAAGTACATGCGTGTAGTGATCCCACTCGTATTCACATAATTAAATATGTGAATAATATGAAGTGGATCATGATGATTATATATAAGACATACTAATAAAGTGGATTGAATGAATTTGAAGAAATCGTAAATGAGAGAGAAGGAAACGTACGAGTGCTGGAAGCGGAAGGAGCAACGGGAGCAGTGAAAGAGTTTATCAGGAAACCCAACATCGCCACACATGCAACACACTCTTTCTTCATAATCTCCCATTTTCACTTTAGACAGAGAGAGAGAGAGAGACCAAGGTTTTAAGGAAGGTGAGGTGAGGAATTTGAGGATGAGAGACTCGGTTTATTTTATTTTAGCATCTCCCTCTGTATATATATATACCCACAATTTAATTTAATTAATTAAATTAAGGTGGTTAATTAAAAGGGTGGTGGGATTAAAAAAGGGGGGAAGTGGTAAATGGATGATTACGTTATTGATTAATTAGGGGGGTAGTGGTAGTGGGGGGTATTTATAAGAAGTTGCAGAGGTAGACCAGAGGTTGCTTGCAGTCGTTTTCAGTTGGAGGGGTGGACCCCCCACTTACAGTGAGTTTGATGGCGATAGGGAGAATGGGAGATACTCCCTAATCCGTATACGTGTACTGTATCTCTCTATGTCATCCCCCATGTATTTTCCGCACACAAATTCTGATTTGTGACGGAAATATCCATTGCAAATATATGACAGGTAAAGTTGATACCATTTGAGGGGAAAAGACAAAAGTGAGGTAGGTGAGACCTTTGTCCTTTTCCTCTCAAATGGTATCTATGAGACCAACTGTTTTCTACAAAATTTTGTTATTTCCAGCCTCTCATTTTTAATGTTCTTTCCATGTAACTTGTCAGGGTACTACTCGTATAATAAAATCTTGATTTTTCTAACGTTTGTCCCGCTAGACACAGTTAAATTCATTAATATGTTAACTAAGGAGAAAATCACAATTATATTTTCTAAGTATGGTAAACACAAGTTTATATTTCAATTTCTCGTAATAATATCAACGTGATTCCTTCCCTAATTAGGATATTAACGTGTGCTCAATGGACACACGTTAGAAAATCTGAATCTATAATGATTAGGGTATAAATGAGTTGTAAGTAAGGGTAATGTGGTAAAAAGTATGGATTAATAAGAAAATAAATGAAATAGCAGGAATAAGATAAAAAGTTGAATGAAAATGATAAGTGCGAAGATGTTAGAAAGTTGAAAGAAGTAAATCGAAATGATCTTTCCTCTTATGTATATAATGGATTACCCTACTATCACCCAGTTAGATAAATGATCTTTACTTAATACGGAGTAGTATGCATGCCATACTAATGTCACATTGTCACCAATAATATTAATACATTCATTGATGTTTACATACGCACGGATCATCTCCCATTATGAGACTTTTTTCTTTATTTTAAATGAGTCATCGCGATTCACAATGAGAGTATTATAATACTCGTAGTGTGAACTGTGATTCAAACGTGGAACCTATTAATACCATATTTCCGTCTTAATCACATGATATACGGAGTACTATTAGAGAAGTAACTTACGTTAGGGTGGGATGAAGTGAAGTGATGAAGGCATCAATGAAGTAAGTCGGCGAATGTATGTGCGTACCAAATATGAGGAGCAGCTGTAGATACGTACACGACGTCCTACACTTTGGGTTTTTGAACATTTCTTCGTATTTTCCTTTCGTGATTAAGCAGCTTCCTTCTAGATCGTGGTTAGGAAATTAAGGTCGGTCCAAAACTTACGGTTACGATCTAATTCCCGCATGCACGACGTTTATGTACTTTTACCCAGTTTCTGGGATTCTAACTCATCTTCACAAATCACAAGGGTACAACTGTAAAATCATAAGCATCACCTATTCCATTCACCTATATGTTGTCCTTGATTCTTAACCGACTAAATTGCAATCTTCTTTTTTTATCATGCATCCCTTATCAGTTATCACTGGGTCTTTATTTAATACTTCCTCCATTTTTTTTATTTTTTTTCCATTTCTTTTTTTATGGTCTCCAAGATGAGACTTTGACCGTATTTTTTGATATATAAATGAAACTTTTTTTTTGACACAAAAAATATGTAAATAAAACTTTCACGGAGTATATTTCTGACAAAAAAAAATGACTTGTAGACACAAAAAAATCAAAGTTGTAAAGGGTTCATTTAGCTTGCTATACTACATATTCAGGTGCCTAGGAAATTATAAAAAGTCAAATGGAAACAACATACGATGTATAATTAATGACCAAGTATCCATTTAGTCATGCATGAAATATTAGAGCGAGATTCCAATAGCTAGAGAGCTACTAAACGAAAGGGTCGACTCAACTCGATCGATCCACCATGCACTTGCTCACGAATCGGGCTTTTGTCGTCGATCTGCTCCCTACTCGGACAAAGCCGCCTTCAACCTGCCTAACCCACTCAGGGCGGTTAAAGTTAGTCAAGCAAGGTCCAACTGAGGTTCTAAATTATGCTCTTTGTATATGTTCTCTTCATTTGTTTAGACCTTCTATTTCAAATACGGAGTACACATTAGAATCATTCAGACAAAACAATTAATACCCTAGACAGAAACTGAAGAGATTATTATACTCCTTGGGGAAGAGACTTGCTTAATCAAAACTCAAAATTATAGTAACACAAAATCACAAGTCTAAAGTTAAGTATTGGAAATCAAAGATTCGCTTTCAGACTTTTGTTGGTGTTAGTTACACGGAGTATATACTTTAATCATATTTGAGTCGCAGACTCTATGAATCTGAGGTTAAGAGACCCTTGGTCAAACTCAATTTCATACCCATTTGGACTCTTTAAATTTGCAGCAAGTCTCCAAGAAATATATCCGTCACAGGTGTATGACAGATCAAGAATTTGAACCTCAACTATGAATCTTGCCTCGAATACTTATTCAGACTCAAGATGAAACCCCTTTAAGTTAATGCATGATCGAGTTATGGGAAAAAAGATGATGTAAATAGGGAAACACAAGGTGAGTCAAACATTGAAAACTTTTAAGAGGCAAGAGCAATGATGAGACAAGGAGCATGTGAAATAAAGTAGATGCTACACCCAAACCTAACATGGTGTGCGTATGTACTACTCGTATGTAGAGTCATTTGTAGCATCTCAAGGAAAGTTTGGTGAAGAAGATTGTTTTCTTTCTTCATCAAATCATGTTTTAATTATTAATACTCATTAATATTAATGCTTTTTTACATACCTATAAGGATAAGCATGACGTGATTATGCAACATTTTTTAACCCTTCACAAATTTGTAGTATATCTGATCTTTATAAAGTTGAAATGGTTACGTTCATGGAATCCATCGTCATATAGATAATTAGATTTAATAGGTCAAACACAATTATTCATTAAATAAAAAATAATAATCCTAAATACTCTGTAATACGGGATAGTACTAATAAATAAATATAATATGACGGATATATCCATCATTACGGAACTTAACTTTTAATCCCTAACACCTTTTTGAGTCTTCACTTATCCACAAGTATGTATACAATCTGATGTTGTTCCCTTGGTCTTTGAGCTCCTTGATTATACTCCGTATATAGCACGTACACAATCTTATCTCAATAGGTTAACTTCACCTTTTACATCCCACGGAGTACTATTGTTTTATGGATTGGTGGGCGGATGTCATCAAATGTTACGTACTCCTCCTAAAGTAATTGACGTTCTATCAAATACGGACTAAATTTAACGTGTTTAGATTCATCATGGAAAAAAATCGTAAAATAATAATTTCAACGCAAAAAATATTTAAACAAGTGAAGATTAATGTGATCAAAATAGTGTTTTAGAAACTATAAAATCAAACAATACAATGAATCCAGATAAGAGGTAATACTAATACTCCGTACTTCATACTACATATTACGTACAAGTGAGTATTAAACTTGAATCGAGGATTGAGGGTTTGGGTAAATGTATGTATAGAATCAAATACACACGTGCCTTATACTTAGCAAAATGCTCCTTGCTTCACCCACGGTGAATCTTGTCCTCATACTATTACCCTCACCAAGTCTTGTTTTAGAATATCGTCTATATAATTAACTATAGAATATATAACGAGTCAGATAATATGAATATACGACAAAAACATAATACATGAAAAATAGGGGAAAAAAATCTCCACTAAGAAATCATGTAGTATAAAATACAATTTTATTGAACACGTTATAATTTTAAAATGGATATATCCATTATAAAAGAGACGAATTTATATTCCATGCATGCGAAACACACGCTACTTTAATTAATGTTATGCATGCACTTACACATTATTTTACGTAGGTAGAGCTAGAATCGTGGAATTAAACATTGTTTCAGAGTAATTCTGACTATACTGTTGCAGTGTTTAACTTTGGATGCATATGCTATGTTACCCCAAGATTTGGATCCATATGCATGGCACCATATCATGTTTGAGGATTTGATAAAAAGTCTCTCCCACATTCCCTTAATCACGCACGCCATAATTACTACCCCCTTCATGCATGCATAATTGCATATGAGTCATGAGCTACTAGAGTCTAGAAGAGTCATTGCATGAGTCATGAGCTACTAGAAGACTCAAGAGTCTGGCAGTGGTACGTGCTACTCCATAACTATAAGCACCATCACCACATGCATCTTACGGTCCTAGCTAGGTCGAACCATCGACTCTAATACCACTTGTATTGTTGAGTCCTTCGCAGCGAGCTAATAAGCGAGATTCTGTCCTAAAACCAATTGGTGATATATAGGAGAATTGGAGTAACCCGTCCACAAGTTTATAAACTCGTCTTCTCACTCTCATTCTATCGACGTGGGACAATATCTCCTCACACATATAAGAAGAGACCTCAACATATAGATTTGTATCTATGACTACACTTCCCAATTGTTGCTCGATCTTGAATAGAATATTTATTTATTAGTTAAGTATGAGTGTTTATTATTCATGAATCATCTGAAATCGATTTTCTATATTTTTTTAGGAGATACGGGTTATTATACGATTATGCAATATGCATGCATGAGCATATAGTACAGTACTCGTATCTATACATGATAATAAATCAGTAGATATCAAATCAAACATGAAAAGACAAACAACAACTCTCTTACGTGAGAATGTTTTTTAAATGTAAATACAGATACATGAACGCGTCTATTAGCTGAGACTGATACAATTCGAACGTCGGATCATAAGTACTAAGTAGTACGGAGTACCATCTACAATGATTTTATCAATTACGTCGGTTGATAATTGCTCTTAGGTAAGAATGTAATTATGCGTATCAACTACCCGTACATATTAAGCACTCTCTTGCATGCCTCCAAACAAGTAAGCTAAGAGACATTGATCATTCATTCAAAGATAGAATGAGAGGAATAATACACTCCATGCAAGTCAAGTATGAAAATGTGACCCACAGATAAGTGGGAAAGCGGGTTCGTGAGTTGGACATATATACTTATATTTTTGAAAATGTTGTGTCCAAACTAGCTTAGCCTCTTTTGCAGACGGGACTGATCGGTGTCAATGGATTTTCCCGCCCTTGAACACCTATAACAGACTTGAAGCGTAAACAAGTCGAACCAATTCAAGTATGAAAATTTAATCCACAAACAAGCAGATTTGTGATAGGTCTAACTGGTGGACTGGATCGTCGGACCTTAATTTATTTATTTTTGATATTGTCATATCCAAGTCCGCTTCTTTAGCAAGCATAATCGACCATATATTTGATGGGTTAGTTGTCCCGTCCTTGAACAGTACACCTCTAGTTAGGCTAGTCGTTCCATGCCAATGCCATACACCCTACTCCATAGCATTGTATTCGTTCTACATTAATGGTGGAGTTGAAAAGAGTAAGAGTGAGGGATGTATCATGTATGTGGATGTGTCCCCTCCTATAAAGTGGAGTAAGATCATCATATTCATTCATCACCTAACTTTGATTTATTGTTATAGGGATGCTTAGTCAAACCCACTTCGCTAGTGAGTAAAAGGGTGTCTCTGCTGGGTAAAAAGTAAAAAGTAAAAAGTACTCCGTATTCATTTATTGCAAAGGCAAATTCAATACAGTATATAAGAGTTGCCATCAACCACATCCATACAATTGTGCCATCACAATTCACGCTCTCTATGCATATATGCCTTTCATGCTGACTTGACATCTGTTAGCCGATCATTCACGCTTCTTGTTTTCTTGTCTCCCTATTTCTTTTCATTCCCGACTTGCTTAGATTCTGGTTTAAGATCGATATATGTCGTACATGCATGCCTCTTAAACTTCTACGAAGTAATAAGTTACGAATATGAATAAGACAAAAACATAATGAAGTAGAAAATAACAACAAAATATTAAGTGAATACTTCCGTTATATGCACGTGTAGTTTCCTCCTTCTAAAACACTTCACATAATACTTTACGGTTCTTTGTATTATGGCCACGATTGTTGCGTAAATAATACTCCGTATGAAGTAAGAGGGTACAAGTGAAGTATTAGAAAAACAAGATCAGAGTTGTATACCATGCAAGTGAGATTAGCTTATTATGAAGCCCAAAATTTGATTACAATAACTAATACAGTAATAAAACAAGATAGGGCATTGATCTGATGATTACATTACTAATAACAGTACTACAGTGCGACATTACATCACATGATCCTCCACCTCCATGACTATATTAAGTTATTAGTTTCTACGTGTATTATACACGTCCAACCTCAGCATGCATGCATGATTTTTGTAGTGCTAAGTTACTAATATGCCCATAACTTAAATGAGAATTTCAACCTCGAACCATTATTATGCATTAACGATAATCCGGTTTTAGATATTGTGTCAAAATGCGTCGAATGGTACCCAACTTAAATCCATGGATTAATGTAACCATGACTCCATGACTAAGAATCCAGGGTTTAGTCTTTTGTCATCTATATATTGTGACATCTCTCAACATGATCCATATTTACACAATTCACTGATTTTGTGACGCATATATTTGTTGTAATCTTATAACATGTCAAATAATATGAATAGAACGAAAATAAAATAGTGTAAATGATCCGTACTCTGTAAAAGAAATGGCGAGAAAATTGTCTCATCTATGCTACTTGATTTGTTACTGAATAATTTATAACTTAAAATCTTAGATGGATAGATTAACGAATCATACTATTGTATACTCGTATTGGACATGACTCATAAGCACTAACTGGGAATATATCGGAGGAGAAACAAAGAGTTGTGACCGGACAATCAAGAACATAATAAATCTTTCTTAAAACAAACATATTCTTGAGAAGAAGAGTAAGCTCATGTGATAAAAAAATCCTTACCCCGGTCAAGATGTCAAGGTTTCGATTCTCATATGTTATTAAGTGCGTTTTTTTTTTCATGTTCGGAGTTAGAGAAGTTGAGAAATATGACAAATATTTGGGGTTACCGACGATTATTGGCAAATCCAAGAAGACAATTTTTATGGGGCTAAAAGACCGCATTTCGAAGAAGCTTCGGGGATGGAAGGAAAAGCTCACTACAAGAAATACTTCCCATAGCTACCATACACGCGCGACTGAAACTTTCAGTCGCTCATTTAGCGACTGAAAAGTAATTCGCGCGACCGATATAAGTCGCTGGACGAAGAGACGGAATTAAAAAAATTGACTCCCCGTAGCGACCGATGTCGGTCGCTAAAAAAAACCGCGCGACCGATATCAGTCGCTACGTAGCGACCGATTCAAAACTCACGCGACCGATATCGGTCGCTACGGAGTCTGAATATTTTTAAAGCCGCGAGCAGCCCCCCTCCCCCTCTTACAAACCCCATTTCCCTCTCTCTCTCTCTACGCCTTTTCTCCCTTCTCTCTAACCCGTCTCCCCCTTCATCCTTCCTTATCATTCCTTCTTCTTTCCTCCATTTTTTTTAGTTACGGTATGTTTTTTATCTATACTTAATTTAAATTATTTGTTAATTTTTTTATTTATTGATATAAATAGATTAGTTATTGAGTTAGACGTTTTTATAGTGTAGTGTTGGAGTATTTAGTGTAGTTATAATGTTAATTGCCCATAGGTTCCCCAATTTGAAATAGGTAGATTGTTAGTATAAAATTAAGGTTTGTGGTTAAGTAGTTGAATGAATTGGATTCTTTGGATGTGTTAGAAAATTGAAAGTGAAATACAATTATGCCGATTTAGTGATGTAATTATGAACGGAGTAGGTGCAAATAGTACTATGTTTAGGTAAATTGAGAATTTTACAAAATATCTGAGTAGTGTATATATTAGTAAATTACTTCAGAGGAAATAATTTGTATGTGGTTATTGTTTCAATTTTTTTAGATAAAAAAATGAAGAGATGCCGCCATTTGGGTAAGTTTCAAACATAATGCTTCTTTACTTTTTTTCTTTACATCTCACCTAATCATCACCACAATTTCTTTCAGAGCTCGTATTTGGAGGCCACTAGAGCGCCCGAGGCTGAAGGTGAGGACCCGACCGAGATTTGGTTCAGAGTCGTGCAAGGGTACCGCAAGGGAGCGGTGTACGGTACGGGAAACGCTCATACCTTGTACTGGACACCACCCAACGCTCGTGGGGGGGGGCATGCGACCTCGACGGAGTATGGACTGTTCGTCGTTGCTGAGATGAGGTCGGAACTGCGAGAGGAGAGGGCGCTATGGGCTGCTATGGCTGAGAAGATGAAGGAGCAGGATGAGAGGCTGAAGATGCAGGATGAGCGTATCCAGCAACACTATATATGCCGTTAGCCTGCAAATTCTAGAAAAGCTAATAAACCGCCTGAGAAGCATGCAGCAGCAGAACTGTAACTCTGGTCCCACACCCCGACCCCGAGATTATAGAGACCCCTTTGGTGACGGTGGTAGTGGTGCGTCAGCTAGTTTCACTGTCACTACAAGAATTAAAGTCAGTGGCGACTGATCTTAGCTACTGACATCAGTCGCTAAAAGAGACACGCGACTGTCAACAGTCGCTAAGCGACAGTGGCTACAGTTAGTCGCATCTAACGACCGATTTCAGTCGCTAAAAATACGCGCGACTGAAATCAGTCGCTAAATTTAGCGACTGAAATCAGTCGTTATGGCCTCGTTTTAGCGACTGATTTCAGTCGCTATGGCCTCATTTTAGCGACTGAAATCAGTCACTAAGAGCGTCAGTTAGCGACTGATTTCAGTCGCTAAATGGTGCGACGTGGTGTCCTACAGCGACTGATTTCAGTCGCTAAATAGAAAATTTAGCTACTGATATCAGTCGCTACCGTGTCAGAAATAGGCCGGTTATATTTATTAATTTTCTAGCCAAAATCTGCATAATAAAACAAACCAACAACCACAATACATCCCAAACATCATTCCAAACGTTGTTCCAAACGTTACGCAAGCTTCACACTCCAAAATTGGCAACCAAGTACGCAAACGTCGTGAATACACTAAATTAAAAGTATTGTTACAAACTGTTTTTTCAACAAGCATTCAGAAACTACAAATTGTTTTCATTCAATCACCTCAGCCAACAGGGAAACTAGCTGACGCACCACTACCACCGTCACCGAAGGGGTCTCTAGGATCCGGGAATCGGGGAGTGGGGCCGGAGTTGCAGTTATACTGCTGCGTGTTCCTAAGACGCCGTATCTCTTCCAGAATTTGTAGGTTAATGGACTCCTGCGTCTTCAGCCTCTCATTCTGCTCCTTCATCTGCTCGGCCATACCTGCCCGTTGCGCCCTCTCATCTCGAAGTTCCGCCCTCATCTCAGCCATCTCGGATGGTACACACTCCGTCGTGGTCGCATGGGCCCCCCGAACATTGGGTGGTGCCCAGTACAGGGAATGAGCGTTCCCATACCGTACACCGCTCCCTTGCGGTATCCCTCCGCGACTCTGAACCAAATCGTGCTCGGGTCCACACCTTCATTCTCGGGCGCTCTAGTGGCCGCCAAATACGATCTCTGAAAGAAATTGAAGTTATGATTAGGTTGATTGTTTGAAGAAAAAAAAAAGTAATGAAGTCTTGTGTTTGAAACTTACCCAAGTGTCCAAATCCTTCTTCGTGGCGAATGATCGACCGGTGGCATCGTCCCCCTTACTCTTCGCTTCGAGAAATAGCTGCACAAGAGAAGGGTTTTCTCCGGTTTTCTTCTTCACCTGTTGACAGTACATGTAGATTTTTCATTTATTTTTATAATGAAAACATTAAATAAGAATCCAATATAAAAATCAAAGGTACGGAAATACTAACGTTCATGGCCCGCTGGTGCATCGACTGCGACCCACCGTAGTGGGTGCACTCCGCCTCCGCCTCGGGGTCCCCTCCCCGCCTCTTGTTCTTTTTCGCCTGGACGGATCTTTTAAGGAAGTTCGGGTCGGAGCGCGCTGTTTGGAACTGTTGGATGGCGTCACCTACAATTTATACACTTTGAGATCAATAAATGTTTTGAATATATATACAACTTTCTGTTCAGGTACTAACACAAATTTAGTAATCGAACCTCTAAGGTGTTTCTATAACTTTGCATCGCTCGCCATCTTATACATCATGTCTTTGTATCTGTCCTTCGCGACATCCATGTATCTGTCTCTCACAGCCACCTCGAGACCATCGTTGTAAAAGTGTTTGTACTGCAAGATAGTTTGTTGTCATTGTATTAGTAATCTGTAAACAGTAACAAATAATTAATAAAAATCAGAAATTGGTGTACCTTGAAGTTGGCAAACCACTTCTCCCGTTGCCACAGAGGCAACTTGGTCCAACTCGTGCAGTAAGTAGTCAAATCATTCATGAAACTGTCCTTGACACCAGTCACCGTCGCACGAGTACGAAACCTACACCAAAGAGTGAAATAAGATGATGTCTCACAAAAAAAAGGAAATACAATGTCTCACCATGTGGACTCGGGGCCAATTATTAGGCGCCCGTCGTCTGTGTATCGAAGCACTTCATCCTGTTGTGGTTGCGGTTGTTCTGGTTGCTCATCATTGCCCTGCACCTCCTCCTCGTTCTCCACTTGTTGTTCGTCCTCCCGCCGGTTCTCTTCTTGGTCTTCCTGCTGTTGCCGGTCCCTGTTCCTGCTGCTGCTCGAACTACCAAATCTCAGCCTGCTGCCCAACGTCATATCTGCACACATGTAATAGTTGAAAGTTAGAAACTAACATCATAATCCCCCTTTCCACTAACCAAATAACACAACTCACATATTTTCCCGCCTAAAGCTATCAACCCTTGACCTCATGTGTGTAACCCTTCTCCTCTCCAACTACACTCTAACATCTTACTGATATAAATGTCACTACATCACATATAAAGCTATACACCACAGAAAGTATGTAATTAAGGGAATTTGATTGATTACATTGATTACAAAAATCACATGTTTTAAATGGAATATATCACATACAATATTTAATATGGAATGTATCATCAATTTCACGTGTTTTAAATGGAATATATCACATACAATATTTAATTTGGAATGTATCATCAATTTTTTTTTAAAAGTATAAGCATATTGTATTCCGTTTTAACCAAATAGTTGCATTATTTTTGTTAATAGGAGATTGCACTATCCCGTACAATATAAAATAGTTATGATTATTATTATTGTATATATCTTTCTGATCATGTTCGAGACGGATGAGCCAGGTGTGAATCAAACCCTTGACCTCATGTGTGCCACTCTTCTCCTCTCCAACTACACTCTAACATCTTAGTGATTTAAATATCACTACATCACACATAAAGCTATACCCCACATAAGTATGTAATTAAGGAAATTTGATTGATTACATTGATTACGAAAATTCCATGTTTTACATGGAAGATATCACATACGGAGTGCAATATTTAATATGGAATGCAGGATCAAATTTTTAAAAAAAAAAGTATAAACATATTGTATTCCGTTTTAACCAAATAATTGCATTATTTTTGTTAATAGGAGATTGCACTATCGCGTACAATATTTTACATAGAATATAAAATAGTTATGATTATTATTGTATATCTTTCTGACAAAGCCTGATACATAGTAAAAAACTCACCAAAAATTATCTATATACTACTCTAAGACAATAACAATTACTAACATTTTCCTCAAAAATACACTAATTTAAATTGAGAAGTAAAAGAACATTTCACTGATAAACTCGCAAACTATTCATTTTCATTAATGTTAAAGAAATTGACAAAAAAAACATCTTTTTATGAAAATAATTAGATAAATTTTAAGATATGATGTCATTAACCTTGAGAAAAAAAATCAGCTATCTCAAAAATTTATTTTTGAAACGAACTATTTACTTTAACTTTTACGAAGATATACTCTTCTCATCCCAATGAATTCTTTGTCTATTCCATATTGGGGCGTCTCAATGAATTCTTTGTCTTTCTATTTTAGAAATGTTTTTTTTATATATATATATGTAATTTGACCTCCTCATGAATTTGGCTTCACATGTCACTTCATCATTGAACCTTTTCCCCTTTGTGCCAAAAGTAAAGGCAAACAATTCATCGGGACGAAAGGAGTATATATATACTCACTCGATACCACTAAGATCTTCTCATTTATTCAAATGTGAGGATTATAATTATCATATAGAATGATTATTTTGATAGGAGAGACTACAAAATACGGAATATACTATTAAAATCCATATAAAAAAAAGTTTCACAAATTACATAATACAAGTCTTACACCTGAGACAGTCCATTTTTAATTTATTTTTTAATTTTCTAATGTAAAACTAAATAACTTTTTTACACAAAGAGAACGTATCATGGCGTGCTAACCATTAAAAAAAGTTCTTTATTATACAATTTTTGATAAATATTTATGTATTTTATGGTATGTTAAAGAGAGAAGTGAGTATCTCGAGATGTGAGATGATATAAACCGAGTATATAAAAAATATAAAATATTTTCATTAATTACACGTTATTTAATACTCCGTACATTTCAAGACATTACTCAAATATTTTGATTAGTTTTGCGATTTAAAAAATATTTTCCTATTTCTAAATTATACAGTCGATAAATAGTAAAAATAAAATAATAAATTTTTTATTTTAAATCTTAAATGAAATATTCTATAAGATAAATATCTTATAAATACCGTGCATTGCACGGGGTCTATACTAGTATTGAAATAATCTCGAAAAAAAATATGTAATGCAGATTACTAATTCGGGAATACTATCCAAGAATTTGATGTTCTTACATTTCACACAAGGACACCTAAATCTACCCTCTGACGCGTATTCGGGATGAGTTTTAGCGAACTCAAGAAAGCGATTAACACCCTCTAAAAATTCCTTTGTGGGACGTCGTTTCTTATCGAATCTTTCCCCATACATCCATTTTCGTTCCTGTCTCTTCATTTTTTTTATCTAAAAAAATTGAGAGTAACCACATATAAATTATTTCCTTCAAAGTAATTTTCTAATATATATATACACTAGTCAAATATTCTGTAAAATTATCAATTCACCTAAACATAGTACTATTTCCACCCAATTCGTCCATATTTACCTCACTAAATCGGCATAATTGTATTTTACTTCCAATTTCCTAACACATCAAAACAACCCAATTCATTCAACTACTTAACCACAAACCCTAATTTTATACTAACATTCTAACTACACTAAATATTCCGACAACTAAAAAACTATCCAACCCAATAACTAATTTATTTATATCTATAAAAACATAACTAATTTATTTATATCTATAAAAACAAAAATTAACAAATAATTGAAACTAAATATAGATAGATGTACATACTTAAGGACGGAAAATGAGAGAATTGAAGAAGGAACGAAGAGGAATGGAGGATGGGCGAGTTTAGAGAGAAGTTAGAGAGGAGTGAAATGGGTGAATGAGCCGGGGGAGGGGGGGTGTTCGGCAACTTAAAAAAAATTGACACTTTTAGCGACCGAAATCGGTCGCGCGCCACTTTGTTTAGCGACCGATTTCAGTCGCTACGCCAGATATTCAACGACTAATTTAGCGACCGAAATCAGTTGCGCGTCACTTGTTTTAGCGCGCGACTGATTTCGGTCGCTAAGGGTAATTTTTTTTTTTAAATCCGTCTCCTCGTTCAGCGACTAATATCGGTCGCGCGTTGAACTTTCAGTCGCTAAATTAGCCACTGAATTTCTCAGTCGCGCGTGGTTGGTAGCTAGATGAACTATTTCTTGTAGTGTGTTAGGTGAGTAGATTGAAAGCAGTTCGTAGTTTGTGAATGTTTGTTAAAAATAATTTGTAACAACACTTTTAATTTAGTGTATTCACGACGTTTGCTTACTTGGTTGCCAATTCTGGAGTGTGAAGCTGGCGTAACGTTTGGAACAACGTTTCGAATGTATGGAATGATGTTTGGGACGTATTACGGTTGTTGGTTTGTTTTATTGTGCAAATTTTGGCTAGAAAAGAAACAAATAAAATTGGCATATTTCAGCTAAGGCAGTGACTGATATCAGTCGCTAAATTATTCATTTAGCGACCGACATCAGTCGCTGTAAGACGCTCAGAGAACGCCACGTCACACCCCTTAGCGACCGATGTCGGTCGCTAATCTTATGCTCTCAGCGACTGACATCGGTCGCTAAAAGGATGCTAAAGCAACTTATTTCGGTCGCTAAATTTAGTGACTGAAATCGATCGCGCGTATAATTTAGCGACCTATTTCAGTCGCTAGATGCGACTATCTGTTGCGACTGTCATCTGTCGCGCGTCTCTTTTAGCGACAGATGACGGTGGCTAAGATCTGTCGCCCAAGAGTTAAATTCTTGTAGTGGCTCTTGTCCAAATCGGGGAAAGAAGTTGTGATAAAGGCTCTCGCTCAAGCTATACCGACATATATGATGAGTCTCTTTATGATTCCGGAGTGAGTTATAGGCAAAATACATGGAATTATTGCGAAATTTTGGTGGGGCTCGACAGAATTGAAACGGAAACTTCATTGATGGTCGTGGGATAAAATGTGTCAACCTAAACGTGTCGGAGGGCTTGAGTTTTCGTGACCTAAGGGTTTTTAACCAGGCGCTCTTGGAAAAACAGGTTTGGCGTTTCTTCACGAGACTGGATTCGCTCGTGTGTCAGGTTTTTCGGGCTCGTTATTTCAAAAATAGCTTGGTTCTTGGAGCACAAAGGGGCCATGACTCTAGTTATGTGTGGCGGAGTATTTGGAATGCTAAACCGTTACTCTTAGATGGATTGAGGTGGCGGATTGGAAATGGGCAAAAGATGAGCATGTGGGATGATGTCTGGCTCCTGTTACAGAATTGTGACCATGTCCCCACTCCGAACCTGGAAGCGGATTCTTCACTTTGTGTCTCAAAATTGATCGATCCCCTTACAATTAGATGGAAACAAGATCGGGTGCGGGAATTGTTTGTCCCACAAGAAGCAGAGGCCATTCTCTGTATTCCCTGAGTAAACGTCTTCCTGACGACCATTTGTATTGGTGGCCGAGTCGGGATGGCGAGTTTAGCGTTAAATCGGCTTATTGGCTTGGAGTGAGAGCACATCCACCTGTTGATCTTAGCTCGGAGGGACCAGAATCGACTTCTATCTGGTCAGTTATCTGGGGCCTCAGATCCGTACCTAAGCTTACTCACTTCTTATGGCGGGCCTGTTCGGATACTCTTGGGCTACGAGCGAACCTGGCGATACGTCACTGTATTCATGACCCGGTGTGTGGCCTGTGCAACAGGGGCGTCGAATCTGTTATGCACGCCTTATTTAATTGTGAGTGGGTCAATGACATTTGGATGCAGAGCGAATTCCGTGATCTTGTGCTTGTTGCCCCTGGTACTTCTTTCATTCGACGTCTCACTTGGATCCTAGCTAAGACTAAGGACGACTCGAGATGTCGTTTTCTGGCCATGCTTTGGGGAATTTGGTATGCCCGCAACCTCCGTATCTTTGAGGATAACCCACCCCATCCCAAGGTTGTTATCATCAATATGCTCAAGCAGGTTGAAGAATATGCTCACTACAGTGTTGCTACTCGAGTGCAGGTGCCCACGACGGAGACAACGGGGAATGTTTCTTGGGGTCCGCCTCCAGTGGATTTTATAAAGATAAACACGGACGCAACTATTTTCCCTAACGGGGACGTTGGTTTGGGTGTGGTGGGTCGTGATGAGGGGAGTAATATTATAATGGTGGGATGTCGACGGTACCAGTGCGGGTTGGAACCGACTTTTGCCGAAGCAAAAGCGGTAGAAATGGGCTTAGAGCTAGCAAAGCAACTTAAGTTTCTGCGGGTGATCGTGAAGAGTGACTCGAAGATCGTTATTGATGCTATTAGCAATGGCCGAGCGTGGAGAAATCAATTGCGCTTGCATATGACATTTTGGTTTTTAAGAGTTGTTTTATTAGTTGTTTGTGGTCTCATGTCAGAAGAACGGGTAATGTTGTTGCGCACCACGTAGCTCGTCTATGCGCGAGGAGTGGGGAGGAGTCTTTGTATGTTTCATCTTTCCCCGATGTGATTCTTGCATTAGCGAAAATTGATATAATATAACTCTGACTTTTCACAAAAAAAAAGTGCGCTCTTTTTTACAAAAAAAACATAAATATTCATTTTAAAACTAAAACATATTAAATAACCCTGATTTACATATACAAGACCAGTTATTTTTGTTATTCTCTATTATAATCAACTCATGAAAAAAATTGTCGAGAACATTCTGATTTATTATAACGATACGACTATAATACGTCTAATGTGTATGAGTACGGGTAATAATTGGTTGTAGACTTTGTAGTAGCATAAGCCTATAAGGTGTCCTGTCCACCTGTCCTTGCATTAGAAGCAAGTTACCCCATGGCAATTATATCAAGGTATACACATTGACCTAATATTGACCCACAAAACAGTGTTCTTGAGGTCCAGCCCATCCAAAAGTCCTTAACTTAATCAGCTAACAAAAGACATTCACCAAAGCACACTAGATTCCTGGACCAACTCCCCCTTCACAAAATCCATTGATTCCCCAAAAAACAGACATAAGATGTGGGCTTAGGAGACCACATTCCACAGTAACTTCCAGAGTGGTGGGCCCATCTTTGCAACATGACATGATATGCATCTACAAAATGCAACAAAATGTTTCCTATAAGACTGTCCTATGATATAGAGTATACCCATTAAATAGTAGTCCAAAGTTAAAACGGGAGGTTATCAACTATACTATTCCAAGGGTGAGTAATCTAATTGAGGAATCGGAAATTCGGAATGGGTGGTAGAAATCGAGCATGTTTTTAGAGAGGTAAACAGAGGAGCGGACTGGTTAGCCAATAGAGACGTCAATCAAACGGGCCAAATCGAAATGTTTGGAGAACATGACATGCCGGCTAAATTGTTCGAACTGATTCAATGATGACTAAGGAGGAGTCTCATGGCCTACAATGGTCCCGTTATATGCTTTGTAGTTTTATTTATTTTGTTTGAGGACTCTGACGACTCTCCTCGCTTCTTTTGACCAAAAAAAACATAAGAGCTTTTTGTAAATGGACTAGGTTTTATGGTATTTGACAATCATATACTATATTATACGCAATAATTTATGAAAATTATCATTTTCTCGGTGGAAATGTGACATCACAAAGACTTAAAAGAGACGATATCTCGTTAGTGTTATTAATGAGTGATCTTTCTCACAAGACTTAGCATCAAGTGATCAAACCCCATTCAATCCTAGTGGAGATAAATTATTGTTGGTAGTGATTAAAGATTTAAAGTTGTAGGCTTCCAGGTCACTTTGATTCAGTTCATTATTTATTAGTTCATTTGTACTTCGGTTTATTTAATTTTTTACTTCTTTGTTTGTAGAACATCTCACGAGTCCAAGCTTTCCTATAAGAGTTGTTATTGGAATGTGTGCTAAAATGTGTGTCACATACTATATATTGTTTCAATGTTTCAGCACAGTAGTAAACTTTAAATGCCCTAAATTTCATTTTAATTCAGTTTTAGAATTTTCAATCCGAAATAACAAGACCAACCTAAATGCGTCATTAGTGTGTTTGTTTCGCTGTCAATCAGATAATCAGTAGGACCTCATCAAAGACGGGAAGCTATGAGGTACGACTGTACGAGTATTAAGTTTTAGGACAATGGGGGTGATTGTACTGTGATCTAAGTCATGTACGAGTACAGTTGTACACATCCAAAGAATAGTTACCGTTTTCACACGTTACTAAAGATATCAAGAGTTTGTATTAGAATGGCGATGATGGATGGAGTGCAGGACAAAGAGGGTCCCTAGCCCCTTGTAGCATTGTAAGTCAGTCAAATTCCAAATTAGTGTGTAATGTGTTATGTGTATGGTTGCCTATCTCTTAGGGTTCCATCACAATCTGGCCACATCAACTTCAAAGGGATGACTCCCTACGTCTCCATCTTTAAGGTACGTATGTACTAAGGCCGTTGATTAGTATGTTAAAAAGGTTTAAGAATCCTAGTACAAAAGTTTAGGGCCTAATTAAAAATCCGTCTAAATAACTAATTAATACTCTCTCCATCTCAAAGAAATGTTACCATTTGATTATTCATTTCTCACGTTGGAATAAAAGTGAAAATATTTTAGTGGAAAGGAGGGAGTACAATAGTAACAAAGCTTTGATGCAAAAATGAAAACACAACATATATTTATCACTATGGTCTTTGAAGAACATAGAATACCAGCAGAACTGTTTGTTATAGCTCAGCAAGACATTGGAGGAGCAAACTGGCCTCATGTGATATATGAGGTTAACAAATACTCCCTCCAATTTTTTGGATTCCTACCATAAGTTGATTATATGTGAGTAGTATTTTAATCAAATGGTAGGAATTCAAAGAATGGGAGGTTGTATAGCTTAGTTAGTACTTTCTATGATGTATGATTGGATATGTACTTACGTCTAACATCAATGAGCAACATAAGTTTTTTTGAGGGAAAATTGGATTGGTGGTATCTTGTATTAAATCAATCTCTGTTATGATAACATAACTAACTTTCTCAATAATTCTCAATAACACTTACATCTAAATTTGTTAAGATGAAGTAAAACATCTTTAAGAAAAAGTAATTACTACGTAATTAACTAACCAAATACAATTACCAACGGATAGGAATTGCTAAAAAAAACTCTACGTAACAAACTTCTGCAATTGCTACGTACTCGTACAACCCAAGTGACAGTTGCCAAAACAAAGTGTTGCATAGTCCACTAGAATAGCAGGTGTGGGCTAAGAAGAGAAAGTAGAGCAAGGCCCACTAATAAAATGCACCCAAAAACGCAGTAAAGCCCAATGCACCACAAAACAACACGGACCAACACATCACTCCATATTCCTCGTGAGTCGTGACCAACGGGACAAGGGATGGTAAGGAGCCGAGTCGAGTACGAGCTACACCTTACACGTTCAGTGTGGCAGGTTAGAATATTAGTTACATGTTCTAGTCGGTGTTTGTTCTATATCCAATGCATCGTTGTATGGACGCTAATGTTACTTGCTCCAATCACATTGAGGTATGATGTTCATTATGTTCGCCATGTTTAAAGCTGACATGTATGCATTGATACACGTGCGTGTTATTTATGTTGAGTTACGATTTTTTTAAGGGTTGAGGTAAGTCGTGATTGTGTAATTGTGTTGAAACTAGTTGAATCATGCTGCTTCAGAGTATTAATTAACTTACGTTGAGAAAATAGTTATTCATTATGATCGGATATTTCACCGATTTTAACGTATTATTCATACTTTATACGGGTTTTTTTGCCAGAAGACACCAAATATTTTGCCCTTCTGCAAAAAAGACACATATTATTTTTTTTTTCCCAAAAACACCTTAAATTTACATTTTTTTGTTAAAAGACACCAAACACCAACTTCCGTCAAAAATCGTCAATATTGACGGTTTTCATCCTTTAATCTTCATCTCTCAACTCTTAATCAACACTCATCCCTTAGTCAAACTCAGTTAACATCTTCTTTCCCATAATACTCCATTTTCCCTCTCAAAAAACTTAATTTTCCTCCAAAACCCCTTTTATTCTCCCCTTAATTGAACCACACATTTTTTCTCTTCACTTTTGCATATTCTCAATTAGCCTGACATTTTCAAGTACTCGTCTTATATGATACACATAAAAAATAAAATACAAATGGTTACTAAATCAAAAATGAATTGACAAAAAAATGAATAACAAATGGTTACTCATAAATCACAAATTTAAACACAAAAGTTAGTGTTCTTAGTTTCTTACAACACTTCAATTCAATAAAAGCTCAAAAGTTCGTCTAATAACCTCCAACACACATGCCCAAAATTATACTCGAAATTAAGGGTAAATAACATAAAAACGAAAATTGAATTCAAAAATTTAATTTGTTGGTGATGACTTAATGATTAATTTACTTAAATGAAAAGTTATAATTGAAAACTTACCGATTGTAGCTAGAAACAAGGGCGAGACATGTTTCTAATGCACTAAAAACTTATCTAATAAAAAAATAAAAATAAAATCAATTAAAGTAACTACCCATCTTATGAGAGGTCTCACAGTAAACTTATTGTGAGACCGTCTCATATAAGTTTTTGTGTAAAAGAAAAGGGTTGATTGGGTTTAATTAAGGAAGATGGTTGAATTAAAGAAAGGTGGTTGATTGAGTTTGATTAAGGAAGAAGTGTGATTAAGGGAGAATTGTTGATTAAGAGATAAAGAAAGATGATTAAAAGAAGAGGACCGTCAATATTAACGTTTTTTTTACGGAAGTTGGATCTTATTGTCTTTCAACAAAGAAATGTAAATTTAAGGTGTTTTTGGGCAAAAAAATAAAACTATAAGTGCCTTTTTTTGCAGAAGACCTAAATGCTAGATGTCTTTTGACAAAAAAAATCCATTTTATACTGATATTTCGTTGTATCCATGTTTTAAATCCCAAATTTAATTGTTTGAATTATCCGATCCATCAAATTGGTCGGGGCCGGTCTAGCCCACGCACAAAGATTCACCACTAACCGACTAACCCCATCCTTAAATATGAACCCAGGCACCTCAGCGTACCCAAGTACACACCCCACCCACTGACCCACCCAAGTCTCCCTCCCAATTGCACCCAGTTCTACTACTCCCCCTCTTTTTTCACACATACTCTCTCTCTCCTCCGCAAATCTCGAATTCCATCGCAATCTCACACACACTCGTAAACCCTAACCAATCACTTCGCCATATTTATTTTCTCACCTGCGACGATGCAGGACTTCTCCTCCACCTTCGCTGGTCACGCTCGATTTCTCATCCAAAGCTTGAATGGATCCAACTCCGATTCCGTGCTTCAAGAACTTTCTCAGGTTTCATTTTCATTTCCTTTTTTGATTGATTGATAATTCTGATGTTTAGCTGTTTTGATACTCGAAAACGAGAAAGTGTGATTCAAAACCCTAATTTCTTCTAATAGTTGATTCGATTCGAGTGTTAGTTTGCAAGAATAGTAGCGCGTTTTGTCGTTTCGAGTGTTTGAAGTTTGTTAGGCGTGGAAAATTTGTGTGTAAATCGAGCCGGTTCGAGGAAATCGAATTGATGATATCGTATTATATGGATTATGATGGTAGATGCGTTGAGACTCGTCCTGTCTTTGATTTGATATGGAAACAAGAAAGTGTGATTGAAAACCCTAATTTGCTGTAATAGTTGATTCAAGTGTTAGTTTGCAAGAATGGTAGCGCGTTTTGTTGTTTCGAGTGTTTGAAGTTTGTTAGGCGTGGAGCGTGGAAAAATTGTGTGTAAGTCGGGCCTGTACGAGGAAATCGAATTGATGATAGCTTATCATATGGACTATGAAAGTAGATGCATTGAGACTCGTCCTGTCCTTGATTTGATGTGTGGAGAATTAGTTGATGTTATTGGAATAGTGTTAGCACGATTCAATACTGTTCTTTTCTTGAAATTTGGCACCAAATTGATTGGTATGGCTTAAGGCTTAGTTTCTGAAGAGCAGAATAGTGTGTCTCATCGAGGTTTGCTCATAGACGTGCTTTTTAAAACTAAGTTGAGGGCAACGTAGGGAGCTTTCTATTATGAAATTTTTATAGGTGATGGAAGATATAATGATGGATGACAAACTGTTGAGTCGAACTCATGTTGTTTCAAATACACTTTGGGTTTGTTTGGACAGAGGGAAATGGAGGGAAAGGGAGGGAGGGAGTTCCTTATTTGGTTAGGAAAATGGGGGTGAAGGGATTTGGAGGGGGTCTCCATTTTCCCTCCTCAAAGGCAAACCATTTCCCCACCTAAAGAGGCAAAATTTGGAGGGAAAATCCATGTCTTCCATTTCCCTCCCCTTCCTCCCTTTCTTTCCCCCTCCCCCCTCCCCCCCCTTTCCATATCATTTTCTTATCCAAACACACCCTTACGGATCTTCTAAGTATAAGATACACATTGGTATGGCCATCTTAGCACTGAGTTGGCTGTCTGACGCGAGGGAACCATTCTATTAAGTTTTGTTCGTTGGAAGTTGGGTCGGATAGTTCATGGTTCAAGTGACTATATAGTGATTCACTTTTCGTTTCTGTTATTACATATTTCCCTCTTATTTTCAAACCTAGTTAATTACTCCTAACATTCTTTAAGAGGCTCCTTGTGAAGAATGCGATATGTGGAGGAAAATGAAAGTAGATATCAAATGCGAGGTTTCAGAAATGGGGACCACAAATCATATATCAAAAAAGAAAATTAGAACATTTTTTAACTGTCCCAATATGGATACGTGGAACGTCTTTAAGGAAAGGGAGTATTTAGGTCAATTTTCCCTTAAGTACACTTCAATGCATCGATAGGTCAGGTTTGTAGCTGATTTTTGTCCCATTTCTGTACAGTTTAGCGACTATGGATTGGAAGGAAGCATACTAACCCTTCGAAGTTTCTTAGACTACATCAATATTTATGAGAATGGAGTAAAGGACAATAATCTGCATCCAGCTTTTGCTTCACTATTTAGATCCATTTTGGGAAAACCGAACTTCAGCTCTGTTCTGTGCCAGTCTTTAAGACACGTGGCAGTCCGGGATGGGTTTCTTGATGATTTATCAAACCTGTTGTGCCTTTCACTTTCTGAAAAGATTGCTGTTGGACTTGCATTGTCAGAATCAGAAAATTCCGAAGCAAGATTAGTTGGTATGTTTTACCACCCTCATCATGAGACTGTCGATTCGTTCTACGTACAACCTCTTTGTCTATCATTATTTCATCCTGGTGTACGTAACTCAATTGCTGCTCCTTGCAGGGACCAACTTTTGCATGACTCATGTTGAGAGTTTGTTCGCTAATCCATGCACTTTAGAATCAGATGAGCAAATTCAGAATATTTTTATGTTCCTTCATCGATGTGAGGGCCTTTCAAAGCATGTAGACATGTTTACACAGATGCTGAGCTTAATTCAACCGAAAACGGGT
Source organism: Agrostemma githago (assembly GCA_958450325.1). Taxonomy (NCBI): domain Eukaryota; kingdom Viridiplantae; phylum Streptophyta; class Magnoliopsida; order Caryophyllales; family Caryophyllaceae; genus Agrostemma; species Agrostemma githago. The sequence goes on along the minus strand of OY288241.1, from coordinate 77,487,896 downwards.
GTTCCATCTATCTTGGATCCACTGATACATGATGAACTGAATGATACTAAGTTATTAAGGTCTTCATTCTTGATGACTTTTCTTGTCATATTTTTTTTTGCTAATATGTATGGGATATGTAATTTAATTTTCTTTAAACTGATGCAGGAATATGGACTTATTTTATGATTCTAATGGCGACTTTGATTCTCTTGTTGCTGAAATGGAGAAGGAGATCAGTATGGCAGATGTGATGAAGGAACTGGGCTATGGATGTTCAGCTGACACTCCCAAATGCAAGGAGATTTTGTCTCTTTACCTACCACTTACTGAAGCAACTGTTGCTCGAATACTTGGGACAGTTGTGCGCACTCATGCTGGTCTTGAAGATAGCAGTACTGCTTTTTCGTCATTTCTCTCAGCAATTGGTAGCAATGCCATGTCAGAGCTTCCACGTCTTAGTTCATGGAATGTCAGCATCCTGGTTGACTCTATTAAACAGCTCGTGAGTTCATATTATATTGCCTACATCTAAAATTCATCTAGTTTACATATTAGATTATCTTTGTTGATGGGATTTACATTGTGATTGTATCTGAGGCTGGGGAAAGAGAGCTAAATATGCTTTCAAACTTGTGTAAACTATGATGTGAGTGGTAGCTCCTGGGGTTGCACATGTGTCTGATTAAGGCTGTAAGTTGAAAATTGCAATGTAAATGGGGTGTGGTATGTAATGAGGCATGGTGAGGCAATTTTGATTGATATAGGTGCGATTAATTGCAAAAACTGGCGTTTTGATGAATGGAGGCGTGTGCAGTTGTTTAGACTTATTGTTATATTTGCTAAGAGTGTATTATACAAGATTTCCCTCATTGGAGCTCGTGTATATAATTACCTAAAGAACGAGGCTTTTCCATTAGTTTGTTGTACTATAGAGCCGTTTTGATTATAAGCTGACATTAGTTACCATCCTAGGCTGCATAAAATTTAGTGATATTACAGTCTAAAATAGCTTAATTCTTTAGTACTTTTGAATATACCATAAGTTATATAATTGTCTCAAAAAGCTAGTTAGTACAGGCAGAATCCGGCAACGACTTGCTTCCTACCAAGGCCCATAATGTCAAAGACAAAATATTCATGGAAGATACCAGAGGAAGCAGCGAGGATTTTCAATTCTTGTTTATAGTGCTAAGGACGGGAAGAATATTATTTTAACAAACATGGAGTAGTTTTCAGGCCTGTGAATTTGGGGTTTTGACATTAATATTGATTAGGCAATATACGTGAACATAATTATCATTGTTTACATTAGGCACCCCAAACATTTTGCTTAAAAATTGCCTCATATTGCTGGAAACAAACGCTTTAGTATAGCTTTTGGTTGTATCGAGTAAATGGGTATTCCATGTCTATAATAAGCGTGAAGATTGAATTTGATGATTGTGCTGATTAACTTCTTGATTTCAAAATCTGTGATGTTTTATATTCCGCAGTATACACACTGATCTCTCTAGTCTACAAATGCTTTCTTGTCTTTGTTGTACGGAGTATTTGGTTATGGATGGACGGTTTAGTAATAGCTAATGTGATGCAGCTTGTTATTTTTGTTTAGCATCTTTTTCTAAAAAAGGTTTACTCTAGTGCTTTCCATATCATGGGTAGGGCTCAATAGAACTTATTTGTGCCTGGGGTTCTGTATAATTGTCTATGTTCTTAAAAACCTGCTACCATGCTTTTTGCCTGTCTTTAATCTATCTCTTTGGACAGGCACCTGACACCAACTGGGTTAAAGTCATGGAGAACCTTGACCACGAGGGGTTTTACATTCCTAGCGAGGATGCTTTCTCATTTTTCATGACTGTTTACAAATGTGCTTGCCAGGTAAATCATGCTATGATAGTAGATAGCTGGTGAATTATGCTTACTTAGCTGAATATTTTTTGTCAGCAGAAAGCTGATGAATTATACTTATTTGTCTGAATTATGAGTTATGTAGGAGTTGTTTCCAATCCATGCTATTTGTGGGTCTGTGTGGAAGAACTCTGAAGGGCAGTTGTCCTTTCTTAAGTATGCGGTATCTGCTCCGCCTGAAATATTTACGTTTTCACATTCTATCAGAAAACTGGTGAGTTCATGGTGACCTCTACAACAATGTGTCAAACTTTCTCTCGAGATTGCTTTGATAATTAAGATGTCGATTATATTGCAGGCATATGTTGATGTTCATGGTCTGAGCTCTCAGCTTGGACAGTCTGATAATGTATGGTTATGTCTTGATCTACTGGATGTGTTGTGCCAATTGGCTGAGAGGGGGCATGCTGCTACTATTCAGTCGATGCTAGAGTATCCTCTTAAGCACTGCCCTGAAGTGCTGCTTCTTGGGATTGCACAAATTCATGTAATCTTCTCTAATTGCTCCTTGATGGTTGTGGGAATGGATGTGTACCATCATTCATTGATGTAAATGTCATGTAATGTAGTTATGAGATCAATTATTTTTGTTATGATGGAATTTCTCGTGACCATAGACATTCCTCCTCTCCCCCTCTCTCTCTGACCTCATGTTTGGATAAACTTGTGCTTTTCACGTGACTGATATAGCCTGTCTTATGTTATTTATCTGTGAATCTTCTATACCTAAGTTCGCGTTATCATCTACTGAATTCTACCTTTAATGTTTCTTTTTATAGTTTTGATACATCATACATGCACACTGATAACTTTGGGTTTTGTCTTGAACCTAATTCTATTTTTCTCTGTAATTTTGTAGACAACATACAATCTCCTTCAGCACGAAGTTTCTTCTAATTCTCTACCGGGGGTAATTGCTAATGCTAGCAGGAAAGGATTCATCCTTCACCTTTGGCACATCAACCATTATCTTGTGCTGCGTGGATTTGTTGACACTCTTACTAAAGATTCAGGCAGTGTCCACAGGATTCTGGATATATGCCAGGAAATTAAGGTGTTGTTTTCATCTTGTTATTAGTTGTCACAGGGTTCTGGTCTGACTTCCTTTCGGATATCGTATTCCTTGATCTAATTTTTCCCCCTATTGTTCATTTATTATATTGTTGCTTCTGTAGATTATAAATCTTGTTTTGGAGCGGATTCCTTTTTCTTTGGCTATCAGACTAGCAGCTGCAGCTTTTCAGAAGGAACTGATAGATTTTGAGAAGTGGCTGAATGATAATATCATCACGAGTAAAGAAGTATTTTTTGAGGTATTTTATGCTGCTGCTAACAGATGTTTCATCAGGATTTTGTTCTATCTGGTGGATGCACTTCTTTTCAAATGCTTAATTTGGAAAATGTAGTTGTTTGGAATCACTTAATCATTGTTACTCTGCAGGAGTGTTTGAAGTATGTGAAGGAGATACATCAACAAACAGTTTCAGATGATGTTGTTAATCGATTGCATCATACTACTTCATCTGTTACTGTTGTTTCCCAGGCAGCTAGAATTATCTTGAAGGTTGTGGTTTCTTACGTGGAGGGATGAATCCATCGTTAATTCTTTTTTTTAAAGGCTTCATTGTGTTTTTGTAGTGATTGGGAAAGCCATTTTGCAGGTCCTTGAAGCTAATGCTCAGACTTTTACTGGTTCTGATGAAATTGGTGAAATGCTTACATCTGTAGAGAATCATCACTCGGGGCCACAGAATGATGGGGTTATCGATTCCTCTTCCTCGAACACATATTCCGAAGATATAGAGGCTGAGGCTAATTCCTATTTCCAGCGTATGTTCTCTGAACAGCAGTCTATTGATGAGATGGTTCAAATGCTGGCTCGGTTTAAAGAATCCTCAGTGAAAAGGTTCTGTTTCTTCTAACATTATCTGAACTTAACTAGAGTATTGTGATGTATGTGTTTTCTTCTTGGTGTGGTTGGTTGTGTAATTGACCTCTTTCGTCTCCTCTTTTCTTGACACACGCAAAGAGACATTTTCAATAAATTGTTATGCTATTGCAAAGCAGAATCCGTTTCTTCTGACAAAGTATTTGCGACAGGGGATTGCCAATGCAGTTTGGTGGACTTTTTCTTTCTCGTTACCCGTTTATGTAGTGTGCTGATTGTCATATGACATCCATTCGTCCATATCTGTTATCTTTTACTGTATTACATTTCCTATTGCTTGTATAGCGGCACCGTCGCTACTAAGCTACTTTGACGCTACGTTTTAGCTGAGCGTCCGACACCATACGTCTGTATTTCACTAGAACATGAACTTCCATAAAATATCAGTGTCCGACACTACATGTGTGACCTTCGACCTTAACAAATTTGATGATTAGAATAGTTTCTACTCAAACTCTTGCTTTTCCACTCTTTTGATTCAAGTGCTTGTAGAACTTTTTTCTACTAACTGTAAGCTCCGCAAGCTGGCTACATAATTTTTCTTGCTAAAAATGTAATTGGAAATCAAATCTAGTTGAACGTGCTCTCACAAAATAACTTGAGACTTGAGACACATGCTTGCAGTCTTGCACTTCCTAGATTGTTCAATTACTTGCCTGAACTCGTCCACTCTGATCCTTTTCTTATCCAACTGTTGGAAGCTTTATCTATTGCTGATGGTAGTTTGGCTTAATGTGCCACAGTATACTAAGGATTTCACCACACTAGACATGCTATTGTGTAGGCTGAAGGCCAACGAAATATACAAACAGATGCTTATTGATGATTTTATGTGTATGCTGTGACATTCATAGGCTCTTCCATTGTAATCTGATGGGGACTTTAAAAATCTTTTGATATTATTTGTAGCCACCATTGTGAGACTTGGTTTCGCTTTATGTGAACTGTCAACCGTAGGTTGGTTGGAGTATGGATAAGTATAGCTTTTACTCTGGCGTGTCACTAAGTTTTTTCTTATTAGTGCTTCATTAATTTTATTTTATATTTTGTTATTACTTATTATTATTATTATTTATTATTATTATTATTATTATTATTATTATCATTATTTTTCGTTTTCTATAGTTTTCATGAAAATGTATGTTCCTGATTTATTTTTGATTGACAGGGAACAATCCATTTTTGACTGCATGATATCCAATCTATTTGAAGAATACAAGTTCTTCCCTAAATATCCCGAGAAGCAGCTTGGATTAGCTGCCATTTTATTTGGTACGACTTCATCTGTTCATGCTTGAAAATGGGTCTAGTAAGCATATGGCTGACTTTATTGGTCACATGGCTAACTGTTGCAGGATGTATCATCAAACATCAGCTGGTAACTCATCTTCCCCTTGGCATTGCACTTCGTTGTGTTCTGGATGCACTACGCAAGCCTGCCGATTCGAAGGTTTGTATGTCCACACTCAACAGTTTTATATTTGTGTTTTTTGTTGTGCTGGTGGGAAACTTAGCCTGGGTCAAATTTACGACAGATGTTTGCATTTGGCACGAAGGCTTTGGAACAATTTATCAGTCGTTTGGAGGAGTGGCCCCAATATTGCAATCACATCTTACAGATATCTCATCTCCGTAGTACTCATCCTAAAGTTGTTGAATATATAGATGGGGTCCTTGCAAGAAAGTCTCATGGAGGAAATGGTCCTGTGGACCAACTTACCATGTCTCCTATGGGGCCTACAGTCACTGAGGTAAAACAAACAGTGTTATTTAGTCATGCTTACATTTACTTCTTCGTTACTAAATGTTACATGTACCCAGGCGATCAGTATTGGACTATTGGCACCCTTTGCCAAGTGACTGAATAATGTGATTAGCATTTGCACCCTTGCTTTATGGAATTTTTTCATATGAATATTTTCTAATCTTTTGTTCTAGTTTACAGCCATTTCACCAGTGTGAATTTCTAAACCAAAATTTATTGAGCAGCTAATTGTAGCCGTAGATTTTTGTCCTCTGTACTTCATATAATAAATTAATGAGTTGTGTGAGGTTTATTTTCCATCTTCTATGTGCTTGTAGCCTACTAAATCTTAAAAGACTTTTGGAATTTGGTCCTAATGGGAATGCAGGGTGCAATACAAAGAGATCACAGCATTAGTAGATCTTTCTGTGGATTTTGTAGCGCAGTTTTTGTTTGAGCACTTGGGTGTATATATGCTTTTCTTTCGAGTCGGGAAGGGGAGTCACACACTAGCGCAGGTGCATGCACACACGGATGGTAATCATGGATCGTAATCCAAATAACCAATGATGACGACGAATTGATGACTGATCAGTACGATTATTTTATAGAAACAGGATCTCTGAAAATCTTTAATAAAGTCACTGACTCACTGGGGTTATTCAAACTGGCTGGTTCGATATATGGATTAGCTCAATACTTTTGGTCGATTTTGACATGGTCTGAATGTGAACCTTATTTAAGAGATGAAGGGATCACATATTCACAGTATCACTTACTGCTATTTGTAGCATCCAATACCGTGCAATGATAGTGTGTGACAATTATAATGTAAAACATTCTGTGGAATGACTTATATTGAATAGATCTATTCAGATTGTCTTGAATTATCTTTTGAAAATAGCTGGGTTCCATTGACCAAAAGTTCATTCATTGATTGTTTTTTCAGTTAAATGGTTCTAATAATTCACAGTCGATGCAACAGCCCCCATTTTCTCTGCGATTCCAGACAAGGCAGTCAGTTGTGGGCGACGATGGAATTAAGGCTTCCACAAATCTGAACATTGTCACAAAACCACCTATAGCTACTTCAGTTCCACCTGCTGTGACATCTTCATCTGACACTGTTAGCATCCCCAAGGTCCGTCTGTTTCTGTTTACAGGATGGAATGGTATCAAGGTTGTAGAAAGATAACAGTTCTTTTTATTAATAGGTACAAAGTGCTCAAAGTACTCAAAGTGCCCCTGGGATGCTTTCAATTTCCTCTGGATTCTCTCGTAGCCGAGGATCTACCACAAGTAATATCTCTATGTGGATTTTTTTTCTTTGAAGCCATTTGTCTGTTTTGATTGTGATTTCAGGTTTCTCTGTGCTTTGCTGCGATCACATATTTCCCTTCCAAAATTTTTTGATCCCATGCAGGGTTTGGTTCTGCCTTGAACATAGAGACGCTTGAAGCTGCTGCTGAACGTAGAGAAACTCCTATAGAGGTACACACAATTTTATTTTCTCCATTGTCTGCTTATATTTGCATTTCTACCGTTGTATTGCTTATGGTAGTTAACTGCACTGGTTTGTTTTCCCTCTATTCTTTGCTTGTGCTGCCTTGGTAAGTTCAGAGCATTTTGGATTCTGAATGTCTAAATATTATGCTCCAGCAGCCTGTATATTTCTTTTGATTTCGTCTTTGAACGTAACATGGAACTGGAGAGTATTGCAATGGCATTATCTTTGTGCCTCAACGGCTCCCACGTAAGATAGGTTTGATGTATGCAGCCTTACCTAAGTAGAGAGGTCATTTATGATGGCCCATAATGAAAAACTGTGTCGAAAATTGAAAGTGCTGAAGCTGCAGTGAGCCAGTTACTTTATTTCATCTGATTGAATAATGAGATCCTGGAGCTTCCTTGGTTGACATTTGTCAGTTGTCACTTATTGATTGGATGGATATTATTATGGAGTATTATATAATTAAAAGAGGTTTTTTTCGAGCGATGTGATAGTCTCCCACTTTTTTGAACTACTAAATATATTAGTTTTATTTTTACGTTGGTGGATAATCAAAATAAAAGAGATGGACTTAATAAGATTTAATTATCTCAAATCCTTTTTTTGGGCTTATTCCTCTTATAAATCATACGTTGTGAGTCATTTAACATGTAATGCCTCTTTATAGTAATTCTTCTATAGGACCGTCCTATAGCATAGGACCTGCCCAACCCAACTTAAAAGGGGAAGTTACTAAATTTGTGGAGTTTTGATAAGACCGTCCTACTATACAATTTGTGGTGTCTTGATAATCACTTTATTTTGATTCCTCTATTAAAATAGGAGTGTCATGGTAATAGTGTACCCCCTCCGTTCCAATCAATAGTTTACGTATTCCTTTTAAGTCCGTTCCATTCACTTGTATATGTTTCCTTATATGTTTATTAATTTCCTTGTTAAATGATTCATTTTGCCTCCCTTATTTTTTCTTCCTCACCCCACCCAGCCCCATTCCCAATAATATAAAGGGCAAAATAGTAACTTCAACCTCAATATACAACACCACCTAAAATATTGTGCAAAAAGCAAACATATATGATTGATTGGAAGGGAGGGAGTAACAATTACAAAACGTCCGCTCAGTATTTGAAAAATGGGTATGGTGGATGATCCAATAGGGGCTAGTGGGCTACGATTCTTAACAGTTTTTTTTAGAACTAGTAGGGAGTTTAAGAATATCCTTAGGTGAGAGGGATGAAAACAATTTTTGAAATTTCCCTGGAAGGGTTCTTAAATATACCTAAATGATTCTCATCTGGGTTTTTTCTTAAACGATTTAGATACATTTAGGTGTGTGAGATTGGAGAATTGTGATCATCGTCATCTTGGTGGGGGTGGTGGTTGGTGCTTGATGGTGGTAGTGGTTTGGTTGTCTGGTGAGGACAACAACCAGTTCTGGTGGTCCTGCAAGTGTAGGGAAATCTGGCTGGTCTTCGAGGTGGTGGCAGTATGATGGTATGCATATGGTGATTGCAGCGGTGGTGGTAGTTTGAAGGCTGGTGGGGTGATGGTACTTGGTGTTCAGGTTGTGTCAATGGATAGTAGCAACTTATGTTTTTGGTTAATACTAGCTCTCTTGCCAGTTAAATTTGTTAACTAACATATTTCTTGAGAACCGTTCCTAAGTGAAATAGGAGGAGCTAAATGAATTGGATGGAGTATTTTTTACAGCTAATTTTTTTAGATAAATGCTCTTGATAACAAATCCTTTGAGTTGTGGATCCAACTATCGTTTAAAAGAAACACTATATGTCAACATTACTAGTTGCCAGTTTTGGAGCAGAGATTATAAGCTCATGACAGAAAGGAAATCTGGGCTACTTTCACATTTGTTTGTCAATGAAAGGTGCCTCTTTAAGTTGCTTAACATCTTATTTATATTCATTGTGCACACAGGCGCCATCTTCTGAGGTTCAAGACAAAATTTCATTTATAATCAATAACATTTCTTTAGCTAATTTCGAAGCCAAAGCCAAAGAATTCTCCGAAATTCTGAAAGAGCAATACTATCCTTGGTTTGCACAGTATATGGTGATGAAAAGGTCACATACCTCCTATTTTTTAGTGATCTTCAACATTTATTTCCTTACATTTGTATCTGTCTGGTGTTGCGTCTTGCAAGTCTTGTGACTTTCTTAAGACATTGCAGGGCAAGCATTGAACCGAACTTTCACGAGTTATATCTGAATTTTCTGGATAAGTTTAACTCAAAAGCCTTAAACAAAGAAATTGTTCAAGCAACTTACGAAAATTGCAAGGTTTGTTGACTCAAGGGTCCCGATTCTTTTTTGTGAAACATGTTCGTTTAGTTTTGATTATCTGACACGTCATTTCTCTCTGTTCAGGTTCTACTAGGTTCTGAGCTCATAAAGTCAAGTTCAGAAGAACGTTCTTTGCTGAAGAATTTGGGAAGCTGGCTTGGGAAGCTTACAATTGGAAGAAACCAGGTTTTAAGGGCACGCGACATCGATCCCAAATCTTTAATTATAGAGGTGATTTTTTAACTGGATTTTCGGTGATAGCATACGCACACGTAACACATTTGTTCATATTTTTTATGGGAGTACATGAACACTTAATATGTGTGCCCCCAGTTGTGGTAGTCAGATCTTTAGTTCTGTTTGCTTATATTTATGGATAGCTTATAATTCAATTCTATTTCTGTCATATATTCTTCCAGGCCTACGAGAAGGGGCTAATGATTGCTGTGATTCCATTTACCTCCAAGGTAATCATTATAGATCAACAGTTCAAATTCTGCTTTTTAAAGTTGCTGTATTGTTGGAGGAGCCAAATGTTGCAGTCTCATTGGAATTTGATTCTTCTTCTTGTTGGAGGAGCCAAGTGGTGCTGTACATTCTACTTCTTGGTGTTTTTGAAACGACAGGACCCGTAGTTCTACATATGGTCTGTTTTAAATACACCAAGGAGTGTAGTACTCTATATGGCTATCTGTTCTAAGCATCTTCCCTTCGTTTGTTTTCTTTCTCCCCCTAGGTTATACAGAATGTTTTTGCACTGTTTCTGAAATTCCCTTATATCAATGAATCTTGCTGAGTCACATCTGTGTTTATCAACTAAATTCAAAAGAACTCTCAAGAAAAAATAAAGTCAAAAGAAGCTACCTGCTTGTTCTACCAGTATAGTATGTGTGTAATTTTTCGATTTCTATCCTTTTTGCAGATACTGGAGCCATGTCAAAGTAGTCTTGCTTATCAACCCCCTAACCCGTGGACGATGGGGATTCTTGCTTTACTAGCTGAGATCTACGCAATGCCTAATTTGAAAATGAATCTCAAGTTTGATATCGAGGTAGGATGTGTTGTATATTAGTAACATGAACTATGTGCTCTCTAGATTGCTTTTGTTAACTCGTAGCTGAAAATGGTTTTGCTGGGCTTTATACGTCGCTTGTGTGATGGTTGTAGTTTAGTAAACTAATACCAGGAATCTTGTTGTCCTGTTGGTGCTTGCTGTAGATGCTTTTCAAAAATCTTGGTGTTCTCATTAATGATGTGACCCCGAGCTCTCTTTTGAGAGAACGTGTCCGGGTTATTGAAGGAAATCCTGATTTCTCGAACAAAGATGTTGGTGTGCCGCAGCCAACGGTGGACGATAAATCTGTACTTACAGCTTTGAACCAGGTTGAATTGCCTCTTGAGGTATCTACTCAATCTCAGCATGGTGGTCACCCTCATCAAATTTCTGCGGTTTGTATACAAATGAATTCCTATAAGTTCTTTTCAGTATATTTTTCTTTGGAAGATGGTAGGTCACTTTGTGATATATTGTATTTGCTGTGCAGTATGGAACCGGTACCGGTACACTGGTTGAGGATGAGAAGTTAACTTCTATAACATTTTCTGATCCATTGCCTTCACCTCCTGTTGTGCAACAACCTACTCAAACACAATCCCCATACCTAGGGCAGGTGTGGCAATATATTCTCATTTCAGCCTGTGCAAATCATTGTTTTAAATACTGTGCCTCGAAGTCTCGTCTACTGATACTGATTTATGAATGGTTGTCTGATAGATGGTTGGTCGTATGAAACATTCACCTTTCATGTTTTGCAGTGTTTTTGACACTTTACAAAAATAGTGTCTACTATATTAAGGTCACCAATTGTATGATTTAATACTCTTGAATCTCCAAAAAAGCCATTAGAATTGGTTCTTTTGTAAGTTGAAGCTAAGCATATGCTGTTATCTATTGCTCTTCATTAGTTTTGCTCTTTTGTAAATAAAACAATAGTGAAAATGGGAAGTACTATTAAATTTGCTTTGTGTTGTTTGCTGGCTAATATGTTGAACTTATCTTTTTGCTCAGCTACCGTCATCAGTTCCTAATTTAGGATCACATGTCGTTGTGAACCCGAAGCTCCAGAGTGTGGGTCTTCACTTTCAAAGGTTTGGATTGTGTTAACCTTTCTGGGCCTTAACTGTGACTATTGGGACTTGGTTCATATTTGATTTATTATCTTTGCAGAGTGCTTCCACTCGCTATGGATAGAGCTATCAAAGAGATTGTAAATGGTATAGTGCAGCGTAGTGTTTCCATTGCAACTCAGACAACAAAAGAGCTTGTTATTAAGGTCTGTCTGTTTTCATGGGCGATTATGAATGACCTTTTTTGGTTCTTACTTTTTTTCCTCACTATTACGTATTCCTCACTATTACGTACAATTATTTTGTTTAGGACTATGCATTAGAGTCAGATGAAAGTCGCATATTTAATGCTGCACATCTGATGGTTGCTAGTCTTGCTGGGAGCCTAGCTCATGTGACTTGCAAGGTTAGACATTAATCTGCTGTTTTAAGTTCATGACCACATAACATGATCTTCATTGTTAACTTTCTTAAATATATGAAAGGCTGATGCTGAAGAACATGGCTGTTGCAGGAACCTCTGCGTGCCTCAATTTCTAGTCAGCTTCGCAACATGCTGCAGGGATTAAATATCTCACCTGATATGTTTGAGCAAACTGTGCAACTTGCAACTAACGATAACCTTGATTTGGGCTGTGCCTTAATAGAACAGGCAGCGACTGACAGGGTTAGATTTTAAATTATATGCCGCTTTCAGCACATTTTATATTTTCTTGCCTGACTCTTATTATGTTTGACATCTTAATTGTAACACTTTCGTCTAAGGGTGTTTTTGATACATTTTATTTTTGTCCAAAACTGGAGTATTACATAACACTGTCTTTCTGTATTTTTGAAGTCCTTCTCTTGGCTTGTTTAAACGCTTATTTAAGAAGAAGAGTTGGTCTCTAGGACTAAGAGTTAGTCTCCTGGAAGGCCAACTTACAATAGCAAAATGTGAAACAAATCATACAGTATACTACATAGAACTATTAAAAAGGGAGAAATATTTGAAATAAAACAATAACTACCATCATGAAAGAGGTCGCTTAGAAATTTATGTGGCTGTTTCTTATGAGAGAAAATGACTTATTGACTGATTTTACTGTGCATGTAAAAACATGGTATTGACTGATTTTGTATGATATTCGTTTGGATTTTAGCGTATTATTATTTGGGTACTTCTAATATGTGCATTCAGATGTGACATATCCAGTCTTGTTCTTTGCCGACTTTCATTAATTTGAATGTTTTTGGGTGCTCTTTTTTCTTGTCTACTCCTGACTTTCATGTTCTGGTTCTTGTTACTTAAATGTTATATTTGTACTGACATATGTTATGGTTTTTATAGGCCGTTCAAATGATTGATGGGGAAATCACACAACAACTCTCTTTGAGAAGAAAGCATAGAGACAGTATTGGTTCTTCTATGTATGATGCTAGCTTATATGCACAAGGCATGGGCGTCCTGCCAGAAACTTTGCGCCCTACACCTGGACGCTTGTCTGATTCTCAGCAGCGTGTTTATCAGGTGTTTTTTTTTTCAAACCTTGTTTCAAAATCATGTTGCTTTACGTAATTTGTTAATTTGGCTTCTACCTATTTTCGCAGGATTTTGTTCGTCTGCCCTGGCAGAATCAGCAACCTAATCAGACGGGTAACGCTACACATATTCCTTCGTCAGATGGGGGTAGCTTCTCACTCACATTCAACTCCTCTTCTGGGCAAATGAGCTCAAGTGTCTATCCATCTGGACTAGGAAACAGTAGCTTTGGTGTTGGTGCTCAGCATATTGATCTCGTGTCAGAGGATATGGAAAAATCTCAAGTTCAATTGTTCAGGTTCTACTTACTACACGGGTTACTGCCTTGGTGTTCTTTAGTGAAAATGTTTTCTTATTGGTTTTTTTTTTAAACTTCAAAGGTATTACTGAATTTCTGCATAAGATATCTATTTGATTTTATTGGTACGTTTGCGCCTAATAGAGGCTGGTAGTCCTGGTACCATGTTGCACAGATTACCCGCCCTTTCCAATGTCCATGGTGGTTTTTAATATTGATCTTACTGAAATTCGAAATGTTTGTTTGGTTATAATGAATAATTTGTTTTCTGATCCAATTGATATATTCTTTTCCCTTTAATAAGCTATTGTGTATTAGATACATACTGGTTCAGGGTCCAGCAGGTCATATAATTGACCCTGAGGTCTTTGTCAGTTGATTTTGTTTTGTCTTGACTGTCTGTCGTACTTATATGAGCTTTTAAACATTTCTTGTCAGCCCTGCTGCACTAAATGACGTAAGAGGTTCTGATGGTTCAGCCCCTCTTCGTTCTGAGGCTGATTCAATCCTCCTGTCCTCTTTGAGTGCGCCAACTCTGGAATCGCAATCAGCTGAAGCAGTCCCAGTTATTAGCTCTTATTATTTCTTCTCTTACAATTTAAGGAGGAATTAACAAATTCACTTGCTGACTCTTCATTTGCCTTTTCTAGGAACCTGTTATTAGCTCACAGCTACCATCTGTGAGCTCCGCATCATTAAGAACTGGACCCTCGGAACCTATGGCTACTGAAGATGCTCTGGACAAATACCAGATGCTTGCGTTGAAGGTCATAGACATTTATCCCTGTTTGTTATTTTGATTCTTATTTCTCTTGCTGCTGCAATACCTGTTTCATCCCCAATCTAGAAGTTATGCATATGTTTGTTATATCAATATGTCCTTTATTAGGCATGGCTTAGATAGTGTGATTTCCTAACGTGCTCCGCTTTTTTCAAACATTCCCATAATTTCCACTTCTGGTTCTTCGCTCCACTTCATTGTGCTTGAGAACCTTTCTGCTTGTTATCAATTTGATCACCTGTATGGATCTATCTTCTTGAGTTTAATCAAATTTCTATGTTACTCTGATACTTCACTCACCTGCCGTATATTGTATCCGATATTCCGATACGACACAAATGTTGATTATTAGGGATATCACCATTTCTCGTCTCGGTAAATGTTGATTATTAGAATATCCTAGAGATATTATATTAATAATATCTCTAATATTGATACCTCACTTTAGACCAAAGTATTGACATTTCTGCTCAAAATAGCTGTATCCAATCCTCCGTGACATATCGTGGCCAATACTTGCAACTGAGTCAAACTAACACAGCTAATTTCCCCTTTTTTCTCACTCTCTTGTGGTTCATATCATTCTAGGGTTGGCCATATTTGAATTCCACGGCTCTTATCTTTCTCGTTAAATATATTATGCACTCTGAATCTTTGTTTTCTCATTAAATTCAGCTGGATGCGGCACTAGCTAATGATAGCGGAGAATCAGAAATTCAGGTAATGTTGTGTTTTCCTGGAGTGGTTTACTCTATGAAATGGGACGAATCTTTTCTGTATTTACATTTTTGATTCATGGGTGCCATTACAAACTAATTTTTCTTCTATATCTTCAGGCGATTATTGTGGAAGTTCCACAATTGATTTTGAAATGTGGTAATCGAGATGAGGCGGCCTTGGCTGTTGCGCAAAAGGTGTCAGAGATAGTCATTCGAGTTCAGCTTGCGGTTAATATGATTGTGCCAGTGTTCTAAAGTTTGATATAAATCACTGTGCAGGTGTTCAAAGCTTTATACGAGAACGGAGGAAACAGTTTCCACGTTAATGCTCATCTTGTTATCTTGTCTGCTATTCGTGATGTTTGCAAGCTTGTGGCGAAGGAGCTTACTACGTGGGTATGTGTGAACATGAATTAAGACTACAAGTTTACCACTCTTTTGGGTCTTTTCTTTCTTTTCTTTTTCCGAAATTGTGTAGTACTCCGTAGTATTTATTTTTCTTTTTCTTTCTGGTCTTTCTTGTGTTAACATGTACTCCTTATTGTATTGATATGATTACTTATAAAAAAGTCGTCTAATAGTATTGTTTTTGTTTCATGATTCTATGTTAATTCTTTAGGAGTTTAATGGGAATATGGATTGCGAATTTTTCTGTGACTATTAGGTAATTTATTCAGACGAGGAGCGAAAGTTCAACAAGGATATCACGGTTGGCCTTATCAGGAGGGAGTTACTTAATTTATCTGAATATAGTATTCATTTGACAAAGCTTCTTGACGCTGGGAGAAACAGTAAGAATATTAATGTACTCCGTATCTCTTTCTCCTCTTGTTGAAGACCTTATATGGTTTTATATCGTCACGTACTTTGTTGTGCAGAAGCTGCAACCGAATTTGCGGTTTCCCTCCTGCAAACATTGGCAAAAGAAGAACCTAAGGCCATCTCAGAGCTCCAAAATTTAGTTGAAGCATTATCGAAGGTTGGTTGCGTTCCTGCTGTTAATGCTTGGCTTTCATTTACATAGTATATATCTAAATTGAATTTTATTGTGAATATAGCTTGCTGCTAGGCCGGGGTCCCCTGAGTCATTGCAGCAATTAGTTGAAACTGTGAAGAATCCAACTGGCTCTACTAGTGGCCTTCTGAGCCCCATCGCTGTTAAGGATGATAAGAACAGGCTCACCAGAGATAAAAAGGTTTGCATTTGATGTTACCTTCAGGCTAAAGACTTTTTTTAAATTTTTACTGCTCCTTTTGATTCTATTATTTCTGTTGGAATTTGCAATGTTTAGGGAAGTATTATTTCACACAATTTACATTATTATCTTGTTTTTTTGTCAATCAAACAGTGTATCACTCCAGCAGTTCTCATATATCAGAAATCAGAATTACTATGTCACTATACTTTGGGTAACTTAACGAGCACTTTATTTTCTTAAAACAGGTATTACAGTCCATGGCAAGTAGGGGAGACTATAATAACATAGAAGGCGTGGAGCCGGAGGCATCTAGCTTCCAGCAGCAGGTAATTGTTGCGAGCAGTTCATTTCTGAGATGTTGGTTTTCTTGTGTTGTTTGCTGATAATTGCCGACATTAATGCTGGGGCTGTGTTACATGTAGTCTTAGGGGTCGTTTGGTTCAATTATTTGGAATGGAATGGATTGGATAATGAATCCACCGAGGTTTGGGATCGAAATCCATTTCATATAAAAGTTGTTTGGTTCATCAAAATTTAAAAGAGAATGGAATGGAGATAGAAACCTATGTAGGGAGGTGGGATTGGGATTCCAAGAGGTTTGGGTGGATTTAGAACCCCTTGGGTTTCTATCTCCATTCCAAAAGTGCCCAACCAAACACTAGAATGAGGGATATCCAATCCAATCCATTCCAAGACTCTCAACCAAACAACCCCTTAATTAAGTTGTGCTTTAATAAGTACTCCCTCCAATTTTAATTTATTGCCCCATTTCAATGAAATATACTTGTACCTCACATATATTAATGAAATGGGGCAATAAGTAGAAACCTTGTGAAATGCAGTACTATATTATCCATGAAAAGCTATATTAAGAACAAGTAACAAGTGCTCAGACTAAGTGCATTCCCTTTGTAAAGGAGCATTAAGTTTGACATGTCATCTGGAGATGACAGCCATATAATTAGAGATTGAGTTTTTTGTATTGCAAAATGGTATTTCACCAATTTTGCAGATTTGGATGATTTTGTGATTCAGTGATACATGTGCTCAATACATCAGTTGCCATGAAAATCTTTTAACATAAGTTGGTGCATCTTGGTTCCAAACATTTAGATGCTACAATATTGGGTTCATGTTGTCTTGCAGGTTTCTACACTTTTTGCCGAATGGTACCGCATAAGTGAACTGCCCGCTGGGAATGAGGCTTCCTGTACAAAATTTATGCTACATCTACATCAAAATGGTTTACTTAGGGGAGATGATAAAACAGAGCGTTTCTTCCGGGTTCTTTTGGTGTGTACTTATTCCATTCTTTAGTGCCTTGAATATATTTGACGGTTGTACTTTGTCCCTGTATTCATTTACTCTTTGTTTTAGGAAATTTCTGTGTCGCACTTTGGCGAGCTGATGCAAAAGTCTCCACAAGTGCATACACCCTTTCTTGCTATTGATATTTATGCAAAGCTAGTATATTCTATTTTGAAGGTATTTTACTTTTCTTTTGTGACTGTCTGTGCCTGTTCATGGTATTGCATTTGACGTGATATTACTGTATCTTTCTAGTATTGGCCTGTGGACCAGGGATCAAGCAAGCTCTTTCTCTTACCAAAGGTATACTTGTGAGCTAACATACGGAATTTGCCGTTTCCTTGTGATGTTCTTACTAAGCACAATTTTGTTTCTTACTCATCTTGAATTAATTGAGTATATTGGATCTTTGTTATTTGTAGATTTTAACTGTTACGGTTCGATCCATCCAAAAAGATGCTGATGAGAAAAGAGACGAATTTAATCCAAGGCCTTATTTTAGGCTGTTCATTAATTGGCTGTTAGACATTGGCTCATTGGACCCTGGCCATGATGGGGTTAACATTCAGGTAGTGGTTGATATTAGTCCTTCTGGGCTTCCCTTTCTACTTCCATCTTGCCACAACTACTGCATTTTTATTGATTAGATTTCAATTGTTGACCTGGCTTCATGATTGCAGGTTCTATCATTTTTTGCAAATGCATTCCATGCCTTGCAGCCCCTGAAAGTACCAGCTTTTAGGTATGTGTAGACTGTATAGCATAGCCTTCTATGCATTCTATATCCTCTTTTTCTATAAGAACTTTGAATTATCTTCAACTCTTACAACCTAATGAGCCACTTCTCAGTCAATTCAGTTAGTATTGTGGTTATATTCAGCAGTGCCAGTCAGTCATTAGTTCTGACTCGTATTTATTATTGCACACCATCTTCTAGTGAAGCTCTTGCCCCTGGAATAGATAGGACCGGGCTTAGCTTTTATTGTGATTAGTCACAACAGTATTTTACTGTTAAGGGGGAGAACCTGTTTATTGCTATAGGTGTTTTGGTTTCTACGAAAAGTGCACTAAGCATGAGGTTCTCCTGTCGTTTGAGTTTTGATATCAGCTGCAGACCTTCTCAGTGTTATTCAGTTTGTTTTGTGGTTTTTAAAATCCAATTCTCTCGTGAGTTATTGATCTTTCTATTCAGTGTTAGTTTTTTTTTTTGGATGAAAAATTAGGAATGTATTTTTCAGTTGTGCTCTATTTTCTACGCTTGGTTTTTGCTGCAATACATGCTATTCACTGTTTTTTATCTACTTGAGTTTCATAATGCATGAGTTTCAGTATCCAGTGTTCGCGTCCTGCTTTTTCTTTTCTTCTTTGTAGGTGACAGTGTTTGTTTTTGAGTCTCACATGTTCTGTAATGTTTCAGTTTTGCTTGGCTTGAGCTGGTGAGTCACAGGACTTTCATGCCGAGATTGCTGACTGGAAACTCTCAGAAGGGTTGGCTTCTTCTACACCGCTTGTTAATGGACTTGTTTCAATTCATGGAGCCTTTCTTGAGAAATGCTGAACTTGGAGATCTGGTCTGTGTTTTTGTAATAGCAAATCATTTTATTCTATTTGTCTGTCCCATATTCATGTATTGACGTTTTATCCTTTTCTATTTGAAGATACGCTTTCTTTACAAAGGAACTCTGCGAGTGCTGCTAGTGTTGCTGCACGATTTCCCTGAATTCCTGTGTGACTATCATTTTAGCTTTTGTGATGTTATTCCTTCTAGCTGCATACAGATGCGCAATATAATCCTTAGCGCATTTCCTTGCAATATGAGACTCCCTGATCCCTCAACTCCGAATTTGAAGGTTTGTTCTTGATTCTATGTGAGTTCGAGCGACTACCTGTCATTTTGTTAGTTCTGTAACCTTAGGAGCTCGATTCTGCAGATTGATTTACTGGCAGAGATGAGCCAAGCGCCTCGGATTCTGTCCGATGTTGATGCAGCTTTAAAGGCGAAGCAGATGAAAGCAGACGTTGATGAGTATCTCAGGGTATTAATGTTGTTTCTTTGATAAGATAAACGCTACTAGAGTAGCTTATGAAATTAATATTTCTTGAGACAGCGATTGTGCTTATTGTTTTTCTTTTAATTTTTCTCATGGTATTCTGCAGACGAAGCAGGGGCCCCTTCTGAAAGAACTGAAACACAGATTACTACTTTCACCTAATGAGGCATCGCATGCAGGGACACGTTACAATGTGCCTCTGATCAATTCTATTGTGCTTTATGTTGGGATGCAGGTGATTTGTTTTTTCTCTGATGTATCTTTCTAGTTGTATCGTCAAGGAGATCTGGGGGGATTTTTTTTGTGAGCAAGTTGGGCCATTGAGGGGATCTTGAGGCGAGGGGCAGTGGATTCCATGTTGAAAGGATTTCAATTTGGCTTGGAGTTGTAAGAAAGTAAACAGTCCACCCCCCTTCCCTCCAACTCTATGCATACAATGGGGAAACTATTCTCAGACACATACACATCCTTATAGTGGCTAGATGGCCAGGTTTTATCCTTTATCTTAGTGTTACTGTGTGTTGGATGTCAATTGATTGGTGGTTAAGTAGCCAACTTAGTGTGGCTTCAATAATGAAAATATATAATCAATCGTGGACTATGGGTGGGACTTTGTTTGTTGTCATTCTTATCGTAGAAGCACAAAGGTTTACCTGTTACTCCCTCGCTTCATAACCAAACACCATTTACTTTTTCACATTTGCCGAGACGTGTTTTACACAATCGATATCTTTTATTTTGCATTAGTAAAAATCATAAAAATTTGATATTCTTAATGAACTCGTAGAGACGAATCAAACAAGATCCCACATGACTATATTTTCTCTTGTAGATTGCCGAGAATATCGAATTTTCTCTTGACATGTGAATAGTGTCAAAAAGAGATATGATGTGAAGGGAGGGAGTATAACATATGTCAGCTGCTCTTGGACGTGTGGTTTGTTATGTTTACAAAATTGGTGTTTTGCGTGTGGTGTCATGAGAATGGTGTCTTTATTTTCTTTAACAAAGTGTGGCCTATTATTTCTCGTCTTGAGATTTGCCTTTTCATGTGAAATGTTAGCTACAGTTTGAGACTTTAAGAGTTGGGATTGTAACTTTCCCTATCAAGCAGCTAATTGGAGTTTGAATAATATACTTTTCTCGACAGGCTATTCAGCTGCTTCAGGCTCGAAATAGGTCTCAATCCCAGTCAGTTAGTGCGGATACGTCAGTCGACAGTGCAGCACTAGCCATTTTTGAAGCTTTAATAAAAGATTTGGATACTGAGGGTCGTTATTTATTCCTGAATGCCATCGCTAACCAATTGCGCTACCCAAATACTCACACACATTACTTCTCTTTCATCATGCTGAACTTATTTTCTAAATCAGAACAGGTATTTTCATTCTGTCCTCTGTTTATGTATCCTGGTTGTTGTGTTGCACTGTTTACGTATGCTGATGGTATAGTCAATTGTTCTTGTCTTTTGTGTGTGTATCTGCCAATATTGAAGTCAGTCAGAATGTTATTTATGCCTAGTGGGCTTGTGCATCTACTTTATCAGACATACTTATCTCTTGTAATAGCCAAGATCTATTGCTACCCTGTAACATCATGATACTTCCGCGTCTTTTGTGCACAATGTTTTAGGAGGGAGTATAATATAAATGTAAATGGCAAGCGGATCTTAATGAAAGGTTAACCGATTAAATTAAAATAGAACCCTACTTTTAACTCTAACCCCACCATTTTAACCCACACGTACAAACCCGCTAGTCACCACTTACAAGCCACAACCAACCGTCCTGCTCCACCGTCCGTCAACCCTGAATCAGCTGCTGGAGAAGATGCAGTGACTAGAGTCAAGTAGTTGAGTGGTTCCAGTGGCTGGAGAAGTTGCGAAATGCAACATGAACTGACTGGTTAGGCTGCTTGGCTTGGGGAAAATCTTGAGTGGTGAAGATAGATTTTGTCGTATTTTGGGACATTTCTGGGATTGGGTTGATCTGGTGGTAGGCTTGTCGATTGGCTTGTGCTTTGAGTGAGGTGCTTTTAATTAAGGTGTAATTATCAGTTCGGGTAAGTTCATGAGAGTATAATTGAGGCATGAAAATACTGGCATTTTGTGGCTGAAAAATGTTTACAAGGGCAATTTGGTAAACAGCCATGCCAAATATGGGAACCAATAAATGGCACTCGTAACATCTTAGACATTGGGGGAGACTTGGGAGTAGATTGCATCCCAGGAGGGAGGGAATATGGGAACCTTCTGACATTATTAAGGGAATACAAAATTTGTGTACTATCCTTAGGAATCGTCTCGTTTCCCCTTTTTTGGCCGATTCAAATACTCTTTATCTCCCACCAAGGCACAAACATTGAGAATAGCAGGAATGTAGAAAACGCAGGCTAAGTACTCCCTCCCTCCATCCCACATCTATTGCTCCTATTTTATTATTTATCCCCTTGCCATGTATAGAGTAAGTCAAAAAAATATTGAGCTCCCTGTTTTACACCTACATAAATGAGCTTCCTTCATTCCCATCATACCATTTACCTCGTGTTTAAATGATTTAGTCGGAGAGGGAGTTGATGTTATCTCCCTACTATTTTTTTAAACTAAACTTCGGTCATTGGGACAATAAAAGTGGGATAGGGGAGTTATATGTAGCACCACAAATAACAGACTAAAATTGAATAAAGAAACGTGTGAACACTATGAAACAAATTCATAGTACATCTGCTGTGTGAGACTAATGATCAATGTTGTCATTGATTGACCTCATCGTGGAGACCAATGTAAATGGCATGTATAGATTATTTGAATGGAGTCTTGTGAAAATGTGAAGTAGCGTTAGATATATATATATCGAACATAAGTGAATTTTTTTATTTTGATTTCATTTTTGGCTATTAATATGAGTTAGTTTCATGTAATCTGTGCTGTGTATAGCATATCTTCCTAGTTTAATGTGCCTAAATAGGATGCATAGGAAAAAAGGGGTTATGGTCGTTAGTTGACGGTTTCTGAGTTACCGATTACAGGAAATAATTCGGGAACAAATCACCAGAGTACTGTTGGAACGACTTATTGTTAATAGGCCACATCCATGGGGTCTTCTAATCACCTTCATTGAACTAATCAAGGTAATTTTCTAAATACAGTACTCATTATCTTGACTTTTTAGCTTTTTATTATAAATTTATTTTATAATTAATGTTGGTATCGTGAACAGAACCCGAGCTACTTCTTCTGGAACCAAAGTTTCACAAGATGTGCTCCTGAGATTGAGAAATTATTTGAGTCGGTTTCAAGATCATGTGGAGGGCCAAAGCCTGTTAATGAAGCCATGGTTGGGTCAGGGGCATTGTCAGACGGCGTACACTGAAAAGACAAACCTATATTCTTGGTCTCGATTCGTTGCTGGAATTTAGTCTGTCGGCCTTTCTTCTAATTGATTCTGTCTGTAAATGATTAGCCATATTCTTGAATCAGCAGTAGGAGTTGTTTAGCCTTTAGACTCATGTAAAAATGTATTTCTACTGCTACTAGTCCTATGGTTTTTGTACATTTTTAGTCGATTTAGTCTCAATACAATCTAGTACAGTAAAACTCTTGAGATCGCGTTTATGCTGCATCTCCAGGATAGTTTACAGTTTCTATCTCACTCAACAATTCAACCAACTGTAATATGAAAAACTCTGATGATCGTTGCAGTTCGTCACCTTGCTTCTCTCTTTCTTGTAGTTGTAGCATCGGCAAAGACTGGTTATTGTGGCCATTGACAAATGGCAAATCTAAATTTAAGTATGATGTACTAAAATAAAGATTATGATAACAGTAATTAAAATTAATACTGTGAATTTGTGTTAAAAACAACAGAGGATTGTTGTGGAAAGTTTAAATAATACTCCAATGTACTTCCATTGATAAATCTGCCTAGAAATACTTGACTCAATTGAGCCGCCTTGATTTGAATTGAGTCGAGTTGAATCGTTTAACTAATGTTTCCAGAAGTCAAATATCCGATCCTGTAACAGGAAGACTACCTTCTAGTAAGTAGGGTGTTCGTCGGTCCAGGATCGGACCAGACCCGACCGTTTAGCCTGGATTGAAGACCATAATTGTATGAAATGTTGGACCATGGACCGGACCATATTTGTGTCGGTCCGGTCCGGGTTGGACCCTTTAAAAACATGAACCGACCGTAATGGACCAAAGAACCTGAAATAAATTACCACCAAAAAGTATTTTATACAAGTAACTTAAAAAACACAACAAGTGCATAATCAAACTCTACAAGATTTTTATTCTGTTTTATATTAGGATTTAGGGATTTTTAATCGGTTTCCACGTATGCGACTTATTTTGTGCAAATTATTTATAATATATTGTTTTATAATACGGTCCATTCGGTCCTTTATTTGGTTTGCGGTCCAATCGATTCGGTCCAGGACCGGACCAAAGACTGGATAATCAAATATCATGTGGACCGTGGACCGGACCATATAATATTCGATCCGTTCTAGTCCGGATCAAAGTGCAACGGTCCAGTCCGATTTTCGGTCTGGACCACGAAGTGAACGCCCCTACTAATAAGCAAAAAAATCTTAGGTATATGAGTAATACGAGTGTACCGAGTCATTGTATTCTTTACCTGATGTGTGGTACATCCGGTGTACCTAACAATTTCTGATTTAGTCATGTACTCGTAGTATACACTGTACAAGCATTACAACCAGAAGCAGATGCAATACAAATAAGATTTAAAAAATTGTGCGCTCCACAAACCTAATTAAGAAAATTGGCCGTTGGAACAGTAACGAAATTCACAAAACTGTAGATAAAGAAGAGAGAGGAAAAATTTGGGGAAGAACAAACCCTAAATTAAACCCTTAATCTACCACCAAAAACAAAAATGGCAGCGATTGAAGAACAATTTAGAAACCTCAATATCCCTATCGAAACGCCGAGGAGTAGGAGGCTAAGCCTGACAGGGCTATGGTTAAAACACCAGCAATTCAAGGACGCAAATTTCAAAGTGCAACAGCGTCAGACGACGTCGCATTATGTTCAACGAGCTGACGCAAAAACCCTAATTATAGGTGATGATTTGTTTTCTTTGATTTCGGATGAGAATCTTGAATTTATACTAGCAAAAGTTCCGATTTTGCAGCATGTGTTACTCTCATTAGTTTGTAAGAGGTGGTATTATGTGTTGGGAAAATTTAGAAGCTCAGTTTGTTTGCTAGATTGGGATTTTTTGGTTTCGGGAAGATTAACGAGTCGGTTCTCGAATTTGAGTGAGGTTAATTTGATTCCAGCTAGTTTTAAGAGTGGTATGAGCTCAGGGATTGTGATTAGTCATAAGGTTGTGAAGATTAATGTCGATGCGGAGGTTATTGGTGAAGGGTTGATTGGTAAGGGAGGTGTATTAGGGGTTGATTTGATTGATAGAGGGCTTGAGTTGATTAGTAATGGCTGCCCTAATTTAAGGAAGTTGAGTTTGGTTAATGCTAGTGAGAAGGGGTTAGGATTTGTGGCGGAATGTTGCGTTATGCTGCAGGAACTGGAGCTGCACCGTTGTGAGGATATGATGTTGACAAGTGTTTCGAAGTTTAAGAACTTGCAGATACTGAATTTGAGTTGTCACGTTGAAGGATTGTATGAATCAGTTGTTTCGGATATTGGGATCACGATTTTGGCTCAAGGATGTAAGAGGTTAGTCAAGCTTGAGTTAAGTGGTTGTGAAGGGAGTTATGATGGGATTAAGGCTGTTGGCCAATGCTGTCAAATGTTGGAAGAGTTGACGTTTTCTCGGCACAAGATGGATGGTGGGTGGTTATCAGCACTTTCTTATTGTGGAAACCTCAAGACTTTGAAGTTTCAGTCTTGTGAGAGTATCGATGCATGCCCGGGTCTAGATGAGCATTTGGGCTCTTGTCCCACGCTCGAGGAGTTGCATTTGGAACAGTGTCAGATACGGGATAAAGGGAGTGCTAGGGCTTTGTTCTTGGTGTGTGAATCTGTCAGGGAGATTTCTTTCCAGGATTGTTGGGGATTGGAGGATGACTCGTTCCGCTATGCAGCTATATGTAGGTATGTGTATATACTTTGGGGTTGGTTTTGTGACCCAGTGTAGTAGTGCTACAAGAAATTTGATTCAATGTTTATCTCAAAAAATTATCTTCCCAAAATTTCTTTATGTTAAGAAGATTCATGGAGGAAAAGTATATTGGCAACCGGGATTTCTTTGGTTAGACAAGTAACCCTTATTTCGCTGATTTGAAGTGCTAGACAGAGTTTCGATATTAGGATATTTCCACGTTTTCATGTCTTTTGTTCTTCGTGGGTGCATTCGTGATTGATGTGATACTTTATTTGTATCCACTCCGTCTCCTGTTCTCCAAAATTTTATGCTATTCAAGTATCCACTATTGTATAGTAGTGGTCGGACATTCTTTGAATATTTCTATGTAGTACCTCTGAGTTTTCGGTTTTCATGAAATTTTGATGGTGTACTCATGAAGATGATATTTCGCCTCTACCAAGACCTTAGTAATGAATGATCTCCTATTCACATGTGATTGTTATTGTCTTATGCTCCATGTTCTTGATCACGTTTTTGCCGCCTATTCAATAACTTGAGGTAATATAACACCTTTTTTCGTGAATATCTACTTCCATTACAGGAGAGTGAAGTCCATTTCTCTGGAAGGATGCTCCTTGCTGACTACAGAGGGCTTAGACTCAGTTGTTCATAATTGGAAGGAACTCGAGACACTAAAAGTTGTATCATGTAACAGTATAAAGGACTCACATATAACTCCAGAGTTGGCAAATCTGTTTTCTGCACTAAAAGAACTGAAATGGAGGCCAGATTCGAGATGTCTACTAGCATCGAGTCTTGCCGGAACAGGAGTGGGAAAGAAGGGTGGCAGATTTTTCAAGAGGGTATGAGACGCTCATCGAGTCATATATGCACAGTTATTTTCATTGCGATTATTAACACATCTGTTCTTTTTTACCAGGTTGTCAATATGATGGACAAAAGGAAATGATTGACATTTGCATGCATCAGTATTCAGTACCGAGAGAGATCGACTCAGGTCAGATCAGTTTTGTATGTGAGGCAGTTTGTTGAATGTTGTTTCTGTTCTGAACAATTCTCACCATGTAGGCTCTAGCTAAGCTGTAATTCCCCATTACGTATCCGAATGCACCTGAATTCAATATTTTCTCTCGCTAATACTAGTACACACGAAGTAAATGTGTTTATTTTAAATCATAAGTACCTTCTGTTATATCGAGAAATTTTTACAATGTATGGAGTAGTTACTGTGCGAATTTGGAGACATTTAATTTTAGGACCAAATCGGTCCGAAAAACGTGGATAATAACCTTCAAATTCGCCCGTTTCGAGTAATTTTTTCGAAAAATGTGAACTATTTTGCTGGCATCTTAGTAGGACCAGAATAACATAAAATAACTGACTATTGTTATAGAAAACTCTAAAATTGTTCAGTTTTGAGTATATATATCGAGAATTTCACTCTAATCCGACGTTACTTGAAAAATAATCGAATGTCTTTTAAATGTGTTTATTTTAAACCATACGTACCTTTTGTTACACCGAGACAATTCTAAAAAGTATGGAGTAATTATTGTGCAGATTTGGAAACATTTAATTTCGGAATCAAAACGACGTGAAAAACGTGGATAATAACCTTCAAATTCGCCCATATCGAGTGATTTTTCGAAAAAATGTGATACGTATATTTTTCTTGGCATCTTTAGTAAGACCAGTATAAAATAAAATGACTAACTATTGTTAAAAACTTGAAATAAAATTGTTCAGTTTCGAGTATATATGTCTAAACTTTCACTCTAATCCGACGTTACTCGAAAGATAATAGAATGTCTTTTAAATGTCTATATTTTTAACCATACGTAACTTTTGTTACACCGAGACAATTCTAAAAAGTAAGTATTGAATAGTTATTGTGCGAATTTGGAGACATTTAATAACCTTCAAATTCGCCTATTTCGAGTGATTCTTCAAAAAATATGAGATATTTTTCTTGCCATTTTATTAAGACCAGTATAAGATAAAATGACTAAAGGGGGTTAAAAAAAACTCGAAAATTGTTCAGTTTCGAGTATATATGTCTAAAATTTCATTCTAACCTGACGTTATTCGAAAGATAGACGAATGTCTTTTAAATATATTTATTTTAAACCATAAGTATCTTCTGTTACACTGAGACATTTATAAAATGTATGGAGTCGATAATGTGCGAATTTGGAGACATTTAATATTGGTATCAAATCGGCCCGAAAAACGTGGATAATAACCTTCAAATTCACTCGTTTTGTGTGATTTTTTGAAAAAAGTGAAGTATTTTGCTGATCATCTTGGTAGGACCAGAATAACATAAAATGACTTACGATTGTTAAAGAAAACTCTAAAATTGTTCAGTTTTGAGTTATCGAAAATTTCACTATAATCCGACGTTACTTGAAAAATAGTCGAATATCTTTTAAATGTGTTTATTTTAAACCATACGTAACTTCTGTTACAAAGAGACATTTCTACAATGTAAGGAATAATTACTTTGCGAATTTGGAGTCATTTAATTTCGAAACCAAATCGACCCGAAAAATATGGATAAATAACCTTCAAATTCGCCCGTTTCGAGTGATTTTTCGAAAAATGTGAAGTATTTTGCCGGCATCTTGGTAGGACCAGAATAACATAAAATAACTGACGATTGTTATAAAAAACTCTAAAATTGTTCAGTTTCAAGTATATATATCGAGAATTTCACTCTAATCCGACGTTACTTGAAAAATAATCGAATGTCTTTTAAATGTGTTTATTTTAAAACATACGTATCTTTTATTACACCGAGACAATTCTAAAAAGTATGGAGTAATTATTGTGCAAATTTGGAGACATTTAATTTTGGAATAAAAAAGACGCGAAAAACGTGGATAATAACCTTCAAATTCACCCATATCGAGTGATTTTTCGAAAAAATGTGATATATTTTTCTTGGCATCTTTAGTATAACCAATATAAAATAAAATGACTAACGATTGTTAAAAAAAAACTCGAAAATCGTTCAGTTTCGAGTATATATGTTTAAAATTTCACTCTAATCCGACGTTACTCGAAAGATAATAGAATGTCTTTTAAATGTCTATAGTTTTAACCATACGTAACTTTTGTTACACCGAGACAATTCTAAAAAGTATCGAGTAATTGTGTGAATTTGGAAACATTTAATAATCTTCAAGTTCGCCTATTTCGAGTGATTCTTCAAAAAATATAAGATATTTTTCTTGCCATTTTATTATGACCAGTATAAGATAAAATGATTAAAGGTTGTTAAAAAAACTCAAAAGTTGTTCAGTTTCGACTATATATATATATGTCTAAAATTTTACTTTAAGCCGACGTTACTCGAAAGATAGTCGAATGTCTTTTAAATATATTTATTTTAAACCATAAGTATCGTCTGTTACACTGAAACATTTATAAAATGTATGGAGTCGTTATTGTGCGAATTTGGAGACATTTAATATTGGGATCAAATGGCCCGAAAAATGTGAATAATAACCTTTAAATTCGCCTGTTTCGTGTGATTTTTCAAAAAATGTGAAGTATTTTTCTGATCATCTTAGTAGGACCGGAATAACAAAAAATGACTGACGATTGTTAAAGAAAACTCAAAAATTGTTTAGTTTTGAGTATATATATATATATCGAAAATTTAACTCTAATCTGACGTTACTTCAAAAATAGTCGAATATCTTTTAAATGTATTTATTTTAAACGTAACTTCCGTTACAAAGAGAGTAAGAGACATTTCTACAATGTAAGGAATAATTACTGTGCGAATTTGGAGTCATTTAATTTCGAGACCAAATCGACCCGAAAAACATGGATAATAACCTTCATGTTCGTCCATTTTTTTTGAAAAATGTGAATTATTTTGCTGCCATCTTAGTGGACCAGGATAACATAAAATGACTGACCGTTGTTAAAGAAAACTCTAAAATTGTTCAGCTTCGAGTATATATATCGAAAATTTCACTCTAATTCGCCGTTAATTTAAAATAGTTGTATGCCTTTGAAATGTGTTTATTTTAAACCATACGTTTCTTTTGTTACACCAAGACAATTCAAAAAAGTATGGAGTAGTTATTGTGCAAATTTTGAAATATTTAATTTGGGGACCAAAACGACCCGAAAAACGTGGATAATAACCTTCAAATTCGCCCGTTTTGAGTGATTTTTCGAAAAATGAGAGATATTTTTCTTTACATCTTCAGTATGACCAATATAAATAAAATGACTAACGGTTGTTAAACAAATTTAAAATTGTTCAGTTTCGAGTACATATGTCTAAAATTTTACTCCAATCCGACGTTACTCGAAAGATAATCGAATGTCTTTTATATGTGTTTATATTAAACCGTAAGTATATTCCGTTACACTGAGACATTTATAAAATTTATAGAGTCGTTACTGTGCGAATTTGAAGACATTTAATATCGGGACCAAATCGTCCCGAAAAACGTGGATATTAAACTTCAAATTCGCCTGTTTCGAGTGATTTTTCGAAAAATGTGAGATAATTTTCTTGTCATTTTAGTAGGACCAGTATAAAATAAAATGACTAACGGTCGTTAAAAAAGCTTGAAAATTATACAGTTTCGAGGATTTATATATCTAAAAATTCACTCTAATCCGACGTTACTCGAATTTAAATGTGTTTATTTTAAACTATAAGTATATTCTGTTAAACCGAGACATTTATAAAATTTATGGAGTCGTTACTGTGCGAATTTGGAGATATTTAATATCGGGACCAAATCGGCCCGAAAAACGTGGAAAATAACCTTCAAATTCCTCCGTTTCGAGTGGTTTTTCGAAAAATGTGAGATATCTTTCCTGCCATCTTAGTAGGACCAGTATAAGATAAAGTAACTAACGGTTGTTAAAAAAACTCGAAATTTGTTTATTTTCGAGTATATATATCTAAAATTTCACTCTAATTCGACGTTACTCGAAAAATAGTCGAATGTCTTTTAAATGTGTTTATTTTAAACCATAAGTAACTTTTGTTACACCGAGACATTTCTAAAATGTAAGTTGTAGTTACTATACGAATTTGGAGAAATTTAATTTAGAGATCAAATCGACCCAAAAAACGTGGATAATAACCTTCAAATTCGCCCGTTTCGTGTGATTTTTCGAAAAATTTGAAATATTTTGCTGATCATCGTAGTATGACCATTATAATATAAAATGAGTAACAGTTGTTAAAGAAATCTCTAAAATTGTTCAGTTACGAGTATATATATCGAGAATTTCATTCTAATCCGACGTTATTCGAATTTAAAGTGTTTATTTTAAACTATAAGTATTTTTTGTTATATCGAGACATTTATAAAATGTATTGAGTCGTTACTGTGCAAGTTTGGTGACTTTAAATATCGGGACCAAATCGGCCCGAAAAACGTGGATAAACCTTCAAATTCGCCTGTTTCGAATGATTTTTCGAAAAATGTGAGATATTTTTCTTGCCGTCTTAGTAGGACCAGTATAAGATAAAATGATTAACGGTGGTTAAAAAAACTCGAAAATTGTACAGTTTCGAGGGTATATATTTAAAAATTAACTCTAATCCGACATTACTCGAATTTAAAGTGTTTATTTTAAACTATAAGTATCTTCTGTTATACCGACACATTTATAAATTGTATGGAGTCGTTAATGTGCGATTTTGGAGTCTTTTAGACTCTGTACAACTGTTAAGTAACTCTATCCCTTCATTTCCCACTTTACCTGGTATACGTTCTTCCCTCTGCTCAAAAAAAAACTTCTTCCCTCATCTGCTCAATTAAAAAAAAAAGAACGTAAAACAATTCAGTCTGCTCAAAAAAAAAACTTCTTCCCTCATCTGCTCAATTAAAAAAAAAGAACGTAAAACAATTCAGCAGTAGTCGCAGTACGTTTCCGCCTCCGGTTCTTATTCTTTTTCTTTCAATCCCGATTTTCTACTTCGATCCTGGTTCATCCGATTCTTCTACTTCGATCCCGATTCATCCTACTCGAGATAGGGTAACCATCAAAACCTATATATTCCTTCTTCCTCCTACTCACTGATATTAATATGGGTCATCTACCTGGTTTATTTATTTTTGTTATAGGCTTTTGCGACAATCCGAAGAGGACGAGTATATTCTCGACTCAGATCTCGATTAAGGTAACATATCTCGGTATTGCTTAACAGGTGCGAATCCAGAGTTTTCTTTATGGTGTAACAAAATTATATAATAACTAAATTTTCATTGTATTGTAGATGAAAAATTACGTTTTTATGTCAATTATTTACACGGGGAGGTTTACATTTTTGTGCATGGTTTACGGGAATATAAGGTAAATTACAATGATACACAAAAATTATAAATAACTAATTTCATTCAAAAAAAATTGTGATAATTTGGAATAATTTATTTACTAAAAAATTGTGATAATTTGGAATAATTTATTTACGAAGTATTTTTCAAATAAAAATGGTTTTATTGTACGTTTTTTTCACTTACAGATTTTGATACTCCGTCGATTGTAATTCACAAAAAAAAAATTGTTCCAAAAATAAAAACATTTTATTTTAATAAACAAAATAAATAATTTAAACGATATTAAAAATTTTGTGGTAAAAAAATTGTGGTAAAAAATTGTGAAGGTCTGTAAAAAGAAAAATTCATTAATTTCTCCGAATATTTTTTTTTTATAAATATATGTAAGTATTTTTTTGTGGGTGCATTTTGGAGCGAAATTGATTTTATAAGACTTATTTTCAAAGTATATAACACACTAATATTATATTTTTTATTGTTGATGGTGTAACACTTGCTACCTCATTGACCGCCTCGCCCTATAGTTTGATATTATTGTCGTTGGATGCATTTATAGAATCTAATTTTTGTTTGGCTATAATAATATGTCAATTTTCTTATAAAGTTCTAGCTACGTTAATTTTGGTCTGTTTCGTTGGTCTGTTTTGTTTTTATGAGATTATTCAATAAATTGTTCTCTTATTTATTAAATCGTAATATTCGGCCGATGCACAAAAATATGTATAAATTTTCTGTAAAAATATTGATTTTACGTATTTTGATTTTAGAGCCGTTTAATGAATTTTTAACCGATTTCGTACAAAAATGATTAAAAATCGATTTAATGTTCATACGCCTAATTTACTTATTTAAATCTGAAAATTTTCGTGTAAGTTCACTCTGATGAAAATTAATCTTCTGAAATTTTTTATAATTTTTAGGATTTTACAAGGAGGTGAAATAATTAATAGCCTTAAAACACCGTTTATCGCTAAAACCAAATATTGTTTTAATTTTTGATTTTTGACTTTAATTTTTGATTCAAAATAAAGTTTCAGATATTTTCTTATAAAAAACTTATTTTTGTGACGTTCGAGATTTAATAAAATAAAAAAACGATAAATCATATTTAATCTTTTAAAACGAAATCAATGATTAAAAGACGGTTTTCCTACTTTTCTATTTCTGAAATTTTCATATTTTTTAAAATTGATTTTTTTTTGAAAAATATTGATTTCCTTGATAAATTATGATTTTTGGATATTCGTGCATAAATCGTTTGGTATTTAACCTTTATTTTTATTCGTTAACATTTAATTACAGCGTTTTTCGTAAAAGCCTTTTAAAACCGAGTTTCCAGATTTTAAAAAAATTAAATCTTCTAGACAGATTGTCTAAATAATAGTTTTAATTATTTATCATAATTTTTACACTATTTTTCAAAGCTTTTAAATGATAAAATTAAATTTTAAGAGAAATCGTGATTTACCGTTAAAACGCAATTTTACAGCAGTTTATTATTTTTCCAGCAACTTCAAACTTTCAAAAATTTAACCGTTTCATCTTAAGTCACCCCTTATGTTACTTTAGAATGATTTAAAGGTTTAATAATAAAAGTATGCTAAATAGTTTACTTTTATAAAGATATGATTGCCGTAAAACATTATTTTATACTCATTTCGTCGAAACTAATAATAATTAGGGAATTTTGGTTTTATATATTTTCGAAACATCCTAATTTTTAATAATAATATATATGTGAAATATTTCGATAATTTTAAATAATTTATACTCGATTTAGAACTTAATAATTGTTAATGCCGAAAGTGGTAGTTTGCGAAATTAATAATATTTACTTTATAGTTAGAGTAAATTACTTTTCTCGATATTTAACCATAACGCTATTTTCGCCATTTTCATCGTAATGCTATTCCGAGAAAGTTTCCTAAATTAGAAAGTTTCCTCTTTTAAGAACGTTTTGATAATCTTATCGAATTACGACAACTGCTTTGTTTTGGAGTTATGGAATAATAAGGACAAGTGTACGGGTAGAGTAGTTGCCTAGTTAGAGACCGAAATCACATTTGTTTTCACTGAGTTCTCGAAGTTAGTTTAGTATGATCCCAGTGAAAATATATTCCGTTGGATTGATTGATTTCCATAATGCCGTTATTATTATTATTGATTGACATTGATTTGTAGATTGACAATCATTTTGAATTATTTTACTATATTATTTTAAATGTTTTCTATTTTCAATTATTTTGATATATTAGTAATTATGTTTTAATATTTTGTAATATGGCTGGGAAAATGTCGACTATGTTTATAACATGACAGTTATTCTATGTTCTGGTTTGTGTGAGCTAGCGAGCGACATTCGGTCTTGCGCTACTGAATTTATATTTATGTTTTGGACTTGTTTGTTGAACACTTATGAGGTTTAAATTTTTACCCTTTTTAGTAAAGTAGTAGTTGTATTAACTTACCTTCCTTAATAAAATGTAGACTTCAGTGTGTTACAATCTCAACTTGACAGTGTTTCCGCCGCTGTTTTGCACTAGAATTTATAGAGGATTACAGTTAATGCGCGGATTTGGAGACATTTAATTTTTGGACCAATTCGGCTCGAAAAACGTGGATGAATCACTTTTAAATTAGCTTGTTTCAAGTAATTTTTTGAAAAATGTGAGATATTTTGCTTGTCATAGGACCACTTCGACTATACATATTAAAAATTTCACTCCAGTTCGACATTACTCGAAAAATAGTCGAATGTTTTTAACTGTTTTTATTTTAAACTAATACTTACCTTTGTTACAACAAAATATTTCTACAATGTAATCAATTAATCATGTATGGAGGGATTGTCGTACGAATTTGAAGACATTTAATATCAGTACAAAATCGGCCCAAAAATTTCGTCCTTACAATAAGTATCAAAAAATTGCAGACGTTAGATTACTTCGTTTGTCATCTAGTGTTTTAGTTTTTAAAATGAGAGCTCACTTATT
The DNA here is from genome assembly GCA_958450325.1 of Agrostemma githago. Lineage (NCBI taxonomy): Eukaryota > Viridiplantae > Streptophyta > Magnoliopsida > Caryophyllales > Caryophyllaceae > Agrostemma > Agrostemma githago. The sequence continues at coordinate 77,453,085 of OY288241.1, read as the reverse complement.
TTGGGCCGATCTTCTTCAGTAGTCCATTTACACTCTAGATAGAGTAATAAATTCATTGCAGAAGATTGGACAGACCTGAGATTCGTAGTGTGATACGTAGCGGGAAACGGTGAGGCGTAGAAAATCAGGCGGGCAATCCAGTCTGTTACGCGAAGTTATGGAGGCATATGCATCTCCAATTTCTCATGTTCCATCGAAGCGGCAAAATTTGTCCCCTGTTGCACGGCAGATGGCACTCACTCACTGCTCGCATCTGTCTATTTAACAAGCCACTCAAATCAAATAATTTTTTATATTGTGACGCATATATCTGTCACAAATATATGGAGTAATAGGTTAAATATTACTCAGGTAAGTCATAGTGGTTCTGAGGGTGTCTTATTTACTACATATCTACTCCCTCTCATCCATTCAATTCTTTATCCTTGCTATAATTGGACAATCCAATTAATTCTTTACATTCTCCTTTTGGTAAAAGACTTTACCATATAACCCTCACATCCTTACTTTATTTACACAAAATGTCACCACTTTTTCCTTACTTTTAAGTTTGGTGGACCTGGCAAAAATTGAATGGATGGGAGGGAGTAGATAAGACAAAATCAGAATATATGGGGATTAGCAAATGTTTTGTCTTTATTTATTAATGTGGGTAATATTTGACCTGTCACGTATGCAAATCAAAACGTCGTCACGAGAGTATGAGATTGTCTCATCCAAAAATATTATTTCGTTTATAATAAAATACACTAACAACTAACCCGAGAAGAAGAGGTCATACAATAAAACCAAAATGAGACCATTCTGTGTAGGAGAGTTCTTACAATAAAATTATCATAAGAAGACCGTCTTGTGGCAGAATTTATGATAAACTAAATCCAAGTATATCTCTTATTCATTTGTAGATAGTTGTAGTTTGAACTACAACTATCTACAAATGAATAAGAGATATTACTTGGATTTAGTTTATCATAAATTCTGTCACAAGATTTTTTATCTTACTCACTTCTTTTTCACTGCCTTTCGTTACAATACATTCCTAGAATTCTTAATAAGCGTGCACATAGGTTAGCGGCTGATGCACGGAACAATTGCTAATTCAAGCTTGTACCGCTGACAAAAAAAAAGATATTTGTAGTAGAATCGTCTTTTGGATGCTTAGAATATACTCCTTCCGCATCACCTAGAGTTAGGATGATCTAAAGTAAAAATCTCAAGGTGATGGTTGAGAGTTGAAATCCAACGTCATTTACTACTCCCCTCGTAACCAAACCAAACATACCATTTGTTTTTTCATATTAGTCGAAACGTGTTCTGCACCGTCTATAACTTTTATTTTGCATTAATAAAATTCATAAAAATTTGATATTCGTAATATATTTGTAGTGACGAATCAAACAAGATCCTACCTGACTATATTTTTTCTTGCAGATTGTTGAAAATATGAGGTGTTTCGATACGAAGGGAAAGAGTATTTTTGAAACCACGGCTTATACAAGGTGCATCACGAAGAAGAAGAGAAAGAGAAGACAAATGATGTAACATAGGATTCAAAAACGGCCCAATGTGAGATAAGTGTGCAGAGAAGCCTAAACAAATTGTCAGTTAGCGATGGAATTTAACAGACCAAAGTGCAGGGCTTAGATACCTGATGACGTAATGGCAAACTATAGGTCACACCTACGCATGCATAATTCCATACTACTCTCCCTACTTCGTAATACATTACGTTATACTATGGTAATTCAAAGTTGCCATTCTCTTTTCGATACTATTCATCATCAAGGAAAATTTTTAATATTCACGAAAATATGTTAGAGAAAATACATCCATGTTACGAATTCTATGTTAGAGAATTTTCAAATTCTATACTCGTAGTTTTTACTGATATGTTACGAAAGATATTAACGATTAAAAATGTGCGTTGTCGAACATGAAAAGGTGAAAGAGAAAGTTGGATTAAAATGAAGTGTATGAGTATATATATTTTTTTAAATAAAAGGCCCAATGGATAATAACTGCCCAAGGTGCTAGACTCCTAAAGCCCAAATTCCAAGACCCAAAAAAATAAAAATCTAAACCATATGGCCTATAATCGCACACGCATTCCACTCCTCAGTCAGGGACTGAACCTCTATACATACACGCACTTTCACAACAAAATGTGTAAGCTAAATTAGTATCATGATTGCTAATTAATCCTCAAACTTGTTTATTATTTGTAACATGAACCAAAATCAATGTGTTCCTAATTGGGACTTGCCACTGTTTAACACTAGGCCGCTTCCCTCTCACTTCCACTCTGCTTCTTTGTCGGCAAGTCACGATACATCTACGTACGTATTGCTATTCCCTTTTCATGATAATAAGTTTATTTTTTATTCTATTCTATTATTAAATTAATTTAAACTGATTGATGTGTGTGTGTTTATATGTAAAGGCAAGATTATGAGATGGCGGAGCTAACATGGGAGAACGGACATTTGACAATGCATGGCCTCGGGCTTCCTCGTATCTCAAGCAAAAACAATCTAGGAGGCACTCTAGAGTCGATCGTCAACCAAGCGACTCACAAATTGCCTTTACCACTCACACCTATCTTACCAACATGTAAATACGATGATAATCTCGTGCCATTTGTCAAACATAACTCGATCCAAATGGCCATGGCTCCAACCACTACTCCTTTACACATTGTCCCACTAGTGGACGCGATGGTTCCTACGACCAGTAAGACCGGGATGATGGGGTGCTCCACGCGCGTGGGATCCTGCAGCGCGGCTGGAGTCGGGATGCCGGGATACTCAGATTGGAGCGTGAGCGCATCAGGGAGTGACATGTGGCAAGGCGTGAAAAGAGGGCCGGAGGACACATGTGAGCAGTTGAGGAGCATGACTAATAATGAGATAACCTCCACATCTCTTGGAGCGTCGTTGGATAATACAACTAAGACGGTTACCTTTGACGATCGAGATCATGATTCTGTTTGTCATAGTAGGCCTCAGGCATGCAACCTAATCTATTTACTTTCTTTTTTTCTACGTTCAAGATTTCTTTCATTTAATGCATGCATCATGCATGTGCTTCCTTATTTTGATCGTAAATTTTGAAATATCTATTACAAATTTATATCCAGTCAAATAATTAATATTAATATTATGTGTCGTACTCCATATATCATAACAGAGGTATATTTGACACATTTTATCGTCAACACAGATATATTTGTCATAAGAACGATCAACTAATGTACGATATATATGGAAGACTCAATTAATGCATGCAACCTTCTTTTTTCCCATTTTTTAAAAATTAATAAGATTATTTTCTCAAACTTTTTTAATAAAAAGAAATAATATAATAAATTTGGATATATTATGAAGATAAATATTGTACGTTAAAAAAAATGTTTATATTATTTGTTACTCTATCATATTAGGATATTATATTTGTAGATTATAAATTTGGATATTATATTATTTTAGGTGTAAATAGTATAAATACAATTTTAACTAGCATATTTTCCTCCTTTATAGTTACATTTTGCCAAATAAATAAACATTACGGAGTAAATTTTAAACGTATAGTCCGAGTAAAATCTATTTAACCAGTTACCAGCGTGTTTTCATCGTTAAAATAGTTACATTTTATCAAATACGAATATAGAAATTATATTTTAAACATGTCATCCTATAATGAATATTCTTATATGAGATTAATGTATAATTGATAAGAGAATAATTTAATAAAAAAAATTGGGACAACTAATTTTTTTCCCAATTTTTTTTGTCGATGGATTGATTTATATTTCTTGAGATACCGTCTCAAATTAGTTTAATGCAAGAAAATATGCCTCGATCTTAGGAGACATCTTTAAGTAACACGCTATTGAGATGTCGTTTATTGTAGAAAATTTTTGTGCTTTCCGAATGAAATTACAACTTACCTTTGATTATTTTAGAATAATTATGTTTTTAATATATTTGGTTACTTCACACCAAATGATGATATACTAAAACTTTGTTAATATAGAGAGAAAGAGTGGAAGAGGAGGACACTCAGAAGAAAACAACCTCATCAATAAAAAGAAGCCGGGCTGCTGCAGTTCATAATCAGTCTGAAAGAGTATGCTATTCATATATACTCCGTAATAATTATCCCATTATTGTTTTGTTTACTTCAATAAAATATGATTTTTTTATTTTTATTTTTCAAATTTCAACGTTTTTTTCTTTTACTTCTAATATGCAATAATATTGTATCTATAGTTATGAAATAGTGTAATTCATTTAGTCATCTTATAAGATGATTGATCATAATACACATGCAAAAGTGGTCCTTTGTAAATCATTATTAAGTGATTGAATTTATTATCGTTATAAATCATTGCATGATCATTTAGGGACCTCGTCTTGATGTTATGTCATCAAAATGTCATAATTCCGACGATTTCGAAAGCTAACAATATTGTAATATTTATGTGGTTGTCAGAAAAGAAGAGATAAAATCAATCAAAGGATGAAAACATTGCAAAAGTTGGTTCCCAATTCAAATAAGGTACACTTTTCATTTATTATTATTTGTTTTTTTTTATGACAATGCCCTATTTATGACTAAAATATGATAAGTACTTCGCCAATAATATTTCAGACATTTTTTCTATTTGCAAAAATCATATTGTCGATTATTGTTATTTATATATTTGTTGTTTTTCTTATAGAAAACACAATCTATCTTATTTTGCTGGAATAGTTTTTTGTAACCTATTTTTTTCCGAGATAATTGCTTATGACATTTGACGTTTATGATAAAAACATATACACTTAATAAATATAACTACAACCACAAAAATGAGTATATATGGCCCGATTTGACCAAATGTATAAGTGCGGTCGCAATCCAACCACGACGACCACAAATGGTAGTTATATAATCCATATAAAATATCAAATTTTATACTTACTATAATTAGACCCAAGAATTAAAATCATTAATAGTAGTAATAGAGTTTTTCAGAAGCATGTAGAGAATTTTTATTTATGTTAGAATTATAAATATGCAAATTATTAATATCAAAATACTCGACTATTAATCATATTAAATTGAGTAGTTCAATCATATTTATCGTAAATAATCTAGTTTAATCCTTATAAATAAATTGAATATTTTTTAAATAAATAACAGTCGAAGGTTATGTTTGTTGATACAACGTGTACAATAGATACTCAGTACATTATCACAATTTGTGATGTTCTTTTTCGGGTTTGTCTATCACAATTTATTTTTCTTGCCCAAACAATTTTTCATAAAATTTATCAGACGTCTAAATTATTACTCTAGTTGACTAGTTTATTACTCCGTACAATTATTGATAACATGATAATTAATCAATATAAAAGTTTGTAGTCTAGGATATAAAATACTTTACTAAAATTGTCAACGTTCACGTATATTAGGAATTTGATTCTCAGCATGCCGACTCGTAATGTTAGGGTGGTATATGTATGTGATGTTTCTAGTTGAGGTATCACTATCATGCTAACATTCTTTCCATGTTAGACGAATCTTCATAAGAGTCTCTTATGGTGTGACACTAGCCACATATGTGTATATTGTTGTCGCAGCATGAGTGAAGAACAACTTGATGAGAGGAATCTATTGGTACTATGTGTTTTATTATTAATTTGTGTTGATAATCTGCATATATCTTCTCACATAAATACAAAGTCGTCATTATTTGGAAATGATTTCGAGTGTTTCTAAGTAATCAGTGTATTAATGCATCATTTTATATACTTAAATTAACGAGAAAATGAAAATCATCGATCAAGTATTTCATATATGCAGAATATAGCAAATTAATTACAATTTCGTTTGATTTCTCAATTATGCACCGAAAAAATGTACACCCATTAATGTGGATTTTTTTTTTGAAAATATATAAAAAAAATAACCTAGACTATTTTCCTCCACAAGAGAGAAACAAAAATTATTTAATAAATTTGCATATACAAATATTTTGTACGCGTTTCAGAATCCTAGCAAAGATCATGTCTATCATGTCTATACATGCAATATGGTATTCATGATAATTTCTTTAAATGGAAATTGAATAATGGTATAATTAGTATTATAGGAGTACTACATTGAGGAAGAATATAATTAATGCTAATTTTGATAAGGTTTTATCCCAAAAGAGACATAGTAGCATAATGACCAATTATTTCACCTTTTTGGGAATCCATTCTAAATTTCTATTAGTAGTTGATAACAGTTCAATAATCTACTAATGCTTCATGATGTTGATATGCACCATTAAAGTAGCTAGGCGGCTGCTTTATTATTTCCCCTTCATCTAATCATTATTTTCTTACGGTCCATGTATCGTCTTTTCCTTGAGATCTTATTACTAAAAGCGGGCCAAAAATATCCTTTTGACCTGATAATTTGCGATGAATAATTTTGTAATTTATTTATAGGCGGACAAGGCGTCGATGCTAGATGAAGTGATAGACTATATGAAGCAACTCCAATCCCAAGTTCAAATGTTTAATAATACAATGCATCTACCATCAATGATGATGCCATTAGCCCTTCAACAACAACAACTCCAAATGTCTATGATGGCTCCCATGGGTATGCCTCCTATGGGCATGCCCGGGATGGGGATGGGAATGCCCGGACTGGGAATGAATATGAACATGAACATGAACATGAACATGGACCAAATGAATATGGGGATGAGTGCCGCCATGGCACGACCTAACATCCCCGGGATTCCACCCTCCATGTTAAATCCGGCTGCCTTCATGTCTTTGACCGCTCCTCCAGATACCGGTGTAGCCCAACCTACTACGATGGTCCAGACTGATCCCTTATCAATGTACCTTGCAAGTCAATCCCATGTGAGTACAGTTAACAAAACTTTGATACTCCAATTCATCTGTGTTAATCATTTGTTTATCTTTAATTGATAAAAATACTTGGTTATAACTATGCAGTCGATTACAACGGATGCGTATAGTAGGATGGCTACGATGTATCAACAACTTCAGCAGCAGCAACAACATCAATGCTTTAACCACGGAAATGATAACAACAAATAGACAAGGGATGCATGATACTCCGTATAATGCAACAAGTTACGTAGAATAATAATATATACATAATGAGAGTAATACGGAATACGTATAATGTATAATAATAATAATAATAGTATAATTCAATAAGACATTAGCCTTGGGTAGCATGCGTTGTTTTGCCATTCCTATGTCTTGTATTTGTAGTTGTTGTTTTTATGGTTGAATCAAGTTTTAAAAAAAATATAGGCGTTATTGTTCATCAATTCTACGTGCGAAATGTGTACGTAAAACACATCACTTGCACTTTGTTTTGCATTAAAAGACGACTGACGTGATCTCTATCACCAAATTAAAGTGAGGACAACAAAGTTGTTTTTATCGATGTTCTGGTTTATTTATCATTCAAAATAATTTTTATAAGTTGATTGCAGTATTATCTAAAAAAATAATACTCCGTAATACTCTCTATGTCCAATAGAAGAAACTCTAACTCAATCAGATTGAAACATACCGTGAAGCAAAGTTTTGTAATCATCAATCGAAGCAGCAATCAACTCTAACTCAGACAGATTAACAGATATCAAAAGTTTCGTGATTATCGTTCAAATCAACAATCAAAACAGAGTCAAGAAATAGTTGAACAAATACAAGTTTAAATCTCAGAAGATTTGAATATCTCGCAGGTTGAACACCATCTGATATGCTTGTTATAATTTCCGTCTCTTGCAATAGGTGAAGAGTAGGTCCTCAGATTCTGTTATCGCTTACTCCGTACGTGAGTAGATAAGACATGAAACGTCTAGGTAACAAATACGGAGTAGTTATCTTTATCTAATAATAGGGGTGACACGCTGTATGTTTTGTTAATGGGTTGGGTTGGGTTGGGTTGGGTTGGGCCATGCAGAAGATGGGAGGTGATTGGTACGTAATGATAAGAAATTAGAAACATAAAAATGTGGATGAATGTCAAATAAATAAGATTGGTCCGACTAAAGCTCACAAATTGCGGCATTTGTTATGGAATTTTGTTTTCCACACTTCATTGAATTCATTCTTAACTACTCGTACATATCACGTTAACACTTAACTCAATCTAATCACTCTACAGAACTTATAATGTAACATAGAGTGGAGTACTATTAACATACTAACGTACGTAGTTGCTCACCTACTCGATACTTTTTGTTGCACCTTTCATTCTCTTAAAATTGATGCCTCTTTTTACCGTACTTGGGACAGATATTTTCGTCATAACGTTAAAATTGGTCAAATATATTCAATCAGGAAAGAAATGTCAAAAAAATTCAACTACAAGTCTACAACCCCTAAGCACATGAGTTTCTGTTATCCTAAGTATTTGACCTGTTACAACCATAAGACAGATATGTACGTCTTAAATAAGAATTTGTCCTTGCGAGAATGGTTACTTGCTTTTTACCTGTCTCAATCAACTTTAGTTTATGTATAAGACTATGTTTATCCACAGACTCATCTTTTTTTCTCAGACTCGGCCACCTCAGCTTTCCACTCACTTTTCATTCTTCAGACTCAGACTCAGACTCATTACAAAAGTACACTTTATCCACAGACTCATCTCAGACTTTCTCACCTCACCTACCTTATTTTATATTATTTTTTCATTCATTTCACCTCAACTTTTTACCTACCTTATTTTATTTTATTATTTTTATATTTACCTCATTTCACCTCAAATCTACCAACCTTATTTTATTTTTTTATTTACCTCAATATCTACGTTTATTTTATAACTCGAATAATTACAATTAAATAATTAATTGTTAAATAAATATTGTGACATACGAATAATTTTACATCCAAGTGGTCCTTATTAAAGATGACAATCGGGCGGGTGGATCGAGTTCGGGTTGGGTTGTCGGTAGACCTGACAAACAAGTCAACCGGGTCGGGTTTGGGTCAGGTGACTTTTGCGTTGACTTTAAGTCGGACCATATCATTTCGGGTTTGCTATTTTCATCTTTTTTTAAGGATATCGACTCGTTTTTTATAATAATAGTCGGGTCAATTTTGGGTTAGCTCGGGTCAATTCAGGTTACGAGTCAACCTCGAATCTTTAGTTTGGATATTAGATCGGGTTCGGGTTGGCTTATTTGGGTCCGATCGGGTCGAGCCAGTTTTGCCATGTCTAGTTGTCGGGTATGGGTCAGATGCGGATCATTTTTCGGGTCAGATCGTTGGGTCGGGTTTGGTCATGTTAAGGTTGAACTAGGTTTTGTTTGGTTTGGTCGTGTATAACCATCGATTCATTATCCGTTATTATTACTACGTGCCGTGTTATTTATCATTTATTATATGAATTTGGTTTTTATCATCTATACAACTATATCATCTAATACAAATTATTTTGGCCATGTTCTTTTGTACGGAAGTGAAATGAGCTAAAGTGAAATGAGATAAAATGAAATGAGTTGAACTGAACTGAACTAAGCTGAGCTGAACTAAAGTAGCCTGAAATACAGAAATAATAATAATAATAATAATAATAATAATAATAACAATAACAAGTTTACTTGTTACAAAAAATATATTAATTACTATTTAAACAACAACAAATAATAATAATAATAATAATAATAATAATAATAACAATAACAACAAATAATGTTAATTATTGTATCAAAAAATATTAATTATTATTATATTAATTTTAATTTTAATAAAAATATTATTAATAATAATATTTTATAATAATAATAATAATAATTATTATTATTATTATTATTATTATTATTATAACAATAGTAATAATAATAATTAATTAATAATAATAATATAATAATATTAATAATATTAATAATTATAATTAATATTAATAATTAATATTAATTTTAATAATTAATATTAATAATTATTATTAATATTTAATAGTAATAATATTAATAACAATAAAAAAATATTAATTTTTATTATTATATTAATATTAATTATTATAAAATGTCATTAATTTTAATATTTAATAATAATAATAATAATAATTAATAATATTAATAATAATAATAATAGTATTTAATAATATTTAATAATAATAATAATAATAACAACTTATTTGAACTGAACGGAACTGAAATGAACTGAACGAACGAGTCTGAGATTGAGTCTTTGAAATCCAAGACTCAACTTCAGACTTATCTGAGTCTCAGACCGTCTCAACCACTTTAACCAGGTATGAGTCTCAGACTCAAAGAATCTGAGTCTCAGACTTTTGTTCAGACTCAACTTCAGACTCCCTTTAAACTTAGATCCGTCTGAGACTCAGACTCGTACCAACCACATTATCCAGGTATGAGTTTCAGACTCAACAAATCTGAGTCTCAGACTCATACTCAGACTCACATTCAGACCCCTTTAAACTTAGTCTAAGTCTCCCTTAAAATGGATTATCCGTCTTATTTGTAACAGATCAAACTACTCCCACTTGCATTGATGAGATACTACTTTTACTCCTCTCTGAATTTTTTGGTTTTATCTTTTTCACAACAAGTTAACCCGTTATACATTTACAATGGATATTCTCGTCACAAACAAGAATTTGTCTTAGTTCAGTGGGGTTATATAATCAACTCATTTTTCAGTCGATCACTTTAAGATTATTCAACTAGCCAGCTATATTGAGGGGATATATTAAATTTTTCTCATGGACTTGACTAGCCAAAACGTTACAATCAGTCAACATAGCTCGCTGCTGGTGTTTTATTTTTTCACTAATGACGAGACATGCATGGCCTAATGACCTTAAAGGCCAGGGACAGGGTTATATTGTGCACAAAGTACGTACGTGTCGTATGAAAACCGGATTACGCTTAACTCACCCAAAACACACCACTAATTTACAGGTTTGTTTTCTAGTGCTAAATGATTATTGGCTAAAGCTAAAAGATTATCTGCATAACTCCCTTCAATGCATTCATCAAGAATAACGATCATTGGGATTTACCCTTTGGATTAATAAAATCAGCTAACAGATTCTTTAATAAAATCGTCTCGTACTATAAGACCAATCTACCATCTAAAATCACAAAACCGTTAAATTTGTACTTTTTATTTGAAAAAACCATCTTTAAGATGAATTTCTCCATAAAGTTTGTTTTATCTTGGGTGAGCCCCAACTATTATACTCCGAATTTGAGTTATTGGGGGTTGTCTGATATAAGTTGAATTATCTCAATCAAAACCTTAAACAAATGAATGAAGCCCAGTTATTATATTTATCTTCCATTAATACTTAATCGAAGTAGTCAGGGCCCAAAACAATTGAAATATCATAACCCAGTAGTACTACTACTCTCTCTTTCATCGCAAACAAAGTAAGACGGCCCAAGGTCCAAACTCCCCTTTCTCATAGCAGTCCACGAAGGATCAACTACGAGACTACAACAGTGGATTTCAAATGGGCCTTCAAATTCATAAAATACACTTGCTCTTTATGAATTGCAAGCCAACGAATTTGGCCCATTTTACATGCACCCCGCTACTTTGATTGATTGTATATTTGTATCACAATTATTATAGCACCCACGTAAAAATAAATTATTCCGTATTACGAGTACTTTTAATTGAATTAATTTTTATAAATTGAATATATTGTTTCAATATACTGCTATTAACAACATATTAAATAATAGAATCCGGTCAATATGTTATTGCGATATGTTGTTTATCAAATACATGAAATTAATAGATTAACAATCAATCTATAATGTGGACGGATCTGCTAATTTTTACTCAATATGCTAATTATCAAACACAACCTTAATATGAAATTGTTATGGAACGAACAACTCAACCAAAATGGTTGGGACTCATTTATATTCTATTACATCCCTCTCTCAAATGCTCATTGGGATTGAAGAGTGGTTAGTAGTTTCCACCTAAGAGTTTGAGATATTGGGGTTGCCACGGTTCGAACTCGTGAACTCTGGTTGATACCATGTTATGGAATCAACTCAACCAAAACTTTAAGACGATGATTGAAATCCATTTGTATTCTATTAGAAACATCTTTTGAGTTTCTCCCTAAAATTAACATGGAACTTCTTAAACAATACCGAAGTCGAGTAGATATTTTTGAAAAATATTCAATTTACAAGCTAGAGATTTCAGAAAAAAAAAAAAAAAAAAAAAGCGATAGAACAAGTAATAAATGAAAGAATGATGAAATGGGAGGTGGGGGCGGTAGGTATATTATTTCTCAACCAACATATCTTAATATAGATCTAAACTCGTTATTGAGAGGTTTAAATTTGAGAAAGGCGAATGAATTATGATGAAGAAACTAGAAAGTACGTACGAGTACCTTTTATTATGTTCAAGGTACATTGCAATTTGCATATTCTTGTTGGTTGTAATAACTATCGTGGGGTACTCACTACTGACTTACAGACCATTCACTATTTTAATTTTTCAGTTGATCTTTCTTATGACGGATATATCTATTACGGAGTATAATATTAAAATGAATCAAATATTGTCAGAAATCTTTTTCTATATCCCAGACACATGAGTTTGTCTTATCTCATGTATTTGATCTGTCATAAACTTTAAGACGAATATTTCCATTACAAACAAGAATTTGCGAGTGAATTAGTACGATTGATTGTGTTACTGTACGGGCATGTACGTATCTAGTAATCTAACATTTCAATTCTCATACTTCATTTAATTTCACAATGTATGTCAGAAAGCAAAGTCGATTAGTACTACTACATTATAATTGGTCGAAAATTGGATTCGAATGAAAGTATTTCAATGCAGAAGAGTGTTCGAATATTAATACGGATCGATTATAATTCATTAATGTTATTCATACGTGCAAGTTTTACTCGATCAGTACATGCATGTCACATCTTAATAATAACATAGTCCTTGACTTGATTACTTGATCAACTAACGACTCACTTTAACCTCCAAATTCCTGTTATCGAGACTTTTTAAGGGAGTTTGATTGAAACTTTTGGAATAGTTTGAAATAGATTTTCAATGGTTGGAACTTTTAAATTCCTGCCTAGCTACGACCTACATATACAATCCATCATGGCGCCAAAAAAATGAAAGAAACATTTTGGATTCGAGGTATCACGAGATCAAAATAGGTGACATTTTAATCGTTCTCAATATATTTACTTTGTAATTTGACAAGATCAGATAAACTCTCTTCTATCGAAATGTCATTAATGATATATGGAGACGGTTTTTACAATCGATTAAAATAAATAAAGACGGAGATTGAGAGGAGTTTTGAGTGGAACTGGATGGTACGTAGTGAAGAGAAATAGAATGGAATAGTAGGTTGGTTGGTTTGATTTGAAGATGATATATGAGCCAAAGCAGGGCAACAGTAAATGAGGACTGAAAATGGACAAGTAAACCTGCATTGAATTGCAATCTGACGCAATTGTTGGGTCCTTCAATTATTGGAATTGAAGAAGTATCTACTGTGAACATTATTACTATCGATTTATAGGCAGGGATTGTTCCTCATTATTTACTCACCACCGACACTGTAATGTACTATGCACACCTTGCCTCTTAGGGCACCCGGCCCCCTCTCACACATACTACACGTAAAACTGAATTTAAAATCTGTCGATAATGTAAACTTATTTTCTCTCAGTAAGGGTTTAGATTGATATACATCATCTTAAGATTTTAGTTTGGTTGATTAATTTATTATGGTATTAGAGTCACATGATCGATCAAAGTTCACGTATTCGAATCTTGGTAGCCTCTAACCTCTCACAAGAGGAATTTCAGCACTAACATGTGCATCAATCACTCTTCAAGTCAATGAATATTTGAATGAGAGTCTCAACCATAATCTTAAATATTTTGCTTGAGATTAATTATTGTTCCTCTAAAACGAGTATATGTATAAAAGCATGAAACTTAGGGCTCGTTTGGTTCACCATGGGAAGCAAGATAGAGTTACCGGGAACTTAAATTCACGTGAATTTGTATTTCATGGAAATTACAAAAATATTGTTTGGTTTGCCATGTGGGAAATAACTTAATGCGGAAAGTTCTACACACCAGGGGGAATGGAAGTGGCAATTCCCGAGAAGTGGGCAACCAAACAGTTTCACAATTTATCAATTCATGGGAAGTTCTACTTCTCATGATTTAAGAGGGCAAACAAACGACCCCTTATAATGACTCTTTAATTAATTACTTTGGGATTTCGCAAAACATGAACATAATTAATGCAATAAATCACAACGTTATGATTTTTTTCATGCATGTTGTATGGAAAATCGTATCTCAAATTATATGATCAAATATGCAATATGAATAATTACATGATTATTATTAAGATATCAATAATTATTACACAATTAATTGATGATTTTGTTAAACAAAATCTTTGGGGTTGCCTAATGAATGTATCAATATCTTAAGCATGTGTGTTTCTTTGAATGATTAGTTAATTAGTACTCTATATTCTATGATTAAGCATGTTTTATAAATGAATGAATAGAGATTAGTGATATAATTAAAAAAAACTTAATAGTAATAGGAATTTACCGACCACGTATGCATGCTTGTGGTGGATCCGTGGATGTAATTGATAAATAGAGTAGTCCGTACTCAATAATATTCACAAGGACGATTTGACAGTAGACAATGAAATTCATGACATTGAGAGAATAGAATATTGATATACTCCGTACTTGAGATTAAACTCTTTCACGCCTCTTCACGCCCAAGGGAAAAAGTACTTCCTCGGTACTTATTTACGTGACTCTCTTGTCATAGAGATATCTGTATTGATATTAAAATGGGTCAAATATTATAACATATATATATACGAAATATGAGGCAAAGACTTTACTAGTCCCTAGACGCCCTACTTTTTGTTTTTCTATAATACTTGACCTGTTAGAAGATTATGACAGATACTTTTATCACAAATAAGAATTATTTGTGTCTAAACTATTTATTTATCATTTAATAATATTAAAAGTAATACGGAGTATGTCGCTCAATTATCTTAATGACTTAATTTTTGTGTATAAAAACATACGGAGTATCTTACCTTTCTATTGGCATAAGGGGGTGAATGAGTACATTAATAATTTCACTTTTAGTTGTATTTTGGTTTTTATTACTCTTGTACTTTTTTCGATTCAATCCAGTGTTTATCTTCACAATTTGAAGTAACTTAATAAATATTGACATCGAGTATAAATAATCAAATTGAAAAAACAAAATATATATAACACTAACATATTTAGATCTGTTATAAAAAAGTTTATGATGATTACTCTTATAGAAGTGATTCACGTACAGGAGTCCAGAGGTCTATTGTGTATATTGAGAGTGATTCACGTACAGGAACCCAGAGGTCTATTGTGTATATTGAGTACTTTCAACTTTAATCACTAAATTGAATCTTTTTTTACATACAAGCAAAATATATATTGATAATGACATGATTCCAACTACTTATATATGGGACATGATTCTCAAATTAATTGTATAGTTTGAATATTCAAGTCAATTTAATCTATATAATACACGAGTTCAAAACTAGTTCACGAGTTATATCACTATATGGGACAGCTTCAAAATGCCCCCATATATATAAAAAAAATACTCCGTATTACGTAATACCCACGTATAGAAATAAATAAATAAATGGAAAATAAATTGAGACAAAAAGTGTACATTAACTAAAACTCATTCTTAAGCAAACTCATCAAATAAATCAAGTAATCAACCCATACAATACAAAAGAGTAGAAGTGATGGAATCCTCATGGAAACATCATACTCTACCAAATTACTCACAAAATAAATATAATTTGAGTATTTGACACTCCTAAGAACCAAGCTAAGGTAGCTTCCTTGTTAACTCTCTAATTTAGATCTCTGTTTTTGCCCTAATAAATTGCACGTGTAACAACCAAAATGCACGTGTAACTTCTCACTCTCACTCCCATTCCCCCACTTCACTCTCACTCTCACTCTCATTTTAGTACGAGTAGGAGCTAGCTAGTCACCTTCGTCACTTGCTACTTAAACCGTAAATTCAGCCTCAATTTTATCTATTCCGTCTTGTAACGACTTATCTAAAGTATTGTTATAACAAGTTAGATACGGAGTATTATTCATTCAGTGAGACTAAAAATGTGATTATTATTTTTTTAATCTGGATAGGTAAATACTTAATCCGTTCTAATAATCTGATGAATATCTACGTCTCAACTTTAGCTAGTCTCTCTTACGACGAGTTATCCATCGTATTATTGTTATAACGAATCAAAGATCAGTTATTTAGATCGAAATAATCATATATTCTCATTTTTTAGAATAAATAATACTTGTAACTCATTATAATGATATGACGAATATTATATTAAGAAATAAGAACACAAATTTAGGCAATTTCGTAACATAAACTTGATACGAGTATATATAATAATATGGGTTGAAGTGGGACAGAAATCTGAAGGCAGAATCCCTGTTTAATGCAGTCAACTAGTTTTGGACATATTCGACCTGGTTACACTCTTTAATAAGCTAACGATATTTCGGTGTTGTGTTTAACCATTTAGTGTCGGCGGCTTTCTTTTTCACCACCTCATCCTATTATTCCCTCCTTTGTTTCCCGTTTAATCTAGGAACTGCATGCATGAGCTTATTAATTAAATACTCTATGTTGGTTTCACTTCAATTTTGGGTAATTTTAATTCACTCCAGCGTATTATTAGTACTTCAACTCAAGCTAATTTTTTTTTTTTTTAAAAAAAAGTTGTTTTTCTCCTTAAAAAAACCCAAAAAAATCACTTTTAAATTGTACTCTAGACTCGACAAAAAATTTCAATTATATACATGTACAACTGTTTCACGCTCGGCTTAAGACTGTTTTCAATGTAATTCGATTAAGCTTACGAAAAAAGGAGAAAAAATAATTATCGAATAATATTAGCCAAAATGGAAATATATAGATAATTTTTCGGTGGATGGAGGGAGTAACTTTTAAATTTTTTCCGTGCTTTAACTTGATATTACTTGTATTACTTAGGTTTATAGAAGGTTAGGAGACTATGAAATACATACTCTAATTATGATAAATAAGGGATTAGACGATACCTTAATCAACCGGTCTCTCTTAATTAAGAAGAATTCGTTCGTCTTAATATTATAAATTTATAATATGTCAAATAACATCTATATAACCATGTGTACTTACTTGATACGATTTTTTTTACTTCTTCTATTTTTTTATATCTTTCCATTGTTATGTAATACTACACCCATATATTAAATGGATGAGAAGATATAAAAAAAATAGAGGAAGTAATATTTTCTATACATTATGCTTCTATATTGATTTAGTACGGAGTATTACAATTTAATCCACAAATAAATATATAGGTCATAAACAAGAATACGGTGGCACAATATTCTTCCAACCATGTATGCATAATTATGAAGCTAACTTCAATTTCATTTCATTGAAAAAAGAATGAGTAGACTGGTAAGGGTCTAAATCATATATTATACGATTTCTTGGCCCCTCAAAAGATTATAATAAAGATCTTGATGAAACAAAGAAATAGTACGTACATACTACGATTATAAAATAAAATTAAAATTGTGCCTAAAATTAAATTAATTAAACTATATACTCCCAGTTGTTTTGTCTACACTATGCCTTTGCCAAAGGGTAACACTGTATCTTATTATATCATTCTCTCTACCTATATTTCCACCCACCTTCCCCATAATTGTTGGCCCTATTCAAAATTTTCCCTACATTTTTTTAAAGTACTACATACCCTCTACAGCTAAGTAGTGCCCTCCCATGTACTGTACTGTGCCAACTTACTATAAATTCCTCCCTCTGCTTTCATTTTCCGGCACAAATACAAGAAACCATCAAACTTCAAATTACATACTCAAGTCAATTTCTTAAAAAAAAACAACATGAGTTCGAGTCTGAGTTCGAGTTCAAATGTACTCATTTCCCCAAGAAAACTGAGATACGATCTGTACACGTACCAGGATGAACCAAACACGCCCTTAGTGATATCGGTTCTAGCAGCATTGATAGAACGTCACATGGCACGGAACGAGAGGATCACCCGGAGCTGCAAATGGGCATTAGTGTCAAAAGATGCGAAAACCCGTGTGTTTGATTCTCATGAAGCTCCGGATATGACGATCCAATCGTTCTTGGAAAGAATATTTCGGTACACTAAGGCCGGACCGTCCGTCTATGTGGTTGCATATGTCTACATTGATAGATTATGTCAAAATTACCCTGGATTCAAGATTAATCCTAGCAATGTACATAGACTTTTAATTACTACCATCATGGTCGCATCCAAATATGTTGAAGACATGTGAGTATTTTTACTCTGATTCCCCTGTTTTTTTTCTCTGTTTTAATTACATAAATTCGAATCAAAGATGTCAAATTGACTCGTACCTTTAACCAGTAAATTCTCGTTTAAAACTGGCACGTATAATCCGTCATTTTCTTTTAAATTTAAAATGAGGGTGAAATGTCAATATCATCTATTTAAATGGGGTAATATTTTGCCTGTTTTATGTTTAGGTCGACCGTGTTATTTTGTCATTTAAAAAAAAGACATCTCATCTAAAGCGTAATTTATTTTGGTGGTTAGCGCGCGTTGTGTTAAATGCCTTAACGATATTTTCAGGTGAAACCGTTTCACAAAAGATCAGAAACTTAAAATTTGAATGACAACTAGCGCTAGGGTTTGAATTTTGTGAGCATTTTTAATTAATTAATTAATTATTGACATGGGTTTTGGTTGATGATGTGAACAGGAATTATAGAAATTCATATTTTGCAAGAGTTGGAGGATTGAGCACAGAGGAAATGAACAAATTGGAGGTGGATTTTTTGTTCTTAATGGGATTCAAGTTACATGTGAATGTGAGTGTATTTGAGAGTTATTGCAGTCATTTGGAAAGAGAGGTGAGTATTGGAGGTGGATACCAAATTGAAAAGGCATTGCGTTGTGCAGAAGAAATCAAGTTAAGGCAATGTATTGATATTAGTGCAAGATATGATAATCAAATCATCTCTTCTCGAATTACTTTGTGATACAATTACAATTTACAATATATACTAGTTTTGTTAGATCATGTATGTATGTATGTATGTATGGTCTTAATTGTATAATTGTGTAACTTTTTTGTTTTAACAAGAAAATATTGTCTTAGCTTGTATTACTGGGAGAATTCTTCATGAATTTTTGTTCGAAAATGAGGAATATAATATCAATATGAAGTTTATTTGTTGTTAGATGTTTCTCGACTTTTGATATCTGTATTTTCATGAGAGTTTCAAATGATCAGAATGTGCAACATTTGATACTCATCTGTACTTCGTATTATTTTGTCAAAAGTTCAGCCGCTCAGGTGAGTGAGGAGACGGGAATGAAAGAGCATAAAATTAAGTGATAAAGACGTGCCTTTAAGGCTCAAACTCATTTTGCTGGGGCCGATTGATTTAACTAAATTACTATTCGCACGTAGTTAGTTGGTTAGTTAGTTACTACGTACTCCGTAGTATATATACTATACTCAGTACTAAGGGTACATCAAGTCATTCAATTGCGTGCACACGATGATCTTGTACTTACTCCGTATATCATTATATGTACTCTTGTTGGAGTCACAATCAAGTTAGCATATTACTTTCATTTTTTTTCTTCGAATGAGCGCACTATATCAAGGGTAAGAATCGAACATCAGGTTTTTATTGCTCTTAGACTTACGGTTGATTTTTAATTAGTATATTTATTGAAGTATGTATCATATGTAACTCACATAGACCTAAATTAAAAAAGAGTGAGTTAATTATTAAGACAATTAGCGTATAACGAGGTGCCTAATAGGCCAAATACAAGTCAATTTTATAACTACTTACACCATAATGACATTTGATGCCACCTACCATTATAAGTTTGTATAACATCCATGCTCAAAAAGATAAGAAAAAGATAACATAAATGATAGGTAGTATGCATGTATGGCAAAAGTGGTGCGAATAATTCGTCCACTTGTTCATAATAATATAAACACCAAGTCTCAAGGATTACGTGTAATTAGTGTATAGATAAGTATGTATGAATGTATCTGATGTGATTAATTATTTACAATTTAGGACCAATGTATACTAGGCGTATAGGATGATAATGATATAAACGTAGTTGTCTTTAGTCTTTATTTTGTGGCCATAACCCTTAAATTTATAGGACATGTTACCTACTTACTTGGAATTGACCTTACGCCCAAGTCCCTAACCCAGAACCCACCCGTGTGTGTGTGTGTTACTGCTACGTACTCCTCAACTTTTTTTGGTCCACAGTTTAGGCCCATACTAACACGACTGGACTTTAGCTGTATTTTGTATGCTTAAGGACGAGCTCACAATAATGGTGTTCGAAAGGGTTAAGACTTGGTTTAGATGATAAGTACTGTGCAAGAGAGAGTAGGCGGAACTCAAACCTGTCCTCAAATGTGTTATACTCACCATATTGCTATAATGATACTACAAGTAACAAACAAAATTGTAATATCATTGTTTTAGAATCAAATTTATTTTCGACGTAGAATTGCATTTAGGGCTGTGAGTGAACCGAACCATTCGATTCGATTCGTGAAGCTCGGCTCGAAAAAGGTTCGATTCGTCCGATCAAATATAGGGCCAAATAATAATTTGGTATTCGAACCAAATCAAGCCAAATATTCGACTCGATTCGTTTCTCCCCATTATTTAATCCATTTTTTCGGTGTATTTAAATTCATGGTCCATTTAGAAAATTTACCCTAAAATTTTACTTAAATATTGATATTCACGGTCCATTTTACTTGATACACGTCCAATTTTCTTAAACTCATGACCAGTTGAAAGTATGAAACATTGAAACCGTCAATATAGAGCCGAATATTGGTTTATCGTCAGAAGTTTCACAACCATTACTTGCAAAACCACAAAGAAAATTTGCAAAAACAACCGTTGTCAAGCACAAAAAAGCAAAGAAGAATTTAAAACTAGATTTGATTTGAAAAACTTATTATTTGTGGATGAATTTTTATTGTAATAGATATTAAAGTCTCTAAAATAGAGATTTTGTTAAGTAGATTTGCATTTTGTTTAGTTTTTTATTTTATTAGGTTAAATCAAATATTATTCGATATTCGATTCGATAAATCAAATATCAAACCAAATAAAGATTTTCATTATTCGACGTTTTCAAACCAAATCAAACGTCGGCTCGAAAAAATATCAAATCAAACCAAATAATAATGCCGTTATTCGGTATAGTTCGGCTCGATCACAGCCCTAATTGCATCAACCCCGAATATCTACAAAGAAGATCTTAATTTGAATCAAGTGATAGACAACATATAATACCGAAATGCTCGGATACCAATGACCACTATACCTAGATCAACTGATAAAAGATGATTCTAACTTGACCGTACCACATGCTTAGCTTTGAGTGCATTTTTGAAACCTACCTCTCACGAATTCAAACTAAACTCGATGATTCACACGAAAGAAAATACTGAAATCCAAATGCAACTCTCTCGAATCCAGACTAAACTCCTCGATGATTAAAAAAAGTACTCAAATAATCCTTGGATACCATACCATGTAGAAGCATGGGCATATAGGACAAAGTTGATATGTACGAGTATATGAAAATGACAAGTGTGTAAATATGATGGATTGATGGTTGATGCGTGGGTGGTTCTTGAATAACATACTTAACTCTAGAAGACAAAATGCAAAGTTTGCTCCATTTTTTTGTGTGCCAAAACATTCAATCATATAATAATTCATGCTACTTATATAGACCATTGTAGTATATAGGGCTGACTTACAGAATCTTACTCCCATCACCTTAATTATTCACCTTATATATTATTGCATGCATTGTTTGTTTGTTGTGTTAAATGACTTCGATTCCCTCGTTTTTTGTTTATACTTTACTCACTATACAACTCACAATGTCCCCTTCCTACCCTATATCATACTCATACTACGACTATCTTTATTCCTTAAAGAGTTTAATTATTTTGATTAAAATATTTAGCGTAATAAATAAAAAAGATAAATAAATGAATAAGACAGATAAAATATCTACTTATATCATCAATACATACATATAATTATGTTAATACTAAGCCAATTCTATTATCAATTAATTATGTGTATTGGTAGAGTCCCTAGTTATGTCGAGGGATCAACAATCAATCATCCATTTAATAAGAGATTAACGGTTACTCGTATATAGGGAATTCACTATTTTTTACTTACTATATGTGGAAATGAGACAATAAATTTTGGATAGCCATATACTCCGTGAAAAATAGGTATAAAAGTGTGATAGAAGCATGGAGGGAGTACTATGTATCGATATATATAGTCGTAAAAATTGTGTACATATGTGTATATATACAGTGATTAAGGATGCACTAATTGCAATTATTGTACTATTTGATTATTAATTAACAAACAAATAAATATAATATTGCTTCCCAAAGGAGGACGACAAACTTGGTTAGTGATTAAGTATCACTTAGGGAGTATAAGTTATAAGTTATAATGATTAAAAAATGATGTTTTTGCTAAGACATTGCACTTATCATGCTTTAAGTTGATCAGACAATATTTGATTGTGTTTCTTGGACATTCACCTAATTTGATCCCTTACTTTATTCTAACTTAGCCAATTCCTTGAAATAGTAATGCCAAAATAGCTTCATAATTGTACTCATTCATCGAACTTGAGGCAATATAATTACCCCTTAATTAGAGGCTTGTTGAGTCGTATGGTTGTACACTTGATCAGATGTTTTGAGTTTATGAAATAGTATGTAGGTGTTTAATATGGAGTATATACATTAGATTAGTGGCAGATCTATGTGCGTGTATGGATACACTAATTAAATTTACGTATTATTGACGTTAACATTATTGAAAAACTGTCTCTTATAAATTATTGGGACAAATCAATGAATTATCAGGGATAAATGAGCAATCTTTTAATGAAAATTATGTGAAATCGTCCTACCATATATTTCATGATTTTGATTGTTAGACATTGCACTCAGTACACTAAACAAAATCACAAATTCTAGTTCAAGGCGGGCATATCCGTCTTATTTTACGACGGGTCAAATAGATTGGGTAAGACAAATCCAATGTGCGTAGGTTGTAGCAAAATATTTTGTATCTTCTTTCTAATTGAGAAATATTTAGCTCATTTTAATGTTAAGACGGATATATCTATCATAAAAAGATCCAACTATAGTGCAAAAGAAATGAGACAAGTATCATGCATTCATGCCCCAAGTGTAGTAGGGATGAGTAGAGGATCAAGATATAAATCGTACGATTTGTATATAAAAAAAAGTGGAGTATGTAATACTCCCTTCGTCTCAAAATGATTGTCCCATTTATTTTTGCACAATAATTAAGAAAATTATGTAATGATGGGGTATATAGGCAATTATGACTACTTTATAGGGTAATGTGTGAGGTGGTGTGGGTTAATGGAATGACAAAATGGTAAATACTGTCTTAGTAGGGACGAAGTTGTAAAAAAGATGTACTAAAAAGGAAGGTCGAAAAATGGGACAATCTTTAAGAACCTACCTAAAAAAGAATACGGGACAATCTTAATGAGACGGAGGAAGTATATATATATATACTCTATATATGTGGCAGGGGGAATGCACCTGAAGTATGAGACCTGGAGGTGGAAGACATGAATGTACATCAGTTCGTCGTACGTTCCCGGAGCTTTCATACTTTCATCATGCACGTACACTACGGACCAATAATTTCTATCCAATTTTCGGTGTATGATCATTGATATTAGAATACCGTCAGACAAGTCAATTTTCCTTGTAAAGAATATATTTCAAATATTAGAAAACTATTTCGTGTATACAAAGCATCGTTGTTTTTAAAGTTGTCTAATTTTATCATTTTCTATTTGAAAAAGTGACATATGACAAATAAGAAAATTATTGTAATGATTACTAGCTCATTTAATTTATTTCATCGGATTATACAAATTTGCTCGTATAATGGAAGGAGTAATAACTTAATCACTCCTTAATCATTTATTTGTATTTAACAAAAATACTCGGCATAAATAATACAACTCCGTTCTAAAAGTAAACAAATGATTGAAACGAAAAGAGTAATATTTACCTGCCTTGAGAAAAAAAAAATAGTTACATTTAAGTTATACGGAATAATTATTTTGATCAACAAGAATATCTATAGAAACATATGGAGTACTCGTACTATATTACGAGTAGTAAATTACTCCCTCCGTTCCAGTGAATTGTTTGCATATTTCATATTGGGGCGTCTCAATGAATTGTTTGTCTTTCTATTTTAGGAATGCTTTTTATGTGTAATTTGACTCTTAGCTCCACATGTCACCTTCTAATTGGATCTCTTGCCCTTGGTGCCAAAAGCAAAGACAAACAATTCATTGGAACGGAGGGAGTATAATGACAATGACACAAATTTCTAAGAGTATTTCTCTTGTGAGACTGCCCAAAATGAGATTTAACTTATCCTACAATAAATTAAAAAATAACTAATTCATTATAGAGAATTTTTTACCATAAATTTACTGTGATGTCTCGTTAAAAAATGGATGAATTTCTTAATAGCATGAAGTCTTGAAGGGTACCCTGAAAAGCCTTTAAAGCTCTGTTTACCAGCTAACACGAGTTAAGTGGAGGTGGGTACGTTTAAAATTCGGCCCATTAGAATCCACTTGAATGGAGCTGGGTAATTTGAAATGTAATGTATTGGGCCTAAAACAGAGCCCAATTTACAGTTAGGGGTAAGCAAAACCGAGTACCCGAATTGGTTTAGTACCCGATTTTTACAAACCTTATTTTTTCGAACCAAAATCGACCTGATTTAAATTAGTTATTTTTTCACATTTTAAATCAAAATTGAACCAATTTAAACCCATGTTATGTTCTCTGGCTAAAAACAACAAGACCACGAATTGGGAAATGACGTGCTTTTTTTTTCAAACTTACGACCTATTATTACAAGATAACCAGATTTAACCATTAGATTAAGACATATTCGATACTTGTTAGACGTCACCTTTTGGGATGTAGTGGAAGGCAACACATAGAGAGAGCATAGTTAGTTTGTTAGATGAGAGAATGTAGATTATGACTTTGCACGAAGTATATGGTTGGACAGTTCATCACGTTCATTCATCAATAAGTAGTGTTATTGTTTTTTGGCAGCTTAATAAGTAGTCTAATCCACTTACTTATCTAATGATGCATTGATTATACTCCTATATAGAGTGTGATCAAGTCTTCAACATACCAAAAATTAGATTATCCAACACCAACACCAACCCCAAGTAAAGAATGGGGTAAATAATTAGCCACTATCCCGCCTCAAACACTGGATGCTGAGTGCTGACCGCTCCAATGTCAGAATTACAAGGGCCAACTTCATTATTGAATTACCACAAGTAGTCAAGTAGCTAGTACCCGCCATTAGGACTGGATCTATTCTATTAACCCCAATTAAACGCCACTTACAACTTACAACTTACAACTTACAACTTACAACTTACAACCCCATATAATGCTCCACTCTCTATGGAACATATTTGCTTACTTTTCTACGGAGTACTTAATTAGCCCCTTTCTTTAGGAAATACTCCTACTAAAGATGCCTAATTACTCCCTTCGTTCCATTTGATTATTTGTATTTGCTTTTATTAGTTTTAAAAATACATAACTAAAGATATAGACAAAATAAAACGTACGTGTAATGACAAGTGTGAAAAAATAAATTGCAAAGAATCAAATATAACGGAGGAAGTATCAACTACTTAGTAAATTGAAAGATGTTACACTGAACATGACTCGAATTGGACCAAAAATAACTGGACCCTACCCTACTACCCTTCGATTTCTCATCGTATAATTATTAATAATTATATAAGCCAAAAACATCAAAATTTAGAAGATAATAATCTACCCTTAAATTTATTTGATGAATTATTTTTCCAAAGTTTCTAGCTAGCTTTCGAGGATTATTCATATAATACGCTGATACGCGTCAAGCTGATAAAATCTAACCCGACTCAAGAACTGGAGAGGTTGAGGACCTCGAGGTGGAGATTGAGTGAAGTACTTCAATGATCCCCATAGCTAAATAAGTAAGAAAACTAGCTAACTACACTTGGTCAAAGTAAATGTTACACATACCTACTAATTAATTAATAGAGTAACATAGAAAAGTAAAGGTTGATTCAAGAGTTGCAGACTTGTAATAGTAATACTTTGATTACCCCGTATTTTATTAACCTTCCCTGGCCTACGTATTACTTTGAAAAATTCCTATATATATGTGCTTGAACATGTCTTATACACTTTAAAATTAATTTACATATACTCCGTATATTAGCACTCTGAAATATGAACCGCCCCTATGCGTACTTGTTGTACACAAAACAGTATAAGTGACGGTCTCTAATTTAATATCGTTAATAAGAGAGCTATTATATGTGGATTGTACATATATGTATTGTGCTCCAGTGGACGTAGTTAATTTTCTTTATAGTGCATATAATGTTATGTCTCGAAGACTTGCTCATATACACAAATGTATGAAATATAAGTTTCTCGTGCCTCATTTATCTTCTCGAATTAATTCAATAAATACATAAATGAGTAAAAATGGACTTACCTTTGAAAAAAACAAAAACTTACATATACTTGATAATTTCGTGCGTTATAATTAATATCCTTCATTAATTTGTCCGTTTCTATTTCCACCCAAAAATAAAATCACATAAAATAATTCTTTTTTTTTTCTTATAAAAAAAACTAATAATAATATATATACTCCCATGGTGGAGGAATGCTTGTTACCTACTCATTTTGGCTTCTCTCTCTTCATCTTCCACTACTCACGCAAAGTTCACCATACAATAACTTTCACTTTTTTTTTGTACTAGGTTTATTAATTAAACTCTATTTTTGATATAGAGTAATTAACAATACTCAAATTCAATGGAGAAACAAAATAGATGTAAAATTTGTTATAGAAAGTTTCCAAATGGTAGATCCTTAGGTGGTCACATGAAGTCTCACTTCATCCACCCACGGCCACCACCACGACCGCCAGTACTCCCACCATCATCGCCTCCCTCTTCATCGGGTTCCGAGCCAGAGGAAGGAGAAATAAATAAAGTAATAAGGAAGAGTAGTAGTAGTAATAACGTAAAGTTAGTGGATACTTGGTCGTCATATGTTACGTTACAAGACCGGGAAAGTGAGACCGAGTCATGCAAGTACGTGACTCGTCGACGATCCAAGCGTACTCGAAAGCCTACTTCATCAACTCTCCAATTTCATCATAGTAACAAGTTTTTACCATGCGACGACGATATTAGTAGTTACTACTGTAACAACGATATGGGGAGTGGTAGTTCGATTTCAGATGTTACATCCGAGGAAGATGTCGCGTTTTGTCTCATGATGATGTCACGTGACACGTGGAGTTACACCGGGTCCAGGTCTGGGTCTGAGAATCATAATGTGGATGATGAAGTAGTTGCAGTTGCACCTCAAAGGAAAAGGTACAAGTGTGAGACGTGTAATAAGGTGTTCCGGTCGTACCAAGCCTTAGGGGGTCACCGTGCAAGTCACAAGAAAACCCGTGTCATGATATTTGGTCACGCCCATGACACCAACAACAACAATCAGGAGACGGTCGTGCATAAATGTCCGGTTTGTTATAGGGTGTTTGCTTCAGGGCAGGCGCTTGGTGGCCATAAGAGATCCCATGTTAGTGGTAATCAAATGAAGTCGGAAGTAATTGTTCAAAGTCGTAAGATGATGAAGAAGAAGACGATAATTGGTGAGAATTTTATTGATCTTAATCTTCCTGCACCAATGGATGAGGATGAAGATGAAGATATTGATGAAGAGAATGTTAGTCAGATTGCTACCTCATCAGTTTCTGATGTTCATTTGTGATGAATAACAATAGAAAAGTCAAAAGGTGATTCATTTTGTTAATTACGATAACAAAAACAACCCATTTTAATTTTAATTAATAGTACCGAAATAATTAATTGAGGTTAGTTTTGTTACGAGTAGTTTGTTCCACTTGATACTAGTGCATGTTACATACGGAGTATTTTTTTTTTCACATTTAAAATACCTTTTGTTGTTTTTCTTTGTAATTTAGTAATTAACGATAAATTTCAGACGGTATATATACATGTTCATTCAACAAAAATTATCAATTTATCAGTGGCCAAATGCAGAGTATAAGTTTTGCATAAGAAAGTGTTTTGGTAAATGGGGTGATTTGATGTTAGACGGAATTCAAATTGATAAAGGCAATAACACATCACACATGTTATAGGCCTTACTAACGGAGTTACTCATACTAAGCTAGCTGGAAATCAAAATTACGTACGAGTAGATGTGTGAGATACATGTAGATGAGAATTGAATGAAGGTTGTGTTAGGAGTTAGCAGGTAACTGGTGTTTGTACTTTGTAGTTTGTAAGTGGTAGTACTATATATATTAAAAAGATGATTAATAGGAGAAAGTAAA
The DNA here is from genome assembly GCA_958450325.1 of Agrostemma githago. Classification (NCBI taxonomy): domain Eukaryota; kingdom Viridiplantae; phylum Streptophyta; class Magnoliopsida; order Caryophyllales; family Caryophyllaceae; genus Agrostemma; species Agrostemma githago. Next base: position 77,424,337 of record OY288241.1, on the reverse strand, counting down.
TAAAGGTAGGAAAAAGTCATTAAGACTACTTAGTTATAAGAAGCGGTAAGTTGCACCTAATTAAGTCCTAATATGAAATATGAATGCTGATTGCTGCCAAATACAGTTGATCAAGACTCGAGATTTGTTGAACCATTAAATTAGTTGGACAAATTCAACTAGTTATTAATACTTGTAGTACTACCTCCGTACCACTAAGATTGTCACATTTCATTAAAATACTTCTCACATATAATAGAGAAATAGGACAATCTTTTAGAGACGGAGGGAGTATATAGCAAGAATTAAAACCGAATAGATGGTTCTAAAAAAGTATGAATTCGTAGACTAATCAATGTATATACGATTTCTGAATTCGATAAAGGGTTAAAGTAATGACTCAAGTGATGTATTGGCGAAAAAAAGTTGTTCTTGTTTCGCGTCATTTACTACTGAAAATGCATGGTATGGACTAGTAGTGGAGTAGTATTCGTGGTTGTTTATCTTCAACCAAACAAAGAATAAAAATAAAAACAAATAAATAAATAAATAAATTCCTATCTCATTTTCCTTTATATAATGCGGTTGACATCAATTGTGGAGGACTTCTCTGCGCAGATTCTCCTTCAATGTTCCACAACACTATCATTTTCCTTGTAGGGTGCCACTTAACTTAAACTTGCTCCTTCTTAGATGGTGCAACTAATAACTGATGTTATAGTACGGAATATAGTATAAAACTGTCTTAATTATTAAACAATTTTGTTAAATTAAATATTATACTATTTTTTGTCTCATTTCATTAAAATACTCATCACAAATATTGAGAAAATAATGTCCGGAGGGAAGGAGTAGCTAGTTGGGCAATCGGGTATACTCTTTAGTAGGGTGGTGGCTTGCCATTGAAAAGGCATGTCCCTATCATAACATATATTTCGTCCAAATTAGAGTAGTGTTCCCTTTTCATTTGGGCATAAAAATTAAGGGAAAGAATTTGTTCATTTACTTATATTTGATTAAAATATCTTTACAATTAATATACTCTGTATCCCACAAGTGATCGAGATGAGAAGAGTAAAATTTAGTTGAATCATTGTTGTGTACACCACATTAGAGGCTGGCTACTAATTTATTCAGGTAATTAATACACTGGAGTATGTTTCACCCTAATTTAATATGGAGTATAAGAATCGTCTCATAGGAGAGTTACACTTAAAATCTTTCAAGGCCATCTGACCTATGAGTTGTGAGTAGTGAGTTATGGCGCTTCCATTTGCCTAACGGGTCTATCCGTACGATTTACAATGACCTTTGGACAGTTCGATTTTACAGATTGTGTAATGAAGTTACAATAATAAAGTGTTAGATCTCATATCCAAATAATCCAATAGTTTTGCTTGTATAAAGTCGGCTGATTATATTAAATTAATCCATATTTCAATGTTAATTACTCCTCACATAAATAAAAGTAGTAAACGTATCTTGGTCAACCCTAATTTTTCCACCCTCATGGCCTCATACATGTAAACATTGTATGACATGCAATAAAATGGGGAGTCAAGGAATTAACCTAGTGTTTTTTAAATGATAATAAAAAAAATTGTCAATTATTAATTAGCTACGAATGTAATTTAGGTTGGTTTGCGACTTTGTGAGTAATGATCACAAGGTTATACGTAGCATTTTTTTTGTCAAATAATGCCTGAAGTTTTTTTTTTCTTTTGTGACTAATTTCAATTTTCATGCATGAATAATGATTTTATGTAGTGTTTGATAAATACTCAAAAAATAGGTACTCTTAGTCCCTTACAAAGTGAGACCTAAAGTTTTATATAAAATATTATAAATATTTGTTCGTTGGATTAAAATTTACTCATACATACCAACCTATTATAAATATTTTTCCGTATTAACGTTTATATAAAAGGCCTCTCATTATAATAACTACTCCGTATGAAAGTGTCTCAACCAAAAATACTGGTATACTGGACGTATGGAAGGAACGTACTACGTTAGAAAGTTAAGACATTGGACTTTGACCAATAATAACAATTGGGCAGGTCAAGGATGGCACAGTTAGTGAATAGAGTCATAGACCGACCCATCTGACATTTGAGTCTCACATAGTAAAAATTCCATCCAATACCAACAGAATATACCCTCAAATTCCATTTCTTACTCCTAACTCCTTTAACCATTTTTTATACCAAATTCTTACTAGTATTTGTGATGAATCTATTCGTCATAATATCTCATCCATTATTATTCCCTCCGTTTCAATGAATGGTTTGCTTTTTTATTTTAGGAATGTTTTTTATATGTAATTTGACTCTTTTCATTAGTTTGGCTCCACATGTCACCTCCTAATTGGATCTCTTTCCCTTGGTGCCAAAAGTAAGGCAAACAATTCACTAGAACGGAGGGAATATGATTTTATCTTATCTATCGATGTGACTTAGAATATATCCGTCACGAGGGAAACCTACGGTTCTCTTATTAATCAGAGTAGTTACATACTCTTGAGTCCCATCACCCTATCTTTCCGTCACAACTACTAAACCATGTCGCCATTTCATTACTCTAAGCATATCCCCTTTTATATTCTTCTTACTATTAACTCCACAACTTCCTCAAATCTCAATATAAACCCCACCCATGATCTCCCCCTTTGCTCCTCCTCATCATCATAGCATTTCAAATCCCGACTTGACTCATCGGAACCTAACACTATATATATATATATATACACATACGCCGATGAAGTTTGGAAAGAGACTGAAGCAGCAAATTCAGGAGACGTTGCCGGAGTGGCGAGACAAGTTCTTGTCGTACAAGGAGCTTAAGAAGCTTGTACGACTCATCTCGTCGTCACCAGCATTGTTGAACGGCTCACAGGAGTATGGCAAGGCCGAGGCTGAATTTGTGTGTCTATTGAATGCTGAGATTGACAAGTTCAATGCATTTTTCATGGAGATGGAAGAAGATTTTGTGATTAGGCATAAGGTACGTACCCATTATATATGCTCGCAAATTATTATTATTATTATTTTCAACCAAGAGCACACTTAGTCGCATTACAATATAAGAGAGGAAGAATCGTCCAGCGTACCTCATCTTAATCACTAAGCATGACATCTTCGGTTTTAATTAATGAGTATTACAATATCGGTCGGTCTTACTTGTCCAGATACTAACAAGGTGATAGATAGTAGAGGCAAATTTCTACTCGTACGAATAACGAGTAAGTCTGTAACAAGTAAGTCATATGGAGTAAGTCGTAACTACTCAAATCCCACTACTTGTCCATCCCACTTTCATTATCCTGAACTTATTATAAGATCTAGTACAGAGTATATACTACAAGAAGAAGAATAACACTTGCTAAAATTTTCCCTCTAAAATGCATCCATTTTTAAATAGGGAAACAAATGAAATTTAATGAATAAATTGACAAATCATTCATTTCTATTACTCCGTACTTCCAAAAGAGAAAAAATTATAAAAAAAAAATTAGAGAAATTTTATAATATGATACATTAAATTTAGGAGAAAAAACCCTTTGTTTCTATGACTGATTCTTTCACATCAATTTTTACCAAAGCATTAGTTCAAATTTAGAAAATGTACCATTAAATTTGTCATGAAAAAAGTTTTCATTAATATACATTTCTTAATAAATCTCCCTCCATATGTAAATAATTGTCTCATTTCACGGATATATGTGAGGAATATCATATTGAAATGGAGCAATCATTTATGAACGGATGAAGTATTTATTTAGATATATTGCAGAAAAAAATTGAATGTCTCAAAATGTGAGATGAGATAAAACATGGATATTTCTTTCGTTAAAAATATGCATTTGGTGATATTTCAAAACATTATTCAATTGTCTTGGTCATATTTGAAATTTTTCAAAATTGTTTTCTTATATTTAAAAAAAAACTTGAAAGATATCAAACAAATGAACTTCTAATTTAAAATCTTAAAAACAAATACTACACAATAAAACAACCTTTATAAATACCATGCAAATATTGCAAGCGGTCTATACTACTAATACTAATAGGTACGGAATATGTAATAGGATATAAATATAATACTTGTAATTAAATCTCAACCATAATACTGTAGTAAGGTTCTAATTGAGACAATTCATCTAATATGGGATGAGAGTCCGGTTTGGCAACCTTCAATATCTTACAAGTGAAATTTTAACACATGGTACTAGGAAATCGGTGCACCATTAAAGTGCAAATGGCTCTCGAGTGAGAATAATAGGATATAAATACAATAGTTAGGCATCAACCTTTCATCAAAACTAATTTCAAAATTTAAGCTATTTAAATTGTCAGAATCCAGTATGACCAAAGGTCGAATCCTATATTTTAAATTACTGGTTATATATAAAGTGGTTAATGATAATCCCAAGTTTCCTTAAAAGGCAGTGAGTGGAGTATCGTAAGTAAAAAAGCTTAGACAAGCATGTTTGTGGGCAACACACTAGAGATTAGAGAATGGTTCAAGAAACGTATTTTCTGGTATAAAGATCCGGACACTTGTAAAGGGTAATGGATACTTCCACAAGGATATGCTATAGTCTTTCAACTCTTTATTCCAAAAGTAAAAGAGGACGGACAGCTACCGTATATATTTGGCCTAACAGTAAAAGCCAAGAATACTATGGAGTAGATTAGGATTAGTCTCCCTTAAGACGGAGGTATCAGTTGCCTCCGTAAGGGTAAAACCCTAAGAGCAAAAGGAAAGATCCATTTCAATCCCAAAAGTTCGTCAAAACTTGCCCAAAACATTCATCTTGTATAGTATTAAACCTTACATTGGAGGGTTAAATATCGATTACAATGGTGCAGGAATTACAGCAGAGGATACAAAAGGTGCAGGGAACATGGGAGCGAAATGGAAGCCATCCTTCTAAAATATTTTACAGGGAGGAAATGGGACAAATCAGAAATGATATAGTCAATTTCCATGGCGAAATGGTTCTGCTTATCAATTACAGCAACATAAACTACACCGGTAAATTAACATGCTCCCACCACTATTGTTACCAGTTACGCGTATTCGCTCAAAACCAATTACATCCAACTCCCTTTATTCCCTTCCAGATTTGTAAAGGGAATATGGACCTTAATTATGATTAAAACCCTAATTAAGTTAACGCTGAATGTAATTTTTTTTGTGGAGAATCAGATTCCAATTGAACCTGACCTATAATGATTTACTTCTTAATCTTGCCTGTACAGGATTAGCAAAGATCCTGAAGAAGTATGACAAGAGAACTGGTAGCGTGTTGCGCTTACCATTCATACAAACGGTAATTGAGCAACCCTTCTTCACTACCGATCTCATTTCAAAGCTGATAAAGGAATTGGAGAGGAGAATAGATGAAATGTTTCCAGATGGCATCGGTAATGAACAGAATAGTAAAGGCAGGGGAAATAAACTAACAATAGTCGGTGAAGGAATATTTAGGAACACAGTGGCAGCCCTTCTAACTATGCAGGAAATTAGGAGAGGAAGCTCTACTTACAGTACTTTCTCTCTGCCTCCTCTTAGCTTAGCTGATTCTGAGTTAACCCACTCCATCCAAATTTCTTCTCCTATACCTATTCTCTGATTTGTACACAACATATTATAATCAGTAATTAGGGCAAAATAACGTTTGTCTAACCTGATTGTTTACTAGAGATATTCTTTAAGCACTTGACGGGATGAACTAGTATGGAGTTTGGTTGTGTGAAATGATATTAGGAGATAATAGTTCTAGTCACCATTCATGAATCACCATACCAGGTCTTGTAACTTCTTTTTCTATTGAGGTTGTGGAATAATCACAGAAACTGAAGGTGGACCTTCAAACAATAGTTCTATCTCGATATCTCAAAGAGTTCAGCCGAAGGGAGGGAAACAGACCAGATATGTATATGAGCTATTCTTGATGCTAAGACTAGTGGGCATTCTTTACAATCATGTTTATGCTACACGCCTATACCTACAGATGAAAATAAAAAAGATCAAATGTACCAATGCAAACTATATTTTAATAAGACGATCATTTAGACTTTAAGAAAGCTAAAAAATTTCAAGTTTGGAAAGTATAGTCTTGTGGGGGAACGTGAATTCCAAGTTTGATAGGTACTTAAATAAGGTATTAGGTGAGCATGAACTAGCTGTGTATATTGAAAAGTTTGGCTTGTGATGCTTTAGCCGTGCCTTCTCAAAGGTTATTCCGAGCTTAAATTAAGGGTTTGGCGGTATGGGGTTCCTGGAAAAAAAAAAGGTTCTAAGGCTCTCGACTGGTCTGGTTCAGGTTAGGTGAACAAAACCTAAATCTATATGGGTGGAGGATAAGTAACACGGAATAATGAACTATGCAACATTGTTACCTTCACAAACAAGACTTCAGGAATCATTTTGGGACTGTAACATGTTGCACTGCTGAACTATTTTTCGAAAGTCATCCAGTGTCACCTGCGTGAGACAAGATAAGCATGAGAATCTCGATAAAGCTATAAAAAAAAATAAGCTACATGAAAAGAGAACCTAGGGACGACTGTCTTCCTATATTGACGAGCAACTCATAAATCCTTGAATTGATCTGAAGAATTTTGTGGATCCAATACCAGATAACTAACAGCATAACTCTAAACTGTCAGCAATACCCATTATCCTACGTACTGATGACAAAGTGTTTATAATTTTAAATCAAAGCTTAGTCTCATAAAAAAACGCCTTACAGATAGAAAATCGTAAGACATGTACAATTAATAAGGAATTACTCATAGTTCTATAGTACCACCGAAATCACAAAGCAGTCTTACGGAATTATTGAATGAAGATCGTTTCTTTTGAAAACAAGTGTTATATCATTGTTCTGGACACTTCATAAAAAAGATTGACACAGAAATAAAACCAAGGAATAAAGCCAGCACATAAATGAGAACACTCATGTCAGACAGCTCTTCGTGTTAGTGTGACTGACCTTTCCATCACGATCACTATCAAAGCAGCGAATCATATCAGACAACTCCTTGTCCGTCCAGCAAAAATCATGAGTAGCAGCCATCCGTTCCACATCTCTTAGTGTGATGCTCCCCTTTCCAACCTCTGCTCTTCAAAATTAAGTAGCAACAGGAATAAAAAGGTCCAATGAGTTACATAAAATTGGTCTCACATGTGAGATCACCCAAATATAACTCATTTTATTATAAGGTCAATGGTAGCTTCAAATTTACAAGCAAGACCATCTAATAGTTTTGTGTAAGACGTCCTGAATGAGGGAATGACGACAATTTCTCACCACTTTTAGCTAAATATGCAAGATGCAGACAAGAAGGCCAAATGAACTAGGATTAGGGGTGGTAATGAGACGAGACAGCTCGCGAGCAGCTCTAACTCGACTCGGTCAAAGCTCGGCTCGTGTGAGCTCGACTCGAGCTCGGGCTCGGCTCGACAACTTAACGAGTCGAGATGAGCAAGGTGTGACTCGGCTCGAAAAGCTCGCGAGCAGCTCGATCTGATGTGATTAGTTAATATTTTTTTCTTGTTTATTTAAAAAATACTAATAATAGTTACATAGATTTTTAACCATATAAGATGTTCTTATTGATTTGCCTAATACATTTGTGTATGTTTTTTGGATCCCAATTTATTAAAACACATCGTGCAAAAAAACGTAAATTTTAATAATTATATATAGGCTCGAGTTAGGGTCGAACTCGCATTTTAGCTCGCGAGCTTGGTTCCGAGCTCAATATTTTCAAGCTCGGGTAAGCTCGAGATCGGCTCGAGTTCGAATTTTGATTAACGAGCACGAGTCGAGCAAGGCCAAGCTCGTGCTCGGCTCGGCTCGTTTACACCTTTGACTAGGATAGAAGAAAAAAGAAAATGCGAAGAGGTAAATAAGATTTGTGCATGTGACTCATTTAACTTCAAAAGATATCATAATAGAAGATGAAGTGATTCCAGGACATTGAAACTGAAACAATCAAAAAAGTAGAGTAATTCATCAATTGTGTGAGATCATGATAGCCGTTGGAAACTAGACCAACAGCAGTAAAGCAGGAACAAGAAATTAGTTAAAAACCAGCTGGAGAAATTACCGTCAAACTGACAGAAATGAATAACCACGTCATCATCAGACATTTGAACACGGCTAGTAAACTGCCAAGAGCCAACAGAAAATTATAGAAAGCTTAAATTAGATTATAAGCATAATACAAGGAGTTTAGCAAAATAAATAGAGTTTAAATTATGATGGCTTACTAGTTTTCTCTTCCTCCTGTTAGTATTATCTTCTTGGTAGTGATCACGGCTCTTCTCCTTACTGCTAGTAGTTCTTTTATTAGAATCCTGAGAAGACTTGCCAAGCTGTGAATCAGAAATTTCTCCGAAGTCTTTGAGTGAAAGAGCTAGAGCCTATATGTGTATGCAAGAAATCGATCATTCTACCTCTTTCAAGAGTAAGCTGCTAACAGGTAATTAGATATACTTCACAAGAACAGAATAAGAGACAATCACTGTTAACAAATCAAATAATCTACCTGCTTCAAAGCCTCATCTTCATCCAAGAATACGGAGGTGTCTGTGGGATTACTGATAAGAACCTGTTTACTAGACCTTGAATTGTTGACCTGAAAGAGTCACCCAGAAACAAAAATAGGTCAGAAAACTTGCCATATTTCCATCACAGATCTTAAGAACCATATTCCCTTTGATTCTTAAGAGTTATCCCATTTGATTAAAATACTTCACATAAATCTTAAAAAATGGATCAATTGTAAGTGTTTCTCAATCCTATAGGTCCTAAAGTAATACATATCCATCGGATTCCGTATCTTGATCCTAGAACTTACTCCACAGTACAAAACCATCATTAGCACCACACCACTCCTCTTTTCACAAAAAAAACTTGTTGCAGTTTTAAATGTTAACACCAATGTGTGGACAATTATTCAAATATCAAAACCCACTAGCTTCTAATTCTCATCGGTTTTATCGAAATCCCTCAAACATCCCAAGTACCCAACCTAAAGAAACAACTTTCTGTGTGATCGTCACATATAAGAGTTCGTTCACAAATAATCAAGCACACTGATGGAAACAACCATAGGCCTATGGACAACAATCGAACATACACACACAAAAATCCTGAAAACCCGAATTCTTTCATTCCAACGATTCTACAGAATTTCCCAATTATCCATCAAACCCGAAACATACACGCTAAAAAAAACAAAAATCCTGAAATCTAGGGGAGTGCCTAAACAAAACAAAACTATTTTCACCACATATTCAACTTTAACCAACTCCATTATTCTTGCAACAGGTTACTACTATACATAATCGACGACTTCAGCATCCGAAACTGATTCATGGCTTCAACATTCCAATCAAACATACACACAAAACTAACACCATAATCAGTAGCGGAACGAACTAATCAACACTAATTGAAGACTACTCCGGAGTACAACGCCACCAACACCAACACCAACGACAATGACCCGCCGCCGCCGCCTTAGAGCCTTAGTCCCAGAATGATTTCGGGTCGGATACGGAGTATAACTATACTAACAAATCAAAATTTTAACTGAAACAGTACCTTCTTCTTGGAATTAGACTTGTTTCGCCGAATAAAAGTCTCTTCCTCTTCCTCAAAATCGTCATCTTCATCACTTGAACTACTAGACCCACCATCACCGTCATTATGATCGTAATTAGGTTCATATTCATCATCATCATCATCGTCCTCTTTTTTCTTCTTGATCTCCTTATTCGATTTATTAGCAGAATTTCTGGATTTTTTAGGGTTTGGAGGTGTAGAGATTAATGAATTGGCGAGGTTACGCAAACCAAGAGCCTCCAACCGAGCATTATTAGCAGCGATTCTCGATTGTCTTTGCTTCTCATAATGTGTCGATGTTGTTGAATCGATTTCTAGGGTTTCTGATTCTTCGTTTGAACTTGAATTTGCATTACTTTCTGATTCGTGTTCATCTTTCGCCATTTTTGCTGGGGTTTCGGCACTAGGGTTCGTTGTCTTTTGGCGCATAAAAAACTGATTTATGTCTTTACATTTTAAATTTTTTGCAATTATTAGATTTGATTTTTAACAGATTGAAAAATTAATTTTGTGGTAACTTAATGATTTATACGAGTATTTTTATTTACTAAAAACCAATTGCTAACATATTCACATCAACATTAATTTATAAATTAAACGAGTATAAACAATAAAAATTCTTCTAAATCTAACTTTTTTTTGCATCAATCCTTCGATATATAATTCGTGTATTTACACGGGCACAAAATAGTTGATCTACGAACCTCACCTTGCACTTGCAACAATGATCAATTGAGAGAGATGTGGAGATCTATGTCAAAGCCGCATGGGTGTTTACCAATTGAACGTGGGTGTCCAATGTCGGAGCCTAGGCTTGGTGGGAATCAAGACGGTCGCTATTTATCATTAAGAAGGGATGCCTATCTAAATAAGAATACGCCGTAGTTTTTTTAACTAAAAATATGCGCCAAAACAATATCAACAGACTCATAATCTGAGTTTACTTCACAAGTCAAGTCCAAAAAACCAAGATTACTACTCCGTACTGTACTGTGTGTGACTCCGCGAAGGCATGTTCGTTCAAATGCTTCTTTTTTTGGTATATTCATTCAAATGTTTCTAAACAGGCCAACTATCTTGCAATCCTCCAGTCTAATGTCCCCTGGCCGAAGGCGAAGGGCGTACATATTTAACAAAACCTTCCCTATCCTTGAATGTCCGATCATCTTAACACTCGGATATCCTTGGATGTCTTAACTCGCACATTCAAATCTGCCTCATCCTAGTGATTGTACTGCTCTTGGTATAAGAAATCTATTAGAACAGTCAATCAGTCATCATCTAGGTATATCACCTCCACAGTCTTGGGGTTTGGGCCACCAATTCACGGTCTGAAGCTGAGCCTTGAGTCGCAACTTTCTGAATACGGGAGGAGAACTCTTCTGCCTGCAACAACCATTCAATTCAGAGTTGCCTTCATAAATTATTCTTTAACTAAATCACCAACTCAATCTATTTGATGCACTAATAATGGTGTGATCTAACCCATTGGGATTGAGCACATAGTTTTTTATAGCAGTTTAAAACTGAGAAATAATGAGATGGAGGGGGCAAGTGTTGTACTCATAAATAATACTCGTATTAAATGTAAAAAGATTATTGCGTAAATGGGTTGGTAAATGTTGTAAATATAAGTAAATACAGAGGGTATATCCTTAAAAAAAAGGACCAAAAATGAAATACTGGAATGGAAAGATATTGTATTGACTTACCTTTTCGTCAATCCACATCAGGGAGCTTAACTGGTTATTCAAAATCCGGACAACCACATCCAGTGGGCTCATTCCTTCCGTTGTATCAAGTTCTCCACCCTAAAAAAACAGATCATAACAAATCATACCTCAAACTTTTTTTTCCAATGCTTTTAGCCCATTTGAAAACCCATACCTGACTGGCATTCAACGTCTGGATGATCGACTTGATTTGCTCTGTCATGTGTTCCAGTTCTCTCTCAGCAAATTCGGCTCCTTCATACCTGTACCAGCACAAGCAGAGAAAACCTTTCGGTGAGTCTTAGTGACGTCAATCAAGAAAAAAATGTTGCTCATAAGGGTTACCTCTACCATGACAGACAGCTGTTTGATCACACATGATAAGAAATGTGAATATAATCTACTTCTTCACACCCCATAGAAAACCATGAATAAGCCATTTGAGATACTCTACTATACGCAACAGCCTAATATTGGTTATATTTTTGCCCAAAATGCAGGCGTAGAAGTACTACTTCATCTTCCAGGAAATCATAAAACAGATAAAGCAACTTAAAAGAAAATGGATGGAATTTGAGATTAACAAAGTCGGCAGAAAAAGGCAAAAAGACTTAGGATGTTGTAACACGAGACTGTCCTAGACGGCAAACAAACTGAACTAGACAATTCTCAGGGAAGCTATAGGGAGATGGATGCATGAAATGACGCTGATAGCATTAAATACTCACATTGCATCTCTGGTAGCTGCAGCCTCATCGTCCAGAAGCAATCCACGCTCATCCTTATATATACGCTCAGCTTCATTTTCAATACTTTGCAAAGCTTTATCAACCTTAATATACAGTACAGTGATAATAATAAGCAATTATAATTTGAAACTTCCTAGAATGTAAAGCACACAACCTCACTCAAAGGAGTACAAATTAAAGCCCAGTTAATTAAGATTGAAATGTGTCCAATCCAAAAACAGGATACTCAATCTAACAGCAGTTTCAACTTTCAAGTAATGACAGGGCATTCAATGCCTTGGAAACAGGCACTATTGCACACAGAAACCCCCTACACCTTCACTGCTCAACAGTTAACATTACACACAGACACCCATCCCCCATATTTAGTCAACACTATGCTTCACAGCCTTCTCCTGCTTTGGAAGATGGTGAGTACTGTACAAAATTAGATCGCACATAAAGAAACAACTAGCAACATAAGTACCATGCTCAAATACCAAGATCCAATGACATGCTCAGTCAACGATTTGAGACTTGATCTTGAAATCTACTGTCAGTTCACCATAACTAGCATGCTCAAATAGCAAGATCCAATGACATGGTCAGTCAACGATTTGAGACGTGATCTTGAAATCTACTCTCAGATGTTGCGCTATAAACTAAAGATACCAGCTTAATATGCACTCGCTGTAACCTTTAGAACATAATAACTCAATCGGCGATGTGATGCCGTGGTCGACAGTTAAAACCATGCACGGCAGATATTGATGTTCTCCTGATCGTTACACGATAATCAACTACAAGCTTTTGTACGATAATTATAGTTGAACTTTTGATGAAATGTGATAATTGGAGTGTGAAGAGAACAGACAAAGCCAAAGGCCACATTTTACCCGCTTGAAGCAGATGGCCAAAAATTAGCTTTTGTCAACAAGACTAAGTCACTAAACTACTGGAGTCAGAACTGTGGGAGAAACAAAAAGAAGATTTTGGAAACTGATTTACAAGTCTACAACACATGATGATTATTGATGCCTATAATCATCAATTCTTGCAAGTTATAATCTGGCCAAAAAGATGATGAAATTGTGAAAACTAAAATTAGCCGGACAAAACCCATAATCTTTTGCATAAATTGCATTCCTATAAAAGTAAACACAGCAAGAATCCCAGATGGTACCTCTTCCTGATGAGTCTCAATTAACTCTAATTGTCGCTCTAAGCTTGATTGTGTCTCCACCACTTTTGCCACCTCAATCTGCCCCATAAGATAAATGTCGCTCATTAGCTTCATATGGAGTACATAAATGTTGAATAGAGTAACAGAACAAACAGCAAGCCCAGTCGTATCATACAGAAACATGAAGCACCAAATACAATTTTTCATAGATAAAATATGTACAATATTCCCGAATATCCACTATGATATGTATTCCACAGTATTATTGATAGTGCATTGACGCCCTTCACCTCACCATTACTCAGTGCTGTCAGTGGAAATACAAAGACATCAAATATTAACACAGATTAATCACCTCTAGTTTAAGAAGGACGTCTCGATTTAATAAGATTCTCTTGTCCCACTCAGCAACTTCATTAGCTTGCTTCTGGAATTTGCGCGTACGTGCTTGTAGCTCTGAGTTCCACTCCTTTATAATCTGCCAGTCCCAGTGTCCAGGGAGATAAACACACATGTCAATGACCCGTATAGACAAATGAAGAACAATCAGTTTATTGCAGACTTGGACAAGACAGTCCCTCAAACCAACATCCACCGAAAACAGTTGACATTAACTACTGTATCATAGATGGTAAACAAACAGCTTTTTGTTCTTTCAACACATGACAAGCAGTGTGTTACTCAGACTCCCTTACCCCGCTGTAGGCAAGAGCCTTCAAGGCACTTAAGTAATCTTGTTGTAGAGACTAAAATAATCAAATGGGTGCTTATTCACAGGTAAAGTAACAAAGCTTGTTAAAACCTACCTCTTCAACAGTTTTTCCAGTCATCTCTGAAGGCATCTTAGGGCCAGATACTATTGGTGTGCTTACGCCAGAAGTAGTTCTACATAATAAACAACATTAATGAGTGCATAAAGTTCTGTAGTCATCGAAACAATAACAATAAGGATAAATATCAGTCAGTGATGCCCAAAATTACACGGAGGTTTCAGTTATCCGTACTCACCCACTACTTGACGCTACAGCAAGAGATGAGGATATTTGTGCAGTGGTTGTTGTAGAGCTCGAAGCAGGCACTGAGACAAAAGTTGAAGTCAGAAGGCCTAAATTAGATTTGTCAGCTATATAATACAGACCAGTTAAATTGAGAAGGATTCCCGCAAACATAAATCAAGGGAAACATCACATAAACATAACAAACCTTCATGGCACAGGATAGACGTAACTAAAAACCCTTTGTTACTTGAACTCGTGTAAAAATTTCACAAGTTTCACATCTAGTACCAGTCTAAAGTATTTGTCTCAACTAAGACTACGAATTATTCAAGAAACCTGGCAAGAAAACTAGATAAGACGGGATTTCACTCAAGACAACGCAAGGTACAAGAGAGAAATGAACTTCGACCTAGCAAGGATGAAAAACAATAAGCTCCAAAATTCGTTAAGATGTTCGGAAACACTATACTACGTATCTTATACTCTATGAAACGAACTAGGAAAATTTTCCATGAGGAGCATACGAAACCTACTCAAGTTGAGCAAGTGAACACTAATTCAAATTATACGAATTAAATTCTAGTTCTGGTACCAGTCAGACTAGCTGAATGCTCTTGCATTATTAGAACAGTGTCAGTAACAGTAGTTCAGCATCTGATTCAGACTACACCCCCTATCCATTTTCAATTAAAACTAGCACCACTGACCTATACATGCGAGTAGAATATAAAACACAGAAAAAAGCGTTGAAGGGTCGAGCAATGCTCTCACCAGAAGCAGTAGTAGCAACAGCAGTGGTTGTAGTGGCAGCAGTACTAGCTGCGGCGATGGGAGTCAAAGAGAAAGTGGGCGTAGACGCTGCTGCAGGTGCACTTGCCTTAGTCGTCGATGGGAGCGAAAACCCCAAAGGTGAAGCAGCAGCCGTTGTAGCAGTTGTGGAAGACGGTGGTGCAGAGGTGGTAGAAGTGGTGGCAATGCCCAAACCAGTGAAAGAACTCGTTGTAGAAGAAGACGAGGGTGCGGCAGCAAAGCTAGGAAACGCGCCAGTAGTAAAAGCAGAAGTAGATGATGATGCAGCAGCAGCGGTCGTAGCTGTATTTAAAGAGAATCCCAACGGAGCAGCTGTGGTTGTGGTTGTAGTAGCGGTTGCATTGTTAGAGGGAGCTCCGAAGAGTGGCTTGGAGGCGGAAGTGGGGGTGGTATTAGTGAAGCCGAAAGAGGGTTGGCTAGACAATGTAGAAGCGGAGGAAGCCGGTGTTGCATTGTTTACGCCAAATGACGGCTGAGTAGCTGCCGGCGCAGAGGCGAAGCCAAACGAGGGTTGACTAGTTAACGGAGCCGACGGTGCTGGGGAAGAAGAGGCAGGAAGATTGAATGTGAAGGAAGTTGAAGTCGACGAAGACGAAGATGAAGGTTTGAGAAATGGGGAGGTGGTGGTAGTTGCCGCTGACGCGGCGCCGAATAGATTGGAGGAAGGAGAGCCGAAGGTGGCCGTTGCGGTGGTTGTAGTGGCAGCCGTGGTGGATGCGCCGAATAAATTGGAAGAGGGAGAACCGAATAAATTGGAGGATGCGGCCGGAGTGGATGATCCGAACAGCGATGGAGTGGCGGCAGTGGTGGTTGTCGCAGCGGGGGTGTTGGTTACACCGAATACATTAGAGGAGGATACGGCAGGAGCGGAAGATCCGAAAAACGACGGAGTGGTGGTGGTTGTCGCGGCGGGAGTGCTGGTGGCGGCACCGAATAAATTAGAGGAGGATGCGGCGGGAGTAGAAGAACCGAAAAATGACGGAGTAGTGGCAGTTGAGGCAGCGGCGGCGGGAGTAGAAGAACCGAAAAATGACGGAGTAGTGGCGGTTGAGGCAGCGGCGGCGGGAGTAGAAGAACCGAAAAATGACGGAGTAGTGGCGGTTGAGGCAGCGGTGGTGGCACCGAATATGTTTGGTGAAGGAGATCCAAAGAGCGAGGGAGTGGTGGTGGTAGCGGCGGAGGAGGATGCGCCGAAGATGTTGGTGGCGGCAGCGGGCGTGGATGAGCCGAAGAGGTTGGTAGCGGGAGTGGTGGATGCGGCGGAGGAGTTGGAGAATGAGAAAGCGGGGGCGGAGGTGGCGCCGAAGCCGAAAGAGGGGGCGACGGAGGACGTGGTGGCTCCGAAGCCGAAGGAGGGGGCGGAGGAAGTGGTAGAGAATGAAAACGGCGATGAAGAGGAGGATGGAGTGGTGGAGAAATTGAAACCCGACATTGTTGCGTAAATTTCAGGAGCTTTCTTCCTCTCTCTCTCTCTCAATTTAGGGTTTTGGTAAAGAGGGGTTTTATTTTCTGGGGAATTCCTGCTTTTCACTCTTCAGTTCAGTCTTCACGATATTTGAATTTTGCGGGTATTTGTTTATCTCAACACAAATATTCAAATTTTTGGGGTTAGGAATTTCACAAATTCTCGCTTGCGACGAACATATCCGTCGTAATCTTGTGACGGGTCAAATAGTATTCGTGCGGGATAATAAGACAAAAGCAAAATGCCTTGGAAATGACAATGTGTTTTGTCTTATCTACCCACATGAATAGTATTCGACCTGTCGCAAGCTTGTGACGGATATACATGTCACAATGGAGACTTGCCGTAGGAATTTAGGATCCAAAATTTTTGACTCAATTGTTTAACCGCCTAATTAAGAGTCGAATTTTGAGTTGATTAATTTGTTGGATCAACTATAAACCTTTAAAATGAATTATTCGTATTAACATTACATGGGTTTAAACTTTAATATCTTTGTCACCTGATTAAGTACATATTCATTTAATTAACAGCTCGAACCTCGTTCAAATAAGACCTGGAATACACATAACATGATACAAATACTAAGTGATGACGGATGATCAGCGTGTTTGGGTCGTCCAAGTGCCATGGAAGCCGAGAGGAAAAGTTAGCGACTTGGGTACTTCAAACCTTGCAACCAAGGCACCCACTTCTCCAATTCGCTTTGCATCCAATACCAACATATTACACCTTCGATGTGAAACCACATACTGCAATCAAACACATGTTAAGTCATGTACGATTCCTAAGTCCTAACCTGAAATAAATAAATAAATAAATAAATAAAAACATTCCAAGACTTCCAGTAAATCATTTTATAAAACTTATGTCTCATTATGTTTTTTGTACCTCGATGACAATAAGATATCCATCGTCCTCACTCGAATGACCTCTTGAGACGAACATAGGCTCCCCAACAAATCGACGATTACCCGAAAACCAACTACTTGTTGATTTATCGAAGGTGTTGAGCTTTACGATAGTGTCGAAAGGGAAGTGTGGCAATGTATGATAACATCCAGAACAAGCAGCAGCATACACATATTTATGTTTGTATCCTGAAACTCGAGGATTGATGACCGGAAAATCAGAGGATTTACTCCATTCGTTTAGGCTTGTTGTGGTGCATAATTGAAGACCATCACCCCTTTGTATCTTTATGGACACCTATAATCCACAAATAAAATTGTTGACATATATCTTGTTTAGGTCGCATATAAATTCACAAATGGTAAATTTATAACGAATATTTATAGAAGTGTATTCTGTAATAAGAAAGATGGTGGTGGATCGACAACCTCAATTAGGCGTGGCGACAATGTCTCTTTGTCGTCTATGCAATTCATCGTTGATGGCTTAAGGATGTCGCTTTTGCAATTGTATCCTGTCACGTAACATTCAAAATAAACTTGTCAATTGTCATGGTCGATCATTTCTTCACAGTACGTCTTCACGTCTACAAACAAGTGTTACCCCTTACGGCCCTTAGGCTCGTAAAATTGAATAAAATAGAGATTAATTATATTTATTTTCTTTAGTTAGTCGGTTGTTTAAGAGAAGATAGTTGGTTACCAAACATATTTTGAAAGTTGAACCATTTATAAGAGCAAGAGGTGGCATGAACTCGAATGAGCAAATTTCCGTCATTGTCTATATCCTCGAACGCATTTGCAACATGTAGTAACCATAATTGAGGAATTTCGATAGGTTGTCTTGAATAATCACTTGAACGACCGGAGCTACTTTTGCCCTCGAAGAAGCGAGGGAGTATGTATATTGGAGATGTCGGCTTGCTGTGATCAACTGACAACGTTGATATCATCGGTCTTGCTCCGGAAATGGCCGCCATTGATCCTACACAAACAGGCAATATTGCATGGGTTGTTTGGTTGCCACAAACCACAGATTATATATATGAACTAGAATCTCGTACTCCATATATACAATGGTATACGAGGTAATTTCAAAATCAAACGATAAAATTATTATTGCATACCTAGAATATCAACTTTGACTCGATTGGTGAATAGTATGTAATGTGTATCTGTAAACCCCCAATCATGTATCATCGAGTGATTCTGAATGACGTATCCTCTTTTATGCAACAATTTAAAAGTTGAATCGAATTCTGTAAACAAAATAAACACACATTAGTAAATAAACTCAAACAAGATTTCTTATAATTCAAAATTTAGACTAAAAATTTACCATAGAAAGTGCAATGGCTTATAGGGAGTACCATATCCTCAGCATTACAAGTCATAACTATAAGTCGTCCTCTTTGAGCATCAATCTTGTAATGGGACAACATTCGTTTTGGAGGCATTTTGAAAACTCCTAATAATTCACAACACAAAACACCAAATTAGTAGTACGAGTATAATTTTATTATACCATAATAACTTGAGAAATCATGTAACCAGTCAGATCATCAAATGAATTTGGGAAGTTCAAAGCACAGTTCCGTATATTAATTTGAACCTTAAATACTATTGCAAGAATATCAAACACGACAATGCTATTTAAACAAACTTTTGGACCAAAAAACAAAGAAATTTAAGTCTCGATTTGAGAATATTTTGAACTTGCTAATCAATTGCCCCGCTGTCTACAAACCACAACAAGATTATTATATTGTGGGCCTCGGTTTTGAGAAAATTACCGTGAAGAATTGGTTTCAGTAAGTGCGCGACAACATCCCAGACGCCACTACGACTAAAACTCGAGACCTCTTCAAATTCACGATCACAACAATCAATAGGATTAAAACTTCCAATTGTATCCAAAGTCCTAGGATGAATTTCATAAGGGGAACCACCTTCCCACAAACAAAACAAACGTCCACCCCAATGTAAGATACTAGTATTAGCAACATTCTTCATCACCTTTGTATTAGCAATCATATTACCACCTTTCAACACAGAAAATGGGCCTCTATGAGTAAACTTCCATGACCCATTACTTGGGTCACATTCCTCTAATTGGGCCTCCGTTTTCACATACTTGGCTGAAAACCTAACCTCCCCTTTAGGCCCATCAATCTCAAATGCCCGTAAATACCCATGTCCGTCAAGTGGGTTAATACTTGACCCGTAATCATCGATGAATAACCCGGGTCCGATAAGATAGTAGGTACCACTTGGAAAGTCTTTTGGAAGTGAACCATCAATTAAGTTGAGTTTAATTGGGTTAGGCACTTCTAACCTTTGTGACATGAACAAAAATTGGTAGTCCCAAAAGGCCACTTCCTCATCATCATCCATCATCACCTCTAGTTTCGAGGTTGAAATGGACGCGTGTCGTGACGTGGTGGTGGTGGTGGAGGGTTGAAATCTGACGAGTTTTCGTGGTTGTAAATTAATGCATGGACGGAAGTGAATTGGAGTGAGTATGTTTTGAAATATCGAATGCATTTTTTAGAGAGGTTTAATTAGTCGTTAACAAATTGGTTAACGCATATTCAAATGAATTGACATAGTTATAAGTTGGTACGAGTATATAAATACTGAAGACATAAGTGAGTGATGGAGTTCTTCATGGGAGCATGGGCATATGGCCGACATAATATATCAATTGTTTCGATTGTTTTAATTGAAATGAGTGTGTCTTCAATTTGATTCGACATTAGTGGGCTTTAATTTACTACTAGTACGTACGTAACAAGATATTTATTTTGTAAAAAGTGAGACGGTTTGGTCTCTTATTATTGAGTAGTTATCTAGGGTTATATATAATAGCTAGGTGGTTATAAGTTAGTTTTACTTTATTTATCGTAATTCATAATAAGATCTATCGTATTTTATAAGACTAAGTTCGACACTCATACAATTCACTTAATTTTGCTTATTTCGTCAACTAATTAAATTAACCGTGAATGTAATCGCACAATGAGATATATTTCATAACATAACTCAACCAACGATTGAAATAACACGTATGGCCATGCACTCATGCCTAGTCGAGTGTCAATCGACGATTCAGTAGACAATAGTCGTATTCTATATTGCTTTTGTCTACAGTAGTTTTCTTTTGTACTCCATCTATCATTAAAAACGTCGTTGAAATTGGTTAAACACAGGGTATATTAGAGAAGTTCATAGAAAAAAATACAAAAATGAGAAAATTATTAGCTAGGTAGTATTTTTAAAAGCGACTTATAATAATATAGAGTATATAAAACGGTGTCTCAGACGTAGAAGAAGGTGTGTCTTGAGTCTTGAAGTCTTGGCATAGTACTGTATCTCGTAAAAACTTAATCAAGGTATGCCATCATTAAGCTTAGACTAATTATATTAGTGGGGGTTGACATTCCTTTTGTTTTCATTATACGGACTAATGGACTATATCTACGTCTCTTTCCAACTTTTTTTTTGTTTTTGTGTTGGCTAAATCGAGTAATAACCCAACAGTTTGTTTTCAATGTTCATTTGGGATGCAACTTTCAAAACTTATGAGTAGCAGATGTTATCGGTGAAGAATCTCATGTCCAATCTATCGATGTGAATGAGTTTCAAACACTTATCGATATAGTCTAATGCAAGATCGGAGTCATAATAGTTTGTATCTTTCAAAATGAACGAAAAAGAACAAGTGATCTTTCGATATCTGAGCCCGAGGCGAAGAGAAGAGAAAAAGATTGTTTCCCCCTTAAAAAAGAATTTCACACATTTGAGGCCCTAGTGCTAATTCTTGTGAACTAAATAAAACCTGATTTATTTGCAATAATACTGCAATTTTTATTGCTCATGCTACTCTCCTGTTCACCTAATTCCCTCTTAGAGTTAATCTAAATAATCTTCAATTTTATAAATACCCTGCTTAATCCTCCCTTTACCTTCTGTCTACTTACATTTTCCATTCTTTAGTTTCTTTTAGTCGGTCGTCTTGCAATGATGAATGGTAGTGATAGTAGTAGTGGTCGCGTCCCAACTCCTGGAAAAGCCACTGTTCTTGCACTCGGTAAGGCCTTCCCTCAACAACTCATTCCTCAAGAACTCTTGGTCGAAGGTTACATCCGCGACACTAATTGCCATGATTTGGCTATTAAGGAGAAATTGGAACGATTATGTAAGTCTGTTTTATCATAAACGTCTCTGGTTAGACAGACGGTTTTACTAGAATTACATTACTCCTACATTTTGTCTTTAAGGTCTACTTTTCGCAACATTATTACACGAGTCATGTGACACAAGTCATATGATTATATATGTGTGGGGTTACTAGATTTCGTGCACTTTTTAGCATAACAATTTTTTCGTTGATCTTTGTTTTTTTGGGTGGATAGGCAAGACGACGACAGTGAAGACACGATACACAGTCTTGTCGAAAGAGATCTTGGAGAATTATCCGGAGTTGGCGAGGGAGGGAACACCAACAATCAAGCAAAGGCTAGAAATAGCAAATCCAGCAGTTGTAAAAATGGCTTTGGAAGCGAGCCTAGTTTGCATCAATGAATGGGGTAGACCGGCCCAAGACATAACCCACATTGTCTATGTTTCCTCTAGTGAGATCCGACTACCCGGGGGCGACCTATACTTAGCCACCCAACTCGGGTTGAACCCGGATGTGGGTCGGGTCATGCTTTATTTCTTGGGATGTTACGGTGGGGTGACCGGCCTAAGGGTGGCCAAGGACATAGCCGAGAATAATCCTGGGAGTCGAGTGCTGTTGACCACGTCTGAGACAACCATTTTGGGGTTTCGCCCCCCTAACAAGGACCGGCCTTACGACCTTGTTGGGGCGGCTCTTTTTGGTGATGGAGCGGCCGCTTGTATTATTGGGTCCGACCCAATTTCGGGCCGAGAGAGCCCGTTTATGGAGCTGAATTACGCGGTCCAACAATTCTTACCCGGGACCCAAAATGTGATCGACGGGTGCCTCACGGAAGAGGGTATTAATTTCAAGCTTGGTAGGGACTTGCCACAGAAAATCGAGGAAAACATCGAGGAGTTTTGCAAGAAGCTTATGAAAAAGTCGGGGGTTGAGGGGTTTAACGATATGTTCTGGGCCGTCCATCCAGGCGGCCCAGCGATCATGAATCGGTTGGAGAATACACTAAAGTTGAGTGGGGATAAGTTGGAGTGTAGTAGGAGGGCATTGATGGACTTTGGAAATGTGAGTAGTAACACAATTTTGTATGTGATGGAGTACATGAGGGAGAAATTGAGGAACACAAAGGGAGGTGGGGAGGAATGGGGTTTGGGCTTGGCTTTCGGGCCTGGGATTACCTTTGAAGGCATTCTTCTGCGTAGCCTTTGATTCAAACAGATTGTGGATCCAAGTTTGATTAATAAAATTAATTAATTAACGTTTCTTTTGTTCTTGAGGTGAGTTTTAATGTAATTTTAATTTTCAAGTAAACCCGTAATGAAAACAATTTCTCGTTTGAGGTTTGTCACTTCAATATTCATTGTTGATTGCTATAATGCTACGAGTAATTTTCTCTTATAATGAATATATTCGTCATAAATTTGTGATTGATCAAACAATAACACATTGTTAGTGAATTGTTTTTTATCTACTGAAATGGATATTATTTAACTCGCCACAAATTTATGACGGATATATTCATAAAAACGAAAATTTCTCATTGAATCGTCATCCTAAAAATACGGATATATGGAGTATATATATTTAAACATTGTAGGCCAAGTATTAAGGTACGAGTATACAACTATAATACGTATTAAACAATTTTACGAGCTAAATAAACTGATATATCGACCATGGCCCGTTAGATAATCCATTTTTAAAAATATTTTCCGTATAATATAAACATAATATACGAATCATAAAAATAAGATACACATACAAATACTACTAAACGTAATTCATTAATTTTAAACTCGTAAAGAAACAACAACTACAAAGCTACAATTAGATGTAAACAATTCACTAAAACTAAAAGATTAATTTCAAATAAACATGAACGTGCCATGCAAGGCTCAATAATATTCTTCCTCATTTAAGCAACTAAATGGCGAAACCGAACTTGGCTCATACGAAGTAACCCTAACAACCCTATCCTTGCCACCCGACACTTGAACGTTCTTGACCCGTTGGTTAACCGGGTCGTATGTTATAAGCTTCAACTCCTCGGTTTCCGCCGGAGACTTCACATGATGCACCCAAACCTCGCCCGGTTTAATCCCAACCAAATTCACGTACTCGTAGAAATTTTCTATTTTCAAAGACGGGATTTTACATAGACATTTCCATGTTTCTCGTTTCCCATACTCTTTCATCACCCAAACGTCGTAGGTCAAGTCGAAATCCCTCCTATCTTGAACCACAACACCGAGCTCACGTTGCCCGTTTAGGGCTCCTAACCCTAATACCCGTTTATGTTTCTGAGACCAGTTGATATCACTAGGCAACCCAAACTCGTCAAAAGTTTTAGTACTCGGGTCAAAGTAAACGACTTTTGTACGGTCCCACAAGTTGTCCATATCATCGAACTCCTTGACCCAATGTGGGACCCCACATACAACCGTTCCAGCCCCGTTTACTCCACTAAGAAGATCCTGATGTGAGCTCCAGCTGATCGACTTTGACTCATTCGTGCTAAAATTAACCAACTCTACGCACGAGATCGGTCCAAACTTGTACCTCATCTCACCCACAACAACAACCATATACTCGTCTCTAAACCCGTTATTGTAACAGCATAGCCCGACCGCAGTGGGGTCCATCACCAAGGTCGGTCCATTAAAATGAACTTGTTCTTGCGTCACCGGGTTCCATAACATATAATCCAAGTTATCAAACTTTATTCCAACCAACCCGTTACACGAACCCAATACCATAGATGTCTTAGCCTCGTAATAAGGGTAGTCAAACTCTAATGGACTAATTAACTCGTCTTTACCTGACCCATTACAACGTAACCCATGCACCTCAAACGTGCCATGAGGGTATGTGTAGGTACTTACGATGGCATTATCGCCCACGAGACGGTGTTTGTCGTGATTGAATTTCGGATCGGAGATTAAAAAGTAACACTCCTTGCTAAGTAGCTTGCAATGAGTTAAATCTTCCAACGGGAGCCTATATAAAATTTCACTTAATGTATCTTCGGAGTAATCCATGAATATTACTATTACTATTGAGATGAGTTTTTGCTAATAATTTGTGTTTTTGGAGATGATATTTTTGTATATTATGTGTAATGTGTTTTAAGATAATGATTTTTGACGTTTCAAAAAAAAAGATAATGATTTTTGAGATGATTTGTTTGTAGAGGTGATAGGTGTATATATAGGGATCGACAATAATAGATGAGTAATATTTGTTGTATGTAGGTTTTCCTAATTTGAGTCGGTTGATTAATTTACAATCTTACTGCCAATTTTATTTCCTAATTCTAGTCGACTTAGGGTTTTTGATTTTCCATAAACCAAATTAAAATAATTTAATGGCAGACTTTCCATAAATTTTCCAACTTGGATTTATTTAGGATATGATTTAAAAATAGGCTAATTCTCATATGAAACGATGTCATTATAATTCATCGTGATATTTCTTATAAAAAAAATATTTTTAACATTATATGTGAAAGATTGAAAAGTCGATCTCACGATGAATCAGTAATAATATGCAATTAAACAAATTAAAGTAAAGTAATCGTGTTTAAATTTCTTAGGTCAAACGACTAGTCAAGACAACATAACCAAATTTCTATAAATCTTCTTAGAATAAGTAGGAATGGTAAGTTTTATGTGAAAAAATGAGTACACATCTTTTTAATGAAACGGTCTCACAATAAATGTATTGTGTAATTTCTCATCGTAACTAGTTACCTGGCCTTCTTCGTATGTACTACTCGTATATGGCCTTCTTCGTATTTAGTTTATTTATGAAATATGTATCTTTCTAAATTTAGTACAAAATACGGAGTATATTTTTTAAAAGACACTCATCTCAATCATTTATTTACATTTGATCAAAATAATTCTCATAGATAATACAGTACAGTACAATATAAAATTCACAAATAATCGAGACGGAAAGATTACATCTCACTCTAAGCGGATAGATTTAGTAATTAGATTATACCCCATAATTCGTAACCAGATTCGAAGGTTTGATATCCATTGTCTTCAAAGACTCCAATGCTTCCCTCAAATGTTCGTTGAAAACAAACGGCCTTTCTAGTAGGGCAAGGTGTCCTGCCTCCTCCACTACCACAAGTTTTGTTTTGCCACCAAGTCTCCTGCATTTCAAATCACATAATAATAATAATAATAATAATAATAATAATAATAATAATAATAATAAAATGTGATTCTAAAATAAACTAAGGTATCGGTATTACACATTCGTACACAATAATGTGATTATTATAATCATAAAATAGCAGGATTAATCATCGTACTCTTTCAAATTGTTTGCAACTTCCATATCAAATATTTTGTCTTGATCGCCCCAAATTAGATGAATAGGCTACAACAACAAAAAGAATAGGAGTACAGCTTAAGTACATAATATGTATAAGGTGATTGATTGAGTGAGGGTTTATTTAACAAATGTGGCGTTATATACCTGTTGAAATTGATGCTTTGTTACGTCCTTATCTTTGATTATAAGAGTCTTTAGTAGTTCAATTCTCTCGTTCCTATTGTCAAACATAACCTACATAACAATAACAATAACAATGTATGAGAAACGAACCATATTCGGTCTAATCGGACTTCAAGCTAATCAGGATAACTATAGATACCTCAAGATAGTGTCGGTAGAAGAAATTAGGCATCCTAGGAAAGTTATTCTCATAAGAACAATAATCAAGCAAAACCTTAACTCCTCCGACAGTACTAGGCACCAAGTAATCCACCCAAGAAACCAAACCAAGTCGTGCCAAAGCCTTGCAACTAATAGACTCGGTCTCAGCCAAGACCGAGCCAGTAATGACCATGGAGCCCACCAACTCGGGGTGGTGCTCCGCCAATTGAAAGCTAACCATACCACCATAACTAAACCCAACCACTATACATTTGTGCACTAGACCCATACTTCTTAGCCCAAGTGCCAAACAATCAGCTTGAAATCTTGTACTTCTCTCATTTCTTCTAGTGTAAGACCTACCAAAGAATAGAAGGTCAGGGACATAAAAGTTGTATTTTTCTCTTAGGGCTAGTACTTGAAATTGCCATGTTAGTATGCCATCTCCTGCAAAACCATGGACTAATACAACATTTGGCTTTTTATTATTTTCTCTCAAGGGTACCCAAAAATGCATGACGGTTCCGGGTTCAATCTCGATTTCTATGGCCTCTAACCCGGCTAAGTTTAGTACTGTATGTAGCATTTTTTGGTAACAACTGACTACGTTCATCATTTTTTTGGTATTACTACTTCTCACTCTAAATCCCTCTAAATAATGATGTTATGTTTTTTTCCTCTTGAATCAGAGGTGGGTAAAGAGTTGATTTAGTTTAATTAATACGAGTATATCGTCCAACTATTCTTTGTTCACAAAACTAGTGTGAGAGAAATAATCTCCCAAATAGACTTTAATTTGTGTAATATTTCATGGATCGTATAAATTCTAGTTACAATTAGATTAGTGTGAACTATATATTTATTTGCAATTATACAAACAACACAAGACAACTGATTCGAAAATTTGTCATTATTGTCTAGTGAGTTCTTATATATCGAGTCTAATGAACAAGTTAACGAACTTAATTTATATAAATACACATTCACAAAATTTACTATCGAGATTCTAATATACTCTGTATCTATAAAATTTTGTTTTTTTTAATAAAATCGAAGGTAGTTTACTTGACAGTTGATATGAAGCAAGTCAAGCAACCAATTTGAATAAGGTTGTTGGTAATTCATCACATTTCTGATTAAACCTACGTGTTTAAGCAATCAATCAAAGATATCAACATAAAATTCGGAAAAACACAAAATGTCTAATACTCATACGAAATTTCAAAATAAATTGTGAGGTCGTCTGATAAAAAATTCTTAAGTCGAAATAATAAAAAATTCCAAAATAAATGGCGAGATCGTCTCATACAATAATGGGTAGGTCTACTTAGATACGATCTTTTGTTAAGTTTATTGAGAGATCAATTACAAATGAAATTATAAAGTAGGTATAAATAAGACTGAAAGTGATACCGAAAAATGATCTTTCAATAACTCAGGTAGAGACCGTGTCACCCAAAACTTTGAGTAAGATAATTTGGGTATAAAAATAGGGATTATGGGAAGGAAGTGTAGAAAATTGACCGTTCGGGGAAAGAGCGAGAGTCGGTGGCAAAACGGTGTCGTAAGCAGTTAAACTTCATCCCCTTTCTCTTGCAGTAATCACCTTTGCTGTCGTTCGTTAATTATTTTTCCCACCAAAAATTCCATCGAAACTCTCGCCTCTTAAACCATTTTTATCACCTCCAATTACCACTAATCCCACATTACCCTTCCTTAATCATTTCCCCCAATTTCTAGGGTTCTTCTTCCCACCTCAATTATTTTTTGGGTACTTTTCACCCCCTCTCTCCAGTTAATATATTGATGCTTTTTTTTCGAGCTATTGTAGGTTTTACTTATTGTATTGATCGATCTATTTTTCGTTATTTATCGTTTGAATGATCTGTAATCGTAAATTTGTGTTTGAAATTGGTGTTGTATTTTTGAATTTCTGGAAATTTGATTGTCATGAGTTACTCTTTTTGTTGATAGATTTATACTTATTGTAATGATCGATTTAAGTTTTGTTCGTTTTTGTTTGAATAATATGAAACCCTAAATTTGTGTTTGAATTGTAGTTGTGATTTTGAATTTCTGGAAATTTGAGTATTATATTACACATTTACACGTAACCCTTTGTTAATTTTCACCTTATGCTGATGTTTTTCGCCTTGGTTCATGGATTTATTTTTGTTAAAACCTTTTGATTTGTTTTTTTAATAAGATTTTGTTTATTACTATTTCCCTCTCTTAAAGATTGCCCCATAGTTTTTAGCAAACAAATTAAGGAAATGGTAGGGTGATTGAAAAGGTGTAATGACGATGCCGTAGCCCATAGGGGTGACTTATCATCAAGATTAGTGAGTATATTAGGAAATAGAATGGCGGTTAAATACTTTAACGGGACGAAGTGGTAAAAAGGTAGACTAAAGAGATAGCGGGGAAATCGGGCAATCTTTAAGAACTTGCCCAAAAAGGAATATGGGGCAATCTTTAAGGGACGGAGGGAGTACTATTTATTTTTTTAGGCATTTACGATGATTATTTACTATATGAAGCTAGATGTGGGTGCAATAATTTGGTTTGATGTTTACTGATCAACTTATTCTTTATTGTTTAGTTAACTCTTAATAGTGGTGTGAGAGGTTATATGATTTCTTCTGATTTTATTTCAGCGTTTTTTGGGTTTTGTAGTCAATTTAGTTTAATGCAATTTTCTTTTGCATTTAGGCTTTGTAAAATAGAATGGAAGCTACCGGTTTCTGATTTGAAGCATGTTAATACGTAGTACTCCAGTTGATTGCCTTTTGATTTTCACAACACTAGCAACAACTGCTTGTTACTTTGTAGTATGGAGTATGATTTATGAATCATGAATCAACTGAATAGGCATAGAATGCGTTTTTTTAAATCATTGTTGTCTTCAGTATATTGACATTTGGAATAGTTGAATCTATTCATGTCAATTTCCGGATGAAATTGGGAGTAAATTATCAAGATACTCTGGGATTGATCGAGCTTATACTTACGTATTGCCTTTTATGCATGTCAGGAGTTTTTGGCTGATATATGGACGCGGAGACTTTGTGATCTGCTGATTTAAGCCCGTACTCAATGGTATTCACGATCTGTGTTGTAATTTTAGAACTCTATTTGTAATGTTCTTTCTAGTTTTTCTATCTTGCATTTTTGTATGTGGTGCAAGTATCTTGCATGGCATACCAACGTTTTACAAGGTAGTGATTGCATTAGGTGGATGAAGGGCGCCAGTGTGGAACCTGTTTATGAAAACTGCATCACTTTTAATATTCCCCTATTGTAGTTACTTTTATACGAGAAAGGTGTGTGGTGCCTAGATAGTGATATTTGCTTCATTCTTATATCTGTATACGTTTTTTTGCTTTCGACAGGCTCAAAATAGTGGATTAGGTAATGGAAGGGTTGTGCCTCAGCTTTTTACTTCAGTACCAGCTCTCAGTGAAGCTGCTTCTTATCTTACTGACACAACTTCATATCTAACCAGTTGTTTCCCTGGATTTTCTGGTGAGGATTTTCTTTATGTTTGTGAATACATCTATGCTTTTGATGTTCAGAGTGTTTCACGCTGTCTTACATCTAAAATATTCTGCATGGAGGGTGAAGTACCCTCCTAAAGTTTTTGAGAACAATGTGATTTTTTTTCTTGGTTTCTACACTTTGCTGTCACATGTCAACCATAATTTTTCTTGCTCATTGTATCTACGTATCATAGATTCATAGGCGTAGACTGTCTTAAGTGGTCTTTGTACATTTGCTAGGGCAGGCAGCTTTTATCAAGTCATGTAAGGGGTTCACTACATTTTCATCTAAAATGTATTGTTGCACATTTTATGGATCTTAAAATTGGATTTTTGCTAATCTAAGAGACTAAAGTCTGCGACATCCCAATGCTAATTGTACTGATTAAAATAGTTTCACACCTGCACAAGTATGTGATGTTTCTGATTCATCTAGTTTTTTCACTCATTTTTGAGAAGCTGCGTTTTGTATACTGATTTCTTGGAGTATCTTGATGAAGTTTGTCTTAGAATTACGCTTATTTTGCTGTGCTGTAAGCTTATTATACTATATGGCGGCTGCTATAGATCAAGACACAAGGAGAGATGGTGCTGGAAGTGAGCATGAATTGGCACCTTTGGTCTCAGAACAATCTGGTCTGCTTTCTAGAGGTCAGCTGTCTTTGACTGACGCTTTGGAAAGTGATTCTAGATGTTCAGGCTCAACTGACATGCCAACTGATGTGCCAGAATCCCAAACTTGTATTGCAAGAGAAACAGCAGACACATCACCAGACAATTCTGGTGCTTTAGTGGTTTCAACTTCTGCTGGTACCGGCATTTCACTCTTTCAGGGGTAAGATCTCTTTCACAGATCGTAGTTTCTAGGGGTTCTATGATACAATAAGTGTGTGTCTTTCTAAATGGAGATGAAAGTTGCCTTTCAATGCTGCTATTATTTGATAATGTGCCCAGACAAAATCCCACATTCAGAAATGTACGCTGTATACTTCACATTCTATAAACAGACTTGATCAACTCAATTGAAACGGTTCTTAAAACCTTATGCTTTTATCTTTTCTAGAAGTATTAGATTGGTGGACACAGTTTTGGTCAAGGGCTTAAAGAGCCAATTGGAAACAAATTCTCTATTGCAAGGGAAGGGTTAGAGAGGTAGCCTCACTGGTTATGATGATGAAATGGGAGGTTGGTTATCTGGTTTGGAAAATCCATTTGCTCTTCAATGTTAATAAGCAGCTGTCTTATACTCCTATTTTGGGTACTCCTTTGCTCACGCGTACTACTAGTAGTCACTGATTTTAACCTAGGAGCACTATGATTTGAATGGGTTTTTGTTGTTTGGTACTGTGGAACACTTTGCATCATCTTCTCTTATGACGGTTGAGGAGCACAGTTTCTGTAAAACGATCTTCCTGTTTGTTCCTCTTTCGCTGGAGTATTTTTTTTGACTTAGTCTACTGACATGGTGGGATGTACATCTTATTTTATGGACATCACTTAGTATCGTATTCCCTCCGACTCACCTATTTGCTACGTTTCTAAATCACTCTCACAAAAAATTCAAACATGAAAAATTTGTTGAGCCAGATGGGTAAAAATTTGGTACGTCTGACTGAGGTGTTCTGAATATAATCTTGCTGAAAGATCTTTATTCCCCGTTGACATCTGTGGGATTCAGTATCTTTATGTTTTCCCCTTGCTTGAGTATTTTTGAATTTTTTGTGACTGCTTAGGCTTCTTCTGCTACTTTTTTTAGGTTTCTACCTTGGTGACCATGCTAACTAGGTAGGCTTCTGTAATTTTGGCCCTTTGTGTGAAATGCTATCAAATAAAGGACTTCTCAATTTTCGTTGACATTTTTTGTCGTCCTCTTATTATTTCTCATGTTATCCTGATGCGACAGGCTTATTGAGCGAGCACGGAGGACTATGCATGGATCCGCAGATGATATTGGCTGGCTTCAACGTGATCCAGCTATGCCTCCAGTGGAAGATGGAACTGAAAGATTTATGGAAATTCTCGATAGCATCGGGTACTACTCCACTTGGCCTTTGATATTTCAATATTTACGTCACCAGTGTGTTCACATTTTGATAAATCATTTCCTTTGTCAGCCATGGTGTCCACAGGCTCCCAAAGTCAATGATTTACTTGTTGGTTCCTGGTACTACACATTGCTCTTCTTATTAAAAAAATACTTGTACTTATCAGAACACGTGGCTAGAGATTGTCAATTATCTGGTAAAGTTTCCTCGTATTTTACGATTTCTCATTGGTATATTAACAGGTCTTTTTAGTAACCACGGACCACTCTATTTTTCCAACACAAAAACTTACTTCTCAAAGATGGGTTTGACATGTCATATTGCCAAGATTCACAGTGAGGTAATTAATTAGAATCTTATTGAAGGCAGAGTCTCATGCTTTTTATGTAGGGTTATTTCATGAGAATAATACCAACTATGCGTGTGTTTCTTAAATTAATACAAACTATACGTAATCTCATTTTAATACGAACTATGTCTTCATTAACCTCGCTTTGCTATGAGTGACCGGCTACCTGTTGAACCTCCCTTATTCAACTCTTTCTCTAACTTTCTTCTTCTGATTTACTTTTCGTGTTCATTTCGGCCATTGAAAATAAATAAATTAAATTTACCGAAAATTCATCTTCCATTTCTTTTTCATTAGTCTTATAGAAGCTATGGAAAAAAATGTTTTTATTGTTATTTTGGCTTTCACGATGACTGCGACGGACCTAATAAAACCCTAGAAAGTTACAAGTCACTATGACATGTAATAGCAAGTCATAATTTCATACATAACAAAACGAGATTAATGAATGCGTAGTACATATTAAAATGAGATTACGTATAGTTTGGATTATTTTAAGAAGCACACACATGATATTATTCCCATGAAATAACCCTTTTATGTACTGCTTACAATGGTGAACATATGTTATGTTACAGGCTTCAGTCGAGAAAAATGCAGCAGAATTGAAAGATTACATCGAGGAGATTTACTGGGGCTCCAGTAAACGTGTCATGTTGCTTGGTCATAGCAAAGGAGGAATAGATTCTGCAGCTGCTTTATCTATGTATTGGCCTGATTTGAAGGGTAAGGTAGCTGGTTTGGTATTAGCCCAAAGCCCGTACGGTGGCAGTCCAATAGCTTCAGATATTCTTCGACAAGGGCAGCTTGGTGATTATTTTAATGCACGAAAACTCATGGAGATCCTGATTTGTAAAGTCATAAAAGTAAGATTTTGATGTTGGTATTCTCTTATTTATTTGGTAGTATTTGACAAGATATTGAGCTGGGAAATCTGTGCTTCTTCGTGGAGGCCATGATTATAATAACTATCCTACTTTAATTAGATCGAGCTTTATATTTTTGGGCCTGAGTCGCTGATTAGTTTTTTTTACAAGGCTCTTTGAAGCCAAACTTTTTAGTTCTTATTTTCAGTAATATAGTTGGAATACGATGTTGAGGTCTAAATCTAGTCCACATTATAGAGGTTAGAAACACCTTATCTATATCAGTGGTCAATAGAAAATATTCAACTTCTTAATGCATTGTAGTTTGTAGCCTTGTAGTGAAGTTATTGGCCTGAAAAGGGCTCCCACTGTTATGATGCTATGTCTACCAAATACCAATCATCAGCCAGGAGTACCTAATTACTATGTTTACGCCTTGTTTTCGTCTTCTTCACATTATTTCTAAATTAATATCTACTAAGTACTATTAGTGCTATAAGGTAAGGTGAGCTGCAAATGGAAATTTGTAGTAACTCTAGCAACATGGGGATCTCTCTTCTTAGGGTGGACGATTATTTGTTGATTATGGATTCATGAAGCACTTTTTTCATATAAAAAAGCTGTACATAAACGACGAAATCTATACTGGAGTGTGGATAGTGAGTGATGAGGAGGAGTTTGGAGAGAGAATAATGCTTACTCTTTCTAGTTAACTTAAAGATGAAATTATTCATCATATGCATTCTGACTCATAAAAGAAGATTATTCGTAGTTTAATAGTACTATATAAAATGGATTTGAAAGCGGAGTTTTGAGCATTGAAGCAATACAAGGCTACGAAGATTGCCACACTTCTGAGCTCCTGTGAACCTTTTTGTTACCCGAAAGCCGCAAGAAGAAATCCTTAATCTTTTGGCAGAGCTTTATTATTCATACTCGTTTTCAAAAGCTGATGACTTCTTAAAAGTGGTGAATACACGGTGTTTATTTTGGTGTAAGGAGACACTAGAAAATGAATATTTCCATTTGCAAATGGAGCTGAAGACTTTTAGTTCTGTAGGTTTGGGTCATTACTAGTCTTTCCCTTAACATTGTAAGGGTTCATGCATCCAACACCTTATGTGCTGGGAAAAGTGATTGATGCATTTATTTTGGCGTTTGAATAGCTGAAGAATTAATTATTTCTCCAGATATTGTCCATGTTTATACTTATTTTCTCTTCACTTTAAAGCCTTATAGTTTCATTTAACTTCTATTTGTGTGCTGTTACTGGATTTCGACATTTCACTTGAACGGTTTTGAAGGATAAACCCCAAATCATTTTGGGGCTACGCCTTGTTGTTTTTGTTGTCGTGGTTGTGTATATTCATTAAGCTTATGGGGACACCATAAATTAAATGTTCAAGATCTCTACTATTTTTGAGTTTTTATTCTTTTCCTAGAAAATGCTTCACTGTATAGCTGACTTGCTGATTCTTGTCATATTGAAGGGTGATCTGCAAGCTTTGGAAGATTTAACATACGATAAAAGGCGTGAATTTTTGAAAAGATATCCCTTGCCTAAAGAACTTCCAGTTGTTTCGTTCCACACAGAAGCTAAAATCTCACCAGCTGTACTAGCAACATTATCTCATGTGGCACATGCTGAGCTAGGCGAGACTGCAAAAATTCCGGTGATGATCCCTCTTGGTGCTGCCATGGCTGCATGTGCGCAGCTGCTTCAAGTTAGGTATGGTCAGAAAAGTGATGGTCTGGTGACTTGCCGTGATGCCGAAGTCCCTGGCTCAGTTGTGGTGCGACCAGAGCGCAAGTTAGATCACGCTTGGATGGTTTACTCTTCATTGAACGATGATACATCTGAAGCAAATGCATCACAGGTATGTGAGGCCCTTTTGCAATTGCTCATGGAAATAGAACAGAGGAAGAAATACGGACATGCTGTGAAAGACGAATGACTTCTTATAGGTTTGCAAACATACATTTTCGTGTTGGGAGTAAGATGTATGTACTAGAGTTCCATATCTTAGGTCACACTAGAAGGTTAGCGTCTCTGTCTTATTTTGTAACCGTCTAAGTTTTAACTACATACTGTTGTAATTCTGGTTTCTAGTCCCAGGTTGTGTTTTCTGGTTTTGTAATATATTCACATGAACTCACAGGCACACATGTAATAGACATTAACAATTAACACGTGGATTTACATTGAAAATGATGTGTTAAGGTGGTAGAGTGCAGACTGATACATCTAAATCGAGGATCCATTTTTGTACTGAGTTGTAATCGTTACTTCATTACAGGCTGTCTGAAAGGAAACTGTCTCTGTATACGATACTGCAGAAAAGTTGTGTGCATCTGACCCTCTTCACCTGCTGTAGTCAGAAAAGCATTGATTTGCTGAATGTGCATCGGCTGAAAGACATATTTAAGCACGTATTTTGGGCTTTATCAAAATAGCTCACTGTTACATGAAACAGTTATTTTGGCAAGTCCAAAACTTCTGTTACAATCTATGTATTGCATACTCATTGAGAACCATGAGAAACACAAATCGAAGCATGAAACCTGGAAGTGTATTATATACTGACTAACAGTGCATATATATTGTTGTTTATTGTTTTTAACATGACAGATGTATCAGGAGTCCCATGATTCTAGGTTCTTGCATGTACTTGAAGAGCTGAGATCCCGGATGTGCAACGACTGTGAACATGCTTATCAACTGTTTCCTTGATCATCGCAAAGATAAGTATCTAATGCCATGCTGATGCCACCGATTCCTTGACAGTTACTAGGGACTGATGAACTGAAACACCATTGGTGAGCCTGAAAACATCAAATAAAGTCAAGTATAGATTCCTTCTTCTGTGGTGTGTTGACAACAAAGCAGTTAATTCACATAAGCTTTCTTTGGATAAGTTGATGTGGTTGAAATTGCCTGCTATTGCTTCCTTTTTCTTATGCTCTTTGGATAAGTTGAGACCAGTTATGTAAGTGTCATTTCTAACCTTTTTAATATTCTATTCTTCAGCTCAAATCTACTTTTGTTGATGAAAAATCATGATAATAGGCTAAAGAAGGTAAGATACGTATTTTAGTCCACTACAACCGTATTTGGGATGAATTGGATAACATCTTCATGGACATCCACAAAATGATGCTGCTGAGTTGAATCAATAGTTATCAGGTGTATCTGCCCAGGAAATCCATTGATGCGTGATTGATTGGATATACTTGTTGAAATATGAAAGCCTGATGTTTTGCTCTGATTAGAATACAGAGGGAGTGTGTCTTTAATTTTTTTTCTTCTTCTTTGTTTGTTTGTTAGCCTTAAAAAAAGGTTGGATAAGGGATTTAAGCTATGGTTGGTTCGTAGTGGACAAGGTTAATTCCACTCTTAACAGGCTTGATGAAATTTGTAGGTCGCCCTTAGCGATGCACTGCACTCCATAGGTTGGACATAGCGCACTTACATAGACTAGTATGCTATAATGGATTTGTGACTCTTCCATTCTGAAATGGAATGAATAGTGTGATTAGAGAAAAAGTATGCGTTATGGTTATTGAAAATAAGATGAAGGAGAATCTTTTAAGGCGGTTTGACCCAGTATGGTGGACTATTTGGTTGGTGATGTATATTAGAGGGAAAAATAGAGGAGGGGAAGTGAAGGGGATAAAGTCCATTCTTTGGTTATGGTTTAGGTTCAAAGAAAAGAATTGGAGGGATATGGAGGTTTTCCTCCCTTAAGCCAAGACAAAGCTATTTCAATATAAGAAACGTTGTGAAGGAGAACGTCATTGCCCCATTCCCTCTCCCCTTCCTCTCCATCTTCTAGCATTGCATCCAAACAATGACCGAGTGCTTCACTGGTTAGGAGGCCTGTACTGTTGGGAGTAAAATCAAAGAAAACTTGAATTAGGATTATTGTAAGTGTATAGTCTACTTGCTTTGGCGGCTATGTGAGAAAAAAGATAAGACTTTGAAGTTGATTAGTGGCGGAACGACTTTGTGTGGACGATGGAGTTGGACTTTAGCTATGTCTTATTTAACATTTTCTTCCTTTGGTATTCCTATTAAGCAGGAAGAACATTGCATATGGTTCATTCAGGAAATCCTTGGTAGAAAGGTTTTGAACTTAACTTTCTGAAGGATATCTGTTTAAGATCTTGATTCTTGATGTGACTAAATTTCAAAAATTCGTGATAGCTCAACTAATGGCTGCCTTTCCATGTGATGAAGGTGGGCTCTATGGTTATAGTGTTCTGCATATCCCATCATGAAATTGGTCCTGTCAATCATGTCTTTCTTATTTAGTGGAGTGAGTATTAATCTCTAGAGTATCTTGATCAGCATATGATTCCTTAGAACTATGTTTTTCCTTTTTTCTTTATTGTTAAACCAGCATATGATTCTTTCCGAGTCTGGCTCAATAAATTCTTTGTTTTCGTTGCCATCTTTGGCTGCAATGATCCATAGACTCACTACTACATCAGGCTCCTTTGTGTCTGTCATCTGGTTATTCCGTGACCATGCTGCTTTCGATGTGAGTTGTGATGCTAAGCAGGAGTAGTTTGATTGAATTTGTAGTTAATCGATGCAGTTGTAGACAATTTTGGATACTACACGTCATTCAGGATTAGCCTTCTCGTTTTAAACAGAGCCGAGTGCATCCAACCCTACCCTAAATGGAAGCTTTGCTTAGACTGCGATAGAGCTGTTGAATGAGTGAATTAACATTCAGTCGATGAATTTCTGGGCACAATACTGTTTTGTTTTCAACATAGGGTTAAGGTTATACATATTCTCCATTAAAAGTTGTTTGATGGAATTATGGAAATTGCTGTCACACTTTATTATTTTATTAGGTGTCATCCTACTCGGCTACACCCCATATTTAGTGTTATGAATAAATGATGTACGTGGAGTTTACTGACATGTTCCATTGAAGGATACAGCTCTTTATCAGTTCTTAATCTACCATAACGAATCTACCATACATCTTTTGTTAGTAATTGATTTGAGGGTAAGTGATTGGTTTCTAATGTTACCTTCTGTTGATGGTGATTATGAATTTATGGTGCTATAGGCTAGCTGAAAGAACTCGGAAGTATATACGGGGATCAGCAGATGATATTGGGTGGCTGCAACGTGAGCCATATATGCCACCAGTAACTGATGGGACTCAAAGGTTCATGGAAATCCTTGACAACATTCGGTAACTATTCCAATTTTGCTTCTATTTGTTTTTCTACCTTGCTTTTTTTTTGCTCATTTAATGACGTAATAATCTATTTTCTCAGCTTTGGAGTCCACAAGCTACCCAATTCTTTGGTTTATTTGCTTATTCCAGGTACTGCAAAAAATTTCATGATTAAATAATTCTTGATTTGTGTATGCTGCTGCTGCTGCTGCTGCAGGCCTGCAGTGCTGCACATGAGCTGAAATATTGCCAAAGACTCCTAACTAAAGGAAATATCTATCAACAATACTAAAATTGACCTTGTACTTTTGTTGCTTTGACACTTCACTTAGGCAACATGTCCTGAGCTTGATACTCCTCCATCCAACAAAATACGATACTTCTCCTTAGACAAAAACACAGGGGAAATAACATATACTCCGTTTTTGAAAGTGAAATGGAGATATTTATGACATGAGAAATCACACTCGATCCATGTCTTCCTCTACTTATGCATGTCATGTAATATTGGCTGTGAGGAGAAGTGTCAGATAAGAATTTTGTACCCGTATCTTTGGTTGTTGCGTGAGATAGGGGAATGTCACCAGAATTGAAGGGTTGAAGTAATCATAGATCTTAGCTTGACTTTGTGTTGTGTATCAGTAAATTCGGCCTGATTGCTTGATGCCTTATCCCAAGAAAGATGCGCTCTTCTAATTTCTCTAATTTTCCTGTTATAGCCTTATCGGCACCTTCATGCAACTCATTAGTGCATTACATGTTGACAGGTCTTGGTAGCAACCATGTACCGCTCTACTTCGTGAATACAAAGACCCACTTGACGAATTTAGGTCTGTCCTGCTACATTGCTAAAATCCACAGTGAGGTAATACTCTCACTTCTAGTATACTGATGCTTCTGGTACACTTGTACGTTTCTTGACCCAATGTCATCATGTGCCATTGAAAACCACCTCTTTGTATTGAATCAGCAGAACGAGTAATATCACTTGCATCAGAACCTTTTAGCTTATGGTAGTCAAGAGCATTCAAGGCACTCGTGAAATATTGCTCTTAACTGTGGTACTCATTTGGCGTTGTGGGCATTGGTGGATGCACCTTATGAGACCCCGTTCCTCCCGGCCAGACACCGCTCAATATGCTAAAATTAATTAGCAAGACTCTGGAAACAAATTTTTTCTTATCCGCTGTAGCTTGCAGATGTATTTTTGTTTACTATGCTGGTGTTTGCTAAGTTTGTAATGTATGACAGGCATCAGTGGAGAAAAATGCAAGAGATGTTAAACAACAGATTGAGGACATATATTTGCGGTCTCAGAAACGTGTGATGCTGCTTGGTCATAGCAAAGGTGGATTAGATGCAGCAGCTGCTCTATCTATGTATTGGTTTGATCTCAAGGATAAGGTTGCTGGCTTGGTGTTAGCCCAAAGTCCATATGGTGGTACTCCTCTAGCTTCCGATATAGCGCGTCAAGGACAACTTGGTGATCTTTTTCTTCGAGCCATCATTTTCCTGGTCTTTAATATTATCAAGGTAATCTTTAGATGGCTCTATCTCTTTAGTTTAGTCTTTCTTTTGGCTTTGGAATATAATGGAATTAGTCAAATGTTTCACCGAATTATTTCTGCCAGTTATAATATGATGTACTCCCTCCATCCTCTCCTCCAACTTTAGTGATTGAGTGATATCAACTTAGATCACTTCTTCCAATGTATGTCGATATAAATGGTAGGACCTATCAAATTTGACTTATCAAAACTATTAGTTTCTTATGAAGTATTGTCTGTTTTGAAGGGTAATAAGTTAATAACCACTATATGTTGTTAGAAAAACTTATTGTCCAAGGCTAAGTTGATTAATTGCCAAATTCATGTGGGTATATTATTTATTTTCTTATGTAAACCATCTGGCTTAGTCCGGATTTGAGCTGGGTAGGACCTCAATGGCAGTAAAGCTCTCCCTCGCGAGTTTTAACACTCTTGCTCGAGCCCGTAACCTCTGATTAAGCTAGAACAACCCCTTGCCCGTTGATCTAAGTGCTCAGGTGAGGAGATTATTTATAAGATGCAGAAAACTGTAGTCGATCAATACTATTTCTATTATGAATATTTAGAAATTGTGTTTTTCTGTCTTCAGCACTAAATTTGGCTATGTGGATCCGGAGCTCGGAATCTCACTCTGATTGATTTTATGTTGTGTTAAATTGGGTTTTTGGTTTTGTCATATCAATATAACTTTTCTAGGTCAAGTCGGGTCCACTATTGGCTAGGGTCACTTTAAGGCCGCGATCAATTCTTGTGATGGGTGGGGTAATGGGTGTTGGTGCAAGATTTCAAGTCTTCAAGGTCATCAGGCAAGTTAGTATTAAACATGTCACCATGTCTTCTAACGTACGACCGTAGCTCTCCACTGAGTTGGCTTTAAGGCAGTGTGCGAATGTTTGATTGTGCAAAAGATAGAGTATGTGCATTAGTTGCTGATCTACTGTTATGCTTCAATTCTGTCCATGAACCATAAGGGTGATGTTCGAGCATTAGAAGACCTAACATATGAGAAAAGAAGGGAATTTCTAAAGACACATTCCCTGCCAAGAGAATTCCCTGTAGTATCATTCCACACAGAAGCTGAAATATCTGCATCTGCAATGGCCACATTGACTCATATTGCAAACATCAACCTTTGCCTGACAGGGAAACATGAGGTGATAGTGCCTTCAGGGGCTGCAATGGCTGCGACTGCCTTTGTGATTCAGAGCAAGTATGGGGAAAAGAGCGATGGGCTTGTGACCTGTCGTGATGCTGAAGTCCCTGGCTCAGTTGTGGTGCGTCCTAAGCGCAAGCTAGACCACCAGTGGCTGGTGTTTTCTTCAGTGAAAGACAGTCCATATGAA
Source organism: Agrostemma githago (assembly GCA_958450325.1). NCBI lineage: Eukaryota > Viridiplantae > Streptophyta > Magnoliopsida > Caryophyllales > Caryophyllaceae > Agrostemma > Agrostemma githago. Next base: position 77,383,167 of record OY288241.1, on the reverse strand, counting down.
GCTAACTCTTCTCAAGTGTGTGAGGCTCTCTTACAGTTGCTCTTGGAAACAGGACAGAGCAAGAACTGGAACTTTACTTGATGGTTGAATCAGGCGGCACTGTTTTTTTTTGTTGGTGTTATTCTTTTGTCTTGGTCTTGAATCAGGTTGACATTCCTAGATGTCCTTTTTTGGATCAAGCCGTTGGAGTCCAGCTAGCTTTTTAGGTTTAACTGAGTGCGTGTGGGTGTGTAGTCCTCCAGTGTGTTTCTTGTACTTGTTTCTGTGTGGAATAAGATCAGTTGATGTGCTCTCTCTGTACACTGTTCAGCTATTTTTCTCCAGAAATTCAACATCGATGAGAGTCATAGACTCCAAAAAAGAAACTTCAAATACTTCTCCTGTTGAGTGTGTCCGCATAACAACAAACCAGTCAGGTTCACATAATGTTCTTCGGATAAGTTCTCATGTTTGGTATTGCCTGCTATTTCTTCGTTATCTTATGCTGTTCGGATAAGTTAGGCCAATGACCAATTCCATAAGTTAGGCCTGCTGTTTCTTCATTTTTCTTATGCTCTTTTAATATTCCAGTCTTTACCTCAACTCTACTTTATTGATGGAAAATCTTGCTATCAAGTTTAAATCTATAAGCTACGAATTTCTGTCAAATACAATTTTGGGAATGCATTGAGTGAAGATTTTGTTAAATGATATAGATCTGTCCGACAGAAGATGTGACTTTAGAGGTAGTGAATGGAGGAACGACTTTATGTGTATGCTGGACTCTGGAGTAAGATTTCATTTTGTGTCATATTTGACTTGTTCTACTTTTGTTTAGGCTTTGTTAGAGTGTGATAATCATACCTTTCTATATATACAGTTTGTGATTATCATAGAGTGCTTCATCAAATATCTACTTAGAATTAACTGTTGTTTTGTAGGGAGACCGTGAAGTGCGCTTCATTCAGGAAACTGTTGGTAGTAAGATCTCTGAACATAGCCTTCTGAATGTTTGTCTGTCTTAAATTGTACTCCGTAGATGATACTAAAGCTCAGTGAATCCTGATAACTCAACATATAGCTGCTTTTTCATATGATAATGATTGATGTGGTTTTAATTATATACCTCTAGTGTTCTGCATATCTCATCATGGATCTGATGCATTCTTAGAACCATCTTTTTGTTATTTAGTGGAGGTAGAGCATTTTATCTCTTAAGAATCTGATAAGCATATGATTCTTTAAAACTGAATTTTGTCTTTCTTGTAAAACCAGTATATGATTCCTTCACTTTTTGGTTCTACAAATTCTTCATCTTCATTACCATATTTGTCTGCAACAACTTCTACGTTCTCTCTTGCACCAGTTTCCTTTTATCCGTATCTTCAATAATGCTGCTTTCTGTGTGAGTTATGATATATTAATCAAAAGCGATGTTTTTGATGTACTTTTTTTCTTTTCTTTTTTTCATTTAATTTAATTTTAATTTTGGGTTCTTAAAGTTAACCTTTTTCTACAAAGGGATAAGTAGATCCAACCCCTTATCTGATATCCGGTCTTAACTTTTAGCCTTTTTTAGACTGTATTAGTACTGTTGAATGGGTGAATTAACACTCAGCTGATGCAATTCTAGATGCATTTTTTAACTGGTTTCATTTTCTCCTTTAGAAGTTGGTGGATGGAAGTTTTTGAGACTCATTTATCGTCTGTCATCCTACCATCCATAAATACTGTAATTTTGCTCTGCTAACAGTATTGGTGACATGACATCATCCATTGAAGGATACAAACGCATCTATCATCTTTTCATCTGTTATAACATGTTTCCTAATTAATTGATTTGTGGATTAAGGGATTGCTCTTTAATGTTATATCTGTTGATCACGATGGTGATGCTACAGGCTGGCCGATAGAACTCGGAAATCTGTTAGGGGATCAGCAGATGATATTGGTTGGCTGCGACGTGATCCATGTATGCCACCAGTAACTTATGGGACTCAAAGATTTATGGAAATCCTTGACAGCATTCGGTAACTATTCCAGTTCAGCTTCTGATATTCTCTTAACCTGCTTAGAATTGTGGTCTTTTAATGATCTACACTCTCTTTCTTCAGTTTTGGAGTCCACAAGCTACCAAATTCCTTGGTTTATTTGCTTGTTCCAGGTAATATACTACACCCTAATGTCATGAATAAACAATACTTGCTTTGTGTTGTATGCTTCTTGCACATGATCTGAAACATAGTTAGATCCCCCTAACAGACAGACATTTTATAGCAAAACTAAGAATGACCTTGTGACACTTGAGACTTGACTCAGGCAGCATGTTACAAGTTGAACACTTCTTCATTTCGACACGATTCGAAAATTCTTGTAGTAAAAAAAACATGATACCCTTTTTTTTAATATACAAAATATTGGTGTCTGATACTCAACTAAGTGACTTGTTCGACTACTGCAACTGACTCAGAGAAATCTAGTCCTTGTAGTCTAGTGGTTTTGCAATTTGCAGGAGCCCTTGCGGCACTAGGAAATCTTGTGTTCACTCGCCCTATTTCAACGTGGCTCTAAAGATACTCGACTCACTTCTAAATGTGTTTATGTTTAACCGTGCGCTCTTGATGTTTCTTTCGGATATTTCTACATTGAATGGGGTAGGTATTGTGCGAATTTAGTGACGTTTAATTTCGGACCAAATCAGGCCGAAAAACGTGGATAATAACCTTCAAAATCCTCCATTTGAGATGATTTTTCGAAAAATGTGAGATATTTTGCTGGATATTTGAAAAGGCCTATAAAATTATTGTCGGTTGTTAAAAAAACACTAAAAGCATTTAGATCTGAGTATAAAAAAAAGTGTTCGCCTTATTTCAACGTGTGACTATAAATGTAGTCGAGTGACTTATAAACGTGTGTATATTTAACCGTTCGCACCTGATGTTTCTTTCGGACATTTCTACCATGAATGGAGCACGTATTGTGCGAATTTGGAGACATTTGATTTCGGACCAAATCAGGCCAAAAAATGTGGATAATAACCTTCAAAATAGTCTGTTTGAGGTGATTTTTTGAAAATTGTAATTTAGGATCAGCTAAATATCCATGTTTTTTGGCTTGATTTGGTCCGAAATTAAATGTCTCTAAATTCGCATAGTACCTCATCCATCCATTGTAGAAATGTACAAGAGAAACATCAAGTGCGTACGATTAAAAATAAACACATTTAGAAGTTATTCGACTATCGTTATAGGTTGAAATATGGTGAAATTTTCAATATATACTCAAATCTAAATGCTTCGAGTGTTAATTTAACAACGGACAATAATTTCATGTCAGACAGGCCCTATTCAAATATCCAACAAAATATCTTACAATTTCGAAAAATCATCTCAAATGAGCGATTTTGAAGGTTATTATTCACGTTTTTTTGGCCTGATTCGGTCAAAATTAAATGTCTTCAAATTCGCACAATACCTACTCCATTCATGGTAGAAATGTCCGAGAAAAACATAAGATGCGTACGGTTCAAAATAAACACATTTAGAAGTCATTAGACTATCTTTCTAGCCACGCTGAAATAAGGCGAAAGTTTCAATATATATACTCGAATCCAAATGCTTTAATAGTTTTTTAACAACCGACAGTCACTTTATGGCATACATGCCCTATTCAAATGGCCAGCAAAATATCTCACAATTTTTGGAAATTCATCTCAAATTGACGATTTTGAAGGTTATGGCATACATGCCCTATCCACGTTTTTCGGACTGATTTGGTCTGAAATTAAATGTCTCCAAATTTGCATAATATCTGCTCCATTCAATGTAGAAATGTGCGAGAGTAACAGAAGGTGTGTACAGTTTAAAGTAAACACATTCAGAAGTCATTCGACTATCTTTATAATCATGTGTAATAGAACGAAAATTTCAATTTATACTCGAATCTAAATGCTTTTAGTTGTTTTTTAACAACCGACAGTAATTTTATGTAAAACAAGCTCTATTCAAATGGCTAGCAAAATATCCCATAGTATTCGAAAAATCACCTCAAACGGGCGATTTTGAAGGTTATTATCTACGTTTTTCGGCTTGATTGGTCTGAAATTAAATGTCTCCAAATTCGCACAATACGTGCTCCATTCATTGTAGAAATGTCCGAAAGAAACATCAAGTGTGTACGATTGTGTTCTAGCTTGAGTTTGTTCTGTTTATTAGTCAATCGGCTGTTTTCCGTGATCCAAAGAAAGACGCGTTCCTCTGAGTTTGTTGTGTTTATTAGTCAAGCAGTCCTCTAGCTTCTCTGATTTCTATGTTAGAGGCTTGTCAGTACCTTTGTGCCGCTAATTAGTACTCCGTACATTATTTATGTTCACAGGGCTTGGTAGCAACCATTTACCACTCTACTTTGTGAACACAAAAACCCACTTGACGAATTTAGGCCTGTCCTGCTATATTGCTAGGATTCACAGTGAGGTAATATTGCCAATTCTAGTGCACTTTTGCTTCTATTTCATCTGTACGTTTTTCGACCCTGTTTTCCCCGTGTATCATTTGAAAATTGAGAAACGCCTCTCTGTACTGAATCAACATGAAGTCGTGAAGGGTAATGTTTGCCTGCATTTACTGCATTTGCTAAACTTGTAATCTATGACAGGCGTCAGTGGAGAAAAATGCGAGAGATGTAAAACAGCAGATTGAGGAAATATATAGGCAGAGTAAGAAACGTGTGATGCTGCTTGGTCATAGCAAAGGTGGACTGGATGCAGCAGCTGCGCTATCCATTTATTGGTTCGATCTCAAGGACAAGGTTGCTGGCTTGGCTTTAGCTCAAAGTCCCTATGGTGGTACTTCTATTGCTTCAGATATAGCCCGTCAAGGACAATTTGGTGATTTTTTTCTTAGAGCCATTGTGTTCCTTATCTGTAATATCATCAAGGTATCCTTTCGATGACTGTATCTCTTTGGTTTGTTCCTTTTTTGCTGTTGCTGTGGATTGTGATACAAGGTGCAATTATTCAACTACTTCACTAAATCGTTTGCACTTGTGATAACATGAAATACTTTTACGGCATTACCATTCCTTCTATATTATCCTCATTGACTTCAACGGTCGGCCGATATCATCTCGGACGACCAATTTCTCCAAATATTTGAGGATATACAGTTTAGAATTTATCACTTTTGATTCATAAAAACTATGGAATATTTTGTCATAGGGTATCCAGGTTTTTTTTAAGAACTCAACTACTAAATGTCTTTACAAAAGATATTGGGCAAATATTAAGCTTATTGCATGCCAAAATTAAATGTATCACAGAGGATGCTGTAGTCGATCAAGAACAATTTTCATTTTTGATATCTAGAAATCGCTTCTGTGCAATGGTCAACACACGGGATGGGTTATTATGGGGCAAGTTAACATTTCATCATATCATTTAAAGTACGTATAGTATAGGAGTCTTTGAGGCGATGCGTTAATGTTCAATGCTGTAAAGATTCAGTTTGCACATTATGCTGATCTGCTTTTGTATTTCAATAATTGTGAAGGGTAATGTCCAAGCGTTAGAAGACCTAACACATGAGAAAAGACGGGAGTTTCTGAAGAAATATTCATTACCGAAAGAAATCCCAGTAGTATCATTCCACACAGAAGCCAAGATCTCTCCAGCTGCAATGGCCACATTGACTCATATGGCCAACGCAGACCTTTTCCTGACCGGGAGACATGAGGTTGTAGTGCCTGCAGGGGCTGCAATGGGGGCGACTGCCTTTTTGGTTCAGACCAAGTACGGGGAGAAGAGTGACGGGCTTGTTACTTGCCGTGATGCTGAAGTTCCTGGCTCAGTCGTAGTGTGCCCTGAACGCAAGCTAGACCACCAGTGGCTGGTGTTTTCTTCAGTGAATGAAGGTCCATATGAAGCTACGTCTTCACAGTATTGTGAGGCTCTCTTACAGTTGCTCTTGGAAACAGGCCAAAGCAAGAACCTGAACTTCGCTTGAAGGATGCACAAGTCATTTGAGTCGGGTTAGTTTTCCTTGGTTAATCTTTGTGTGTGTTTTACCTTAGCATTTTGGTTGTTTTTGTTACGATGGGAAATAAAATCCGTTTACTGATGCACTCCCTCTTTGCTCTACTTTGGTGTTTGCTCAAAAATTAATAGGGAGTAATGATTCCAAAGGATGAAATACTTTTCAGTCAAACCCCAAATCATTTTTGGGTTTAATTCCCCGATGTTATCGACGTGAAAATAGGGAAAACGTAATAGATTGAACTAGATTAATAAAAAGTAGTTGTAACAAATCAAATTTGAAAAAACAAGACATAGTCCTAGTAGACTAATTTATTTACTCGTATATGTCTCATGTACGACTGTTGTATACTTATAGAGGTCGGAATCAATAATTTATGAACAAACTATGGTTGCCCTTGATATAGAATTTCGTAAGGTGTCAACCATAAGATAATAGGAAGTCAAGTTTACAATTTTGCTTTGAAAATTGTTTACAAGTTTGCCAGTGTTAGAGTGGAGTGGATGCTGTTTCCTTTCCTGCAACACTTAGTTTGGAAGCAGTTGGCTGGTAAATCTCTGGTCGATTGACAGTAAATGCAGCATTCCTTAAGTGTAGAAAGTGGGCATGTCTCTGAAAAAGAAGCATGCATGGCCCAAAGAGCAATTCCAAATCATTAGTCACCTACCTTGTTTTAACGGTTACTCTACCTTACGACGGATATATTCAACCTGAATTATTTAGTTGATTATAGTTATCTCCAAATTGACATTTTTCAGTTTTGGTAACTGGCTAAATGACATACTATCAACCCAAATCATGATTCATGCTGATTATATCCGTCTAAACTTACTTTGGGTCAAATATTACCGACATAGATAGACAAAAACAAGTCATTTGCTAGTCCCTAGGCATTCTATTTTTTGTCTTATTTATCCATCCTAAGTAATGGATATTACCCGTCACAAGTGAGACCATATATCGTGTTTCATGTGGTATGAGCCTATGACTCCATTATTTCTTTTGCTTTTGTGGGTCACTAACTCATTGGCAATCTGGCATATGCTTATTTTTTGTGATCTTTGGATTCCCTTCCTGTATGTAAGTAGCCAGCTATGATATGATATGATATCTTCTCGACTTGAATTTGTTACATATAAAGGTACTTCGTATAATAATTTGTCCACTTGTGCTTTAATCTTGTTGGATTGTTGATAAGTTATGAGGTAGGAGTATAATAACACAATTGTTGAGCTTTAATCATCCGTTCAATCCTTTGATTAAGATCATCCTTTAATATGGTATCAGAGTTTTTGAGTATAGTATAAAGTAGTTGGTCTCATTTAAGAATTTGTGTTATATGTATAGATGCTTTAAGCTTTAAGCGTATCAAACTATCGGTTTAAACGTTTGATTAAAATGATTTTCTAGCATATTGCTTTTATTTGAACAATTGGGTATCATATGTTCATATGAAACTATGGAACACCGTATCAATAAATATGGTCTTCCTTTTAGAAATAAATCTCGAGAAAGGATTTGAGATTGTGAAATTGTTGTTCACTATAATTCGAGTAGTATCTTTTACAAAAGTTGGAAGTATACTCCCTAAGACCCTAACATTCCAGTCTTTTGCTTATTACTTGCTTCAATTGGCTGAGGGTTGTGCGGACTTGGTGTAAAACGGTTGTTCTTGTGTTATTGACACGAATTTAGTTGATTTCAGTGGGTACCCTTGCCCTTAATAAATATTTTTTCCACGCATATACGACAACTATAAGTCGTTTTTTCACCATAAATCAATTTTCAAATATGGATGGTTTAAACATAACGGAAACCACAAACGTTCTCAGATGCTCCTCATTTTTGTGTGGACGTTCCTACTGACCCGATGAAAACTCCGATCCATACAATTTTCAGCAATTTTTATTTTGGCCCCGAAATTCTGAAAAATGTGTAGTATACACTATAAATTGGCCTGATCGGGAGCTCATATCGTGACACGTTTCGAATTGACCAGAATTTTAGACCACGTGACTAGGGTGTCTTCAGGATATACCCTCCCCGATTTCACCCCAAACGACAAGTATAAGTCACTTTCACACCGTAAATCGATTGTTACTTTTACATCCTTTTGACTTGATAAATCGATTATCAAGTACGAATCGTTTAAAGCATACCAGAACCCACAAATGTTCTCAGTTGCTTCTCATATTTTGTGTGGACGTTCCTATCAACCCGATGTAAATTTTGGACAATTTTCAGCCATTTTTATTCCAGATCCCGAAATTCTGAAAAAACTTGTACACTATAAATCGGGCTGATTGGAAGCTCATATCGGGTTACATACGTTTTGAATCGACCTGATATTAATACCACGTGACTAGGGTGTCTTCAGGGTGTATTCTCCTCGATGTCATGCCCAAACAACAAGTGTAAGTTGCTTTGACATCATAAATCGAGTTTCAACTTTTTGATGGTTTAACACATACCGGAAACCACAAACATTCTCATATGCTCCTCATATTTTGTGTGGACGTTCCTAATGACCCAATGAAAATTTCGTACAACATGAGATAAACACTATGTTTCACGAAGAGGGGGGGGGGGGGGGGGGGGGGGCTCGGTTTTAGGTTCATCTTTAGATTCAAATCCGAACTCGAATTCATGGAGACCATGGGGCTAAGCTAGGTGTGTTTTGGAAGTCACATTTATATGTTGAGACAAAGTTCCTTTAAAAAGTGCTACTCTTTACAACCACTAAGAGTGTGGATGATGTACTTGGATTTTGGAAGGCATCAAATGATAGGGTAACCTCACATTGAGGGATGAAGTCTACTTTGGCACGAGGTGTTAATGACTTAATGTATTAAGAGTGACCCTTTAATAGAGGGTATCTCTTTAATTTGTGGGAGTGTAGGAAGATGTAGTAGTCAGAGGACATCAACCACAGTAGGACTTCATTGGGTTTTTTTTGGTAAATTTGTACCCATCTTTATCTTGTCTGCCTCCCTCCCTTTTCTGGGTGCTGCCTTATGTACTCTTATGTTAAAGTTAATTAATAATGCACTACGTACTTATAGTCTTATACCTTTCTACAATGACTTGCCTTCTCCACCACGTTTTTCGTGTTTGTTTTCCCATGTTACCAACAACCCTTTTCTCCTTCCGTTAGTCTTGCTGAAGACGGAATATCCGTCTTAAGTCTTAAAACGGGTCAAATATTAGCACATGGACAAAATATTTGACATATTATATGCAACTTGAAGTGTAATCTGATATATATTTGACCCGTTTCAAGGTTACGACGTACAGATAGTAACGACACAAATAAGAATTATTCAACTTTCTTCTTACCCTAATCAATATTTAATCACACTATCTAATTCATGTGAATCTTTATTTGATCGTCAAAAATTTGTGACAATATGCTCGCTCGTCACAAACAAGAATTTGTGTTAAGGAGTATTAATAAAGTTTGGGAATGGCATAGCGAGCTGTAATATCTTTCGCCTTCCTTTTGAAGAATGTGAGGAGTAACTTACTTTTATTTTTTTAACTTTAATTGAGCTTTAGCAATTTGTTGGGAATCTGCTTTGTCAATTAATTAAGTCCATTATTATATACTCATGCAAGAATAGAGTGCATATTATTTGGAAATTTATTTCTCTTTAATCATGGTCTCTAATATAATTAAAGTTTAGTGTACTTTAAGTCTTTAACCCTACTAATAAAAGTAAAAAAAAAAAACAAAAAAAAATTAAAGAGAAGAACTTATGTCATACGAGTACTAAAGAGTACTTTGTTTCTTCTACATTATTTAGTGTCACAATTTCACTATATATAAGTTTTTTTTTTGTAAGACATCTCAGAATAGACCAGGTAGTTTTCAAATTTTGTACTCCCTTCAATTTTTATTTATCTTCCATGTTTCCTTATCGGGTTGAAATACCCTTTCTTTCCTATTCTATTTTGGGCCATGAACATGAAATCTAGAATTAGCCTTACATTTCTCTCTCATCTTTCTTCTCTTTTGAGCCACACATTCCTACACCCTTATTTTTTTACCTAAAAGTCTGGGAAGATAAATAAAAATCGGAGGGAGTATATGTTAAGTAATATTATCTCACATTAAATAATCTGATATGTTTTACAAAAAAAATTGCGTTAACCCCTTTAAACTTAATTTGATCATTTTCTTGCGCAAGTAAAAATTGGAGTATATAAATAGGGTTATGAAGTGAAACGAAAAGGGTAGCATTAGCCCTTGGACAAGCTATATACTTAAATGCACAAGTTTAGTTGATGTTTAGCTGTCAAGTGCATGTCAACAATGTTATTACTCCCCTAACTTGCATTGCATTTTCAATTCAACTATGTATATCTAGAATTCAATTACAAAGTGAGATATAAGATCATCATTACAATACTCTCGAAATTAGGGTTTGAACCTTAAATTTTTTGATTAATCACTTTTACGACAGATAATCCATCATAAATCTATGACATGTATGGTAGATAAGACAAAAGTCAGACTAGCACGAAAATGTTATACTACCTCCGTCCCACTAAGATTGTCCCATTTCATTAAAATACTCCTCACATATAATAGGAAAATGGGACAATCTTTTAGGGACGGAGGGAGTAGTCAAATGTCTTTGTTCTAATCAGTAAGTTAAATATCGGGAGTCAATCTGGGGCGGTGGCATCTAGGAAATAGTCTCCGTCAATGGGGTTGGACGTTGCCGGAATTACGGTCATAACATGTGAAACACTAATAAACAAAAGAGAGGGTGGGTACGACGTACATGTATCATGTATGTATGATCAATTATCCGGTAACTCGCAACTATCTAGTTAAGAAATCAAATTTTAATTTGTCAGCTTTTTTATTATGAAAAATGCACAAGTTACAATATTGTCTCTTACTACCAATTCAAGTTAGGTGGAATTTCATGTTCTATTCTATAACTTCTAGCTCACCATAAGTCAAGCACTAATTCATGGAGAATTCTCCACTTTTACTCTTCCAATTCCAATACTATAACTCACTAACCAAACTTAATCAATCTTCATACGCCTCAATTATAGAGTAAGATGACCTTGCCCATCACCGATTCATTTCTATAAAAAAAATACGGAGTATTTATTTATTATTGATAAATGAATGATTTTTTAATACAAATGAACCATTTCAACTTTCACAGTGTGAGACCGTGTCACAAAATATTTGATAGATATGATATATACTTTCAAGGTAAATTTTAAAAGTAGACACAATAATGTTACGATTTTTTGAAAACACTTATGAATCTTATGTAACAGTGTCAAAAATCGGATTATTGAAGAATTTGTGACATCTTATTAAGGAAATGAGTCTAAACTAATTAACTCAATGATCACTCATGCATGCATGTGCTTAGACATCTTTAAGTATTACATTTAAAATGACTCTAAACTAAAAGTAGTCCATGTTGTATCATGTATGTATGTATATGACATATTGACATGTGCTAATCAAAGTATATATGCTAATGATCAATATACTACTAACACAAAACTATTGACCATGTATTGGTACTTTACTTTACATACAGAGTAATAAAAATGAATTAAATTAAATGTATTTTTTTTTAAAATTTTTAATTAACATAACTTGCATTGTTATTGACTATTACTTGTCTAATAAACCCACCCACAGAGAAGTAGTAGGCCTTTGATCATGGTCTTCAAGCCCAAACATGACTTCCCCTCCTTCTTGATCCAATTGCCATGTTGAATGACCAAAATACCCTCCATCCCTCTTTGTCCCACACTCAGGCACAAGGTCAGGAAGGTCAAACAACGACTCGTCATCATCGCCACGTGTCCAAGTGGGACCCGCCGAGCTCGACCACTCTGAGTTACCCTCACTAGACGACAAATTCGTGGTCGTTGAGGACATAGAGCTGGATGGGCTGACGTGGCATTGACCCGCCAGCTCATCAGCTTCACCCGTCGCGGCCTTAGTGGCCGCGGCTTGAATGTCTTTTGGACACGTGGAGGCGGGCCGAGGAAGTAAATGGGCTTGTTTTGGGAAATTGAGGACCGCATTTTGACCTTTGATGGCTAGAGCCGCCACGTCGTGGGCTCGAGCCGCCATCTCAGCCGTTGGATACGTCCCTAGCCATATTCTGGATTTTTTCCTAGGCTCTCTAATTTCGGACACCCATTTCCCCCAACTTCTCTTACGTACACCTCTGTATGTCGTCTCTTTACGTGACACTGACACCACCCCTTTATTATCATGCTCATTGTTATTATTATCGTCACAATAAGTAACATTTGTGTCTAGTTTTACCTTTTTGGATTTCTTTTGAGTACCCATTTGGGTATTATTTGATGAGATGGAGTTGGAAGTGGAAGACGAAGATACTACACTAGACGTGACAGTGGTCGGGGTGGGGGTCGATAAGGGAGAAATGGAAGTTTGGAAGAAAATGTCTAGAGATTCAAATAAAGGAAGGTTAAGAGGTTCCATAATGAGGGGATTAAGGAACTTTATTTATAAGAGATTTGGTGTATGTGTGTGCTTTATATGAGAGGGAAAACAAGGGAGTAGGGGAGGGGGGGTTTATATAAACATACATGTATGTATATTAAGATGAATATAGCGTGAAATAATTAAAGGAGGGAGGGGTAGGAGGAGAAAAGAAAAAGGGGACCCTGGTTTTGGGCAAAATTGATGGTAGTACAGTTGATTTAAGTTTTAAGATACCCCATGTGGCATATACTTGATTGATCATGCATTCACTTTTATATGTGGTTCTAGAGATCTAGGTTTTTCTTACTAAACAACAATATTTATGTCACCTTTTTCTATTTTGTAAATCTTCCTTGTCACGAATATTCATCATAAATATATTACTCGTACATGTTAAATATCAAAGGATGGTTAAAGACAAAATCAAATCAAATCAAATGCATAGAGAATAGTAAATGAGTTATATCCGTATTTAGTACTCCTTCCGGTTCTTTGGAATTACAACATTTGACTAAAATACTTCTTACAAATCTTAAAAGTGTTCCAATTCCAAAGAACCGGAGGGACTACATCTTATGCGGTAAGCCGGTAAGTCTTCCTTGTCACGAATCACGAATATACCCGTCGTCATAAATATATTACGTGTTAAATATCAAAGGATATATAGTTACAGACAAAATCAAATCGAATGTACAGAGAATAGTAAATGAGTTCGTTGTATTTAGTAACATCTTACGAGTTTATGACGGATATACTCGTGGAAATTATTAATTGTATTTGGCATTTTTTGGTATACGGGTCCATATTGGGCCTTTTTTTTGTACGTATGAAATGCAATGGTATTTTGTCCATTCCGTAATTTCCACTTATATTTCTATGTCTGAACATGCAATTTGGAGTTTTGCATATACTCAAATGTGTGATTTGAGTTCTGTATGTTAAAATTATATGCAGCCAATAATTAAGTCTATTTTGGGAGAATAGTGCTAGCTACGTCAAGCCATCAAATTAGAGATGTCAGTAGAGCAGAGTTTCATTGCATACTCTAATTTTTATTAACTTCTTAGTAAAGGCATAATCAAAATCTCAAACCACATCGATGAAATCAAATATTTTGAGTTCGACAATTTAACTAAGGCTTAATATAAAAGTAAGATCGATCTGATTAAAATATTTCTCACAAAATAATAAAAAATATGGAATACAAATAATTTGATAAATAATCGATTTTCTTCCGACTAGTGAGCTAAAAATGGAGTAATAAGTGAAGATATTGAAGTTTCCAATTTGAACAACAATGAATAAAAGAACTACTGGGGTTAATTTGGTAGACCCGAGCAATTGATAGCATTATTGTTGATTGATGTATGATAATTGACCCACAAAATTTAGAGTTTATTGTTTGTATAATTGAGATTGTACAAGAAGATCAATTTCCCATCGATCTAGCTTGGCTGATGATGTCATTTGATTTATACTACTTGTCTACCTAACTTAATTTATCATTAGTCTTTGTATAATTGTATTCTAATCATATGTGATTATTCTAGTAATGTGAGGTAGTGACTCTAGTCAAGAATCTTAATGACTACTTAATCACATGAAGTATTTCATTTTTAGCCACCATATCATGCATGTTTATTAAAAGCTTCCTTGTTAATATTTTTTGTAATCAATGAATAATCGACATTAAAGAGGTGATTAAATACGAGTTTAAGCATGCTTCTACATGGAGCTGAGATCGACAAATATGTAGCGGGTTCAATGGATGTGAGAAACTGAGAATTCATAGACGACACGACTCTAACGATATTTCCTTTTATATGTCAAGTTTACACTAATTTCTTTTTGTCACCATTTTTTCAAGACAAATAATTAGTGTACTATTGGCAAAAGAAATCACACAATTGACTTGAGGGAGTAACAAATCATTAACCCAAATTAGTGATGGTATATTGGTCGAAAATTTATAATAATGGGTCAAATATCATACAAAAGATAAAAGTAAATTGTCTACCGACCATCAAAACATTTGTCGGCTGGTTCATCTAATCTATACATAATATAATATGTAATTTGAACTGTTTTAAATTTAGGACGGATATATCCGTTACAAGAGAGAGATCCGCTACTCAACACATATAAGGACACCTATGTATATCAATCATCGATTCAGGGAAGTGCATGCAAATATACAATGAACCCAAATATTGGGAGAAGAAAAGAGAGAGGAAACAAGTAAAAATGGTTAAGATGAATATTGGAGTGAGTACGTAGTCGTAATTGTAGGTACCAAAAAAGCCGGCTGCGATTAATCTTGAGTTAGTCTTGTTACATACACTCAAAAAGTCTTTAATTTGCCTAACTTAACCTAAGTAATTAAGTTAGCATGTTGTTGTATTCATTCTAAACTTCTACCACACTCCACACTTTACCATTTAAACTATTTCGGGTAAGTAAGTAATGCCAAAACTTGCCCTTTTCTGTCTTCCTTAACTTTTCCTTCATTCACATCATCAACTCGTAAGTCTAAGATGTTAATATCCATTTTAATAATAAAACGGATTTAAATACTATCACTTGATAATAATAAGAGATGATATAGACTTTTTACTACAAGTAGTATTTGAACTGTTATTTTCCATACATGTACGAAGAATGTATTATAATTAAACGGATATTATCGTCTTAAACAATAATTTGTTTATTAACCATAATTTTTACTTTAGGTTGGTGATGGAGTGACTATCATCAATTTGTTAGTTTGAAGACATAAGTTAGCTCCTATTTAATTAGCCATGTGCCATATGTGAGTAGTATTATATATTGGAGAAAATGATGAGAATGGTTTACTTAGCTTTTATAAATTATTATAGAGCAAGAAATGAACTTCATATTACTACAATTTTTTCTCAATGTTATTTACAAGTTTTCCTCATGAACAATTTTCTTTTGAGATAATGAAGCTAAGAAAAATTTATATCTACACCAGTCTCAAATATTCGCCCACTTAATAAAAAGACGAGTCGTTGTTATCACTGATTCACTCACACCAATCAACTTTAGTACAATCGACATATGTGAATGGGATATTGTGATATGGCTCTTGATGAGACATTAATAAAAAAATATGCAACTAATATACATTTTAACATAAAATTATCGTAGTAGTGAATCTTATTCATTCTCTCCTATTACATGGAATCGTTGCATTTGATTGGAATCCTTCTCAATATAATCAATTTCAGAGAATGGTAGAGAGTATCAATTATCGTCATTAAAAGAAGGAATATTCATAAAAGAAAGAGAGAATAAACTTTGACAATGGAGGAAGAAAAAAACAAAAGAAAAGTATATAAGTCGTCATAGTGTATGACTAAGAAGCTAATTGGGGTGATTGGGTAAGTGGTAGTAATGAGTAGTTCAATGTGCTAATCCATGCATTATTATCATTGTTAACCTCCTTTAAAATGACATCTTAACGTACTATAGAACTAATACAAGCTAAGGCAAATTTCTTGTATTTGTATAACACAAATTTTTGTTTGTAACGGAGTTATTCATCACTTTCTTATAACGGGTCAAATACGAGTCGTTTACATAGGAAAAATAAAGACAATATATGTCTTTTTTACATAAATGAATAATATTTGATCCGTTATAAGAAAGTGACGGATAGCTTCGTCATAAGACAGAGTAACTAGTTGTATAATTATTGTGTATGTTACCTTGTCATCTTCTGCTTCACCTATTATTATCATCTGATTTATTTTGATTTGGAAGTTACAAGAAACTGACTAATTACACGTTATATACATTTCTGTGTCTCATACTCTCATGCATATAATTGGGTTTGGCCCTACACATTTTAATTTCATTATATTTGAATAATGCATATATAATACCATTAGCAAGTAAAATACCTTGCATTTTTTTAAAAAAGCAATTAGTATTAAAAGACCTATTTTCTTACATGCATGTATTCTTATCACATACATTAGAGAAAGATTCGGAAGAGTAGTCTCTTAACAAGCATGATAAGTACCGTGTTACTGTAGCTAGTTTTCAATTTCTCATGATTATTCTTATGAATCTTTGTTAACTTATACACTTGTGTCCTAAGAAGTACGGAGTATGAAGTTTACAATCTTGAATTTTTTAACCATAATATTTTGCAAAATAAACAAAAAATGATTATTTCGGGGAAAAGATTTTTTTTTAAAAATTAGTGCTTCAAATCGACTTATTAGCATAAATTTTCTTGAAAAAGAAGCCCTACAATTAAATACATACATTGAGTATTTTACAATTAAATGCTTACTTAACCTTAACCTGTCACGAAAATAATACTACTACCAACATTATTTTTATATTTATTTTTGGGTTATTTCACGGAAATAATACCAATTATGTGTGTGCTTCTTAAAATAATTCAAACTATACGTAATCTCATTTTAATATGAACTACGCATTCATTAATCTCGCTTTGTTATGTATGAAATTATGACTTGCTTACAAGTCATAGTAACTTGTTGTAACTTTCTAGGGTTTTATTAGGTCCGTTGCAGTCATCGTGAAAGCCAAAATAACAATAAAAACATTTTTATTCATAGCTTCTATAAGACTAAATGAAAAAGAAATGGAAGATGAATTTTCGGAAAATTTAAATTTTTTTTTCAATGGTCGAAAATGTACACGAAATGTGAATCAGAAGAAGAAGAGTTAGAGAAAGAGTTGAATAAGGGAGGTTCAACAGGTAGCCGGTCACTCGTAGCAAAGCGAGGTTAATGAAGACATAGTTCGTATTAAAATGAGATTACGTATAGTTTGTATAAATTTAAGAAGCACACGCATAGTTGATATTATTCCCATAAAATAACTCTTTATTTTTTTATAATTTATTTTAATTAATTTAAATGTATCCATGATTTATTTCTCACGAATGTTGATGAATTTACTACGAGTAGTAATTACTCTCGCCATGATAATTGTTGCGGTTATAAATGATATTTTAGTGAAATATTTTTATTTTTTTATATCCGTAGGTGGTTAATATTTTTTAGTGTATTAGGGTCAGTTGCTTTTAAGTAATTATTCCATTTCAAAATATTTATACCGAAAGAGTATATTATTTAACACTTTTAATAATTTTAATTAGCTTATCAACTCTTAACTTTCAGCTAACTTAACCGTTTTCAATAACAAGAAGTGGACGAACATATAGATACGGAGGGAATATCTTTTTACAAATAAATAGACCAGTACTCTTCTCTTTAATACTTGAGGGATAAAAAATATAGATACGGAGGGAATATCTTTTTACAAATAAATAGACCAGTACTCTTCTCTTTAATAGTTGAGGGATAAAAAATTACGTAAGGAAAGTTTGAAGTATGTAGGAGTAATAGTTTAGGCAAAAGAGAGAGTTTGAGTGATTAATAAAGTAGAGAATCTTTGGTGGAAGTGCAATGATGAAGAAGTTGAAACCTCATTATTTGCACCTTATTAGCTTGAATGTGGAATTCCTTGATGTTTTGGGATCTCGACAAAATTATGTAACTCTTAGACACATGATCCCAAATTTGTCCACTTTTGATCTTCCTAGAATTTCATTAAAATACAAGTAGTATAATTATTAATTATTAGGACAACCTCATTAAACTAAACCTTCTTCCATTAATCCCCTTAATTATTCTTTCTTTCTATTACTCCTCGTTTGTACTCGAGATACTTAATTATTACTCCTCTACTTAATTAATTAGTACTCATATATATAGTCGTATATATGTAGAATGTAGTTGTAACTTGTAACATCACCACATGTTCCTTCGTATACAAAAATAAAAACTCCCACCACTTGACATGTTTGGATTCGTAACAGCAGGAGTTAGTTAAGTGGTTGAAAAATGAAATTCTCCATCTTATTTCAGTAAGGGTTTTGAGGTTCCATATTACTCTCAATCTCAATATAATACGCTACGCTCATTAAAATAAAGGTAGGATTTTGAAGTAATCATTCTTACTTACCATATATATGGTGCTCTATTGCTCTAAGTTAGGTCAGAGGCACACAATATAATGTTCATTTTTCGGCCATGGAATAAGCAAACGGGTTATTTCTTCAAACATGCATGGAGCGTCTCATATAGAAGTATTTGTGAAAAAAAGAGGATGAAAATTACCATCCTGATTCTAGAGATTATCGGTACTATTTCGAAGACTGTCGAGAAAGTAAACCGTGAAAAAAATGGGGTGTTTATGTTTTTTTCTGCTTACTAGTAAGAACATTGGATTAATTATTACATGTTGTTTGGACTCTTAGAACCCATTTACAACCTTTAGTTGACATAAAAGCTAAAATAACATCTAATAATCAAGGCGAATTGAATTGGTGATGTAGTGGAGATTAAGCATGAGCATCTTCATCCATAACATCATCATAAACCGGCAACCGGGTACATAGTACATATATGCTCTTACAAACAAATGTAGAAAGAAAAGGTGGAATACATAGTACTCCCTCCGTTTCGATGAATTATTTGTCTTTACTTTTGTCATAAAGGAAAAGAGGTCCAATAATGAGGTGACATGCATGTGAAGTCAAATTTATGAGGAGGTTAAATTACATATTAAAAAGCATTCCTAAAATAGATAGACAAAGAATTCATTGAGACATCCTAATATAAAATAGATAAATAATTAATTGGAACGGAGGGGGTAACGAAACTTGCCTCCAATGGAGAAATATCTGCTAGCTAGAGCTTGAAGGCAAGACATGTTGGAAGTTTTGGAACCTCGTTTCAAACTTTTCAGTGAACGTCAGCATGCAAATGACAGCTACTACTAAACTACTCAGTCCTTACATTTCTTCATTATTCGTCAACGAGCGAGGATCCTCTATCCCACTAAATCCTTGTTCATCTTTCCTAATCCCCGTTTTAATTATTTATTTCATACTTAACATAACAACGAATAAAAGACTGTTGAGACGAAAATAGTACCCAATTATCTGCACATCTCATCCATATAAGCCAAGTGAAGAAGTGACACGAGTATATAATATATTTTGGTCGCGTCGTATTGATTTGTAGGAAGAGAAGGTTGAAAAGAAGATCCGATAATAAAAATGACAAAGGTAACACTGCTCCGTATTTCATAGCGATGAATAGTAAAGTAGAAATCAAGGGAAGAAGTAGAAAACATGATTACGCAAAGCATAAATGACAATTAATGAGGGACACTAAACACCACCAACAACCCCAATACATTATTAATACGTCACGCCGTATCATAAATACATACTCGTATTCTTAGTTATATAGGTAGTAGGTCTAAGTTCGAATCTCCCTTGACTCAATTAAGTGAATGCGCAAATGTTGATAGAGATTAGAGATGATTAGCATCAATCCTATAGATTTGGATTCCTCAAATTGCCACAGGAATTACACTCCAAGTTATCAGATGAACACCCATCACTAGAAGTAGGAGGAGGCAAAGGTGCTAAAGTACCCCCACACTTCTCCTTGTCACACACATATTTCATGCTGAATTCACCGTAACTCAGATCATCATCTTCAGT
Source organism: Agrostemma githago (assembly GCA_958450325.1). Taxonomy (NCBI): domain Eukaryota; kingdom Viridiplantae; phylum Streptophyta; class Magnoliopsida; order Caryophyllales; family Caryophyllaceae; genus Agrostemma; species Agrostemma githago. The sequence continues at coordinate 77,363,078 of OY288241.1, read as the reverse complement.
CGAGTTATCAGCCTCGACCTTACATCGATCACAATGGCACACAAATCCGAAATATTCCATCAACTTCTTCTTCCTCTCACAATAGCTTCGATTCACCTGCACATAACTCAAACAAATCTCCGCTCCCTCACATACATCATGCACCATTCTGATGACTATATCAGTATCATCATCAATGTACAGAAAACGACATGCATTAGGAATGCAGCTGTGATTGAAAAGCGAGACGTTTGGATAAACAGCATAAGCTCGAATAGTACCCTTTTCCCCACTTTCTTGACTCGACCACGGCTCCATCAGATTAAATGAGTTGTTCATTTCCTTATCCAGGAGACTCGCTATCATTCCTATCGACAACAAATCATGCACAGGAAACCCTTCTGGGAAGGGAAGTGAAGATATGATGGGTTGGAGAAAGGTAGCGATCTCCTTGTACCTCTCCCCGTTACCATGAAGTGATAGCAGAGACTGAAACGCCCAAGGAGAAACCATAGCGAGATTATAAGCAGTGACTAAATATCGAGCTTGAACTTGACGTTCTTCAGGTTGGTTTTCCAACAACAATGGACAATTGTGAAGGTGATTTAAGGACGAACAGAAGAAAGGTAGTGAATGTGTTGAAGTGAGAGCCAGAGACTGGCAGCTAGAGCTGCAGAAGGTGCCATCGTCATAAGGATGAGAACATGAGGAGCATGTGAATGGTGTTGGATTGACAAGGGTTTTGTAGCAATGAGCACAATGTGGAGAGTAGAGTGAGTCGGTTTGTTCATGAGCAGGGCGTTTAAGGGGATATGCTGAGTAGACAAGGATGGGGGATTCGCGGAATATGACTTGGCCTCCCTTCAAGGCTTCGGTGGCTACATAACCTCTTCCCTTTCCCTCGATTTCTGCTACCAATCTCAACGGGGATGATGACGACATTTTTTTCCGAGTTTCACCTATATCTGTGCATCAAACTTCCAGGTACAATCACTGCAAAACACAGAGGGACGGAGGGAGTACTAGCAAGGGATAATAGCACTGGGCTACTCCAAATCCCAAAAACATATACTCGATCAGTAGTTAAAATTATCGATTTCTGCAACCCAAAATTATGTTCCACCAAGTTAATGAAGATTGCAAGCACTAATCATTCCAAACATTTTGAAATTCTAAATAATTTCATCATTTTTAGTTTTTAATGATCTCAGCTCAATCAATTCCGTCCTAACCCTTTCTTCATATTTTTTTTCGCATTATTATTCAAACAACAAATCATACTCAATTCTTCTAGACCCAAATTAAGTCCAAAACAATAATTCACATAATAATCCCATATACTGTATACCATGATCGATTTATCATCTTTGGTAAATTAAAGCGATTAACTTGGGTAAATTGGTGAATAAAACATATATAGTTCTTCAATATAGTTCAAAACGGGTCAAATACGTACTCCGTATGTAACAAATGCAAAAGGGGTAGGCCATAAATAGCAATAAAACATAACCTGTCCCATTTATGGAATTGGGATACTATTCGATCTTTTTTAAGGTCATTTTCATCATCCCAAAAATGGATAAAAAAATAAATCATGTTAATTTGCTAAAATAAGGAACTGGGAAATAAACTAAAATTATGGCCAAATAATGCAAATTACAGTGTAGCAGTATGTAGTCAACTTTTTTCAGGTAGACTATAGAATTATAGATCCGCATATTATCAGCAAAAGAATGAAAAATAATATAATACTCGTAGTAATAACAATAAGAAGAAGAAGAAATTAACCAAAATAAAAAAATAAGAAGAAGAAATTAAACAAAAATCAAACGGCGGTGGATGTTTGTTTACCTGGCATCAATATCACATAGTGGCCACGTTCCTATCCTTTTCAAAAGAATGAAGAGAGTGATCGGTTGCTTTTATATTAGTGTTGGGTCTTCTGGTCACGGTATGAGACGATCTTTCAAAAGACTTTGTTAATAATCTAACTTCTACTTCGTTGAACCAAAAAAAAATCTTAACTTCTCCGTCACAATCCTTAGTTTATTTAGTCACTTGATCACTATTACGTTATTTTGTTCTCTAAGCTCTAAAGTCGGCATTTGAGATTTTATTGGACATTTATACTCTAGTATATATCGTGCTGAATAATAAAAATAAAATAAATATAGGGCCACCGGCCACAAGTCCAATTTGGATCGATCCAACCCATTTTATTAGGGTCTGACTCAACGGGTTTGGACTTAATTAGGAGTCGGAAAGAAAATAACCCCATGGTAAAATTATTTTTATTATTTCCTCTTAAAAATTACGGATAGAGGTGATTGTAGGATGGGTTGATGGGCGAGAAAAAATAGGAAATGTGAGGAAGTGACTGTTATTAGTGGGGTAAATGGGGGTAAAACAAACCTTACTTAAATAACCGTCAAAGGTAACTTCCAACAAGAAACATTCCCCCTTTTCCTAAAAATTTACCACCAAACAACAAAGAAAAGCAGACAGTGAAAAACAAAGACAGTGAGAAAAGTAGATACACTACGATGGAGGAGAGTATTTACAGCAGCGGTAAGAGTTACTGTTACGGTAAAAGTAAAAAAAGTGTGAGTAGCAATGAAGGGTTACTGAGGAAAGGACCATGGAAGCCGGAAGAAGACCAAGTGCTGATCAACCATGTCGATAAATACGGCCCCCGTGACTGGAGCTCCATTCGATCCAAAGGCCTTCTTCTACGTACTGGCAAGTCGTGTCGTCTTCGTTGGGTCAACAAACTCCGACCCAATTTGAAAAAGTACGTTACTTCTTCTTACTTCTTACTCCGTATTATCATACACTATAATATACTTACAATTCATGCATTGATTTAATTAGAGTCGAGTCAGGTAGAAGTTTAAGTTGGAGATATGTTGGCTAATGATTGTGAATAATGTGGGTTGTACTGTGTTACATGTATGTGTGTATGTGTATGAGAAGTGGGTGCAAGTTTACGGCGGAAGAAGAGAGAGTGGTGATCGAACTACAGTCGGAGTTAGGGAACAAATGGGCAACAATCGCGACACATTTAGTAGGAAGGACTGATAACGATGTCAAGAATTTTTGGAGTAGCAGGCAAAAGAGATTGGCTCGGATTCTTCATTCTCAGTCTCCTCATGATCAACCTCAACCTCAACCTCTTCATAAGAGACTTAAAACGTCCTCTTCTTCTTCTTCCACGCTTCCTGTTCCAAAAAACCATCCTTCCTTCGTAGAGGTACGTACATTACATACTTCATCTCTTCCGTTTCATTTGTCGTTTTAGAATGAATCAAATACCATGTACGAGTATTTGACGTTGTTGCATCTGACAGTGTTCTCTACGGAGTACAGTACATCTTTTCATTGGCATCGTGGTACATTGCTCATATAACACCGTTTTACAAGGAAATTTGCATACTACTAAAAAGGTTGTATCTTGTATTAGTTCACGGATTTGTAATCATAATATTAATAGAATATAAATATAAATATAATAGTTGGACTTTAACAATCACATCAAGGTATTAGAACTAGCGTGACCAAAGGTATAGATATACAGGTTTAAGATTCTATTGTAATCCTTACAAAATTGTTATTGGCTTTCCTATATGGTTCTTCAACAGGCATCCAAGAGCTGTATAGCTCAGGGAGAAACATCTTCGAAACCACAGTGTTGCAGCTCCGCATCATCCCATATCGATGCTACCCCCACGCAGATGATACCAATCCTAGACCCCTTTCCAGTAAATGAGTATCCGTTATTGCAGCAGAATGAGATACCGTTTCCTGCAATTCCTGCCCTGCAAACAGACATTGACTTCCCACAAGAAACACAAGAACTGATAGACAGGCTGGACTCGAGTTTCCTGCAGAGCATAGGGCCTGCCGCATTCGCTGTCGATGACGGGTTGCAGTTTACTGGTCAAATGAGCAGCAGCTCGATTGGAGCCATTGATAACGCGGTCACCTTAGACGGGTTTTTCGATGACTTCCCTGCCGATATGTTTGATCAAATCGAACCACTGCCAAGCCCTTCCAGCTGGTAGATCAGATTAGTCTTCATCTGTCAGTAGCTTGCTAATCTAACAGATGATTAATCTAACATGGTAACTACTAAATTAGTTTGAGTTGTTGAGTGCTGTTTGTGAACTTGGGACAAGTTGTAAAACATATGTTAGCCATTTTCTTATATATTAGTATGAAATCAACCATTAACGATTGATTATTGATTTAAGGAAGTTTATTTCCCTGATTAATTGATTAGTAGAGGAGAAAAATCTGCAGGTTGCCAACAAACTTTCCTGGCAGCAGATTTCCAAAAATCCTGTGGCTATATTTTGTGCATAGAATTCCTTTTCTAATCCTTTATTCATTTTCTTTACTCACCTCCTTCACAATCTGAATTCATACCATACTCACCATATAATCTAGAACTCAATCCGAAACATGATTTGACCCGAAGTCTATCCTAGCAAAACATGAAACCTCATAGATTTCATTCGGATAGATTTAGCTTCGGTTTAACAACCGGTAGGCTAATAATCATCGAAAGAGCTCAAGAAAACATCAATACAATGTGCACCAACTAACGAAGAAACCGATGTATATCTTTTATCATACAGAAATCAAATTCACAATACATTTACAAACTTCCTAGTTCTCTAATAAAAGACAATGATGCTTGTTCCTTATTTTCTTAAACGTCGAAACATGAACTAGCCCATTTAGGTCCTTGGGTATTTGGTAGAAGGTGTTGGCAGAGTCAACTACTGACGACATTATGAACTGTGTTTTATCCGATTTGCAAAAAATGAATTAAGCCCTACAGGTTTTTTTATCAAAAAAATAAATAACAGATGATACAGTATTCATCTAACAATTTTATACGCCCGATGATTGTATAATTCTGATAATACAAAGAAAGTAGAATCCAAAACCAGTGAACGCACCTGTTATTAGAACAATCCTGATAGGATATCTGAATCACTTGAAAGTACGTTGTCAGCAGCAACAATGTCGGCTTGATGAATGGGTTTTCTACAGTCATCAAGCTGGATTTTCGGTCCCACATCGCTCCAGCCAAAGCTGAGGTGCAGTTGGATGAATGCAGGAAAGTTGTTTTAAGAAAGCTTTCTCACTTCTAGCAACTATGGTAGCAAGCGTGTACTTCTTCGTACACAAGCCCTGCTCAGTAAGCCACACATAAAACTTGTATCGGGGTTTCATCCGCTTTTCGAGATTAAATAACAAGTAAGCTGGGAAAGCCTCCAAGCAGTCCAAAGGTAAACCTACTTCCTCGAGGAAGTCGAATTTTTTCGATAAACAATCAATATCCTGACTAAGTATATTGGGTGCACGGATTATCATATTACATACCTTCGAAAACTGAATCCCTTTGTTTAATAGGAAATCAAATCGTGCTTGCAAGTCACTAGCTGTACCATGTACATCAAATAAGAGCTTCATCGTGAGACTGTTCTCTCCAAATCCAACACCATGGAAAAAATTTAACTTGCTAACGAAGTAGTTGTGTTTTATTTCGCTTTTTATGCTTTCCATTTTTTGAATATAGTCCTCATCTACGCCATCATCAGGGCTAATCAAATCATAATTAGCAAATAAGTCATGATATTCACTCTTCATTATTTGGAAGAACCATTCATGAAGATCCATAGCTCTGAGAATACTTGGCAAATTAAGCATCGTGTTCCGACCAAATACATATTTATAGTTTTGTTCTGCCATTCTAATTTGTTCCTTACACACGCCAAAATGTTCCAATAAGCTCGAAACTGAAATCACACGATCATCGAGTTTGATGCTCAATATCTTGGGGTAGGAAAGAATCAAGGAGCCTACTTTTGCCTTACAAACACCAAATCTAGAAAAGAACTCGACCTTCTGAATCAACACATCCTCCGAAAAGTCAGTTAAGATATGCCTGCCCTTAACTATCAACCTCCCGACTTTCCCTTTCTCAACACCAAGGTCGTAAAAAACCTTGAGTTTTCTACAAACCTCAAACCAACCATCCACACTCCTTTCCATAGAGCTCCCAAATTTGAAATCAACAAGAACCCTTTTCAAATCATCCAACAACGCGTCATATTCACCATTCAATCCATGCCTTTCCCCCTTCAACAAACAAGGAATCGTCAAACAAATTCCAACAATCTGCTCTTTACTAAACCCTAACGAAACCAACTCATCTAATCTCCTCCTTAAAACCTCGGGTTTCTCCCCAAAGATCGAAATTTCCTCAAGATACAATCTCCCCAACTTATGCCAAGGAAACCCAAAAGCAGCAAGACAACAAGCAGCATCCAAGACAGCACAATCATCAGTGAAAAAATGTACATTAGGCTTCAAAAAACCGCGAACATCACTATAACCAATACCAATACTTTCAAAAAAGAACTCGAATTCATTGATGGGATTATACCTAAGAAACTTGGCAAAATTCTTGTGAAAACTATCTACTGAAAAGGGTACCATAGACATGGTTTGATAGAGTACATGAGTGGAATTCTTGCTTATAAGCTCAGCATAAGTATAAGGCAATGCTCTAGTCATATGCAGATAATCCGTTAATGCTTCTCGAGCATTACAAATTGCTCCATCCCGGTACTTACGTCGGATGGTTTTATTGAGATTTGGCAAGTTCGCATTGTTGGCACCCTTAGCGGTATCAGCGAAATGACGGAAAAACAGGGTACGGAAGAAATTGAATGAAGAACAGCAATGTGGAAACGACGTCGTACCCATGGAAATACGCATTGTGAAATCAGGGTTTTAGGGAGGTTTAACCAAAATGATTATAGCAAAAGAGAGTGAAGATTAAAGTGCATAATACAGAGATCAAACAACATATAGAGGAGGAATTTAGTGGTAATCAAACAAGGGTTAAATTCGATTTGACCTCTGGGTAATACAGAGATCGGCCGGATTAGCTATTCCGGCGCCATCAACGTCGCCGTTGATCGACGTTGCAGAGAGCGTTCGCCAATGAAGTGGTAGGTAATGTTGAATGATAAGGGGTTTTGATTTCATAGAGTGAAATTTGGTTTTGATTTGATGGAGGAAAATTAGGGTTCATAAAATTGGGGATAAATTCATAGTGTAATAGTACTCCGTAGTCTAATAGCGGAGTGAAGCTATACCTTCAAGAATCTAAAAATTTGCGGATCCGGGTCTCACAGGTAAAACTCAGACCTTTAAATATTACAGACCCTTGATACTCCGTACAAAATACTCCATATTTAACAGTTTTAATATTCTTTGTGAACTTTTAGGCATTAATTTTTTTTACTTGTAAGGTTAGTTTTTTCGAGTATGTTTTTATTGTAATTAATACTCATATTTTTTCATTACAAAAAGTAACTTTTACATAAATAAATATAAAAAAAAAAAAAATCGGATTAATAGGTTTAGAAATACTGATTAGGTCGAGTAAGAATCCTATTAACATTTTTAGACGATGACGATCCAAAACCATAATGAGTTTAGGTGCATCATATGAAACATCGGGTCAGGTCAGGACAGGACCGGATCCTATCGGAGGAAGAATCAAGTGGAGCATTCGTTAGTTTGTTACCAAAATTTAGACTACTTGGGTTAATTGCCTTCCTTCCCAAGAAACGCAGGAAATTCTCTTATTTATAATAGACCTCTCTCTCCCTCTCCCTCTCCCTCTCCCTCTCCCTCTCTCCGAAGATTCAGTTGCTGAAGTTTGAATATCAGAAACAATCAATTACCGTGAGTTTTTCTTTTCCCTCTTTCTATTCTATTGATTGCTGTTCTTATACTTTTACGTAATACTCGTAGTACTATTCTAATGGAATTCTCTCAAAGTATCTACTCTAACTTTTATGTATTGTTTTCGAGTTACATTGTGATTATTCTCGAGCATGATATTTATGTGAAAAATCTAATCGACCTTATATGTATTGTTTCTAAAACTATGTTATGTGAAAAAGGCTAATCAGGTTAGCCAGTTTCACCTTTAGTTTTGCAGGGAAGTTGCTGTCCAACGAAATTACAATGTCCAACTATCCTGCAACCACTGATTCCGTTGCTCAGGCTTTAGAAGCTAAAACCCTCGTCGACTCCATCTCTATTCTTTACGGACTCCTCCAGGATCCTTCTGCATCTTCTGAGGCCGTGCGGATAAAGGAACAGGCAATTACAAGTCTCACTCATCTTCTTCGTCGACAAAAAAGGGCTGAAGACCCGTGCACCCTTCCAATCCCTAAAGCTAAAACTGCAAAACTAGTCCGAGGGATTATGGATGCTGTGGCTAAGATACCAGACACAACTGAACTTCAGATCACCCTCTGCAAAGAGATGGTCGAGTGGACTCGGACTGAGAAGCAAGCTTTCCTTCGCCAGCGAGTTGAGGTCAGACTCGCTTCTCTGTTGATGGAGACAAAGGAATTCTCTGAAGCCTTGTCTCTGCTATCGGGTTTGGTAAAGGAAGTGAGGAGGTTCGACGACAAGCTTCTTCTTGTTGAGATTGAGTTACTAGAGAGTAAGCTTCATTTCTCCTTGAGGAACCTTCCCAAAGCCAAGGCCGCCCTTACTGCAGCCAGAACTGCAGCCAACGCCATTTATGTGTCTCCGGCTCAACAGGGTAGCATAGATTTGCAGAGTGGAATACTCCACGCCGAGGAAAAAGACTATAAGACAGCATACTCCTACTTCTATGAAGCATTTGAAGCCTTCAATGCGCTAGAAGACCCGAGAGCAATTTACAGTCTGAAATACATGCTGCTATCTAAAATCATGCTGAATCAAGCTGATGACGTGGCAGGTGCGATATCCTCGAAAGCCGGTTTGCAGTGCTTGGGCCCGGAGGTCGATGCCATGAAAGCAGTGGCCGATGCTTATGCCAAACGGTCGTTGAAACATTTTGAGGCTGTTCGAGAGCAATTCAAGACCCAATTAGAAGAAGACCCGATTGTTGACCGACATTTGTTGTCCCTTTACGATACATTGTTAGAGCAAAACCTTTGCAAGCTGATCGAGCCATTCTTGAGGGTCGAGATAGCACACATTGCAGAGCTTATTGACCTCCCTGTTGACCATGTTGAGAGGAAACTATCTCAGATGATTTTGGACAAGAAGTTGACGGGGACTCTTGATCAAGGAGCAGGGTGCCTTGTTATCTTCGACGACCCAAAGACTGATGCCATTTATGAGGCTAATCTCGACACCATTGCGAATGTTTGTAAGGTCGTTGATAGCCTTTATGTCAGATCAGCAAAAATCATGGCCTAGGATAACAGCATTAAATTGGCTTTGAGTTATGCTTTCTAGATATGGAATCTTGTTTCTTGGATGAAAACTCAAATCATACAATGTAATGCTCTGCATATTTTGCTCTTTTCATGGTGTGTTACTATTTTCGTAATATAAGTTAAGTGGAGCACTTGTTAGTTTGTTACCAAAAAAGTCTACTTAGGTTAATTGCCTTCCTTCCCAAGAAACACAGGGAAATTCTCTCGTTTATAATAAAGCTTTCCCTCTCTGAAGATTCAGTTGCTGAAGTCTGAATATCAGATGTAATCAATTTCCGTGAGTTTTTGTTTTCCCACTTTCTATTCTATTGATTGCTGTTCTTATACTTTTATGTAACTAGTTTATGGCCATGTCTAGGCATATATCGTGTAGGTGATTCAGTTAATGCATCTCGCTGATTTTGGCTTGTACAAATTGCTGATGAATTGTGGTGCACCCGTTACAATATAAACCATAATTAATATTAAACATGTAGACAGCGGAACGTTACAACTGTTTCCCGTGGTCCAAAAACATACCGTGCTAACAAACGCAAACTGCAGTTGTCTACTAATACAACCAGAGCAAAAGAGGGTTCAAAATGGTGGTTGCAGGTACCAAACGGTGGGCAGTCTCGATGTAGTACCTACCTTACACGTACCTTACAGTTGGACCTGCTGTCTCCGCAGACTGCTCTCCAGTAGTGGTCTCTTGTGTGATGTTTATGGTCACCTCTAGTTTCAAGGTGCGTATAACTGAAGAGCCGCGAGAGGTTGCAAGTGCTTTGATTGTCTGCTCAGGTGTTGCTGGAGGCTTGACAGATTGCAGGAGGTGTGGTTTTTTCCTGGGAGGGCTGCTAGTTTCATTTGCTGGGGCTGTTGTCACAGCAATTGGTGTTTCCTTGGCAGGCTGTTCAGGTGGTGAGGGAGGCTTGGCAGAGTGCAGAAGTTGTGTCTTTTTACTTTGAGAGGCGATATTTTCATGTGATGGGGCTGCTATCTGAGCAGTTGGTGTTTCCTTCCCAGTGTCGGCGGAATCTTCCCCCTCGACCGTTTCTGCAATCTCCAAACTGTGTTTTTTAGGCTGGAGCATACTCAGATTCTTAGGCTCTGTTGTTGACACATGAGCAAGTTGTATCTGCTCGGGATGAGCTGATGTATTTTCCCCCTCATTTGGTTTCGTGAGGGTCGAGGTTACAGCAACACTATCTCCCTGCACAACCCTTTTCAGTTCCCACTGAAGTATCCCGTTCCTTGCGAGGATCCCACTGGGGCCGACCTCAATTATTATGTGTTCTGTCTGCAACTTGTCAGCGAGAACCTGGAATGCCTCGATGTCATCCTGTACAGTATGAGCAGACAGTTAAGTGTTCTGTCGAGCAGAAGTTCCGAGACGGTTGTAGATTAACTGAACCTATTTTAATGGCAGAAAGCATTACCATGTGTTTGATGCGAAATAGGTCCTCAACAGGTGCCACAAATAACTTTTCAGCCTCTACTGTGAAAAAGATCAGTGATAGTGTGGCCGTGTCATCTGACACGTCACATTGGAAGGTTATCCTACAAACAAAACGCTATGTTAGTTCCTTGTTAAGTAAGTGGTAGCAGTTCCTATAATTGGTGTGGATTGGTTGAAGCAATTGTTAGATTTGTTTGAATAAGTACCTTGGACAGCTTAGTGCTCCTCTGTGAGAGCAATTTTCGCAATTGAATTTTTCACCTGCTGCGAATTCAGTTTTTTTTCCACAGACAGAACAGCCAAGGTAGGCATTAAGTTTATCAAAATCAGGGACTGGGATGAGGACCTGCAGCCTGTGTTTCTCTTCTTGTAATGTGTTCTTAACCTGTAACGTAAGGTGTGGCAGCATCTAAGAATTCTATTCGGGTTGTCAAATGGGATGCAAGTGTTTGAATTGCTGAGAGGGTTCTGTTTTACCTGTTTTGCGAGCAGCGCTGCAATGTTCGTGATGTGTGTTCCACCCACTGAACACTTCACATTAAGAATGCGACTCTGTGTATCCAAGAGTAGATCACGATTGACGTTGGCCCTGCATTTACGAGGGCAGAAGCATCGGTAATAGGGAACTAAATCTATCGACATCAGCAGCTACAATTTGGCATCCATACCATAGTTGGAGGGCCACCGCCATATCTCCTATAGGTGATGTGATGAACGTAGTCGACATAGTTGTTGCTAGTGAAAAGCCTACACATGTTTGGTTCCATTTGTTAGTCGCCCAAAGGTTGTATTCTAAGAGGAAAAACATGGGTCTAGGTTATTAGAACCTTTATGTGTTGCGACTTTAAGTGCTGTGAACCCTACGACATCAAACTTTTCATGCCATGCGGTGAAAACTGTGCATCCTGTTTCGGCAAGGTCATTCCAAGCCGAGATGGTCAAAGGTTGTTCCGAGCTGCAGATCAGTTTAAGCATTAGGAAACAGTGTTTGAAAATGTTAAACACAAAAATGTATTAACTTTGTCAATGAGCATGGTTACCTCTGGTCCAAAACAAAGATTTCACGAACAAAGCACTCCCGTTTCTGTGCAGTCATTATTCGGCGGGGTGCTTCCTCTACATAGAGTACAATTCCAAGCAGATCTATAGTCACATAGAGTGCAAGTGGAAGCTATTAGTGAGCGAGAAACATATAGTATATCAGGTGTTGTGTCTATACAAAAGAGAGAAGGTGTATATCTGAATGTTCACCAAATTTTTCGTTGGAGTTCACAACTCTTGGAATCTGTGAGATGCACTTGTAGTCTGGTAGTATTGGTCCAACATGCTCATCTACAGGCTGTATGACAGTTTGTCGGCCAAATGTCATTTGGAAGCTCAAATCTGCGGGGTCTGTTTTCCAGCGATCATCACACGGTTCGATAGGAGCATTTGCAATTTCGTACACTCCATTGTACACAAAAGCGTCTTTGTAGTTATCAACTTGGTCTCCAAATAGAGCCCCCCTCATGCGATTTCCCTGCATTCATCAACTGTTTGTTAAGGTAGTCTGTGTAGCACACATGGACATGTCTCTCAAAACAACATTTCTGTTTGTCATTAAAAGAAGGGAAACACAAACAAACAAACAAACAAACAAACAAAGACTAACAAGGGGGATGTCTAATTATGGAATTTTTGGTCTAATATAATATATAAGCAACAATATTAGGAACATTAGTAATTGAATTACGAATGTCAAAAGAAGCAAAAAAATATTACAACCTTCTCTAATAAAACTGATGTGCTCAAGTCATGGATACCTGGCTACTGCTTTCCTAAGTGTTCTGCTAACCAATGTGACATATTATCCCTTCTTGTTAATCCACATTCTTGCTTAATCTATTATTTTCATGTTCTGTAGACAGGAATTCATAGTTATATGCAGTAGCTAACCTGATCATCTTGGAGAACCAAACTCTGATATACCACACGCTTGTTTGAGGACGTTTTGGGCCTCCCCTTTTCGATAACCTTGATCTTGACCTTGTAGGCTTTGGTGCTCGCATTGAGGTCGGATAGGAGAACCCTTGATGATTTCATGCTGCTCAGGTGCTGAACAAATTAAGGTGTTAGCCATGGCAACAGGCAAAGGTACATTACATGAGTACAAGGAACTTACCCTAGTGAAGTAGGGGAAGAGCTCTGTGGTGCTGGAGTAGTATTTCCTCACAATATATACTCCCTTCTGTTTTTTTTTTTTTTGCTTCCTTACCTTTTTCACAAAAATCAATGAAAATATAAAAATAATGATAAAGAGAACAATGATGATGCAAATTAGGTGACTAGACATGTGGGTATAAAGTTAGAATATAAATGATATACTCCGTATTTAATTATTTTTTGATGACAAATTGTGTAAAAAGGTGAATACATAGGGACATTTTGGTAAAATATACGAGTACAACACAAATATGGAAAATGGAGAAGTGAGGCAAAAAATAAAAATCTGCCATATAAGGAATACGGGGCAATAATAATAGGCTGAGCGTTAAGTCGTCACAAACTTGTAAAGGGTCCGTTGTAAATGGAGAAATCATTACTCCGTATTTGTTTTGGTCTGGCATATCTGTTCAAATTTGACACGGATTATTTGCAAAAAAATGTAAGACGAAATCCGAGTTCACTAATAGTAGGTTTAGAGATACTCGATTCTAAGTAGTGGAGGTCGTTTTTTTTAATCATCCTTTCATTGGGTTTTTAAAGTGTTACTTCCAATGCTTCTGCTACACGCTTGTAAAAAATGTGTAAAAGTAGGGTATTTGTTTAATTTAGACGGTTTTCACTAATTAGACGCTTTGTCAAATACGGAGTAATATTTAGATTTTTGATTATTTAATTCAATTAAATGTAATTCCTTGTCATGACATATAATCATGGTTGTACAATTAGAAATGAATTGTCAAGTCCATCCTGAAATCATGAAACACAATCTAATTAGACTACTTAACGTGTGATACAAGAAATTGTGATAGGATATAGTACATGTATGATGTATGATGTATGATGTATGATGTAACTGTACAAGTTTTGTATACAGCAGGCTATCCCTTACTTTTGTTGTTTTGTGGACAGCAGACTATCCCTTAATTTTGCTCCAAAAAGCATTGCGATGTACCTTGTGAGGGCAGCCATGAGGCTACACATGTAAAAACAATCCAGTACAAACAACACAATAAACCTTTATTGATCCTCCCTCCGTCCCAATAAATTCTTTACGTTTGCTTTTTCACACTTGTCGAGGTACATTTCATTTCGTTCATATCTTTATTTACGTGTTACTAAAAACTCTAAAAATTCGATAATCTTAATGTACATGTTAACAACATTCAAAAAAGATCTCACATGACTATGTTTTACCTTATATATTAAAAATTATATTCGAGATGATATAAACTAAACTAAATAGTCTGATACTCTGATCGAGGCCACTCTCTGGAATCACAAAATAACTTCTCAAGACCCTCACCTTCATTTGAAGTAGAATACCGCATAAGCCCTTACAAGACACAACCCTTATGAACGCTGTTCATAAGAGGATTTACTATTCCTAAGACCTTTATTTTTGCATTCCTTTCTTTTTAATAAGTTATAGATAGATAGATAGATATAGATTATAGATTATAGATTATAGAAGATAGATACTCGTAGTACTATTCTAATGGAATTCCCTCAAAGTATCGACTCCAACTTTTATGTATTGTTTTTGAGTTACATTCTCATTATTCTCGAGCATGATATTTATGTGAAAAATCTAATTGACCTTATGTGAAACGTATTGTTTCTAAAACTGTTATGTGAAAAAGGTTAATCAGTTTAGCCAGTTTTACCTACCTTTAGTTTTGCAGGGAAGTTGCTGTCCAACCAAATTACAATGTCCAACTATCCTGCAACCACTGATTCCGTTGCTAAAACCCTCGTGGATCCTTCTGCGTCTTCTGAGGCCGTGCCGATAAAGGAACAGGCAATTACAAGTCTCACTGATCTTCTTCGTCGACAAAAAAGGGCTGAATACCTGTGCACCCTTCCCATCCAACTGTTGCATTTTTTTCTCTACAATCCCTAAAGCTAAAACTGCAAAAATCGTTCAACAGATTATGGACGGTCGTTGAAACATTTTGAGGCTGTTCGAGAGCAATTCAAGAGCCAATTAGAAGAAGACCCGATTGTTGACCGACATTTGTTCTCCCTTTACGATACATTGTTAGAGCAAAACCTTTGCAAGTTGATGGAGCCATTTTTGAGGGTCGAGATAGCGCACATTGCAGAGCTTATTGACCTCCCTGTTGACCATGTTGAGAGGAAACTATCTCAGATGATTTTGGACAAGAAGTTGACGGGGGCTCTTGAACAAGGAGCAGGGTGCCTTGTTATCTTCGACGACCCAAAGACTGATGCCATTTATGAGGCTAATCTCGACACCATTGCGACTGTTTGTAAGGTCATTGATAGCCTTTATGTCAGATCAGCAAAAATCATGGCCTAGGATAACAGCATTAAATTGGCTTTGAGTTATGCTTTCCAAATATGGAATCTTGTTTTCTTGGATGAAAACTCAAATCATACAATGTAATGCTCTGCATATTTTGCTCTTGTCATGGTGTGTTACTATTTTCGCAATATAAGTACTTTTACTCTATAAGTTGTGTAAATATAAATGTAATGTCTCACCTTGAGATAGCAATGGCATATTTGGTGAAAAGTAATGCATATTGTGCACTGTAAAACAACTTAAACCGGTTTTACGCAGCAGAACCAATAGCATTTATGATTTCACTATCCAATATTCGGTGAAAAGTTAACTATCCATAATAGAGATGAAATGGTAGCGTGAAAAAGTCTACTGTATTGATACGAGATACTAAGACATGATAATGCTGCTCTACATTTTTTTAACCCAGTAACTAATACTGCACAGTACAATAATACAAATGGAAATCTTTACAACAGTGATATGGAGTAACACCCAATAGGCCAGTAATCATCCAATGACCTCCACAAAAAATCGCTATAATTGTTTACCAATTAAGGAAGAAACCGATGCATCCCTTTGATCATGCAGAAAATCACAATACATCTACAAATTTCTAGTTCTATAGAAAAAGACGATCCTAACAATTGTTTATCCAAATGCAAAGAAAATTGAAACAAGAACCAGTGAACGTACTTGTTATGCAGCAAAAAACTTCGACTTAATGAATAGGTTTTTGACATCCATCAACCTTGATTTTTGGCCCCATACCGCTCCAGCCAAAGCTGAGGTGCAGTTGGATGTATGTGGGAAAGCTGTGTTAAGAAAGTATTATGACTAGAAGCAACTATGCTTGAAAGTGTGTACTTCTTGGTACACAAGCCCTGCTCAATAAGCCACAAATGGAATTTGTATCTACGTTTAATCCGCTTCTCGAGATTATATATCAAGTAAGACGGGAAACCCTCCATGCAGTCCAAAGGCAAACCTATTTCCTCGAGGAAGTCGATTTTTTTCGATAGACTGTCAATACTCTGACTAAGTATTTTGGGTGAACGGATTATCATCTTACATAGTTTCGAAAACTCAACCCCTCTGTTTAGTAGGAAATCAAATCGCGCTTGCAAGTCACTAGCAGCACCACGTGCATCACCAAAGAGCTTCAGAGTAAGGCCGTTTTCTCCATATCCAACACCAAAGAAAAAATTCAACTTGGTAAGTGCGTAACTATGGAGTCTTCCGCTTTTTACGCTTTCAATATTTCGAATATAATCCTCATCTACACCATCATTGGGGCTAGTCAAATCATAATTAGCAAATAAGTGATGATATCCACTCTTCATTCTTAGGAAGAACCATTCATGAAGATCCATAGCTCTGAGAATACTTGGCAAATTAAGCATCGTGTTCCGACCAAATACATATTTGTAGTTCTGTTCGAGCATTCTTATTTGTTCCTTACGCATGCCTAAATGTTCCAATAGGCTCGAAACTGAAATCACACGATCATCAAGTTTGATGCCCAATATCTCCGGGTAGGAAAGAATCAACGAACCTATTTCTGCCTTACAAACACCTAATCTAGAAAAGAACTCAACCTTCTGAATCAACACATCCTCCGAGAAGTCAGTTAGGATACACCTGCTCTTAACTATCAACATCCTGACTTTCCCTTCTGCAACACCAAGGTCGTAAAAAACCTTGACTTTTCTACAAATTTCAGACCAACCACTCACACCCATTTCCACAGAACTCCCAAAATCAAAATCAACAAAAGACCTTTTCAAATCATTCAACAACGCATCATTTTCACCACTCAATCCATGCCTTTCCAACTTCAACAAACAAGGAATCGTCAAACATATTCCAACAATCTGCTCCTTACTAAACCCTAACGAAACCAACTCATCTAATCTCCTCCTTAAAACCTCAGGTTTCTCCCCAAAGATCGAAATTTCCTCAAGATACAATCTCCCCAGCTTATGCCAAGGAAACCCAAAAGAAGCAAGACAACAAGCAGCATCCAAGACAGCACAATCATCAGTGAAAAAATGCACATTAGGCTTCAAAAAACGGTGCACATCACTATAACCAATACCAATACTTTCAAAAAAGAACTCGAATTCATTGATGGGATGATACCTAAGAAACTTGGCAAAATCCTTGCGAAAACTATGTACCGAAAAGGGTACTCTAGACATGGTTTCATAGAGTAAATGAGTGGAATTCTTGCTTATAAGCTCAGCATAAGGATAAGGCAATGCACTAGTACCATGCAGATAATCAGTTAATGCTGCTCGAGCATGACGAATTGCTCTATCCCGCTGATCATATCGGATGAGTTTTTTGAGATTTGGCAAGTTCACCTTGTTGGCATCCTTAGCGGTATCAGCGAAATATCGGAAAAACATGGTACGGACGAAATTCAATGAAGAGCAGCAATGTGGAAACGACGCCGCACCCATGGAAATACGCATTGTGAAATCAGGGTTTTAGGGGGGTTTAACAAAAATGATTATAGCAAAAGAGAATGTAATGATTATAATTAAGTAGCATGTGGATGATAATTCAATGGTAATCAAACAAGGATTAAACTTTGATTTCACCTCCGGATAGTACAGAGATCGATCGCATAAGCTATTCTACGGCCATCACCGTCGCCGTCACCGGTGGTTGTCATTGCAGAGAGCGTTCGTGAACGGAAGTGGTAGTAATGGTGAATGATTAGGGGTTTTGATTTGGTAGGATGAAATTAGGGTTCATACAAATTGGGGATAAATTCAGTTCACAGTGTGGTAGACTGGTAGATAGCGAAATGAAGCTGCCAGTCTACCACCAATCTACCATCACATTTTTTTAAATTTATTGAGTGCATATGCATCCAAAACAGATTAATGATAATGTTTGAATATTAACGATCTTCAAAAACCGATCTCATTTATATAATACCGTAGGAAGTAGTCTTTACCTCCCATTCACTGGAAAAGCCCAGTTTACTTTTGGAACAAATATTAAGGCAATTGGGTAAGTTGGACCACTCTACCAAAATTGTGGGGTAGGTGCAAGAGAGGATAGTTGTGGGGTAAGTAATAAGGGTATTTATGTCTTTTGCTTGGGTGAAACTTTTCATTTAAGAAAAGTGTGCTTTTCCAGTGAATGAGCCAAATAAGAAATAGTGTGCTTTTCCAGTGAATGGGGGGAGTATATGATAGGCGTATTTAATCTTTTATTCGTTATCTTTTTTTTTTTGAGAAAACCCGAGAAAGGGTTTAAACATTAAAACTGAAATCGGTCGCAGTCAAGCGAACAACATCGATAGGGAAGTTACATCCCAAAACCGTCTACCGAGTAGGCTAGGGTAAATATGCTTTAAATGTGCACTATAACTATAACATTAAATAGTTGACGTACAAACGAAAAAGAAAATGGAATCAAACAAAGTAGCCACATTATGGATGTTCGTTCTCATAGACCAGCGCAAATGTCACAACGCTCCAACTTCCTCAATCGCAACGCCTCCACCATAGTAAGGCAATGGCTTTCAACGATGATGTTCCCAAGTCCAGCAGCTCAAGCCTCTCTAACACGTTGCAGAACAGCGACATTCAACACACCCAAGTCCAATATCTAAATGATGAGGGAGTATTAAATTTGTATGTTTAAGCAAGTGTGACTGTGACTGTGAAGCATTCAACACCAACCTTGACCAATGTGTTAAGAGGGGTCGGCTAGTTTTGGAGACATTTCCGGAATCATTGCCACTCACTCACATTTCTAAATTAGTGGCACGAGGAGGAGGAGAGGTAAACTCAAGTGGTAAGAGCTTCCTAACTCCAACCTAGGTTGGAGTCCAATTCTCAGCTATAGTGTGCTCTTAGTTGGACCAAGAAAAAACTTAGGGGCATGAAGAAGCTAATCAAGTGATGGAGCAGATGTTCTGCTTGCATATCCGTTTTGATTCTGATACTTGTAGCAACTTCCTGCATGACACATTTACGTTATTGTGCCCTGTAAAACAACTTAAACAGGTTTTACGAAGAACCAATAGCATTTATGATTTCACTATCCATTATTCGGTGAAAAGTTCACTATCCATAATAGATATGAGACGGTAGCGTAAAAATTCTACTGTATTGATTCAATATACTAAGACATGCTAATGCTGCTCCAGTACAATAATACAAAGAAAACCTTTACAGCAGTGATACGGAGTAACACCCAGTAGGCCAGTAGTCATCCAACAAGCTCCCAAAAACATCACTATAATGTGCACCGATTAAGGAAGAAACCAATGCATTCCCTTGATCATACAGAAAATCACAATACATCTACAAATTTCTAGGTCTATAGAAAAAGACGATCCTAACAAACAAAATTGAATCAAGAACCAGTGAACGTACTTGTTATGCAGCAAAAAACGTCGATTTAATGAATAGGTTTCCTACATCCATCAACCTTGATTTTTGTCCCCATACCGTTCCAGCCAAAGCTGAGGTGCAGTTGGATGCATGCACGAAAGCTGCTTTAAGAAAGCATTATGACTATTAGCAATTATGCTTGAAAGTGTGTACTTCTTTGTACACAAGCCCTGTTCAATAAGCCACAAATGGAATTTGTATCTGCGTTTACTCCGTGTTTCGAGATTATATACCAAGTAAGCCGGGAAAGCCTCCAGGCAGTCCAAAGGCAAACCTACTTCCTCGAGGAAATCGATTTTTTTCAATAAATTGTCAATATTCTGATTAAGTATTTTGGGTGCACGGATCATCATCTTACATAGCTTCGAATGCTCAACCCCTTTGTTTAATAGGAAATCAAATCGCGCTTGCAAGTCATTAGGTGTACCTTCTACACCCGATAAGAGCTTCATCGTGACACCGTTTTCTCCAAATCCAACACCATTTAAAAAGTTCAACTTACTAATGGAGTAGTTACAAGTTTTTCCGTTTTTTATGCTTTCCAAATTTTGAATGTAGTCCTCATCTACGCCATCATCAGAGCTAATCAAATCATAATTAGCAAGTAAGTAAATATATCCACTCTTCATTCTTTGGAAGAACCATTCATGAAGATCCATAGCTCTGAGAATACTTGGCAAATTAACCATCGTGTTCCGACCAAATACATGCTTGTAGTTCTGTTCCACCATTCTTACTTGTTCCTTACGCATGCCTAAAAGTTCCAATAAGCTTGAAACTGAAATAACACGATCATCGAGTTTGATGCTCAGTATATTGGGGTAGGAAAGAATCAACGAACCTATTTCTGTCTTACAAACACCTAATCTAGAAAAGAACTCGACCTTCTGAATCAATACATCCTCCGAAAAGTCAGTTAAGATACACCTTCCCTTAACTATCAACTTCCCGACTTTCCCCTTTGCAACACCAAGGTCGTAAAAGACCTTGACTTTTCTACAAACCTCAGACCAAGCATCCCCATTCCTTTCCATAGAGCTCCCAAAATCAAAATCAAGAAACACCCTTTTCAAATCATCCAATAACGCGTCATTTTCACCAATCAATCCATGCCTTTCCACCTTCAACAAACAAGGAATCGTCAAACAAATTCCAACAATCTGCTCCTTACTAAAACCTAACGAAACCAACTCATCTAATCTCTTCCCGACTTTCCCTTTAGTAACCCCAAGGTCGTAAAAAACCTTGAGTTTTCTACAAACCTCAGACCAAGCATCCGCACTCCTTTCCATAGAGCTCCCAAAAGAAAAATCAACAAAAACCCTTTTCAAATCATACAACAACGCGTCATTTTCACCACTCATTCCATGCCTTTCCACCTTCAACAAACAAGGAATCGTCAAACAAATTCCAACAATCTGCTGCTTACTAAACCCTAACGAAACCAACTCATCTAATCTCCTCCTTAAAACCTCAGGTTTCTCCCCAAAGATCGAAATTTCCTCAAGATACAATCTCCCCAACTTATGCCAAGGAAACCCAAAAGCAGCAAGACAACAAGCAGCATCCAAGACAGCACAATCATCAGTGAAAAAATGCACATTAGGCTTCAAAAAACGGTGCACATCACCATAACCAATACCAATACTTTCAAAAAAGAACTCGAATTCATTGATGGGATTATACCTAAGAAACTTGGCAAACTTCTTGGGAAAACTACGTACCGAAAAGGGTACCATAGACATGGTTTGATAGAGTAAATGAGTGGAGTTCTTGCTTATAAGCTCAGCATAAGTATAAGGCAATGCCCTAGTAGTATGCAGATAATCAGTTAAGGCTTCTCGGCCAAGACGAATTGCCAGAACCCGGTAATTATATGGGACGGTTTTATTGAGATTTGGCAAGTTCACGTTGTTGGCACCCTTAGCAATATCGGCAAAATGACGGATAAGCATGGTACGGACGAAATTCAATGAAGAACAGCAATGTGGAAACGACGTCGTACCCATGGAAATACGCATTATGAAATCAGGGTTTTAGGGGGGTTTAACTAAAATGATTATAGCAAAAGGGGATAAAGACTAATGAGTATAATTAAGTAGCATGATATGTAGATGATCATTCAATGGTAATCAAACAAGGATTAAACTTGATTTTACCTCCGGAAAGAGCCGGTATCGATCGCATAAGCTATTCCACGGCCATCACCGTCGCCGTCATCGCTGGTCGTCATTGCAGAGAGCGTTCGTCAACAAAGTGGTAGTAAATAGTAACGGTGAATGATTAGTGGTTTTGATTTAGTAGGGTGTAATTAGGGTTTTGATTTCATAGGCTGAAATTAGGGTTCATAAAATTGGGGATGAATTCAATTCACTGTATTCATGCGTTTTCCCTCGTCTCAAGTCTCACGTGCAAATAAATAACTATCCGTGTGAACTTAATTACATTTCGGTTTCAACCAAAAAAAAAAAAACTTATTTACTTTTTTTCCTTCTTTTTTTTTTTTTTTTTTACTTATTGAGTGTATCGCAACCAGATCAATGATAACATTTGAATTTTCACAATCTTCAAAACACTACTTCGATGTCATTTTTTCGTTACCTAATATCATAGGAAGTAGGAATAATCCTTACTTATATACCATAATATAAATGTTTATATGTTAAAGTTATAGTATGCGGAATATATAAATGTCTCTAAGAATAAAATTCTAGTCGAGCCAGGTCATTTTCGAGTCACATGTCACGATAAACATTTGAGGTAAGTCAGACTAGTTCAGATTCTGATCTTTTGTTCAAGTGTCGGATGCGCTCCTGATTTTATTTGGTTCATCTAGTTTGATTCCATCATAATCCAAAGCCAAATATATAAGAGCCTTCTGTCCAATAGTGAAATTCATACTAGTGATACTACACTTTGTGAGTATTTTCTTCGTTCAGTTCCAGTATGAGGTTTTTCTAGCTTATTAAACCGTTCATGAGGTCCTACCCGACTTGAGCCAGGGCGGTTTTGACAGTAGCACGATTAACATTCTTCTGCAATTGACCTCCAGTCAGTTTTAAATTTAACAGCCGTTGGGGTGCTAGTTGTTTCTGCAACCAGGTACTGAGAGATGGAGTTTGCCACTGTATGTGCACTGGAAGAACAGGTGTGCAGTAGTCTCAGGCTGAACTTCACACAAGCAACACAACTGTGTATGGTTAAGCAAGTGTGACGGTGAGGCATTCAACACCAACCTTGATCTATGTTAGGGGGTCGGCTAGTTTTCGAGACATTCCGGAATCATTGCCACTCACTCACATTTCTAACTTAGTGGCACGAAGAGGAGTAAGCTCAAGTGATAAGAACTCCCTACTCTGGCCGAGAGGATGGAGTTCGATTCTCACCACTAAAAAAAACATTAGTGGCATGAAGAAGCTAATCAAGTGATGGGACTGATGTTCTGCTTGTATATCCGTTTTGATTCTCATACTTGTTGCAACTTCCTGCATGACGCATTATTGTGCCCTGTAAAACAACTTAAACCAGTTTTACGCAGAACCAATAGCATTTATGATAGTATCCATTATTCGGTGAAAAGTTCACCATCCATAAGAGACATGAAACGGTAGCATGAAAAAATTTACTGTATTGATTTGAAACGGTAGAATGAAAAGCTCGCCAAAACATCGGTATAACATGCGCCGATTAAGGAAGAAACCAATGCATTCTTTTGATCATACAGGAAATCACAATATATCTACAAACTTCTAGTTCTCTAGAAAAAGACGACCCTAACAATTGTTTATCCAAATGCAAAGAAAACTGAATCAAGAAGCAGTGAACGTACTTGTTATGCAGCAAAAACGTCGACTTAATGAATAGGTTTTCCACATCCATCAACCTTAATTTTTGTCCCCATACCGCTCCAGCCAAAGCTGAGGTGCAGTTGGATGCACGTAGGAAAGTTGCGTTAAGAAAGCATTATGACTAGTAGCCACTATGCTACCAAGTGTGTACTTCTTGGTACACAAGCCCTGCTCAATAAGCCACAAATGGAATTTGTATCTGCGTTTAATCCGTGTTTCGAGATTATACATCAAGTAAGCCGGGAAAGACTCCAGGCAGTCCAAAGGCAAATCTACTTCCTCGAGGAAGTCGATTTTTTTCGATATATTGTCAATATTCTGATTAAGTATTTTGGGTGCACGGATCATCATCTTACATAGCTTTGAATGCTCAACCCCTTTGTTTAGTAGGAAATCAAATCGCGCTTGCAAGTCACTAGCTGTACCACGTACATCAAATAAGAGCTTCATCGTGAGACCGTTTTCTCCAAATCCAACACCATGGAAAAAGTTCAACTTACTAACGGAGTACTTACAAGTTCTTCCCGTTTTTACGCTTTCCATATTTTGAATATAGTCCTCATCTACACCATCATCGGGGCTAATCAAATCATAATTAGCAAATAAGTGATGATATCCACTCTTCATTATTTGGAAGAACCATTCATGAAGATCCATAGCTCTGAGAATACTTGGCAAATTAAGCATCGTGTTCCGACCAAATACATATTTGTAGTTCTGTTCCACCATTCTTATCTGTTCCTTACACATGCCTAAATGTTCCAATAAGCTCGAAACTGAAATCACACGATCCTCGAGTTTGATTCTCAATATCTCCGGGTAGGAAAGAATCAACGAACCTATTTCCGCCTTACAAACACCAAATCTAGAAAAGAACTCGACCTTCTCAATCAACACATCCTCCGAAAAGTCAGTTAACAACCTGCCCTCAACTATCAACTTCCCGACTTTCCCTTTTGCAACACCAAGGTCGTAAAAAACCTTGAGTTTTCTACAAACCTCAGACCAAGCATCCACACTCCCTTCCATAGAACTCCCAAAATCAAAATCAACAAAAACCCTTTTCAAATCATCCAGCAACCCGTCATTTTCACTACTCAATCCAAGACCTTCCCCCTTCAACAAACAAGGAATCGTCAAACAAATTCCACCAATCTGCTGATAACTAAACCCTAACGAAACCAACTCATCTAATCTCCTCCTTAAAACCTCAGGTTTCTCCCCAAAGATCGACCTTTCCTCAATATACAATCTCCCCAACTTATCCCAAGGAAGCCCAAAAGCAGCAAGACAACAAGCAGCATCCACGACAGCAAAATCATCAGTGAAAAGGTGCACATTAGGCTTCAAAAAACAGCACACATCACTATAACAAATACCAATACTTTCAAAAAAGAACCCAAATTCACTGATGGGATTATACCTAAGAAACTTAGCAAAATCATTGCGAAAACTAGGTGCAGAAAAGGGTACGCTAGACATGGCTTCATAGAGTGAATGAGTGGAATGCTTGCTTATAAGCTGAGCAGCATAAGCACAAGGCAATGCAGCAGTAGTATGCAGATAATCAGTTAACGCTTCTCGAGCATGACGAATTGCTATATCCCGGTAATCACATCGGATGAATTTGAGATTTGGCAAGTTCACGTTGTTGGCTCCCTTGGCGGTATCAGCGAAATATCGGAAAAACATCATACGGACGAAATTCAATGAAGAACGGCAATGTGGAAACGACGTCGTACCCATGGAAATACGCATTGTGAAATCAGGGTTTTAGGGAGGTTTAACTAAAATGATTATAGCAAAAGGGGATAAAGATTAAATACTAATAAGTTTTATTAAGTACTCCCTCCGTTTCAATGAATGCTTCCACTTTTCATTTTTCGTTAATTTAGATGATCATTCAATTGTAATCAACAAGGATAAACTTGATTTCACCTGCGGATAGTGCAGAGATCGATCGCATAAGCTATTCCACGGCCATCACCGTCGTCGTCGCCGCTGATCGTCAACGAAGTGATAGTAATGGTGAATGATTTCATAGGGTGAAATTAGGGTTTTGATTTCATAGGGTAAATTAGGGTTCATAAAATTGGGGATAAATTCACACTGTGATAGATAGCGAAGTGAAGCTACCAATCTGGCGATTCATGCGTCTACTCTCGTCTCACGACAACGTTTGGCCATTCACAATTTTCGAAATATTAATCCAACCTCGTTTTTGTTCATTTATACACCGTCTATGATTTTTTTTTCCATTGGCTATATTATTTTGTAAAATTTATTTTCAACATAAATGTCAACTTGTTAACGTTATATTTAATCGTTAAGTATTTCATTAATTACTCCGTATTATTTATAATTGATGTCAAAAGAAGTTTCAAATTTGAGGTTACTTTTGGTCCAAGGAATCTCTAATTTCTTTTGGCAGACATATTTTTATCGGTTTTTGTTCAGTTATTTTCCAGCAACAATTTTTTGGCAAATTTAGAACACAAATAATAAGTAAAACGATCACCTTGTGGCCATGTCTCGACCTAAAACGTATTGAAATCGAAACATTTAACTTGAAACCACGAGGTCCATAGCCAGGTTCTCTCACTTCTAAACTTGGATCCATACTCAGACTTCAATCTATCGCGATTAATCCCCACTAATGTTAATTTTTGGTCCATAATGTTGTATCGAGAGTTGTCATCAAACTCATTAAAACAAATGATTGAGATGAAATGATCTACACACAATTCAAGTGATAGTTCTGATGTTCTGCTTGGTATATCTGTATTGATTCTTGTCCCAACATCGTGCCAGTTTTGACATTACTGTGCACTGTAACAACTTAAAACGGTTTTACACAGAAGCGATAACAGTTACGATTTCACTATCCATGGTAGATGTAAAAAACTGTACAGTATGAAAATTCTTATACTGAGTCTGAGACATGATAATGCTGCTCCACATTTATTAGATTTACCGTCACCAACTCACCACGACTGTCGTTTTCCCATCAATTACCATGCAGCAAATGAAGAAGCAGGTTGATCCAGTAACTAATACAGTACAGTGATACAAATGCAAACATTTACAGCAGTGATATAACACAACAGGTAGGCACCAGTAATCAAAGAAAGAGCTCAACAAAACATCAGTACAATGTCTTGAATTCTTGATCAAACAGAAATCAAATTCACAATCCATTTACAAACTTCTTGATTACAAAACAAAAACGAAGGGACAAATTTGTTTTTCCAACCTTTCCTCAAAAAAATTCCTGTTACATGGCAACTATATTTTCCTCGAAAAAAATAAAAAATATAGCAACTATTATTAGAGGTTTTATTTATAGTCTTCTATTAAGTGCTATCAAAATAAATTTGTCCTAAAATTAAATATAAATTTTCCTAATCAATTAATGACTAAAATGTTTTCAAAAATAATTTTAGTAAAAAAATGTGCATAGGCACATCTCTAATAAAAGAAAATACAGTGTTCACCAAACAATTGTACACCCAAATGATTGTATAATTCTGACAAAGCAAAGATAAGGGAATGCAAACCAGTGAACTCACCTGTCATTACATGTTATACACTTATACATGAATCCTGATAGGATATCTGAATCCCTTGCTAGTGTGTGCTGTGTAGTGTGTTGTCAGCAGCAAGAACGGCGACTTAATAAATGGGTTACCAACGCTCATTAATCGTGATTTTTGGTCCCATATCGCTCCAGCCAAAGCTGAAGAGCAGTTGGATGTACGCGGGAAAGCTGTATTAAGAAAACTTTGTGACTAGAAGCAACTATGCTTGAAAGTGTGAACTTCTTGGTGCACAAACCCTGCTCGGTAAGCCATGCATAGAATTTGTATCTGCGCTTAATCCGCTTTTCTAGATTATATATTAAGTAAAACGGAAAACCCTCCACGCAGTCCAAAGGCATACCTATTTCCTCGAGGAAGTCGATTTTTTCCGATAAACTGTCAATCTTCTGATTAAGTATTTTGGGTGCACGGATTATCATCTTACATAGCTTCGAATACTCAAACCCTTTGTTTAGTAGGAAATCAAATCGCGCTTGCAAGTCACTAGCTGTACCATGTACATCAAATAAGAGCTTCATTGTAAGACCATTTTCTCCAAATCCAACACCATGGAAAAAATTCAACTTACTGACGGAGTACTTACAAGTTCTTCCGTTATTTACGCTTTCTATATTTTGAATATAGTCCTCATCTACGCCATCATCGGAGCTAATCAAATCATAATTAGCAAATAAGAGATGATATCCACTCTTCATTCTTTGGAAGAACCATTCATGAAGATCCATAGATTTGAGAATATTTGGCAAATTAACCATTGTGTTCCGACCAAATACATATTTGTAGTTGTGTTCCACCATTCTTATCTGTTCCTTACGCATGCCTAAATGTTCCAATAAGCTCGAAACTGAAATCACACGATCATCGAGTTTAATGCTCAATATCTCCGGGTAGGAAAGAATCAACAAACCTATTTCTGCGTTACAAACACCTAATCTAGAAAAGAACTCAACCTTCTGAATCAACACGTCCTCCGAGAAGTCAATCAGTATACACCTGCCCTTAACTATCGACTTCCCCACTTTCCCTTTTGCAACACCAAGGTCGTAAAAAACCTTGACTTTTCTACAAACCTCAGACCAACCACCCACACTCCTTTCTACAGAGCCCCCAAAATCAAAATCAACAAAAACCCTTTTCAAATCATCCAACAACGTGTCATTTACACCACTCAATCCATGCCTTTCCACCTTCAACAAACAAGGAATCGTCAAACAAATTCCAACAATCTGCTCCTTGCTAAACCCTAATGAACCCAACTCATCTAATCTCCTCCTTAAAACCTCAGGTTTCTCCCCAAAGATCGAAATTTCCTCAAGATACAATCTCCCCAACTTATGCCAAGGAAACCCAAAAGCAGCAAGACAACAAGCAGCATCCAAGACAGCACAATCATCAGTGAAAAAATGCACTTTAGGCTTCAAAAAATGGTGCACATCACTATAACCAATACCAATACTTTCAAAAAAGAACTCGAATTCATTGATGGGATGATACCTAAGAAACTTGGCAAAATTCTTGCGAAAACCAGGTGTCGAAAAGGGTACCTTAGACATGGTTTCATAGAGTGCATGAGTGGAATGCTTGCTTATAAGCTCAGCATAAGCATAAGGCAATGACCTAGTACTATGCAGATACTCAGTTAAGGCCTCTCGGGCATGACGAGTTGCCGGAACCCGGTAATTATATGGGATGGTTTTAGTTAGATTCGGCAAGTTCGCGGCATCAGCGAAATGTCGGAAAAACATCGCACGGACGAAATTCAATGAATAACAGCAATGTGCAAACGACGTCGTATCCATGGAAATACGCATTGTGAAATCAGGGTTTTAGAGGGGTTTAACGAAAATGATTATAGCAAAAGGGGATAAACACTCATGAGCATAGTTACGTAGCAATGTAGAAGGTAATTTGATGGCAATTAAACAAGGTTTAAACTTGATTTCACCTTCGGATAATACAGAGATCGATCGCATAAGCTAATCCACGACCGTCGCCGTCACCGCTGATTGTCATTGCAGAGAGCGTTCGTCAACGAAATGGTATACAATGGTGAATGGTTAGGGGTTTTGACTTCACATGATAAAATTAGGGTTCATAAAATTGGGGATAAATTCCCAGGAAGTGGCTGAATATCTGGGTAAGCGGACTAGAGTCTAGAGAGGAGGGAGATGACGAGTTGAATGTGGTGGACTGGTGGTGAAACGAGGTTGTGTATTACACGTGTCATAACCTCATTCGTAAATCCGACTTAAACTATCCATTTTGTAGGGTTAAGATCCGAATAAGTCTGATTGACTTATCAAGTTATGATTGGTTTAACCCTAACTTGAAATGGATCGATGATTTAGGGTCGAAATCCAATTCAAACATAGTCGACATGTTGGAGTGATAATTTGATAAAATATCGTCAAAATTATTAAAATATTATGGAGCATATTATGGAGTAATATTTATACATTATATTCGTGATAATAATTAAAATTTTATACGGAGTATTAATTTTAATATAATTTGAATTACAACTAAAAAAATGAATCTTATATACGGAGTAGTACGTTTATTTCAATATATTTGATAAATGTATTTATACATTGCGAGTATATATGAGATGATAATAAAAAAAAATTGTAATAATTTTAATATTTGAAATCAGGAAATGAATTTTATATACACAAAATGTAATGAATTTTATTGAGAGATCATTCTTCAATATCACTCTATGTATTATCCGTACCCTGACAACTTTGTTTTGTACCTGTTTTTATAACAAGCGTACCATATTTATATTTGTATACTCTTTTATGTTGATCGTACATACATCTATTAGGTTTTGTACCGTTGTTACCTCCATTTGTACTTAGTCTTTCAGTAAAGTTAATGAGAGACCTTCTTTTTTATAGAGTATATTTTATACGGAGTGTCATTTAATACTCCGTAATAAAATGTTGAACTGTTGATGAATAATATACTCCGTAGGACTTCTTTGTTCACTATTTTTTGTCTCATTTCATTAAAATACTCGTCACAAATATTAAGGTAATGGGTCGAAAAATAGTGATCGGATGGAGTAATTTTTTTTACAATTTATATTAACAATTCAAATATGACGTAGAAGTGGTTACGAAGGGTGTTCCTTTGCTTAAGGCGGGCTGACATGCAGAAGTTGAGTGTGCTCAGTCTCCTGGGTTTTAAGAGCCGGACTTGGGCTATTCCGATGTACGAGTAGTTAGTGGGCTCCAGTAGTTTATTACGGCAGTAGGTGCATGCCATGATATTTCTTTGTGAAACAAAATTGAGCGGAATAATATAAATCATTATTCAAAATTGTTTAGTCGTTTAAAAAAAAATCATATAAAAGACGTTTATTTTTCATATACTCCTTAAAACTAATCCACGCTAATTAATACTCGTATTCAGTTCATTATTGATTTAACGCGTTACATTTCCTCCATTTAATCAAGTCTCGTAAATCTTTAAAAAAAAAAAATTATCCATTTTGAGCTCAGCGTTTATTCTTAACCTTTTTTCAATAACTCGTAATTAATCACACTTTTATTTCTTCGCCTATTACAAACCGTTAGATAAACTCTTTGTATTAGTACTACTCAAGGCTCGTTTGGTTACTCATCTAATTCCCGAAAAATGCAAAATCCCATGAATTGCATTTTCAAAGTGGTGTTTGGTTGTCCATTTCATGAGAATTGTCACTTCCTCAGGAATTTCAATTCCCACATAGGGGAAGTTACTCACCAAGCCCCCTTTGGTGTGTACAACTTCCCGCATGAAGTCATTTCTCACCTGACAACCAAACAATATTTTATTCATGTGAATTTAAGTTTCCGGTAACTTCAACATTTTCATGGTGAACCAAACGAACACTAAATTAATAATTTGAATTAGTACATATAATAACTATGTGCAATCATACCAGATATCTCAAATCTGGAGATTTTATAAATCCTCAGTAATTAAAATTGGGATGTCACCCCATGAATCATACAGTAGTAGATTTCAAAATACCAAAACACACCTCCTAATGGAATACCAGAAGACTAATTTTGTTCCTATTTGTGTTAACCAAAGGGCCATAAAATCAAATCCAAGTGGATTTCCAAAACAGAAGCATTTATTGATTCAAATGAAACCACCCCTATTAAATTTTGCTTGCTGGAGTGAAACAGCTTCCCCACGTACCTAAACTAAACTCTCGGTAGTCTTTCTTGTGACGGAACTATCCATCGTACTGTTATAACGGGTCAAATAATAATCATTTAGATAAATAAGTAAAAGGCATTAGAGTTGCCTATATTATTTACTTTCGTCTTTTTCTATCTATATAAACTTTATTTAACCCATCGCATTAATATGACGAATATTTGTGTAAATTGTGAAAAATCAATGTCTCACTAGCTAGTCACTATTGGCTACCTCTCCTCTATCCTATGCCATTGTAACTTACAACTTTGACTTTTTTATTTCCCCCTATTTGACTTTTTTTTCTTTATCTCAATAATCGAAACCCATATATCATAACAATCATCTTGTAATAATATATACTTATTGGAGTATAATACTCCGTATGATTATATATACACGTTTTAAATAAAATTTTGAGTAAGAATGTGAGAAATATCGTCAGTGAATTCATCATATCCAGGTCATAACTAATGGACAAATACATAATTATATACTCGTATACAACGATTTTCGTTCCAAAATTAACTCCGTCCTAATAAATGGAAAAAAAAGTCAGCGGGTCGGATTTTCCGATAGAGTGCTAGAATACTCTGTATCAAATAATTAGCATCAAAATAACTTACTCCGATACATAATAATAATATCTAATGCGAGTACCCAGCTAAGATGAAGATCAAAATTAGGTAATCAATTAAGAGTAAATGATACTCCAAAAATATAAGTTTCTCCTTTGTCCCAATAATAATAATAATAATACTCGTAATTACAAAACAATGGGTGGGTTACATTTTTGGTTTCATTAAATTAAACTTATGGAAAAAAAAAACTGTCAAGATTGAAGAATGAAGTGAGTTAATTGTGAGGTAGAAGTTACGTGAATAATGAGTCAAATTAAGTAAAAATTGATAGGGGAAGTCATTAATATTTTGTTTGACCAATATCCTAAAGGTATTAAATTTGCATGCAAAACTAAGAACAAACGACACATTTTTCATTATGATTAGTGCATCAAAAAACGGAGAATTACGAGTGTAGCTAGTAGTATTAAATCAACTCAAGATTCCAAGATATACCCATATATACCCAATAACTTATGATTGAATGTTTCCCTATTTTATTTATTTATTTATTTATTCTCATCTTATAAATATAAAGATAGTAGTAATATTCATTGTTTATTTCTTGAGAAAGTGTAAAAAAATAAATATTTTTATTTTATATAGAGAGAGAGAGAGTGTGAAAGAGATGGGTGAAGAAGATAAAAAAAGTGATTTATGGGGTTTAAGCTTAAGCTTGAGACCACCCATAAGTAATGATGAGACTCATTTTTCAACAGGTAAATATATTTTCCACCTATTTTACAATTTTACATGCATAATTATCATACTACCTATATTGATTTTTCATAGAGAATTAGAGATATACTCATTTTATTTATGCGTGACAATTCATGTTAGTCGATCTCAAATGATTTCAAACTTAAAGATTTGAAAAAATAGGTTTACAGAGACAAGGGTTGAATGTTTTATATGGAGTCATTTATGTAAAATTGCTCTACATTATATTATTGGTACAAATCGTTTATTTGTAGGCAAAATTATAGATTACACCTTATATATATACATAAAAATATACATATATATATATATATATATATATATATATATATGTGTATATTTTTATTTATTTTTAAATTACAATCTTATAAAATTATTTTAATAAATTATTACTCCGTACCTTACAAAACACTTTAGTTATATTTTTATACCATAAAATTACCTTTGGTGAGTAAACATGATATGTACTGACTCCAGTGTTTTACTCATTGTTGTGTAAATGGGCAATCAAGTAGACCTGACAAAACTGACCCAGTCGAATGATCCGACTCGACACCCGAACTTAAGACATGAGGTTGACCCGTAACCCGAACTTGACTCGGGCTAACCCGAAAGTGACCCGACCGTTACTACGGAAAACGAATCGATATCCCTTCAAAAAATTGAAAAGAACAAACCTGAAAACGACCCGAACCTGAAATGACTCAGCCCGACCCGAAGTCAATCCAATTCCTATAACCCGAAAGTGACTCGACCCAAACTTGACCCGTTGAGTATACGAGTATATGAGTGTATGCTTTGATGTCTACCCACATTTCTTTTGCTGAATTAACATTTTTTTAAGAGTACTTGTTTATGTATCAAAATATGACAAAGGTGTTTTATAAGGTGTAATAAAATTTTATAAGACTTGAATCAAATTTTTGAAAATAATTTTATTAGACTGTAATTTCAAAAAATTGATTTATAAAAGGTGTAATGTGTACTTATAATGTAGGATTGTGTTACATTTTTTATTATACAAACTGTTTTGGTTTTTGGAATGACGATCAGTAATGATTCATTAACGTATTAATGTGTATTTCGAGTATCCAGATGATAAACAAAAGAAAGCATTAATGACGACGATAATTCCGAAGATGATGGAGGTGGCGGACGTAAAACCGCAACCATTAGTGATAGATTTAGAGGAATTAGGGGAGACAAGCAAAGTAGGGTCCCCTAATAGCACCTTATCAAGCGCCACCGGCCACAAGAGGCTTGGCTGTTTTCAAGGTGACAAAGACGTCATTAGTGACGAGGATGAAGGTGGTAGCGGTGGTGGTGGTGGTGGTGGTGGTGGTGAAGGAGGCGGCGAGAGAAAAAAGCTTCGGCTTTCCCAAGACCAAATCGCGGTGTTGGAACATGCTTTCCAGGAACACACCACTCTTAATACCGTTAGTCCTCGTATTTCCTTATTTATTTCATTCGTGTTTATGTATTTATTACTGTATGAGACTGTCTCATGCATACGTAGAGTTATTGTTTTGATGATTCAGAAGCAAAAGGTGACATTAGCTGGACAAGTGAACTTAAGGCCGAGACAAGTTGAGGTCTGGTTTCAAAATAGAAGAGCAAGGTACGCATGCGCTCATATGACTTTTGTCAAGAGAAAATAAAATTAAAAAATAAATAAAACATCTTAGTCCGTAAGGGTGTTGCTTAGTGATTAAAATTTATAGTCATCAGCATAAGGGTCTCAGGTTCAAGCCCTTGCAAGCCCAAGGTTCCCTTGTCATCAAAAAAAAGGAAAAAAAGAAAACATTTTAATTGATTAAATAAAATGTGTAGGACGAAGTTGAAGCAAACGGAAGTGGATTGTGAGTACTTGAGGAGGTTCTGTGAGAACTTAACAGAGCAAAACAGGAAGCTACAGAAGGAGGTGCAGGAACTCAGGGCAATGAAGAGCCACCCCACTGGTACCGGCACTGGCCCTAGCACTGGCATCAACGTGTGCCCCTCTTGCAAAACTGTCTCCAACCCTGCCAAGCCGGCTTCTGTGTCTGGTGTCTTGCACCGCCCTATCCCGGTGAACTTGAAGAAGCTGTCGTTGACGATCAAGAATAATAAGATGTTCAAATCGTCTCATCTTCCTCATGGATAGTTACTTAGACGCAGTTTGTTTTGACTGTTGTGTCGTGTGTTCGACATGTTCATTTATTCTGAAAAAAATGTGTTTTTTTCCCTTAAAATAGTCGTGTTTGACGCTCGACACATGCAGTCAAAATGTCAAATCAAAGTAATATCGTATGAAGGATATATATAGAACAGTTAGAATAGTTATCGTTGAACTTGAAAACAGTTTATTATTTCTGGAAATTAAATTAAAATAATATTGTCAGTTTGTATGATAAATAATTTGAACTTAATCAACTGATTAAATTTTAAGAATAGTGATCAAAACATTGATCCGATAATAATCCGAAATTTGAGTAGTTCTTACATTTAGTCATTTTGATGCTGCACATTCTTTGATCTATCCGAAAATAGAATGATAAGGGCATCCAAAAGTTCATTGTGAAAGCACAGGAGAATAAGCAACATTGTAATAGGAGACGGTTAATGTCCATTTATATATATAAAAAGATCATTATTCCAATGAATTGTTATTTGTTTTTTAACAATAATGAAACATTGTACGTGAAACTGTCTTACACTATAAAACATAACATAAATATTGGAGGCTGCTTTGCCATAGTTAAGAAGGCGCTCCTTCTCGGGGAACCACACGGCAATCTCCTCTTTCGCATCCTCGACTGAGTCACTTCCGTGTATCACGTTTCCCTGTTGAATTTCCCTGCAAATAGCATCATCGATCATACAACTCGTTCGTTAGTTTACATATTCCATTTTATGATATGGTGTATAGCGAAAGTAATTTTGTATCCTGCCAATGTCAACGCCACGAACAGTGCTAGAGAGGGTGGTTGAATTCTATAAGCTTGCCACCAACGACAACGGCACCCTTACCTTCCCAAATCATGGCAACAACAAGGCTCGAGATCATGTACTATTCAACAAGCATTTTAAAGAAGGGCTTTTCTGGCAGTTCTTACCATGTTTGGGTTCGCTCGAGTAAATTTCAGACCATTTGAACTAACCAGAGCTCTTTGAACACCATCAGCCTTTTAGTTAGAAGCTAAAAGAAGAGTGAGAGTAGGAGTAGGAGTAGGCTAAGGCAAGTGACTAACATACATTTAGTCTTGACATGTTCATTCCTAGGAAAGTCTTACTCCTATATTAACACTAGACCCTCTTCGTTTGGACTGAAGTAAGCTAGACTAGTGGGCTAAACTAAACTGAACTGCAGTGGACCAAAGCAATGAGAAGATTATACAACCAGTTGTACATAGCTATATGTAAAACTGGTTTTATGGTTTTGAGATTTATCACAAAGGTTTTGCGTTTTGCGTTTTGCGTTTTGCTGTAAACTTTTTTAGCTTTAGTGCAAAGTTACCGAGTTAAATCACGTAAATGTTTAAGCTCAAAAACTTACGACTTAGCTCAAAAACTTGCATCAGTAAATATATACAGAAGCTCAACAACTTTGCATTTGTTGTTGAACAATGCTATCGTACAACCAGGTATATAATTATTTTCCGGACTGAAGTGAATTAGGCTACAAAGAAGTTGAAAAGAATATGACCTAAAATTACACTAAATTAAGCTCATATAAGTTCAGTTAAGGCGTTACGTCACATACGATCTAATCTGTTTTCAATTTTCTCTAATATATACTCGTATATGATTTTCGAACAGTTGGGAACTGGCAGAAGACGATAAGTTAGTGTTCTTTCCAACTACTAGAACGCAAAAGAGACTTCCTCTCCTATTGCATCGACGAGGCTCAAGAAAGTGAAGGGACAAGACAAGGACGAGGACGACTTCGTTTAGATCATATAGGTATTAGCCTATAGGAAAGGAAAAACACATCGTGGTTACCCTTCTGTCTCGTTCATTTATTTGTCTTTAATTAAAATATTTTTCATGATAAATATAGTAAGTTGTTATCAATCAAATCTAATAAGAATGAAATAAATGAAACAAATTTTGTTGTATAAATAGGTGAATGAAAATATATAGCTAAAATCCTTAGGCCATTTTGGATTCTGTGGACATGACGTAGGTCCACCCCGACGCGGCCACGCGCGGGTTTGGGTAGGCGAATGAATCTCGTGGTGAGATTGTTCTCGGGTTCGAAATTTAAGTCAAAATGGAGTCGCCACCGAATTTTGTGGTTATTCGGAACCATACGAGCCCACTCTATGTCGTCATGGGCTATACACAAAGTAAGCCCACTTCCATTTCAGAGTTTATTGGGCTCGTCCCTTTGCATTGCAATATCGATACCGTCTAAACCGGCTTTCGTATATAGAATGACTCTCGTGCGCCAAGGGTTTCGGACATCCGGAAACCAAAGGTTCTGAGTAAGGGGTGAGGGTACGTGTTGGGAAGCCCACTAAGGACACCCAACCCCGCCCGCACATGGCGGCCTCTACTAAGACATCGTTCGTGTTCGTGTGCGCGCGCTAGTAAAACGATTAAATGATATGCAAACAGCGTTTTCGGGCTAAGCATGTGAGTTATTGGTTAACTACGTCATTTAATGCATCTGGATTCACGTCAAAGTGATTTAGCATATGATGTTCATTTAAGGCAATAAATGGCAAACATCAAGAATAGAAAACTCGTAAATAAATTACAAATTACACGGGCGGAATACAACCCGGAATTCACAATACAACGAGCAATAAAATAGAATAATTGAATTAAATAGCAAATGTTAACTAGAAACGGACCCGTATATAATAAATATAAACTAGACCGTAAGTTGTGCAAATGGACGAACTTTAATTAATTACGCATTATATTGCATATTAATCAAAGGACGGAGGTTCGAGACCTAGGTGTGGTGCTAACCCGATTTCGAACCTCGATGCCTTGTCCCGACTTATCATCTCGAAAAATGGAGTCTAAATTAACTATATGACGGATACGACTAAAGAGTCGTCGACATAAAATTAATAGCGCGAGACCGTCGATCAAAATCGTTTTAGGTGTCGTGATATGCATGAGTTTTGAAAATAGGATAGTCACGTGATAGTCTTTACACGTGATGACTAATGTCGATAAAAGGACGAGGCTTGAAAGTGTGTGTCAAGGCCCTCGGTTTTCTGGGTTACAGGACCCACTCGGTCGAGTCATAGTCTGACTCGGTCGAGTAGCCTGTACGAGTATCAACTCGTTCATTTTTTGGGGTTGAAAACGACGGTCGGTCGAGTTAAATACAAATATCGCATGATTTGAATTTAACTCGACCTCCGGTGCTATAATCGTGTATATGTACGATTATAATACCGTTGTCGGGATTTTATGAAAACGTTTACGTTAGAAAATTTGAATTAATGACGGAATTGCATCCCTCTACGTCACGACATCGAAACTAACCCTTTCGGGTTATGTGATGTCGGTTTTCGTGTCAACGGGTTCCGCACTAATTAAAATGGGATTGAATACGTTCAACTACGATTAGTCGCGATCACGTCACGCCCTTGAGTACATTGGGGCGGGGCTCCTCGAAAGGGCTCCACCTCCGTCGTTGCTCGTAAAGGGATTAGACGGACTTTAGGCGACAATTATAGTCAAACGCATCCGAAACCGAGATTTAAATACTAGTATGTATATATACACGGTATAATAATGTTAGATGTTAGAATACGGAATTAAAGTGTTAGTATACAAAAATGAAAGTTAGTGTTAGAATACATAAATAAAATGTTAGTATGCACAAAATTAAAGATTAGTGTTAGTGGTTAGTAGTAGTAATGATAATAATAATAATAATAATAATAATAATAATAATAATAATAATAATAATAATATATACATAAAAAACAGTAAAAGAGAAGGGAGAAAAAGAAACGGGGTTTGATGACACCCTCAACCTACATGCTTAAATGGCCTCGGAAACGAACTCGTAGTAGCGGCGTGTGCGCGGGAGTGTCGAGATATGTAGGGTGAGTTAGGGTGTGTTTGGTTAGGGAGATGATGCTCTCGGGTCTTTGACGAGTTTTGATCTCGGGTTTTGAATGTGTATGTGTTGATTTTGTATATATGAATGTGTATGAATGTGGAAGATTGAATATAGTAGAAATGTAGTACGGTAGGGTTAGGGTAGAAAGTGTAGACTAAGAATGCATGGGGAAAAAGCTTGTGAAATGAATGGGGTTAAGAGGGTATTTATAGGCTTCACCCCCCGACCTAGGGTCACTCGATCGAGTGCCCTAGTGCACTCGGTCGAGTGCCTTCAGAAATGAACCTAGTCTGGTTTTTTACGCTCCACTCGACCGAGTGGGTCAATCCACTCGATCGAGTGGATCAAGCAAATCGAGCTATTTTAGGAAGGAATTGATATTGTTGTTTGGATTGATTTTATTTGAATTTAGACTTGGCGCCAGCTTCTAGAAGATGCACTTAGGCTGGTTTTTGTGACGGGTTCGTCTTTGACCGGGTTTTGACCCGGTCGCCAAAAGACGGGATTTATTTTTGGTGTCGGTTTTGGCCCAAATTAGTCTCATTTTGCTCGGAACGACCCACTGGGCCTGGATTTGAGGTCGGTTTTGAGAGATTTGCACTCCGCCAAATACCCACGTCGGATACTATTGATTCCGAGTCCGTATTCGAGCATATTAAGTCACGTTGACGTCCGATCATCATCGGGTGTTTTGTCGGGAACTGCTATAGACACTAGCAGGCAAAATGCGGGTGTCTACAGAGCCCCCACTCTGACTGAGGCTTGGACAAGGCGAAAGTCAGAGTAGCTACCAGGCCAATCGAGGATTACGACCTGGCAGCCTTCCGGTCGGGTCGTTTATAGTCCGGTAGACTTGCGTGAAGGGCTCGCCAGCCATAAGCAGAGGGTCATACCTGTCCTGATGATGATAGCTCCGCGGGGAGTCAGACATGTTGCATAAGTCCTAGGCGTGCCTATATGTGGGCCCATCCCGTGCCATTTCGGGGAAAATGCCGCCTCGGGAGTTCCGCTGGGGAAATATGTGAGCTGTACGGGCTTGCTTTTGAAGCCCTGAGTCGTACCTGATCTGATGATGATGCTCCGTGGGGAGTAAAACTTGTCTTTCAGGGCGTAGGTGTATCCGTATGCCGACACATCACGTCTTGGATGTAGCATACCGGGGAAAAGTTGACTCCGTTGGGGAATTTAAATAATTTCGCGGGGACTTGCTTCTGAAGTCTGGAGTGTACCTGTATGCTGACACATAACAACTTGTATGTAACATATAGGCAAAACACTGACTCATGTTGGGGAGTAAAGTAGCTGCGCGGGGACTTGCTTCTGAAGTCTTGGGTGCACCCGTATGCTGACACATGACAACTTGCATGTAGCATTTCAGGAGAAACACCGCCTTTGATGTTCCGTTGGGAAGCACTAGCTGGCACCTGAAATGTTAGATACATAGGCAGAAATAGCAGGCATAATATATAGCAAGATAGCACATAGGAAATGCAGTTAGCATCTATAGACTAGTTTGCGCTGGGAAAATGATTTTTGCTTTATTTTGAAATCGAAGTCCTGAAAGCAACTTACGTGCTAGGAGATAGGTTTTCAAAATTGAAAGGGGTAGAAAAGAAATTTGCAGTTTAAATAGACCGAAATTTGACCTTGTCGAAAAGGATTTTCTCAAATGGCTAAGTTTTGCAAATTTTGAAGTGAAAATTTGAGGAGGGAGGTACCGATAGACTCGACTCTGGACGTGACAGGATGACGAGTTGACAGACACGACTTGGACTCTCGAGGGGTTGGACTGTGACTCGGTAGGGGGATGGGCCACCTAAGATGACAAGACTCTTAAGTTGCGCTATTCCGTAGCCTAGGCGAGTGGCAACACGGTCGAACATCGGAAAGGGAAGGATGTGCTATAGAGTGGCTGCAGTAGTCTGTAACGAGACTGTAACGACAGGACTTAGTAGTAGCAATGTTATAGTCTGGTGCTATTTTGGATCTTTGGTTTTGGGGTATAGTCCCAAAATGGGTGTTGCTTCGAGTCCCTGACGAATTCTCGTCTTCGACTGAGCCGAGTACTAGGACACTCTATAGAAAGGAGGCTAGTTTTTGAAAATCATTTGGATTATGTGAGTGGATGGGAGTCTTCTGCCTAAGAGAAGCCCCCAGGACAACAAAGCTAGCTGTTGAGAACATGACAATGTCGTGATAGGAATGATGGTGCTTTTTGAACTTGTGTCAATGTGAGTGGTTGTGCCCTTGTTGAAAGGCT
Source organism: Agrostemma githago (assembly GCA_958450325.1). Lineage (NCBI taxonomy): Eukaryota > Viridiplantae > Streptophyta > Magnoliopsida > Caryophyllales > Caryophyllaceae > Agrostemma > Agrostemma githago. The sequence goes on along the minus strand of OY288241.1, from coordinate 77,322,108 downwards.
GCCTACGTATTCACGTGTAGTGAAATCAAACCAGGCCGTAGTTCAGTGGATTGAAAGACATATTATGGTGTCTAGTTTATTAGGGCTTTGTGTGTAACTAGCCATAGCGATGGTGTAGGCTAGGTGAATTCCCAATGATGTCTTGATCAAAGGGCTAGAACAGTTAGGATGTTGATCCCGTGACTGTGAGCGTTCTCCGAGGTAGCCCCCAGAGGTGGTGTGAACTATTTGGGCATGTTCTATGCCGACCGCAGGTTGAGTTCCCGTGTTTGGGTTTGGTAACTGGTTTAAATGTTTTTGGATATGTGGTGCCAGGTAGAAAGTGGCTTTGATGTTTTGAAATCTGGAGCTCGATTTTGTGGAGCTAAGGCTTCGAGGGTAAGGTATTGTAATGTGGTAGGAAAGGGGGAAGTCGAGTAAAAATGACTCGGACTTCGATCAGGGTAGGTTTGATGATGCGGGATCTGATTTCCATGTCTGGCCCTAATGGTTAGGGTGTATCCTATGGAGCTAGAATCCTCAAAATTCCGGGCTGTCTCTTAGCCTAGGTCTCGAGAAGGTCTTGAGGGTTGCAATGTGGGAAGGCTAAGTGTGGTGTTAGCTGACCAGCTTGATTGTCTCTTCCCTATTGGACGGTATAGGTATCGATAATTTTGAATTGACCGTACCCCGGGAAAGGAGCTTTCACTTGAGTTGACCGTTGACCACGGTCATGGGTATTTGATTTTTTTTTTTTGGGGGTTGACCTCTTAGCCCCGGTCGTGGGATCCTTCACTCGAGTTGACTGTGTCCCAGTCAAGGGATTGATCGTATCTGGTCGAGGGATGTTGAGAGTTCTTTTTTGGTCATGGCCAGCTCTTTTGTTTTGGCCTTTTGCTTTTTCCTTGGACTTTTGTTTTTTGTCCAGTTTTTTTTTTTTCACGGCTATCCCTCCCTTTGATGTTGTGGGTGGATATGGGGGTGGGCCCATCGGTTGAATTAGGCTTGTGGAGCTAAACCTTTGTAAGGTGTAAGCCTAGTTGGTGAGTGCAACTCGCGGTGGAGTACTCTACGGTAAGCATGGTGATTTGGATCTCGGTATTGTCATCATAATTCCGAGCAGGCTTAGTGGGAGCATCGTCCCGAGTTGGGTATTTTTGGCATCAAGCATATAGAGTCACGATGCTTCTTTTTTGCTTCTGGTCAGACTAACGCCTAAGGTAGGGATTGATCAATCTTATTGGAAGGGTGTTTATTGTGGGAAATGGGCTTGCCTTCCGTCTTGAACCCAAACTAGGAGACTACCTAGATTTGTCATAGGATTCGATACCGCTCCTGCTAAGGGTAGTTTTGTGGCTTTCTATACCAGACATGGAACAGGTAAAGGAAAACACGGGCCTCAGTTCCTGCAGTCATTATAGATGTGCCTATAATAGTCACGTGCATGTGCTCACAGTGTATGATGGTGTTCATCATGTTCTCGGAAACACATAAGGAAGCATATAGGAGAGATTGAAAAAGTTGATTTTATTGAATTTTGGAAAGAGGACAGAATACAGTTGACTCTGATTCTGACATCGGAATTGAAAGAAATAGAACATCCTAGACTCGGACTCAGACTCGGACTTAAATCAAATCTGGACTCTGGGATGAGGTTGTCAGTAATCTTCGGCTTCTAAGGACTCAAGTGGATGTCCAGTATAGCTTTCGGTAGAAGCTTCACCCAAATCTTCATTATGTCGAAGATCGTCTTCAATCCTACTGCCCGTTTCGGTAAGCACAGCAAAGTTTGAAATGCCGGCATACCTAAGATGGACGCGGTAGGAGGGTAGGAGGTTGTTGATGAATGCATCTACTAGTGTCTTCTCGCTGGGCTTGTCTACCAGCTTAACACTCTCAGCCCGCCAACGTTGAAGGTATTTGGTGAAACCCTCTGTTGGATCTTGGGCCATGACTTCTAAAGTCCGCATGGTAGTCTGAAGTTCAGTATTATCAGAATAGTTTTTAGCGAACTCGGTAGCCACATCTTCCCAAGTGGGGAATCTTTTTGTATTAAGCCTATAGAACCAGGCTTTTGGATATTTCCCGAGGGACGTGCCGAACAGATTGATGAACATGTCGGCTTTGACCCCCTTGATCGCCATAAACGCCTTGAAAGCCCGGAGGTGTAGTAATGGATCCTCCGTCCCTTCGAATATGGGTAACCCTTCTAGATTGAGGTCTGTTGGTAGTTTCTCACTAATGGGTGTATAGTCTCGGGAGTTTTCAACTTGGATGTTGTTCTCTTGGGAGGCATGGAACTGTTGTTCGAGCTCACGCACCGTGCTGATCAGTTTGGCAAATGGCCCAGTATTTACTGACCCGTAATTGAAGTCTTGTTCTTCAACGACAGTTAGACGAGCATCCAAGGCCTCTTGGTCGGCTCTTATGAACCCTAGTTGGGTTTCAAACATGGCCTGCTTACTGGCCACGGTTTCTAGCAAAGCCTCCAGTTTATTAATGGTGTTTTCCATCTCCCTATTCCCGGTTGTGGATGCCATCCTCTGCGAGAATACCCACGTAATCAGAAATGTTGCTTCGGAACTTGAATACACCAAGGCATAGGAAATAGCGCGGGAGGAGAGACAACTCTGGTTTGACTCGGGTTAGACTCTCCTAAGACAAATATGTAGGGTACGATTCTCGGAGTGATTGTGATTAATCGCCCCGTCGGAGAATAGCCCCCAAGTGAGACCAAGGACTCTTGCAGGACTCAGATGGTGTGACATCTAAGTGACTCAAAAGCGGGATATGTGAGACAACACGTGTAAGACATTACCCTTAGAGCAACCGTGACTGATCGCTCTGCTGAAGGGTAGCCCCCGAGTGAGATGGAAGGTTTTGTTAAGACTCGAGTGTCGGACGAGTGACCCTTAGATGTAAGGATCACGAACCTTTCGCTACAGGGCTATGCCTTGTAAAAGGTTGACTCGGCCTCGAGAAAAGGCAGACGGGGTAAGGGAAGAAACTCGCGATGTAAGATCGGCAAAGTTTCGACGCTAGAGACCCTTGACTTGACTTGAATAAGGATAGACCCTGTGATTAGGGTAGACCCTTAAGTTAAAGGACTTGAATTGGGATGACTCGACTAACGGATTGAAAGACGGGCAAAATTCCCCTAGGAAAGGTCGTGGGGACCGTCCTGTCGGAGGGAAAGATCGCGTGTGACTTTCTAGTTAGGACTCGAGTGTTCAGACGAACCTTCCATTTACGAGTGTATGACTCGTGTTGGTCGGTTATGCCTTTAGGAAAAGGCGGACTAGGATGGGGAAGAAACCCGTGATGTAGGATCGACGGAGTTTCGACGCTAAAGACCTTCGACGTATTACGAAAAGACCCGACACACGGATTACGGTAGGTCCTATAATAAGGAAGGTTTTTGAAAAAAATGATTGAATTTTGAAAATTGAGAGGAAGGTCCAGAAATCGGCAGTGGGTCAATAGGACCGGGCATTTTGAAAGGTTAGAATGGTTGCGAGTGAATTCGCGTTTTGAAAATTGAGGAGGCGATCCCGTCTTTTGAAATTGGCAGCATGCCGACAGGGCCAAGATTTTTTTTGATAAGTTGAATATTTGGAATTTTGAAAATTTGAATATCGAAAAATAAATTTCCGAAAATTTGAAAATCGAAAATAAGATCCCGAAGATTTGAAAATCGAAAACGGCATCTCGGAGATTTGAAAATCGAGAATCGCATCTCGAGGATTTGAAAAAAAATCGAAATGGAATTTTGAAATTTGAAAATCGAAATGGAATTTGAAAATTCGAAAATCGAATGGTGGATCAGAAATTCGAATTTTGAAATGGACAGCATGCCGGCTAGAAAATAGGCTATTTTGAGTCAAATCGTAAGTCTAAATTTCGGCAGCATTCCGAGTTTTTGAAATTAGATATTTTGAAAAGACGGGTCCCGAAACGGATAGTATTTCGGGTTTTTCAAAATTTGGTATTTTTGGAAAGATGCATTTTTGAAATGACGGTTTTTGAAAAATGACACGGAAACCAAGCAGCACATAGTCAAGCAAGCATTATAACGACGCTTATGTATGCTTTACACTAAGTCTTGGTCGGTCGAATAGGGTCTATACCAACGACGATCGCATTCTCACGAAACGGGACGGACTTCCTAGCCGATTTGGAACTAGGACCTGCCGTAAAACCCCGGTGAGTTCCGCCATCGAAGTCTTTAGCGCACCCATGTAGGAATGCACCGTGGTATAGTGGGACGTCGGTCACAAGTAACCGGCCCGGGCAAAGTTGGGTTATGCATGAATCATTAAACTAATGCGCGCACACTAATATTCGAACGATTTCTCTTCGAGTCTCACCCTAGGAACCCCGATGACATGTGGTACATCAGGTATCCCCAGCGGAGTCGCCAAATTGTGGACATGACGTAGGTCCACCCCGACGCGGCCACGCGCGGGTTTGGGTAGGCGAATGAATCTCGTGGTGAGATTGTTCTCGGGTTCGAAATTTAAGTCAAAATGGAGTCGCCACCGAATTTTGTGGTTATTCGGAACCATACGAGCCCACTCTATGTCGTCATGGGCTATACACAAAGTAAGCCCACTTCGATTTCAGAGTTTATTGGGCTCGTCCCTTTGCATTGCAATATCGATACCGTCTAAACCGGCTTTCGTATATAGAATGACTCTCGTGCGCCAAGGGTTTTGGACATCCGGAAACCAAAGGTTCTGAGTAAGGGGTGAGGGTACGTGTTGGCAAGCCCACTAAGGACACCCAACCCCGTCCGCACATGGCGGCCTCTACTAAGACATCGTTCGTGTTCGTGTGCGCGCGCTAGTAAAACGATTAAATGATATGCAAACTGTGGACATGACATAGGTCCACCCCGACGCGGCCACGCGCGGGTTTGGGTAGGCGAATGAATCTCCATATGAAACGGATCGAATTGAAATTTAGGTCTATGTGGAGTCGCCACCGAATTTTGTGGTTATTCGGAACCATTCGAGCCCACTCTATGTCGTAGTGGTCCGTATACAAAATACGGCCCATTTCCGATGTCAGAGTTTATTGGGCTCGTCCCTTTGCATTTGATACCAATACCGACATTATCGGATATTGTGTATTGAATGACTCTCGTGCGCCAACGGTTTCGGGCATCCGGAAACCGAGGTTCTGAGTAAGGGGTGAGGGTACGTGTTGGGAAGCCCACAAAGGACACCCAACCCCGCCCGCACATTAGCGGCCTCTACTAAGAATTCGAATGACTTTCCAATACGCGCGTTAGTTGAACGGGAAAAAGATATGCAAAGATTATTTTCCCTAAACATGTGAATGGAATTGAAAAGGGTTTCTAAGTCGATTTAATGCAATTAATTCTACGTCAAAGTGGAATTTTAGCATGTGGGTTCATTTTAGTAAAATAAAATAAACGACAAAAATCGACAAAGGAAACAATCAAACCGTTAGTAACGATGTAACGAGTAATAGATTGAATAAAGATATAGATGTGATGAATGCATGATTTTGGAAAGAATAGTAGGTCACGTGATGGATTAACACGTGTTGACCAAGGTCAAGGGAAAAAAAAATATATCGAGATCTAAAAAAAACTGTTTTGTCCAAAAAAAATGATGTTCGAAGAATAATAATAAAAAAGAGCGAAATTGTTTTCTTCGGAAAATTGATGATTTTATTAAATCGCGTACAAATATTGCGTAATTAGCACTCGACTTAATATTTTCGATATTCGTCGTATTCAATATTCGATTATGAAATCGATATTAAATACTTGGAATAATTTATACTCGATTTTGATTTTGATGCTCGTTATATCCCATATCCGATTATGGAATCGATATGGAATACTAGAGTGAAAAAATAGAGAAAATAATGTAAGTCGTTTTAAATTAACTAGCACGATATAAATTTTCTCCGCGTTTATTAATGTCGTAATTAATCCAATTGAATTAGAGGACATCTATATTAGCATCAACGAAAATCGTGTTAATTAATTTATTTGACTAAATCATTAGATTCGACATCCAATTATGGAATTGGTATCAAATCTAATAGATCGATACTTTAATTAAAAAAAACTCGACTTGATTCCCTCCGCATCCCGACATCATAATTAATTCTTGCGAATTGTTTGGTGTCGGATCCGCATCAACGGGTTTCGACCCTTATTAAATATAATGCTTGTTTTTGAAAATTAATGTAAATATAGGACTAATGATAATGATGCAAACGAAATAAAAAAAATATTGTTTAAGTTAACTTATCTCAATAATCAAATAATCGGGGTATTGGAACAAGCGACCGTCAACGCTGTGCGCAGTACACTTGTATATTCGTGTTTCCTTATTCCGATACCCCTCTTATTCGACACAAATCGATAAGTATTTTAATGTTTTGTATTAGTTTTATCGATATTGTGATGCAATAAAGAAAAAAAAATAAAGAAATAAAAAAGGTAAGAAAAAGCGAAGAAGATGACGAGAGGAAGAGAAGAAGGAGAGAACGGGGTTTTGACACCCTCAACCTACATGTTCTTGTCTCGGATCGATCTCGTAACCGTGGCTTTAACACAAGAGTCTTCGAGGTTTTATGGAGGTTAAGTTATGGTGGCTCGGGATTGATTCCTAAAACTAGGTTTAGGGTTTTTTTGCTAGTGTGGAATTGCTAGGGTTTGATTAGGGTTTGTAATAGATGTTGTATGTGTGTGTAGGGTTGCTCTAGGGTTTTTTTCAATGTGTGAAAGTGTGTTGCATGGGGGTGTTTATATAGGCATGGTCATGCACTTTGGTGTCTAGGGTTTTGCCTTGACGGACTTGACCTGATGGCCCGTCTGAAGATGTACTGTTGGTTTTGCTTCTTGAGTTGGACTTTTGATGTTGTGAATGGTTGTTTTGTATGTCTCGGAAACGACCTTGACCAGGGTTGACCCAATCGCAAAAAGTCAGTTTTAATTCCGGTGTCGGTTTTGGCCCAAATTAGTCTTGTTTGGCTCGGAACGGTCCGCTGGGCCTGGATTCGAGGTTGATTTTGTGAGATTTGTACTCTGTAAGTGTGTTAGCCAGCGATTAATGGATTTGAGCCCGTATCCGAGCGCATAGAAGCACGTTAGCGTCCGATCATCATCGGGTGTTTTTTGGAAACTGCCATAGACACCTGGCAGTCAAAATGCGGGTGTGTGGACATGACGTAGGTCCACCCCGCCGCGGCCACGCGCGGGTTTGGGTAGGCGAATGAATCTCGTGGTGAGATTGTTCTCGGGTTCGAAATTTAAGTCAAAATGGAGTCGCCACCGAATTTTGTGGTTATTCGGAACCATACGAGCCCACTCTATGTCGTCATGGGCTATACACAAAGTAAGCCCACTTCGATTTGAGAGTTCATTGGGCTCGTCCCTTTGCATTGCAATATCGATACCGTATAAACCGGCTTTCGTATATAGAATGACTCTCGTGCGCCAAGGGTTTCGGACATCCGGAAACCAAAGGTTCTGAGTAAGGGGTGAGGGTACGTGTTGGGAAGCCCACTAAGGACACCCAACCCCGCCCGCACATGACGGCCTCTACTAAGACATCGTTCGTGTTCGTGTGTGCGCGCTAGTAAAACGATTAAATGATATGCAAACAGCGTTTTCGGGCTAAGCATATTAATAGTATGTGAACTACGTCATTTAATGCATCTTATTTTTGGTCAAAGTGATTTAGCATGCGAGGTTCGTTTATAAAGCGTAAAAGCAAGTAAATAAACAAAGCTCGAAAGTAAAATAAAAACGTACAAGTTACACGGGCGGAAATACAACCCGGAATTCACAATACAACATTACGTAGAAGTAATAAAAATAACGCGATACAAAGATATGGACGGACCCGTATGTAAGCTAGACCGCGAAATGTGTAGATGGACTAACCCCGATTAAATACACATTATATTGTGTACTAAACGAAGGACGGAAATATGAGACTATGGCGCATTGCTAGCCCGATCTCATATCCCGTAGTCTTGTCCCGACTCATCACGTCAAAGGTGGTCAAAGTCGTTCTACGTGTCGTGATGTGCATGGTTTTGAAAATAGGAGAGTCACGTGATAGTCTTTACACGTGATGACTAATGTCGATAAAAAGGCGAGGCTTGAAAGGTGTGTCAAGGCCCTCGGTTATGGGGCTACAGGACTCACTCGGTCGAGTCATGGTCTGACTCGGTCGAGTGCGTCCTAAAAGAAGCTTCTGCCCACGGTTTGGGGTGTTACTCGGTCGAGTGGTAGGTGTACTCGGCCGAGTAGCACCTGTACGAGCTATGACTCGTGTTTTTATGTGTTTTAAATCGAGAGTTGGCCGAATTAAATTAAAATATTGACAAATTTAGATTTAATTCGGTTTGCCGGTAATATAATCATGTCTCATATGATTGTAACACCGTTATCGGATTTTTGGAAGAGGAGTTGCCACGATAAACGTGGGTTTTGGAAAATGGATTCACGTGATTGGCTTTACACGTGTCGACTAAGAGTCGTAAAAAAAGACTAGGCTTAAATGTTGCATTTAAGCTCTCGGTTTTCTGGGTTACAGGACCCACTCGGTCGAGTCATGGTCTGACTCGGTCGAGTGTGCCCTCGAAAAGTAATCTGCCCAGTTTTATGGACACTACTCGATCGAGTGGCCTATGCACTCGGTCGAGTAGTCCCTGTACGAGTGTTAACTCGTTTCATTTTTGGGGTTGAAAACGACGGTCGGTCGAGTTAAATACAAATATCGCTTGATTCGAATTTAGCTCAACCTCCGGTACTATAATCGTGTACATATACGATTATAATACCGTTGTCGGGATTTTATGAAATGTTTGTGTTAGAAAATTTGAATTAGTAACGAAATGCTTCCCTCTACGTCGCAACATCGAAACTAACCCTTTCGGGTTATGTGATGTCGGTTTTCGTGTCAATGGGTTCCGCACTAATTAAAATGGGATCGAATGCGTTCAACTATGATTAGTCGCGATCACGTCACGCCTTTGAGCACATTGGGGCGGGGCTCCTCGAAAGGGCTCCACCTCCGTCGTTGCTCGTAAAAGGATTAGACGGACTTTAGGCGACAATCATAGTCAAACGTATCCGAAACCGAAATTTTGATACTAGTTATATATATATATACACGGTATGGTTATAATGTTAGCAACGAAATGTAAAAGTTAGTATGCAAAAAGTAAAATGTTAGAATGTTAGAGTTAGTAAATAAAATATTAGTGTCGTTAATATCGACTAATAATAATAATAATAATAATAATAATAATAATAATAATAATAATAATAATAATAGTAATAGTAATACATATATAATCGAAAAAAAGGGAAAGGAGAAAAAGAAATGGGGTTTGATGACACCCTCAACCTACATGCTTAATGGCCTCGGAAACGAACTCGTAGTAGCGGCGTGTGCGCGGGAGTGTCGAGATATGTAGGGTGAGTTAGGGTGTGTTTGGTTAGGGAGAGGATGCTCTCGGGTCTTTGACGAGTTTTGATCTCGGGGTGTTGAATATGTATGTGTGTGTGTATGTGTGATGGATGTAGACTCGGTTTTTTGAGTAGTATCGCTTAGGGTTACTAAGGATTGAAGTGTGGAGAGGATGAATGAATTAGGGTTGAAAATGTAGGGTAGAATGCATGGGAAAATCTTGTCAAATGAATGGGGTTAAGGGGGTATTTATAGGCTTCACCCCCCGACCTAGGGTCACTCGATCGAGTGCCCTAGTGCACTCGGTCGAGTGCCCTCAGAAATGAATCTGGTCCGGTTTTTGACGCTCCACTCGACCGAGTGGGTCAATCCACTCGATCGAGTGGGTCAACTTGGCCGAGATAAAATAGGAAGGTGTTGACCTTGATTGCTTTGATTGATTTTGAATTGATTTGGCTGATTTTGAATTTGGCGCCAGCTTCTAGAAGCTGAATTTGGCTGATTTTTGTGTCGGATTCATCTTTGACCGGGTTTTGACCCGGTCGCCAAAAGACGGTTTTATTTCCGGTGTCGGTTTTGGCCCAAATTAGTCTCATTTGACTCGGAATGACCCACTGGGCCTGAATTTGAGGTCGGTTTTGAGAGATTTGCACTCCGCTAAATGCCCACGTCGGATACTATTGACTCCGAGTCCGTATTCGAGCATATTAAGTCACGTTGACGTCCAATCATCATCGGGTGTTTTGTCGGGAACTGCTATAGACACTAGCAGGCAAAATGCGGGTGTCTACAGAGCCCCCACTCTGACTGAGGCTTAGACAAGGCGAAAGTCAGAGTAGCTACCAGGCCAATCGAGGATTACGACCTGGCAGCCTTCCGATCGGGTCGTTTATAGTCCAGTAGACTTGCGTGAAGGGCTCGCCAGCCATAAGCAGAGGGTCATACCTGTCCTGTTGATGACAGCTCCGCGGGGAGTCAGACTTGTAGCATAAGTCCTGGGCGTGCCTATATGTGGGCCCATCCCGTACCATTTCGGGGAAAATGCCGCCTCGGGGCGTTCCGCTGGGGAAATATGTGAGCTGTACGGGCTTGCTTTTGAAGCCTTGAGTCGTACCTGAGCTCATGATGATGCTCCATGGGGAGTAAAACTTGCCTTTCGGGGCGTAGGTGTACCCGTATGCCGACACATCACGTCTTGGATGTAGCATACCGAGGAAAAGTTGACTCCGTTGGAGAATTTAAATAGTTTCGCGGGGACTTGCTTCTGAAGTCTGGAGTGTACCTGTATGCTGACACATAACAACTTGTATGTAACACATAGGCAAAACACTGACTCGTGCTGGGGAGTAAAGTAGCTGCGCGGGGACTTGCTTCTGAAGTCTTGGGTGTACCCGTATGCTGACACATGACAACTTGCATGTAGCATTGCAGGAGAAACACTGCCTTTGATGTTCCGTTGGGAAGCACTAGCTGGCACCTGAAATGTTAGATACATAGGCAGAAATAGCAGGCATAGTATATAGCAAAATAGCACATAGGAAATGCAGTTAGCATCTATAGACTAGTTTGCGCTGGGGGAAATGATTTTTGCTTAGTTTTGAAATCAAAATCCTGAAAGCAACTCACGTGCTAGGAGATAGGTTTTCAAAATTGAAAGGGGTAGAAAAGAAATTTGCAGCTTAAATAGACCGAAATTTGACCTTGTCGAAAAGGATTTTATCAAATGGCTAAGTTTTGCAAACTTTGAAGTGAAAATTTGAGGAGGGAGGTATCGACAGACTCGACTCTGGACGTGACAGGATGACGAGTTGACAGACACGACTTGGACTCTCGAGGGGTTGGATTGTGACTCGGTAGGGGGGTGGGCCACCTAAGATGACAAGACTCTTAAGCTGCGCTATTCCGTAGCCTAGGCGAGTGGCAACACGGTCGAACATCGAAATGGGAAGGATGTGCTATAGGGTGGCTGCAGTAGTCTGTAACGAGACTGTTTTTGCAGGACTCAGCAGTAGCAATGATGTAGTCTGGTGCTCTTTTGAATTTTTTTGGTTTTGGGGTACATTCCCAAGGTAGGTGTTGTCTAAAATCCTGACAGATTCTCGCCTTCGACTGAGCCGAGTACTAGGACACTCTATAGAAAGGAGGCTAGTTTTTGAAAGTCTTTGGATTATGTGAGTGGATGGAGATCTTCTGTCTAAGAGAAGCCCCCAGGACGACAAAGCTAACTGTTGAGAACATGACAGTGTCGTGATCGGAATAATGGTGCTTTTTGAATTTGTGTCAATGTGAGTGGTTGTGCCCTTGTTGAAAGGCTGCCTACGTATTCACGTGTAGTGAAATCAAACCAAGCCGTAGTTCAGTGGATTGGAAGATATATTATGGTGCCTATGTTATTAGGGCTTGGTGTGTAACTAGCCATAGCGATGGTGTAGGCTAGGTGAATTCCCAATGATGTCTTGATCAAAGGGCTAGAACAGTTAGGATGTTGATCCCGTGACTGTGAGCGTTCTCCGGGGTAGCCCCCAGAGGTGGTGTGAACTATTTGGGCATGTTCTATGCCGACCGCAGGTTGAGTCCCGTGTTTGGGGTTGGTAACTGGTTTGGATGTTTTTGGAAATGTGGTGCCAGGTAGAAAGTGGCTTTGATGTTTCGAAATCTGGAGCTCGATTTTGTGGAGCTAAGGCTTCGAGGGTAAGGTATTGTAATGTGGTAGGAAAGGGGGAAGTCGAGTAAGAATGACTCGAACTTCAATCGGGGTAGGTTCGATAATGCGGGATCTGATTTCCATGTCTGGCCCTAATGGTTAGGGTGTATCCTATGGAGCTAGAATCCTCAAAATTCCGGGCTGTCTCTTAGCCTAGGTCTCGAGAAGGTCTTGAGGGTTGCAATGTGGGAAGGCTAAGTGTGGTGTTAGCTGACCAGCTTGATTGTCTCTTCCCTATTGGACGGTATAGACATTGATAATTTTTGAATTGACTGTACCCCGGTCAAGGGACTTTCACTTGAGTTGAACGTTGACCACGGTCATGGGTGTTTGAATTTTTTGTTTTTTTTTTTGGGTTGACCTCTTAGCCCCGGTCGTGGGATCCTTCACTTGAGTTGACTGTGCCCCGGTCAAGGGATTGACCGTATCTGATCGGGGGATGTTGAGAGTTCTTTTTTGGTCATGGCCAGCTCTTTTGTTTCGGCCTTTTGTTTTTTTTCTTTGGACTTCTGTTTTTTTACCCAGTTTTTTTTTTCGGCTATCCCTCCCTTTGATGTTGTGGGTGGATATGAGGGTGGGCCCATCGGTTGGATTAGGCTTGTGGAGCTAAACCTTTGTAAGGTATAAGCCTAGTTGGTGAGTGCAACTCGCGGTGGAGTACTCTACGGTAAGCATGGTGATTTGGATCTCGGTACTGTCATAATAATTCCGAGCAGGCTTAGTGGGAGCATCGTCCCGAGTTGGGTATTTTTGGCATCAAGCCTATAGAGTCACGATGCTTCTTTTTTGCTTCTGGTCAGACTAACGCCTAAGGTAGGGATTGATCAGTCTTATTGGAGGGGTGTTTATTGTGGGAAATGGGCTTGCCTTCCGTCTTGAACCCAAACTAGGAGACTACCTAGATTTGTCATAGGATTCGATACCGATCCTGCTAAGGGTAGTTTTGTGGCTTTCTATACCAGACATGGAACAGGTAAAGGAAAACACGGGTCTCGGTTCCTGCAGTCATTATAGATGTGCCTATAATAGTCACGTGCATGTGCTCACAGTGTATGATGGTGTTCATCATGTTCTCGGAAACACATAAGGGAAGCATATATGAGAGATAGAAAAGCTAATTTTATTGAATTTTGAAAAGAGGACAGAATACAGTTGACTCTGACTCTGACTTTGAAATGAGGATGTAGGATATCCTAGACTCGGACTCAGACTTAGACTCGAATCGAATCCGGACTTTCGGATACTTGGTTGGTCGTTTCTTTTTGGTAAGGTCCTTGATTGGAGGAAACGACAGGTGCCACGACTCGCCTAAACTCGACTTTGCGCGAATGCAAGAGAGGGAGTCAAACTAGACATGGCCCGGGGTGACGGGTCGACAAAGACTCTTGGACCGTGATACTCGAACGTTGACCTAGACAAGGCAACAACCCTGGTTTGGACTCGACGATGAGACACAAGCTGCACGAGGGTAAGTCCGAAAATGGGGCGACCGTGTTTGACCGCGTCACGTGTTTGGACCAACCGTGGCGACCTAAACCTTTAGGAGACTCGGGTGTTCGTAGCATAGGTACGACTCGAAGAAGACATCATAAGGACGCCGGTGTATGATGAACGTAAGGTACCCCTTAAGGTGACTGTGGTCGCATGCTCGGGTGGAGGACAGCCCCCCAAGTGAGATTGAAGACTCTGATAGGACTCAGATGGTGCGGCATCTGAGTGACTCGAAAGTGACACACGTGAGACACCACGTGTAGGACATGACCCTTAGAGCAATCGTGATTGATCGCTCTGCTGAAGGGTAGCCCCCGAGTGAGACCAAGGACTCTTGTAGGACTCAGATGGTGTGACATCTAAGTGACTCAAAAGCGGGGTACGTGAGACAACACGTGTAAGACATGACCCTTAGAGCAACCGTGACTGATCGCTCTACTGAAGGGTAGCCCCCGAGTGAGATTGAAGGTTTTGTTAAGACTCGAGTGTCGGGCGAGTGACCCTTAGACGTAAGGATCACGAACCTTTCGCTACAGGGCTATGCCTTGTAAAAGGTTGACTCGGCCTCGAGGAGGGCAGACGGGTAAAGGAGGAAACTTGCAATGCAGGATCGGCCTAGTTTCGACACTAGAGACCCTTGACTTGACTTGAATAAGGGTGGCCCTGTGATTAGGGTAGACCCTTAAGTTAAAGGACTTGAATTGGGATGACTCGACTAACGGATTGAAAGACGGGCAAAATTCCCCTAGGAAAGGTCGTGGGGACCGTCCTGTCGGAGGGAAAGATCGCGTGTGACTTTCTAGTTAGGACTCGAGTGTTCAGACGAACCTTCCATTTACGAGTGTATGACTCGTGTTGGTCGGTCATGCCTTTAGGAAAAGGCGGACTAGGATGGGGAAGAAACCCGTGATGTAGGATCGACGGAGTTTCGACGCTATAGACCTTCGACAAATTATGAAAAGACCCGACACACAGATTACGGTAGGTCTTATAATAAGGAAGGTTTTTGAAAAATGATTGAATTTTGAAAATTGAGAGAACGGTCCTGAAATTGGTTGTGGGCCAATAGGATCGGGCATTTTGAAAGGTTAGAATGGTTGCGAGTAAATTCGCGTTTTGAAAATTGAGGAGGCGATCCCGTCTTTTGAAATTGGCAGCATGCCGACAGGGCCGAGTTTTTTTTTGATAAGTTGAATATTTGGAATTTTGAAAATTTGAATATCGAAAAATAAGTTTCCGAAAATTTGAAAATCGAAAATAAGATCCCGAAGATTTGAAAATCGAAAACGACATCTCGGAGATTTGAAAATCGAGAATCCCATCTCGAGGATCTGAAAAAAAATCGAAATGGAATTTTGAAATTTGAAAATCGAAATGGAATTTGAAAATTCGAAAATCGAATGGTGGATCGGAAATTCGAATTTTGAAATGGACAGCATGCCGGCTAGAAAATAGGCTATTTTGAGTCAAATCGTAAGTCTAAATTTCGGCAGCATTCCGAATTTTGAAAGTTGGATATTTTGAAAAGACGGGTCCCGAAACGGACAGTATTTCGGGTTTTTCAAAATTTGGTATTTTGGAAAGATGCATTTTGTGAAATATAATGACGGTTTTTGAAAAAAATGACACGGAAACCAAGTAGCATGTAGTCAAGCAAGCATTATAACGACGCTTATGTATGCTTTACACTAAGTCTCGGTCGGTCAAAGTAGGGTCTATACCAACAACGATAGCATTCTCACGAAACGGGACGGACTTCCTAGCCGATTTGGAACTAGGACCTGCCGTAAAACCCCGGTGAGTTCCGCCATCGAAGTCTTTAGTGCACCCATGTAGGAATGCACCGTGGTATAGTGGGACGTCGGTCACAAGTAACCGGCCCGGGCAAAATTTGGGTTATGCATGAATCATTAAACTAATGCGCGCACACTAATATACGAACGATTTCTCTTCGAGTCTCACCCTAGGAACCCCGATGACATGTGGTACATCAGGTATCCCCAGTGAAGTCGCCAAATTGTGGACATGACGTAGGTCCACCCCGACGCGGTCACGCGCGGGTTTGGGTAGGCGAATGAATCTCGTGGTGAGATTGTTCTCGGGTTCGAAATTTAAGTCAAAATGGAGTCGCCACCGAATTTTGTGGTTATTCGGAACCATACGAGCCCACTCTATGTCGTCATGGGCTATACACAAAGTAAGCCCACTTCGATTTGAGAGTTCATTGGGCTCGTCCCTTTGCATTGCAATATCGATACCGTATAAACCGGCTTTCGTATATAGAATGACTCTCGTGCGCCAAGGGTTTCGGACATCCGGAAACCAAAGGTTCTGAGTGAGGGGTGAGGGTACGTGTTGGGAAGCCCACTAAGGACACCCAACCCCGCCCGCACATGGCGGCCTCTACTAAGACATCGTTCGTGTTCGTGTGTGCGCGCTAGTAAAACGATTAAATGATATGCAAACAGCGTTTTCGGGCTAAGCATATTAATAGTATGTGAACTACGTCATTTAATGCATCTTATTTTTGGTCAAAGTGATTTAGCATGCGAGGTTCGTTTATAAAGCGTAAAAGCAAGTAAATAAACAAAGCTCGAAAGTAAAATAAAAACGTACAAGTTACACGGGCGGAAATACAACCCGGAATTCACAATACAACATTACGTAGAAGTAATAAAAATAACGCGATACAAAGATATGGACGGACCCGTATGTAAGCTAGACCGCGAAATGTGTAGATGGACTAACCCCGATTAAATACACATTATATTGTGTACTAAACGAAGGACGGAAATATGAGACTATGGCGCATTGCTAGCCCGATCTCATATCCCGTAGTCTTGTCCCGACTCATCACGTCAAAGGTGGTCAAAGTCGTTCTACGTGTCGTGATGTGCATGGTTTTGAAAATAGGAGAGTCACGTGATAGTCTTTACACGTGATGACTAATGTCGATAAAAAGGCGAGGCTTGAAAGGTGTGTCAAGGCCCTCGGTTATGGGGCTACAGGACTCACTCGGTCGAGTCATGGTCTGACTCGGTCGAGTGCGTCCTAAAAGAAGCTTCTGCCCACGGTTTGGGGTGTTACTCGGTCGAGTGGTAGGTGTACTCGGCCGAGTAGCACCTGTACGAGCTATGACTCGTGTTTTTATGTGTTTTAAATCGAGAGTTGGCCGAATTAAATTAAAATATTGACAAATTTAGATTTAATTCGGTTTGCCGGTAATATAATCATGTCTCATATGATTGTAACACCGTTATCGGATTTTTGGAAGAGGAGTTGCCACGATAAACGTGGGTTTTGGAAAATGGATTCACGTGATTGGCTTTACACGTGTCGACTAAGAGTCGTAAAAAAAGACTAGGCTTAAATGTTGCATTTAAGCTCTCGGTTTTCTGGGTTACAGGACCCACTCGGTCGAGTCATGGTCTGACTCGGTCGAGTGTGCCCTCGAAAAGTAATCTGCCCAGTTTTATGGACACTACTCGATCGAGTGGCCTATGCACTCGGTCGAGTAGTCCCTGTACGAGTGTTAACTCGTTTCATTTTTGGGGTTGAAAACGACGGTCGGTCGAGTTAAATACAAATACCGCTTGATTCGAATTTAGCTCAACCTCCGGTACTATAATCGTGTACATATACGATTATAATACCGTTGTCGGGATTTTATGAAATGTTTGTGTTAGAAAATTTGAATTAGTAACGAAATGCTTCCCTCTACGTCGCAACATCGAAACTAACCCTTTCGGGTTATGTGATGTCGGTTTTCGTGTCAATGGGTTCCGCACTAATTAAAATGGGATCGAATGCGTTCAACTATGATTAGTCGCGATCACGTCACGCCTTTGAGCACATTGGGGCGGGGCTCCTCGAAAGGGCTCCACCTCCGTCGTTGCTCGTAAAAGGATTAGACGGACTTTAGGCGACAATCATAGTCAAACGTATCCGAAACCGAAATTTTGATACTAGTTATATATATATATACACGGTATGGTTATAATGTTAGCAACGAAATGTAAAAGTTAGTATGCAAAAAGTAAAATGTTAGAATGTTAGAGTTAGTAAATAAAATATTAGTGTCGTTAATATCGACTAATAATAATAATAATAATAATAATAATAATAATAATAATAATAATAATAATAGTAATAGTAATACATATATAATCGAAAAAAAGGGAAAGGAGAAAAAGAAATGGGGTTTGATGACACCCTCAACCTACATGCTTAATGGCCTCGGAAACGAACTCGTAGTAGCGGCGTGTGCGCGGGAGTGTCGAGATATGTAGGGTGAGTTAGGGTGTGTTTGGTTAGGGAGAGGATGCTCTCGGGTCTTTGACGAGTTTTGATCTCGGGGTGTTGAATATGTATGTGTGTGTGTATGTGTGATGGATGTAGACTCGGTTTTTTGAGTAGTATCGCTTAGGGTTACTAAGGATTGAAGTGTGGAGAGGATGAATGAATTAGGGTTGAAAATGTAGGGTAGAATGCATGGGAAAATCTTGTCAAATGAATGGGGTTAAGGGGGTATTTATAGGCTTCACCCCCCGACCTAGGGTCACTCGATCGAGTGCCCTAGTGCACTCGGTCGAGTGCCCTCAGAAATGAATCTGGTCCGGTTTTTGACGCTCCACTCGACCGAGTGGGTCAATCCACTCGATCGAGTGGGTCAATGTAACACCCCGTTATTTTTCCGAGTCAATTATAAAACGTTACTTTTCTAAATTATTTAAAACGGTTTGTTAAGTTGGGAAAAATATTTTCCGATGTGAAACATTCTTTTTATGAACCGTCTTTGTACCGGGTTGAGATTTGGGTCAGATACAATAAACAAAACAAAAAAAAAAAAAAGGGAAACTATTAATTTTTATAAACCCCACGCCCCTTTCTCATTCACCCACCTTATTCTTCTTTCTTTCTTGCTTTTACTCTGCCGCATACCTCCCTTCCTCTGTTTTCTTTTAATCACACGATCGTTGTCGGGAAATTGGTTCTTTATCTTCGCTTACACCAACACAGTTTTACATTCTTCTTCATCAAATTGTAAGTCCCGACTTATTTATTTATTTGTTTTTATTATTGTAGAAAAATCAATTCTTTTCCTTTTAATATATAAACCGAGTCTTGTAAGTGATTTTTTTATAAGTTACTGATTTTATGGGGATTGTTTGAATAATACTTGGGAGTGAGTTTATTTTTCCTTAATTATCGAATTGTGAAGGAAAGAATGAGCGTATATGTTGATATTTGGGTTTCTATATATGACGGATTTTTGCGGAATTACCTATTACGAGGGTTGGCAATGTCTTCGTTATTATTGGTTTGATTTGTCTATAGTTCGTAACTCAATATACATGGTAGATAGTTGGACTATTTGATGGAGGATGATGGTGTTCGGGTTATACAAAAGAAATAAAGAAGATGATGATGATGTAGTGATGACGCAGTGATGATGTAGCTACATAAATTAGAGTTGAGTACGGTTGATTTTGGTGTATTGTTTCTCATTGTGTTAGAGTTGATTTCTCCATCACCGGGGTCTAAGTTATCTAAAGAAGTATCCGATTTTTGGTCACGTAATTTAAATCGAGTGATATTTTACATTATCGAGGGAGTAATAGTTAGTGTCTTGAGGTTGAGTGGTTTCGGTAGTATAGATGGGTATTATATAGGTTGGACCGTTTTAATGTTAATTAGTTATTGAATTATATTTATATTATTATTTGTAGCTTGTGGGTTCGAGGAGATTCAGTTCTTGGACTAATAATAGCTGAGTTGGTCCGTCTTGAGAGGTAAGGACGTTTTACCCTTTCACTTTTAAGTAAAGAGCATGTTCGGATTAAAATATATTTTTATAACGGTTTCGTAAATTATTTTGTCGAATGAATTAGGGTTGAAAATGTAGGGTAGAATGCATGGGAAAATCTTGTCAAATGAATGGGGTTAAGGGGGTATTTATAGGCTTCACCCCCCGACCTAGGGTCACTCGATCGAGTGCCCTAGTGCACTCGGTCGAGTGCCCTCAGAAATGAATCTGGTCCGGTTTTTGACGCTCCACTCGACCGAGTGGGTCAATCCACTCGATCGAGTGGGTCAATGTAACACCCCGTTATTTTTCCGAGTCAATTATAAAACGTTACTTTTCTAAATTATTTAAAACGGTTTGTTAAGTTGGGAAAAATATTTTCCGATGTGAAACATTCTTTTTATGAACCGTCTTTGTACCGGGTTGAGATTTGGGTCAGATACAATAAACAAAACAAAAAAAAAAAAGGGAAACTATTAATTTTTATAAACCCCACGCCCCTTTCTCATTCACCCACCTTATTCTTCTTTCTTTCTTGCTTTTACTCTGCCGCATACCTCCCTTCCTCTGTTTTCTTTTAATCACACGATCGTTGTCGGGAAATTGGTTCTTTATCTTCGCTTACACCAACACAGTTTTACATTCTTCTTCATCAAATTGTAAGTCCCGACTTATTTATTTATTTGTTTTTATTATTGTAGAAAAATCAATTCTTTTCCTTTTAATATATAAACCGAGTCTTGTAAGTGATTTTTTTATAAGTTACTGATTTTATGGGGATTGTTTGAATAATACTTGGGAGTGAGTTTATTTTTCCTTAATTATCGAATTGTGAAGGAAAGAATGAGCGTATATGTTGATATTTGGGTTTCTATATATGACGGATTTTTGCGGAATTACCTATTACGAGGGTTGGCAATGTCTTCGTTATTATTGGTTTGATTTGTCTATAGTTCGTAACTCAATATACATGGTAGATAGTTGGACTATTTGATGGAGGATGATGGTGTTCGGGTTATACAAAAGAAATAAAGAAGATGATGATGATGTAGTGATGACGCAGTGATGATGTAGCTACATAAATTAGAGTTGAGTACGGTTGATTTTGGTGTATTGTTTCTCATTGTGTTAGAGTTGATTTCTCCATCACCGGGGTCTAAGTTATCTAAAGAAGTATCCGATTTTTGGTCACGTAATTTAAATCGAGTGATATTTTACATTATCGAGGGAGTAATAGTTAGTGTCTTGAGGTTGAGTGGTTTCGGTAGTATAGATGGGTATTATATAGGTTGGACCGTTTTAATGTTAATTAGTTATTGAATTATATTTATATTATTATTTGTAGCTTGTGGGTTCGAGGAGATTCAGTTCTTGGACTAATAATAGCTGAGTTGGTCCGTCTTGAGAGGTAAGGACGTTTTACCCTTTCACTTTTAAGTAAAGAGCATGTTCGGATTAAAATATATTTTTATAACGGTTTCGTAAATTATTTTGTCGATCGTAAATATTTTTATAATACTCGAAATGTTTGAATATTGAACCTTGTGACACTACTTACATATTGGTACTATTTTGGTAATTTTGAGTAACCTATAACAGACTCTGGGAGTTCTGTTGGTCTAGACGGTTTTAAGGTGCGTCTAAGACGTTCCTGGGACTTTGTCCCGAAACTATTTTTGAGTGAGGATTGTCCGGCCCTCACTCGCTAGGGAGTTAGACTTTCTCCTTTGGCAGTTTCATCCTACTGACTGTCCAAATGTGAGAGGTGCGCACTATTATGAGTCTAGCTAAGCACAGGTGGTTACCTCTAGACCGTGCAAGGGTAGGACCTTGGCACACAGGTTGCGAAAATATATATATTTTGGTTGATTTGGTTTTGACTACTCTTTTATGGTATTTTGGTGTTTAAATGGTAACTTTAACTCTGATTTCAGTTTACTATAAATTATTATTATTATTATTGTTGTTGTTGTTATTATTATTATTTCACGATTTATTTTATTATTTTATTTTTACTCAGCTTTGCTGACGTCCTTCTGTTTTGGGTCGTTCCCCCGCTGGAACCTGTACCTATTTGTGTTTTTGGGTACAGCTGATAGGTACACTTGATTGCTGCATGGGTGCATTCTGGTATCGGGTTATGCTGAGCGAGAAGGATTTTTATAATTTAACTTTGGCTACAAACTAGTTACACTATTATTGGATTTGTCGGGTTGCTACTGTTTTAAACCGTTTTGGATTTTGTAAGACTTAAGACTTCCGCTGCAACGTTCTCAATTTAATTAGCTATCAAATTTCTATTTTTATTTATTTATTTATTATTTATCGTTTTCCTTGCACTTGGCTCGGTAAGCTAAGTGTGGAGTAACAGCTTTGAGTTTTCTGTTTTCGGTTTGTTATTTTGGTTGAGAAAATTTAGGGTTGTTACAGTTGGTATCAAAGCCATAGGTTTTTCAAAATGTTTTGCAAAATTTGAAATGGTTTTAAAAAAAAAAAAAAAAAACTTTTACCTTTATTTAAAAAAAAAAAAAGAGTGTTGGGTGGGTTGGGTGCATTGCATACGCATGATTTATATATTCATATTTGTATATGTATGATAATATTTTGTGCTATTACCCTTACCTAAACTGTGAATGCTACTTATGTTATTATTTGTGATATTATTTGTGATAGAACGGTCTTATGCTTGTACTTAATAAAACCTTGTTTATATATATAGTAACCATGCCTCCACGAAGGGAAAACGAAAACAACAATACTGATATGGCTGCTATGGTGACGCAACTTATAGCTCAAAACACAGTTCTTGTCGAAGCCGTGCAACAAATGACTACGGTTGCGCGGAATATGAATGAGAGGGTTGAGAATGAAAACGATCCTACACCTACTGTTGTTGGGATGTCTGAAGCGGTACAGAAGAAGAGGCCGCCGTCTTTTACTGGGAAAGGGGATCCTACTGAGCTAGATAACTGGATTAGGGAGATAGAGAAAATATTCTTGGTTGTTGGGTGCCCACATGAATTCCAGGCTAGGATCGCTGTCTTTTATTTGAAGGAGGAAGCAGATATCTGGTGGCAGACTGTGAAAGACGATTTTATGAAACCTAAGAGGGTAAGAAATGCTAATGGTACCGTTATACTTCAGGATAAGGACTGGGATGACCTTAAAGATTTACTTGAGGAAGAATTTTTCCCCGACCATGTGAAGAACCAGAAACTGGCTGAATTTGGGGATCTAAAGCAGACAGATGAGATGAGTGTGAAGGATTTCTATAACAAATTCATTGAACTCAGCAGATTCGCTACGGAGTTGGTGCCGACTGAGCGAATTAAAGCGGCAAGGTTTGAGGATAAGTTAAATTGGAAGATTAAGGGTAGGTTTGCTGGGGAGACCTTCACTTCATTGAGGGATATTTATGCTAGAGCTGTGAACATTGAGAGGAGTAATCAGAAAATGGAGGCTGAGTTGGGATCCAGTGTGACCAGAAAGAGGGAGTATCAGGGGAGTCAATCTGACACCGCAGCTAAGAGAGGAAATTTCCATAATAACAACAACCCTCAGAATAAGTCTCGATCTTTTGGTGGGAATGTGAAAGAAGAAGGGAATAACTTGAATGGTAAGAGTCAGGGGACAGGCCAAGTCTTTACCAGACACTATTACTGCAAGATATGCAAGGGAGATCACCCAGGAGTTGACTGTCAGGGAAATAGGGTGACATGCCACTGGTGTGGAAAATTGGGACACCGTGAGTTTGAGTGTAATAATAAGAAGGCGGGAAGACCCCGTAGTGCACCATCTGCTAGTGTGAGTGTGAATCAGGGTAACCGATTCCAGGGTCAGGGAAGAACACAGAGTTATGGTGGATCTGCATCTAACAACACTTATAAGAACCCAGCTCCGACTCAGGGCAACACTACCGCAGCTAGTAAGCCCGCAGGACAAGTGAATGGGGCACAGAGTACTAAGAAGCCCACTGGGAAGCTCTATGTCATGAATAGAGAAGAAGCAGAAAATACAGACATCGTTTCGGGTAACTTTCTTGTGAATTCTATTTCAGCTCATGTTCTGTTTGATTCTGGTGCGTCTCACTCCTTTATTTCAACTAAGTTTGTGGATAAAATGAATGTTGAACCTTGTGAAATTGTGGATTATAATTTTGCTATGCCATCTGGGGACTTAGTGAACTGTAAAAGAATTTTTAAGGATGTGTCTGTGTTTATTGGTGATCATGATTTTAAGGCAAACCTGATAGAATTTCCGTTACCTCACTTTGATGTGATTTTGGGGATGGATTGGCTCGGGTCTCACCGGGCTAATATTGATTGTGCACAGAGTAAAGTTTCTTTGAGGGGGCCTAAAAATGTGAGGGTATCCTATAGGGGTCATGTAAAGGGTCCTAGAGTGAAACTTATTTCTGCTATGAAAGTGAAAAAGCATTTATCTAGGGGAGCTGAGTTGATTTTGTGTCATGTAAAAGATTTGAGGGTGGAATATCCTGACTTGAGTGAAGTTCCAGTAGTGAGTGAGTTTGTTGATGTGTTTCCTGAGGAAATACCGGGAATGCCTCCTGCTAGAGAAGTTGAGTTTAAAATCGACCTAGTGCCAGGAACAGGTCCAATTGCTAAATCACCATATCGAATGGCACCGTTAGAAATGCAAGAACTTAAGAAACAATTAGATGAATTGATGGAGAAAGGGTATATTAGGCCTAGTGTGTCGCCTTGGGGTGCCCCTGTTTTATTTGTGAAGAAGAAAGATGGAACTTTGAGGCTGTGTATTGATTATCGGGAATTGAACCAAGTTACTATCAAGAATAGGTATCCTTTACCTAGGATTGATGATTTGTTTGACCAGTTGAAGGGAGCTTCCGTTTTCTCTAAAATTGACTTGCGATCTGGGTACCATCAATTGAAGATAGCACCTGAGGATGTACCTAAGACTGCATTTTCCACTAGATATGGCCATTATGAGTTTACTGTGATGCCTTTTGGGTTGACTAATGCACCTGCTGTATTTATGGACTTGATGAACCGAACTTTTAGGACTTACTTGGATAAATTTGTTGTGGTGTTCATTGATGACATACTGATTTATTCGAGGAGTGAGGATGAGCATGAGGAACATTTACGCATTGTTCTGGGTATCTTGAGAGAAAAACAGTTGTATGCCAAATTTTCGAAATGTGAGTTCTGGTTGGATCAAGTAGCTTTTCTGGGGCATATTATATCTAAGGATGGGGTAGCAGTAGACCCTGCTAAGATTAAAGCTGTTAAGGAGTGGCCTAGACCGAAATCTGTGACTGAAATTCGTAGCTTTTTGGGTTTAGCTGGTTACTATAGGAGATTTGTGAAGGATTTTTCTAAAATAGCTAGACCAATGACCACACTGATGAGGAAAGCAACAAAATTTCATTGGGATGAGGGATGTGAGGAGTCGTTTCAGATTTTGAAGAAGAAGTTGACCACTGCTCCGGTGTTAGCTTTACCGGATGGGAATGAAGCTTATGAAGTCTATACTGATGCATCTAAGAATGGGTTAGGTTGTGTTCTTATGCAGAATAGGAGAGTGATTGCCTATGCCTCTAGGCAGTTGAAACCTTATGAAGAAAATTATCCCACTCATGATTTAGAATTAGCAGACGTAGTCTTTGCCTTGAAGATTTGGAGACATTATTTATTTGGTGTACCCTTTAAGGTTTTCTCTGATCACAAAAGCTTAAAATATATATTCACTCAAAAGGAGCTTAATATGAGACAGAGGAGGTGGTTAGAGTTGATTAAGGACTACGAGGTCGAGATCCAGTATCATGAAGGAAAGGCTAATGTGGTGGCCGATGCCTTAAGTAGAAAATCTCTTCATACAATACAGTTAGTGATGACCCGTGATAAGCTGAGGGAAGAGTTTGTGAACTTTGCGATCCAAATGGCGAAGCCAGGAACCCCGTCTAATGTGTTGTCTGTTGAGAGTGATTTGATAGGGGAGATTAGAGAATTGCAGGTTGGTGATAAGTATTTGCAGGATAAGTTAGTGAATGAGCCTACTTTGTTCCGGCGCGACGAGAGTGGATTGATTAAGGTTCATGATAGAGTTTGTGTGCCTAACGACTGGGAGATAAAGAAAAGAATAATGACTGAGGCACATGCAACACCGTATTCTGTTCACCCCGGGGGTGATAAAATGTATGCGGACTTGAAATTAACATTTTGGTGGTCCGGTATGAAGAAACATATTGCAGATTTTGTGTCTCGATGCTTGATATGTCAGAAGGTTAAGAGTGAACACAGGAGACCTCAAGGGAAGTTGCAACCTTTAGAAGTTCCCGAGTGGAAGTGGAGTTCAATCTCCATGGATTTTGTAGCTGGTTTGCCAAGGTCACAGAAAGGTAATAATATGATTTGGGTGATAATTGATAGGCTGACTAAGTGTGCACATTTTATTCCGATGAAAGATACCTGGAAGAAGAAGCAGCTTGCTGATGCTTATGTACATCATGTGGTAAGACTTCATGGAGTTCCTAAGGATATTGTGTCAGATAGGGATGCCAGATTTGTTTCAATATTTTGGGAGAAACTTCAGACAGCTTTGGGAACCAAACTTAATATGAGCACCGCATTTCACCCAGCTACCGATGGTCAGACTGAAAGAACAAATCAAATACTTGAGGACATGTTACGAGCTTGTATCTTACAATTTCAGGGAGGCTGGGAGGATAAGTTAGATCTGATCGAGTTCTCTTATAATAACAGTTATCAGGCTACAATTCAGATGGCACCATTTGAGGCGTTGTACGGACGCAAATGTAGAAGTCCGATATGTTGGGGTGATATTAGTGAGCATGTGATTCTAGGGCCTGAGATGATCACTGAAATGGTTGAGAGTGTCAGGATTATACAGGACAGGATGAAGGCAGCTCAAGACCGTCAGAAGAGCTATGCTGATAAGACTCGTAGGCACGTGGAATTTGAGGTTGGTGACAAAGTTCTTTTGCGTGTCTCGCCTACTAAAGGAGTAATGCGGTTCGGTAAGAAGGGCAAATTGAGCCCGAAGTTTATTGGTCCATATGAAATTTTGGAGCGTATTGGCGAGGTGGCTTATCGACTCGATTTACCAGCTGATCTAGAACGAGTGCATAATGTATTCCATGTTTCCCAGCTAAGGAAATACATTAGTGATTCGTCGCATGTGTTGGACCCGGAGACTATTGAACTTGATGAGACTATGACCTACGAGGAGACTCCTGTTCAGATTTTGGATAGTAAGGTGCGTAAAACCCGTAGAACTGAGACAAGAATGGTCAAAGTTTTGTGGAATAATAACAATGTGGAGGAGGCTACTTGGGAAGTTGAGTCAGCCATGAAAGAGAAATACCCTCATCTTTTTGCCTAAGGTAAATTTTCATGCTTCGTGGACGAAGCTTTATTTTAAGGGGGATAGAAATTATGCATGACTACTTTATTTACTACTTTATTTTTTTGTGTTGGATTAACTTTGTTGTGTGGTTTTATGTTATGATTGCTTGTTGGTTACAAATATGAATCTATTGGTTATTATTGGTTATTGTTGAATATTGGTTTTTCGTTAATTTTTGAAATACGTGTTTATTTATATTGGTGGTTTACTTGTGAAATTTCAAAACTTTGAAAATACTTAATCATTATTTACCCGGCATGCTCTTAGCTTTCTAAGTGACACTTTTGAGGATTGTGAGTATTTTGTGGATTCGACTCTAGCGTTATTTCGTGGAATTTGTTCTTATGTTATGGAATTAGGTGGTGGTGAAGTTGTAATACTTTCAATTTGAGGAATTAGGTGCTTTGGATTTTTGGGGATATGGAGATGTGAGTGATTTTAAAGGTTACACGCTTGTATTGGCGGATTTTGGAAGTATATAGAGTAAATGGTTTATTTTGGATATATATGAGGAACTTTGACGAATTTGGATATATGGAGTGAATGGTCATTTTGGGACACTTATAGTAAGGTGAGACCTTATTTTGAGGACGAGTTTAAACTTCGAGGACGAAGTTTTGTTTTAAGGAGGGAAGTCTGTAACACCCCGTTATTTTTCCGAGTCAATTATAAAACGTTACTTTTCTAAATTATTTAAAACGGTTTGTTAAGTTGGGAAAAATATTTTCCGATGTGAAACATTCTTTTTATGAACCGTCTTTGTACCGGGTTGAGATTTGGGTCAGTTACAATAAACAAAAAAAAAAAAAAAAAAAAAAAAAAGGGAAACTATTAATTTTTATAAACCCCACGCCCCTTTCTCATTCACCCACCTTATTCTTCTTTCTTTCTTGCTTTTACTCTGCCGCATACCTCCCTTCCTCTGTTTTCTTTTAATCACACGATCGTTGTCGGGAAATTGGTTCTTTATCTTCGCTTACACCAACACAGTTTTACATTCTTCTTCATCAAATTGTAAGTCCCGACTTATTTATTTATTTGTTTTTATTATTGTAGAAAAATCAATTCTTTTCCTTTTAATATATAAACCGAGTCTTGTAAGTGATTTTTTTATAAGTTACTGATTTTATGGGGATTGTTTGAATAATACTTGGGAGTGAGTTTATTTTTCCTTAATTATCGAATTGTGAAGGAAAGAATGAGCGTATATGTTGATATTTGGGTTTCTATATATGACGGATTTTTGCGGAATTACCTATTACGAGGGTTGGCAATGTCTTCGTTATTATTGGTTTGATTTGTCTATAGTTCGTAACTCAATATACATGGTAGATAGTTGGACTATTTGATGGAGGATGATGGTGTTCGGGTTATACAAAAGAAATAAAGAAGATGATGATGATGTAGTGATGACGCAGTGATGATGTAGCTACATAAATTAGAGTTGAGTACGGTTGATTTTGGTGTATTGTTTCTCATTGTGTTAGAGTTGATTTCTCCATCACCGGGGTCTAAGTTATCTAAAGAAGTATCCGATTTTTGGTCACGTAATTTAAATCGAGTGATATTTTACATTATCGAGGGAGTAATAGTTAGTGTCTTGAGGTTGAGTGGTTTCGGTAGTATAGATGGGTATTATATAGGTTGGACCGTTTTAATGTTAATTAGTTATTGAATTATATTTATATTATTATTTGTAGCTTGTGGGTTCGAGGAGATTCAGTTCTTGGACTAATAATAGCTGAGTTGGTCCGTCTTGAGAGGTAAGGACGTTTTACCCTTTCACTTTTAAGTAAAGAGCATGTTCGGATTAAAATATATTTTTATAACGGTTTCGTAAATTATTTTGTCGATCGTAAATATTTTTATAATACTCGAAATGTTTGAATATTGAACCTTGTGACACTACTTACATATTGGTACTATTTTGGTAATTTTGAGTAACCTATAACAGACTCTGGGAGTTCTGTTGGTCTAGACGGTTTTAAGGTGCGTCTAAGACGTTCCTGGGACTTTGTCCCGAAACTATTTTTGAGTGAGGATTGTCCGGCCCTCACTCGCTAGGGAGTTAGACTTTCTCCTTTGGCAGTTTCATCCTACTGACTGTCCAAATGTGAGAGGTGCGCACTATTATGAGTCTAGCTAAGCACAGGTGGTTACCTCTAGACCGTGCAAGGGTAGGACCTTGGCACACAGGTTGCGAAAATATATATATTTTGGTTGATTTGGTTTTGACTACTCTTTTATGGTATTTTGGTGTTTAAATGGTAACTTTAACTCTGATTTCAGTTTACTATAAATTATTATTATTATTATTATTGTTGTTGTTATTATTATTATTTCACGATTTATTTTATTATTTTATTTTTACTCAGCTTTGCTGACGTCCTTCTGTTTTGGGTCGTTCCCCCGCTGGAACCTGTACCTATTTGTGTTTTTGGGTACAGCTGATAGGTACACTTGATTGCTGCATGGGTGCATTCTGGTATCGGGTTATGCTGAGCGAGAAGGATTTTTATAATTTAACTTTGGCTACAAACTAGTTACACTATTATTGGATTTGTCGGGTTGCTACTGTTTTAAACCGTTTTGGATTTTGTAAGACTTAAGACTTCCGCTGCAACGTTCTCAATTTAATTAGCTATCAAATTTCTATTTTTATTTATTTATTTATTATTTATCGTTTTCCTTGCACTTGGCTCGGTAAGCTAAGTGTGGAGTAACAGCTTTGAGTTTTCTGTTTTCGGTTTGTTATTTTGGTTGAGAAAATTTAGGGCTGTTACAGTCAACTTGGCCGAGATAAAATAGGAAGGTGTTGACCTTGATTGCTTTGATTGATTTTGAATTGATTTGGCTGATTTTGAATTTGGCGCCAGCTTCTAGAAGCTGAATTTGGCTGATTTTTGTGTCGGATTCATCTTTGACCGGGTTTTGACCCGGTCGCCAAAAGACGGTTTTATTTCCGGTGTCGGTTTTGGCCCAAATTAGTCTCATTTGACTCGGAATGACCCACTGGGCCTGAATTTGAGGTCGGTTTTGAGAGATTTGCACTCCGCTAAATGCCCACGTCGGATACTATTGATTCCGAGTCCGTATTTGAGCATATTAAGTCACGTTGACGTCCAATCATCATCGGGTGTTTTGTCGGGAACTGCTATAGACACTAGCAGGCAAAATGCGGGTGTCTACAGGGTGTCTACACAAACAGCGTTTTCGGGCTAAGCATGTGAGTTATTGGTTAACTACGTCATTTAATGCATCTGGATTCACGTCAAAGTGATTTAGCATATGATATTCATTTAAGGCAATAAATGGCAAACATCAAGAATAGAAAACTCGTAAATAAATTACAAATTACACGGGCGGAATACAACCCGGAATTCACAATACAACGAGCAATAAAATAGAATAATTGAATTAAATAGCAAATGTTAACTAGAAACGGACCCGTATATAATAAATATAAACTAGACCGTAAGTTGTGCAAATGGACGAACTTTAATTAATTACGCATTATATTGCATATTAATCAAAGGACGGAGGTTCGAGACCTAGGTGTGGTGCTAACCCGATCTCGAACCTCGATGCCTTGTCCCGACTTATCATCTCGAAAAATGGAGTCTAAATTAACTATATGACGGATACGACTAAAGAGTCGTCGACATAAAATTAATAGCGCGAGACCGTCGATCAAAATCGTTTTAGGTGTCGTGATATGCATGAGTTTTGAAAATAGGATAGTCACGTGATAGTCTTTACACGTGATGACTAATGTCGATAAAAGGACGAGGCTTGAAAGTGTGTGTCAAGGCCCTCGGTTTTCTGGGTTACAGGACCCACTCGGTCGAGTCATAGTCTGACTCGGTCGAGTGTGTCCTCAAAAAAGTTTCTGCCCAATGATATGGACGCTACTCGATCGAGTGGCCTATGCACTCGGTCGAGTAGCCTGTACGAGTATCAACTCGTTCATTTTTTGGGGTTGAAAACGACGGTCGGTCGAGTTAAATACAAATATCGCATGATTTGAATTTAACTCGACCTCCGGTGCTATAATCGTGTATATGTACGATTATAATACCGTTGTCGGGATTTTATGAAAACGTTTACGTTAGAAAATTTGAATTAATGACGGAATTGCATCCCTCTACGTCACGACATCGAAACTAACCCTTTCGGGTTATGTGATGTCGGTTTTCGTGTCAACGGGTTCCGCACTAATTAAAATGGGATTGAATACGTTCAACTACGATTAGTCGCGATCACGTCACGCCCTTGAGTACATTGGGGCGGGGCTCCTCGAAAGGGCTCCACCTCCGTCGTTGCTCGTAAAGGGATTAGACGGACTTTAGGCGACAATTATAGTCAAACGCATCCGAAACCGAGATTTAAATACTAGTATGTATATATACACGGTATAATAATGTTAGATGTTAGAATACGGAATTAAAGTGTTAGTATACAAAAATGAAAGTTAGTGTTAGAATACATAAATAAAATGTTAGTATGCACAAAATTAAAGATTAGTGTTAGTGGTTAGTAGTAGTAATGATAATAATAATAATAATAATAATAATAATAATAATAATAATAATAATAATAATAATAATATATACATAAAAAACAGTAAAAGAGAAGGGAGAAAAAGAAACGGGGTTTGATGACACCCTCAACCTACATGCTTAAATGGCCTCGGAAACGAACTCGTAGTAGCGGCGTGTGCGCGGGAGTGTCGAGATATGTAGGGTGAGTTAGGGTGTGTTTGGTTAGGGAGAGGATGCTCTCGGGTCTTTGACGAGTTTTGATCTCGGGTTTTGAATGTGTATGTGTTGATTTTGTATATATGAATGTGTATGAATGTGGAAGATTGAATATAGTAGAAATGTAGTACGGTAGGATTAGGGTAGAAAGTGTAGACTAAGAATGCATGGGGAAAAAGCTTGTGAAATGAATGGGGTTAAGGGGGTATTTATAGGCTTCACCCCCCGACCTAGGGTCACTCGATCGAGTGCCCTAGTGCACTCGGTCGAGTGCCTTCAGAAATGAACCTAGTCCGGTTTTTGACGCTCCACTCGACCGAGTTGGTCAATCCACTCGATCGAGTGGATCAAGCAAATCGAGCTATTTTAGGAAGGAATTGATATTGTTGTTTGGATTGATTTTATTTGAATTTAGACTTGGCGCCAGCTTCTAGAAGATGCACTTAGGCTGGTTTTTGTGACGGGTTCGTCTTTGACCGGGTTTTGACCCGGTCGCCAAAAGACGGGATTTATTTTTGGTGTCGGTTTTGGCCCAAATTAGTCTCATTTTGCTCGGAACGACCCACTGGGCCTGGATTTGAGGTCGGTTTTGAGAGATTTGCACTCCGCCAAATACCCACGTCGGATACTATTGATTCCGAGTCCGTATTCGAGCATATTAAGTCACGTTGACGTCCGATCATCATCGGGTGTTTTGTCGGGAACTGCTATAGACACTAGCAGGCAAAATGCGGGTGTCTACAGATTCTCGTTTAAATTCGACGTTACTTCATGTAAAGTGGTATATATAAAGAAATATGTAGTACTCCAAAACATACCATGAGCGTCACACTGAACGTGAAACGTGTAACAACGTATGATTGTCAGAAACGTGGTTAACTATCAATATGCATGATTTGTCGTTTACGACAAAATCTAAGTATAAATATCGTTGATGTATTTCATAAATGATGCACGATAATAATAATAATAATAATAATAATAATAATAATAATAATAATAATAATAATAATAATAATAATAATAATAATAATAATAATCAATATATATTAATAAAGTAGGAACTTTTCGAGCGATATGATTGGTCCAAGTTTTTTAAACTAATTAATTAAAAGTTTTAATATATTTTTTAATTTAAATAATAGTATAAGAATTTGTATAGGAAAAACATCAATCCTATTACACCTAAGAGTCAAGCGATATTAGATTCGTATAGAAAAAAATGGGTCGTGCTTTTTCCTAACGAGCCTTTACTCAATCTTAACGAATTTTCCTAAACTTTTTCCATTATACCCCTGTATAAACATTACTTGACATTGAGATTGATTACACTTTATTTCGTTTTGCTTCAATAATTTAGATAATCAATCGTTCATGATTTCAATTATGACTTCTAATTTAATTACTGATGATGTAAAATCGTTAATTTATTTACAAAATTATTTTTTTTAAAATTATATTATTATTGTTTCATTGTTTAGGGTTAATTAAATTTAAAAGTTCAAACTAAAATAAAATAAAAGTTTATATAACAAAAAAAGTTCATCTAACAGCAAATAAAAAAAATAGCAGATTAACAAATAAAGAAGAAGAAATTTAAATAAAAAATTATTTTTTAAAAAAAAAAACACCAACAACCACGTCCTCCCTCCCTCCCTGACCACCACCCAACCACCCTCACCCATCAGACCCTCACCATCGACCACCATCACCACCCGACCCGCCTCTCACTGCCTAACCCCCCTCACCCACCCGACCCGACTCCCACCCAGCCAACCACCACCAACTCGCCTACCACTTCACCGGCCACCACCCAACCCTCCGGCTCCAAACCGATTGACCCCGTCGACCCGATCTCAGCCACGGACTCCAGCCATTGACCCCGAATGATCCCGATATTCGTGGTGGTTCACGGTGAGTTTATGGGTGTTTGAAATTTACTAAGAGAGAAAACAAAAGACTTCATTTTTTGATGGGGTGAAATGAGAGGGGTAAAGCGGTAAAATGTCGTTAGAATTGAGTAAAGGCTCGTTAGGAAAAAGTAATTTCGAAAAATAATTCTACTACATGTAAGATTAAAAAAAATTACCACTATATAAACAATCGATTATGACCTTGAAAAACAATAAAAAATTGAATAGAGACCGCGTGGAACGCGTAATCAGTTCTGCTTGATTAATTTTTTTAATATTTATTTATTCACCCTCTAAAAATATTAGAAACTCTAAGCATATAAAATTAATTATTTTTATTTTTTAAATAATAATTAATAAAATAAATAAATTATTATCCTAATATAAGTACATATATATTTTATTATGATAAAATTATCCTAATAGAATTATATTTACTTTTTTAATAAACACAAATTCTTGGGAGAGACGGTCTCTCAATAACTTATTGAGAGCCCACTCTTCAGTACCACTCTATGTCATATTCGTACCCTTAAATGATAACTTTGTTTTGTACCTGTTTTTATAACAAGCGTACCCTCTTTATATTTATATACTCTTTTATGTTAATCGTACCTACTTCTATTAGGTTTGGTACCACTGTTACTTCCATTTGTACTTAGTCTCTCAGTAAAGTTAATGAGAGACCGTCTCTCAGGAGACCTACTCTTTAATAAAATAGTTTGTGAGAAATTATAGTTTTATGTAAAAATTATTACATTTCGTTTCACAAAAAAGTTATCGTAATTTTGTTTGTCCTACGTTGAAGAAATAATGTAGATATTCAATAATATTACACACATATAATATATAATATCAAAGTAATATCAAAAAATTATAATAACGTAATGTGTATCTATAATTATATTAAATAACAGTCATCATTGGTTCTTAAGTATCAATCACAAAAATTTCGGGTCTATAAGTATTATCGTAATTTTGACAATATCGTGGTAGAAAATGCATTTATTAACATAAAATTCATATTATTTGCTCGAACAAGTGATGAATATATTACAAATAAAAAAGGTAAAGTTATCCCAAATCTAAAATTTAAGTAAGGCGATGGAATTCTATATTATAAATAAAAGTAATCTTTCGTCATTTACATCAAATAAAAAATTCCGAGTCTTAAAAGAAGCTCTTTTTTGGTAAGAAAGTTCTTAAATCTATAAATTTAAATAAAATTATCTCACATCTAATAGAGTGATGGAATATTATAATATAAATAGGGAAACAATAAATACAGTTATACAACCCTAAGCACCGTATTTAAGACACCATAAGAGAAAATAATTTTTCAATACACGTATGAATTGCATGGATGTAAGTGTAATTTGGGGCTTCAAATTTTATGTTTATACTAAATTTGAAAGATTTTAATCCATTAAATATAACCCAACCCTTAGGGTTGTACTGTATATAACAAAACCCATTATAAATAAAAGTAATGAGGTCATGAATTTCTATTCTGTACTATAAATAGTAATCATTCGTCCTTGATATCAACAAAAAAAATTGAGTCTTAAGAATTCTCTTAAGACTATAAATTTAACTAAAATTATCCTACACCGAAGAGTTATGATGAGGTGATGCAATTTTATATCATAAATAGTAATAATTGACCCTTAGTTATCAATCAAAACATTTTGAGTCTTAAAAATGCTCTTAAAATTATTATAAAATTAATTAAAGTTATCCCACATCGAAAAATTATAATAGTTGAGAGTAATTCAAAATGCTCAAGACTAAAAATTTAAGTAAATTATGTCACAGCGAAAAATTATAATAAGTTGATATATTATATTACAGTATAAATAAGAGTAATCGTTGAATATATATCTATATTATAAATAGTAATCATTCATGTTCTTAAGACTAAGCTTAATTAAAATTAAGCCACATTGTTTAAAAAAAATTATATAAGCATTTAAAATCTTCCTATTTAAAATCCCTAGGTTGTATATAAGCATTTAAAATCTTTCTATTTTAGTATAAACATATGAATTTGAGCAGAAATTACACATGCATCAAGACAATAAACTTAAGTATGATTAAAAATTATCCTACATCGAAAAAATATACTCCGTAATAAGATGATGGAATTGCGTAGTATAATAAAGAGTAATCATCCGTCTTTAAATAGATCTATCCCACATAGAAAAATTATAACGAGGAAATGAAATTCTATATCATAAATAAGAGAAATAATATTTATATCTACGTACACTTTGTATATGCGAAGTACTTTAATCAGTCTTTCTAACTACACTGCATCATAATGTCTATAATTTGATTTGGGATTCACTGCATATACTTCACTAGAAACACATTCACTTACTATTAGACATATTCTTACCTTTAACTGAATATTATTATTGATGTCTCTAAAAATTGGTCCGTGCATCGCACGGACTTTCCAACTAGTAATAATAATAATAATACATATCCCTTTCTCCGTTTCCTTCAAATAATATCATGCACATTATTTATCTTACGATAATTACATTACATATTTTTTCCGTCTCAATTTTTTATTTATCTTATGACTCAGACAGAGAGAATATATGGTCATCTATTTCAACACAGAAGAGACATTTGATGAAATTCAAGGTAAAACAAATATTAGTGTAATATTGAAAAATGTAACATTATGTATTTTTTAGTTGGTTATTCACACAAAAATTTTCGTATCTCATGTGGATAAAAATTTGGCCGAGTAACTTATTTGGTCGAATTAACACAAAAATTCGTATGAGACGGTCTTACGATTACGATATTTTTATATGTTTAATTTTACGATATTTTTTCACCATTTCATAGGTTATATATTTTATTTTATTTTATTTTCATAATTATTCTCATTGTCTAATGACTTAATGCTCGTGCACTAGTGAGTAGTAGTGACTTAATGAGTACTCAAGTTTTTCTAGTGTCCTTGTCACACAATTTCCAATAATTATGGTGTACGATCGTTGTACAGTGTAATACAGAAGAAAAAAATAATAATTGATCATTTTTCACCATAAAATACTCACTTTTTTTAATCATAGAGTAGCAGTGTACTGCACAAAATCCGACTTGGATAAAGCTGTGATTAGTATGAGGTTAAACGGTTCAGTGATCATTCCGATTAACCCAAATTTGATCAGATATAACATGAAATAAACAATTATGTCGTTTGATATATCGTGTGAAATCGTTTTACTCGATGTAACACGGGTTTGACGGTTTGACCTAATAACGTATACCATGCACGACGTACTCGCAATTAAGTGACGTGGATGTGTTTTTGCATGTGTATGTGTACATATAAAGTGCAACCGTAACGACTATTTTTGCCACGTATGTAACTAACTTAAAGGAGTCTAGCAAATTAGGGCAGAAAGAAAGCATCGGTCATCCTTGATTTATGCTAATATACGTTTTTTTCTTTGTTTTTCGAGAAAAACAAATTAATTACGGAGTATTTTTTTTCCGTCTCAATCGTTTATTTATCATTTATGATATGTTTGAGAATTTGAATTTCGTATTTGAAATATTTCAAGTGTTTGAGAAATCTTAAAATTTGGATTTGAAATTGAGACCAATTACAACCAGTTCAAATTTGGTTCACTCAAATTTCTAGTATATGCATGGGTAGTCATTTCGATTACGTCACTTATCGTTTGCTTTTCTTTTTCGCATAATCTTATTAAAATATTTGTTTGTTATTTTTTGTCCCGTATTTGAAAATTCACATTTTTCTAATGAAAAGTTTCAAAAATAAAAGTTGGTGACTTTGACTCGACTCCACGCGCCCGAATTCCAATTCCAAGGATACTCAAACACCATTTTGGATTTATATTTGAAATTAAATTCTAGAAATTCAAATAAAAGTGATTCTGAATTAATAAAAGTAAGAGAAATAAATTTTATTACACGTTAATATATACTCCCTCCTATTCTGAGTATTCCTCCTACTTTCCTTTTTGAGCTTAGTTTGGTTTTCTTTCCACTTTTCTTTTTTTAGAAATAATTTTAATCATTCTTTATTCTTCCTTCAATTCTTTATTCTTTTCCTCCACACCTAAACCCAACGCCTTTTCACTTTATATCCTCACCTTTTACCCTTCATACCCCAATTTCTATTCATCTCTCTTACTTTATCTCCATCCTTATTATTATTTTACTCCCCTCCTTGGTTTCCCCCAAAAAAAATTGGAAAGGAATACTCTGAATAGGAGGGAGTATTAATTAAGGAGTGAGTCACTAATGTGTTGTCTAAGTAGGTAAATTAAGAGTTGGTATTTCAGTTTACCGTGATAATATCATTGTAATTTCTTCCATAATTAACCTATTAACTTGTACCCAGTAGACACACGTTAGAAAAAACGATTATTATTATATTAATGTAATTGTTTCTTCCATAATAATTAACCTTTTAACATGTACCCAGTAGACACACGTTAAAAAAAACCATTATTATATTATTAATGTAAGTGCATAACCATGACTTGTCCTCCAAAATTCTTGGAGTAATATTAGTAAATTTATTGTGTCTTAATGTAGATAACTTGTTAATTAAAATGCTTAAAGAATTTGGAAATTTGGAGGCTATATATGTTAGGAAATATATTTGAGCTTTAATTCCTTATGAAGAAAATTTCTTAACTAAATTATTTACTTCCTCCATCTCGGTCAATTATTGTCCTTTGATTTTGGCACAAAAACCGAGGTAAAGGTAGGAAGTCAATTAGAAGATGACAAGTGGATTAAATTAAGTGTGAAATACTCCCTCCGTTCCAACCATTTGTATACGTTTGCTTTATGCACGTACGTCGATACTCTTTTTCTTTTGTCTATATCTTTAGTTACGTGTTTACTAAAAATTATAAAAATTTGATAATCATAATGTATTTTATTAGACGATTTAAACAAGATCAATGTTAAAAACCCAAATGTATACAAATGGTTGGAACGGAGGGAGTATCAAATTGCTTATCAAATGCAATAATAAAACAGAATGGACAACAGTTGACTGAAACATCCAAAATAGAATATGACAACAAATGGTCGATCGGGATAGAGCGAGTATTATATTTTAAAGCTTTAACAAATGTTCCAAAATTATTGAAGAAACAATGGGATCCTTGAAGTAATGCAAATTTTAGAGATTATTTATTAAATTTTATTGTAGGCTATGTTAGAAACAATGGGATCCTTAAAAAGTAATGCAAATTTTAGAGATTATCTACAATAATTATTGAATTTTATTTACGATGTTCACGTAAATATGAGAGTTATTATATTTCTAAATTCCCTCTGTATTTAAATAAGTATCATTTTCATTTTTCGAGATTATGATCATTTCTCTCTTCAATATTTTCCAAAATATAAAACTAAATATATTGAAATTTATACTCATATAAAATCTTTGTTTGTAAAGATTTTTATGGTGTAACTATTACTCGTATAATTTTTCAACCAATATATTTTTTTGTGTAACAAATGACAATTATTTGAATACAAAGAGAATATTCATTTAATTATTTCATTGAACTGTGAATTAATTATGTGTTTGATTCTCATGCAAAATGATCTCTTTGTTAGACCAGAATATTACATACGGAGTATATAAGACTAGCCCGTAAGTCTAGACATGGGATTTGGCCTGTCGATATGTATCGGGACTCTAGTAATCGCCGGAGGTATATATGATTATACATATGTATATACGGTAGTGGACAATTTAGCAAACACAAACGATCAGATTGCTTCCACATATAGTTTAGTCCTTATTTTCCTATGCTAATAATATAGCGTAGTTAATCAATAATGAATAAAAGGGAAAATTAGTAGAGTTCATATGTTTTAATCTCAAAATAACTTTTTCTTATATAAATTATATCTAACTTCGGCTAATTTGGGATCAGCACATAAATTCATCATTTAAATTTTAACATGCATATTTGGCCACATTTATAGATAGATTCATACCCAAAAAAATCACTCATTATCGATCATTATCTTTATCCTGATATTCTGATAACACGAACATATGTTTTTCACGGAAAAGGATAAACATTACCATAACTTAGTAAAATAAACTTCAAAGTTATGACTTCGACAATCTAAAATCACTTATTTTCACATATTCATGCATGAATACTGATTTTGGCAGTGTTTGACAAAAAATATACTACCTTGGTCCCACTAAGATTGTCCCGTTTCATTAAAATATTCCTCACAATATATAATAGGAAAATAGGACAATCTTTTAGGATGGAATACGTATATAAATTTTAGGCGGTGTTTGACAAAATATTCATATTAAAAATATGAAATATCTCAATTCCATATTCTAAAAAAATTCAATATTAATACTATGGGCAATTGAAAAAAAAAACTATGGAAAATATTGATTCATTTAACCTCAAAATAGATTACATATCACAAATTACCAAGCGTATTTTTTTCCCCTTAGTACCATTACCATTCCCACCCTTATATATACACACTTGTTGTATGCTTCAAACATATCATAATTCACAAAAATCAAACTTCATAAATATTTGCAAATAGCTTAAGCAAGCATCCTATAGGTTTTATCACTCCAAAGGGTATAGACTATATAATTCAAATGTATTTGTCTTTGATTCATTTTCTTTTAATTCATTTGCTATAAACAACTTATAGGTTTTAAATTATTATTTTATGTGCGTGTTAGCCATTGTAATTAAACCTTGTTAATTACTTGCATGTAAGAGTTAACTTATTTTTTTCTTACAGTAAAAATGGAAGAGACATTGGTTATGATAGTGGGAGCCGGACCAGCAGGGTTGGCATTAGCTGCATGCCTAACCATTATGGCAATCCCTTTCATCCTTTTGGAAAAGGAGGACT
Organism: Agrostemma githago; assembly: GCA_958450325.1. Lineage (NCBI taxonomy): Eukaryota > Viridiplantae > Streptophyta > Magnoliopsida > Caryophyllales > Caryophyllaceae > Agrostemma > Agrostemma githago. The sequence goes on along the minus strand of OY288241.1, from coordinate 77,281,657 downwards.
GCCATAACTCTCTTTGGAAGAAAAGGGCGTATGACAGATGCCACCTTCATCTAGCGAAAGAGTTTTGCTCGCTTCCCTTTAGGGCACATGATCCTCGTACCAAGAAGTATATGCCCAAAAAAGACTTCATTGGATACGTAGAAGACTATGTGACCTATTTTGGGATAAAACCACGTTACCATCATTCAGTTGAACTCGCTTCATTTGATCAAGTGCAACAGAAATGGAAGATTGTAGCCATGGACATCTCATCTAATGTGTCTAGGGTTTATCTTTCAACTTTCTTGGTTGTTGCAACTGGTGAAAATGGTAGGGGTGTTATTCCCGATATTCCCGGTCTTAAAGACTTTAAAGGAGATATCGTACATTCTAGTCAATACAAGTCTGGCACAAAATATCAGGATAAGGACGTTCTTGTTGTTGGATGTGGTAATTCGGGGATGGAGATTAGCTTTGATCTAGCTAATCATGGGGCAAAAACATCTATCGTTGTCAGGAATTCGGTAAGCATTTTCGTTTGTGTTCCCCTTAGTACTCCCTCCTATTAATTTGATTTTTATAAAAAAAATAAAAAAATCCTGAGGAGTATTTATTCAAATGTCCCTCCTAATAATATAAAAATATACTACGTAGTTGACTCAAAATAATCGTCTTAAAGTTAGATTAAGAATGTTCTTCTAACATTGTATCACTATCAGCGTGATCAAATAAATGTCTCGTGTTCGAATCCAGTTAGGACTCATTTGGTTACTTCTCTACTTCCCGGGAAGCGCAAGATCCTATGAATTACATCTTTAGGAGTTGTTTGGTGTCACTCACCAAGTCCCCCTTGGTGTGTACTTCCCGCATAAACTAATTTTTCTCATGACAATCAAACAACATTTTTGTAATTCACATGAAATACAAATTCATGTGAATATAAATTCCTAATAGCTCCATCTTCCTATGGTTAACAAAACGAGTCCTTATTTTCCAAAAATCTCATGAATGAAATTTCGGCACATGGTCAATGGATATGTGCACTAACCACTCTTCAAGTTTAATGGACATTTAAGTGATGGGTGAATTGAGGGAGTATTAATTAAAATCAGGTGTATAAGTGTAAACCCAATTAAGTATAGCACAAATACTTCAAATAAAAAAAAAGGAAGTTATTTAATTTCAATTTCCCATTGTATTTCCTGCTAATTCATTATCACAAAGTCTAGAGAGAGACCGTCTCTCCATAACTTATTGAGAGATCGACCATTTGTCGGTATCTCTTTATTTCCTATTCGTACTATAGTTGTTCATGGGACGTACCGTTCGATTGGCCCGTCCCGTCTGACCCAAATTTTTAGCGGGCATGAACACAACATTTTGAAAAATATACAAAGACCCGTCCCAAACCCACTAATCTGCTTGTCCGTCGGCCAAAATTTCACACTTAGCCCGGCCCATGTCCGACTTGGACCCGCAAATGATTACCTATAATTCGTACCTATTTTATGATTAGATATATCTCTAAATGACAATTGTGTTTTGTACCGCTTTTTATAACAAGCGTAACCTTTTTATATTTGTATACTCTTTTAGGTTATGTATACTATTTTTATTGGGTTTGATACCACTGTTACCTTTCTGAAAGACCGTCTCTCAGTAGAACTACTAATTTATTAACTTTAATTATTGCATGTTACTAAATGGGAGTATAACAAATTGATTCCAATGTACTACTTGTAGGTTGTCACACCTTATGGCATTCTATAATCATAGATTGTTATATTGAAATTGATATTGGGAAATTAAATTGAATGACTTAAGTTAATAATAATTTTTGATAAATTTATCGTCATAATTAATTAATAATAAATTTAATAACGAGAATTTTTAGAAATGTGATTATCTAATTATTTATGCAGTTTCATGTGGTTTCGAGAGACATGATACGGGCGGGAATGCACTTACTGAAATATTTCGGTATTGCATTTGTAGACACCCTTATTTTGATGGCTAGTAAACTTAAGTTCGGAAATTTGTCAAAATATGGTATCCAAAGACCCAACAAAGGTCCATTCTTTCTCAAAGCCACCATTGGAAGGAGTCCGGTGATTGACGTGGGAACTGTAGACAAGATTCGAGCAGGAGAAATTAAGGTAAACTTCATATTTAAAAGAAAATTATAGTATATATCACTAATATACTTTTTGTTAAAGTTAATTATATAGAAATTTGTGTTGAATTTAAGCAAATATTAATATACGTATTAATTTATAGTTTTGTTACAAACATTTAAGTTAAATACTCGTGTGATTTAGGTTCGCCCAAGCGTATCAAAGATACATAAAGATAGCGTTGTATTTGAAGATCAACGTGAATCCCATTTTGATGCTATCGTATTCGCAACTGGGTTTAAAAGCACGGTATGCGAGTGGCTGAAGGTATATAATGCTTCTTTGTTTTTGTTTTTTTGCTAATTAACAAAAATTCTCTCTAATACTGTATATAATATGGACTGGACAATTTATGAATTGGTACAAATTAGTGCAATAATATAATACTCCGTATAACTTATTAATATAATCGGCTAATTAACCGTGATGATAGATCATCTATTCTTAATTTTTTTTTTGGTAAGATTCACGATAAATTCAGTTAAAACAATTTTTTTATAAGGCTTGTTATTTACATATAGGACTACAAGTACTTGTTAAAAGACGATGGATTCCCAAAAAACCGATTTCCAAATCACTGGAAAGGGCAAAATAGATTATATTGTGCTGGATTAGCAAAGATGGGAATACAAGGAGTGTCTAGAGATGCTCAAGCCATTGCTGGTGATATCCAAACTACTTTACAATCCATGGAACTCAAGGAATTCTAATAGTCGAAGAAGCGTGTATTGTAAAGTACTAGCGTCCCAAATTGAGTTAATTTAATCGGAAATGTAATGACTTGTTCAATTACAGTCGTACATGTTAAGAGTGTTAATCGTCGTAATTAAGCTTTTTATGTTACGAGTTTTCGTATGGTTGTGTTGTTTAAATGAGTAGTGATGTAATCTTGAGGGAAAAAAAATTCTCGACTTTTTTATTTTCTAGTTTGATGTTTTCGAATCATTAATTTTAATAAAAAAAAAGTTGCATTGTGAAATCCTGAAATTAAATACAATTAGATTCTACATTATTCCTTTGAAAAAAAGGGAAAAATAACGTATCTGAATATATGATACAAAGTACTTAAATTTAAATTTTAGGACACGAGGACATGATCGATGAAGTATCTTGACCTATATTTGTTGAATATCGATTAGATACAGATAAGACACGTTAATCAGTCATAACTCATCTTTTATTATTAAAAGAGGAAACCATCCAGTCCTACGTGGCAGCCTATATACTCTCAATTCTCCCTTCCTAGCACTCTCATCAATCTCACAAAATAAGTCTCCTAATTCTTATTTATTGGTAAATAGTCCCTCCCAATTTTCCAACCTTATTAACTGATCCCCCATTCCCACCAAACATTCTCACTTTCCCAGGAATGTGGATTCAATACCCCAATTCAATCCCTCCCCATAAATTACCTCGGCAATACAAGCCTTGAACAAAGAATCAACCCTTCAATTCTCAACAATTCAATTTCAAAATTATCAATCATCAATCCTCTGCACCAAATTACTATAAAAGATGGAGTCAGATTTCGGGTATGCTATTCAATCTTCACAAATCGTATCATTCATCAATATTTTTCCAAGGTTCAAGCAACCATGTCCTCTGAGAAGTTTGTCACCATATCTGAATTGAAAGATGGCGATAGGATTGAAAACATCAATGTGAGGGTCATTCATCGCTGGACACGTCCCGCTTTCAAGAACAAGAAGAAGACCGAATCACTCGAGGTTTTGTTGATTGATGATACGGTATTTTTCTTAAAACCGTTCTTCTAATTTCTTTGTTCGTTATATTTTTAAATCTAAACTCTAAATTCTGATTATAGTTTTTTAGTTGTTTCTTAAAATCGAGGTTTAGAATTTCTTACAATCTAAATTCTGATTTTAGTTGTTTTGATTTTTTTTTTCTTATTATTATTGTGTTTGTTTCTTCCCATTCACGGAGTTGGTGTTTTATTTTCTTCTTCGTAGAACCAAATAATTCAAGCTACTGTGCGCAAGCAATTGCTACTGAAATTTATTGGTAATTCGGTGAAGACTGAACTTTGGTTATAAATTATCGTTTTCTTTTCTTTCAAAATCGTCATACCTCTAAAGATCCTTCCTCTAAACCGACTCTGATGATCCAGAATTTATCACCTACACACGCTTCATACTCGAGTTAGTATGATCACCTGCACTGTGTGGTTGGTGTTTTGCAGGTGGTGGCGTGAGATTTGGATTTCGATGAAGTCCGTTGTCATCCAGCTAGGTGGACAAACAAAATCTACAAAGCAAAAGATTCATGTTCAATTTGATTTTTTTTTTTGGCAACTGTTCAATTTGATTAAAGTTTTCATTTTTAGGTAAATTTATGACTTTCCCCATTTTTATTTTTTCCAAAATTTAGATAGTTTTGATTAAAGTTCTCAATTTTTTTCCTAATTTTTCAATTTGTTGTATTAAATTCTAATGCTACTGATAATTCAAAAAAGTACTTTCACCATTATTAATTTTTTCTAATTTTCACTCCCAAAATTCTTACTTTTAGTTTGACTGAAACTATATTGATTTCAAGTCTACGGAACAATCGCCTCATCACGCATTTGTTTACTCGACGTTGAGAAATGAATCACCGTTTTATCAATCCACCTTTACCATTTTGATTAGTAATTTTAATTTTAAAATTTTTAAATCTTTTCGTGACCAAAATGAACCACAACATAAACCAAAATGAATTGTCCAAGTACACTTTTTTTGTGACTCAATACTAATGTTGCAGGATGGTCTGCAATGTGGGCTAATATGAGCAATTTGTTTTAAATTGTAGGATAGTACAATATGATAACTAGACGGAGGCGATTCATCCAATGTTTCCGTTGATTGCAAGTGATGTTTATAACATCTCCTTTAATCAATGACAAAGGAGGGCCTTGATTAACATTAGAAGTATCTTCTTCTTTATATTAAAAAAGAGTCCAACTCAACCATGTGACACAATAAGGGCTCAGAGTTATGTTAAAAGCCTCTCAAAGCATTTGCCTTTTTCAACAAGGGAAATAGACTATGCAAGTGAAATTTGTTTTTTACCGTACCACGTAGTAAATACGTAATACAAATTACGAGTACATATTAAATCAATTCATCGAGAAATACAAATGGAACCCTTGAAAATAACAAAGGTCTTATCTCTTCGGTATAACAAATTCCCGAGATAAGCGATTGATGTTACGAGTAAAATTTAAGTTAACAAGATGTCTATCTCTAGAAAATACGAATTACAGCTGATGTTTTCCTGATTTTTTTTTGTTATGTACGATAAGTGAAGGAGATAAGCGGAATTCCACACCTTGCAAAACATGAAATCGGGTACGACTTTGAGAAACAAATTACCAAGTGCACCCGTTGGCGAGTCAAAAATTATTCCTGTTATTTTGTTTTCACTTAATAACACAAGTAGCAATTAAAATAAATTAATGTGAAGTTATCTCAATGTAATTTTGTAATGAAATTATTAATAAATTCTCAATACTCTTAATATGAACGTAATAAAAAGTACGGAGTACTACTCTTCTTTGAACTATTGTATCAATAACTTCTTCAAAAAAATGTATCAATAACGTTTTAATGAAAGCAAGAAGAAATTGTGAAGTAGCATTTAATTTGATTGAAATCGTTTCTATATAAAACAATATACTTCATCTATTTCATTCATTGATATCTTCAATTTTAAAAGTGGAACATTTTTTTTAAGAAAAACAATAAAATATATAGAAATAGAAAGGTAGTAAAGTAAGTATGGAGTAAAGTAAGTGGCACAACCTAGGTAAAAGAGAAGTGTGATAACTAAATATGAAAGTGGAAGAAATCAAAGAACCCGTTAAAAAAAATGTAGAAGATATCAATTAAACAGAATGGTTATACAATAAATTCTTTAACAAATATATACGGAGTATAATAAACTAAAGTTTACTTTACTTTGGGAGAAATATTAAATTATACTCCACATTAAATTTTTACGAAGTTAATATATCATCCTATAATGAGCAAAATATTTTATCTTGGGTATCTTTCCTATTATGTAATTACGTTATGAATCTTATGATGATGGTTGGGACTTGAGAGTAAGTGACGATTGGTCTCGGTGTATGTCCATTATTTTAAATCATTTTATCACATAAGAGATTAGTGAGGACGAAGGTGTTGGTTAAAGGGTCTAATAATGTAACATGACTCAATAATAATGTCATAGTAGTGTTGTTATTTGTCACCTCTAGTCACACAGTGGTAACCTATTTTTACATTAGATAAATTCGACATGACACGATAATATTGACTCGAGATGTAAAAATGACCTAGTAAAATACATGATGTGAATATAACATTAACTTCGAATTGACCTAATCTAGCCATGACCAAACCCGAACATTGATTGACTTAATCTTGATTTGATTCGTGGTGGCTTTATCCATGATTCAACGAATCCGAAATGATTCAAGTATTAAGCTTCATGTTCTATCACCGACCTTCGTCGTCGTCCCCACCCCTTTCCAGTCATCTGTTCTGATCGCTTACTTTCTGCCACCACATACAGTCACTCGTCACTCCAACCACCACACTCATTCTCAATTTTAAAAACAAAAAACTTTGTTACCCTAATATGAGTAAATTGATTTAGATAAAACATTGTTTCATCCATTATCAATCAAGATATAGTTGAAGTCGCGAGAGAAATTCACAATTTAACTTTTGGGAAAAAAAAGATGGAAACTAATTAGTAATGTCTTGTCATATGTCAAGCTAGGAATAAAATCTTCTCTATTACCTTCTCTCCATTACCCTTCTCCATTACTTATCAATGAACCAAATTTTATTTTGGAATGATCCAACGGTTCTTATATCACTGCTATAAGACGATGGAAGAGGAAGAGAATGATATACTTCGTATAATGGATTGTGAGAGATCATGGAGAGAAAGTAATGGAGATGATCCTAACTCGTCAAGCAATGGAAGGAAAAGTCATGACAAATTGTTGTCGAAAGAGTAAAACCATAATACGAAAAAGTAATAACGATTAATTAGTGTTTCAACTTTGAACACTAATGCGCAAATAAGCAGACCTAATAACCTAATTCAAAGCGACCCCTTAATAAACACCTAAATTCAAAACAACTCGTACCCACATATGCAACCCAAAACAAAATACTCCGTACATGATAGAGTAGATCGAACCCACGTATCCGACCCAAACCGAAGCCGAAACCCAAGTCCCCAATGAAGGATCCATTTGCACCTCTACCCTACTAGGCATTAGGCAACCCCCACATTGACAAATTTCACCCAAAAGAGCACATGCATTAGCATTAGGAGTTGGGAGACTTGGGTTGGGACAATGCTTCCTTGAAAATCTCCTTTTAACACATTCAAGTTTTTGCTTGCTCTCTCTTTCTCTCACAACTTGAAGTCAATTACACTTGTTCATCACCTCTTCCACCTTCCTCCCTCTCCCTCTCCCTCTCCCTCTCCCTCTCCTCCCCCATTCAACTCCCTTTCTCCCTCTACTCTCACCTCCCTAAACCCCAATTTCCTCTATTTTATTATTCCTCGCTAATTTGAATTATGATAATAAATAATTAATTAACTGATATTCTCAATTTAGATTAATTAAATTAATTAATATTAATTTAGTAATAAAATAATAATAAAATGAGCCGACGTGTCCGCCGGAAAGTAGCTAAAAAGGACACCACCACAGATAAACTCCCCGAAATCTTCTCCGCCGCAACTACCACCACCGCCGTCGACTGGACCAAGCTCCCGGACGACACTGTGGTCCACCTCTTCTCCCTCCTTAACTACCGCGACCGCGCCTCTCTTTCCTCCACTTGTCGTACGTGGAACTCTCTCTCCGCCGCTACTTGTCTATGGACCACCCTCGACCTCCGTCCACACCGCTTCGACTCCGCCGCTGCTGCCGCCCTCTCCAACCGCTGCTCACACCTTACTCGCCTCCGCTTCCGCGGTGCCGACTCCGCGGAATCGCTAATCCGCCTCCGCGCTGCTTCGCTCCGCGAAATCTCCGCCGACTACTGTCGGAAAATCTCTGACGCTACGCTCTCTGTCCTCGCCGCCCGCCATGAGAACCTCCAAGTCCTCTCACTCGGTCCTGATTTCTGCGAGCGGGTCACCAGCGACGCGATCCGGGCAGTCGCCGTGTGCTGCCCGAAGCTGACGAGTCTTAGATTGTCTGGGGTAAGGGAAGTTGATTGTGATGCTATCAATTCTCTTGCTAATAACTGTGTTAATTTGATTGATGTTGGATTTATGGATTGTTTGAGAGTTGATGAAACTGCTTTAGGGAATGTGACTTCTTTGAGGTATTTATCAGTGGCCGGAACGTCGAATTTGAAGTGGGATGTGGTGTCTCATTTGTGGTGTAAGCTGCCTTGTTTAGTTGGTTTAGATGTGTCCAGGACGGATATCGGTCCGCCTGCTGTTATAAGGTTATTGTGTTGTCGGAGCTTGAGGGTGTTGTCTATCATGAATTGTAGTGTGGTTGATGAGGATGCCGCTTTTGTGACGAGTTATGGGAGTGGAGAATGTTTGATTAAGAGGGGGAAGTGGTTGGTTTCGTTGTTTGGTGACGTTGTCAAAGGAGTAAGTAGTTTATTTGTCGATAATTCCATGGAGGGGAAGAACGCGTTTTTGGAGTGGAGAGGGTGTGTGAAGAAAGATATAAACTTAAAGGAGATCATGACTTGGCTTGAGTGGGTTTTGTCGCACTCATTGTTGCGCATTGCAGAGAGTAACCCTCCTGGTTTGGATAGTTTTTGGGTCGGGCAGGGTGCTAGTTTGTTGCTCAGTTTAATGCAGAGCTCTCAGGAGGATGTTCAGGAAAGGGCAGCCACAGGGCTCGCTACTTTTGTTGTTACCGATGATGAGAATGCCAGCGTTGATGGTCAAAGAGCGGAGGCAGTTATGCGTGCTGGGGGTGTGCAGCTCCTTCTTAGGCTCGCAAGCTCATGGCGAGAAGGGTTGCAGGCTGAGTCTGCCAAGGTTTACTCTTTCTCTTCAGATGCTGTTGTATTGATACTCCGTATTTGTTTTCTTTGGTAATGGAGCTTAAGACTCGTTATTCGTTGGTTTTATCTGACTACTCCGTTATGTCAATCTGTAGGCAATAGCAAACTTATCCGTGAATCCCAACGTTGCTAAAGCTGTAGCTGATGAAGGAGGAATAACTATCCTTGCGAATTTGGTAAGGTCCATGAACAAGATGGTTGCGGAGGAGGCTGCTGGAGGGCTATGGAATTTGTCCGTTGGAGAGGAGCACAAGGTTGTTTATCTTGACTTGTTTGCCTTGTTTTCATTAGAATGCTGTAATGCACGATGTTCTTAAGAAACTAATTGAGAGCTATTGTCGTTTCAGGGTGCCATCGCAGAAGCGGGAGGTGTAAAATCTTTAGTTGCTTTGATCTTCAAATGGTCTAGTAGTGGTGATGGAGTCCTGGTTTGTGTTTCTAATGCTTAGAAAAACATTGATCGGAGACTTGTGCTTCTGTGTGTACATTTGTAGCCACATTTTCTCATACTGAAATTGCCATATCTGGTCTTCCAGGAACGTGCAGCTGGTGCTTTGGCAAATTTGGCTGCTGATGACAAATGTAGCATGGAAGTTGCTCAGGCTGGCGGTGTGCAGGCATTAGTGATGTTAGCTCGCAATTGCAAGCTTGAAGGAGTGCAAGAACAGGTGATGCCAATATCCGGAAATATGTTTTAAGGGGTAAAAGGTGTGTTCTTGGGATTCTATTTGGCGGAATCAGCCAGTTAGAAGCTATGAATGGTGTTAAGTGACGTAAGATCGTTGCAGAGTTTATGAATTAATAAGGTTATTATGAGATAGGTGGTAGCTGTTCCATGGCGTGGTGGTCATCCGAGTTTAAATTGTTCCATTTTTGTGGGCTAATGCTATGTTTTTAGCTGTCTTAAGGGTATTCCATTTCCAACAATATTAATTTAAAAGCATTGGTATTCTCACTTATATTATAACTAGGAGGATTCTTTGTTCTTTCTGTCTCTACGCCAGAGGGAGTAGACTTGTATCCTATTATTTCTAGGCAGTTTCCCCCCTTCATTTCCCCCTAAATTAAAGGCAATCTTTGTGATATACATCTTTGACTAGTTTCTTTTCTTTTCATGCACTGCATCCAAATCCAGCTCATATCTCAGAAAGATTTTTGTTGGCATTCTAGGCTGCTCGAGCCTTGGCAAACTTGGCAGCTCATGGAGATACCAATACCAACAATTCAGCTGTAGGACAGGAGCCTGGAGCGCTTGAAGCTCTGGTGCGACTGACATATTCTACTCATGAAGGCGTCAGGTTTGTTGCCTTTATCTGGTGGAGGAAACAACAATACTTTTGCCGTTGCCTGTTGTTGTGCCTCTGCGCAATGCTGGATGAAAAGGACCATAGTTTGTGACAATGTAGCTTTGAGACTTCCGCAATCGAAAAAAATATGATCATTAAAGGAGTCTGGCTCTGATATTCTCCTAGTTTCATGTGTGACAGCGAATCTGATGGCGATAAGATTTGTCTCTTGGGGATATCTTTGTCTGATAATTTGTTTGAACTCTTAACAGACAGGAGGCTGCTGGTGCATTGTGGAATTTGTCTTTTGATGACCATAATCGAGAAGTAATGGCAGCAGCTGGGGGTGTTGAGGCATTGGTATGTGAACACTTTCGTGGAGAATAAGTTTTCCTAGTTTCTGATTTGAATTAGCTGTTATTAATTGTAAATTATTATTATGTATTGTGGGGGATTAAGTTTCATCATTGGTGAAGGTGGTTGATAGTTTTTTGACCAGAACTGAAAGATATCAGCCCCCGTTTAGTTTGAAATAACTGTAGTCTTCTGCGCATATGTGCAACAATGCGTAAATAATGTTTTTGTCTGCCCGTTGATTAAACTTGTAGGATGTCAATTTTTGTGGTTTATTCTGTATTAAGAGTTTGTTTGCCATATCCTAAGTGATTGACTGTATTGGATGCAGAATGTATCATTGGAGTCAACTTGTTTGTAAGGGTTCTATAGTTTTCAGTCCTCTTTCTGTAGGTGACTAATTTCGCTGCTTTTCGCAGCTTGTGATACATCATTGTTTTTTTTATATTGATGTGGCATGTCACTGTTTTACTGTCTTGTCTCTAGAACAGTAGTATTTAGATTTTAGAAAGCCGAATCATTACCTTCAAGGCTTCAAGTACTTTGATGCTGTCCTTTCCTTGTAAAAATTTATGAGCATATGCCAATCAACTGATCAACTGAAGTTGTTGCCTTGTTGGCAACATGGTTAGTGCTACACTACTCATATGAGAAATGTATCAATAAGCATGTATTGCTTGTAATAATATACAATACGAAGTACTAGTTATAGATTTGTCATGATATCTAGCTATGAATACGTCTATTAACTAGCTCATTTTTGTAGTATTGTTCATGCTTGTGCCATACTGTGCTCAGGTTGCTCTAGCAAAGTCTTGCACCAATGCTTCTCCAGGTCTTCAGGAGAGGGCTGCTGGTGCCCTATGGGGCTTGTCAGTTTCTCAAGCCAATAGGTAAATTCAAAGCTTGGTACCTATTTTCTAATTGGAAGGTTTCATCTAGGTGCCATTGTTCATTTAGTTAACATTTACATGCAAAGATATGTACTCCGTAGTTTATATTTTAAACTGACTTATACTCTTTTAATGCTTTGAACTAATAATTCAACCATTTTTGTGTGTATATATAGTACTTCGTATAACTTTATATGTACTATATTAGCTTGTAAAGTCATTGCTGGTGGTCCTCCAACCTAGGTAGAAACCCTGAAACGTTGTTCTGAAAAAAAAGGTCATGATAATGTTTCTTTATGGTTTCTACTTTTCTATTTTTGTATGTCGTAACTTGTGGAATCGATACTAGCGGCAGGAAGTTGAGCTAAGATCATGATAATATCCATATCAGAAGTAGGATTCATGTGAATAACAGAATTCAAAAGTATAAGATATATACTTTCTTTTCTTGTAAGCTATGCTAAATGATCTTCAGTGTCAAAAGTAGCTCTTTAATATGCTTCTACCAATACTTATAGCTCAATCCGCAGTTAGATTTCTTTCACTTGACGAGTTTTTATTAATATGCTATTATTCGCTCTTACAGCATTGCTATCGGACGGGAAGGAGGTGTTGCACCTCTTATCGCATTAGCGGGTTCTGAGGCAGAAGTGAGTTTGTCATATGCCATTATATGTTCTTATGTTATGGCCTTATCTGGCTTAATAAATCGTCATTATGTGAGATCTAGTTGTCTATGTTGTAGACTTCAAGTTGGTAGTGAATGAATTTACACAAAAAAACATGTATCATGTTTTTCTACACGTTTGCTTTTTCTTACCTGCAGAGAAAAAGTCCACTTTTAGTCTGTGAGCTTGATTTGTGAGTAGGCTAAAGTTTGAACTGCCGCTGTTTTCCAGGATGTTCATGAGACAGCTGTTGGAGCTCTTTGGAACCTTGCTTTTCACCCAGTCAATGCTTTGCGTATAGTGGAAGAAGACGGAGTTCCTGCCCTTGTTCATCTTTGCTCCACTTCAGTCTCGAAGATGGCAAGATTCATGGCAGCATTGGCATTAGCATACGTGTTTGATGGAAGGTGAAATTCTTAAAAGTGCCTATTATATTGGGATAATGAAATCTTACATGCGCTCTTTGAAACACAGCTTCAACTTCTACTCGTTTATAGTTTCTACCACCTTGTTTCAAGATTTAACTTCTATTCCTAGCGGAGTCAAAGAATCCCTATTCTTTGGCTCAAGATTATGATGCAATAAAGTAAAATGACTCATTAGAAGTAGCATCCATCTGATGCAATTATTGACGCACATTTTTCATTATGGTTTAGTCTTAACCAGGATTTGTTGTGTGTAACTTGTGCAGGATAGATGAAGTTAGTCTGATGGGAAACTCTATGGAGGGCACCTCAAAATGCATAAGCTTAAACGGGGCAAAAAGACTGGCCTTGAAACATATTGAAGCCTTTGTGCTCACATTTTCAGATCCACAAGCATTTGCTGCAGCTGCTGCATCTTCCGTTCCTGCTGCCCTAACACAAGTTACTGAAGCAGCTCGAATACAGGAGGCCGGGCATCTAAGATGCAGGTATGTAGAAAGATTTAGTGTTATAAGAGAAGAACTTAGTACCTTCTTTTCTTCCTTTAAAAAAATAAATGAGGTTAGCTTATTATTCTCTACTAATCCATGATGGCTTTGGTAGTTAAATATGTTTAGGTCATATTGTGCAGTACATTTTGATTTTAGCCACATTATGAGTCTCTTAGTAGAATCTTGTATCCATGAACAATCTAAAGGTCTAGAATAGTCCTTGAAGGTTATAGGTACCACAACAACTTAGTCTCAAAATGATGTGGGGTCGGCTAACATGAATAATTCTTCGAAGCAGTCAAGTCGTCTCCAATAAAACAGTCATTTTCGTAACTAATTCGATTATAGAATATAACTAACTATATAAGTAATTAAAATAAACCATCATATGTGTACTCAACTTCTTTTTTGTTCTATACTCCAACAAGTGGTTTCGAACTTTCCCAAATTAAACCAAGGTGTTCGCATCAAGCAAATTCTTTTTTATTTCCTTGAAAAAAATATCAATTCCAGTCCCTCCGATTTTCAAGGTAGACAAGTATACAAGTGGTGCATGAAGATGTGTTTGACAGTAAATGCATATAGAAAATAGTGAGTATGGTCACCAACAATACCCAAGTTTCTCGGCGCAAGGTGCTTGACATATAACTGCACTAGGCGACTAGGGAGGCACACTCTAGGCGCATTACTATGCAATTCCATATTTTTCCCCCCAAATTCTTATATTTTACCCTTCTCTTCTACCCCTTATCCTTATTTTTCCCTATAGATATATGTTAGCCCTCTCTAAAACAAAAAAGGAAGCTATTCTTGCGCAAAATTTGATTATAGAATATAATGCTCTTTTGAAAACTCAGGGCATCTTTTGCTCAAAAGGTGTGTGCCGTCGCCTCGTGCCTTGCACACACCGGCTCATTGCGCTTTGTGCCTTTCTCAAACTAAGAACAAAACTAAGAAATGATGCGGGCCATTGAAGCATCCTTGAGGAGTAAAGTGAGGATGAACTCAAAGAAGCCAAAACCTTATTTTTTTTTTGTACTCAATATTTGTAAAGAGACTATATTTCGCAATCTCATGCGGTCTTGTACCTCGAAAGAAACATGAGATTCACTGCAAATAGAAGCTCATGGAGATGAAAAGATATGAGTCAATATGACTTAATACCTTTAGGAAGAACATTAAAAAAATTAAGTTGGTGAGAGTGAAGACATCATGTTACTCATTTACACATTATTGAGGTCATTAACCAAATGAAAATTGGAAAATATGAAAATGGGGAGGATAAAGCCATACAGATACACTTACTGATTAATGTAGGCTACTAATTAAATTATAATTTAGGGCATAAGTGGTGGCTACTATAAAACATACTTATGTCATAGACTCATAGTCAAAAGTGAGATTTCCTTTTGGCAACAGATGTGGGAAGAGTAAGCATGCACAAATAGATTTGTTATTTCTATTCGAAAGGTTGTCAAAGGACAGAGCAAAGCTCACAATTGCTTAGGTCAGTCAACTTGGATCCTTGCTTGCTTATGATAAAAAAAAACAAAACAAGAAGCGTTTTTTGAGGATGAATGTTTGTGCATTCATAGACCAAAACAGTCGTTTTTTTTTGTCGATGCATATACCAAAACAATTCGACTCAGTGGGTCGAAGAAGAAAGGTGATGATAGTGGTTGCACAACCACCTGTCAAATGATTTCAATATCTTTCGCAAGCTGGATACCTCTTTCTAAATTCTAGTGAATTGGTTAAGTTGTGATGTCCAAAGGCAAAGGTGTAATAGTTGTTCAAACAAAGAGATTACAAAATACATTGATAATGTGTTTCTTGATTTGTATCTTGCTGAAATTTGCTATATGTAGCTCACGTGATATCAAATGGTTATCCATCCGTATTGAGAATATTCTTTCCACCATATATGGTGGTTGGGAAATGGTTAATGTTGCTATGGAGAATAAATGGTTCATGCTGCTGTGGAATCATGGGGAAAAAAATCAACTAAAGCTCACTCCGGTGATAAAACTTGCTAGAATGCCCAAGACTTATCATTATATACCCTTACACTCCGTCTTTTCTTTCACACACAAAAAGCAACATATTCTGGTTACAAAAAAGCACTAACACCGGCAATCTCTTCGCAATTTTCTGATCGAGAACAGGATGTAGATACTGGAGAGTTTTGCGCGAAAGTGGTAGGCAATGTTTAGTACACCCCTAGTGATACTTTGATCATAACATAGAAGATATGAGCATGTCAATATGTGTGCAGTGGTTGACATAAACAAGCACAATGTGGTATGGTATTTTTCAATTTCGTCTCCCTCGGGATTTATATGATGGTCATGTCAACTTGGAAAGCAACATTATTGAAAATTGAAGATAATGAGGTATGATAGAGAAAAGAAATATGTCATGTCGTCGTCTCACTTTCACCAATTTTGTAATAAGAATATGTAGAACAGCAACACAAAGTAAGGTAGATAGGTAGTCGGAAGAAAATGAGAAAAATCATGGAGATGGCTAGATGCATATTGTGGTGCAAAAGAAAATGCCATTTTTTTTATTGAACTACCCTTTTTCCACATTTGCTTTGTTATGTTTTGGGACGGAACAGCAAGAGAGCAAAGCAAATGGCGTCTTTGTCAATTATTCCAGTTCTTATTTCAGGAAGCTAACAATACCTAGATTTTCACATTATGCTTTGTGTAATTTCTATGTATTTTTTTTATCTTGATAAAATATCTGTGAACTGTGCTCATTGATGGTTACCCTTTTACAGTGGAGCTGAAATCGGGAGGTTTGTGGCCATGCTTCGTAACCAGCATGCCACACTAAAGGCTTGTGCTGCATTTGCCCTTCTCCAGGTAACCTATTACTCCGTACTACTTTTCTCTCTGAATATATTTAGAAACTAATGTTCTTGTACTATCTAATAGAGCTCAGCAAATGCTTCTCATATAGGCAGTTATATGTTTTAATTAATTGAAAATTGCAATGATCTCCTTGGAACCAACTTGGCTGTCTCAACTTTTCTATTTTCTCCTTCATAGTGTATGATCGATCAGGGGGTTCAGCAACACTAGCAGACCAGTTTGATTCATTCTTTAGAAGATTTTTTCGCTGACTAGTGAATACTTATACTTGCCCAAATTTGAAGGGCAAAGCCTGAACTCCGACTAAGCTGTAGACTTGTAGTCGGAGAAAAACCTTATGCTTTGTCAAGTGACTTCAAAAGTTCAAAGTCTTCACAACAAGTGCCACAATAAGTGCCATTTGTGTGCTTGCTTGTGTAAATCCCTGGGTTATGGGAAATATGCAGATATTGGTTGAGATTTAATGAACTAGAATGAGAGCTGTAAAGAAACATTTGATGAAGGCATAGGATTTTATAGTCTAGACTTTCATTGTCTAAATAAATATAAACAACGGTTCTCTGATTATGCAGTTTACTATCCCGGGTGGTCGGCACGCTCAACACCATACAAATCTCCTACAGACTGCAGGAGCTGCCCGGCTTCTCCGTGGTGCAGCCGCGGCAGCAAGCGCACCTGTTGAAGCCAAAATATTTGCAAGAATCGTTCTTCGCAACCTTGAGCATCATAAAGTAGAAGATTCCCTCTGAGGGGTTATCAAACACTGTAGACTTCAGTCAACATCCTACAACTCGTACTTCCGATGATTGTATCATAACTACCAAAGAAGACGGAACAATCTTATCATTGGCGGTATGTTGAGAAGAAAAACCTGAACCATGTAAAACCTGTAAGTTACCTTTCACATCTCGAACAAAGCTCTTAATGTGAGTTGTAATAGCCTATAGCCTATAGTCCCGAAAAACTTGTTCAGGCATGTCAAGTCCGTTAAAAGTGAAGCGCTACCATTTTTCATCGGTGCGAGTTGGTGGTCATGTACTCAATGTGACAGTAGTATCATGTTTTTTTTGTTGTTGAGAGTCTTGACTCTTGAGACCCATTCTCTTATGGTAAGACTTGATGATGAAGAAGAAGAAGAAGAAGAATAACAAGGGCAGATTTGCCCTGTCAATGTAAACTATTCATTTGTTATAAATCTTGTGTTTAAATCTACATTACATTATGTTTTGTTTGGCAGAGTTTGTGTGGAACAGAACAAAGGGTAGTTTGTTCCGATATCTACAGAACTAATGAGAATCAATTGATGCTAACTCGAATCTTGGATGAGCCATATTGATGTAGATGTAAAAGCCTAACGGATTCTCTCATCGATCTTTCTTGACTGTAACGAAGTCCCTGGTGCCTGTCTCACGGACGGGTCATTTGATGCCGACGGACATAGCACCATCCGTTGTACATGTAAGGGAATGAGTTTGCTGGGGACTCATCGGTCACAACCTAGGCACGGTCAAGGGGCCTGTCTTACCGTGCTCGGCCCGACCTGCCTCATGCCCCACGTCAAGACATGGCTTGTGGCACGGGGCCCGTCGTGTCATGTCGGGCTGGCCCACGTGTCTGACGATATTTTTGTTTTTTGGCATCTGCAATATTAGCACAGTTTTTTTCATCGTGATCCGGTTGGGTCCGTGCCACACAAATTGCCAGCTCTACACTACTAAACTGAAAAAATAGGAACCATATTAGGCTCACTTTTTTGGAAATTGACCTGTCAAAATGAAAAACAAAAAATTGAACCGAATGTAGTTAAACTTATACTCAAAATAAACTGAACTCGTAGAAATCAAAACTAAATCATGAACCAAAAAAATTCTGAATTTAAAATCAAATAAATTCAGAAATAAACTAAAAATTAAGTCAAGTAATTGATAGACAAACTCAGTTGAACATTATTTTATTCCAGTTAAGTATGTCAAAAAATAAACCAAAATGGAAAATGATTTATTATCCTTGAATTTTGTATAAAATAAAATAAATAAAAACGCAAGAAGAAGCTTTTCCTTTTGTGTGAAAAAAACTGTGATTTCTTCATCTTCAAGCCTCGCGATTCCTCTTTTTACTCCTATTTTCTCCCACAAAACTCCAACTTCTTCAATTTTCAATTATTTTACTTCATCTAATTCTCCCTTTTCGCCTTTTTCTCTGGCATCAAAAGAAAAAGATATATATCATCCAGGTATCTCTCTCCTTCTCTCTCCAATCAAATTAAAATTTAAAATAATTTTTAAATTGTTCCTCTTTTGATGATACAGTACGTGAATTTCTCGATTTTTTTTTTCGAATTTGTTTGTCCAATTTTTTAATATTTTGATTCATGGATTGAACAGTAATTGTGTGTAGTGATTTTTTTTGGGGTAATTTCGGTGTAATTAAGGGTTTGTTTTTGTTGTTGTTTTGCAGGGTAATTGAATCAATTGTTGGATAATAGTATAATACCCAGGTTTGATGAGAACCCAAGTTTAAATTTTTAGTGTAGTTAGTGTATGATGACTTAATTTGACTAATTGGGTAGTGATTAATTTTGGGTTTTAAGTGGAATTGTCATCTACATTGTATCA
Organism: Agrostemma githago; assembly: GCA_958450325.1. Classification (NCBI taxonomy): domain Eukaryota; kingdom Viridiplantae; phylum Streptophyta; class Magnoliopsida; order Caryophyllales; family Caryophyllaceae; genus Agrostemma; species Agrostemma githago. The sequence continues at coordinate 77,262,832 of OY288241.1, read as the reverse complement.
ATTTCATGTTAGATCAGTGATTTAGGGATTTGTTGATTGATGGGTACTGGATAGTTCTACAATTTGGTAATCATGGGTTCTGAAATTGAGATTACTGAGAAATTGGAGGATGTAATGGAGGTTTCTCCTAGTGTGGTAGTAGAAGATGGTAAACCTTGTGAATCACCTGGGGAGGAGTTGGGTAATTGTGTGAGTAATCGCGAAGATGATGTGTTTCAAATGGAAGGTGTTGCAGGTGTGCATGATAATGGGGTTGGTACTAGTGGAAATTGTGAGGAGTTGGAGGTTGATGTCGTAGGAAACGGGTTTTGTGATGATGGTGACGAGAGAGAATCTCAGGATGATGCAACAGAATGCTCAAGCTCTTTTGGGTGTACAGATTCTGGAAGCGGCCCTGCTGAAGCGTCAGGTGACATGGAGGTTGAGTCTCTGGTTCATGATGATGTTAACACAATCGGGTTTGATGGGTGCAGTGATTTGTTTAGGGCACGGTAAGTTATTCTTGCAGTTAGAAATTGGATAATAATGTATTGTCAAAAGGTTATTTATTTGAGTTGACCTGGAGCATTTACTCCGCGTTACTGTTCAAGCTTTTAACTCATGAAGTTGCAAATATATATACTGTTCTCATACATGGGTGGCCTTTTAGAGGCGTTGGGCTGAGTCGAAATATTGTGTGGGATAAGGTCTTGTTGAATAGGACTTGATGTAATTGCTCAGAATTAATATGTTCCTGTATAGTTTGTTGTGTATGTATTTTGAGTATGTGAAAAGGATCTATAACGTCTGCATTCGCTTCTGTTTATAATGAAGTTTGCTGTAATGACATACGCTTCTTTGACTACCATTTTTGCATTTTAACCATTGCAAATGTTGGAATATTTCAAAATTGTAGAGAGGAATGTATGTCATTGACATATTTAAGGTTCCTTTTCCCACAATTCTCTCTCGAAGCAAATCAATCAATCAATCTATCTTGCCCATCTTACGATTCAATTTGTTACTTTTAAAGATGAAAGACTCAAATTACATAAGAGTTTGATAACATTGCTAGTCACCACTCACCAGGGAAGGCGAGGTAACACGTCATCCTCATGTCACTGGTGTATCTTATCACACTGTCTGATATTTCAACAAGACCGCACATCCAAGTCTTTCTCTTCTTTTGATAATTTTCGCTATTAGGAAACACTTTTTATGCTGTATATATTGTCCTATTTTGTTCTTTTATTTTTATGTTACCTTCTCAGGAAGAAGAAATTGACAGATCACTGGAGGAATTATGTGCGTCCTGTTATGTGGCGGTGTAAATGGGTGGAGCTTAAAGTTAGGGAAATGCAGTCTCAAGCAGCCAAGTATGCTAAGGCACTAGCAGAATGTGATCAAAGAAAACATTGCGAGTTGGAGAAATTTTCAACTGAAGACAATGCAGTTAAGGCAGCCCCTTACATCAGCCAGAACCGGTCAGTTAAGTTGATGAAGAGGAAGAAAAGGAAAAGAGTGGAAGAAACTGTCGACTTAGCTTCCTATACCGATGGCCATAACTTGTTCTCACATTTTGGTATTACACTTAAATTTTTTGTTTCACGATAATGTGTTGTCAATGATAGAGGCTAGAGTTCCGAACTTCTCAACCGTCGGGTTTGAGGTTTGATGATCATCACCTTTCGTGTCATGGGTGGGAAAATTTTATGAAGAATAATTTTTTTAGCTAATCTGGCATAGGGGAAGGAGGTTTCTGGTACTCCTTTCCCTCACACGTGCTTCATGAGATGATACTCAGGTGGCCTCTAAAGATTTCAGGCTTGCATTTGTAACCTGTAACCTGTGTATATATCTTGTGGCTCTAAACATTGTGTTTCAGTCAACTTTACTGCCCTAAGGCTCATAACCCTATAATATATTGCGAGCAACGGAGTAATTCATTTGGGAAATCACATTTTGTTATTGACATGGCACTTTTCTTATGATTTATTTGTTCTTTGCAGTGACAAAGAAACCCGGTGCTGACATTGCTTATTTAAATAATGACCACTGCCGTGCTGGTGAGAACTGAACTTGATTATACTTGCTGCTTAATATCAGAATTTTTTGAAAATCCCATTTTTCTTTCGAGTTTTATAATCCATTTCTTTACGAATAATTTCTTGGTTTCATTTTAGGGGTGTTCATGAGTAAGTTTCCTACTTAAATTTTTTCTCTATGTAATCTACGGTCATTATGGAGTCAGGAATCAGATTGTAAGGAGCATGAAAAAGCTCAGGGAAACATATTAGGTGTCCAGAGATGCCATTCCTCTCTTCATTTTGTGTCTCGTCGTCTTTTCACTTATTTTGCCTCATCAGACATTCAGACTGCTGCCATATATAGTCTTTTAAGAGGTAAACTGCTTGCAGGAAACAATTTTTCCGGGGATGGTGAATTCAGTTTCAATGATGAACTGCCGTCGCTTCATTTCAATGATAGTGACGCCTTTGAAAGTGTCCTTAGAAAGATTGAGGAGGCCCAGGTACACGTTCGTCAGTTGAAGGTGAGAATGGATAAAGTGGTGAAAGATAATGCTGGAAAGTTCACTTCAGACATCGTGAGTTCTGCTTCACGTAACCGATCCACCAGCTTTGGCTCAAGTTCAGTGCCGCCCTATGTAAACGATGAACCTGGTCCTTCACGATCTATGCCTCCTACCTCTAGTCAATGGCCGGTCATGCCTATTATCAAAGGTTCTATTCCAGAAAAAGTAGGCCTTCCTGACATGGTCAAAACCATTGATGGCACAAAAATCCGAGGGAAATGTAACAAAGTAAGCTGTCTATTTAACTGCCAATGCCAATCATCATCCTATCCTTGTTTCGCCTGCTTATCATGTGTATTATCTATCCTGCATGTAGTGCATTGGTACTAGACCTGGCAAACCGAACAATGATAGACCCAACGTTGACTGGACCCATTATTGACCCGATTAGAAATGATCTGAAGTGACTCGATGTGGCCGGCCTTAAGGCAATAGGGTTATGTTGGCTGTGGAGTGAGGCTTGTAGATATTTGCTGGCACTTATCATCCAATGGATATACTTTCTATGCAGGTTGACAAAGGGATCCAAATCTGCAGTCGACCTGTGAAGCAAGAATGCAATATTACTGAAGACGTTCACGTTACGGCCCCTGCAGAGTTGTCATCCGGACCTGGCAGGAAAACAGAAATCGTTGAGCATGTTGCAGATCCCAATACGCCACAGGATCAAGCAACCGTAAAAATGCAGAAGACGAGTTTCCCAGAGAACAAGAGAAAGCGAGGGAGCCGCAAGGCTCGAACTGATAGGTGGAGCAAGCGTTCGTCAGAGGGATAGTACAGTACATACTTGGATGTTATGATAGAGGTGGATAGAAATAGTGTACTAGATAACATGACAAGGGTTTGATGTAATTAGAGGGAAAGAAAGGAGGACTTTTACCTTGATCTAGCATTATTCTAGCATTTGTACATGCCTTTAGCTTTTGCATTTGTATGGAGGGAGTTACTGCTAATATTTGACTGCAAATGCTTGTAAATTTAGCAAGACTGCTGTTTCCTCTACCATTCCTTTCATTTGTGCCTTTCTCATGTAGTAACACCTAGAGCCTTTATTACTCTTTGATTCTCGGGGGCCATTTTTACGGTAGTTACTAGGTATCGAAGATGTTTGAGTCTAGTGATTGATGTATGGACACCGACCCCCCTTGTCTCCGTTTTGAAGTCATCAACACAAGTGTGGAAAAGGGTTGTTTTTCGTGGATGCAAGTTAAACAAATGATTGAGACAAATAGAGTAGTAGGGACTAGGGACGAGTAAGTCCAATTCCCGTTATAACTTTTAAATAGTACCGAGTATTATTTTATATATCACAAATTTTGGTTTGTGACGAGCATATCTTTCACAGACTTGTCATTGATGAAGACAAAACATTTAGTCCGTACTATCCTATACATTTTGATTTTATCTCGTGAATGATATTTAAACCGTTATAATTGAGACAGACTCTTTACTTAGGAAGGCAATCAATGAAATGGGGCGTAAGAAAGTCAGGCAACACGTGAGGTTGAATACTTAAGCATCAAGCACCCTTTGACTGCGGGAATGAAGCATCAAGCACTGAATTGAAGTTCAAAGTTGTGAGCTACGTACGAGTAGTATATATGCTAATCCGACAACGCAACAACCTCCACATATTTTTACTAGTCAGTCCTCGTATACTTGTGCTCCCTTGTCTCCCGGTTATTAAAATATTTCTCATGAATAATACTTCCTCCGTTTCAGTGAATTGTTTGCCTTTGCTTTTGGCACAAAGGGAAAGTGATCCAATTAGAAGGTGACATGTGGAGCCAATGGTCAAATTACATATAAAAAACATTCCTAAAATAGAAAGACAAACAATTCATTGAGACGCCTCAATATGGAAAAGACAAACAATTCATTGAAACGGAGGAAGTATAAAAGTAAATAAATGATCAATAATACAGAGATTTTTTTTAATGAAAATTAAATAAATTATTGAGAAGAAAAGAGTAATAATGATGATCGTTATTGTGATGATATACTACGTAGTTGGCTGAGTGGCAGACTTGCAGGCTAAGCTCCTGTACCTTTGATTAAATTAGACCAATCTTTTCCCAAATACACAATTATTCAATTAATTTAAGTGTTCATGGTATAGATTTTAGTTAATGTACGAATTAGACTAGCTACTCCGTAGATTACCAAGGTGTACTTAACTTACGTCTATTTATTTATTTGGTTACAATAACCTACTCCCCCGTCACTCCGTCTTATTCATTTGATTACATTTAATTAAAATATTTCTGATAATGAATATAAAAGATAAACAAATGAACGAGAGGAAAGAAGTGCATATTATCGACACAACAATTACTTGGCGCACGTTTCAAACCCTAAGAATGGTCATATTTTTATACTCATTATGAACCCATCTTGAAATTGGCATTAATTACGTTCATATTGCTCATTGAAATATAAATGACTCCTCTCATAAACATAAACGTGTCGCCTCGTATTATTTTCTTTTATAAAACATTCGATTTAGTCCGCTTTGACTCAGGTAGATACATTAATCAAAGCTCTACAACATTATTACTGTCTTTCAAAAGTTCAAACTCAAAACTTCTGATTATGTTAAAAACAACTTCTTATCAATTGATGTAAAAGCACATGACGGAGTTGTCAACTTGTCATAGTGTAGAATGTCGTTAATTAATGTGAAATATAGGTAGTAGTACGTAAGCCAAATAAATGAAGACGTACACGTACCCACGCACCCTCAATTCTCAAATCTGGCTAGTCCGATATGAAATCTCGCAGTTAGTAAGCCAAATAAATGAATATGTTAATCTAAAATTCGGCTACTCAATTATATTCGGTATATACATATATAAGATTGAACAACGTTTTTAGTTTGATTGAAGTAGTTATGTTAAACAAGTTGGATTATGTTAGCTCATACATGTACATACGTCCCATATACGTCGTATAATGTCCACCAACTTTAATGGACTGAGATCGAACAATATCGTAATATTATGAACCTGCACAATACGTATCTGACAATACTTCCGCACAAGTGATTAGGCAATGAAGTTGAGTTTACCAATATCTTGGCCTTCATGTTTGGGGTACATGTTGACTCATCACTCATGCATATATAGGTCTACTAAAAAACGTTCTCTCATTAAACTTATTTTGAGATAAATTAACGTTTGATATAAAATACTATATTAGTACAAATGGTTACAATTTATAGTACGTTTGATATAAAAACAGATGCGAATAACACATAAAGAAGTACTACATACAACAAAAGTGATTCATCAATAATTTATTGAGAAACCGTTTATGATCTTCCTAGTATTTGTGTATAGTTATGTACTTATATATGGTCCAACATGTGTAAATGGGCACATCATATTCATGAGGGGTGGTGCTATATGTTAGGCTGGTGTCGGGTTATAACTAGATTCAATAATGTGATCAACTTAAGTTTGAAGATGGAGTATTATTAATACGAGTAATAATTTTATGATGGGATAAAAGTTGTCTTATACACATGAAGCATTATGTTTGTCTTGGTTTGGTGGATGGATAGGGATTTCATCATATGGTTTGGGACACAAGCTAATCATATATATTCGACTCCACCAAAACCCTCTAATATCAAACCTATGTATAGGCATATAATTCAATACATATATATAGGCCTGCATATCACCCTATGTTTAACTAACTTACTTAGTAAATTCATCGGAGATACTACTTAAATTAATTATTAATTATGATCTGATTTTTGAATCCTGTCAGAGTTATTATCGACCTTGTATGCAACTCCCTTGATAAGAAAAACATAAAATTAAATTCATGGTAAAGGTTTACGCGAGATAATAAATTAATATTATAACACGATTAGCAATTATATTATATGTGACTACGTGAGTCAAAGGAATCATATATTTGAAAATTTGATAATATGACTAAACGAGGGGAAAAAAACTTACATGAAGTATATAAAGTCGCATGGTTTTTGTAGTTGTCACAATCATTTATATATATATATATATATATATATATATATATATATTATATGGTTGATACTTGATAGCTTAATTAAAAAAGTCATCGAGTAATTATACATACGGGGTATAATGTAATTTAGTCAAAATCCGCAAGTATCTAGAAATGAGGTGACTTGGAAAGATAAGTAATGATCAATCAATAATACATCACAAATTTATAGGGAGCACAAATTCTTCATTTTCTAATTCTCTAATGAGATAAGTATATTGTAATAGTAACGATTAATCAATACACTTAGTATCATATACTCTCCGTAACTTCTCTTTCTTACTCCGTATGTATTTAGTTTATTAAGTACTCCGTACTCCGTAGTTGATAATAAGAGCGTCGCTCGCTCTATGCTTCTCACAATCTCACCCAATCAAATTTCTCAAAAAAAACCTAATTCTAATTGATAGAGCGAGGGGCGGTCATCTACCACTTTTGTTGGTGATAATCCCCAAATTTTTGTCTCGTAGTTTCATTTTTATGTTGTCTCAAAAATAATACTCCCTCCCATTTACTGGAATCCTACCATTTGATTAAAATATATCTCACATATATTCAATCTTTGGTAGGTTTCCAGCGAATGGGAGGTAGTATATATTATCCTTCCTCTAGGCCAGGGGGTTTCATCCGTATTTTTGGATGAAGCAACAACCTAAATAGAGGGTTTGTAGAAACGTTTCATACTTTTAATAATGTATAATTGGGCGCGAACATTGTTTTATGAACTTGTTTTTCGTTTATATTAATCTTGATCATAAACAACGTGCAATCTTATATAAATCAAAACAAAAAGTTGATTCGAACATGCATATTCGTACATATAATTTAATACGAGTAGTTTATTACTCTCATAGCCAATTTGAAAAGAGGAAAAAAAAGAAAGAAAAAAGGAAAAGAAAAATAGTTACTCCTATGATTATATTTTAATGGACGGACGTACCTAATATTAGACCGTTGCTTTCAAAGTTTCTAAGTTAGGAAAGTGGATTGAAAAAACAATAGAATAATTGCTAAGAAGAGATAATGAATCCTTCAAAGTTGTGAGCTATGCGGGTCCGACTTGACTTTCTTGTACATGAAGGACAATGTCACTTTCAAGGAAGACGAGTTCACGACTATATATACCGTCTCCTATGCTCAACTTATTCCATGCACACCTTACCTTAATAATACCCAACTATAAACCTCATTCACCCTCCATTATCTGATAAAATTGAAACGATATATACACTATACAGTATTACAGTAGTATCGTTATTCACTTCTTCAAACCCTAAAAACAAATTAAACGTGCGTCGTGATGAAGGATCTGATAGGAAAGTTGGTGAGGAAGAAAGATCAATGTTCATCTTCTGTGTCACCTTCTCGATACTCCAAATTATGTTACGATGATAATTCATCGAGTCATGGAAGTATTAGAAGAGGGTATGTGCCTATTATGGTAGGCAAGTATGAGGATGAGGAGGAAAGGTTTATGGTTCCTACTAAGTTGATTAAGCATCCTTCAATAGTTGCTTTGCTTCAATTATCAGCTAATGAATTTGGTTATCACCAAGAAGGTGTTCTTCATATCCCTTGTAAACCTCACTTCTTTAGAGAAACTTTACACAATATTTCAACCAAGAAAAATTGATAATAATGCCAAAAAATAACTCTACCTTATTATGGTATTTTTATCATTAAGTTTTGATAGTTTCATTAATTAGGTATATATTACCATAGTTTATAAGGAGTATAAGATTGGACTCTTTTTCGTATAAAGGGCTACTAGAACGACTATAATGCTGATGAGATTCAGACTCCTAATTATAAGTATCACTTACCCATATTTTATCAGCTAAATTAGTTGATATCTGCTCTGATCTATAGATTTGGACTTTGGGATGAGGCATTGTTCTTCCATAATTATAAGCCCACCATGTTCATTTAGCTTAGCTTGTACATATCTTGTAATTTAATGTGAAAGCAAGGAAGGGCCCTAATTTGGGATATATATGTAAGTATGTGACAAGATAGACCTATCAAATACATGTATGTATGGTCTTTGTAGATCGATTTGAGATAATGTGAAAGGTTTATTTCTGTTTCAGTTAGTCTCTTATAAGACGGACTTACATACAAATATTACTATAAGACATCGAATAGAATGTGCACTAACCACGAAATTGTAACTATCCTTTTATTATTAATGAGAGGTCTCACAATAACGTTATTGTGAGACCGTCTTATATGACTATTTGTAACTTTTATACGATCGAAGATCAAATATAGTCATTGCACTGAACGAGTCACTGACAATGATCATATGTGGATTATTACTATACATCTATGGAGTACGATTCTTTTTACTATGACGAAATAAAATTTGAAATTATCAAATCTTCTATGAAACACACAAATTAAAAAAAAAAAAGTCAAGATATTACACCCTCTTGTTAAAATGAGGTCGGAGAAAAAGACATCATCTAAATGGACTTCATGATTCTACATATTAAGGAAAATTACATACACATAATATATAAGTATGTAGTGCCGTCGTTTAACCACTAATCTACTATTGCTTTTAATTTTCCAATTTTAGTGTCCATATCGAATGCTCCATACAATTCGGATTTAAGCAATACTCCTACTATGTAGAAATATTGAAAATGTCATTAATACGTGTACGTGAAGTATAAAACATACGGAGTATTAGGTATATAGAGGTACTTTAAAAAAAAAGGTATATAGAGGTAAAATATAGAGTTAGCTACTTATACGGAAATTATTACTAATATTTGAGAAAAAGACAATTAATTTGAAATGTTTTAAGAAAAAGGGGACAAAAAAATTGAGATGAAGATAGTAATTAAGGAGAATTATGTACAGAAACCTAAATATATTTGACCTAATAAGCTGATACAGAGTATGTACTCTCGAAGAACATACATGTTGTGGATTTGATAAAGTCAAGAGCCATATTAGTTGTTTCACAATGTTTTATTATGTGTCCGTACTGTTAAGTTAGTTAACCAATTTAAATGCTTAAGGTTTAGTTTAACATCGATCTCTTGGTCTTGACAAAGTCTTTTAACTCATGATCAAGTCCTAATAATATAAGGCCGTGTTTAGCTAGTTTAATTACGATAAATTGTAATCTAGTTTAGGTCATTGCTAGCTGTGAGTTTGAGTGTTTGACAATATAATTACGGAATTATTATTTTTTCTAACATACGCTACATTATTGTTTGAACATAGATACTCGCTACACTACCTCCAATTACTTATAAAATATTAATCTCGATTATATATTTTGTCCCTATATAATTATAGATCGTAAACACTCAAATAGAGAAGAGTAGGATTGTGTATTTGATATGGGACAATATAATAAGGAGTATAATATAATATGGGACCATCCATATATCCCAAAGCTAGCACTACCCCTAGAGAATAAGTGTCGATATATATTGACTAAATTTTGATGAGCTAGTAAAATCTAAGACAAGACGACGGTAGATAGGTTGTTTTCTATACAGTTCACCAATTTAGAATTTAACTCAATCAAGTGGCCTCTTTTAAATTGATAACCTTTGATCGCTCTATGTTTGATGAAGATGGTTCACTAAAGTTCATCAAATGGAATTATTATAGGTTGCTACTTTGCTACTCTTATATTACAGTACATTTTAGCCATCCATCTCATATTATTAAGAGATTAACTTAATTTTAAAATTTTAATGAATTATAACTTTCCTACAAAAACTGTGAATTGTTGTTTTGTTACGCGATTTTCACTCACAGAACCAATAATAAGGAGATAAAAAAAAGGGATATAATTAACCTGTAAAAATAATACTTCGTTCTTTATAGAGTAAAACTGACATCTTGTATACGACTGAAAGTTGATAATCAAAACCAATAATTAGTTCTAAGATGGGGAGCACAAGACAAGGAAAAACAACAATACACGGCTACACGCTACATCAATAGTATACTTCTCTGACTCTTTGAAACTGACAATTTTAAATATATGTGAGTAATATTTTAAAGAAATGAAACAGATCGAGGAAAGAATGAGAGAGTACTATTGGAGACTTCATAAATAATACTCCTATATACTATGTACTCCGATTTTTTCGAATTGCTAGTGACTAATCACACCGAGTGTATGTATGTAAAAAGTGTAGTAGTTCCAAAGAATCGAAATTAGTATAGTACACCCTCCTCGACCATGGACTATATGAAGTATTGAACATGGGTAGGTAATTAAGTAATTAATTAGCCCCCCTAATTTGACAAGGGCGGCATCTAATATGAAGTATATAGTATATGCACATCAGGATCAATATACTTAAATATTACACGATATCCCAAATCAAGAATAAAGTATTATATAAATTGCACGTATGTATATATAAGTCGGATGGAGTAACTTTTGACCTAATTTAATACTCCAGTAGAATAAATGTAGATAGTGAATGTTTCCACTTGCTGGTTCACTTGCATTGCTAGAGATCGATTGTTGACAGTAGTCGATGATCACTAGCTTTTACCACACTCTACCAAGATAAGAAAGCTACTTTAATAATTTTAATAAGAAAATGAACGTGCAACTCTCATTCTTTGATGTATACAGATAGTCGTCGTCTATAGAGCAGTTAACACTATTTTCCCATGCAATAATAATAATAATAATAAATCCTCTTTGATGCATACTCGTCCGAGTAATCCATGCATGTAGATTCAACTTTATCTTTACGAACTTTTGTGGATGACGGGGAACCTATGATCGACGGCTAACTTATGTGTAGTACACTGGATAGATGTACGTGATTGCCTGTAAATAATGATTACAAAGTCAACCATCCTTAGGCCTCGTTTGATTACCCTTCTATTTCTCGGAAAGTGCAAGATCCTATGAATTGCATTTCTGGAGAGTTGTTTGGTTACCCAAAAGTAAAAAAATTGGATAACTCAAACTTATCAGTTGAAATTCCTACATGATGTGGGAAACTGGGAACCTGCCCACTAACTATAACCCTAATTTTTCATTCAACTCTCCATCTACTAATTCCCTATCAGTCGAACTACTAATGTCTGAGATGTTTTACTAGAGTTTCAAACTTTCACTGCTAAGTGTTTTATTTTCGTAAACAATGATTTTTCCGGTACAACGATGACAATGTAACTCAGAATTTTTTAAAAAAATAATGTTCGTTCTTTTTTATGCTGATGATGTAATTTAGTTACGACTGCATATCATGGGTTTAACAATTTCAGCTATTTCATAAGTTGCTGTAAAAAAAGTTATTATTTCATAAGTTTTAACTCTTGATTAATAAAGGGTATAATAGTCATTATAAACAAAATCATAGGATTGTATGTCAACCAAACAAATATTACAAATTCTTGGAAAATTGACGTGAGAAGTAACTTCATGGAAAATGCAACTTCTTCCAGGAAATAAGTTCCGGATGAACCAAACGAGACCTTATTATTTGGACGATATGCTCGATGTTAAGAGAACATAACATTAAATTAGGTGATAAAGTTCTCACAATATTCTACGTACTCATCAATAGAGATTTGAACGAGAAAGTAAGAAACCCTAATTTCACAATATTACATGGCTGAATAATCTTGAATTGCCAACCCATCAGATATTCGGATCTTATGGGTTGTTTGACTTAATTATGGCCTTAGACTTTAGATTTGTTTTTTGTTTGATTATTGTTAACAAGCAATTAAGAGTATTTTTTTTATGGATCCATCATCTCATTTATTTGTTTACATTTGATTAAATACTTATTATTTTAATTTATTAGCTAGTTGTTCTTTTTTAAGTCTCATTTAGAGACTTTAAAGTAACAAAAATTGATAACTTTAACCATTTTTGAGATTTAGAGATAACGACTGCTACATTTTACTTCTCCGTACGTAGTTTTCGTCTATCTTTTATTCCTTAGTAGTTAAAATTAGAGGTTAATCGACTGTTAAGTCAACAAGACAAACGGGTCTTCAATTAGATGAGTAGATAATTTATACAAAATGGCATTGTGAATTATGATAGACCAATAGTAGTCGATCGCCCGCCATTTACTTATATAAGCCAAAAAGAAGGGAAGTGGTCACTACATAGTAAAATGATGGGTTAGGTCGTCGTTTAATGTGGAACGTACGTAGGATAACATGCAGCCATGCAGAAATACAGTAATAAATTGACGATATACATATACAGTATTTGTCATAAATTAAAGCGCACAGTTCCGAATTCAAAGCAACCAATTATTGACTACATACCAAGTAATTATAAGTTGACGATGTGCTTTTTTGGTCGTCTCAATAAAGACATAGAGCACCTACTTTAATTGATAAATTAAAAGATAAATCTAACTTAATCAAAGGTCTTACATAATTCGAATTGAACTTCGAAAATATGTAGTGCTAAAATATACGGAGCATTACGTATGTATTCGGTGAAGCCATTCATTAATTCATAAGACATTATTATATACTCCCTCCGAGTTCTTATTATTGTCCCAAATAAGTGGTTCAAAAAAGAGGAGAAAGAGAGAGAAATGAAAGAGTAATTGTGAACCACATATTGATAACTTAAAAAGAAAAGTGAGACAAAAATCAAACTCAATCCAAAAAAAAAGTGAGACAATAATAGAAACTCAGGGAGCATTAACTTGAATCCAAACTAAACCAGTCGATTAACACCGAAAAGTACGTGGAAAACATTCAAGGTTTCGGGCGGTGTGCGGAAATTTATTTAATTTCATCGTTGACTCGTACGAGTAGTATAGTAAGTCAGTAAGATACTATGATTATGAGCCTGAAGCCTTGACTATAATATTTTATAATAATCAAAACTTCTAGATTTTGAAACAATGGTGAGTGTCTGAGTGGTGAGTGGTCTGCTGTATATCAATAAGAACAATAGTAACACACCATCCTTCTGGACCGTCCATCGTATCTTTCGTTAAATTATGCAAAAATTACACATTACAGCCTTATAAAAATTATTTTTTTTCAATTACAGACTTATAACAAAAAATTCAACAATTACTACCTAATAAAGCACTTTTTATTTGCGCTTGCTACCTTAAGTGGACTCCGTTGGATTAGTAAGCTAATTTTCGTCAAAAATTAGAGTACGTCTAATCTTGTGACCATTTTGCCCTTGAGTCTATATACTCTTTCCCCCAACCTTTATCACTCTTACAAATCTTACTGCTCTTCAATTTCTTCACCCTTCTCTCTAGTGTTTCTACCTCTTCATTATTTTAACCACCATCAGTGACTACAGTGTATTGAACTCTTGATATAAACAAGGTATGTAACTCTAATTCATGTAACATCAGCAGACATTTGGCTAAATATAATCAATAACAAATTGCCGAAACCCTAAAAATTGAAATTATCTTATCGACAATCGCATTTGGCTCTCAACGTGCTAATGAACTGCAATAACACTAAAACTACACTTAATTCATATAAAAAAGACTAAATTTAAATGCAAATCTGGGTGTCGTTTTAAGAATCGATTAAAAATCCTAAATTAACAAAAAAAAACCTAAATTAACAAAGGATTTGGGGTTACTTACTTGCAAATTTGTCGTTTCCTTCAATTGCGCCAGAATTTGGTATGGATTTTGGATTCATTTGTCGATTTAATTAGGGTTTAGGGGATGGTTGACGAGGAAGGTACGGAGTGAGTAGATGAAGAGAGAAGTAAAAGGGGTTAATGAAGTAAAAAGAAGATTTTAACATCGAGGGTATTTTCGTCAGTTAACAATTTTGGAAACGGAAATCAGTTCACTAATGAACGTAGTCCACTTAAGGTAGCAAGCGCAAATAAAAGTGCTTTATTAGGTAATAATTGTTGATTTTTTTTTATAAGTCTGTAATTGAAAAAAAGTGATTTTTATAAGGTGTAATTTTCGCTTAAATTATTGAAAAAACATTTACTCCCTCTAATTTTTTTTTTCATTCTTCCATGTTTTTTTATTGGACTGAAACATCATTTCTTCTCTATTTCTATTTTGGACTATCAATATGTATTATAGAATTATTCTTACATTTCTCTCTCATCCTTTTCTCTTTTGAGTCACACATTTCTACCCTTTTATTTTTCACCCAAAAGTCAAATGGAAAGATAAATAAAAATTGGAAGGAGTATGTACTTCATATAGTTTGGATTTGTTGCGTATTATTTAAAAAAAATACTCCGTTTATTTTAAATTTATATTTTTTTCGCATCTCACAACTCTGTACTTTTTCTTTGAGAAAAATAATTTGAAATTACGATGTTTGTGAATCAAGATAATTGAGTATGATTGTGAAATGTGTTAATTTTAATGAAAATCTTCCCTTTGCTTCATATGCAATTTAAATTTCAAAGCACTCACTTATTTTTTCTTCAATACTCAGAACATGTATGAATAAGGATTAATTAATAAATGTATATCGTGAAAACTCTTCGCATAAAATGCATGAATAATTATTGATTTGGAATGGAATGAATTAATGTAGGATGTAGGCAGTATTGGACGTGGCCCAACATACCAAATGGCTCGGTAAGACTACAAGTTTACAACCCATTCGGCCTGTGATAAGTACATTGAAATTGAATACATTCGTTTCAGAAGATAAGCCCATGAAGCGAACAAATCCAACGGCGTAATGATTGTCAATTAAAATAATGGTTTTTAAAAAAATAATTTTGTGGGTTTGGTTTTAAAAATAGAAATCGTAAATATCATCGACTTTGTAATCGAAACAAAGGAAAAAAAACTACTAAAAAACAAAGTCGTCATTTAATGTAATTAACGCTGATGGTAAAGAGTAACCCCTACTTCTAGTACTCGTATGATTTATGAAGTACTCGATGCTGCGATGCATCTTGAGTAAGCACAAGTAACTACTCGACACGACTGACCGCTATTAATGGAAATGGATCATCTCCATTTTTTTTTTTCTCTCCATTACCTTCCATTACCTCTAATACAACAATATAATATCATTAATCATACTCCACCTCATCAAAATCGATCACCGTTGGATCATTTTGAAACAAATTTAAACCATCCAAAAGTAATGAAAGGAATCAAGTAATGGAGAGGAACTTTACTCGCTATCGATGTACCTAATCAGTAATCACCCAAAACTTTATCGGAGTTTATGGGTTTAGTCCCGGATACATTCCATTCCATTCCAATGACCTACTCCATGACTGCTGATGTGTATTCCACTACTATTCCATTAATCCATTGGATTTTGTTATTATCATCATCATAATACCGAATCAATCAACGAAATACTCATAACAATTAATGATACTCCCTCCGTTCCAATGAATTGTTTGTCTTTCATTTTGGCACCAAGGGTAAGGGATCCAACGATGGAGCGACATGTGAGCGAAACTCATGAGAATGGTCAAATTGCATACAAAAATCATTCCTAAAATAGAAAGGCAAACAATTCACTGAGACGTCCCAATATGGAATAGGCAAACAATTCATTGGAACGGAGGGAGTATATATATTAATCCAATATGATCATCTCTATCCACTACTTAATGAAGACAAACACACAAACTCACGTCTACAATTGCGAGTTGCGACCCACTCGATCTCACAACTACAATCGCGTCTCCACTCAGGTACCTTGCTGTTCGTAGTACTTCATAACGCATTTCTTTTGTTTTAATCCATCATTACATAATTTTACATAACCCCTTTAGCACTGAAATTATTCATATGTTTTAATGGACAACTGACACAACTCCAATTCAAAAAAAAACCCACATCATTGATTGTTGTTTTGGACTCAATTTGAAAACCCTGGAACAGTAATTTATTTTCATTTGGACCACGGATAATAAGAATATTAATACTCTATTTAAGAGTGCAATGGAGTAATTGTAGTTTGGTTATATTTAGAAAATTATATATTCGTCGTTCGTCAATCTGTGACGATGAGTCAAATAATATCATACTCCGTATATATTACATCTGAGTATCTGACCCATCACAAATATTATACATGTCATTGATGGATTCTAATCAGCTAGGTAGTCGTCTTCTTCTTGCTCTGGCTGAACGGACATTCAGTGACTTGAATTGATCCTTTGGATGATGGGAATCCATGGCGATGAAATCCATGATTGTCTCATCAAACTGGTTAGATTACTGGCCTATACAAATTCCAACTGTGCTTCAATACATTCGATTCATGATGAATGATGAATGTACGTGTACAGAGAGTGAATCCTAAAAAGAGGCTTGATAATGTTTACATTGGTTGCGGAGCTGGATTTTCGGGTGACAGACCAAGGGCAGCTCTTAAATTGCTCCAAGCTGTCAACCAACTTAACTATCTTGTACTTGAATGCCTTGCTGAGCGTACTTTAGCTGACCGTTACAAAGAGATGCAGGCCGGGGGACACGGTTTTGATCCACGCAGTATGTTAATGTTCCCCTCCTTACTCAATATGGAACACTCTTGTACTGTGCATGCTCATACATGTTCCCTGTCACTGCTTGATGCTTAATATATGATAATGTGTTATGTGTATGCAGTTTCTGAGTGGATGCATATGCTCTTACCTCTCGCATTGGAGCGTGAAACATGCATAATTACAAACATGGGCGCAAGTAACTTGTGTTTTCTAGGCTTATACTCCCTACATAGTTTTGTATTGGACCCAATTGTTTTGTCTTCTATTTCTGATGTCTGATCTCTCACTATTTGGCATGAAGTGGATCCAATCGGTGCTCAACAGAAGGTCCTAGAAGTTGCCGCCACCCTGGGGCTCACCATAACTGTGGCTATTGCTCATGAAATCGATGTCAAAGATTCAGGTAACAGCTACGGAGTAGTACTTCAGTATTCAGTATTCACAATAAATTTAGTTTCCCTCATCTTCTTCATCAACTCAAATATGGAACTATTGAATCTTACTGTTTTTTTTGTGTGTGTAATACAGGGTCAGGATTTCTAAACCCAAAAACTTTTGTCAAGGGTGGTGTAAGACAGTACTCTTCTTTCCTTGATTATTAACAAGAACTTCCTTTGTTTCGCAATGCTGAACTTACCTATTTGTGTGGTACTGAAGGGAATTAGCACATATCTAGGAGCAGCTCCCATTGTCCGGTGTCTTGAATCATACAAGCCAAACGTGGTCATTACCAGTCGTGTAGCAGATGCTGCTCTATTTCTTGCTCCAATGGTATGAATTTCACCATGCTGTCTTTCCTTAGACAACTAAGAATGTACACAGATAGATAAATGAGTTCTTAATCAAGAAATTTACAGACCATCGTATACCACAAAAACTGAATGTCTTTATTGCATCCTTCTCTTGAACTGATTTTCATGGAAGTACTGCTTTAATATTGAGCCTAAGAAGCTGCCTCGGATTGTGTACTCAGATATCAATTCTGATATACTAACACATGCCTACCCACAGGTTTACGAACTGGGCTGGAACTGGGATGATCTTGAGCAGCTAGCTCAGGGGGCTTTAGCTGGTCATCTTTTGGAGTGTGGTTGTCAGCTAACTGGAGGATACTTTATGCATCCAGGTTTGTTATTTCTAATCATAATAATCTCTTAAGACTGACTATGATAGTCCTATGCAATCTTAGCTCCTCCATATTACTAGCTTTAACATGCTGTCACTGCAACTAATATCTAACCATCAAGTTTCTATTTTCATGCAGGAGACAAATACAGAGATCTATCTCCGTCATGTCTTTTAGATTTATCACTTCCTTTTGCCGAAGTAAGTTACAAAGGACAAGTATGTGTAGCCAAAGCAGACGGCAGTGGTGGCGTTTTGAATTTCAGTACTTGTGCTCAACAGCTTCTCTATGAGATTTCTGATCCAAGTGCTTATATTACTCCTGATGTGGTATGATAAATACTAAAGTTTGTTCTTTGGAAAATTTACTGGAGACAAGTGATATAGAGAATCATTTTATGGTTAGCTAGGTCTTAGATATCCGGAATGTGACATTTGAGTCATTATCAAGCCACAAGGTTCTCTGCACTGGAGCGAAACCCTCGGAAATGTCAACCCCTGAGAAGCTTCTACAATTAGTACCAAAGGTATCGAAACGTCCTTACCCCTTACCTTTCTGATCCGTAGTCCTCAGCAAAAGGTTATAGCTTTCGACGAGCCTATGCTCCTTATCTGGGTACATTGTTGTTTCTCGTGTATGATTGTGCTCGTACCGAAGCTACATACTTTCCCTTTTTTTACCTCCAAATTCCTCTGCCCAAACAAGTGGTAAAGAAAAACAAAAACTGCTGGTGAATTGGATCCTTTCATTATTTCCAAGGACTGTGTTGCTGTTTGTCCTCTTTTCGTTGATAAAAGTAAGATCCTAAGAGCTAATGATCCTACATGACTGATTTTTTTTTAAACATTAGGAGCAATACTACGCGAGTAGTTGACGCTTTTTCCCTACTTTCTTTTTTCAACTTCACTGGGTGGTGTCATTTTTCAACGATTTGGAATTGTGGATATGTCATAAGTGTATCCTTTCTCAGGCTGTGATCAATTTGTTCGAGGGCATTCATGTTGTTGTTTTCTTGTATGGTGCAGGAATCTGGATGGAAAGGGTGGGGAGAGATATCTTATGGGGGTTATCAATGTGTGAAGCGTGCCAGACTGGCCGAGTATCTGGTAAGCTCTATTTTTTCTTTACTTTTTAAAATAATACTTGCAACAACTTAAAGCTTCCTAGGCCTAAGACCTTGGGTGATGCATAACAACTTGTCGGAATAAAGCGGGTTTAATACCTTTTCAGGTTAGATCCTGGATGGAAGAATCTTATCCGGGTAAAAATGGCTGCATAGTTTCCTATATCATCGGCCTTGATAGTCTGAAAGTGGCCAACAGTGAAAGTATAACTTTAATGGAAGCTGGGTGCCGAGATATAAGGTTACGCATGGATGGGTTATTCGAATCCAAGGAACATGCTGTTCAATTCACCAGAGAGTTCACTGCTTTGTATACAAATGGACCCGCAGGTTGCGGTGGAATCAGGTAACTATGTATTGTCTCATTTCAACCTTTCAGTAAACTGTCCTGATTCTCAAATCTCATGCTATTTTCCTGGTCATTTTCCCTTGCAATGCAGTTCCGGACATAATAAGGAAATACTTCTGGAAAAGGATTTGGTATGTTTTCTTGATTCCTTTCTGCAATACTTTTACTATAATTTTATCCTCAATACTGTATAGGTTTGCTTTTGGAACCATCGGTGTATCCGTCCCTAATGACTTGGGCTCTCTTAATGCCTAAAACTTCTGTACTAAAAAAGTAAATCAATTTTACGAAAAAAATTACTGCAGTGAAATGTGTACAGCTTCAATGGGAGATCATAAACTAAGCTTTTGTGTTTGAACAACAATGAATCATTAAACTACACATGCTTCTTACGGAGTACTAGTATATTGTAAAGTAATTGTCGGTTAACACAACCCTCGCCACAATTTTGATTGTAAGTCAAAACAGACTCTCGGAAGGGTAAATTTCCGTAGATCCGACCAGCCGTAAGTGGGGACTCTTGGAGCTACTATGGTAAAGTTGTACGATGATTGTTTGAAAGTTAAATTGTGAACTACCAATGATTCTCACTTTCTCACTGAATAAAGTTTAAGAGAAACCAGTGAGTCTTACTGAAGTAAATGAAAGACATGTTTTTGCATTCCTTTTTGTTTACTATGAGAAACCTACACAGGTTGGCCGCGACTCTATCTTCTGGCATATTGGGGCTAAGAGCACAGACACAACTACCACATGTAATGGACATGACAACGACCCTAAGATTCAAGAATCATCTACATCACTCGGATTCTCGTTACCAGTCAAGGTTGATGATTTATACAGTCAGAACTCAGAATCTCTATCTCATGAACATCAACTGTCACCTGCTTCTTCTGGCAAGAAGGTTCTCCTGTATGAAATCGCACACAGCAGGGTTGGAGATAAAGGAAATGACATTAACTTCTCCATAATCCCACATTTTCCTCCAGATATCGAGAGGTTAAAGACGATTATAACCACGGAATGGGTCAAGGAAGTAGTGTCTCCTCTTTTGAATCCGGCTCCTTTTCCTGCAGCAGATCATATTGCGAAAAGAGACAAATGGATTGCAGAAAATGTTAAAGTGGAGATTTATCAAGTTAGTGGGATTCGATCTCTCAATGTGGTTGTTCGCAATATTCTTGATAGCGGTGTTAATTGCTCTCGGAGGATTGATCGCCATGGGAAGACCATTTCTGATATCATACTATCCCAGCAAGTTGTGTTGCCCTAGCTTCTATTCCCATACATAAATTCTCCTTGTGATGAGTTATGAGTATATCTATCTAAACTTAAAATGAGTTAAATAGCGTGAATATAATAAAGAAAAATAGCGAAAAATTTGTCTCATCCAACTACAAATGGTGTGAATTTGTCATAGAGAGATTAATTAATTGATTCCGAAATGTTTTGTCACAATAATTTAAAGGAAGTTACTTATCATTTGCTTAACATGAATAAATCTTTACTACCGTGTATTTTTTTTTATATTGTGTCGTACTGTCAATGTAATTAGTGTACTAGGACATTTCAGTAATATAGTACGGAGTATTTATTTATTAAAATTTGGATGATATAATACATTAAAAAAAATAAAACATACTCGTATCTTTCTTTCCTTGTTTGGATTTCTTTGAACTTTAGGTTGAACTTGACTTGTTTTTCTTTCCCATGTTTTTCAACATTTGGCTCCTTCAACTTATCATATACGTAGTAATAATTGTTGGCAAAAAAAAAAAAAAAATTTATCATATAATAATGAATAATTGCGTAAGATATGTAATTATTTTTTCTGGATTTATTCTATCATTGGATGCATATAAAAGATACTCGTACTAGTATAGACCTCGTGCATTTATGCACGGTATTAATAATAAATTTATTTTAAAGTATATTATTTTTAGATTTAACTAGGAATTCAATTTTTTAATTTTACATACATGCATCTACCAACCGGCAACGGTGTACTTCAAATATAAGAAAATATTTTTGAAATTTTTTGATAAGAGGTTTAATAATCGTATTGTGAGACAGTTTTTCTGAAACTAAAGCGTATTATTCACGTTTTTTAGATTCGGGGGTCCGAAATAAAAATATATGAAAATTTTCCGGGGTGTTTACGGGTCATATAAGATGCCCACACAAAATGTTAGCAGCAAAAAAATATTTGAGGGTGTCAGTATGCAATAAATCAGGACCGGTCGACAATTGTTAGTCGCGCTAAAGCTACGTGTGCTTATTATTTGAGCTTGAAATCGATGAGTTTAATCGTGAACTAACGCATGACACATGGCATAAAATTCGGTTGAAGATAAAACGTTGCGTTATTCGACCTCTAATACTGTTGAAATTGAAATGTATTATACACGTTTTTGCAGAGATTCAAGGATCCCGAATAAAAATATCAGGAAATTTTCTAGGGTGTTTTACTGGTCTTATAGAATGCCCACACAAAATTTTAGCAGCAAAAGAAATCATTTGAGGATGCCATTACGGAATAAACTAGCGTCGATAATAACAAGACAAGTCATTTGCTAATTCCTAAATTATTACCAAGTATATTTTCTAACCAAGTGATATTGTTTGACTTCAATTCATGACAGATATATTCATTAAAGGGAAGACTTACTTGTATCACAAAAGGTAACTTATTCCATTTTTGAAGCTTAAAATTTACAACCTCCGAGTTTCTATTTTTGTCTCACTTTTCTTTTTGAGCTGAGTTTGATATTTGTCTCACTTTATTTTTTAGACCATCAATGTATGGTTCACATTTACTCTCTCATTTTTTTTAAGCCACTCATTTCCTCAGCCTTATTTTCCACCCAAAATTTTTTGGACAATAATAAAAACTCGGAGAAAATACTTGTATATAACCGTCTTAAAAACGAGGGAGTTGGGTGTATAGAGGTTAGAGGAAAGCTAAAAATGAGAAAAGGATGACGGAAACAACACTCATTCCACTCACAATTTGATTTCTTGCTTCATGAATCATGAATGTGCTTTTGCTAATTCCAAAAATATACTCGACTCGACTCAACTCGACTACTTTCATTATTCAAACTTCAAACCCATTAGCTTTGTCCCCTTTTCAAAAAGCATCCATCCATCCATCCAATTCTCTTTATTTCTTCTAGGAATGTGAGATTTGATATGACCGCCCTTTACCATTTGTACTACTACTAGTATAAGTGAGTATAATACTCCTACTAGGCCTAGGAATTCAACCCAATTAATCATTTGAATCGCTAACTTTCTTGTGTTTTAATTCCATGATATGGATTAATGGAAGCTAATTAATCATTTGGATCACTAACTTTCTTGCGTTTAAACTCACTCCATGGAATTCTACAAATTATGCTCCCCACATTTACCCACTAATCCAAAATCATTTCTTTCCGAGATCCTCATTTAAACATTAAAGATACTTTTACACTATAATACAGAGTATACAAATATGTTACGGATATTTTTTTACCTAATAATTGGACAAGATACACACAAAATTTTAACTTTACTATATTCCGAATCTAAGCTAGACATGTACTCCATGTACTGACGTACTCCACTCTTTTTTTTTCTTTTTTTTTTGTTCAACGAAGCACGCACTTAATCGCATTACAATATAAGGAGAGAAGGGATTCGAACTTGGGAACTATAGTTCACGGTACCTAGTCTCAACCACTAGGTGAGATTGATTATCATTGTCTCATCAACTTGGGCACCCATAGTCGGGAGTACTAACTTTGAGTAATGCCTTAGAATTCATTAATCTTACATTTTTTTATTTTGAAAACTTGGCTTGGACTAAAATTTAAAATAATTACAATTTCACAGAAATTATGATATTTCATTTTAAATAAAATTTTACTATAATAAAAAAATATTGCAAGTATATTGTACACACATTGTATACAAATTTATGACGCGCAGAGTAA
This sequence comes from Agrostemma githago, assembly GCA_958450325.1. Classification (NCBI taxonomy): domain Eukaryota; kingdom Viridiplantae; phylum Streptophyta; class Magnoliopsida; order Caryophyllales; family Caryophyllaceae; genus Agrostemma; species Agrostemma githago. The sequence goes on along the minus strand of OY288241.1, from coordinate 77,239,203 downwards.
TATCTTTTGCAAATAATATTTGAGTGACAGTTTTATAGTAGAATCATACCAGACTACCAGTAAGACAATCATCGATGCACTAAATTAATGTGAGACATGCATGTCATCAACTACCAATAAAATAAAATAAAATAAACAAGTAAAATTAAATTAATAAGAATCCCTATTATACGAAACACACAAATTAAAAAGAGTGGTTGTTGTGTGTACAAAATGTAGGTAAATTTTCTAGCGAGGTAGACGGAGCAACACATTGGTAATATATGTAGGCAAAGGGATCGGAAAAAAAAACATGGCATGCATGTTATGTCTCGTCGACTGTAGTAGCCTGTAACCTAGCCGTGATGACTGATGAGGCTCCACTCTGGTCCAACAACAGAAGATCGTCAATGAGAATATATAAAGCAGATCACAGTGTCTGACTACTGCATGCCTTACTGCCTCACTAATTATCCATTTACGTCTCAAAAAGATTCCATGTATCCCTATTTTTATGCATGGTCAATACTCAATTGTAAATCTCCACTGTGATTGATAAGAAGTATGGAGTACTCCGTATATAATATTCATGACCGTCTTGCATTGTGATGAGACTTGAGATCAGAGTATGAGACTCGCAGTGGTAGATAAAACAAAATCACGTTGAACATCTAGGAAATAGTATGTAATTTCTCCGTTTTTTTATTTACATGAGTTTTATACTCATGATTCATCACAAGTTTACGATGGATTATTCAGGTCGTAGTAGCAAAGATGAATTTGCGATATTTGTCCACCTTCGTTCTAACGTTGTTATTTTTTCCATTTATTTTGTCCTTTCCTAATTCTAATTCCGTGCAGCATATTTATATTCTAGGAGTTGCTCCTCTGTAGTTATTCAGTAAGTACTCGAGTAAATGTTTCATTACTTCAGTTCAACAAGTAGTTGATACAGTACAGTACTACTCCCTATGCTTAATGTTCATGCAGTAGTCCAAGTCAATAATCAAAGTTTTATTCATTGACAAAACTGAACTGTGAGCGCATGCATATGCATACTGCATACACTATACCAGTATTGGCCGGTGAAGTTGAATGCATCCGTTAAACAAGGATATGCGATGATGTAGAAGAGGTTATCGATCCAAGTGTTCCATCGAGTGAAAATTTAATAATAGAAGCTAAGGTCGATCGACCTTAATGGTAATGTAGACTCTCTCTAAGACAGAATGATTTTTGATTGATCGAGAGCATTCATGAAGATGGCCTGGCTTCAAGGAGAAAAATGAAGCGCGCGGTTAGACTCACGTTAACTTATACAGTTATACCCCAACCTCCATAGACCATAGTTCATGGAAGTGATCGAACGTGATGCAAGTCAAATAAACTTCATTTTGGTGAGGAATGTACTGTGTGGAGAAACAAACACGTTTTTTATAAATTGTACTCCCGCAGTAACTAGTAACAACGTTTTAAACTTGTGACATACGGAGTACTACCTAATATGTACACGTATTAGTTTGGCAATCATTATTCCAAAAAAGAAATATTGGGTCATTATATTGGAAACATAAAGCCAAGAAAAACCCACGCCACTGCCAAAAAATGTGAAGTAAAACTACACGGCCAGAGTTATGACACAACTAAAATCCAGAAGGTTGAGATAACATTATTAGGAGGCTGAGGCTTGAGAGTTGAGAGAGGCGAGTCTCTCACGTAGTTGTCTCGAAAAGATGTGTTCCTCTATTCACCAACATTGTTTCCCACTTTGGGTCCATCTACATACCCCCCACTTACAAGGATTATCCTTCCAATTTTAGGTATAATTGCTTTTATTACGCTTACAACCATTTTTATCTATGCTCCACTCACCTTAATTACGCTATTTAAATTCATAAATAATACTCCATCTGTTTCAATGATTTCTTCCACTTAAAAGTGGCACATTTCTTAAGAAAAATAATAAAATAAGTAAAAGGAGAGAGAGAGAGAGTAAAGTAAGACTATGTTTATCCACAGACCCATCATTTTTTCTCAGACTCGGCCACCTCAGCTTTCCATTTACTTTTCATTCTTCAGACTCAGACTCACTATAAAATGACACTTTATCCACAGACTCATCTCAGACTTTCTCCCCTCACATACCTTATTTTATATTATTTTTTATTCATCTCACCTCAACTTTTTATCTACCTTATTTTATTTTTTTATTTTTTTATTTACATCATCTCACCTCAACTTTCTACATAACTTATTTTATATTTTTATTTACCTCAATATCTACGTTTATTTTATAACTCGAATAATTACAATTAAATAATTAATTGTTAAATAAATCTTGTGACATACGAATAAATTTATTTCCAAGTGGTCATTATTAAAAGTGGCAATCGGGCGGGTGGGTCGAGTTCGGGTTGGGTTGTCGATAAACCTGGCAAACAAGTCAACCGGATCGGATTTGGGTTAACTGAGTTTCGCTTTGACTTTGGGTCGGGCCAGATCATTTCGGGTTTGCTATTTTCATGTTTTTAGGGATATCGACTCGTTTTTTTATAATAATAGTCGAGTCAATTTCGGGTTTACTCGGGTCAATTCAGGTTACGAGCTAGTCCACCTAGAATCTTTAGTTTGGATATCAGATCGAGATCGAGTTGGCTTATTAAGGTTGGGTCATTTCAGGTCGAGTCAGTTTTGTCATGTCTAGTTGTCGGGTCTGGGTCGGATCGTTGGTTCGGGTCGGTTTGGTCATGTTCAGGTCGAACTAGGTTTTGTTTGGTTTGGTCGGGAATAACTATCAATTCATTATCCGTTTTTATTACTACGTGCAGTATTATTTATCATTTATTATACGAATTTGTTTTTTTTATCATATATACAACTGTATCATCTAATACAAATTATTTTGATCATGTTCTTTTATAATGAAGTGAAATGAGCTAAAGTAAAATAAGTTGGACTGAACTAAACTGAGCTGAGAGCTGAGACAAATTGAACTAAAGTAGCCTGAAATACAGAAATAATAATAACAAGTTTACTAGTTACAAAAAAATTATTAATTATTATTGTAACAACAAATAATAATGTTAATTATTGTATCAAAAATATTAATTATTATAATTATTATATTAATTTTAATTTTAATAAAAATATTATTATTAATAATATTTTATAATAATAATATTATTTATAACAATAACAATAACAATAGTAATAATAGTAATAATAAATAATAATATTAATTATTAATAATATTATAATAATACTAATATTAATATTAATATTAATAATCAATATTAATATTTAATAGTAATAATATTAATAACATTAAAAACAATATTAATTTTTATTGTTATATTAATATTAATTTTCATAAAAATGTCATTAGTTTTAATATTTAACAAATAATAATAATTAATAATAATAATAATAATAATAATAATAATAATAACAACTTATTTGAACTGAACTGAACTAAAATGAACGGAACGGAACGGAACTGAACTGAATGAACGAGTCTGAGAATGAGTCTTTGAAATCCAAGACTCAACTTCAGACTTATCTGAATCTCAGACCGTCTCAACCACTTTAACCAGGTATGAGTCTCAGACTCAAAGAATCTGAGACTCAGACTTTTGTTCAGACTCAATTTCAGACCTCCTTTAATCTTCCATCCGTCTGAGCCTCAGACTCGTACCAACCACATTATCCAGGTATGAGTTTCAGACTCAACAAATCTGAGTCTCAGACTCATACTCAGACTCATGCTCAGACTCCCTTTAAACTTAGCCTAAGTGGGTCACCTAAGTAGGAGAGAAGTGTGATAGGAAAAAGGAAAGTGGAAGAAATCAAAGAAATGGTTGAAAAATGAAATATGAAAGATATCAATGAAACAGAGAGAGTACTTTATGAAGTATAAATATTAAATAAATGTCTAAGACGTAAAAAGCAATTCAATTTTCAAATGGGTGCATTATATCGCAGGTAGGAATAATCGAATCCCTACCTCATGACTGGACGAGTAAAAGAGAACTCCTACCTTGTAAAATAGCAACAAAATTCTTTATTGAATTGAACTGAGGAGGTGGATTTAAATGAACTAAACTAAATTGAATTTACTCTTTATTTTTAAATTCTTTATTCTTACTGCTCTTGTTAGTTGAGCTAACCCTTTATTCTTAAATCTTAGACATGTAAATATCATATAAACGTCACAAGTTTGTGACGGATATACTCATGACAAAGAAGAATTTTGTCATCTATTTTACATTTCTCATTCCTTACTTTAAATTTGGTGGACCAATAAAATCTTTTAATTTACCAATAATATTTTTACTTTTACCAAAAAAAAATTAAAAGTTGAGAAAGTAAGAGAGAGCAACCAAATATTATCGGATTATAAGACTTTTAATTTCATAATAATCGTATTGTGAGACCGTTTTCTGGTCTCAAAGTGTCACTAGACAATGATCCACCCTGTGGAGGCTGGTCCCTCACTCTTCACTCTTCACTCTTCACTCTTCAGTCCTCACCACCTTTTTCTCTCTCCTCCATGAACACATGATCAAGATTTCTTCTTTTTTTTTGCAGCTCTATTCAACATTACTACAATTAAAGTTTCCAACTTTATTACTTGTACAATCTAATTATATTATTTATAATAATTAAAGTGGAAAAAATAAAGAGCAAGATGTACTGCTAGTTTGTTTGTTTTCACCCTTTTCCTTTTTTCTGCTGTTTATTACATTCCCACTTCACATAATCTTCATCTCTCTAAAACCCAATTAATCAAATCAAATCACCATACAATTTGGGTATTTTCTGGGTTTTTTTTCTGAATAATTTTTTGCAGGGTACCCAAAATCCACATTTCAAATTGGAGCACTTTTGATGTATGCCCACTTCACCAAATACTTCATTTGTTGCACTTGATTGATGTAATTATTGCTTTTGTTAAAGTTTAATTTATTGTGTGATTGATCATCATAGTTTTTGTCTTTTGTTTTTTGTTTGATTGGTGTTTTGCTACTTGGATTTATTTAATTTTTTTGGCAAATTAATACTAGAATTTAATTGAGTTGGATTAGGTTGATACTTAGATTATGGCTGGTGACCTAATTTAATCAACACAAATTCTTCTTCTATGATACGGTCTCACAATAATCAAATAATACACTTTTCTTCTTTTTGGAATCATGGGTATGTGCTTTTTTAAATTAAATTTTTAATTTTTAATTTTATTTCTTTGTTTTGTTTTGATTGTTCTTTTTGTGGTGTGAATGTATCATGTGTTGATATTATATTATAATACTCAATTCATCACTAAAATTGCCACTCAAGTTAAGAACTTGATTATCTCATCTTTATACTGCTTAACTTGGTGTATTATCATTTTCAAAGTTTACACTCTTCATCTTCTTTTCCTTACTTTTGTTTTGGTGTAAACCAATCATTTAATCCAGATTCGAGGGTAGTACCACAAGTACGGTAAAACTCTTCCTCACAAGTTTTAACACGGTTTTGTTCAAGTTAGAATAATCTCTTACTAGTTGATCTAAGCGCTCATGAGTATCTTGTTTTCCTTACACGGGAATATTGTCTTTTTTTTGTGATTGTATGTTGTGTTTAGCTCACTTTTATGACTTGAGATGAACCAACAGGAAAGCGATGATTAAACTCTGTAGATTGTATAAGATGTTTTGAGTTTCTAATTATGATGATTCCATTTGCAGAGCGAGCGAACTTGTGGGCGGAGTTACCTGTGATGGTTTTTGGGAAAACAGAATGAAGAGGATTCCAGAGTTGAAGTCAGTTCCTGCTCAGTTACCTTCTGCAAGCCTGATACTTGGGAACACGGTCATCTCAACTAGAGAACAGCTAAGTCTAAGTCAGTCCAACGGCCGAGATTGCAAAGACTTTGACTTTCCTGTTCCTACAAGGCCATGGAAGGGCAAAACCTCCCTACAAGAGCAAGACGAGCTGATGTTGGATGTTGTCACGTCTAACAGAAGTGTTGATTCTACTGAAGATGTCGGGTCACGTTCCTTTTCTGGTGCCAGTCATCCTCCAGAACCCGTTGATACCGATTTGATGAGCCCGGTGTGTGTGCCTATAGGACAGAACAAGCCAAAGCCAAAGCCAAAGCCGGATGGTGGATCCTTGTTAAAGAGCATGTCTTCAAAAGGTCCTTTCCTTGACGATCTTTCTCTCCGACTCCCTCCCAATAAAAAGGGATCGTCCGAAGAACCAAATGATTTGAACGTGGTATCATCTCCATTTCTAGTTCCCCGCGCATCACAAAACACTGACGCATCTCCCACTCCCAACCCCGATGATAGGGAATGTGTTTGGGATGCTTCTTTGCCTCCAAGCCCTCTTAGTAGTATTGGTAGTACTAGTGTAGTAAGATCTATGAGCATTGCTAATAGTTGTGCGAGCACGTATAGAAGTGATGGGGTGGTAAGCGATGGGATGTTGAGCATTGATAAGAATTTCGAATATACAAAAAGCTTTGTGAAAGGAGACTCCCTTGAGAGCACGAAAACTAGCATGAGTCGCGCGAGTGATAGTAGTGGCCTCAGTGATGATAGTAACTGGAGTAACCTCACCGGAAGTGCGAATAAGCCGCACAAGGGGAACGACCCTAGATGGAAGGCTATCCTCGCCATAAGGTCTAGGGACGGAATCTTGGGTATGAGTCATTTTAGGCTGCTGAAACGGTTAGGTTGTGGGGACATTGGGAGCGTGTATCTTTCGGAGCTAAGTGGGACCCATTGTTACTTTGCTATGAAAGTGATGGACAAGGCATCTCTCGCCGCTAGGAAGAAGTTGAATAGAGCTCAAACAGAAAGAGAGATTTTGCAGCTGCTTGACCATCCATTTCTACCCACTTTGTATACTCATTTTGAGACCGACAGGTTCTCGTGTTTAGTGATGGAGTACTGTCCTGGAGGTGATCTTCATACTTTAAGACAACGACAGCCTGGGAAACATTTCTCTGAGTATGCTGCACGGTATGAGTCATCAATCATCACGATTCATGCATGTTTTTTGTTTATGCTTGAAATTTAGTTTCTGAGGTGTAAGTGTAACCCTTGATTTATTTTTGGTGAAACAGATTTTATGCAGCTGAAGTATTGCTGTCACTGGAGTATCTTCACATGCTAGGAGTTATCTACAGGGACCTGAAACCTGAAAATGTCTTAGTCCGGGAGGACGGCCATATAATGCTCTCTGATTTTGACCTTTCATTGCGATGCACTTTTTCACCAACCCTAATAAAATCCTCCTACGATTCCGGCTCTGGAAATGCCTTCTGTGTGCAGCCAGCTTGTATCGAACCCTCAACCGTTTGTATCCAACCTGCGTGCTTCCTCCCCAGTTTATTCCCCAAGAAAAACAAGAAAAAGACAAAACACTCCAAAAACGATCCGGGCTCTCCGTCCAACACTTTGCCTGAACTTGCTGCAGAACCGACCCAAGCACGGTCCATGTCCTTCGTTGGGACCCATGAGTACCTAGCACCGGAAATCATCAAGGGAGAAGGCCACGGCAGTGCTGTCGATTGGTGGACATTCGGTGTTTTCTTGCATGAATTGTTGTATGGTAAAACTCCTTTCAAAGGGTCAGGAAATCGAGCCACGCTGTTTAATGTAGTCGGACAACAGCTGAAATTCCCGGATTCACCCTCGACGAGCTATGCAAGTCGAGATTTGATTAGAGGTTTGTTGGTGAAGGAGCCACAGAACCGGCTCGGGGTGAAGAGGGGTGCAACCGAGATCAAGCAACACCCGTTCTTCGAAGGAGTTAATTGGGCCTTGATACGGTGCAGTACACCTCCCGAGATACCCAGACCCGTCGAGTTGGAATCACCTGGTAAGTTTGGCCCTGTTGACACGACCCGGATAGATACTGTGACCAAACGGGTGCCCAGTAACGACGTGAAGCCAGGTGGCGGCAAGTATTTGGACTTTGAGTTCTTTTAGCATCTGGATTACAGCAGCAGTGAATTCAGCTGGGGGGGGGGGGGGGGGGGTTGTGTTGGTATTATCTTTAGATGTATGTTTTGCTAGTCCATTTTTAATTGTTACTGTAGTTAGTTAGGAACTTCCACTTCAAATTATTTGGACTTCTAATATATTCATGTGAGGTACTTGCATGATTATTGTATTCCACAAATGCTGTTACTTCATTCCTCAAGTCTACCCATGATTTGTAGAAAGATCGTTTTGCATAGTGATACCCTGAATTACCTGAATGCGCCTGTCGGTGGCTTTGGCAGATTGATAAAAAGGGAACACTTGAAGGCGCGAGCTATCCTCTATGAGCACGGGATGACAGTGGTAGCCATGTCAATGAGCACGCTTGTTATAGAATGCGAATACTAGAGACAAGTAGTTGACCAGGTCTAGCATCCAAGACTTGACCCAAGTTGATTTCATTGATAGTACTCGTAATATATTATAAGCATCCAAGACGAAATATGCAGAATGCCACTAGTTGTACAATGTACTACACCACGTAAGGCCGAAAGAATGGCCAAGTTTTAACAAATAAGTCTCGTAAAGAGGAGACAATAATTGGAATAACGTGGATGAGAATTGTACCACTCTCAGCGATAATGGCAGCTAGTATGAATTCCAGAGTTAATCCAATACTGTATTTAGAAGAGAAACAAGAAGAGAAGAGATAACAAGGTCTTGACTCCTGACCATATAACAAAAGATGCCTTGTCACGAACGAGACTGGTTTTTTTTCTTCGAAAAGGTGAATCATCTTCTTCCCGGGTGATTGTATTGGGTGAGTCTAGAGTAGAGCAAGATGTGAGTCGCCACCTAATATTCATGGAAAAGTAATAAAACATGTAAACTACTTCCAGACTCCGTTGTAAAACCTGGCTTAGAGCAAGGATTGCAAGCTTAGCAGCTTCACTTCCTTGGAGATTTAACTGACGTAGAGCTGCCAGCGTGTTTGGCGTTTGCATGGAAGCCAAAATTCTCAAATATACCCTGAACCATAATTTTCACAATTAGACAATGGAAAATAAAATAGGTACATATGCAAATTATTCAACATCATCCTATCTCAACTGTCCCCATTTATAATTTGATCAAACAATGTCGATTTTTCTAATTATTATTCAAGAATGCAAATTGTCTGGTTTTAATCTATCAAAAAAAAAAACAATTGCAGTATTAACATTTTAAATAATGTTGGTTTTTATAATTATTTGCCATAGGTCACGATTTTATCCCCTCGTGCAACTCGTACATCAGATCGTACAAATGAGCCTATCCTAACCTTGGTGTTAAGTGTTCTCAGATCGTACATCAGATCGTTAAGTGTTCTCATCGTTGATAGTTCAATATTTCGATGGATAAAATAAGAGACATGTAAATCAGGGGACAAGAATATACCAAGGCATCATTGATAGCATAAGCCACACAATAGTGTTCCTGCACATAAGAGAAAAGAGAGAGCCTAGTAAATAAATTGCATTGAACTAGATTGCTTTTGATCTCCAATATTCAACCAAAAATCACTCACTGCCTAATATACTCGGCCTAAAATTGAATTCAGACATCGTCTTCCATTTACATCGTATTTTGATGTAGAGAAATGGAGGGTTTCGAAGGTAGTTTAAATCTACAAGTGAAGGCAGTGTGGTCCAGCAGTCGATATTTAGTCTTAAGAATTAAAATGTAAAGGTTGAATGGGTTCTTTATTTAGATTGTTAAAGAGAGTATATTCCCTTTCAACAGTCTCAGGTGTTAAATTTAGCTCACAACTGGCATGATGAAATACTCAAAAGTAGGACATGCCTGCATCATATACCACTCCTCAAACTCGTCAAACAGCTCCAGACGCTCAATCCTGTTAATGCGGGAATAGAGGAAAATCAATCAGAGTGAAATTGAAGAGACAAAAATCGGATAGTATTCTAAGCATAAGGCAAGATTCCATTTAATCACAAAATCAAGGTATGAGAGAATGGGTGACATCATCATGCACAAGATAAACGAATTAAACAGCAACACAAGGTCAGGTTAGGCAAATGAGTTTGAAGTCCGCCAAAGATGAGTCAATTAGACAAGGCAAATTACAACATGACAACAAGTAAACAACATTGCCCAATGCATCAAAAGGCCCCAACTCAAGGCAAGGTAAGGGTATGACCATGTTAGAGACGAAAATATATGGATTTTACATTAAATGTGATGCATTTCAAGGCCGGGAAAATTATATGGATTTTGTATTTTTGGTGTAGTGTAGTACTTGTTTGTTCGCTCCATCAAGAAAGTGTGCATTCATTCAAATGCATTAATCCACACATGCATTATTTGTGTGCAAAGAATTGCACGCATGAGTCCCTCCTAGGCATTACTATCCCATACATAGTCTAAGCATGCGAGATCTCATCACTACTAGTGCTGAACCCCACAAACAAAAAATACTCTGTATATATTTTCCGCAAAGACACATCAGGTGAAAACTAACTTGAAATATTTGTCTTGACTATAACGAACAAATCACAGATCAATTTCCTCTGAACAAGCTTACAGTAACAAAAAACTGCTACTTGCCAAGTTGACATGCATGATTCAAATGAATACTAACCTCATTCTTTCGTGACGATCAATAAAGTCACTATAAACTCGCAGCATGTCCCAAGCAACAGCCCTCTGTAAGGTCAAGCATAATAGGCAATTATATTTGAAAATGATGAAAAAAATGATAAAAGATATAACGGCACATCCTTAAGACCTTAACAACCACACAGTAAAGTAATCATTTTACACTCTGCAAGTAAACCAAGTATTGACCAGTTAAAGACACTTTAAGTTCATATGCACCCGTAAGCTGTCAAAAAATGTGGACGAACTAATAAAAACAGCTCTAGCTCCATGAACACCGGCAGTTGGATCCTATCTAAAGAAGTAAATGAACAATCATAAAGAATGAAAACAATTATTATATATTTAAGTATAAAACATCTATACCTGCCACCCTTGATCGAGGAAAAGTCTTTCTTTGGCCTCCAGTGTCGGTGTAGCATGTATGCCTAAGAGGCCACAGCCACGACTCTGTAATAGAAACAATAAGGAGAAAGCAACGGTATTACGAAGTGCAGAAAACTAACTAGTCATAAATGCTCTTGAATTTAAGAAAGCAGTGCAGTTAAAAGAGAGACCTAAAAACTTCTGCCATATTCGTTGAGAACGATAATGAGATAGGTGGTGCAAATACACAAGGAAAGAACAAATAGGGCATATTTATACAAGAAAATCTGCCATCTGATTATTCCATTATAGTAACTATATATACTTCTCTTGAATAAAGAGACATTAAAGTCTAACCAAAAGTGACAGTAATTCTAGCAAACTGAATATGTTTTGAACGTGCTAATTATGATATTGGCAATCACTTTTGGTCAATTATTAACAGAAACTAGTACCTCCAAGTTAATGATCATTTGTTCCCCAAAAGCATCATCCGGATGAATCTGTGAGGAACAAAGGATAGGAATGAGAACCCCAACTAGCTTCACTAAAACAAACAACATAAGTAAATTAGCAGTGTAACACCCACCTGCTCATACAAGAAAAATACAGCTGTAGAGAATGCTTTTGATGCCCAGCCAACTATAGAACGGCTGGACTCTGGATCCAAGTATATCAAAACGCACTCTGCAATAATAAATGTCGGCAGACTGATAATGTCATCAGAACAAAGCCAGTTATATCAGACATTCCCCAACATTTCCCTAAATTTGGCAATGGGTAAGAGTAACAGTGGTAGCATTCACAACGAGCAGAGGGAGATTGAGAACAACACTGAGCATACGAATAGACATTTTTTAGTTTGAGTCTTTGAGAACAACAAATATAGCTAATACAATATTCAAAGGAAATAAAAAATACCTTTTTCAAATATGGAACTTTTCACAACTGATAATTAACTGAACATAGATTTTTATAAGAAGTGCAGTGCAAAACTGATCATACATCAATACAAATATAAATAAATTATTTAGCATCTTAATTGTATCTAAATCTAGTAATATACTAACCATTACATTTCTAGTAACAATTCAGAAGTACAAATCTGCTGATTGATTTTTAAGAAAATCTAGAATGTATATTCAACTGCTTCCAAAGTGGAAGAGAGAACTTAGTTGAAATGAGATACTACGGAAAGAGCTATGCAATTCTAAAAGGGAGAAATAACAGTGGGGAGGAGGAAGTGATGCAGAACTGGAGATCATAACAAAGACGAGATCAATACAAAACAGATCGAAAAACAAACAAAAGTAATTTTTCAGGATCAAAAAGAGAAGTCTAAGTTTAAAGAATCAAATCAAACAAACATAAAGGCAAACCCCTTCATCTGCATGCATTATGATTGTATTCTTAACTTCTTATTGATATAATAAACTGTAAAGAAATATTTCATTAATACCTGGGATCAAGGTTTGAAATTCTTATAATGTCATTTAAGTTTTGTATGTCCCGTAAATCGACAGGGAGCAATTTGTAATGATCACCATGCACTTCTCCATTATCTGCAGAAGTCGAAGTTTTTCATGTCATTAGCAACACAAGCTCTCAATGTACAAAGAGAGATAACATTCATGTAATCACCACGCAAATAAATCATGCTATACCTGCAACATATATGAATAAAATTAAGCACAAGATCTCATTTAACAGTAAGTCAAGGCCGATTGGCATACAATTAATCACATACATTTGTTATTTTAGAATAAAGAAACCAGACTTTTGCTTCAATTTTTAAAATAAAGGTACTTGAGCACATATAAGTATATTACCACGAACTGCATGTTCAGAAAATATAATTTTATTCGTTTGAACGATAAGGATAAACATGTTGTGCAAGCGACACTTATTTCTTACAATAGGCATAACATGGAAGTGCTACCTGTCGAAATGGAAGCTGATGCACCAACTTTTTCTCTCATCTCCTTGTGGATCTCAATCAAGGCTGCCTTCTTACTAGTGACCTAAGAGAGATTCTATGTAAGTTCATACTGATACACAAAGACAGCAAGAGCAAAATCTTAGACTGTTCCTAATCAAAGTTGCAAATAGAGGATAGTCTCTGAGGTGTTCAATGATCCTAATCCGATGTGTAGCACCATGACTTAAAAAAATAGCTTTACCCCAGGAATTACAGTATCTATGTCAACATAGGTACTATGATTATTCGGGTACAGTAAACAAATATCATTACACAACAGCAGAATACTTTAAAGAAGAGAATATAATGTATTAAATTTCAAAAAAAAAAAAAAAAAATACCTCCTTGAAATCCAGCTCAACATATAAATGCGGTGATTTTCCCTCGTCCTGTTAAAACAAGAAAGTTATTTCTTAACTTTGCAAGCAAAACAAGCACTTATATATACAAGATAAATATCCAGAAAAAAAAAGGTGGTTCCATAAAGCATCTTGATTAAATTAAAAGAAAACCACAACATATCAGCCAAGCAATTGGGTATTTTCTGATCATTTGCACCACAAACATTCCAAGAAAATAAAATTAAGTGAGACCTAAAAATATCCTGGTTTATGTGGCTTATCTTTACGCGGTCATATAAGTCGTATCCATATATTGGCTTTAAAAGCCTTTATCAGACAAGTATCGATCATATATCGGCAATGGTGCTCAAATTTGGTATACATCGGCCTAATTATCAAACATTTTTGGCAACCAAATATCAGAAAATATCGGCATGGAGAATTAAATCATTTAGATAAACACCAATATGTCGCATAATGGCCAATATTTACTAATCGTTGATGATATTCCACAGCCTACTATACAAAGAAAATAACATATACCTGTAACTGAAAAAAGGTTGTATCAAAGCCCGCCCCAAGTGATAACACTTGTTTCTTAGTATGGCCACCTTGACCATCATCAGCATTAGAATTCAGAAACTGGTTAAGGAGCTGGCGCACAGCAGCAAAACGGGCATAATATCCTTGAGAAAGAAAGGTGCGTACCAACAGGTAAGTGGAACAGAAATAACACAAAATTTTAAAAAAGTCAAATTTGATGCACTTAGTTTGTACCACGGTTAATTATAGGAGATCTCCTCACGGGTCTTCTCACAAAGAAATGTACATAATCATCACTCATATATCCCTTTTTTACACAAGACCTGCATCAATTTAGAGGACAGGTAAGGAGTAAAGACATATTCTTTTCCAAGGACGATAAGACGACACATGCCGCTTACCCTTTGATTGATTGTTAACAGCAACTTTCGGATTTCGATAAAATAAATCTCAAATAGTGCCATGGATTTGCTTTTCTCAAAAGTTGGCCATTCACATAAACTCCTACTTCGCATTGAATCTTTGAACTAGTTCAGATGTAAAGCCTATTTGTGTACATTAGACTCATCAGCTTGTCAGAGCTCTACACTAGATATGGGCGACGTACGGCTCAGCATTGTTCATGAATGTCTTATAAGATTTAGTTCACCCAAGTATGCCTATTGAGCAAAGTATCCAGATAAATTAGTGGGGAAAGGGCCTCAAACTATCATGTCTATCATGGATGGGCTTAACAGAACCACATCATAGCAAGATTGCCTAATTCAAATTGAATATACCATACCGATACGGATATGCTCTTCTAGTATTATAGGGTAAACAACATGTAGATTTTAAGAAATTTCAGCAAACAACATTCAATGATGTTTGAGTAATTGATTGAATCCGGTAACCTAGCATCATTATTTAGTAAGTTATTGCAGGAAGGCTAATATCTGAGTTTTAACATCGGAATGTCACTAGGGTAGTTGTATATAATAATTGCTCAAGATTTCCTTTGTCATCGCCCTATAATTCTCCAACCTATAATTTAATTTACAGAACACACCAAAATAAGCAGCAGGCAATCACCAAGCATCTTGTTGAATTAATGAACACGAATATCAAATCTCAACGCCCTAACATTAACTCAGTCTCCAGAAATCACCCATTGGTAAGGCCCTTACCCTCTTACAGTTATCGTCACTTATCACACCCCGTTTTAGGATAAACTATCTATCAGACTTCTCACATTTGATCAGTAGGACGGTAAAAGTTAATCTATGCTCAATCCATTGCATCACTCAGCAAAACGTATAAATCGAGAAACCGTAAAATAAAGCATCTGCCTTTCATCAAATCCGCATCCTCAAATCTTGTATCGAATTTCAAACTAATAACTTACGGCAGGCTTAATACTGCCGCTTTGATCACCCAACGTTACTCTTCAATAAATCATCCCTACACTTCACTACCCATCAACCAACAAAACCCCAAAAAATTGGATATTTTCTTGATAATTTGCACCACAAACATTCCAAGAAAATAAAATTAAGTGAGACCTAAAAATCGATAACAAAAAAAAACCCAGAAATTTTGATATCAAGATGAAGGAATTGATTGATTGCATAAAACAAATAAGAAATCGATTAAATAAAAGGAAAGGTATAAGAAGCGAGATAGAGATGATGAAAGGCTGACAATTTGCTAGCGGAGGCGTCGTCATTGGTTGCTTGAACAGCAACAGTGTTGCTGCGTGCATCTGCCGCCATTTCCAAAGGGTTTGATTCAGCAATTACGATTTCCCCATTTACTTCTAAACAAAGAGCGCAAATAAAGGGTTGTTTTTTGTTTGGGACCAAAAAAAAAAAAAAAATCTCTTTTGTGACGGATATATCCGTCACAAGAGAATAACGGGTCAAATAATATCATTGGATTTAAAAAAACAAAGCTAGTGGGTACTGGGTAGGCTTTGTCTTGTTCAACTAAGTGGATATTATTTGACCTGTCATACGTTTATGACGGATAATTCCGTCACAAACAAGAAATCATCGGTGTCCGCGATGCTTACAAAAAAAGTCAAACTAATTGAGGATAACTTAGCCTAGTAGTTTTGTACTCCCTCCTCTCCGCAATGATGTTCTCATTTGTAAATGGCACAAGGAATAAGGAATGGGTAATGAAAGGTGGTAAATTGTTTGGTGGGGTTCAAGATGTCAAATCAGAAAAAATAGCCAATAGAAAGAGAGTATAATAGATGAATAAGGAAAGTTTTGAAGTGGGAGAATCTTAGTGGAGTTTCCTTTTAAGGAAAGTGGAAAAATCTTAGTAGTGGGGAGGGAGTATAGTACAGTAAATTTTAGGTTCGAATCACTCCCTACTGTGGTAAACCTACGAAGTATTTCGTAATTATTTTTTGAATTAATAAAAAACTAATTTTATCCTTAAAAATACTCCGCACTATATAGAAATCTAAGTAAAAAATTTTGTAAATAATTCCTAACAAACGAAGTAAATCTTTAAATTAATACTTCTTCGAGTTCCTATTTATTTTTCCCACTCTCCTTTTCGGGTCATCAATATGCAATTCATAATTACTCTTCCATTTTTTTCTTTTTTGAAGCACTCGTTTCCCTTGCTTAATTTAAATCCCAAAAGCAAATGGGGGCTCAATGAGTCAACGTGAAACCACAACGAGATAACCATGCTTGGACTAGCTGGGACGTGGCCACGCGAATGTTCCCGTCCAAGTCTATGTGTGTGAGGCACATCTCAACCGTAATCTAGCTTTTCATCCACATTCACGTCATGGTTGAATGTTAATCATTATTTCCCTGTATTTTACCTATTCTCATCGAAATCACTAGGAGTCTAAGGGCTCGTTTGGTTCACCATGGGAAGATGAAGTTACCGGGAACTTTAAATTCACGTGAATTTGTATTTCATGGGAATTAAAAAATATTTTTTTGGTTGTCATGTGGGAAATGACTTTATGCAGGAAGTTCTACACACCAATGGGCTTGGTGAGTAACTTTCCCATTGTGGAGGAAGTGACAATTCCCGGGAAGTGACAATTCCTAGGAGGTGGACAACCAAACAACTCCCTGAAAATACACTTCATATAATACAAATCAAAAGTATATTTGAAACCAAACGATCCCTAATAATTTTGAAACGTAATTCTTTTTATCTTTTACAAATCAAAAGTATATTTGAAGCGTAATCCCTTTGAAAATCAATCAATGATTTTACAAATGAGTTAAACTCCAAATACAATAGTTTGTCTGTCCCGTATATATAAATAGAGAGGAAAGGGGGAAGAACAAAGTGAACGGAGGCAAAGTTAGGCGAAGAAGCTGCAAAACCTCTTCTGAAAACCTCAACTCTCCCTTCAAAATTCATCATCTTCATATCCCACTAACCCTAATTTCACCGATCATCGCAATCCAATTTCTTCAATAGATTCAATCTTTCATCGCAACAAAGATGGATATCGAGCAAAAACAAGCGGATTTAGTCGATCACTTCGTCAAGCAAGCGTCCCAGAACAAGGGCGCTTCTCTCTCCTCCGTTATCGTCGACGCAACTTCCACCCCTTCTCTCTTCGCTTTCTCCGAAATTCTCGCGATCCCTACTGTCGCCGAGGTAATTTCAATCTCCTTTTCTTAGGGTTTCTTTCTTCTCGATTGTGGTGGAAATTTGTGTTTTTACTTTGGTAATTTCGTTGTGTCGTAATGTAGTTTCAAAGACGGCTTTTTTTAGGGTTTTGATCATCGTTGATAAGTATGATGGTGTTTAAGGTACCATGTTTGGCTTATCAAGAGGCTTGAGATTTTGGAATCGTCGTGTTTTTGAGCTGTGGGATTTTGGACTGTAGTGTGGTGAATTGCCTGCTGAAATTTTGAATGTAGACTGTTTTGCCCTGCGATTAAGAACATAGGCTCGTAGTTTGTTGAAGTATTAGTTTTAGCGGAGTTATGATCGTATACCTGTGGCAATGGCGCAACCAAAGGGGGCTAGTAGTAGCCTGGTAGAGGCGGTCTCCCGCCTTGGACAATAAGAAATTTGAAAAGAGTTTTTTTCCCTAGGTACTTTATTAAACTGCTACTTTGTCCCCCAATTCAGAATCCTGGTTCCCTTCCTGGTGATTTGATTAACAGGGACGATCACACTGCCAAACAATGATTTTTTTTAAAAAGAAAGTCAATTTAATTCCTAGTTATGCCATGGAGTTGCTAGTTTGGCTCCTGAAAATTTCAACATAGCGGGGATAGACATTAAACAATAGAACGTGCTCCACGTGATAGTTGCGTGGTACTCTCTATTCAGGTTCTATTTTGATCCAAAGTAGATGTGCAACGTGCAAGCTTTTAGTTGCTAATAATCGTTCTTGATGCAGCTTGAAGGAACCGAGCACTTGATGTATCTCAATCTTCTTCGATTGTTCGCTCATGGTACATGGAGTGACTACAAATGTAAGCATTCATAGTTCTGCTCAGCCCAATGTTAAGTCTTACTTTGTGAACGGTGTGTTCATTTTACACACTTGATTTTCTTTTCTGAAAGACACAAAGGTTCATCTAATAATAGTGCTTTAGCGGCCTCATCTTTGTAATTATATGTGACCTTATAATGTGCAGGCAATGTGGGGTCTCTTCCCCCACTGGTTCCAGATCAAATTCTCAAGTTAAAGCAACTCACCGTGCTGACACTAGCTGAGACGAACAAGGTAGCGACCGTGCTGTCACATGGACCTTCCCCGAGCAAAATTTTGATAGAGTTGTGATTTTATAGTTGTAGTAGAGTATCTGTGTAGGGATGTGTTTAGGTTATGTATGTGTTTTTTTTGCGCTGTAATCTGTGTTTAATGATGTGTCTTAACAGGTACTTCCATACGATCAGTTGATGCAGCAATTAGATGTTACAAATGTGCGGGAATTGGAAGATTTTCTTATTAATGAGTGCATGTATGCGGTATGTTTCCTGATATCTTATTCTGTTCTCAGGTTGTTAGTTAACTAGAACTTCCTATCTAAGTACGTACAATGAGTCTTAATTACTCCCTCTGTTCTCTTTTACTTACCAATCACACTTTTTGAGACACCCACTTTTCTCTTCATATATCTTAAAATATTTAACTAAATATATTGAAATATACTCATATTAAAGCTCTCTTCATCAAGAAATTTATGGTGTAATTTTCATAATTTTCCAATCAGTGTATTTTTGTAGAAATTGAATTCAAAGACTCACTCCGTAAAATGAAAACGTCAATTATTTAAGAACGGAGGGAGTATTTATTTAGGATGCAGTTTGTCAAGGATTAATTGACACTTCTCCTAAGTTTTTATTGAGCGTTCTTGATTTTTTCATAATGCAAGTGTGTGTGTGTGTGTAGATGTGCTAACGCTTGTTTCTGGTTTACAGGGTATTGTCAGAGGAAAGCTAGATCAGTGGCGCAGATGCTTTGAGGTCTTAACCTCTGCCTTTGTCAGCTCCATTATTTTTTATGCTTTGTATTTCTGAGATTGTCCTCGCCTTTCAACCGCTTTTATTCTTATAATATTACCCTTTATTAATCTTGTGCTTGCAAGTGTAGTTCTTTTACTGTGCTGTAATCATTGTTTGTACTAATGCAGGTGCAGTTTGCTGCTGGGAGGGATCTTAGACCAGGGCAGCTGGGAAATATGATACATACCTTGTCAAACTGGTATGTTGAAAGTTTCCGGAGTCTTTAAGGCTTTGTTTGGATTGTATGACTTGGAGGGCAAGGGAGAGATGATTTCTCTTATGTTGATAGTTTCCGTTTTTTTTCCTTAATTATTATTATGTGGCCACTATTTTAGGATAATCTTATTCTGTATCATTACATCCTAGATACTTGATAGCTTTAATTCCTATTTATTGTTACATGAAATAATAGGTTAACAACATCTGATAATTTGTTGCTGGCAATTCAAGAGAAGATAAAATGGGCTGATGCAATGAGTGAGTCAGATAGGAAACACAAAAAGGAAGTTGAAGATAGAGTGGAAGAGTTGAAGAAATCACTGTCTATGAAGGTATGAACCATATAGAGTTATTTTCTTTTGTTTTTTTTATTGTGCACTGACATCAACACCTGCGCAAAAGATGGGTTGGTGGTAAAGCTATTCAGTAATGCTTGGAATTGTCCAGTTTGCTTGCCTGGCTAGATTCGAGTATGGTATAAAACTACTTTTGTTTCTCCTTCTGACTGATTTGCCATCCATCCTGTAACCGGCCTTTGACCGGGTGATTTCTAGTTCTACCATGAGCCATCCCATTCCGGCGCTTAAGTGGAGCTGTTTAAAGCACTGTGCTGAACTACCCATGGGTAACTCTAGCGGGTTGTATACTGAGGGTGGTTGTTTCAATCTATAAGTCTTGCAAATCACTGTGTATAACACTTCATAATTATTAGTGAGTGGGGGGTCTCTAGTCTGTGCTATGTATGATGAATGATCATTTCCTTTAACTGAAAAAAAAACTTTCGGGAAATCATCATTACATTACATTTGTAATCTTAATTGAGGGACCTAGGTATAAATGCAGGGTTGTTTTGTGTTTAGATGGATGCCAGTTTCAATTCCCAAGTCATTGGGAGTGCATTTTACTCTTTTGCAATATGGGAATGTTGGTCGATAGTCTTACTTACATTGTGGCAGAAGTTACCCACTAGCAGGCCGATGTCGATTTCAGAGGGCAGGAGGAGATCTTCTCTGAACCTGGAGGAGTGATGGACTTTGAGGAAGATAGAGTTAGATCTAAGAGGTATTTTGACAGTAGCAATCATCTTTATATTTGAATATTGTTTCACTAAGATCTTTTCTGTGTATATAACGAGCATAGACAACACTGATCTGGAATCAAGCATCAAGTCATCTGTCGATTACTACACCCCCCTTTCATGTGTTGAAATCGTGAGCTGACTAGTTTGTGGAACTGCAGGAGGCGGCACCCAATACCCTGAAAGAAAGAGGAGGTAGGCGATAGGAATGATTTTGAGGTGTGTGGATTTGGTTAGAGTTGCGATTATGCCAAAGAGGATGCTGCTTTTGGGGATGACATTCTTGTGTTTCTAGACATTGTCACTTGTTTTTTATTATGATGATTTGCGTAACGGGCAGACATTGACCTCTTTTTGGCCTTGGGCTCTGGTTAGTCCTCTTGAGATGTAATGGTGGCATCTGTTATTTGCAGTTCAAACATCTATCTCATATAAACTTGGTCAGCTTTTGTAGGTGTTTTGGAGTAATGTTTGTTATCATCTCTTGATGATCGAAGTACTTTGCATTCGACAATTGTTTGCCACAATGTCTACCCACAAGAAGATTGTGAGCGGAGAGTTTATAAGATTGTTTGGAACTTGCTGTTCCAGCCACTTTCATTGCCACTTCTCATGACCACGCACTCGCTTTTCCAAATGCGTTTCAACTACCCAAAATTGGCCTGATTTGAAACCGTTCGACTTGGGATTAACCCTGTAATCAAACACATTAATTACTCAACATTAAAACGATTTTTCTTAGTTATGACTTTATGTAAATCTGTTTAAGAAAGATAAGTAAACCTCTAAAATCTCACTTTAAAATGAAATACTTGTATAATCATACTATACATGTACAAACAACTTAGAATAGTTCTCATGATTGAGATAGTATCTTCTGTAGTTTTTGTGATAAACTAAACAAGTACAACTGTACAACTAATCCCCAGTATATTGTCCCACTTTAAAATTTGTGCTAGATGTTTTTACCAATAATTTTTGAGGAGCTATAAACAAATACTCCTAATCTATTCCAAGCTACTCGTTCACTTTATGTAAAAGGATTAGAAAAAAAACCTAGTCCCCTAGCAAGTACTCCATGTCTCCCTCCCCTTCTATATCCTCTTCCACATTGCTTTTGGGAAGAAATTAAGAAGGATAAAATTTGTGGAGGAAAATGAAGACGAACAAAAAAGTGGGTAACAAACAATATGAACCACATAATATGTACTAAAAAAATGGAACGTCTTAATAAATTTTTCTAAATGGAAAATATGGAACATCTTGGTGAAGGGGAGTATACTACTCGTAGTAGAATAATAGAGTACTCCGTATGTTTTAGCACCGGTTGCAACTTCCCCCTCCATCGATTAGTATAGGTGCTATATACTCCCTCCTATGAGTCCTATCCAATCCATTGTACCCAAGGGAAGGAGTATATGACACTGGTTCCAGAAGTGGTGCTAAAAAATGAATTTACATCGGTTGTGAATTGTAACCGGTGCTAAAAGGTAACCAACCACATGTCTAGCTCCATTACATTTTAGGTTTAGCAGCGAGTGAAGATGGTTCACCAGATGCATTGCTGTGAATGATGAGATAGAAATCGAACTAGCTTAGAGATCATAATAAGCAAGGTCGGTTGTGCTGTCGATCTTTCTTCACTATAGCTTCTGCTTCATTCCATTTCCATGGCTGGCTTAAAGTGGGTATACATACATGTACATGTATTATTCAAAGATATCCCTTTTCATATAAGTAAGTGTTTTCTTGGGTCATTTGTGTTCCTTACCCTTCAAGGAAAATCACACTATCGGTCGATCAGACTATCACCAATAAAATTAGAGGGATGGGGCGGGGCATGCATAGTGGATAGTGATGGTGAAATTACTTGAGGCAATCGGACAAAACTCAACTTCCTTCATTTATCATACACACATTTTCGGAGTTTTGCAAAAAAAAAAAAAAAGGAAAAAAGAAAAAAAGTGGTAATTGCTGCAAACACTTTGGAAGGAGCTAGAATTCGGTACCATACTATTGCTTTATTTTTGTCTTTCGAGGAAATAAATTAAACGTATCAAATTCAAGTCAACGAAGAGAGAAGAATAAAATCGTTTTAAGCCAATAGTTTAATAACTTAACTATTCATTGATTATTTTTATCAATGAATGGTGTAGTGCATTTAATTAGTTTAATGCGAAAGTGATGATTAACCCGCTTAACTTTGTTCAATGGTAAAATTAGATCCCTTAAATTTTTGTATGTAACAATCAACCCCTACAACTTCAAACAAAAGTGAAATTCAACCATACTTTTATTTGTCACCTAAATTTCATCAAATATGCATTTTTTTATAACACGACTTGTTAAACACATTTTTTTTAAAATTTCCACATTGTTACTTACTCCCTCCGTTCCAATGAATTGTTTGCCTTTGTTTTTGGACCAAGGGAAAGAGAACCAATGGAGAAGTGACATGTGGAGACAAAGGTCAAATTACATGTAAAAAAACATTCCTAAAATAGAAAGACAAACAATTCATTGAGACGCCCCAATATGGAATAGGCAAACAATTCATTGGGACGGAGGGAGTATTTAACATATTTTTGGTATATTTCTAGCTAGTTTATACGCATGATCAAGTTTCACACTTCGTATTGTTAATATAATACTGTACCTTTTTTCACGAAACTTGGCCTACTCAAAATTAGAAGCTATTTGGGGTAAACTGTCCATGGATATATAGTCTAGTTGGGAGGTCAATTCAACAACAACAAATAGTATGTCTCCCTTCTAACAAGTATATTCATCATAAATTTAGGACGAATCGAATATTTTTCTTTATCGGTGAATATGAGTGAGATACTTGATTTGTTACAAATTCATAATTACAAAAGTGTTTTCTAATTTGTGTTGAACAAAAGTAAATGAAGAAATGGGCTATGGCATGCATATTGCATCATCATCAGCTACTCAATCTCATTATCATTAGAAAAGAAGTGAAGAAAAAATGGACGACTCATTAGTTGATGACGTCATAATTACTTGTTACCAACTTTTACTACTTTCTATCAATAATCCTCCTCCTTTTCTTTTTAATAATTTGGCTACTTGTAAAGCTGTAATCAACATTATTCTTCATGCATGCAAGGTGTATGTGGACTACGTCGATTCAGGCCGGCCAGGGCTGTAAAAATCCAGCAAACGAATGAATCGGGTCAGATTCTCAGGTTAGATATCCATTTTGGTGGAGTGATTTAATTTTCGAGTTTTTAAAGTTCGAGACACTAACGTACATTTGTATTTCAAGTTATCTACTGTATTAGGGATAATTATTTGCATATACAAATAAACATTTAAGTCAAATAGTACGTGTTGGGTCAAATTACCTATCATGCTTGAATTTTCAATTTCGTTAGAGCCATTTGAGTCAAGAACTCAAGATTGGGTTGAGCCACTTCTGTTAGGTCTAATACTAGCTCAATCGTCCTTTTTATTGGGGTGGCGGTCGTTATATATAGACTCAAAATTCCAAAATTTTAGATTATACTCCCTCCGTTCATAATCTTTTGCCCCGTTTCATCATTATTTGTGAAGAGTATTTCAATGAAACGGGACAAAAGATAGTGAACAGAAGGAGTATATATGATTCTTCCAAGTTTATTCTCGAGTCAAATTCAATCCATTCAAAATTTCATCCAAAGCATAGATAAGATAATTTCTGATATTTAATTAGTCTCATATAAAGATTTCTAATTAATCCTTTTAAAATTTTAAGAACGATATAATACATCTTCCAAAACTTAGGGATCCTAATTCGTAAATCATTAATAGCACATTGAAGTGAGATTAATTGATTAGTCATCATGCAAGCATGCATGAGAAATAAAGCAATAAATAAATCCAAATAATAAATGCAGGTAGTGTGTACACACACACATATATATATATATATGGATGTATAGTAGATACTCCATATACTCGTATGTATCTACGAGTCTACCACTAAATAAATGGTCAACTGCGCTGCATGCATGCCGAAATATTGTATTGGTTGTACTACTACATACGTATTTCATTATGAGGACTTCTTCATTTCACATTCAACTTGACTCGTTGACTATTGCCACTATTATTATTATTATTATTATTATTATTATTATTATTATTATTCCTCACAACAATACAACAAAGCAAGGTCGTGTTTTCTAATTTACTCACTTTTCTTCTCACTTCAATCATTATTGCATTGGGAAACGAGGACAAAAGTGATTAAGTATTTTATATCGAAAATTATGATTCGCTGGAGATGAGAGTAATGATTATGAGGATAATTGAGTATAAATGAACTAGAATTGGAGGAGAATGATAATTACCCCATTGGGGAGTAATGCATTGCTCGGGGGAGAGAAGAGTAATGTTTCCCCTCAAATAGGCTTAGATTACCCTCATTTTCTCAATTTTTGCTTAATATCATCACCACTATCCGTCATTTTCTAATTCATTTTTGCTCTATATTACTCCCGAAATCATTACCCTCATCCAAGCAAGCCCTTAAAAAGAATTATTCTATTATCATCACGGTGGATGGTGATTATGTTAAAAGTCGATCATATTTTATTACTAAAAAATGAGCAGTACTTACTCATAAAATAATCATTTTTAATCATGATATGATCATTTTTTTCCTCCATTGCAACAATACAAACTAAAAGAAAGAAATACTGGGTAGAAGTAGAATACATTAATGATGTCGGAATAGGCAAGTTACGGTCAACGTTTAAATAGTTGTTATGGGAATGAATTATGGACTTATTGTTAAAAGGTCGATCTCGTTCATATACGAGTACTATTGATTTATTGAAATCTACTGCTCAAATTTTCTTTTGGTTAAGTCTCTTATGATCTTATCCTCTGAGGTATAAATTAAAGGCAGTGATTGAAGAAGATAGCTAGCTACAACTTGAACTTCACGTACGAATTTCAATCCAATTTTAACTGCTAGACTAATAACGATTTATCAATTATTAGCATGCATATCATTATGCTAATACAAAGTATATTTTATTGATTTTCAGTACCTAATTAGTGTATCAGTTGTTCACTAATTTCTTGTAATTTGGTTTGAAAAAATAAATAATACGAGTAATAATAATAATAATAATAATAATAATGGTAAAATATCATTCGGAGTATCCAATTGCATTTAAGTATTACTAGTAGATCATTTCATAATTGATAATCGAGCTGAAGAACAATGTGTGATATCTCGTCTAGCCGGCTAATTACCCATTAGAAGGTTTCACATCATTACCTGCTCAAACCATTATCTACTTTTTGGAATTTTATTGAATGAGAACCAAATGAATTTTTCAAAAAATAATATTGATAAAATAAAATAAAATAACTATAATATTAATAGTTCAACATCATCTTCATAATAATAATAATAATAATAATAACTATAATATTAATAGTTCAACATCATCTTCATAATAATAATAATAATAATAATAATAATAGTAGCTTATTATGAGACCGTTTCACACTAAAGTTATTGTGAGACATAACAAAACTATATTAATAATCAATAGAAAAATAAACAACAATATTTTTAAGAGCAATAATAGTAATAACTTTAATTATAATTATTATTTGCTAAACTTATATAGGACCTAAAATTATAACAGTAATTAGACTAATCTTATAGGAGTAACAGTTGAGCTGAACTAAAACAAGTTGAAATTAGGTTAAAAAGAATACAGTCTTACACTTCAATAATAATAATACTCCATCCTCCCCACAATGATGTTCCCATTTGTAAATGACACAAGGAATAAGGAATGAATAATGAAAGGTGGTAAATTGTTTGTTGGGGTTCAAGATGTCAAATCAGAAAAAGTAGCCAATAGAAAGAGAGTATAATGGATGAATAAGGAAAGTTTTGAAGTGGGAAAATCTTAGTGGAGTTTCTTTTTAAGGAAAGTGGGAAAATCTTAGTAGTGGGGAGGGAGTAATAAAAAATGGTAAAAATAAATAAATAAATAAATAAATAATGCTTGCATGCAATGTATGTATCTTGGAGATGTACCGTTTTGGTTAGCTTTACTAGTTACACAAAAATGTTTAGCTAATGTAGTGAGTGATTACTTTCAAATGAATTGTCAAATCCGTAGTTTATTTGCTTAGCTTGGACATTGATATTTTACATAAACATAAATATTGTCGTACCCAAATTCACTCGTAAATTGAAGGATCCGACGGACATTATTGCAAGTTGGAAGAGGAAGCTTAAAAAGAGACAAAAGAGAGTGAAGAGGAAAGTCCATTGTTTCATCTTTATTAATTTCTTTCATTTATTCTTCTATCAATGCTTTCCTTATTTGTGACAACCAATCAAATTCTTTTTTAACAAAGTGGACCTTCGTTCTCACACAATTATACTCCTATTTAATTAGTACTCCCTCCGTTCCAATGAATTGTTTGCCTATTCTATATTGGGACGTCTCAATGAATTGTTTGCCTTTCTATTTTAGGAATGTTTTTTATATGTAATTTTATCTTTCTCATGAGTTTTGCTCCACATGTCACCTCCTCATTGGATCCCTTACCCTTGTTGCCAAAACCAAAGGCAAACAATTCATTGGAACGGAGGGAGTACAGTATAGACTACCGTTTTTTTTAATGTTTTCTAATTTATATTACAGTAGTATTTATGTCCCATGGAATTAAAATTCTTATACGTATTGAATTATATTTATTTATTTATTGTAGATAGAATTAAGACTTTTGTAGATACTTAAGTTAACAAGTTTTTATTGAAAATAGTTTTGCAGAATTATAACCAAACAACCAATAATATTTTTTTCCGTATAATAACTTGTGAATAAAATCTTTTATATACGCAAGGTCAAATACCACCTAATTAAATACGGAGTACAACTTTTTATCAAAAGATTGACAAAACAACTCAAATTAATTTATGATTTAGTTCACTTCTTTAAAATAAAATTACTTGGTATAAGAGTTTGAGTGGCTCCAGTACATCAATTATTAATTGCATATTTGCATAATCTACGTGTTAGATGAGAAAAATGTGAATCAGTCTATCAAATATCAATATGAAGAAAGTAAAGTCACAAGTACATACATGTACTTAATTATGGTCATGCGATGCCGCGATTTGAAATTGCTACTAACTCCATCTCTAAGTAGGGGAACACAAATATATGTTGGTGTTTTGATCAACCAATACGAATTTACTATACGATATACGGAGTATCATATTCCGTACATGGTATGAATCATACGAGGTAAAATTTTTGTATATTTATAATATGGAGTAACTAAGTCAAGATCAGATAGCCTAATTAAACATGCATTGATAACAACAAGCCTAACAAACAATTCATCGAACCCTACTTATGCAACATGATTAAATAATATACAAATCAACCAACAAACACAATTATAACATTATATAATCGCTCATGCTAAACCCCTTAATAACCCACTGAAAATCTAGTCGATACTCATCCTAATATATACAATCCTCAACAGGAATCAAGACATACACATTCATGAGAGGCTGAGAGCATTCACAGGATCGACCAATGAAATATGGAGATCATGTTCCAACTTCAATAAAGTAAGTATTTCCTCCGTTCCATTTGATTGTTTATTCATAGGTGAGAGAAATAGTCAATGTAACTTTTAATATATAAGATAAAATATACACTCTATAAGATCTTATTTAAACTGTCTAATCGAGTATGTTATAAATATCAAATTTTTATAATTTTTAGAAATACGTAACTAAAGATATGGACAAAAGAAAACATGCATTGCCAAGTGTGAAAAATATAGGAGTTGAAACCACAACCTAAAGATCAATATTAATTATATTAACTACTACACCAATGTACCACTTTTAATAATTTTGTATAATCAAGGTAGATATTGAGGCTCTCCACTTATTTGAACCCCGGTTCCTAGAACCGAATGGATCCATATGAGTCGGCCCTGAGTATATTGAAGATAGAAAAGGAAACAATGATATTTAAACTAACAAAAAAGATTAACAACATGCTAAAGGGAGAAGAAGAGAGATGGCACCATTAAGAGTGGAAATGAGATTAGACTAGCTAGGGCATAAAATGAGAAAAACAAGAGCGAAGAGCCCGTAAGGCAGGAACCAATAAAAAGCACATAATTAAAACACATATTCCATATCAAAACTCCGTCCTAGAGACTAGAGTTTAGTAAAATAATACGCATGATAATTATGAAAATCACACATCAGTCACAAATTTGCGGATAAAATAAAAATTGATGAGAAATAACATCGAGTTTATAAGTATATACTCTGTATGTAATGATAAATTTTTGAAAAGAAGGCCGAAGTAGTAAGATATGTATGGATCACTACCACAAGTAAAAATCACGCAAGATCATTAATAGACATTAAAAAGTGACTATTATGAATTGAATTACTGATAACAACAATTGTTAAATTGATATCTAAATATTTTTCAATCTAGATATTTTAATTATCGTTTGTCGTTACGAAAAGTCTAAAACTAGTCCATAACAATCAATCTTATTTCAATTTTCCAAATCACACTCTACATATGCAATTTATTTTATCAGCAAGTCTTGTTTGTGACGGATATATCCGTCCCAAGTGTGCGACGGGTCAAATACTACCTATGTGGTAGATAAGACAAAACATAGTTAAATATTTTGCTTTTGTCTTATCTACCCACATGGTTAGTATTTGACCCGTCGCACACTTGTGACGGAAATGACCGTCACAAGTAAGAGTTTGTGTTATTTTATTTGGGTGCTAATTTATTCGACTTTTCAACATTATATGGAGTGCATATATACTTGAATAGTAAATCTCCCTATGTGTTATCCTCAAACATCATTCAAAGTATTTTTTGTCATATCTTTCTGTTTGACCTATCACAAATGTATGACAGATATGAGCGTCATAAACCAGAATTTGTTATACTCGAAATGATTAAGATCATTGATTCCAAGTACTACCAATCTTCTTCTTTGGTGCTCTTTTTTGTTGGTGGATGGTGGGCCTTCTCATATCACCACCCCCCTTACACCTTTCGCATCATACATAATTACATACATTCAACAACAATAACATTTACTCGGTGATGATCGAGAGTTATATATGCATATGCACATCTCTCTCACTCACTTTTCCTTGCGACCCCTCCATCCTCACTACTTTCACCCTATATATACCCCCCAACCGCCCTTCTATAACTAAACGTAAGTAACCAAAACATAATAAATATATTCATTCTTTCTTTTGCACACGTACTACTTTTATTATAATTTGAGTTTCATTTCTCTAAGTACAAAATATAGAATTACAAAAAAAAAAATATGAGGCTACTATCCCTAAAGCCTCATCATAAACTATATAACACCCCTAGCCTCGACGCACCACTACACGTAAAACAAATGCCTCATTTTACTTGCAACCTTACTCAACAAGTATGCCACGCTACTACTACTTCACAAACCTACTCTCACCATACTAATACTACCTCCCCTAAAAAATGGGAAAACTTCATCAACCAAATCCCCACCGGCCATGGTCCGTCTCGGATTGCTGACCGGTGGATGGAGTACATGGGGTTGGAGGACTGGGCCGGGTTGTTAGACCCGCTTGATGATAATCTTCGGACGGAGATTATCCGGTATGGGTCATTCGTTGAGGCCTCGTATAGCGCTTTTGAATTTGACCCGTCCTTGTCGTCCTATGGGTCGTGCAAGTACTCCAAGAAGATGTTATTGGAGGAATGTGGGTTCCCCGATACTGGGTACCGAGCAACCCGTTACCTACGAGCCTCGTCTGGGATACAGGTCCCTGACTGGGCTAAATCCAGCTGGTCTGCGACAACACAGTCCAGCTGGATCGGGTATGTGGCGGTCTGCCACGACAAGGCGATGATTGATCGACTGGGCCGTCGGGATGTGGTCATCGCCTTGCGTGGGACTGCCACATGCCTCGAGTGGCTCGAGAACCTACGTGCCACCCTCACCCCGATCCCATGGGACCAAAACGCGGTCCCATTGGACCAGGGAGGGGCCCCGATGGTGGAAAGTGGGTTCTTGAGCCTCTACACTTCCGGGAGTGACACACAAACCAGCTTGCAAGATACATTACGGTCAGAAATTCAAAGAATTCTCAATCTCTACCCGAACGAACCACTAAGCTTCACCATTACTGGTCACAGCCTTGGGGCCGCCCTTGCCACGCTGGCGGCCCATGACATCAAAACCACGTTCGACCGGGCCCCACTTGTGACCGTCATGTCCTTTGGTGGGCCCCGGGTAGGTAACCATAGTTTCCGGTCTACCATTGAGAAACAAGGAACCAAGGTTCTAAGAATAGTGAACCCAAACGACCTTATTACTAAAGTTCCTGGCTTCGTTACTGATAACAATGAAATCAGCATCGCTAGTCCTACTAGCCCTGCTGTTGTGACTACTACTACTACTAATGATAATAATAACAACGATCATAATGATAATTATAGTGAAAAATTGCGGGTGTTGGGAAAGCTATGGCCGAGTTGGATGAAAAAACGGGTTAAGGATCCGCAGTGGGTATACGCGGAGATGGGTCATGAGCTACGGTTAACAATGCCGGAGCCGGAGCATAAGCCAAATCAATACCTGAGTAATATGAATTTGGCAAAATGCCATGATTTGAAGACGTATCTCCAATTGGTAGCGGAAGGAGTTACTTCCAATTGCCCACTCAGAGCATCTCTTAGAAGAAAAAAACATGACATTATTATTCATCAAAATCAGCAAAGCAGTCCACTTACCGTGTGATATGGACCCGACCCACAAATAAATCTTGATTTTTGTAGATATATCAGCTAATATATAAATCAGTTAACATTAGAATTGTTCACTTAATTTGTATATACAAATTTCAGCTGATCCTCGGAGAAATAATTTGTAATTTTGGCCATGCAAGAGTTATCGACTTGGTACATATCTCAAACACTATTTCATATAATTAATATTTCTCACTAGAATTTGGATTTCTCAAATTACTAACTACGAGTACTAGTCTGCTACTAGCGTATGATCTGAGACCACAAATATGCGAAGGCTCTAAAATCAATTGACAATAGCCGATAGGTGAGTAATTCAAAAACTTACTATACACGGAGTATAACCTAGTTTTCCATACGTACTCTAATGCCTCGGCACGTTACGTATATGAAAAGAGAGCGACACATTTTTCTTCTCTATTGCAGTACAATTTTATAAGGAAAAAAATAACACGGAGTAATATTTTGGACTATAATTTGGACTAGGATCTTCCAAAGCATCATATATATGATCGATCAAAGTACATTTACACTTGCTTGTACAAAATAAAGTGGTATTTTGAAGACAAAAACTATTCTACATTTCTACGGAGTATTGACAATCTGCATGCATGGCTAGCTGCATGAGACTCTACACTTTTCATATGTAAATGTTGGTATGTAGGACTGACTCATGGACGGAGTTATGTACAAGTCGATTAAACCATCATATCTCTAGCGAACTTTTTTATGAAAACAATAATCCGTATTACATAAATAATACTCCGTAATTGATTATAGTTACCTACGATTAATAGATCAATTATTCAATCCTAGACAGAATTCGAAGTTAACTTGGGGTTTGGGTTGGACTAACAACTTTGTCTCGACTTAATTCAAACTTTATGTGTGTAAGAGGATTAAGTGATGAATCAAAAGTCATAATAAAATTAGTTATTGAATAGCTTATTTTCCATTATTTATGAAAAGGTGTAGAAAGGCAAAATTTGTTTTACACTGGTCATAATCATAATTCAAAAGCATACAGTAATATATAGGTACCGCCGCAAATAACTAATTACAAGAGAGATATTAGGTTAATAATTGATGAAGTGGCAGAGATTAATTAAAGGCGGTGTGTTGTTTGAGAGTCAAAAGACAAGCATGAAAATGCATACCAAATTTTAAATCCGTCATAATAGTATATATATCCGTCACAAATTGATGATGAGTCAAATATATCAGATTATAAGATGAGCTAATTTTAAAAATAAAAAACTGATTGTTTTTATCTATTAAAATGAATATTGTTTGAGCGATCATAAATTTGTGATGGATACATGCATTGATCGTGTATTTGAGTAGTGAAATAACACCGTCCGTGGTTCGTTCGTCCCTAAGATTGATTACATGCAACGAAAACAACAGGTTAGCTAAAGCAAGCGCACCGGCCACACCAACTATCCTTTCATGTTTCAATCTCACCACCAAATCTTCTATCTGTCAAAATTCATCTACTCACTCTCATATCTCCATCGTGCCACTCTTATATCCACGCCGTTTTTCTCTTCTTCATTCCATTCCATTGTAGGATGATCAAAATATTATTAACACGGAAAATATCAATATCTCGATTCAAATGGGTTTAATACCATTTCACCCATACAGATGGGATAATAATCGGATATATAAGTCTATTATATCTTGTTTGACCTTTTCAAGTTTAAGATGAACATACTTGTATTACCAAGAATTTTGTTGATAGCATATTTTATGCTTGTAATTTTAGGATGTAGAGCTGACGACCGCGGATCAGGTCTTGTCTACTGGACCCTAAATTGGATCATGGGAGTGGCTATGCGGGATTTGGATGGTTACTAGTTGGTCCGAATTGAACCCCAATTTTTTATTTATTTTTCATTTTTACGGGCAAGGGCTTGCCTAATTGTTAATATTGTATAAGACCCAAGCGCGTAAGTCTTGAGTCAAGGATTTGTTGACCGGGTTTAATTTTTCAAATTCAAACCCGCGAATTGGTGCGTGTCAGGCTTGTCTGGCCAAGTCCGATCTATATCAAGGTATTATTCTCTTGCTTAATATACTTGTGTTTTGTTGAAAAATTAATCATTCAATTATCATACTAAGGATTAGTTTACTATACATCAACTCAAACAATTTTTCAAACATGTACCACGCACAAGGGTAACGTGTAAAAAGGAGCGTGGTGAAAAACAAAGGGAAATCAAAGTCAAAAATTATTACTGTATTTTCATTTTCATTGAGATATCTATCATGCTGTATCAAACTCGCAATTTAGTCTTGTACGTATGTAACATATGACATCAAATGAGAAATTTGACAATAATATTAACATTAATTATTGTACTTTCTATTTTGGAAATGTTTTTCATGTGTAATTTGACTCTTGGCTCCACATGTCACCTTCTAATTGAATCTCTTGCCCTTGTTGTCAAAAGCAAAGGCAAACTATTCATTGGAATGGAGGAAGTAACAACTTTATGCAATACTCCGTAATATGTTTTGTACTTCGTACTCTGTATTTAAGAGGAGAATAAAAGAAAATGAAATAAATATTAATTTGATTGAAACAACTCAAACAAGTGATACAATATTATTACTGTTTAGAGAGGTGAAAGTAGGGATGACAGCAGGTCCAAGATCCTTCCCAGATTTTTCGGGTCTTACCCTAATGAGTCGGTATATATGGATTCTATTTTTTTGGTATCTTGCGGGTAGGGGTCGGGTATGGATCCTCTTAAAAATTCACAGGTCCAGATACAGGTCCGAGTTTTATTGGATCCTACAAGACCAGTGGCGAATCCAGGAATTTCGAGGTGGGGGTGATTAAAAAATTATAACGTAAAAAATAACACACAAATAATTGAGTTCAATCTAGTTTCGATTGGTGTAGTTTAGTTCTTCAGTTCAATTCAATCAAGTTCAATTCAGTTAGATCAATTCAGTTTCGATCAGTTCATCACTTCAATTCTGTTTAGTTTAATTCAGTTCAGATCACTTAAATAGAGTTCGTCCTGGCTAAACTAACTCCAAAAAGTAACTAAACGTAACAAAAAACTAAAAACTAACCACAAACTTTATAAAATAAATCAAAATATTCTCGACTAAAATAAAAGTGTCAATACATGCTACGGAGTAATATATTAGCTAATTAATTTCTCAATTTCACATAATCACATGTATCATACTAATACATTATTAGAATATCATTATGTCCATCATCCGAGAATATTCATATTTTCAATTTTTTAAAATTATTAATTTCTCATTTGCTCATTTTTCCTAATTCCCTACACAAGTACACATCTCAAATGTTCAATAAATCAAATCAAAAACATCTGTAATTCTCAAGTTAATTCCCTACATAAGCACACATCTCAAATGTTCAATAAAATAAAAAAGAAAGCATCTCTAATTCTCGAATTTTTTATAAAATAATGTTTAAAAAATAAATAATTATCGAAATAGAGTTTGTGTCAAAATAATTATTACAAAATGAGTCCATGTAGGATCGAGTACCTTTCATACAAAAATTGGAAGGAGAAAAGAGTTCAAGGTTCAATTGGGGATTTGAACCCTTGACCTCATGAGCAAAAAAGCTCTACGAAACTGACTCTACCACTTCACCCAAATAACTATTCTGATATATTTTTATATTCATTTATATGTATATATATATGTCCTTTTTTAACTTGATTTTTCCCCAAAATAATGGGGGTGAGGGGTCACCCCCATCACCCCCTATGAAATCGCCCCTGTACAAGACCTTACCAATTGCCATCCCTAATGGAAGTGAAGGGTGATAGAAATGGACGTGGGAGAGTAGGAAGGCAGATTCAAGGAATGTTTCTAAAATAAGTACACGTTTCCCATTCACGCACATTCTTTTTTATAACACATTTCCCTCGCCGCAATAGTCTTTCACCTTTCCATAGATAACTCAAAATATAAATGGAGGTCAGTCTCATGAAATTAAGCCTATAGGTTATCATTTCGTAGGGTGCTTACTATCAACCCCACTACATACTTTTGATTATTTTATTTATATAATTACAAAACAAAACACTTTTAAAGAAAAGTAACCAAAAGAACTACCCCATCCGTTCCAACGAATGGTATACATTTGTTTTTTTAACACTATTTATAAGTGATGAGAATTTTTAATATAACTTCTAATATATAAGATAAAAGATAGTCGTGTGAGATCTTGTTTAAATTGTCTAATAAAATACATTATGAATATCAAATTTTTATAATTTTTAGTAACACGTAACTAAAGATATAGTCAAACGAAAACGAGTATCGACATACGTGCATAAAGCAAACGTATACAATTCGTTGGAACGGAGAGAGTATTCAATAGAAACTGACAAATTTCTTTTTACTAAATTTAACAAACTAATCGAAAAATTAATTGTTAATTTAAAAATTAGCAGAAAACTTAAAACTAGCTAAAAATTTGCTAATTAAAATAAGAATCACATTAATATTAAAGTTTTTTCCTTCATTATCTGTACGTAAAATAATAGATACTTCAATATATTACTCCCTCTATCTTTGTAGAATAGTCACCATTTCCATTTTGGTTCGTCTCTCTAAAAGAATCACATTTTAATTTATTTCGTTTTCGTCTTTTTTTTGTTGTGACACACATATCTCATCAACTTTCATTTTCCACCACACATTTCTACCCAGCTTAATTTCCACTAAATGGAAGGGATGACCCTTCTAGAGAGACGGACGGAGTAAGACTTAGGGAGTATACTTAATACTTTAGCTAAATTAAAGCTAATCAAGTAAATAATCGATAATTATTGTGTAGAACGGTCTCACACTGTCCAACATATATACCACAATATATCAAATGAATCATCTCAAACGTGAAAGTTTCTTACTGTACAATGTTTATTCTAATTAGAGAAGTACAATTTGTCGTTAATTATATGAGGATCCTCCAAATTAGTGGGACGGGATACACTAGTACGTACCCAATTAAATAAGATAGGTCACTATCTAGAGTTTGAAGGTGGATTACGTACGTTTACTTGCTCAATAATTACAAAGTGTTGACCACCTACCTACCCAAACCCAAAAGCACACACTCATCACTCATCGTGTCACTAATCATCATCACTGTATAATCCACTCATTGCATTTACTACTGTATAGTAGCCTTCTACTCCCTCCGTCTCAAAATGATTGTCTCATTTACTTTTGCACAATAATTAAGAAAGTTGTGTAATGATGGAATATATAGGCAATTATGACTACTTTATGGGGTGATATGTGAGGTAGGGTGGGTTAATGAAATGGCAAAATGGTAAATATTTCGTCTTAGTAGGGACGAAGTTGTAAAAAATGATAGACTAAAAAGAAAAGTTGATAAATGAGACAATCTTTAAAAATCTACCCAAAAAAGAATACGGAACAATCTTAGTGGGACGAAGGGAGTATTACCATGCATCTGTACCTCTCAACTTCAACAACTCATTAACTTCTCCCACCAAAATATATACCCAGTACAGTACTTCACCCAAACTTAAGCTAATAATACATCCTTGGTTTATACGTAACAATATACGCTTTAGATTGAGTATTTGACAAAATAAACTAACCGAAAAGTTATCAAAAAGTTTTAAATTAGTTGAAACCACTAACCCGATTTAGCAAACTAAGTGAAACTCTGTATCAAACAAAATGACATAAATAAGCGTTGATTGTATTATTCTATTAATGATCAAAAGATAAAAAAAAATGAAACCAAAAACCTTTGTATTTCTGACTCTAGTCGCTTTGGTTTACCAAAAAAATAAACACACACATACTTAGTACGTAAACAAATTAGCTTGAAATTTGAATAAATAATATGATAAAATAAACTATTTTGCATGTAATTGATATGTCACACCAAATATAGACTTACTTTATCGAAAATCTTTTAGCCTAATGATTAAGGTTAGATATTTTAATTTGGACAATTGTTCTCAAGTTCGAATCCTCCTCAATTTATACTTATTATATTGTAACTCGACTATGTCTACTCTTCGTTAAACCAAAAAAATTAAAAATAAATAAGGCTTAGCGTTTTTCTTATTAAAAGTACAACTATTGGTAGTCCTTATACAAAACGGGTGCTATTGAAGTCGTCATAGATTCTTGACTTAAATTCTTGAAAAGGACTACAATACATATAGACAGAGTTAATTGAGTAGGGTTGCTTTTCTTTTTTGCGGCTATTACAGTTAAATGTAACAATAGGTCTCCATTAAAACGGAAATATCCGTCTTAATAGCATCCACATTGTAGAGATTAATTATCACTATCCTCTTAATACCTTCTCTCTTATAAAAGGATGTCCTCTACGTACAACATAGAGGTCAGATCCTCTTATTTAGAAGATGTTAAGTACTTCCTCTAATTTTAGAGAAATAGATGGAAAGTTTTACCTTGGCCCTTTTGCATGTCATCAAATATTATTGGTCAAGTAAATTATCAAGTTAAATAAAAATGATATTAATCATTAAATAATTAAAATAATACTACTAATAAGAAAGATAATATAAGAGGATACTATACATTGTGAGATAAAATTAGAGAAGAGAAATTGAAGAAAGTGAAGATAATGGAAAATGATGTGGATGAAAGAGACGATGATATGTCAAAAATATAGGATGAAAGAGAAAAAATAAGATGAAGAAGTCCTCCTCTACATTGTACATGCTCTAAGAAAATGGGTCAGATACGATCTTGTTTGTATATATGAAAGTATGAAACAAATAGTTTGCTATTTTAAATACATTTTACTTTTGTCCTGTATGATACTCCGTATATACTTCGATTGATCTGTATTAAGCTTAAAATGTATATGTCCATCTTAATGAGAATTTTTTAACGACAAATGTTCGGATACGGGAATATTAATGCGATTAAGATGAAGTGAGAAAGCGAGTTTTTTTTCTGTCCGCGGACGGTCTATCACAGTATCACCATGAAAGGTTATTTTTAATTTTTTTTTGAAAACCCATGAAATGTTATTTTTAGGTAAAATGATCTCTCGTTTAGACAATAGATAGAAGGTTTTGGGCAAAGCATTCAATTTATGCAAATTCTTATTTTTAATGGAAATATCCATCTTAAGCTTATAACGAGTCAAATATGTGGGATAAGACAAACCCAGCATGTGCCTAGAGTTTATGAAAATGTTTTTGACATTTTTTTCCTAGTTAAATAAATTTGACTTATTTTAACATTCTCATCGTAAGGAAGACCAGTAGGTTAATTTATTGTTAATGGATCCCACCTCTCTACATTGATTTCAATACTCATTCAACCATCTTCTAAGTTGAAAAAATATTGGATACTCCGTAGTTATAAGTCATAAGGCATACCTGATTCCTCTATGGATTCATTTTTCAATCCATTGCATTCAAAGTAAGAACCAAACCGTCCCTAAATGATACGGAGTCGTATTAAGCTCAATCCTTACGATTTTTAGTTTAAAACAATAGATGCCCGCATCTTAAATTAGATTAACAACGATTATTATTATTTTTTTAAAATTTTGTAGAAAAGGTGCCACAACTTACCACGGAGAATATAATGTTGACAGTATTCCAAGTTTGGATAAATATAATCCGATTCATCTTTCATAATATTACCAACACAATACTGATGATACTACAATGAAACGTAACTTAATTTCAATCCATTCCAAAAAACATGGATGACAGAGTGTGGGCCGAAACGATAGACGTGCGGCCGTATGATCGTCTGACCAAATATGATTGGCCCAACGGCTAGAAGGCTGCCCCAACTTTGAATGTTGACTTACTTCTTTCACTTCAATTCTTGACTCTCATATTTTCAAATTGGAGGCCCACTTTCAACTACTTTTATACCCTCATCTCCAACCAACTACACTATAAATTTTCTAACTAGATCATGCAAAATTGAAAACAAATATGTCTTCCCATTAAAGTGAAAAGATAAATAACGATGGTATCTAACTAGAGTAAGTTTTAATTCACTTAATTCAATTATCCAGTTTTGTAGGGAGGAAATTCTTTGAGCATTAAGAAAGAATTATATAAAGAGTAATTAAGTTATACGGACTAAAAGACAATGAAATCAATAATGTATGCATAACTTTATTATATAAAAAAATCATAAGAATGCATTATTTTAAACCTCGAAAAAAAATTGGATCAACTTTACAAATATAAAATGTGGATTCTTTCAAGTATAACCACGCAAAAAGGGATTATTTCGTTATACACTTGTACAGTTATACATGCCAAAATTTCCAAAATAAATAAATAAATGAATAAATTAGGTGTTACAAATTGAGTGTTGGTATACGAGTACTCGGTATATGAAATATAAATTTAGGCTTGTTTTTCAAGAACACCTTCTTCATGCACTTGAGTGAGTGTGTGGTTACTCATTGCGTCGAGGACTTTGGAGCTCTCTCAGCCTGCAACAAGTTGAATGTACTTGAGATATATTTGAATCAAATGGTAATATTTGAGTGAACGAGAGTTAGTAAGTACATAGTGGGGAACCGTACAAGCTTTGTCCATTTACGTAAGATCAAAGTTGGGATTGTTGTCAAAGAATGAGAAAATAAGAGTACCTTGCAATTTCAGCTCTTTTCATAGCTTCATCAGCCATGGAACTGAGTTCCCTGAACGAAGTGTTCCTTTCCGCGAACATAGGCTTCACCATCTCACTCGATTTCTTTCCATGTTGCGTCCATCTCTCTGCTGCCCATTCCGCCTCTCTCGCTTCCTTTCCAAAGCTCTTTTGCGCAGACAGTCCCACCCTTTGATTGAATGTCTGGTGCCATGCTCTTCCACTCAGTGCGTATCTCACTCCAAACTTGATAAGATCAAGGAACATGTAGGTGATGATGTTGTACAGCCATATCACGCCGGTCCAACCCCATCCAATCGCTCTAATTCCAGCCAAATCCCAGTTCACTGTCGCCGATATTACTGATGCAATCTGCATTCATTTCATCAACATTTCAGTACAAAAAAAAAACCCCATTGATTTCAGATGTGGCAGCAGAATGCTATGTTTCAGTTACCAGTTGCGCAATGAGAAAGGCAGCAACAAGAAGAAATCCCGGTCTTTCAGTGAAGGACCAACCCCTGGCACGAGTAACGAATATAAGGGCTTGACTGATGGTACTGACTTGAAGATAGATAGCCGATGCCATTCTTTGGTGTAATTCTTTCGCGACTTCAGGGTTTGTCATGTCGTGTGTGAACTGGTTTAAATCCCTTACACCGAAGTGTTTCTGCTCAATATAAACCGGAATTAATCACTCAATAATTAAGGTAGTGCCGTAGTTTGGTGTAACATTAGATTGTTAATAAGAGTATGTACCGCGAAGAAGCTGGTGTCATAAGCAGCCCAGTAGAAGACAACGGTCATGACTGCGAGGTAAGTACCAAGGACAACCCCAGTAGCAAAAATTTCCCTGAGGTTCCAACGATCAGGTGTCGGTGATGGTTTCACTCTGTCCTTTGATATCGTCATTATTGTACCTAAATGTATAAATTTGAACAACAAAGTGTATAGTTTCGCAACAAATCATTAAAATTTGTAAGAGATAATCGATAATGACAGGCTGATATTACTGACCATCATTGAGTATGGCAATGATCAGCACCATGAGAGGAGGGAAGTCGAATTTCCATATTACACACAGCAACATGAATCCCATCTGTTTCAGAAATAATCAGACCGTCTCACATGGGAATATGCATGCTAGTCACTAGTCAGAATCAGAAGACAGTATAATGTATACGTACGTACCACTATACGGATGGTTATAGAAACTGCGTAGATCTACAGACGAGAGGGAAACAGCGAGCATATCAGAATTCATAGGGCTTAAAAGTTACTTCATTTATGTTCTTTGAAGATTATAGGTGTATGAAGGAAATTAGTACCGTGTAATTTTTCATCCTTTGGAAAATGGAACGACTGGTTAGAACAGCGCTGATGATAACACTGAGGCCAGGCTCTGTCAAAACAATGTCAGAAGCGCTCCTGGCTGCATCTGTCGAATCAGCCACCGCGATACCAATGTCTGCTTTCTTTAAGGCTGGTGCATCGTTTACTCCATCACCCGTCATTCCACATATGTGCTTTAGCGCTTGCAGTCTCCTCACGATTTCATACTTGTGCTCTAAGAAACACAAAACATCAAACTTGAGAAAAAAAAACATGACCATTTGTGTTAAAACAGATAGGCAAAGGCAAATTGCTGATGCCATACCAGGAAAAACACCAGCAAAACCGTCAGCATTTTCAATGAGCTCGTCAACTGGAGGCAAACCCGAGCCTCCCTCATCTCCGCTTAGAAGAGAGGAAGAAGGATACATGTTTGTCCCCATTCCAAGCCGCCTGCCAGTCTCTTTACCAATTGCAAGCTGATCCCCTGTAATCATCTTGACGCTGACGCCAAGCTCTAGAGCTCT
Source organism: Agrostemma githago (assembly GCA_958450325.1). Taxonomy (NCBI): domain Eukaryota; kingdom Viridiplantae; phylum Streptophyta; class Magnoliopsida; order Caryophyllales; family Caryophyllaceae; genus Agrostemma; species Agrostemma githago. Next base: position 77,197,211 of record OY288241.1, on the reverse strand, counting down.
CCTGATAGTTTCAGCACTGTCGTGTCGAGGAGGATCAAAAAGTGGCAGAAGCGCAACAAATTCCCAAGGACCTCCTGGGCTATCTTTACTGCATTCAGGCACCTCCTGCAGAGAGACGTGAACGAACGTATTCATTACAAACAATGCATCATCCATCAAACTTGGACCCTTCCTGCTATAGAAATTTACCTGGCGAGCAACAGCGAGAGAACGAAGACCACGTTCAGCAAACTTGTCAATCACCCCATGGACCCTTCCTGCTATATTTGATTTGTCGTGGGCTAACTCTAGAATCTATAAAGAACGTAAACACAACCATTTTAAAATCATAAACAGAAGGTAACCGTTAATCCGTTATGGCAGAGTTGGAAGTTGTTATACCTGTTCTGGTGCACCTTTGCTGACCCTGTGCATTTTACCATGTTGATCCAAGTAAGTGAGCGCAGTTCTTTTATCAGTCGGGTTAAATGGGAGGAAGTGCACCTCTTTGATCCCTTCTCGTGCCTTACATAAACATAGTCACATGGTTTTTAGATTGCCCACATTCGTCGTTCAAACAGTAAAGATCTTTCTACTCCAGTAATAATACAATAAACTTTTGTAATACTCATTGTTGTACCTGTTTAGGACTATCTAACATCGCTACAATAGCAGCGTCAATAGCATCTTGGTTCTCTATTCTTGATGCTCTTGCTGCCATTAACACTACCATGTTTGCATCAACATCTTTGGGAAAAACCTCGATTAAATTCTTGTCAACGGTAAGCTTGTTAAGCGTCAAGGTTCCTGTTTTGTCACTGCAGAGCACGTCCATGCCAGCCATTTCCTCAATGGCGGTCATTCTCTTGGTAATTGCACCCTGTACAGCATTCACCCATTTTACAAGACCTAATTAGATTTGCATTCATAAACTGTTTCTATTACAGATAACTTAGTAACAAGCTAAGGTGTAATGAACTACTAGCCTGTTGAGACAAGCGATGTGATCCGATGGCCATTGTTACAGAGAGTACAGTAGGCATCGCAATTGGGATACCACCAATGAGCAAGACTAGAAGATTGTCTATTCCAACCCTGTATGGCCTGAGGTGCAACCCATATATCACTACTATTTCGATGATCATCCCAACTGCGATCGAGCATATGCAGAAGTTTCCAATGGCTGTCAAAACCTACAGTAGCACCAGATAATGCACATTCTTCATTAGCAAGACCATAATACAATCAATCATTTTTGGTAATAAAAGACTAAGGATTTGAAAGGCATGCAGGAGGTACCTTTTGGAAATGGCCAACATGAGTAGTCGTCTCGACAAGATGAGCAGCCTTGCCAAAGAAAGAGTTGATGCCTGTAGCGATAACTACAGCATCAATCTCACCTTGTTTACATGTCGACCCTGAGTAGACTACCGCGCCTGGGTTCTTGGTCACTGGAAGCGACTCTCCAGTAAGTGCAGACTATTTCATTGTCACAAATACAAATTTAGTCTACACAATATACTATCATAGGGCAGGAAATCCAATGTACTTATGATGTTGGAAGGACTTTTACGATCTTCATAGTATCGACCAAGGCTAGAATTAACTTGGTGCATATAATTAACCGTCATTAATTATTAAAACCGCGATACAATATGGAATAATATAATCAATATCGTATTCCTAACTACTGCATTATTTTTACTTTGAAATGCTTACCATGCAAATCGACTATCGTGTAAGGCTAACTCATTTCCAATCACAGACATTGTACTCTTATTATTGATTATTGATAGGACGTGCAGAGCATGAAGAAAAGCATGTGAGTAAGAAATGCTAAACAAAGCTGGCAACAACATACATACATGATAGTACATTATACAAACAAAGCTAAGTCAAATGTGAGATTATATTAATAATAATGAGATGGATGATTAATTACCTGGTCGATTTTGAGGGGGTCACCTTCGAGAAGACGTGCATCAGCAGGAATAATATCACCAAGTTTGATGCTGATAATGTCTCCTGGCACCAACGTTGTCGCATCCTCTTCCTTCCAGCTCCCATTTCTTAGGGCCTACGTACACCATTTTTAATTGACTGACTGAGACGAAAAGAGTAATTAATGGATCGAGTAAATTTGAAAAGAATAGGTAGGTATAGATAGGTACCTTGGCTTTGGGGGCAAGACGAGCCATGAGGGCAGCAGCAGCATTGCCAGCATTGTTCTCTTCTATGAAACTGATTGTAGAGTTTATGATGAGCAAAACGACTATTCCTACAAAATCTGGATAATCTGGACCTTTCCCCTGTTATTATACTCCGTATTAATTACACCATTGTTGAGACGGACATATCCATTTAAAACGGGTGGGTTAAGATTAGATAGGGTGGTGGTTGAGAAGAATGAATGTTGTGTGAAATGAAAGAAGGTGAAAAAGAGGGAGGTGAGGGATCTGACCCCTCCATGAGCAAGAGCAATAGCCATGATAGCAGCTGCTTCCATAACCCATGATAGTGGATTCCACATAAACCCCAGGAATTTCAGTATCTTGTTTTCCTGCAAAATTATCCCATTTCATATCACATTTTCATGGCATGGAAATGCACTCAAAGATTTCACAAACTAACAGTTTCGGTAAATACAGTGGGAGTAGGGATCAAGTCGGTCTGGACTCGTCTCTCTACCCATCCATTTATTGTTTATACATTTTTCTCAGTTTTAATTTAAGGAGCTAGTTTGGAGTGAGCCAGCTTGAGTGCTTGACCCATATTTGGCCCACGCCATTATTTCCAAGGTATACACTCGTTAGGTTAATATTTCTTCGGTTAGCCCTTTTATACCATGGCATCGTCAATGTGATGACAAGGTTTAGTACTGGTAATAAGTGGTAACGTGTTTTGACTAGTAGTTACCTATGATTTTGTCGTACCCAATTTCCAACAAATTCGTAAGAGAATCTTAGCTGACATGAATTATAATCTAAAATGACCCTACCCAAACCATGATTATTTTTGGAGTAAAAAAATTGTGGTAGTAATTTTGGTTTTCCAAGTCGGGTATATATATATAATGCTAACCTTTTTCTCCTCAAGTTTGTTGTATCCATATCTTGCAATTCTTGATTCAACCTCGTCAGAATTTAATCCTTCTTTCGTGCATTTAAGACTTTCAAATACTTCTTCCAATGGTACATTTTCCTGCATCATGCATGCATGCATGCATGCTACTTTGTTAGTATACATAATGCAAAATCACAATTCACCTTATTATGAGAAATTGTCAATTTGTGATGCACGTCCGATGTACCACATCATCGTGTTCCTCAATCAGCAAATTGTATTTTATAATACTTTCCTAACGTTAGGGTGTGTACTTTTATGAAACAGTACATCGGGTGTACCTAAGACTTTTTCCCTTATTATTTTGGTCATTGAACATTAGAAAGGAAATGGTAGGATTGATTAGTTGTATGTAGTTAAGGGATGAGTAATTACCAAGTCAACATTATTTTGATGATCACCATGTTGATCCATGAAATTGTCCCCCATCTTGGAGGAGTCCCCTCTACTCTCTTCACCCACCAATTCAAGTTCTTCCCAACAAAACTGCATGCCAAAAAAAACACTTTATAATTTCTATGCAAATAATTAAATAAATAAGTAAATAAACAAGTACATTTATATTAGTGACGAAATTTTGGCATTGTGTAAAAATGTAACCCTCAAGTAAGCTGATATGTGGCACCAACGTAACGTAACAAGGATATGACGATATGTATAAATTTGTGAATGTTTCGATGACTTACTAAAAAGAACGTAACGTATTATAATGTAATTCAAGATATGACTGACGAAAATTGGGAAACAGTGAAACGGGGTTTATGGTTGACCTTGAAATCAAAAGGTGAAGCTAAATGGATTTAGAAATGAATCCAAATTTGATGCGGGAATTGTAATGTAGTGTTGACCAAAAAAGGGCCAACTCCCACGACGAAAATGAACCACAAGTATGTTTATACTTTTTGGGATGAAATTAGACCTTTATTTTTTCATGCGTCTTATATATTAAGAGGAGTTGGTATAACTTATGGTTATACAGGGAGTATGATTTTGATATTTTAAGGAGCTTTGTTTGATTAGCTTTGGGTTTATATATATAGTGAGTAAAGTAAGTAGTTGAATTGGACAACAACGGGAAATTGCGAATGATTTTATCAAATCATTAACCGGCCCAGGCCACTTGTTACGGGAGGAAGCTCATTGGTAATACTCCGTATAATACTGTAAGAGTACTCCCTCTCCCCCACTATGATTTTCCCACTTTCCTTATAAGGAAACTCCACTAAGATTTTTCCACTTCAAAACTTTCCTTATTCATCCATTATACTCTCTTTCTATTGGTACTTTTTGTGATTTGACATCTTAAACCCCACCCAACAATTTACCACCTTTCATTACCCATTTCTTATTAATCCATGTGTCATTATGAAATGAGAAGATCATTGTGGTGGGGAGGAAGTAATAGTGTTTCGTACGGGTACTTCATTATTATTACTCCCTCTTATCCAATCCATTGTATCCATTTGACTTTTTGCGGTCTACGAGGCAACACTTTTGACTTTATTTTTCTCCATTTGTATAATATATTTTTTGTTGACAATAATTTTTTGTGAAACTTCACTTTATAATAAATATAAATATGTTTTTGTTATATTTAAATTATTTTTATTTGAATTTTTATTGTCGAGGTCAAAATTTAACAAGTTTGACTAAAAATAGTACATGGGTACAATGGATTGGATAGGAGGGAGTATTACTCACTCTGTTGCAGAAATTTAGATCATCTACGGATCTCAAAACCACATTTTCAAATATTGATCATATGGATTGGGTTAGTTTATGAGACATACCAACAACCCAAATCCAAATGAGGTTCATTTTATAAACGGCTCCATATTATGACCTGGACTAAGTAGTATGGATGTTGTGGTCTGTAATTGAAAACTGTTGATACTTAATACGGAGTATTACCATTTTTGTACGGACGTAGGAGTAATATATTACTCCCTCCATTTTAATGATTTCTTTCACCTTAAAAGTGACATATTTCTTAAGACAAACAATAAAATATGTAAAAATAGAGAGGAAGTAAAGTAAGTGGGCCACCTAGATAAGAGAGAAGTTTGGTAGTAAAAAAAGAAAGTGGAAGAAATCAAAGAAATGGTTGAAAAAGAAAATGTGGAAGATATTAATAAAACAGAGGAAGTATATTGTATAAGGAGTGATTAGGTTGTTAATGCAAGGCACTACTTGAAATAAATTAACAAATGGTGTCCTTGTCCGTAATCATAATCCTATTAATTAATCAACGGTACGTTAAGCTTAATTTAAAGATCAAATTACATCCATACTTATATCATAGAAGAAAATTTCAAAAAACGCAATTAATTAGTTTTCATAAAGGAATACAAGATAGTACTCCGTATCTAATTGAGGATCTTTTAGTTATTGTACAATGAAAGTGAATGTGACCCCAATGAAGGTACAAGACTATATTTTACGGAATAGTGTCATCAAGTTAAAGAGAGACTTTACAACTGAAGATGTCTTACTGCCCTAATGGTTAGATGAAAGGAGTACGAATTAATTAATGTTGTGATGGATAACCTAATTTTTTTTTCATAGCAAATACACTCCGTATATATATAATCCGATTTCCAATCATCAAAAACAAGGTATATTTGTCTGCTCGATCGACCCACTCTTTTTTCTTGAAGAAAAGTGATATAATGTCGCGAATGAGAAGCGTTATCTACCTACCCTTACTTTTACTCGGTAGATAATTGGGCAGGCTACATAAGTAAGTAATGTGCCCAAAACGTAATACTCCGTATATAGAATAGCTGGGTGACGGAACCATACGTCCATGCATTTACGGAGTAATGAGACACGAAATTTCTCCACCCCTTCTATGTTTTACACTTAACTAATAATGTAGCTATTCAAGATAAGCTGGCCTTTCGATCATCATTGAATAAAACTGTATAATACTCAATAAATAGGTATAATGCCGTATGCATGCGTATCTTTGAAAATTTCAGGTACACAAATAAACATCAATATTGTACTTACTACTCATTACAGCTTTCATTTCCTTCATTCTTCGTTTTTGATTTGGTGATGCTACCGTACAAAAAAAGACACTATATTCCGATGTTGAAGATGTCGTCAGTTACTACCACAACAACCAAGCCTTAATTCTCAATTGATTTATTTAAGGCCGGCTTATATATATGGATAATTGGATAGTACAGTAATCATCAATGAACCAACCAATGCAGTGGCGGATCTTAAGAAAAATATCACGGGGGCCAAATTTTTTTCGTAAATTACCACTTCGTAAATATTTATCGTTCTTTTAAATTTCTAACTTTTGATATTAAATCACTTTATTCTAAACTCTAAAAAACAGATAACAATCCCCTCTTCTTAGCACCAAAAAAAAAATAGATAACATTGAAATTTTATCAAAAAAAAACGATAAAACTCATATGTTACCGTACAATAAACGGTGATTAATTAATGCCTAATAAAAATATTGCATATAGAAGGAGAATATATGCCCATAGTAGAATTTGAACCCCCGACCATTCATGTCAGTACCAGAATTCCTAACTAAGTGAGACACTCTGAACAATTGATATAAGATCTAGGTAACTTATTTTTATTTTAAAGGACTGCTTAGACCGAATCTAATAAAAGCTTTGTAATTGGATTGGGGGCCGGCCCCCTGCCCGGCCCAACCAAGATCCGCCCCTGAACCAACGCATGCTTCACAATACGTACATTGGTCACTGCGTCACCCACTCACAGAGCAGGTCGATCTCAAATGAGGTTCAATTTGGTTCTAGGAACCAAGGTCGTCTAAGCAAATAAAGAGTCTCATTGCCTCAATATCATCGTCAACAAATGTATTACCTGTATGTACAGAATAAGATAGTTAAATTTATCATGCATAGAGGTTGTGTATGTGTTCGACCCCTCTTATGCTACTGTAATAGTCCTTCATTTAACGTTGGAACGTACAGCACCTCCGAATTTAATGGGACGGCCCTATCACCCAGCAACAAGTCTATGCTCTCATGGAGACACCCTTTATGATAGAAGTATTTGCATGCGTTACTTACATAATTAAATATAGTTACATACTCGTATAAGAATGGCGTTGATAAAATGAGTATTGAATGAAGCAACCCATTATGAAATAATTTAGGGATAAACTTCCTTTAATTCATCGTGTTATTGTACGTAAAGCTTAAGAAATCATGCATGCATGCATGGGCATCATACATACAATAATATTACAAGAAAGAGGTAGTATTATATATATATATATTAGAAAGTAGAGGAGAAGCAATTAGGATTATCATGATCGGAAGTGGTGGAGGAGTCGTCATCAGGAGAGTGATTGTGCCTCCCTTCGTACGTCGTTATTACCATTCTACAATCTTCCGACAATCTCTCCACTCTCTTCTTCACTCTACAATTCTGATGCGTGCACCTATAGTAACTCCTGCATGCATTGCATGTCCCACTTCCATCAAATTCAACTTACTCTTATTATTAACCAACCAACCTTCTTCATATTATCATTATTATTGTATAAGATCCATATATAGAACCCTAGTATGTAGATATATCTAGAGGTGACCGTGAAATAACAAGAAAAATTGTCATTTGCGCGGACAATGTCGAGTTGGATTAATATCTGGATCAAACGTTTGGCTCAATGCGGCCCAAAAATCCTCAAACCCTCTTCTAATAAAATCAATATAGTCACCTCCTAAACATGTGAAAATACCTGACCGTCTCACACTAATAATAAAACAACTTAGAGAGATGATATTTGTATATAACCAAAGAGGATTTTAGGGTCTAAGGAATTGTTTTTGCATGCTCAAAGACAAGACATGGGTGTGTAAGAACATAAATAATTGTTCATAAACTTGTCGTACATCAAATAAAGATTCACGTATATGCATAAATAAAGACAGTATATTTGGTATTTCCTAGTCATTGTGGTTATGTTTTACCGATATACTCGTACTATTTATGACGTATAAACTTGTTATAAAGAGAGTCTTACTTGGTAAAAAAAAGGTAGATAGGTAGGTAGTGGGCGAGGTATATTAGGCCAAATGCCCAAATATATCATCATTAGAAGATCAGACTTTTACAGAGCTGATATTATGCATCTGTTTGACTAAAGAGTTTAACAGAATATATCAGTAAATATTCTCGACAGCTACATTACAAATACTACATGACGGCCTCCTTCTCTCATTATGCGCTCTTTGCTTCTCTCTACTTGGCCTCCTGCTTAATCCTATGTATGTACCACTACTTATTCTAGACAAATCAAGTGTACGTATACCCACCCCTAAATATCATACAAATTCTCAACTAATAATATCATTGTATATACTCTATACTTGTATGATACTCGCTTTTGTATCAGTCTATGCTAGATCTGTCAAAAATTGATTCGATCTGACCCGAAAACGTCCGAAAAAACCTCAAAAAAAACTCTTTCGAAAATGACCGAAACCCGAAAGTGATCCAACCTGATAATAACCCAAATATATTGGATCAAAATCCACCCGAAAATAGATAAATTAAAAAAATATTGCTATTATACACTAAAGTTCTCAAAAACACTAAGAAATATTTTTTTATTTTCAAAATTTTGATAATTAGTAGTATTTATATATATCTTTAAAATCATATTTTTATCCCAGGATTATTATAATGAGAAATAAAAGTTAATAAATCGAGTCAAAGTTCGTCATATATATTCGTACTTCCTGTAGAAATAAAATATCAATGTGTAATAAAAAATATATTAAATAAAACATGTTTATTCTCACTAATATCTATATTAAATGAGATGAATAAAAAAATTAAGAATAAAATTATATTTATGATAAAAAAAAAAAAAAAAATTAATGTTTTCAAAGTGCGTTAATAACCTGTATTTGACCCGAAACCTGTATAAACCCGACCCATATAAAACCCGTATTTTTCAAACCCGAAATACACTCAACCCGTATTTTACCCGAACTCGAAATAACTGAACCCAAAACCCGACCGTCCGACCCGTTCGACAGATCTAGCCTATACTCATGTGTATCCGTATATGTATATAACTCAATGTAATATCATTGTTAACTTGTTACGGAGTTTTAAACAAAATACATGCATGCGCGCGTATGGTACTCAATACCATAATAGTGTTAATAGTCGTACAATATACCAAGCCGAGCAAAATTGTTGATTAAAATCATTTTTATCGATTACATTAAAACTAACTCCACATATTGTAGGGCGGAACTAGGGACTATAGGGTGATATCACAAAAAGTACACGCCAATTGAACAAATGTAAGTATCTGGTCAATGTTAAGAAATCTAGTGTTGCATGCATTTTTTTTTCTATCGAAGAGCACACTTAGTCGCATTACAATATAGGAAAAGGGAGATTCGAACCTGGAACCTACTGTCCCAGAACACCTAGTCTTAACCACTAGGCTAAGACATTTTCGGTAGTATTGCATGCATGATATTATAAGCAACATTACATACCAAAATAACGTAGTAGGGGTTATTGTGTGATTTGTGTCTATTTCTTTTTCCCAAAAGACATTAGATTACATATCCTTTATTAAAAATGAAAGCAAAATAAGATACGATGACTAATTTTAAAACAAGTTATAAAAGAGTCAGATAACTAAGACTAAGTTTAAAGGGAGTCTGAGTATGAGTCTGAGTAAGAGTCTGAGACTCAGATTTGTTGAGTCTGAGACTCATACCTGGATAATGTGGTTGGTACGAGTCTGAGGCTCAGACGGATGGAAGATTAAAGGAGGTCTGAAGTTGAGTCTGAACAAAAGTCTGAGTCTCAGATTCTTTGAATCTGAGACTCATACCTGGATAAAGTGGTTAAGACGGTCTGAGACTCAGATAAGTATGAAGTTGAGTCTTGGATTTCAAAGACTCATCCTCAGACTCGTTCATTCAGTTCAGTTCAGTTCCGTTCATTTTAGTTCAGTTCAGTTCAAATAAGTTGTTATTATTATTATTATTATTATTATTAATTATTATTATTATTATTATTATTAATTATTATTATTTTTTAAATATTAAAACTAATGACATTTTTATAAAAATTAATATTAATATAATAATAAAAAATAATATTGTTTTTATTGTTATTAATATTATTACTATTAAATATTAATATTGATTATTAATATTAATATTAGTATTATTATAATTTATTAATAATTAATATTATTATTTATTATTACTATTATTACTATTGTTATTGTTATTGTTATAAATATTATTATTATTATAAAATATTTCTATTAATAATATTTTTATTAAAATTAAAATTAATATAATAATTATAATAATTAATATTTTTGATACAATAATTAACATTATTATTTGTTGTTACAATAATAATTAATAATTTTTTTGTAACTAGTAAACTTGTTATTATTATTTCTGTATTTCAGGCTACTTTAGTTCAATTTGTCTCAACTCAGTTCAGTTCAGTTCAACTTATTTTACTTTAGCTCATTTCACTCCATTATAAAAAGACATGATCAAAATAATTTGTATTAGATGATATAGTTGTATATATGATAAAAAGCAAATTCGTATAATAAATGATAAATAATACTGCACGTACTAATAAAAACGGATAATGAATTGATAGTTATTCCCGACCAAACCAAACAAAACCTAGTTCGACCTGAACATGACCAAACCGACCCGAACCAACGATCCGATCCAGACCCGACAACTAGACATGACAAAACTGATTCGACCTGAAATGACCCAACCTTAATAAGCCAACTCGATCCCGATCTGATATCCAAATTAAAGCGTCTAGGTGGACTCGTAACCTGAATTGACCCGAGTAAACCTGAAATTGACTCGACTATTATTATAAAAAACGAGTGGATATCCCTAAAAAGATGAAAATAGCAAACCCGAAATGATCTGGCCCGACCCAAAGTCAAAGCGAAACTCACCTAACCCAAACCCGACCCGGTTGACTTGTTTGGCAGGTTTATCGACAACCCAACCCGAACTCGACCCACCCGCCCGATTGCCACTTTTAATAATGACCACTTGGAAATAAATTTATTCGTATGTCACAAGATTTATTTAACAATTAATTATTTAATTGTAATTATTCGAGTAATTAATCGAGTTATAAAATAAACGTAGATATTGAGGTAAATAAAAAAATAAAATAAGTTATGTAGAAAGTTGAGGTGAGATAATGTAAAAAAAAAAAAAATAAGGTAGATAAAAAGGTGAGGTGAGATGAATAAAAAATAATAAAAAATAAGGTATGTGAGGGGAGAAAGTCTGAGATGAGTCTGTGGATAAAGTGTACTTTTGTAGTGAGTCTGAGTCTGAGTCTGAAGAATGAAAAGTGAGTGGAAAGCTGAGGTGGCCGAGTCTGAGAAAAAATGATGAGTCTGTGGATAAACATAGTCTAAAGCAAGTTGGTGATGAACGAAAAATTGGACAAATTGTGGTAACATGTGACGATGAGTAGACGCAAATAATGAAAAGTGGAAACTTAAACCAAAATCTTAGGACAGTAAATTTTTGTCACTACAAAACAGAATGAAAATCCGGTTTGAAGAAACTCATAACAATTCACGGTTGGGGTAAAGTAGAGTTTATGCTCTTTGATAATTAGATGCATTGCCAATATCGCTATGTACTACTCCCTCCGTACCACTAATAAGTTATCCCATTTTTATTAGAATGTGAGAGGTATAATAATCAAATGGGAAATCATTTTAGTACAGAGGGGGTACTCCGTAGTAAACTACCTCCTCCAATCCATTCAATTCTTTATTCGAAGGGTTTCACAATTTTTAAGAAAAGTGATAAAAATAAGGGTATTATTGATAAATCAAATGGTTTTATGGGTCCATCAAAAGTGGAGTCATTTTGTGTAAATAGAGTAAGGATACGATGGTCATATGGTAAAGTCTTTTACCAAACCAAAAAGGGAAGGTAAAGAATTGATTGAATTGTCCATTTCTATTAAGTGTAAAAAATTGAATGGATGGGAGGGAGTAGTTGAATCTTTTCTCATCAATCTCATGATGATGTTATCAATTTATTATGGGGACTACATATTTAAGGTCTTATGAGGACTAAATATATTATATATACATTTTCTTATTTAAGATCAATCGTAAATATAAAACAGAGATTGGTAATAACTAATGTTTAGTTTAGAGATTTGTGTTGGATCCATTTTGACACTTACTACGATTTAAAAATAGACATTTTAGCTGCGTGTAACATAATACTTTCTCCGTTCCAATCATTCGTTTATCTTTTTTTTTTTTTGATTTTGTTTTTCTTTTTGCAAAAAAACAAAATAATACTCCGTATAAATTATGTAAAGGTATATTCGTATCATAAAAACATGTTTATATGAGCACAAATATAAAATACTCCTCCGTAAGAGAGTCAAACTAATACTCCCTCCAGCCTCCGTCCTGTTCAATAGTTACCTAATCATGTCTGGTAAGTTTTTGTTACGTGTATTTTGTGCAAATGGATTTTGTCTAGTCCAAATTACTCATTATTCTTTTCTTAAAACCTTGAGCCAAATGTAATATTTTGTACTACATAGGTAACTATTGAGTGAGACGGGGAGACCTAGCAATAGTTTGATTGTTATTTATTGCCTCATTTATTGACTATATGTGAGGTATATTATATTAAAATGGTCAAATGGGGTAATAAATAAAAACCGGAGAGAGTATGCGATAAAAATGAAGGGAAGTACGAGTACGTAGCAAGGAAGGGTTAATAATACAGTGCGTGTAATACGTACATACCTAGGATGGAGGCTATTTTTGACAACTTTCTGACCATATTTGCGCCATTTATAACCATCGTCAAGTACATCCACATCGCTTCTCGTTTGGAAACAAAACCTCGGCTCCCTCAACTTTCTCCTTATCTTCATCTTATTACTTTTCTCTGCTGTCACTGTAGTGTTGTTGCTGCTGCTTGTTGAGTTCTTCCACCTTTCCATTTACATTTACCCCATGCATACCATATATTATCCCTCATCCAACAAATCGCATGCATGTAATTATTTATATAACATGCATTTCTCATTAATTCATCATCATTCATCATAAAAGTAGTTCAACCATGCATAATAATTCAATTAACTTACAAATTACCACTATTCTTCTCATGATATGCTCATCATGATGATGATGATGATGTATAAAAGAACTCATCATGATTATTTACTAGTATTTCGTTAGACATTATATTAATTTCGAGCCGATCCATAAACCCGACCCTATTTTAGGGTCAAGACTCGATTTTTTTTACCTGTAACCCGTTTGACTCGAAACGAAAATGACCCGTTAATTACGGTCTAAATTCAACCCGTTGAGACGAGACGTGTAACGGGTCATCAAAAATATTAAATATTTATATTTTAAATAATAATTTAAATTTTTCATGTTACAAAATTATTTTTAAAATGAATTTTATATACTTTTATACTACGGGTATCATTTAATAATAAAGTATTTAATACTATGTAATTTTTTTATATTACAAATACATTGTTGATGAGACTCGAATCCAAGTAATGAATTTTTAGTACTTTCTTTTTAAAAAAAAGGGTTATACTATAATTTAATTTCTTGGACATTGAATCTACTAAGTAAAATTTAATTGAACTTATATGTATTTTTTAAGTTACATTATAGTTTTTTGAACTTAATATATACGGAGTATGTAAAGAAGTCATAAATTTTACATTAAATCTCGTAGTTTTTATATGTAAACTCAACAATTTTATCATAAAGTTCAAAAACTATACCACCGGCACCAATTATAACAGAGGGTTTTCACACTTTTCAACGTGAAATTGAAATTTAATTAAGTAACTGGTTAATGAATAGTAGAAATAGTATGTAGAGTGAAATGTACCAAAAATGATCGGAACCCTGGTTATTGCGTCCATTTCCATTGGGTTCATTATCATGAACACCTTTAGGGTCTGACGATCCATCCACCTACAACACAATTGCATCGCACGTAAATAAATCATTGTAATTGTAAGACGTCGATAAACATATATAGTCTATAATTGATTGTTGAACCACAACGTACTCCACACCAAATGTCACAAACAATTTGTAATACCATAAGCTTTTAGATCGATCAGCTGGTATGAGGCTGGTCTAGCTTAATCAAAAGTCAACGCAACAATTAAGAATAATACATGAAATCTTATCCAACTCAAATCCGAACATCACGGGATGATTTACACCGAAAAATTAAACAAAACAGTTTGTACTGCTCAACAAAAATTTAATTCACTAGCAATCTTGAAAAAAGAATGTCATTTTATGAACTCGTAAAAATGAGCTATATATATTCACTTCAAAAAAATTGGTTAAAATGGATATTTGGCGGAAAGTGGCAAACCTCAGGGTACCGAATGAATCATACAAAATTCAAATGAATCGGTGTCTATCATACAACAGTCCAACTCAAGATCGGATATGATTACATTATAGAAAAAGATCTTACACAAGATTAACACTACCTAATTTTTAGATGATCCATAATAGAAATCGATTAAGTAGAGACAAAACTGTATACTCTCTCTGAGTTTCTATATATGTTCCATGTTGTTCCTCGCATTTGAGTGAAAAAGTAAAGGAAGTAAAAATGAGTGAATCAAAACAGAATAAGCAAAATGAAATGAAATGCTAAATGTGAACCATATATTGATAGCCTAAAAAGAAAATAGACAACATAGTCAAACTCATCTCAAAAATATTAAACGTCATAAAAACTCATAGAGAGGTTTTTTCTTGTAAGTTTACTATATAAAGATAAGGGTTTTATACATGTTAAGAAATTAAAATGAAATGTAAAAGTACATATATGTATGCATGTATATGTATGTTCACCTGATCATGATTATTTGAAGCATTATTGGTCCAGGAATAGGAATGACGGTTGGCAGTAACATAATCAAAACTACTAAGAAGCCCTATATTGGTGGTGGCAGCGGTGGTGGACGTGGGACGAAGTGGGGACGGATCATGGACAAGATAATGATGGGAAGACGGTGGCAGTGGTGGTGGCGGTGGCGATGGTGGATGAGTAGAGTGATGAGCCAATAAACTAGAGATGAGCATAACCTGATTTGGGTGGTCTAGTTCTAAGTTATTTGGAAAGACTTGTAAAGTAGCACAACTAGAAGTAGTAGTAGTAGGAGGAGGAGTGGTGATTTGGGTATCATGGTTGTTGTTATTAAAGGACATATGAAGCTCATAGTTGGGAAAGTCATTGTTGTTCTTGGTGAAATTAGATGTTTCCATTTATTTTTATTTTTATTTTGGTGGCTTTACTCTTTTGGGGATTTTCACATGGAAGGAAGGAAGGAAGCAAAAGGTAGGATTGGTGGGTGATGAGTTACCTAGGTTTTCTTCAACAAGTAATCATAAAACCCTTGAAATATGTGTTTAGTACACTCCACATTTTTGTCCATGGCTCTTTTTTATTTTGTGTTTAATTCATAAAGGCTCTTTCATCAGTGTTAACGAGAGACATTTCATATGATAAGTGATTATTATTTATTCATATATTTTTTTTAGTGTTATTTTCTCATAAGTGATTATTATTTATTCATATATTTTTTTAGTGTTATTTTCTCACACTAATTTAATGTAAGATGATCTCTTAGTAGATTTAAATTTTAAATGTTTTTTTCTTGATATTGGAAAAGTGATGAATCAGGAAATGTTATCATTAATTTCCTCCGTCCCGAGATTTTAATTTCTTTTTTAATATTCCAATCACTGCCTCACTAGTCACTAGTTTAAGACTTTTATTTTACATAAGTTTATGAGAGTGAATATAAGTAAGCTAATAACAAAATACTTCGTATGAAAAACATTTTTTTTTCTTTTTTATTACGAGTAATTCTTAACTTGTACGAAGTATATAAAGTAAATAGAAACTATTTGTTTGTTTTATTTGAAGAAACTATTTGTTGGTCATACTGAGTATTTTCTTTGCTTTCGTTGCCTCCTCGCATTTCTCTTCAATCAAGCCACAGATATAACGACTCTTTTGCAATTGTTTTTTTTAAAATTAGCATAACTAATATTTCTCTTAATTTTCTTAATTATCAATATATGATATTATCAAGGACAAAAATATTCTATTTAATTAATATTAAATATCACGCCATATGAAATATATTGATCATTTGTCTTTTACCGCTTAGAGCAGGTTCATGACAAGCAATAACTAGATTCATATACATGAGAATCATTTGAGTAATCGTGTACAATACGTCTACCTCCAAAACAATACTCTCTAGTCATATAACTACACCGCAGTAATCAGCATATCAATATTCTAACATGGTATCAGAGCATGCCTAGCTAATGCCCTAAGCTAACATATATAATAATTTCCGTAATTTAGAGAAAAGGTCAAGACTTGAATCAATTTTGATATTAGCAAAAGGGTAACCCGAAAAGAAAGATGGGACTTGAATGGTGGTGTGGCAATTCAAGGTTCCAATTCAATATGATGGAGCAATTTGCACTATTTGCCAAACTATCATCATACGAAAATCTATATATGATCTTAATCCTATCAACATTATTATGCATTCTTATTACTATTATCACCCTATCAGTTATCCACCGTCCTTCCAAAATCCCTTTCCAATGTTCTTTAGCTTCTTCTATCTAGGTTAGTAGCTAGCTTACGAGTACATAGTAACATACCCTTAATTATCTTTGCCAATCTTAGATAGCTAGCTTAAGTACCTTCATCAATGATTCTTTATATGATAGACTATCTAGTGAGTACTAGCAATGATTACATTATACAATCAGTTGTATATATCTCTATTGTCGAGCTAAAATTCAGATAAATGTTTTGCTAAGATCAGAAACTTGAATAAGCTCAGTAAGTATACATATTAGCTCAGCTCAACAACTTTGAGGCGGTTGTACGTACAATTTGTGGTATAATTATTTTCTTGAGTACCAGTTCTTGGATGGGTTGTTGAGTGATCGAGTTTGTTAATAGGTAAATGGATGGATTAATAGACAATTGGTTTGTTTAATGTAATAAGTAAGTTAACTTGTCAATTAATTAAGTGATTGTATAACCATATTAAGGTTTTCAAAAAGGGAAAGGTACAATGTAAAAAAGACCTAAACAAACTAAAGGTTATAATTACAGGTTACGAAGTACACCACAAAAGAAACTGAAAACTTAGGGTTATATATGACACAGAATTTCCCTATAATTTTTTAAATTTAACCTGTAAAATGTAATGTAATAAGGCAGGTTATTGAACCACATGAATATTAGCGTTAAGTTGTCTAGTACAACGGATTAGTCTCTTGACCCAAACTTTCAATTACATGCGTTTCAAAATAAAAAAAACATACTCCATACTCATTACAAATTAAAATAAAATATTGACAAAAATTGTGAACAAATAATTCTCATAAACTCGTGTGTAATTAATTGGGAATGTGTGAAAAAGTGATTAGTGATTAATTTGTGTTAGTTAATTTTTGACAATTTTGGTGACTAGAAATAATAGTCACTTGGTAGAGTATGATGATCCTTTTGGGTTTGCATTGCTTGGTAGAACCGTACATAGCCCATAGGGTTGTCTTGTCATCAAAAAGAGGTTTTATCTTGTTCGTTGTAATGACAACATACAATATCATTACATTTGTATCCAACCTACGTACGTACCACAACCACAATTATTATTCAAACTCTTGTTTTCGATCTTATTACAAATCCACCATTATTTACCTCTCTTTTATTACACACAAATCCTACTCTATATAATAATGTAAGTTCGATTATCCACCAACTTCTCGTAGTTTAATTTTGATTTTAACAATAAATTAAATATAGTAGGATCGATGTATGTAAGTATCCTGATTCAAAATTCAATCCTCCGTTTCACATACTTTCAACAATTTGTTTACTTCTACATTGCCGTTGCCCGATTTGTATATTACTTCTAAGAAATATTCAAATCAATGATGTTGTGACTAAATAAGTAATATCACGGAGTACATTATTTAATTGTTTTCAAATATGAACTCGACCAGAAATCCCAAAGAAAAAATATCATATCGCAATTCACAACTAAGTTTTGAGTTCGTAATCTAGGTGCTCAACATACACGGTATTATGGGAACGTGAAGAATGGGTTGTACGGAGAGTAATAAGCCTAGAGGAGGAGGAGGTATGAAACCACGGAATTCCACGCAGTAATTATGCAAAGGAAAATGCTCTTTTATTTCAAAATCCCACTCTAGAGCTAATGATGGGTTTAGATTATTGGCCCCACCTCTCTTATAATCCGGTTTTCTAAACTTATGTTAATCAAATGAGAATCACCGTTATATTGTCTAAGTATGGTAAATATGAATTGATATTTCAATTTTTTGTGACAATATCATTGTGATTGCTCCCCTAATTGGTACGGAGTATATATTACTCTCTCCATTCACTATCTTTTGCTTTGTTTCATTAAAATATTCCTCATAAATAATGATGAAATGAGGCAAAAGATTATGAACGGAGAGGGTAGCATTAAGGTGTGTCCAGTAGGAAAATCGATATCTAATTAAAAAGATGATGATACGGAACTCATTTTTCTATGGGTATCAAACAATCGCGTAAACAATTCAATTAGGTAAAAATATAAATTATTTTATTATTAATAAATGAGTGATGATTCTATGTCATGTGATAGGTTTCAATTTTATTTTATTTGGCTTGTTGTTAACCTCAACAACTTACGGAGTAGTTTGTTTGGTTGAAACTTAAGCTCCATTGCCTAACTCTATCATGGTATACAAGGGACTCAATAGTCAATAAAAGTATGAAGATTTGAAGGGTATGTATTTGGTTATATCCGTATTTTATTTGTCTCATTCATTTCTTTACATTTGTTTCTTTGGTGAATACTTTTTCATCTCGAATATTTATTAATATTTTATACTATCCGTGAAGTAATCGGACATTTATGTAAGAGTGGTATTTATGGATGTATCCTTATCAAATCCCAAGTGCAGATAATGAGTGGATGAGTAAGAGGACAGTTTAGAGATTGAGTGCTTAAAAAGTTGGCCCAATAAGGAAGTGTAAATGTAAATAATTCGTTGGTCATGACTCATGACTCATGACTCATGGTAGATGGGATGGGTTGGGTTGGGGGAGGATGGTGGCTTGAATGTGGATTCAGTTTTGGTCGGAACATCTCGAGTGGAGTATGTTATTTACAGTTTGGGTTGGGCCTTCTTCACAAATATATGACAGTACGAGATCGTGGTACAAAATTTGGGGTTTAAAATGGACTTTTCTTCTTTTGAATTTGAGTTTATTATAAGGAAAAAGATTTTATAGAAATCATTCTCTTTTTTTTTTGAATGAAATCCTCAAGGGGTATTACTTCATAAGCGATATATCAGATATTACAGTCACATTGCAGCATGGGGAAGAGTTCCCGACCACGAGGATTTACCATCTACTTTAGGCAAGATATGAGCTAAAGCATGTGCCACACAATTGTTTACACGACTCGTATGAGTCCAACGAATACTCAAAAAATTACTACGAGCAGCAAGAATATCATCAATAATGAGTGAAATCATCCTCTTTTGTATTTGAGTTTAGTTTGGGTGAAGAAAAACGATTAGGAATAATATAAAGATATTTCTACTTCGGTCATTTTCTTATGCTTTCTTTCTTTTTAGACATGATGATCATGTTAAAGAAATATCTCACCTAATTCAGTTCACTCCAGTTAAGTTCTATTCACTCCAATTCAATTTAGCTAGCTAATTCAGTCCACCTCAGCTAAATTCAATTCAATTTAATCTACCTCATATACTCTAGATTTTAAAAAATTAGAGAAAATGTGATGACAAATTTTTGTTTGTGACGAAATACCCGTCATAAAGGTGTGATGGGTCAAATAGTACTAACTTGGATAGATGAAGATAAACCAATGTACTCTTGCTAGGCTTGTCTTTTCTGAGTAGATGGTACTCCATATTATATAACACGTCATCGATTTACAACGATAAATTACAATTATTTCAATTTGGGATTTTATCGAATACTCCCTCCGTCCCAATGAATTGTTTGCCTTTGCTTTTGACACCAAGGGCAAGAGATCCAATTAGGAGGGACATGTGGAGCCAAACTCATAAAAATGGTCAAATTACATATAAAAAGAATTTCTAAAATAGAAAGGCAAACAATTCATTGAGACGCCCCAATATGGAATAGGCAAACAATTCATTGGGACGGAGGGAGTATAAATTACAATTATATTCTCCCTACACACACTCACACTCACTCACTCTCTCCCCTTTTGTCATTCATTATCGTTGCGGCTAGGGTTTTAGATTATAATCCCATCATCTATTCATCATCCCTGACTTTCTCACCTCTTCTCTTTCCCCCTTTCCTTTTCCGCCATCTTTCCAATTCGCATAATTTCTGCACTTCAAATGAACAGATCTAACACTCTAATGGCATAAACTTCCTTTTTTGACAACTGGGTTGTTCTTCAAATCGGCTAAAAACCCCAAAGTTTCCAACTTTTTTTCAATCTGAAAATAAATAAATAATAATGACGACCATGAACCCATTTGATTTGTTGGGGGACAACGATAACGATGATCCATCGCAGCTTTTGGAGTCTGCTTCTGCTCACTTCCAGAAATCCGCCGCTGCGGCGGCGGCGGCGGAGACGGCGGCCAATAAGAAGGCGGCACCTGCTGCCAAGTTGCCTACTAAGCCCCTTCCCCCTTCTCAAGCTGGTTTGTTTCATTCATTTTTATGTTTTTTTCTTCAAAGTTTGATGCTTTTTTACTATTGCTTATGATTACACAAATTACGGCATAAGACGGTTTCACGCGTGAGATAGTCCATTTCTATGACAAATGAGTGAACTTTTGTATTGTGAGACATTCATACACAATAACTTCCATTCTGTGGAGAAGAAGTAGCAAGTGTTAAGTGTGTGATTTTGGTTTTGACTGTTCTGGTTTCTGACATCTGAGCTGTATACTTCTGTCTTTTGACTTGAGAAACAAAATATTCAGTTTAAGAAACAGAAATTAGTTGTGTTCTAGCAAATCCCATTTGCCCAACTGAAATTAGTGTCTATCCTTTCTTCTCTACTAGAATCTGTTCTATTTGATCGGTATGATTTGTATTTCGGTGTTTCTTCTATGTTTTTGAATCGTATGATCTTCATCTTCTTCGTATTTACCCTTGCAAAGCAGGGGCGAATCCAGAGTAAAACATTTGGGGTAGCGAGTTCTATCATATTTGCTTACTATATACGAAAATGTGTCATTTTAACGAGTTTTGGGTAGCATGCTACCCTTTGCAACTAGCTAGATTCCCCTGCTTGCAAGAGGAGATTCCGATCATTTTTTATATGTTTGTGTAACACATGTGATTTATATTTGAATTAAATATAGAATTGATTGGAATCGAGGGGTATAATTTCTATTTTTATGTGCTATATCAAACTTCTCATAGTGACGGCCTATTATGGGAATTAATATGTTCAGTAAGGGAGGCAAGGAATGAAAGTGGTCGTGGGGGAAGCCGTGGCTCTGGGCGAGGAGGAGGAGGAGGAGGTCGTGGTGGCCGTGGTGGGTACACCCGAGACTACTCCAGCAATGAAAATGCTTTTAACAACTCTGGGGCTGCTGGACCCCAAGGAGATGGTGAAGGGGGGAGGGCCGCTGAAAGGAGGTCTTATGGAGCTCCTCGTGGACCCTACCGTGGTGGTCGCCAAGGTGGCTTTACCAATGATGATGGCAGAGATGGTGAACGCCCTCGTAGGACATATGAACGCCATAGTGGAACCGGGCGTGGGTAAATACCATTTATTTTTCACAAATTATACTTCTACTATTGGTATGGTGCAACGGAGGCAAAATTGATTAGTTTATGTTAAAAAGTAACCATTTTATGGTGAAAAGTGACCAATATAAGTTTATAGTGATCACTTTTTGATATTTTTCACCATGAAACAGCATTTTCTCTTCTGTTGCACAATACGTGGTCTCATACAATACTTACTTTTTTTTTTCATGCATATATTTTCTCTCCTTTACTTAAATATTAAATTTTATTTATTACTAGAAATGAGTTCAAACGTGAGGGATCTGGTCGTGGAAATTGGGGAAGTCAGTCTGATGAAGTTACTCCGTAAGTTTCTTGAAGCATTTAGTTTGTCTTCCGTTGATTAAAACTTAAACTTCCTGTGGGAGTGCTGTTCATGGTTATTGCTTTACCTGCGTTATGATATTATTGTGATTTTATCAGAGCAATTGAGGAAGTTGTGGAAGAGACTGAGAAGAATGTGAGTGCCGAGAATCTTCCTGCTGGTGAAGAGGTCGTGGATGGCAACAAAGAAGTCAAGCCAGATGAAACTGAAGAGAAGGAACCAGAAGAGAAGGTAATATATTTTTGAATCGGTTTCAAACTCTTCCCTATCTTCGTTGCTTACAAGTTTTTTTTTTGACTTTGCTCTTAATTTTTGCCTTCTATTTTGCCACGTGTCTTTGGATTGAACATACAAATTCTAAACGAACATTTTTTCTTGAATCAAATGTTCGTCCATCAAAACGTGGATCGATATTCGCCCACTTAATTTCCAACTTATTCTTACTCATGATTTTCCGTAAATTCAACTTTGTTGGAAATGGAGAAGATAACTCAATTAGTAGGCACACCTTTGGGAAGCAATTGCACCATGTATTTGGTTGTAATATTTTTCTTGATTTGTATCTCACAAAATTGCCAATCTGAATACCTACTACAGTATTAGAACTTCTTGTAGTGAATGTAAGGCATTTTCATATTTCAGAATTTACGGGATTCTTTCTTAATGTTATGCTGTCACATTGATATTATGTTTTATTTTCTTCTTGAAAATAGGAGATGACACTGGAAGAGTATGAAAAGGTCCTCGAGGAAAAGCGGAAAGCTTTGTTAGCTCTGAAACCCGAGGCACGTAAAGTAGAGGTTGACAAGGATCTTCAGTCCATGCAACAACTTTCAAACCGGAAGGATGAGGAGTCGGTTTTCATAAAACTGGTGAGGCCCTTGCTGCTTTCATGATTTGCTCCTAATATCGCTAAAAAGTTTTGGGGTGTTGACATAAACTACGACTACCTGCTTTCTCAGGGTTCCGACAAGGATAAGAAGAAGGAAGCCACTGAGAAGGAGAAAGCAAAGAAGGTATGTTATTTTGTCAGTCTAAGACTTACATGAGATCATATAAATGTCTTTATTTTACGTTAGGTACTATTCCTGGCATCATACAATGACTCTTTTGCTTTGAACAAGTTGTACCCAAAAGTTGTTAGATTACTATATCAGACCCTGAAGTTTAGGATTCCTGACAGAAAGCTTAGTCTTGGAACCCAAGTGGTTAGGAAAAAACATATACAGAATATAAAAAGCTCTAAAGCTATTTCGAGTATATGCCCTAGAGTGGGCAGACATACCACATACCCGTAACAAATCATGATAAGACCGACCCATTTTGCAGTTATTCTGATGCTGATGGATCTTGTAGTGTGCTAAAGAGCGATTCTGAAAAGGCCAACTTGAGTTGGCTGACACCCAGAATTTGTATCCTATGCCTAATGTTGTGCTACATTTTGCAGTCTGTGAGTATCAATGAGTTTTTGAAGCCCGCAGATGGGGAGAGGTATTACAGCCCCGGTGGTCGTGGAAGGGGACGCGGACGTGGTACAAGAGGCGGCGGAGGTGGTGGTGGTGGTGGTGGTGGCAGCTATGGTGGAGGCAACAGAATGGGCAGTGCTTCGACACCTATAATAGAGGACCAGAAACAGTTCCCGACTCTTGGTGCTCCTCGTGCCTGAGCTCTGCTATCCCAAAAGGGATGGCGGGGCGGTCTCCTTGTCCACCTTTTCCGTTTGAGTCGTTTGGGTCACAGGAAAGAACTCTCAGATTCGAGTTTCCTGGAATCAAATTTAACTTCTAAAGAAGTTCTTATGATTTTGTATTCTGTATATTTTCTGTTTTTTTTTTTCCGAAATATTTTTCTTGGTAGTATTTAATTATTACTAGGGGGCCAGGGAGATAAAAGTAACTGCAGGATGATTTTTGATCAATTTTGTTACCTAGATGAGTTTTCTGCTACATTTTGAGAATGTCACTCACGGTTTTACGAGGACTCCCCTAGCCGCTCCTTTACAGATTTGTATTTGTATGTTGAAGTTTCTTCCGATGTGTGAAACTGGTATTTTCCTGCTACCTTAGAAAAGAGAGTAAACTTGACATCTCAATGTATAGCAATTGACAAGACAAGCTCTACTGAGATTACTGACTGTCTTGCTCGACGAGATTTTCAGATAGCTTGCGATTGGAGGAAATGTATTACTTGTACTACGCTTCAAGGAGACTCTGCTGCGATAAATCTAATGTTACTAGTTGCCTCAAAAATTCTACTCCCTGCAATATGGGATATGGCATGTTGAAGAATAAAGTTCAATGGGTATTCTACACCTTTTGGGTGCATTTATCACTAACTCGCTATATAACCTGAGATTAGAGTCACTTCACTTGTTTCTTCAACTAAGTGATTGTAGACAGTAAATTCTTAATTTGAAAACTATAAAACCAACATTAAACTATAGTTGTGCTGACAAGAAAAAACATATACGAGTACTCCGTACTTTCTCCAGATGTAAAGTCAGCAATGTGAAATTAGCCAAAAAGAAAGAATATGCGTTAACCAGACGTAAAGTCAGCACTGTGAAATTTTCCAAAAACCTTTTCCGACGACAGTAGAAATCTTCCTAAAATCGATAGTGAGATACGCAAATGCAAATGACACGTGATGTCAGAAAATTTCAAAGATTTCACCATGAGTCCTTGGCTTTCGCTGATACAGGAGCTTCAGATTTAACTTTGTATTCCACAAACATGAGGTGTTTGGGTGTCATACCAAAAAAAAAAAACCTAGTTTTTCCTCCTCTTTCTCCTCAAAAAAAAAAAAACTTACTTTTCCTTCTTAATCTGGGCCTCCATCGATAATTAATCGATGGTAAGCCCCAAAAATTGCTTTAATCTCAATTATTAGTTAACAAATCTTATTCAATAAAAGTCTGTCTTTTATGAGAGTTGTTTTCGTCCTTGAAATGTGCAAGATAATGAGAGCAATGGAATCCCTACGTACGACGATATAATTGAGGTCAGATCTCGGTCTACTATTTGTCAAAATAGAGAAAGTTCATCATCATGGAGGCTATTTCATCAGATCTATAGATTCCTTCGCGAAAGGATGTGTCAATAAACAGCGATATATAGAAGGCTATGCAGAAACCTGTATTCAGTTCAATTTGACATCGTTTGTAGATGCCAGATACTTATTATTAATGATATTGATCTTCACTTCAAAAAAAAAAGGGCTTCAGATTTCGGAGTGTGATGCATACCAAGATCGTGGCCTCGTGGGAGTAGTACAAGTCTCCTCCGACTGACAGAGTTCCTTATACGGAACAGTAGTAATGAATGTAAAATACAAGCAGAACATACGGAAGGGAAGTTGCTGAGGGCAATGAAAATTGAAAGAGGGAGGTAATATTTGAAACAATGAATATATAATAGGAAAAGTCTGGTGCTACTAACTTTCGTTATCGTCATTTTTATACAAGAGAATCTAACGGTAGAAAAGAATCAGAAAATGTAACAAATTGCAAACCACTAGACACGGGAGACCTAAACGAGGCTGTGTCGAAGAATGTTGAATTGAAACAATATTGCAGCAATAACGTATGCTTACATGCCACAACGTAGCACCACAAAAAACAGTAAAATTATCTTTTCTAGGAAGAGCAGCAACCACTCTTCTGTGCAACCGGCTGGCCTCGGATCTGAACTGTTGGAGGCCTTGCATTGTTCATTGGCTGGCTCGCCATCCTGCAATTAAATCACAATATTTTTAAACACCATACCAATCTTTGCAAATAATATAAACAAACTCGCTGAAACGATTACTCCTGCATAGAACCGTGACCAGTACCTGTTTTTAATAGAACCAGTCATAGCCATGAAAGCCTGTTCAACATTTGTAGCGTCCTTAGCACTGGTCTCCATAAAAGGTATTCCGATTTCATCAGCAAAAGCCTGAGTTAAACATGAAGTTCATGACAACAGTCAGCTTTCCTCACCCGAGCAACTAAAAACATTACAAATAAAAGTTGCATCAATTACCTTGGCAGTCTCATATGGCACAGCTCTGTTGGAAGCAAGATCGCATTTGTTTCCAACTAGAAGTTTGTTGACGTTGTCACTAGCATAACGATCGATTTCATTCAGCCACTGTTTCACATTGTTGAAACTCTCCATGTCTGTCACATCATAAACAACCTAGAATGCGAGGTAGAACATTGTGTAAGCAACTCAAACGAGTTTAAGATTAAAAAAATGACATCTAATCTGAAATGGGTTGAAAAGGGAAGCTATATTAGCATCAGTATTGAACTACTCACAATGATGCCATGTGCACCACGGTAGTAGCTGCTTGTGATTGTTCTAAAACGCTCTTGTCCAGCAGTGTCCCACTGAAGTTCAATAAAAATAAATGTCAGTTGTTGCTATATTAAATCAATATGGACAAGTCAAGAGGGCCCTTAAGGTAGAAAGGATGGGACACTACAATTTAAACCAAGAAACTATGGAAGAAAATCTTACAATTTGAAGTTTGATAGTCTTTCCATCTTGCTCAACAGTGCGAATTTTCTGCAACAAGAAATAAAAAGATACATATAAGAGTCCATCATGTAAAAGAAAACGCTTTCTGAGCTTTTAAATTCTTGAGCAGAAGATACTCACAAAATCAACTCCAATGGTGCTAATGTAACTCTCCAAGTATGAGTCATCCTGCAGCAGTTCAGAAAACACAAAGGCAAAAAAAAATGTAAGGTATCCCAAGTTGAGAGTAATGCCAGAAAGCAATGTTGCAACAACCCGTAACTCTCAGCTGCCTAAAGACATGCTATACAAGATTACAAGCTAATTTGTTAAATCAGTCATAAAGGCCTACCGCAAATCTCAGAAGGAGACAAGATTTCCCAACACCCGAGTCTCCAATAAGGAGAAGCTTGAAGAGGTAGTCACTGCAAAAGAAAACACCCACTATGAGTAGATGAACCACATGAAGAGAGATGCAAGAACTTAACAGCACGCCAAATCTATCTAACAAGTCCAGATTGAATTGCATCAAGTGACAGTCAAGTTGCATAGGACAAGCTAAATCGGTCAGGTGACAGCTAGGAGAGACAATGTAAGATTCCAAATGTAATCCTTTTTCATGAACCCTCAATTATAAAAACTCGTTTAAAAAGTTAAGGACCCGTGTTTGACATAAAGATTGAAGAGCGTGGGATTTTTATTTCTTATTGAGCAACCTCAAGAAATACGAACTACTTCCAGCAGCGTTGAATGTGGGTCAACAAATAATTCACTACGTTCACAAAACTAGAAGTCTGGAATCGATTTGACAAGGCTAGAGGTGGCGAAGTAACATAACTTCAGAGTGTTCTTAGGATGATATGAGACACCTCAGCCTACTTAATGAAAGACAAACCAGAGTTTTACTGAAAGTAGGGAAATTTAACCAAACGAATACACGTCTAACCAAACATGCACCAAACAAGCTAAGGTCACCGCGTAAAAGCAACCTCCTTGACTCCTTCCTCACCAAATAACTCCAGAAACAGACTCAAACTCTACGGCATCCAACCAAAGGTTCGACCAATAATCAACAGATTCATAAATTTCATACAATATGCAAAGGCTAATATATAACATGACAGTCATCTCAATTTGATGATCAAACATGTCACAATTCAGAATTTATCCCAATTTCATGATCAACAACCGGAATACAGCTTCTGATTCTTAAGAGTTACTCCAAATTACGACAATTCAAAGGCTAACGATGATTAAACATGTTACAATTCAGAATTCATCCCAATTTCATGATCTACAACCGAAATAGAGGTTCTGATTCTTAAGAGTTACTCCAAATTACGACAATTCAAAGGCTAACGATGATTAGACATGTTACAATTCAGAATTCATCCCAATTTCATGATCTACAGCTGAGACACGGCTCCTGATTCTTAAGAGTTACTCCAAATTATGACAATTCAAAGGCTAACGATGACTAAACACGTTACGTTACAATTCAGAATTCATCCCAATTTCATGATCTACAACCGAAACACGAACTCCTGATTCTTAAAAAGTAACTCCAAATTACGACAGTTCTCGCAAACAATTCCACCTCACAATACATAGATCGGCCTAAAAAACCGTGATTTAGATTATTTCAATACACAAAACGTAAAACTAACCCCACCGTAACATAATTTCACCGATTGTCGGTAAAAAATCAAGATCGAGAAAAAGCACGATCACCGACAAAATTGAATCGTTGAAAAGCGGAAAGACAACAAGAATTACGAATCGCAAAAAAAAAAGAGAGGAATAATAACGGAAAGTAAAGGAGAAACGAGAAGCTTACTACTCAGGATTCATGGCGGAAAGAGGAGATCGGATGAAGAATCAGGCGGCGGGGAGGATGACCGGGAAACGGGAGATGAGCGGTGAAGAGAAGAGAGATAGGAAAGAAGGAAGGTGAAGGTGAAGGTGAAGGGGTAGAGAGAGAAAGAGAGGGAGAGTTAGTTATAGAGATGAGAGAGAAGAGAAAGGGGAAGGAAATAACTTGGAAATAAAACTTTAATTAATAATAACTCAAATCAATTTCATATTTTTATTCTTTTATTCATTTTTGTATTTATTATTTAATCAAATCCTATGATTGAATTTGATTCTTGGTCAGAAATGATTACCGAGTACGAGTATTTGTGAGGTGCGCCCTGACTCTTTGCCTACTTTCTCCTCACTCGTGTCTTTTACCACTTTTAGATATTAGGACCTACTCCGTGTAATCAATAAAGTTATAAGCGAGGGTGTTTATGATAATTGATACAAAATATGGCGCATATGCGAGTAGGTTTAAATTTCGTTAAATTTAACATTGTCCTTATAATTTCACTTACCCAAAAGAAATAAAGAAACAATAACTGGCACAAGTGCTCGAGCAAGACTCCCATATAGGGCCTAGACTTGACAAACGACTAAACGAGTCGGAGTATAATCATTTCAGATTTGTTATTATCAACTCTTTTAGGTATATCACATTCAACAATTAACATCTGTCTGGGTCAAAGTTAGATTAAGTCGAGTCAATTTGAGTTATGCATTTCAACACTGGTGTTGAGGCAGGGTTACGATTTGAATCAATTTTATTGGGTCTAACTGATTATAAATTATTGGTTTAAATATTTACATCCATCTCAAATTATCGGGTCTAATTGCCGATGAATGATTATTATAGGAGTAATAAAGCTCACGGTGGGAAAAAAATACTCCTCCCCCACTTTGACTTGGCACGGTGATTAAGAAGAAGAATAAAGAAAGGTGATAAATTGTTGGATGAGGTTTAAAAAGTCAAATCACAAAAGTAATCGGAGAATATATTGAATGAATGAAGAAAGTTTTGAAGTGAGAAAATGATACTGAAACTTCCTTTCAAGGAAAGTGGAAAAATCTTAATGGAAAGAGATATCATTATATTTTATTCGGTATGTCGTAAAAAAGAGGTGAGAGATGGTTAATTACTCCGAAACTAAGAAAGTAATTGTAGGGTAAGTATTGGATGGGGGTGAAACAGTGAAAGGTTAATTTACTCCGTACTTATCTTCTCCCGACCCTCCAATCCATCTCTCAACTCTCAAGCTTAACACAAAACCCACAAAGGTATCTGTATCTCCCAAAACTGTGCCATTAAAACAAAGATGATCCTACAATCATCAACCCTTTCACCCAATCGCCTCTCTTCATCATCATCATCATCATCATATTCCCTCATTTCCTCCTCACATGCATCTCCTCCTTTCCTATCATTCCCCTTCTTCCACAAATTCAACAACACTTCATCACTGAGCTGCAAACTATCTCAAAGTCGGCACCTTGGAACAAAGGATGGTGAGAAAAAGCCTACGCTTAAATGGAACAATATTTTCAAGAGGATTTCTCTGTCCAAGGACCCGCAAATGGGGGTTTCTTCTGTCTTGAATCACTGTGAAAATCAAGGCAAAAACTTTTCTAAGTGGGAACTTTGTAGGATTGTTAAAGAGCTTCGA
Organism: Agrostemma githago; assembly: GCA_958450325.1. Taxonomy (NCBI): domain Eukaryota; kingdom Viridiplantae; phylum Streptophyta; class Magnoliopsida; order Caryophyllales; family Caryophyllaceae; genus Agrostemma; species Agrostemma githago. Next base: position 77,166,799 of record OY288241.1, on the reverse strand, counting down.
AAGTTTGGCAAACATCAACTTGCTCTCCAGGTACTACACTATTATTCTTTCCGTCTCCCTCATTTGTATTTTAACCAAAGCTAAACAATTGCGACGGACTAAGGACTTTTTTATTTAGGGTTTTGCGCTCGGGGTGAATCTAGAAATCAAATTTGCTTAATGTATATGAAAAGATGTGATTTTTATGAACTTTAGGGTAGCTAAAGTCGATAATCTTATTAACCAACGAGACGGGTAGTAAACTTTTGTTTGTGGATATGAAATATTTGATCTTTATGCATTTGAAGTATTTGGATTTTGGTATGTGAGTGTTTTGCAGGGGGGCATGATAGTAGATAGGTTCATCAAAATAAGTTGAGGAGTGTAATGATGCTCTGAAGTCTGAACTCAATTGTGCACAAATTCTCAAATAAGACAGACTTGTACAAATTTGTCATACAGAAGTGCACACAAACTATGATGCAGTTGTTGTACGCACTAGAACGGTCTTACAGGAGAGTTGTTGTGCTATATGAAAAGAATGAACAGTCATTTCTCAGCCCAGCATGGTATATCTTGAGTTCTTGACTGCTGATTGCTGAAGTTGAGATGTTGTGTTCAGTTCATGACAAACTTGGAGTAACTGCTTTCAGTCGTACAATTCGATAATTTATGTTTAGTTGAGCTGCTTGAATGTTCTACTACTGATAGAAATGTCTTAAACATATATATATATATATATATATATATATATATATATATATATATATATATATATATATATATATATATATATATATATATATATATATATATATATATATATATATATATATATACTCCAGGTCTCCCCAAACACCTGAATGCAAGAATCTTTTGTCAATCCTGCCAAACCATTGCACTAATTTCCTTTGGTATAAACTGTCCAACTGATTTCATTTCTTTGTATGTAGGTCTATATATGGATGAATAACCGAGTGGAAATGTTTAGGCTATCCAGCAGCGATACAGCTATCCAGATAGATCTGATTGCAAAAGTTCACGGAATTCCAAGCGCTGAAGATTATTTCTCGAGGGTACCAGATACACAGAGAGACAAGCGAATATACGGGGCTCTCCTGAACGCGTACGTGGGGGCAAAAGTAAGAGACAAAGCAGAGGCCTTGATGGAGCAAATGAAAAACAAAGGTTACGCGATTCAGCCACTTCCCTATAATGTGATGATGACTCTTTATATGAAACTCGATGAACTAGACAAAGTTGAGGAGCTTGTTTCTGAAATGAAGCGGAAAAAAATCCCACTTGATTCTTACACTTACAACATTTGGCTATCGGCTTGCGGCTCTCTAGGATCTCCTGAATCTATGGAGCAAGTATTTGAAGAAATGGACTCCGACCCTACAATTGTGCCGAATTGGACTACTTTCAGCACCATGGCCGCCGTGTATGCTAAATTAGGGCAGCTTGAAAAAGCTGAAAAATGCCTGAGAAACCTCGAAACAAGAATCACAGGCCGTGATAGAGTCCCATACCAATATCTTATTAGTCTATACGGTAGTTTGGGAAACCAAGGAGAAGTTCATCGTGTTTGGAACATTTATAAATCTGTTTTCCCGACCATTCCTAACTGGGGCTATCATTCGGTCATCTCTTCTCTTATAAGAGCGGGTGACGTTGAGGGAGGTGAGAAACTCTATGAAGAATGGCTGTTGGTGAAATCTTCTTACGACCCTAGAATAGGAAACCTTCTTATGGGGTGGTATGTAAAGGAAGAACCTTTTGAGAAAGTCAAAGGTTTCTTTGACCACATGGTTGAAACCGGGGGTAAGCCAAATGCAGCCTCGTGGGAGATTCTCGGAGAGGGTCATATCAAAGAGGGGAGAATACGCGATGCGTTAGCTTGCTTCAAAGAAGCTGTTTCAGCAGAGGGTGGTACGAAATGGAAGCCAAAGCTTTCTAATGCTAACGCCTTTTTTGAGTTATGTGATGAAGCCGACCAAGCTAGCAAGGAGGATTTTGCTGCTTTGTTGATTCAAATGGGTTGCTTAGAAGATGAAACTTATAGCTCTCTTCTAACTGGATATGGTGATGCAATAGTTGCTAGCACTGATAAACACGTTGTATCCATATCTGAAAATGAAAATGAAGAAACCGAGAGTGAAGACCCTGAGATGTTACTCTCAGCTGCATAGTAGTTTTTGATCTCTTGAGCGAATTTGGAGCCAAGTGGGTCGACTTCAAGTCTCACATCAAGTGGGTCATTTTTGCCATGTCTAACCATATCTGGTTGTTGAAGCTGATATCGAAGTCCATGCCCTACCTTTCCAAGCCTCATATTCTTCGTGGCATACGGTTTTTAACATATACACATCTGCTGACATTTTTCCATGTAAGGTTTTTTGTTAACGAGTTTTTTAGCTTACATAATACTCGCATGAAACTATAGAAAGTGTGTGCAATTGGTTGGAGGACTGGATGTACTGCATTTGAGATATGAAGATGAGAGGAGAATAGATAGATCAGTTGTATTTTCAACTTCACATGATGTTTTTGAAACTCTCATTTCAGCATTTTTTGTCTTTCTGATTCTGACCCGGGGAGTACTGTACAATTTAATGGACCGGAGAATGTAAAACATTAGGGACGTTAGCATTTCGGTCGCACTTGGCAAACATGTCACAAAAATTTAAAACATTAAATAGCAAAGTTTGAGTACTATCTTGATGATTATAGGAGTAGTACTTTTTTTCTTTTTTTTTTTTATGAACGAGTGAACCGCAACCGCTACCTTTTTGATGCGCTCTCGCTTGCAGAGGTTTGAACCTGAAATCCTTGGCCTGATGACCACACCCTTATGGACAGGAGTAGTACTTTGGTCGGTCTGTTTCTACGAAATTTATTTTCAAGTTCGGTTTATTTTGTACCGGAGTTATAAAACTAACATACTTGCACAAAAGTAAGTCGAATGAGAATATTTGGTAAACCAAACTTTTGGACCGGCGTTACGTGCAACTGAGTAAATGAACCCAATTCTTACTTCACATTTTTTTTTTATTTCTCTTATACCTTAACTTCATACCAAAATAAATTCCACTAATTTCATCTGATTTTAAATCTAAATTAACTTAATTTATTAATTTCATTGAAAAAAAAGTTAAATTATTAAATATGTACCGTAATAGATTCATCAATAACATTATTTTTCGAGCAAATAATATGAATTTTATAATTTAATGAAAACATTTTCTAACACAGATCTAATTATTAAGTACTCCGTATATCATTTTTATAAATATTTTAACAATAAATCCTTTACTCCCTCCGTTTCCAATGAATTGTTTGTCTTTCCTTTTGGCACCAAGGTTAAGGAACATGATGGAGTGACATGTAGAGAAAAACCCATGAGAATGATCAATTTGCATATAAAAAACATTTCTAAAATAGAAAGGCAAACAATTCATTGAGACGCCCCAATATGAAATAGGCAAACAATTCATTGGGACGGAGGGAGTATTAAACAAAAGGGAAATTCTATGGGGTGCCCCTCAACTATTCGGTTTTCCAGCTTGTACCCTCGCGTTTTCACTATTATTACTGGTAGCCCTAAACTGTCTTATTAACCAATAACCGTGCCCATTCGCCTTTAATCCGTCAGTTTAGGCGTTAAGTTGTGACATGGCATGACTTACGTGGCCTTCTTTTGCTGACTAAGTCCTCCCTCCATTGCTTAAGTCAATCCCTTCTCCAACACTCTTCACATTCAAATTCATTCATCAAACCCCTTCACATTCCTCTGCCTTCATCTTTCCTTCACTCTGCCATTTGCATGCCTTCATCATCCAAAAAAACTCTAACCGATTATCTCCTCTTCCGTCATCCATTCATCGCTCGTCTGCACATCATAACGCAATCAGTCAAGGTATGTTTTATTTGATTTCTCGCACCATGAACTTAATTTCTGCTTTGAACTTCATTGTTGTTTGGATCTTTATTTCGTTTCTAATGTCTGGGTTTCTGCAACTTCTGGTCTAATAAAAACGACAATATAAAAATTAGGGTTTTAATATCGCTTCCAGTAATTACGGGATGTGGGTTCAAATTACTCGATATTTTGGGTTAAAAGTAATTAGGGATTATGCTCTGGTGTTATTGATGATCTATTTCGTGGACTTGTCTACTTCATTTGCAGGATGGAGGGCGTTGTGTTGAACATGAATTATAGGGGGGTAGTCACTGAGGTTAACATAGATGATATTGATAAGGTTTTGCTAATTGATGTCATAAACGACCTGCTTGATGAAGCTGAAAAGCATAACCACCCATTACCCACTAATCCTACTCTAGCATACTCCTACAAGATGAAATCATACGAGTTGTTAGATGACAAAGGGCTTATGGAAATGTTCAGTAGATGGAAGGAGAGGCGGTTGTTTGATATTTGGATTGGTGAAGGATTGTATCCTTCACATCCTCTTCAATTGACTAGGAACTTACGGCTTACTAGGAAGTTGTCTGAGAATATCAAAATTATCCGAGAAACTGTGGAGACAGCAATGAGTAGTGATGAATTTAGAAAGAATCCTACAGTAGCCACTGAGGATGATGAACCAGAGCCTTTGCAAGTCACAAAACTTGCTGCCAAAATCACACCAAGGAGGAGTCGTAGGCTTGCTTCAACTCAGACCAGTGGGGTTGATGCACATGAAATAGAAAATGCTGCAATTGACACTCCTTCACAACCTTCACAGCCTTTCGAAGTCACAAAACCCGCTGCCAAAATCACACCTATGAGGAGTTCTAGGCTTACCTCACTTCAAACTAGTGAGATTGATGCAGATGCTCCAAATTATGCTCCAAATGACACTCACTCACTTGAACTAGAACCAAATTATGCTGAAGATTTAGGGGCTGAAGAGGCACCTACGAGGAGTAATGGAGTGAACTTCTACACTGGCGACACTTCTAAACCTCAGAACAAAGCTCTTCATTCGAAATCTGCTTCAACCATAAAATCTAGAAGAAGTGCAAGGCTGAACTTTTCCTCCGACACTGATACGCAGCATACGCAACTCAATGACATGGTTACACAGCCTTCACAGGAACCTTCTGCCACTGTGAGCAGATTTAAAATGCCAAAAACAACTGCCAAGAAAAGAAATTTGTTCATCGCCAAAGAAAGAGGAAGAAGGGATGTGAATGAGGGTACTGTGACACGAACCAGAGGGGTCAGGATAGAGTATGATGACGACGGAGGTAGTGATTCTGACAGTGAAGGAGATTACATGCCAACTGAGGAGGAGGACGACATCGATGTTGGGCAAGTGAGTGATTTGGAGGACGAGGACACCTTGATGTTAGCGAACCTAAACTACATTGATGATGGGTATGTCCCTTTTGATGAGAATGTATGGTTCGATGAGGAGGATGGAATTTCTTCTAAGATGTTAAGGAATGGAGAAGTATACGATGACAAAGACTTTGGTGCAATAAAATTAAGGCCGTGGATGTTGTTTATGGACAAAGAACACTTCAAGGATGTCCTGAGAGATTTCTGTATTCAGGAAGGGTTCTTTGTGGTTGTGGTGAAGGCCGATAACAGCAGGTACACAGCTGAGTGTGCTACTGTAGGTTGTACATGGAGGATACACGCAAGTGTGCTTCCTGATAGCACGACATGGGCAATAAAGTCCATTGCGAACTCTAACCACGGGTGTGTAGGTGTTAGAACTCATAACCCAATGGCTAACTCTGTGTGGGTGGCAAGAAAACTGTTGGAGGATATAAGAGCGAACCCCGACATACCAGGGAAGGCAATTCAGGCGCTGTTACAGGAGAGGTATGGTATTCAGTTGAAGACCTCAACTCTTTACGCAATGAAGGACGTAGCGATGAAAGAGATCAACGGAGGGCATGATGAGTCTTACAAAAGACTTCCTGCCTACTGTGAGATGATAAAACAAACAAACCCAGACAGCTTGGCAACTTGTGCGTGGCAGGAGATGGAGAGTCCTGAAAGGCCTCTTCAATTCAAGAGTGTCTTTATATCATTCCATGCTCAGTTTATGGGGCTAATGAAAGGATGCAGAAGTTTGATTGGAGTCGATGGGACTCACCTGAAGGGAAATCATGGAGGTGTCTTACTATCTGCAGTGGCCTTAGACGGAAACAATGAATTATTTCCAATTGCTGTTTCTATTGTTGAATCTGAGAGTAAAGACAGTTGGTCCAACTTCTTCTGGCACTTGAAGAATTCTGTAAGTGGGTGTGAGAGGGACGACTGGACAATCATTTGTGATAGACAGAAGGTAAACTCAAGCTTATATTAATATGCTAATATATACAAAAACAGAATTGCTAAACGTGTGGTTAACGTATTGCCTAACTGTTTTTTGTTCAATGAGTACGTAGGGTGTAGAACCAGCTATGGAAACTGTATGGCCTGAGGCTTCTAGAAGATTTTGTTGCAGACACCTGTGCGCGAATTTCAAGAAAGAGTACCCAGGTGTACTCATGTATAAGCTATTTTGGACGGTTGTCAACGCCACTTCAGAGTTCACCTTCAAGAAGGCATTAGAGACAGTTCTTTACCACGGGGGAAAGGGTTGTGTAAGATGGTTTCTGGACCTCGGTGACAAAGAACAGTGGGCAAAGTATAAATTTAACCCAACCCTTTGTAATGACGAAAACACATCAAACTTCGTGGAGAGCTTCAATGCAACATTAGGAGCACAGAGGTGCCTGCCAGTTCTTACTCTTCTTGAAGGTTAGTACTCGGATTCTGTTCTTAATTAAATAACTCATACTCAAAATGACAGTACTTGCTTGGGTTGTTATGATGTAATACAGTAGTACAGTACTATAGAAACTCAAAATTTGGGCAAGTGTCTAAGGTTTAGTATAGCAGCAATTGTGCATTTTTTTCTTTCAACTTCCTTCCCAACCAATATAATACGCAAAACAAGTCATTTTTGAAGTTTTGTTAATTGGTTTTGGCTTCTGCTTTGTCATGCGTAGGTGTTAGGAGGATAGCGATGGTCAGACATGCCACGAGAATGCATATTGCTGAGTCGTGGCCCAATGAGGGCATATGTCCTAACATAGTCAATAAGTTGAGGATACTAAGAAAGGATTCCAGAACTTGCAAAGCTTTTCTTTCACACAACGACGTATATGAGGTACAAGATGGTAGATCTTACTTGCGAGTTTCATTGGGAGAGTACACATGCGCATGTGGTCTTTGGCAGATAAGTGGGATCCCTTGCAAGCATGCTATTAGAGCAATTCTAGAATGTAATAAAGATCCTCAATACTACGTAAGTGAATGGTTCTCTGTGAGGACGTACAAGGACGCTTATGAGTTACCAATCAACCCCATTCCTGACCTCCAACAGTGGCCCCAATTTGAAGTTCCCACACTGGAACCTCCTACTTTAAAGAGGTCAATTGGCAGACCCTCCAGGAACAGAAAAAGAGAGGTAGGAGAGAAGAGGAAGGGCAAGAGGACAGTGGCTATACGGTGCAAGAAATGCAGATGCTACGGACATAACTCGAAAACATGCAAGGGGGGGTACACAATGAAAGAGAAGAATGCAATGCAAGGGAAGGTTGCGAAGACTAGGAGACAGGGACTGACATTGCCGTCTGATGTTCAACGATTTGAGTCTCTTGCTGATTTGGAAGCAGCAGTTAGGGAGGTTGGAGAAAGTTCAAGTCAAGTTCGTGGTGGTAATGGGGAGGTTTCGAAGACCAGAAGAGAGACGAAGACAGTGCAACCTGACACCGAACAGTTTGAGACTCTTGAAGATTTGGAAGCATCGGTTAGAGAGGTTGGAGATACTTCAAGTCAAGTTAAGGCCCGCAATGGGAAGAAGAGAAGGAGGAACTGATGAAGTTGTTTCAAATGACACCTTTTGCCTTTTGTGACTACTGAAACCTGATGCATTTAGTTTGGTTTGAGAATTGTTGAATTTCTTTTCAAATCTGCTTACAGAAATACTTTAGCTAATGACAGCTACATTTGGTTCAGTAGTAGTAGTACTTGTTTTACGTATCATTGTATTTTCTGGACTCACAGTAACTCGTATTATCCGCTGCAATGTAATCGGTTACTGCATCTTGGCACTGCTGTTTTCGTATGCTGTGTAATACATTTTCAGATGCGATATTAATCGTATTTCTGCAAACAGTTGTCATCTTTTGGAATTAGTTACTAAAAGAGTTGTCGTATGCTATGTTACTGCTTTTTTCGTATGCTATGTTTTCGTATGCTGTGTAATACATTTTGTCGTCTTTCGAAACAGTTGTCGTATTTTCATGATATGTAACTAAAAGAGCAAACATAGGCTGCATAAATGACATCTTAATGTCTTCTTCCATTCTTAAATTTTCATCATTACATGAACAACTAAAACAATGTGATTCTACATCTTAAAGATAACAACAAATGCAATAACTACTAACACTAAAACATTAAACTTAACCCAAAATTTTATGTCTCTAAGGTCTGCAGAAACCTTCTTGCCCACACAAACACTACCATTGAAAACGTCCTTGCTTGAGACTTCATCCTCTTCACCCGCATTTTCATGTTTGAAACCTCTTGTTACAATGACATGCTCTTCACCCACCCACATAACAAAGTAGTCACATTCAAGACACTTGAAATAGGCTTTTCGTGGGTTCCTTGTAGATCCAGAAATCTTCATGACCGCATTTCGACCACACCTTGTGCACGCCTGAGTACGGAATTCGAGACCCGCTACTGGGTTGTTCCTGATGAATGAGTATGTCGACATAATTTTTTCTGGGCTAATTGAAGATTGAAGAAAGAAAATAAAGAGAGGGAATTGAGTAATGGAAATTAGGGATTATAATGAGGGAGATGTGAATTGAAGAAGGAAAATGAAAATATAAAGAGGGAAGTTGGAGGGAAATTTAGTGAATTTTGGAGGGAAATAAAAGAAACCCCATGTCAGCCAAGTCAAATGGAGGGAGGACTTAGTCAGCAAAAGAAGGCCACGTAAGCCATGCCATGTCACAACTTAACGCCTAAACTGACGGATTAAAGGCTAATGGGCACGGTTATTGGTTAATAAGACAGTTTAGGGCTACCAGTAATAATAGTGAAAACGCGAGGGTACAAGCTGGAAAACCGAATAGTTGAGGGGCACCCCATAGAATTTCCCTAAACAAAATTTAAAGTTTTTTAGCTGAAAGTTGTAAAACATCACATGTGTTATAAAACGAGAGAGAATGAAAAAGTAGAGAGAAAATAGAGCGAGAAATATGTGAGAGAGTTGTCTTATTCATGTCATTGAGAGGGATATATATAGTACATTAGTAATGATAAGGGAGTTTACATATGGGTCAAAAGCCCAATGGACATTCACCTAATATGATTTCATAACACTCCCCCTTGAATGTACATTACGGAATAATATGTCTCATAAAAACCTCACTCGAAAAAAAAAACCCGTGGGAAAAAACTAGTGTAAAATAGAGCACATTATTCCTCAAACGGAAAAAGAGTACAGCGCGTGCATACTCCCCCTGATAGTTACATCACTCGGAAAATAATAATATTATCCATGATGTGATGATGAATCTCGATCTTTGAAATAATAATCATCATACTTGATAAACTCCATAAATGTCTTCGATAATTACAAATTTATCATTGATCTTCAAATAGGTATACGAATAATATGAAGATAGTCTTTGATTGTTGCGTCTTCATCCAAATATCACTTCAACATTTCAAAGTATAGTCAGATTATCAATAATTTGCACGAATATAATATGCGACTAAATTTACTATATGAATATGAAATGATGCAACGATGTGATAAGAAAACTAATATGAAATGATATACTTAGTTTATATATCAGCATGATGACTCGATATGCAAACTGTATTGTATACTTTTCAATATCATCAATAAATTTGATGAATTTCAGGATTATGAGCTCATTGATACCAATAAATATGTCGACGGTCGTACGGATTTATAAAATCCTTATTCAATAGGCCACTTGATATTGCGCACAAATGTGTAGCCATTTCATATCGATGTAATTTTGTAGAATCGTCATTCTACTTATATATTACTGTACACGATAAATAACGCGTAATTTGATATGATAAAACTTCTTTTGTTTTACCAACTTGTCATTCACTTTCTCCCCCTAAGGTGGTAAAAAAATATTCAAGATAGATTGCAATCATTTACTTAACCACCTTAGAATGCGTTTATCAAATCATATGCAAATAAGATTTCATTGATGGGTATTTTTGCAATATTATGATATATTTCGGAGAGTAAGTGATTCATAAAATAATTGACTTTTAATGGCTGATTCTAAATGCCAAATTTAAGAGATCAATTTATTCACATGATAACGATCAAATTGTAAATTCTAATAACACAAATTACTCGTATTTGATATGTGGACTCCAAGCCACTTAAAACAATATCGATCAATTCGTAGAATTGAACTTAAAATATGTTTATTCAACCTCGAGTAATGTGCAATTGGATCTCCAAATATCATCATTCATAGTCAATTTTAATTCACAATTCTTAAACCCATACTTTTAAGCACTTGTTGTTCACATATGCTTAATCAGTTCATGTCAAATGTTAATATTTGTTCGCAATTAATTGCAATAATGCATATGCGAAGTTAGCTGATCTCAATATGTATAATTAGCAATTGCATGTCAAACTATTGAATGCTAAACTTACTCAATATGACACAAACTTTATATTCATCAATAATGGAACACTTCTAGTGTCTCAGGTAAATTTGCAAGATCTGTCATATATTAATATCCTTTTGAGAAATATAACAATATATTCTGTTTGAGTAATTACTCAAATGATGAATATTTAAGAGTTATGAAGTGAGATATTTTAGACTTCCAAATCGAGTAAAGAATTGGAGAATAATTATGAGTAAGATTACTCCATAAATAAATTATCTCATATTAAACTCATGGGAGACTTGACTGAACTTATAGCGATCGAAGATCGTAAATTTACAGAAATCATCTCCCGTTATATCGATAAAATACCGTCTCACATTAATGTGATAGGAGACTTACTCACATTGTAATGACGAAAAAATTTGATAGGAGATTGTCTCACATTAAAATGATAGAAGACAATCTCACATTAAATGATCGCTAAACAACTTACAATGAAATGCAAGTTTGCGTGACAAATATAACTTAAAAAATAATGAACATAATTATGGTTCTAAATTGCTAATAGTAAGCATATCATGTCCCTACGAATTTGTAATACCCTAAGGATGGTCATCACTATTTCATACAATATAATATGTAGCAAAATAGAAAGATTGTTACCGTAATTACGAAAATTTTACTACCATAACTACATAGCTATAATAAGGTAGAGAATATATTATTATAGAAATTAAATATTTATGATATCAAAATCTATGACTTTAGGAAATATGTATTTGAGATAATCATCCAAATTAACATCTAAATTATATTGTTGAAATAAAATAAAGTTGCCAATTTTTTGTTTAAAATATATTGACAAAGAGACAAACAAAATATTAGAATTGTAGGAACTTAACTATTATGCTTTAAAGTATATATCTCAATCGTTAAAACGACTTCGTCGCAGAGATACAAATATGGAGATGCGTTGAAAATACTCCATATATATACACTATGATCTCCTTATAGTCATAAGGTAATAATAGATCATATGTGTATCTACAAAAGACATGAATTAACTTCTTAATATAGGGCTGAGAAATAAAATACGTTTTTTTTTGCTATAAAGATGCAAGAATCAATAAAAATAACGAACTTTTTACTTTGATAGATGCAAGGATTGAAAAAATAACGAAAATAACGAACTCCTTGCTTGAGAGATGCAAGGATTGAGAGAAAAATTAATGAGTTCCTTGCTTAAGAGATGCAAGGATTGAAAAAGAAAATAATGAACTTCTTGTTTAAAAGATACAAGGATTGAGAAAAAAAATGAACTCCTCTCAATTGTTTTCTCCTCTGATAACGTGTTATAAAACGAGAGAGAATGGAAAAGTAGAGAGAAAATAGAGCGAGAAATATGTGAGAGAGTTTTCTTATTTATGTCATTGAGAGGGATATATATAGTACATTAGTAATGATAAGGGAGTTTACATATGGGTCAAAAGCCCAATGAACATTCATCTAATATGATTTCATAACAACATTTACTCTAATAAGAGTAATAGATTAAAATAGAGAATATATATACTCCGTATTACAATAATTAAAATATTCCCTACTTCATTGTTTTTACTCCGTATTATCTAGAATACTTTTCTAAATTGAGTTTGTCCTATGGCTTAAAGAAAGTCTTGAATATAGTTAGTATATAGATAGATAGATTACCATTTTACCAACTTCATATAGTACTTCCGTATTGAATCTCCACATCTCTTACCCAGATCACCATTTTCATCAAACTCTCTGATTTAATCCAGGTATGTCATTTCTGTGCTTTATTCTGCCCTTCTTTCACTATCAATTGCAGATCTATGTTAATTAGCTCTTGACTTTATTCATAACCTAGCCCCATTAGTTTAAAGCCGTAATCTTTTCTTTAATTCGATTGTTCCCAGAATTTTAAGTTAGGATTTCAGAGAAAAGAAATCTGATTTCGTGCGAGCTTGGTTTTTGTTTGTTTGATTATTTATTGGATATGATGTTTGCATTTATTTTTCTCACTGAAACGCCCAATTGGTCGCATTACAATACTGGGGATGAGTGATTCGATTCTGTGATCAATCGTCTGACATCATCGGTAAAGATTTCGTTATATTATAGGGTAATGAAAAAGAAATTGAAAGTTGGGTCAGTTTTTCTGTAATGGAGTAGGGTTCTTGATTTTGAGGTAGGATTATTTGGATCATACCAGTATAGAATTGATTAGTGGTGGAAGACTGGGTTGGGTGCGTTGTTGATGTCGATGTCAAATCCTTGTTTGTGACGAGAATATGCCTAGGTTTGCTTTATTCATGTGTATTATTTCATCTATCACCGATTTGTGAAGGGAGAATTACTCGTTCTTGATCGGAGTTTATGGGTGTGCTTGAGTTGTGTATGTAGGGTAGGCTCAACATGCACTTAGAATTAGTTTAGTCAAAACTTGGCTTAATTAGGCTTAGTGAAACCGATCTCAAGCCTAAGCGGATTTACTTACTTGGAGCTTGTGCAGTTGATGAGTTCTTCCCTTACGTATCTCAGCCTTCTTTGTAAGAAGCTTCTGAGTCGACAAGTGAAACTGATTTTTCCCTTGCAGATCAGATGCATATGCATTCATTATTTTTTTGAGCAACAAGATCTTCTGAAAATAAAGATCATTAGCATTGGGCACTGCCGAATTTTCCTGGCCTTTCCTGGAGTATCTCTTTAGGCATCTTTAATCTTTGAAAAATGATTGATTTCCTCTGCTTGAAATACTGTTACGAGTTACCGAATTGCACTGAAGAGTCCTAAAGAAATAAATAAGTGGTGTTTCTGATTCTGATTCCGATTTGTGAAATACATACAGGTTGCTAATGGGGGCCTTCTTTTCTAAATTCTGGTTCATGTTATTTCGAGCAAAGGAGTATAAAATAGTAATAGTTGGTTTAGACAACGCTGGGAAAACGACGACGCTCTATAAACTACACTTGGGAGAGGTGGTTACAACCCATCCGACAGTGGGAAGCAACGTCGAAGAACTTGTATACAAAAACATTCGATTCGAGGTGTGGGATTTAGGCGGGCAAGATAGACTGAGGACATCATGGGCCACGTATTATCGGGGGACCCACGCAGTTATCGTGGTTATTGACAGTACGGACCGAGCCAGGATCTCGACTATGAAAGATGAGCTCTTTAGCTTGCTTCCTAGTGAGGACCTTCAGCAAGCTGTCGTGCTTGTTTTTGCCAATAAACAGGATTTGAAAGATGCCATGTCACCCGCTGAGATAACCGAAGCTCTTTCGCTTCATAGCATTAAGAATCACGATTGGCATATCCAAGCTTGCTCAGCTTTGACCGGAGACGGGTTGTATGATGGATTGGGTTGGATTGCGCAGCATGTTGCAGGGAAATCAACGAGTTAGTGAGTTTACATTCTAGACAGTCGGTTTGAAGTTGTGACGTTTGTTACGAATGTTGAATTGTTACACTGGTTTACTGTTAAATTTTCAGTCATTCTTTAGGTGAAACCATTGCCACCTTAATCCCATGAAAGCGGGTCTCCTTTTCAAAGACTCCTCCTCGGAATGAATTCTTTTGACAGCTTCATGTTTATTGTAACCATGAATGAAACCGAATGCACACAAGTCACCACCCTCCGTCAAAGTCCATGCATCCTCCTCAACATCGTCTCCAATATTGGTCGTGAATCTTGACTCACTTTTCTAGGTGTGTACTATTATGTATAGAGTATGAAGTGAACCGTCTGAATAATAAAAAAGTAATTATTGGAATTCTTGAAAAACTTGTGTGTCGGAATCTTAAGATTAGATAAAAGTGTAATCGATAATCTTACCTAAGGAAGCGTTGATCGGAAGCGCTTTTGTAAGTAAGGGAAGGAGAAGTTGCATATTGTTAAGGTTGCTAATAAGGTCGAATAGAAGTTTAAAAAGTTCTCAGTTTTTTCATATCAAAATGAAGGTGATAAAGTTTTGGCATTCATAATTCATATGATGGGGCTTGTGTTTGTGCCACAAACAATGAAAAACACAAAAAAGATGGAAAGTGTAGTAGTGTACCACAGGAGAAGTTACTCTCCATTAGATTAGTCACTTCTCTTCATTACTCGTTGGTGATCCAGATTTGTTTCGTAATGATCCAATGATTATTGGTATTGATGAGGTAGATGGTGAATAGTGATTTTATATTGTTGTATACTTGTATTAGAGGAAATTTAAGGTAATGAAGAGAAAAAGTAATAGAGAGGGACCATTCCTAGTGTACAACACAAACAAAAAAAACATTCTTCTAATATCGTGTATTGTGAGACCTCTTAGAGTTTAAAATAGTACTACTCGTAGTATATCGCAAATAAGAATCGAATAACCTTGACCTTCAACCTCATAGTTGGAGTAACAAAACTCTTACCACTTAGTTAACTTTTATTTTAGGACACCCTCCATCCTATTTTACATTATAAGATGTATATGATCTTAGGTTTATGTAAGACGGTTTAACAAAATAGTTGGCCGGAAAGAAAAGAAAGTGGCATCTACTCATGCAGTGTCTTTAAAAGATGTAAGTATGTGTCGGTGGGAATTCAACATAGATTTGATTCCACCACCACTACCACTACCATATGATACTCCATTATACGTTAGTACATAGTCTCACGTAGAAATGTAGAATTGTTGGAGGAATTGGAGAGAGTTCATGCACAACTCTTACTTATTTACATGTCATGCACGTTCCTACCTAAATTACACTTTCCACCTAGTATTTTACTTGCATTATTATTATTGCACCAAGTAATACTAATACTCCATCAAATCAAGAAATACTCAACGATTCTGATTTCCTTCTTCACCATTCATTTGCACTTGTTTTGGACGGCTAATAATTATTTTATCTTCATTTCTATGATATTTTTGATGCATTGTATCAACATGTCATTTTCGCCTTCAATGTTTGAAAAGGTAATACACATTATATACTATTTGGGATTATTATCATTTCACCTTCAATTCTTCCAACTTTTAGTGTATTACTTATTTTATTTTCTTTTACAACTATACTTATTTTGTTGTACGCTTGGGTGGTTAAATCAATTGTAATAAGTTCAAATTAAAAATATTTATATATAATTGTTTACCAAAACTTTAAATTTACTCTGATCTTAAAGTTGAAGACTTAGCTTGATGACATAAGTCATACTCATTATCATTCTAAAATAATGTTCCATATTAGTTATTTGTTTGCCTTTTAGATTATTCATTCGTAACTAAAATTTTAATCATGTGAACAAATGATTAAGACGAATGAGAGATACCAAGTAACATAACTTTGAATTTTTTAGTAAATATATTTATTGAGAGACCTCTCACGTGATGAGATGAAAGAGTTATTTCCTTCTCATTTTTCATATTATGTCTTTCATTTGTTTTAGTGGAAAACGATCACTCAAAAGACGTACTCTTACCTTGAAGTTAACTACGAAGTACTTAACATATGTTACTCAATATAAGATCATTTTACTTAAAGAAATGTTACACAATATAAGCTCATTTAACATATGATAAATACTAAGTACGGAGTAGTACGTACTACAAGTAGTCTACAACTACAACCAATTAAGTGTTGTGAATAATTAGATGAGCGATGATCCATGATAATCATCACTGGAAGTGTGTCAGAAAATGTTTATTAGGTTGGGATTAGTATCAAATCAAATGTTAAATTAAAACACCAGCTTTTCAGTACATAAAAATTTCAACTTGATCAACATTTCAAGTGATCTTCAACACTCACTTTATTCCTTCTGTTACCTTCGACGCAACTCCCTCATAACATGACAACTCACCTCAAATCTCAATTCCTATAATCAATAGGCTTAACACATACACTATTATTAAATAGTTAAGTTGTAGTAATGGGATAATTAACACGAGAATTCAATATATCAAAACTCAATCCATCATCTTAATCTCAGACATGTACGGATTTAAAATGTCAACGTACAATTTTCACGAGATTACTCGATCTAATAACATGTTAACATCATTCATGCAATGTTATATCCATGTGAGTATGTGACAATTACATACCATGACATTTCAATGGTTACAAAACTTGATCCAACAACAACTTAATAATATGGTACATGCATGTAACGTACCCACTATTGTCTATCTTGACAATCCTTTCAATTTATCAAGGAAAAGCCCTAGACATGCATACACTTCTCGTGACTTGTTAATAAGGCATAGAGGTACCTTGTCACGTGATTAGTCTATATAATTTGGGTCACTTAATCTTGCTCTACAAACAAACTATACTATGCTATGCTATATAGTATATAGCCTAATAAGCTATAGTGTAGGTAGCAAATAAAAGTGGGTCAAAACCTATCCCATGTAATGTAGCATTAGGATTTACTTAATTAGGAGTACTATGTAATTAGTACTTACGATGTGACATATAATTATAGATGTCAGCTAGCTTAGTTGGTAAAGTTATGAGAAATGTTACTCATGGTCTACTGAGATTTGAAACCCATTAGTTTCATACTTGTCATCGCGACTATTCTTAAAATAAAAAAATGTAACGATCCCTAATTAAGATGCAAATTAGCTTAGCTGGTAAGGTCATGAGAAATGATGGGCCAAACTAAGATTCGAACTCCTTCAATATCAAATCATCTTAAAGCCAAAAAATGAAACGATGCCTTTTACAGATGTAAACTATAGCTAGCTTAGTTGGTACTCTATATATATCATGAGAAGTGATACCTTATCAACATTATAATCGTCATCGTGACTCTAACTTAAACCATTTATAATGATGGGTAATTTGATGGGGAATGTGGAGGGGGAGTTTAAATAGTAGTCACATGCAATTGGGATCTTTACAAGTAGGTATCCCCCTGTATTTGGGTCACAATTACTCCCCACATGTAATCACATGTAAAGTTGTTTTCTTTCTACATTTTTACCATACTCCTCTACAATCCTTGCTTGCTTCATGTTTTTATTCTTCCATCAATTAAGGATTAACTTTTCCCAACTCCTAATTAGTCGGTGCAATTCAATATGAACTTTAAAAAAAACCACGGATTCGATCTCTTATCCATATTAATACGGAGTAATTGTTTGCATGCCTTCCCTAAACATAATTTATTTATTAATTTACTCAATTTTTGAAATATTAATTTATCCAGTTCCGACTAAAGATGCTAGATGGCTACCAACATTATTATAGTTGACCAGTACTTTTCTGGTATATCTGTGATTTTTTTGATATAATATACTTACATTACACAAAAAAATAAAATGGTGTATTAGTAAAAATCGATCATGTTAACCTTGAACTTTTCTAAAAAGAAAGGTTAATATTTTGGGGGATAATTGATAAGCCATTGAAATATTAGATAGTCCTACCGATATATCTAATCATAATTACTTTATTTTTCATCTTTACAAAAAAAACATTAATACATTATTGTACACATTTTTATTTCAAAACACGTATACATGACTGATGATGAAAATATTAGTCGTACAAAGTACTCCGTAATTAATGAATGAAACCTACCCATTGTTTGTATAAGCCTATTTGGACGTATATATATATGAGTAACATACGCTTGCTAATTACAGGAAGATTCTCCAAAGATTAACACTACTACACTATTATCGACTTATACATCGTACCTTTCCAAAGTCTAGTAGTCCAAATGATTGATCCACATTTTTTTAAAACTTTGGTACGAGTTTTGTGTGATAAAGAGTTGTAAGGTAGGAGTAGCTTTTTTCATGCAGATGAATTATGAAATGATGCAATGTAACTTCAAATCTATCCACACGCTTTACAGCCTATATTAGCTCGGAGGACAACATCAACTATATACATCCACGAACACAAAGTAAAAGCAACAATCATTGTATTGTGTGATAGAGTTAAAAGTTACTCTACTCGTAATATTTATGGTAAAAAAATGATCACTTTAGATTATTTTAGTGAGCTCTTTATGTTAAATCCTTAATCATAATTTCAACTATAATCAAATTTTACGTTATCTAACAATTATACATTATGTCTAACTTTTCGAACGATTTTTCTGACGTGTGTTCCAAAACGAACATATTTATATGTTAATCATGGTATGTCACGAGAAATTGCAATATAAACTCATAATAATTACTATACTTAATTTTTTTTACACTTAACATATCAACCTGTGGTTTTTGGATGCATATTAGAAAACTCTTTTCTTGATCCATCTTTCACGAAGTTAATTTACATAAAAGACAAACGATAACACATCTATCGGTACTACTTAATATCTCATATAAATATGAAAATGAAATTTAATTGTGAAATAGAGGAAATAATCCATGTAAGTTCATTTTCAACATAAATTCGTAACTAAAAACCGTGAGTGATAAACTGATAAGATAATGAGTACGCAAGACATAATTTTAAAAATGTGTTATGCTATTCCATACTGTATTAGACTATCAATTTAATCTAGTGTGAGACAATCTTTAAGAGAATTCGCGGTTTTGTAAAACGTTTGAGGCAGCCAACAAGGCAAGGGCTAAAATGGTCATCCTAACACCCCATCACCACCTTTCCTTATATAACCAACTTAACCATCCATCAATTATGTCCAAACTTTCATGTGGGAGTAGTAGCACTATATAATACAACCCATGAAGGAAACACACTTTCCATAACATTCCAAAACCAGCCAACAACAACAACAAAAACAGAGGAATTGAAATTCACCATGGCAGAAGAGCTTCAAAGCAGCATCAGCAGCACAACAAGCTCCTCATCATCAATGCCGAAGATGATAAGTTTCCTGTCTTCTCTTCTTCAACGGGTGGCCGAGTCGAATGACATCCAAATCCTATCATCTAAATCAGCAATGACGACGACAACGACGACAACATCAGTGTTTCATGGATTAACTCCTCCTACAATCTCGATTCAATCTTACTTAGAAAGGATTTTTAAGTATGCCAATTGTAGCCCTTGTTGCTTTGTTGTGGCCTATGTTTACCTTGATCGTTTCACTCAAAGACACCCTTTCCTCCTCCTTAATTCCTTCAATGTTCATCGTTTCTTGATCACTAGTGTCCTTGTTGCTGCTAAATTCATGGATGATTTGTAAGTTTCTTTTCTTCCTCCTTTTTATTACTACTGGGTTGATTAATTCATCCATTTTTACAGCCTAATTTCGAATTCACTAATTCTCCCAATGAAACCGTCTCACAGTAATTCTGTTTTATGTTCGTTGCTAAAATCCTTGATGGGTTATGAATAATTACATGAATTTGTTTGTTTTAAGTACAATTGTTGCAATTTGATTAGTGGGTTTTTCTAATTGTGATGTAAATTGGAAATGTGGAGCAATTTTGTACTTTAATTCTTGCTAATTTTGCTCGAGTAGTTGACTTACGATTTTACCTATTGACAATTTCAATCTGCAATTTCATGGAGTACATTGCAAATATCAAATTATTTTCGTGGAGTCACAGGGTCAATACATACAGTGTAAATGAACCGTCACAGCTCACAAGTCATACCTTCATTTTAACGATTAGGATACGACAATTGTCGATAAATTCAGATATTTAAACAAGTTACAATAACCATGTCAAAGTAATTATATATTAATGTGTCATTTTTTTAATCAGCTTAGTTTTTATCAAGTAAATGTACAGTATGAAATATGGAGTCTTTATCAAATCATATTCTAAATTAAAATTATGCTAAGGCCATTTGATGACAAACTAAAGTCCAGCTACTTTGAAAGCTGCATCTTCACACATGACTTGACATAATCTCCACAATTATTGATTAATTTCACATGGGAATTTAAGTTCTTCTTTTTTGGATATATAAATCTACACAATTATTTCACATTAACTGATACTCCCTCCGTCTCTTAAAGATTGTCTCATTTCCTTGTTATATGTTTAGAGTATTTTAATTAATTTTGTGATGATTATCAGGTATTACAACAATGCATATTATGCAAAAATAGGAGGAATAAGTACAACCGAGATGAATTTCCTGGAGGTGGACTTCTTATTTGGTTTGGGGTTTCATTTGAATGTGACACCCAATACATTCCATACTTATTGTTCTTACCTCCAAAGAGAAATGATGCTGCTTCATACCCCTCTCAATATTGTCATTTCCGACTGTAATAATTCGTCCTTGATCATGGCTAATAAATCGGTGAATACGAAGACGCTCATTCACTCTTGTTTGGTTGATGACGAATATGATAATAATGCCAATTCTCATCAACAGCAACAACAGCATCAACAATTAGCTGTTTGATTAGCTAATGATTATTGTTCCATTAGATCTCTTAATCACTTGTACTTAGTTCTTTGTTACTTACTATCTATTTTAGCTTCACTGGCTACTCTTGTCTAATGTGATATGTCCATCTCTACTTTTGGTTACAAATGCCCATTTTTCAATGGTCTCGACAAAAACTTTAAGGAATCTTAATATTTAGTATGACCTCAACTGTCAGTTTAATTTCACGTGTTTGAATCCTGAGGTAAAGTCGTCATGTTATATATATATTGTGTCATTATATTTCAAAGACAAGATAATAAGTGTTGGAATAGATTGAGGTTAGTGGGAAATTTAATTGTGGGTTAGTTTCTTAAGCAATATGATTAGGATTTGAAAGATGGGGTTTAGTGAACAGTAGTAATGTATATACAGATGGGTGTTTGTTCTTTACAGACTGGCTTAGGAAGGAAGGATGTGAATGTTGGTGTGTTCTCACTTTCTTACAACTTGTAATGTAAGGTAATGTCTGTTTGGAGTAGTGATACTTTTTCCACATTTATCAATCAATTTCATATTGAGATTCTAACCTTAAAGGAGTATAAATTATAGACCACGACAATTTCACATGTGAAACGGTGCATTTTTGTAAACATAAACTTCATTTATTGAAGATATATGAATGTTTTTTTTATATAAATGGATTGTTTCATGACATAAAACCGTCTCAAACAATAACTGGTAGTAACCATATCGTTTGTTTGGGTCCCTTAGAGGCTTGGAAGTTGGAAGTAAAGGTAAACCTTATCCAGATAACAGTAGAGTATCCCATTATCTCTTTCACCTTGTTCACGCCTTCATTCACCTACTCAAATTGACCCATTTGAATAAACTTGATCCACCTCATAAGTCTAACCCGAGACCAGAAAATGGTAGAATTTGTAATGTGAATATTCTGAAAATTCGAATTTATATTGAGTCTTCTACTGTTTGTTAACTTGAAATGAATTTGACTCGAATCGTAGATCTATAATCAACAAAATCATACTTTAGATTTTTTTTATTGTTTTAATATGAAGATCATTCTTTCTACGAAGTATTTTTTAACTAACATAAAATAAAATTGGTACATAATGACCCACAATCAAAGTCCGAAAATAGTTTTTTTTTTGGGGGGTGGGGGAGGGGGGGAGGGGAGGTGTGTGTGGAGGGAATTGGAGGACGGTAAGGACAGTGTTTTCATAATGCCATGTTGGGCTATATGGGAAGTTAGAAACAAAATGGTCTTTGATGACGTGAGATACTGAGATGGGGTGAAGGTACGGGTGAGATTGGGTGGAGAGTGGAGACAACCAAAAATGGGTGGGGAGAAAGTAAACACTAATGCCTATGTTCGGGAAGGAGTAGGTATCGGTGTGGGGGCGGTGTATTGAGGGCATGATGGGCCGGTTGCTTGGGGTGTGACGGTGAATAGGGGGCTTCGGAACTGACAAGATTGCTCGAAGCTCCAAGACATGGTGTTAAAAGCATCATCCTCGAAGTGACTATCAGAAGGTAATCAGTACGTTCAAGAAACTGATACAAGGAAGAACTGATGCGTTCTAGCTATCTCATCCACGAAGATATTCATGAAACTTGCAGGAATTTCCATCGAGGCGGTCTTTTACAGGTAGGAAAAATAACTATATTGCTCACGAACATTACATGGCTTTTAGGTAGGATATACTGTCTTTGAATCTGTACGTGTGTGTCTCAAACTTACGATTATTGATATTAATGCAATGAGTTAACCTATTTCCAAAAAGAAATAGTGCACTACAAAATGTGAACTTAAAACTTAAGAGGACTAGAATGGCAGAAAGATATAAGGAAGTCGAAATGAATCTATCTAAACTCACTCCTTGTCTTAGACCCTCTTCCATGATCTTGTAGGGTTTGCTTAGATATCTTCACAAATTTATTGAAATAACCCAAACTATAGAAAGAAATTTGGAGTTGTGATCTAAAGATCTCCATCTTAATACTAGTCCTATTTCACTAAGTTCATGATTTGACTATTGGAGGCCAGAAGAGGGGGAGTTCACAAGTTAATGTCCTACCCTACAAGTTACAACACAAGGGAAAATAAGATACAAAGGTAGGGTAAGAAAAAACAAATGTGGGAACATCAAGTATTCAAGTATGAAGAGGTAAAAAAAAAGGCAAAAGAAGACAACAAAGTGTAATGGGAAAAGTTGTGAAGGATAGATGACAAGGGACATGAGACATGTGCTAGTATATGGAATCCTAGCCCCCTTGGGCATGTCACATGTGCCCTTCAAAGCTCTCAAACAACAAATAATGGTTACTAGAAAATGACAGGAAACATAAGCAATGTGGTATTATGCCCTTAATTGAGTTAGGATTGAGGGATGAAAACTTCTTAAATATGTGGAAGTAGGTGGTGGTGTATAAAATATATCAAATAATTATAATCCCATTACTACAAAAAATGGGCTCTATCACAAAGAAATGTGGTGTGTTGTTTTATTGTCTTATTAGAATTTTAAATCAAATAATTCATTGTTAGAATTCATCTACTCTTAGGAGAACCAATAGTAGTTCCATACCACGTGACCAGGGTGTTTTCAGGATGTTTCCTACCCAATTTAACGTCAAACGATAAATATAAGTTTCTTTTACACGCTAAACGAATTTTCAGGTAGGAGTTGTTTAACCCACACAGAAATACCCAAACATTTATCGTTGCTCCTCATACTTTTTGTGAACATTCCTACAGATCCGATGAAACTTCATACAATTTTTAGCCACTTTTATTCCGGACCCCAAAATTTCTGAAAAACATGTATTTTTTTTGTCACTTCAAATCGAGCTGTTCTGGAGGTCATATTGGGTCCTGTTTCGAAACAACCTGATTTTCATACCACATGACAAGTGTCTTCGTTCTTAAATGTCTTTATTGAAGATCAAATCACTCTCATAATACACCGTGATATTTTATTTGGTTTAAGGATTGTTTAGCGCGAATATCGTTCGATTTTATTCCGGGAGCCAAAAGTCCGAGAAAACGTGGATAATAACCTTCAAAATCGATCATTTTTGTTGAAAACTTGTCGATAGAAACATAACGGTTAATGATTAGTCTTAGAACCTTCTGACACAATATAAAATGAAGTATAGAACTTGTTTCGACAAATTTCGAAACGTCTTAAAACGCAATTTCATGGTTCTTAAATGTCTCTATTGAAGACCAAATGACCCGCATAATACACCGTGATGTTTTTATTTTTTTTTAAAATTGTTTAGCGCGAATATCGATCGATTTTATTCCGGGAGCCAAAAGCCCGAGAAAACGTGGATAATAGCCTTCAAAATCGATCGTTTTTAGCATTTTTTTCGAAATAGGTAGATAGAACTTGTTTCGACAAATTCTGAAACATCTTAAAACAAAATTTCATGATTCGATAATAACCTTCAAAATCGATCGTTTTTGTCTTTTTTTCGAAGGGTGAAAATTACTCTAAACCGTGAATGTTTTTTATTGAAAACTTATCGATAGATTTTATCCATCGTTAGGAGTGGACAGAGTCTCCAGAATTGGGTTTTCTTCAATTGGAAGGTGTCTGCGGACCATAAGTTGTCACCAGATCTCGAGTTGCTAGAAAGGATATCATGGGTCGGAGTAGACATAGCCAATATTCGGAGGTATTATGAATTGCTCATAACTGTACCAAATTGTACATAGTTCCCTTCGTTTTAAAATCAAATATGGGCTTAAACCAAGATCATACTAATATAATAAGTATTGGTAAACAATAGTGATGAAGATGAATGAACGCAACATTTAAGGCACGTTCCACATAATTAAAGTCGTCCCATACAAAAATAGAACTTACATCTTTACAACGAAAACAAGAAAAGGGAAGAGGCACGCCTACCAAATGGAAATACTACTCTCTAAAGCTACATATCGATATTGTAAAGTGTATGACTTATTCTTTTTCGCTCATCTTCACACTTCAAATTAGCACAGCTTCGTACCATACGGCCAGCACTCCACAATCAACTACACAACCTTTCATGGGTCGGTTACCCCACTCAGTAGTAAGAGCCTGAACTACCACCGCCCATGTAGCTGCTACCACTCACACCACGGCCAGAACTGCCACCGCCTCCCATGTAGCTGCTGCTGCCACTCCCACCACGGCTAGAATACATTGATGAATACGAGCCACCACCTCCCTGCGAGCAACATCACACATTTAGTCCATTTCTAATGTCATCTTACTTCTTCTAGTAACAAACTTAAGGGGCTAATGCCTCAGACATCTCTATCTCGCATTCTCGCTTCCAAAAAAAGCCCATAACTAATTTAAATTGGTTTTAGTTCCAGTTTTGTTTAGAGACGTGTCCTCATACCCATATCCACGTCTGAAAGCTGTACCAAAGTGGGTCTAAGCACGAATCTAGTGCTTTAGGTAACATAAGATTAATGGATGAATGAAGAGTAGAATTCCCTCCGTTTCATGACAGTCGCCATTTTAGAAAGGAAAACAAATGAAAATCTGTTTAATACTACTCATTGTTTTACCATTTTTCATGTATTAAATCTCATTTTTATATTTTCAAAGATCATTTACTAAACATAACTCATCATTCATCACTTTTTTAATACTTCCTCAATACATCACACATCCTAAAATGACATAAAGCGAAACTGAAGGTATAGAATATTAAACACACATAGAGGCTTAAAAACGGAACATACATCAGCCCCGCGAGAACTATAGTCGCCGCCATAACTTGAGGAGTACACACCACCATCACTGCCACCATACGATCCTGCGGCAGTGGATAGAATGTTAAAACAACTTACAAGTAACAGACAGTCGCTGCTCACATAGATCGGTAATTAAACAAACTCTCAAAAATGTGTATTTCACACATGACCAAAGGTTTTAGAGTTTAGCCTTCTATGTAGAACTAGTAAAACTTTCACAAACTTGATTTGAAGGACATACCACCACTATAGCCCATTCCTTGACGGCTACTGTACAGCCCATGGGAATCTGGAGCATTTAAGGAACTTCTGCTACTACTACTGTATCCGACAGCGGATCTTCCCATTCTGTAAATAATACTTGCAGTTCAGTCAGGCAGCACAAGGAAAAGAAAGAAAGAGTAAACGAGCCAAGTGCAATTTTAAGGACACTAACCTGTCACCATAGGTATCTGCATATTGTGAGGTACTTCCAGGCATATCATAGTCTAAACGAGCCCTTGAATGACGAGCACTATGACCAGGATCACTGTATCGTGAAGGTGCCTCATCCTACAGGGTAATACAATGTAAGACTAAAAGATTTGCTAACAAAAAGTTAAGGATGCGATAGAGAAATGAAAATAAAGGTTGGACATAGCATGAAGATGTAAAAACTTACCAACGCACTATAAGGACGCTTAGAGCCAGGTGCAGAATCATAATCACGAGGACGGCCTTCACGGTAACTTGAAGGTGGTCTTTCATAACGCTGGCCATAGCTATCATCTGGATATGGTCTCCTCGCAGCCACAGCAGAGCGAGATGCACTGCTCCTATGCACATCCGAGTAGACAGGTGCCCGAGTAGGAGCATAATCATCCCTATATGAAGGACGTCTCTCTGGTGGCAACCTAGAAGCATAGTCAGCCACAGCCCTGCTCCTAGGAGGATGTTCCTCTCTTCTAGAATAGTCTCGGCTGAAACTACTCTTGGGGGGTGGAAGGGCTGCACGAAAGAATTATGTAAAATTTCAACATTTAGTGCCTTGAAGGCTCAAGCCAGTGATGTGGTAACAGCCATGGAAGTATGCAACCTAAAAAAATATATTAACAGCACAAAGAGGTTGTGTATGGAACTATAGATGACCCGTGATGAAAAATGTGCTGGAAAATGCACTTAAATACTTAATTACCCCTCTTCACTTCAAAAAAGAACAACTATAACAAGTGTACTTTGCTATATTCCATCATGATCCAATATCAAAGAACAATGAATCTTGGACTCCATTGCAATTTGCCAATAAGGATGTTAATAGTCATACCATAATACTCCCTCCATCACAGTGTTATTGTCCCATAATCAAAAGAATTAATTAAGAAATAGTAGGGAAATACCTTTAATATCCTTTGACTAATAATTTTAAACATCTTATTTAAGTAGGTATAAAATGGGGGTCACTATTTTTACATACTTTCGAAAGAGGACAATTAATTTGGGTTATACAAATAGGGAAAAGGGACAATTAATTTGGGATTATGAATAAGAAAAAAAAGAACAGAAATTGGGATGGAGGGAGTAATATTAAGAAATACAATCAACTGCATCAGATTGCATACCAGGTGCTCTTCGTTTGTAAGACCTTGGTGGAGGCGGCAATGGCCTTGCTCTAGGTGGTAATGGTGGTGGGGGACGTCTATCCCTTGGTCCTCCAATAGGCCTCTTCATGTGACGATCAGCAACTCCCGGCATACGATTTCCAAATCCTCTAGCACGAGCAGGAAGAGGACGGGGGAGTGGACGATTCCAAGGAGCTCTAGGGCGCCGTCCAGCAGCACGACCAGTCCTATGGTCAGCACGAGGTTGATTTTTACCTTTACCCCGCTGCAGTGGCCTGGACAATCTGGCTCTTACTTTAGTCTGTAGATAAACAAAATTTTAGAATAAAAAACATGTATATCGCATAATACCTATGTATGCACAGTAATTTTAACAGTTAAATCAATTTTAACCTTGGAATCTCCTTCACCCAACTCAGCATTATTGATACTTTTAGCACAGGTCACTGCCGCACTATGGGAGTCAAATGAAACAAATCCAAAATCCTTTCTCCTCGCAGATGGCATATTACGAGCAAGTTCAACCTTTTCAACTTCTCCAAACTTACTGAGCAGGTTGCGGACACGGTCCTCATCCCATGAGGCAAGTAGACCATCGATAAACACAGTTTTGACCTAACAAGTTGCAGTAAAAATATCCTCAATCATTACCAACTCCATATATATCTAAACCACACCTCCAACTCCAACAATCACTTGAGGGTGTAGATTGGGGAACGAAGATACATAGCTTAAATTCTACAAACCATAGCTAACATAATTGAATTTAAAACTGCATCAATAGAAAAGGGAGCACTTAGCAAGCAAATAACTATCTAACTGTCAAGCATAGCCAAAGATCCAAACGAAAACATCATACAAGAGCTGAGATTGGCACCCAATATATCACTTCTTAGTTTACCAGAGCATAAACAATTGACATCTTGCAGGGTCAATATCTTGTTACCTGTGCCATGATCTCATCTCCAGGATCAATGAAAGAATCTGCAAATGAAACTTTGGCGGGCCTTTCAACTCCCAATAAAACGTCCCTCTTCTGAAGACGTTTAAAAGCATCCATTGCTTCTGATCGGGAAGGGAACTCCAGAAAGGCAAAACCTCTATTCTTTCCTTCAGTGTTACTATCTTCTACTAATGTCAAATCCTCAATATTTTCTATTCCATAAGAATTTAATGTCTCCTTTAACTGGAAGACACATTAACATAGATGAATCAGAAGACAGTAATGTAGCTCCACACAACCAATAAGAAGCATATTGAATCTGATTGGGATATTAGGACCACAGTCTACTTACTTTTTCCAATGTCCATGTCTTGCATATGTTACCCAAAAACAGTGTATCGCTGTCTTGACTGGGAGTCACACCACATTGCTTCCCCTTCACCTGGAAGTTTTGGTGTTAGAAGCAATTCAACAATAACTCCTGGTTTTAGGTAGTAGTCACTCAATCTATAACAAGTTCAAAACAAGTACCACTGGATTTTTAAGTTCTGTAACAGCACGCTTTGCTTGTTCAATAGTAGCAAAACGCAGGAAAGCAAAGCCCTTGTTCTTTTTGGTCTGAGGATTCTTCATAAGCCTGACTTCAGTAATCTCACCAACAACACTGAAAACTTCCTTCAAATCCTCCTCAGTAGCATCTTTCTCTAACCCTCCAACAAAAACTTCAAATTCCTTTCGCTTCCTCCTCTCTTTCACAACTTCATGATGTTCATGTTCTTCGGCAGCATCAACCAGATCAGTATGCCCATGGTCTTGCTCCGCATTATGCTCATGAACTTGTTCTTCATCATGCTCATCTTGCTCTTCCTCATGCTCTTCTTCAAGCTCATGACCATCACTCGCATCAGCCTGCTCATCATCTTCACCCTCATATTCCTCCGGAACATCATCCATATCCTCCTCAACCAAGTCTCCCTCCTCCTCAACTTCCTCACCTTCCACAACTTCCTCTACTACTTCGTACCCTTCTTCCTGAAAATCTTCTTGGTCTACTTCCTTCTCATCATAATCACCACCATACTCTTCTGGTTCATACTCAGGTTCATTATCCTCAAGGTCCAAGCGTTCCCCTCTTTCATACTCATCCTCTTTAACCTCATCTTCCTCTGTCAGAAAAGGGGGGATGAAACAAATCCAGCCTAATTAACATGCTGAGTTCCCCAGTGTGAGCAAAAGAAAGTTCCAAAGAGTTGGGTGAACATAAACAGGAAACACCGCTAAACCTTGCAGTTCCAGTATCAAAAACAATATTAACATGATCAAATTTAAAAAATAATAAACAGTTCGAAGTAGCATGTCTCAAATTCATGAGTGCATCTTCTTGCGATGAGATCCAAAACCTCTACTCCAGTTCCATGGTTAAAATCCTTGTGATGTACAATTATAGATGCCTAATGAAGTAAGCACTGAACGCTCTGAACTCAAAAGTATTAATCCTCAAAAGAAGTGACAGAATCTTAATCCATTTCTGAAAATGTTTCAGTTATGCAAGACAGCTTTCATTTTACAGGAACATCAAAGGTGTTGTGTGCACACTTTGAACTTGTTCAAAGATGTTGGTAAGGAGGTCTTGTACATAATAACGAAAGAAACAAGTCAAGAGATAACAATGACCGTTGAAAATCTGCATTTCCTTTTACATCTACTCACATATGGGAGCTCATCCACAACTCTACAGCATCGATAAATCTATAATGCATGGACCATTCGCAAGACTTTGCTTACTACTTTGTTTCCCACGATGCACATCTGCTAGAAAACCTGGGAATGTAGGAAGCAAAGGGTACCTTTCACTCTACATACATGTTTTTCTTAAGCACTTCATGTGAAAACTTGTGAGAGTAAAATCACATTCTGAAGTCCATTACTCTGTGAAGCTTATGGGGTTATGTCTGAAGAGAGGTTGCAGGCTTTGGGTCAAAGAATCCGTCCACTCCAGTAAAACAATATTTTCCATATATTAAATGCATCCTAAACATTCAATAGCCCCTTCCTGGGGCAGTTAAGAATCAGCTTGGAGGGCATAGAAGACTCGGGAAATAATCCCAGATTTAACAATACGCAGGTAGTATGCTGCATCATCCCAATATGCAATTTAAGTGTAAAGCATCTGTCTTTACAGCACTATGTGTAAAGCCAACCAGTATCATGCACCAATGAAGGATTTCTTAAGACAATGCATGAACCCACTTCTCAAAACTTTAGCCCCCACCCCAAACATCCAAACAGCAAGGAAACGAATAAGTTCAACACGTATAGTTAACTTGTCTTATAGTATCATATCTTGTTCTCCATTGGTTCAATGATTTTGTACTTGACGCCAAGCATCAACCTTGGAAAACAGAATGCGACAATTTATATTTAACTTTTGAAAGATAACAAGCCTAATACCCAGTCAATCAGTCATTCACAACAACAAACATCAGCAAAAAGACGAAAAGGCCCTGAGCTGAAAGAACAACCAGTGATACATTTGAGTACCCAAGTCAACAAATTACTTACTCCTACGATATTGAAATCACCGATTTTTACCTCTCCTAAAACACATTTAACCATGGTTAACTACCCATCAATTCAAATCACCTTTTTTTATCAAATAAGATATGATTTCTCTCAGTAAGGTCGACTAATTAACAACATAATTTCATAGTTTCATAACCTAAAACTAAATTAATCTGATGTAGAAACTTCTCGGTTGTGAGACGGCCTTACACGATACTTTATAAACAGGTATAACCACCATCAGAATCGCCACTTGAATCACCAATTTTTACACTTCCTAACATACATTCATCAATGATTCCTATCAAATTCAACCACCATTTACTAGAAATATTCAAGGTCAAACTACTCATCGATTTGAATCACCTCTTTTTATTTACAGAAATGTGATTTCTCAGCTAACGTTAACTAAATGACAACATACTTCCACAATATCATAGCCTAAAATCAAATCTGAAATCCCCAATCTATTAATAGCTCAAACCAAAAAAAATCAAGAACCAACATACAAATCGAAACACAGTCACCGCTAAAACAAACACAAAATCAATAAATTTAATAGAAATCGATCAAAAACCGACTTACTTTTCACCGGAACAGATCCATTCTCTTCTGATTTCTGCGGAACAATCAAGTCAACAGGAATAATCTTGTTATCCGAAACATTAACAGCTTCAACCTTAGTTTCCTCGACCTTGACGTCAGCAACAGGCTTCGTCACAACTTTCCTCGCCGCCCTCTTCGCCGCCGAGCTCGACGGCGTCGATTTTTTCGATTTCGGAGGCATAACTTTTCGCTCTCACAGCACAACCTAATCACTACCTTTGGAATAGGATTAATTAGAGAAACAAGAAATTGGGGGTGTCGATCAAATCAAAGAAAAAAAGAGGAGATCGAGAAATCAGGGAAAATAGAGAGGGAGGGAGAAATTGGGGGTTTTATTTATAAAATTATTAGGGTTAACGTAGAAAAGGGGGGGTTACTTTTAATAGGAGGATGAGGTTTCCTGAGTTCTCAGCTTATTATTTGCGTTTTAGGGTTTTCTCTCCACCGCTTCATGTGGAGCTTATTCCTCTTACCATTTCTCCTATCTTTATCCTAGGCAAATTCTTTCGTGGGACGGTCTTGAAAATTACTCCCTCCCCTAGTAACATCTTTCTCGCTCCAAATTCTTTATCCATCAATTATATTTTCTTCTTACTTTAATTCATGTGTCATATTAGAGTGGAAAGATCATTGTGAGGAGGGAGTATGAGAAATTGTATCATGATAAGCCCCAAAAATTGTTTAACTCTCAATTTCAAGGTTTCTTTCTTCACAAAATTTTGGGAGAGACGGTTTCTCAATAACTTATTGAGAGACCACTCTTCAGTACCACTCTATGTCATACAACTTTGTTTTGTACCTATTTTTATAACAAGCGTACCCTCTCAGTAAAGTTAACGAGAGACCGTCTCTCAGGAGACCTACTCTTCTTTTATTTCGAGGTTTCAGTCTTTACATTAGTATAGTTCTTAGATTCTAAGAACCATGTGCAAAATCATGAGAGCAGTGAAATTTTTACGTACGGTGATACAATTGAGGTCAGATCTCGGTCTACTATTTGTCAAAATAGAGAAAGTTCATCATTTTGGAGACTACTTCATCAAATCAATAGATTCCTTCGTGAAAGAGTGTGTCAATAAACAGCAATATATAGAAGGCTATGCAGAAGTGCTTTATTCTAAGGGATCGTTTGGTGCCTCATCCAATTACCGGGAAGTGCAAATTCCCAGAAAGTGCATTTTCAGGGGGTTGTTTGGTTGCCCACTTCCCGGGAATTGTCACTTCCTCCACAATGGGGAAGTTACTCACCAAGCCCCCTTGGTGTGTAGAACTTCCCGCAGCTAGGGGTGTTCAAAAATTGACCCGGACCGGCAAACCGGACCGGACCGGACCGTAAGGTCCGGGTCGGTCTAGACCGGGGCGCGTACCGGTCCGGTCTCCGGGTCCCAAAAAAGTTGGTAACCGGTCCCCGGTCCGGTCCGGTCCGGTCCACACTTCAAAAAAATCTCAAATTTAGTGTATTTTTACGGTCCGGTCCGGTCCGGTCTGGTCTTAAGAGGGTCCGGTCCGGTCCGGTCCGGGTTTCTTTATTAACCGGTCCGGTCCGCGGGTTTGGGTTTTTTGGGTTTCCGGTCCGCGGGTCAAACCGGTCCGGTCCGGTCCGGTCCGGGTTTGGACCGGTGAACACCCCTACCCGCAGCGCATGAAGTCATTTCTCACATGGCAACCAAACAATATTTTGTAATTCCCATGAAATACAAATTCACGTGAATTTAAAGTTCCCGATAACTTCCCCACGGTGAACCAAACGAGCCCTAATAGTGATATTTGTCTCAAAGGTGTTATTTATTTATTTTTTACAAATTTGTATCCAGTTCAATTTGACATCGTTTGTAAATGCTGGATGACTTATTAATGATATTGATCTTCACTTCGAAAAAAAAAAAATGTATCATGATATCTCTCGCATAAAGCTCAAATGGTTCGATTCTCAGAAACTGATTACTAATTGTATTATTATTACGGTCTTAACTAAATTAATTATTATTTGCGGTAACATTTTTGTTATAGCAATGCCAACAAAATTTTGATATCGAAACTTGATGTCCAAGTGTCCAACTAATTAAAATGGTACTTCGTATTAGTAACATAACAATACTTAACATATACGGAGTACTATGATTAATCTTTCGTGAAACGGTCTCACACAAAATTATTAAGAAAATCACTAAAACATACTAATAACCAGCGAAAAATATAACTAAAAAAATAGTAACCACATCTCACATAAAAGATCTCACAATAACATTATTGTGAGACGGACTCATGAAAATTTGTGTAACACAATACGGAGTAATACTTACAAAATGACATAATTTGGGTGTTTATGTTTGGCAATCTAAGGTTTTCTTTTTGTTGAACAATGATTTCCTATCGAGCGGCATCAGTCATGACTCATGACTAAGAATGATAATGGGTTTAGGATCTTGGCTACATCCATCGGGTCTTACATATACCCTGATGGGTTGGGTATCATTCATATTTTTGACCCTACACGCATATTGGTCAAGTATGGATTCTTTTGAAAATTGTGGGTTTGGGTTTCAATGTAAGACTAGGATTAATGGGGGTGGAGAAAAAGGTCGAGGTGGAGGTGGAGGTGGAGGTGGAGGATGGAGGGTGGAGGATAAATTAATAATAAAAAATTTGGACCCAAACCTATTTTGTTCAACATTTGGTCCAAATAGGACATCTCCCACCTTATTGTTAACCTTACCCTTGACATCTTGTAATTGATTTTTATTTTTTGTATTGTTATAAACTTTAAAATGAATATATTTAAAACATACTTTATTAAAATAAAATAAAAAATTTATCAATATTCATATTTTTTCATGCTCTATAAATAGACACCAATTTTGATATACTTTTACTCCAAAAAAATTTGTTCTTTTTCTCCACTATTAATTACTCTCTTTTATCTTCAAAAAACTCAAAATATGGATAAAATTTTTGTAAATTTGTTAGATTCTCAAGATAATCCCAATATGGATAAGTATCGAATTAATTAAGTTGAGTAAAAGTGTAATTTAACCACCGTAATTAGCTACTTATATATTTGTCTCTTTTTTTATAATAAAAAAATATATGTTTTTTTTTAAAATAATAAAAATGTAAATTCGTAAAAAGTAATATTTTCCATTAACGTAAATACATAACGACTTCGTAAAATAATTATTGATTGTTCAATAAAATGATTTTTTAAATTTAGATGGAAAAAATAATAAAGAATATGTAGGACCATGGTGAAAGAAAGGTGTGAATCCTCTATATATTAAAACAGAAACCACTACTTACAGCAGCCGTATGAAATATTCCCAAAAAGACCAATGACGGGTTTCGAACCCGCGACATCTGAAGCAAATCCCAACTTACCACATCACTGGGCCACTTCGCTAATTGTAAGAAAATAGTACAAAAAAAATATACTACCTTTCATAATTGTGGTTAATTGATTCATCAGTGCGCCTCTTCATCTTTCCAATTCCTCATTAATTGATCAATCAATTGATCAAATACATCTCGAAACCTGGTCAATTCCTCTTCACCTTTGTCAATTGATCATTCAATTCATCCTCCTCGAAAATGCATCACCAATTCAAACTCCTCGAAAATCCGATTCTTCATCACTTATTCTCCTCTTCCCAACTATCCCTCTAATTAATAATCCATTATTTCACTTTTTTCAATTTTTCAATCACATCAATTCATACTATAAATAAGATTCTAGGCATTGCAATCTGAATTCAAATCGTAAAATCTGAAGGAAAAAAAAAACATCTATTTTAATTTGCATATTTAGATATATATGAGTTTCGTTTTTCTGATTCATTGATATAATTGCCAATTGATGTTTCAAAAATCTGATTTTGTTTTTTAAATTGATTGGTGAATTTTCAGGCAGAAGAAAGCCAAAATATTAGGGAAATTGAAAGATCCAATCATGCTGGTAATTTTTCGATTTTTGATTTAGTTGATTTCATGTATCGATTTGTTTTATTTTTAAATTCAATCAAGATCAATTTTTGAGATTCAATGACAAAAAAACTAATTCAGTGAATTTGTATTTTCGATTTTTAATGTGTATAATAATCGACCCTGATGTTAATTTTTGAGTTATGATATTTTTTTTCAGGTGATGATGAATGAGGATTATACAATGAATTTCGTAGAGGTATTTTAAGAATTAAAGTCAATTCATTTTCTTTATATCTATTTGTTTAATTATTTTTAGGCGATATATATATATATATATATATATATATATATATATATATATATATATATATTTCGAGTTATATTATTTATATACATATACATCTTTTATTTTATATATTCGTAAATAATATAAATATTTTTGTTTAACATAAATAACATTTCGGATTGAATTTTGAACAATTATATTAATATATAATAGTTCTAATTATATTTTTTAATTTTTTAGATTTATAAATTTTAATTTATAATATTTTATATTTTTGGTTTGAATTTTATTTTCGGATAAATTATTTATAAATAGTTTTATTTAATTAGATTGAATTTCATTTATAAATTGTTATTAAATAGTTCTAATATTTTCGAATTGAATTTCATATTTTGAAAAATATATAAATATTTTTCTATTAAATATTTATTAGAAGATTTTTACCCGAAAGAGATTTATTCTAAATGTTTTTGTTTATCATATATAAATAAATAACTACATTTATATTTATATATATTTCGAATTATATTATATTTTATATACATATACATCTTTTATTTTATATAATCGTGAATAATATGAATATTTTTGTTTATTATAAATAATATTTCGGATTGAATTTTGAACATGTATATTAATATACAATACGGTTAATTATATTTTCTAATTTTTTATATTTATAAATTGTAATTTATACAGTATTTTATATTTTCAAATTGAATTTTATTTTTGGATGAATTATTTATAAATAATTTTATTTATTTCTGGATTGAATTTTATTTATAAATTATTATTTAATAGTTTTAATATTTTTGGATTGAATTTTATATTTTGAAAAATATATAAATAATTTTGTTATAAATTTTATTAGAAGATTTTTAACTGAAAGAGGATTTATTCTAAATATTTTTTATTATCATATATAAATAAATAACTATATTTATATTTATATATATTTCGAATTATATTATATTTATATACATATACATCTTCTATTTTATATATTCGTAAATAATATAAATATTTTTGTTTAATATAAATAATATTTCGGATTGAATTTTAAACATGTATATTAATATATAATAGTTCCAATAATATTTTCTAATTTTTTAGATTTATAAATTGTAATTTATATTCCGTATTTTGTATTTTCAGATTGAGTTTTATTTTTTGATAAATTATTTATAATTTGTTATATAACAGTTCTAATATTTTTGGATTGAATTTTATATTTTGAAAAGTATATAAATATTTTTCTAATAAATTGTATATGTGTTTTTGGATGTTTTTGCAGGATTAGGTACTACTGACTCTTACAGTTAATGGGGAAAACTAAAATAGCATTTTTGTGCTTGATTTTGTATATCAAGTAATTAATTGCATTGCAGAATTTTCTTAGTCGTTGACTACAAGTAATTGGTTGTTTATTTTCGAGACGAAATAATTAATTGCATATTTAGTTTTTTTAAAGAAAGAAAATTGACACCGGATTTAGTTGGTAAATGCAATTCACAATTATTTAATCGTGTAGTTTTTTTTGTATGTTAAGAACAAAATTAGTGTTTGATTTTCGAGATATAGTAATTAATCGCATTAGAATATTTTTTAAGTTGGTACCGTTTTAATTTTATTTGGTACAAGATTTTTTTGTTGTAATTAATCGCATTACAATTATTTAATCGTGTAGTTTTTTTTGTATGTTAAGAAAAAATTTAGTGTTTGATTTTCGAGACATATTAATTAATCGCATTAGAATATTTTTTAAGTTGGTACCGTTTTAATTTTATTTGGTACAAGATTTTTTTGTGTATAACCAGTGGCGGATGCATGATTTTAGTTGAGGGAGGGCACAAATTTTTTTTCTCCATGTACTCTATAATTTATTTTCTAAAATTATGTCATCCAATGAAAATAATTGATACTATTTCTCTAATTAATGCTCCAACCTTCCATTTTTCCACTCCTTCTGAAAAAATTTAGTAACCTTAATTGCTCTCCATAAATTAGTATTCTTCCCATAAATATGTTTCCCCTTTCCATAGACTTTTCTCCCCTCCATAAATCGATTTTCCCATAATTTTTTCCTTCATTAATATAATGAACAAATGTATCAAAATAATTATTAACAGACTTAAATATTGAAATTAATTGATGCGTTGCGTCGAATCTAAATTAATTACTCCATATTTTAATTTAAAATTAAAAGAAAAATTACATCAAAAATTGTTATGTTTAAAATATCAAAATAATAAAAGTATACAAAACAATTTTTTTAATTAGTTTCCAAATATGTAAATATATACTGAGTAAATAATGTAAATATTATCTAAAATATATACTGAGTAAATATTATCGCAAGAAAATTGTTATTATTCATATTTTTATTAATTCTTATCTCAATAATGTATGATGTATATTATATTCTATTTTTAAAATGGAGTCTAAGTGCAACGTATTGGTACAATAATATTTGAGAATTGCATGCAATAATAATAATATATAAAGTCATATGTTCGGGTCAAATTGGATATACATTAGGAATCATTTTTAAAATAAATGGTGGTAAATTAGGTGGATAAAAAAATGAATTGATTTTAAGAAAAAATAACGCTCTTAAACGCGCATAATTTGCATTGATTATGTATGGATAATTTGTAGTCCCAAATGCAATTAAAAAAACTTTACTCCTCCAATTATCTATACTTCTTTGAACCGAAAAAAAAAATTAAATTATCTCATTTATAACTCAGTGGGAATTGAGGCTTTAGTATAATTATACGAAGTATAAGACTACAGTGTAATACACGTGATAAATTACGGGAGTCTATTAATCTTACTTTCTAAATTCTGAAGTATCGTAAGGTTTATTATCAATATTGAATGTGTTTATTGAAGCAGTAAAAATGACTTCTATACATTACACATTCCGATGAAGTCTACAGGGTTGTGTACGTTCACTAATATGACAGAGAGTTTGACTGTTTGACGGACATTATTTTTCACTATTCTTACATGACGAAGATGTCAACTAACTACAACTGATGATAATCGATTAAGATCAAATAGTTGGTAAGATCAAATAGTTGGTGAGGAAGGTCTTCATTCCTCAACTAATAGATTTTTCTTTTTTGGGTTTAAAGAGTAATTTGAGGATTACGGTTGGGTGTCTAAGGGTCGGGTTTATACGGATTTCTACATTTATCATAAAGGTCGGGTTTATACGGGTTTCTACGTTTAGTATAACTATATTCATCGGTGGACAATTGACTACTTTACGTACTCTATGTTGTTCATACTTTTGTCCACCTATTAATAAATAGATTAGCTTTCAGACTCTGAACGAATAATCCAAAATAATCACGGGTATCATGCTTTTCTTAGACACACATTTCAATGTGTAACGTGTTGTTTTTAGTTTCTTACACCTATTAGTATACTAACTAACTTTCAGTCCCTTAACGTATTATCTTCAAACGATATTGGCTTCATAATATTTTATATGAAACTAAAACTGGACAACCCGTGAAATTTTTCACGGGTAACACACTAGTAAAGGTAGGAAAGTTAGTGTGGGTTTGATAAGTTGGGTTGTAAATAAAGAAGAATATTATATAGGTTGGACTTTGGTGAAAGAGAGTAGGGATAAACATGGTCTAAGAGTCAAAGCCTAAGACCATGGTTATCCATGGATATAATTTCTCTCCATAGAGGACCCCGTTTCTTCCGTCTCACTTTTTCTAACTTATTTTCTCTCTCTTATAAAATACACGTACATCAATGGATTCACTTTTATCTCCATAGAGGGTCCACTCATCTCACCAAATTTATCATACCTAATACATTTTTATTTTTATTTAATTTTATAAATTTATTTAAGACAACTTAAACCATTAATCCACCAATTTGCATACTAATTGCTCTCTCTTTCCCCTTTTTCTCAATCCTTCAAAGTGGAGATTTTTCTTCAATCCTCCTCCGAGGATTGAGGATCCATTGATGTATCATCATTTTCACTCCATCCACCCTATGGATTAAGTTCAAATCCATTGCTAACCTTGCTCTAACATAGATTCATAGACCTATTATTTTTGGAAAATCACAAATATTATACATTTATTGGATGTTACTCGTACTAATTTGTAATCTTCAAACATTATTTTACTAATTTTCCATGTTAGTATGGTTTTGTTACATTTTGTGGAATTTTTTTGTTGCAACAAGTATATTCTAGTTTAAGAATATCAACTCATTGCTCATAGGGCCATAGGTCATAGCACATAGGTATACAAATATCCACTAGTTTAAGTAATATCTAATGTTTAAGATCGCTATACATATACCTATACAAATATCCTAATCAAACAAGTTTTAAAATGATAAACTTAATCTAGATAGCTAGGATAAGTCGAGTAACCGTCCACAAGGATGGGTACGGATGCAACAAAAATTATACTTCGTATATAAAAAAAACTAGTTTAATTCGATCTAAAATGATGATGGATTAAGGCTAATGACTATGGACCAAAAAGATGACTAATAATCAATAAGCTAAAGGTAAAGGTTTAAGGTCTAGGGTCTCAGTGTCTCTACGATGTAATGGTTAAGATAGAGAGATGAGCATGAACCGATTTCTGGCATAGGTTAAGTCCTATTAGTCCACCAACTTGCGTAAGTCCAAGCAGTCGATCGGGCTATCGTGACTTAACCACTAGACCCACTAAGCAACCATGTAACTGATGAATAAACTCCGGTTTCATCTATCGATCTTAGCACTAGAGGGGAGGCCGGGAGGGGATGAATGGCTACATGAAAGTTTTACACAAACATTTTGTCAAATACCTAATATGCAAGTCACAAAGAGAAACCAAATTCAAGAACAAAACTCATATCCACCCATAACCAGCATCCTAACTCTCCCTAACTTAAATCCCAGAGAAGAACTACCCACTACCCATATATAGTTGCTCTTTTCGTCCCAACTTCTTTCCCTTAGGGACGCCTCTAAGGAAGGTCATATTTGCTTCCTTTGCTCTTTCTGTGATGTTTGAGACTCGGGGATTGCACTTGCGGTTCCTCTTGGAGTTCGAAAACATGCCCTTAGCTTGGATTAGTTATCTACAAAATTGATGTGTCGTGTTTAATAGCTTTATTCCCTCGATTTCGTTGTATTTTTCGGTCGGAACGCGCTCTTTAGAGCCGTTTCTTCTAACATTTTGCCTTGAGTGAGTGTTTTTCTAGATTTTACACAATTTCAAATTTCTATGCGCATTTACACTCATATCTAGTTAGAAGAATGATCCCGAGACAAAACTCGTGTTTTAGGACGTCTAGGCGAAGAAGGACCTGAGAAGAGTCGATTCATTGGGCCATTGAGAGCGGCCCAATACATGTTTTCAAAGGCAATGTGCGCGTCACCCTGCCCCGACATGCCCCCTGTGGGCCGGCCTGAGCGACATATGGACGGTTTTAGCTTGAATTTAAAGTGTGCTTCGGCCCCTGCATGTGGCCGGCCCCCTGCCAGCCGGCCGGCATGCACACTCAGCTTTTTCCGCATATTTTGTATAACTAAGAGAGGACTTGTATTGGATATCACTTTCTTCATAACTTAGAATTATTTTACATTAGAAAGCTACGTGACTCTTAGCATTCTAGCACTTGATTTCAACTCGTACTCGATTTCGGTAAATTCGTTTATGCAATTTTCAGTTTTATGTTTCAATCTTTATCGTGAATTACTTAGTTCGTCGTAATTTTCTCTATTTACAATTCGTCGCTCCGTTTAGTTCGCTAGATTCTCGTTTGTTTATCGTTAGATTTATTTGCTTCCCTTTTTATCATGTTGTATGCGGTTTGTTGTTCCGTAATTATCATGAGTAGCTAATTTTCTCGCTAGGGTCGAGAGGGATCGATGGATTATTATACGATTATGTTGCTTCGATACTAAATTCATAATTATGCTAGTACCATTTTCGCGTGCTTTATTTGTCGATTAATTTGTTAAAGGCCACAACATTTTAATCTGTTTGGGAAATTCTAGTTCCTGTGCGAAAGCCGAATTAGGATTAGATCACGCGCGATTTGGTAGGGAGTTTAGTAAGTTGCGAGAGCCAGTTAGATCCTTCCTAGGTTGATAAGATTCGAGAGAACGTATTATAGCCGACTAGCCCGTTTATGTGTTTATTATCGTTGTTGCCTATTTGTCGAATATCTATCGTGAACCCGTGACCTTAGTTTTCCTCCTATTTTTAGAATCCTTTATTCATATTCGTATTTTAGTAGTTTTTTATACATTTCCATCAATCAACCGTCTAGAGCATTTTAGAATCGCCATAGCTATTAGACATCTTTAACTGTTTCCCTGTGGATACGATACCTTACCTGTCGCTATATTCTTGTTAGTAGCATTGGGTTTATCTTGATTGGGTGAGACGACTTAACCCATATCAAAAATCGAACCACTCCTTTATTTAATTCGAAAATAGGCATGAAAAGTCTTATTTCTCAACATTAAATCTAACATCAACAAACATCATTATAGGGAAAGTTAGTAAACTAAAACCGCTCTAAAGAGCGACTTCACCAAAGCAAATCGGGTAAAACACACATGATAAACTGGACATAAAATAAGCACATAAGTGTTACAGAAACTATCCTTAGACAAACTAACTAAAGCAGAACATGAGCGTTAATGAAATCTGGGACAAAAAGGTATAGGGTGGAAGTGGGAAACTTTTGCGGATTTATTTCGCCCCACACATTTCGAAGACATTGCTTCCTACAAAGTTTTTTTTTGCCAACGAAGAAAGAGCATCAGATTACATGTTGGTTGAGTTCTCAGAACCCATATTACATCCGCTACTTAACATAAAAAATGACAAACGATAAAAAAGAGGCGTCGGGTGATAATAGTGAGTTGTTGGTGCACGGACGTTTGGACGTAAGCATCTTCATCCACATTATTGGTACAACTGCTGACTCTCAAACACCATCCAAACATATGAGTTGTACAGAGACAGGACCAAGATGCACTTACGCACTTACGAATAAGGCGTAGAAAGAATCTAGTAAGAACAAAGCAACGGGACTTGCCTCTAATGGAGATAAAACTCCTACATCTTGATAAACGAACATTACAATTATATGTCCAATGAACCAAAGAACCGAGCAACATGCAAAGAGCCGAGGACAAGGATATCCCATAACCAAACCTCTACCAGAAGAACCAACCCAAGACCAATTTATGGTCAGGTCAACCCACTCCAAATAACGCAAACAAGCCGCCATATGACGGCCTTTATTCCTAACAAAAGTGATACTTAGGTTTATTATTAAGAGACTAGTAAAAAAAAACAGCAACACAAGAGGTCATTGTTGGAGAAAGCCACCGGGACTCCAGCCACCCAATAAACACATATGTCTACCATAAAAAGACACTCAAACCCGAAACCGTCCTACCCACATCCATTAAGGCATGCAGAAGACACATTATCCCGACCATTGTCGAGAAAGACCAAAGTGAAACAAGAAAACCAAAAGAGAAAGAACACGGACCTTACAACCCTCAACCAAAGACCAAACAAGCCGACAAGACTAAATCGACACCAAACAAAGTCGAGCAGACACAAACCAAACCATAAACAAACTAAACACCCTAAACGAAAAGTTGTAAACAAAAACCTAAAAACACCAAAAAATACAAAGACCAAACACATCAGGCACCCGAACCAACCCAACCAAACACCGATAAAACCAGGGGGTGGGGGAGGGGGACGAGGGGTGGGGGAA
The DNA here is from genome assembly GCA_958450325.1 of Agrostemma githago. NCBI lineage: Eukaryota > Viridiplantae > Streptophyta > Magnoliopsida > Caryophyllales > Caryophyllaceae > Agrostemma > Agrostemma githago. The sequence goes on along the minus strand of OY288241.1, from coordinate 77,123,314 downwards.
CACCCACCGGCATAAGTCAATGACAAGGAAGAAGAGAACCGGTCGCCGGAGGGCGAGGAGGGTAGGGGGACACCCCCGACGAACGTCGATACAGATAGAGGTGGAGGCCCGACAAGAGGACGAACAAGGGGAAAGGGACAGCCAGTCAACGGAGGGCGGGGGAGGGGGCGAGGGGAGGGGGAACGCCCCCGGCGAATGCCGACACAAAACAGGTGGGACGGTCATCGGTGACGACTGGACATGGGGACGATCGGTACGAATAGGCGTTGGGAATCAGGCCAGGAGAGGGTCGACCTTCACAAACAGCAAAAACAACCAAAAGATGCTTACGGGACAAGTGGACAGAAAAGTGGCCATCACTGACGAGATAGAGGTGGGAATCGGAAAACTTAAAAGGAATGAAGGAAGAAAACGGTGGGTGGCTGATCAGTCGGCCGGAGATAGACTAAGGAGACGGTCATATCTCCGGCTAGGCAAGTAGATCGAGTAGGCTAAGAGGTGGTGGGGCGGCGGCTATAAGATTAGGGTTAAGGTTTTGCCTTTTGGAAGAACTTCTAATTTAGAGAGAAGGAGTTTTTTAAGGTTTATGCTTCTTACGAAGTTGTTATGAAAGAAGTAGGAAACTTTAGTATAAGGATGTTTCTATGGCTTGTCCTCCATGATCGTATCTTGACTAATGTTAACCGAGAAGTGACAGACCTAGGATTTTTCAGCTAGGGGGTGTGGACATGACATAGGTCCACCCCGACGCGGCGAAGCGCGGGTTTTGGGGAGGCGATAGAATTTCCATATGAGATGGATCGAATTGAATTTTAAATCGAAGTAGGAGTCGCCACCGAATTTTGTGGTTATTCGGAACCATTCGAACCCACTCTATGTCGTAGTGGGCCATACTTAAAGCCTGGCCCATTTCCGATGTCAGAGTTTATCGGGTTCGTCCCTTAGCATATCGATATCGATGCCGACTGGGCGGTTAATCGTATATTGAATGACTCTCGTTGCCAATGGTTTCGGACATCCGGAAACCACGGTTCTGAGTAAGGGGTGAGGGTACGTGTTGGGAAGTTCAGCGAGAACACCCAACCCCGCCCGCACTTAGCGGCCTTTACTAAGATATCGTTCGGTTTTGTGTACACGTGTTAGTTCGACGATGAAATGATATGCAGAGATTATTTTCCTAAGACATGTGAGGAAAAATAAATAAATGGGTTGCTAAGTCATTTAATGCATGTTAATCTAATAACGTCAAAGTTATTTTAGCATGTGAATTCGTTTTAGTCTAATAAAACGATAAAAAGAATATGAGAGAATAATTTGCTACAAACACGAGAAAACGGGTTAGTAACGATTGAAATAATAATATATGAAAGGAATATGAAATCGAGAAAATAAAAATCAATCGAAATCTGAAAAATATTGTTAAAAACGTTGTTTGTATAAAAAACGATGTTCGAGAAAAATAAAATAAAAAAAGCGAAAAAAAGGTGTGTTTGGACCGAGAGCCGCGCGACTCGCCCGAGACTCATGCGGGTCGCGTGGCGGCCTGATTTCGACAACGGTTTTTGGAATTTTTTTGATTAAATCGCGTACGAATATCGCATAACTCGTACTCGACTTAATATTCTCGATATTCGTTATATTCGATAGTTGATTATCAAATATTTAGAATAGTTTTGGAAAGGATGTAAATTTAGAAATCGTCTCGTAAAATAATAAAAATAAACGAACGAAAAACTAAAAAAAGGTAGAATCGGATCAGACTCGTGCGCGAGTCGCCTGGACCGGGCGCGACTCGCGTACGGGTCTGATTTTTTATTATTTTTTTTTTGTTCGAAAATTGTTAATTCTATAAATCGCGTACAAATATGAATTAATTTATACTCGGTTTATATTTTCGATATTCGTCGTATTCGATACTCGATTATGAAATCGATATCGAATAGTCGGAATGACTTTAGAAAAGGTTTTGGAAAAAAGTTTGTTTTGAACGAAAAAGTTTGAAAAAAGAGTTTTGAACGAAAAGGTGTAAAAAGGACTTTGAACGAAGAAAAATATAATGAAACCGTCGAAATCTCAATATAATTCTTTTTGATACGATATTCGATTATAATGAATCGGTATCATATTTTAAGAATATTCGATATATGAAAATAGTTTTTAATAATATCGATATTAGAAAAGAAAATAAAAAAGACCGACGAAAGACTCATAAAAAAACGAGAAGAAGAGAAGAGAAAAGAGAAGAGTCGGGTTTGATTTACACCCTCAAACTACATGCTTTGTTTTCTCGGGATAAGGCTCGTCGGGAAGTGGCTTAGACTTGGGAGCGTCGAGATGATGAGGATGAGTTAAGGTGTATCGGTTTGGGTGGTTTGGGACGTCGGGTTTGACGTGCGGTCAAGGCTTCGAGGCTTCGGGAAAAGTGTCGGGATTTGCTAACTATCGGATTTGTGTATGCACCGTGTATAAAGGCTGTTTTTTTGGTGTAATGGGTGTATAAAAACCGTGTATATTGGCCGGGAAAACGTTGTAATTGATGTCTGATTTGTGTTGGACGGGAGGTTCTATTTATAGGGAGTTTCCGACCTTGGTTTAGGAGAGTTTGAATACCGCTTAGGATAGAAAATGTAGGAATTTGAGGGAAATAAGAATTCCGTTTTCTTGGCCAAGAAGAAAGAGGAAAACCGGCTGGTTTGAGGGTGTATTGGCCGGGTGTTTTACACTCGGTCAATGTCTGAATCGGTCTCCGGATAGAATTCCTACTTGAGATCGAATTCTACCTTAAACGGAATTGTTTATTATTTTGTATGGCTGATTTTTGTAGTATCTGAATTCAATCCGGATTGGTGGGGGTGACACGGCAGATTTTATGCCTCGGGAAATATCTTTGACCGGGTTTTGACTCGGTCGTTAAAAGACGGTTTTACCCTTGGTGTCGGTTTCGACCCAAATTAGTGTTATTTGACTCGAAACGACCCACTGGGCCTGGATTTGAGGTTGGTTTTGTGAGATTTGTACTCCTTAAAATGTCTAAACCAAATGTCCATAATTACAAGCCCATATCCGAGTCTATCAAAGCATGTTTACGTCCTATCATCATCGGGTGTTTGGCGGGAACTGCTATAGACACCTGGCGGTCAAAATGTGGGTGTCTACAGGGGGCACTATTTTTTTTCTCGACATTTTTTGCATTTTTAAACTATTTTTACGATTTTTTTTTTCTATATGATAATGAACAATGAGACCTGTCAAAAAATGCTTATATATGTTTTAAATCGTATTTTTATCACACGGTTATTAAAATCATTACCAAATTAAATAAACTAGTTACAGAAAAAATTAAGACAAATATTTACAACTTGTTGTGAATAATCTATAAGTAAAAGAATGAAACTTTTGAAAAATAGTTTAAGTATAATATATAGAAATTTCCATTAAACAATGACATTAATTATGAGGTGGTAAGAAACGGACCTGGGTTCGAATCTCTTATGCAATTTTAATACTTCATTGTAATTTTGAATATCTATCCCTTCAATAATATTTTTTAATGTTGCGATAACTTATACCCACTGTCATCCATTCAATTCTTTTACACTTATTACATATGAAAATTCAATCAATTCTTTTCTTTTTCCATTTGACAAAAGACTTTGCCTTATAATCCTTATATACTTTTTCTATTTACACAAAATATCACTACTTTTTTTTTAATTTGGTGGATTCATAACACCATTTGATTTACCAATAATATTTTTACTTTTACCACCTTCTTACAAATGATGAAAAATCTTATGTCAATGGTTGTTTGGATGGGAGGGAGCAACTCACAGTCACAACTTAACCTCGTATCAGTTAAAATTTCTAAATTTATTATCAACTTATTAAGATGATAAATCTCATGACATAAACATACACGTAGACATTCATTGTCATATTTCTAGAACGATCTAAAATAATTTTAAGTGTTCGTTATTATTCTAGATCATCAATTTTTATAACATAAAAATTGATATACTTATGTGACATTAATTAATAAAATTAAATTATCTCGAAGTTTCATCTCATCCATTGCCCACAAGTTGATTATTAGACTCCAAAAAACATGGACAAGGACAACACTAGATTTTCTCATCCCTTTTGCCATCAAGAACCAAGATTTCTACTCTCAACAAATTAAAAAGATTTCTTGGTTTTTTTTAAATAAAAATCCCACATTTTCCTCTCTCCAAAATCACCATCAAATTGAGCGAAGAAGGCGCGGAAATCACCACTTTTTTCCTCCAAAATAAAAATCACTTCACAGAATAATCCCAATATTCTATGGTATATCATCATAGTATCATTCATCAGATATATCCATCAACCTCAGTTCTTGCCTAAAATCAGGAAACCCAGATACATAAAATCCAATTCTCAGCCAATAAAACTTGAGAAAGATTGAGAATTTCATACCATTTCAATAATAATAAAAAAGAGGTGATTTTTAGTGTTATTTTTGTAAAAAAAGTTGGATTTATTTTAAACATTTTCTTGTGATTTTGATTTGAATTGGTGGGTTGATTGCCCACATGTAAATGCATCAAAAGAAATCTGAAGTTCAGATCGGAAAAGAAAGCAGTGGCATCTCTTCCGATTTTAACCCTAGTCCACCATTGTTATTAACTTCATTAATGACCCAAAAACAGCCTAATTACCCTACTGTTGTTCAAATTGACCCGATTTCTAGAGTTTTGGATCTTACCCATATTCAAAATGAGCAGAATTTCGGGTCAATTGCATCACCTTCATCAACAACGCCTCATAAAAGAAACACCCCATTGATGAACCCTAATAATTCTCTTCCAAAGTCTCCAACTTTACCTACTTCACTTAAGAATTACCCTTTTCCAATAACACCCACCTCAAATTTGAAGGCTTTTTCATTGGATTATCCAAGGTGGCCATTCTCTTTGTTTGTAGTGTTTTCTACAGCGAAAACCGCTGCTTTTAGGATAGTAAGGCGTTTGAGGCATTTACAACGTCTTAGGGTTCATCTAAGATTGGTATTATTGCTTGCCTTGCCTTTTTTTTACTTCCTGCTTTCACACCCTAGTCACTCTTTTATCCTTGATTTTCTTTCTGCATTTGCATTTTCAGCTGCCCTTTTGTTTTCCCTTAATCTTGCACTCCCTAGATTGCCTTCAATTCGGGTGTTTTTGAACCGATCATTTCGTTTCCCAATCAAGATTAAGTCTAACTCTTCAAGGATTCCTAGGCATTTGCCTGTTTTTTGGTCAATTGGGTCTAACAAGGCGAAAACTGAGAAGAAATTGGCTTCGGGATGTTTGGTACAAATATACAGCAACGGGGATGTGTATGAGGGTGAATTCCATAAGGGGAAATGTTCAGGAAGTGGGGTGTATTATTATTACATGAGTGGGAGGTATGAAGGAGATTGGATTGACGGGAAATATGATGGGTATGGGGTAGAAACATGGGCTCGAGGTAGTCGGTATAGAGGGCAATATACGCAAGGTCTTAGGCATGGGTTTGGTGTGTATAGGTTTTATACAGGAGATGTGTATGCTGGTGAATGGTTTAACGGGCAGAGCCATGGCTGTGGGATTCATACTTGCGAGGATGGGAGTCGTTATGTTGGTGAATTCAAGAGAGGTGTTAAGCATGGGCTTGGTCGCTACCATTTTAGGTAATTTTGTGCTTTGCTCATATCTTTCTTTTCGATCCGAGTCTCTGGTTTTTCTGAAATGTCAACTTATTTCAATTATAGTTGCGGGATATGTCAATGATAACCCTATGGTTGCTTCCTGCTTGATAGGAGTACATTATATGGTGACAGTAGATTCCGAATTCGCTTCATGTTTTTGATGACTGATGTGCAACAGCACCATGAACATCCATTTGTGCTTGTTGAGTGCACAGTTACATACTAAGGATCCTTCATTTTTGGTGAAAGTCCTCCCCGTTTTGGTGAAAAAAGCGACATTTTCTAGAGAAAACCAACCATTGATGCTCTAATGATGTTTATAAACAATGTTCCATATAACAAGTGTATTAGAGTAATCCTTTGAGCTAGGAAATGTTGTTGAATCTTGCTGTAATAGTACTTCCTGCAGGTTTTATGTTATGCATGCGAATACAGTTAAGTACATGCCACTTTGATATGATAGTTTACCTGTACTTGTATCGTCCAGGAACGGGGACACATATGCCGGAGAATACTTTGCTGACAAAACGCATGGCTTTGGGGTGTATAAATTTGGCAATGGACATAAATACGAAGGAGCTTGGCATGAGGGTAGAAGGCAGGGGCTTGGAATGTACACGTTCCGAAATGGAGAAACCGAAGCAGGCCATTGGCATAATGGGATACTTGACATTCCTAGCACTCTAAGTGTTATGTCTCCCGTCTCTCCTGTTGCTGTTAATAACTCCAAAGTTCTCAACGCTGTCCAGGTAACCTTAATAATCTGAATCTAATAAACATCATTAGAAGCATACCCAATTACTCCCATGTTCCGGCTGCAAGTAGCTAAACTTAGAATCATTAGTAGTTATCAATTGTTGAACTGAGACGTGGTACGGTTCTATGTGAGGCAGGAAGCAAGAGTAGTGACAGAGAAAGCATATGATATAGCAAAGGTGGACGAGAGGGTAAATAGGGCGGTGGCTGCAGCAAACCGAGCAGCCAATGCAGCGAGAGTTGCTGCTGTTAAAGCTGTTCAAAACCAACTCCATCACCATGCCACTCGTGAACGTTTTCCAATTCCTATGGTATTACAAAAGACTTCGCCAACTCATTAACTTCTTTTACTTTGCTTTCCTAACTTGAAAAGGTCTAACACATTGTACTTTGATGGAGGACAACAGTCTTTTTTTTTTCTTTAATGTTGTTGACCCATTGTAGCTTCTCTTAGTTATTTTGGGTAAGACATGGGTTTTACTTGTTACAGTTTTAGCTTTAGCTTCGGTCTGTAAAAAATGTGGTTAGTCGAAGTGACTGAAGCTGTGTATTCAATGAAAATCTCAATCATTTTCTTCAGCTGCTCCATGTTGAATGTTGATCATCAATTGGTCTACTCTTGTGGTCATTTGCATTTGTTTTTGAATCAATTTTACGACCTTGTATGACGGAAAACTTTTAACACAAATGTCAATTTTACGACCTCAACTGCTACTGACCTCCTAACATGACAATTCTAGACAAGACGAACAAAAATAAAACAGAAACAGCATATGAATACAGAGGTCCAAGGGAGTAATTTAAGGATGCACTTGCGGATCATTAGCAGTACTGGGTTCTGTTAATCTGTGTAACTTGAAGTGCACTACCAAACCAACCAAACTTAATCAAGGCTCACATGAAAACGACCCCACGTAAAAAATTGAATGGATGAAAGTTATAAATTACAAATTTTTGGTTCGTTGCTTTTCAGATCTACTCTCTCCCATCCGTTCAATTCTTTACATAAATACACCATTTCTCCTCACAAAAACAACCCCGTATAAAGAATTGAATAAATGGGAGTATGTTAATAACGTACTTTCAATAACCAGAATTTCAGAGTTGCGACAATAGAGTATTATTGAAAGACGAAAAAATCAATTGAAAATTTGCTTGAATGACAGGTGTTTTAAGAAACAAAAAAAACATTATCAACCAAGGGCGAAAATATCATTGAACACGAACAAAATACTCTGTTTTTGATAATTATAAATGCTTTAACAAAAATGGACTAGGAAGGCAAATCCTGAAAAGTCACAAATGATTCAGGTTTCTAGCAACTATGTAACAGGCTTCCCGGTGTTCAAACAAATCCAATCTAACAACTTATAAGTTATTACTAACCACAATACAAAATCACCGAGTTCTACTTTGATGATAACAAGTGCTATAAAAATGACTTAATTCTCAGTCGCCTCCCTCAAACGCCTGATTGTACTTCTGACCGTCACTGCACTGGCGGTGCTGCAACAATAAGAATAGGAAAAGGTTAGTACTTAGTAGGCTCATGCGCAGCAAGTGTCGAATATACAGGGTAATATATGCAAGTCTGATTTATTGAAAAAAATGCTAGGATCTCTTTTTTTGAAAGTATATCATGTGAAAATATTGCTGAAAGAAACAGCAAAGAGTAAAATGTAAATGGGAAGGACAGAGGGAACGGAATATTACTTCAAAGTGTAAGCGCCACCAGCCTTGACCTTTCCACAGTCCTTGCATCCCCAGATTCCGACTGCCTTTCTCTTCACGGCATACTGCAATGTTAACAGCTCATTAATAAGACCATATAAACAAGTAGTTTGGCAAAAGAACAAGGGGGAAATGTCAAAAGAGCAAGAAAAAAATACCTTTCCACAGAACTCACAGAAGTACTTGCTGTGCTGAGACACCTCCATCTTCTTGATCTGCTTCCGCAGACTGGCACCATAACGTGTACCTACAAAACTTGTTACATTAGTTCCCTTTTGAAGTTCCAAACACGGAAAACTCTAAACAATCATCCCATTATGACACTGCTCAAAGAGTCAACATACCAGGCAGCAGATTGCCAGTACTAGGTTCACTATCACTAGCTAACTGGACTGATGGAATCAGAAACTATTGCATAGCTGGAAATTATAGGTCACATGAATGACTCGTCCGACCTTAGGCACACATCACAAAAAAAATGAAAGAGAAACTGTATAACTCACCATACTTGCCGACGATTCCAACCTTCTTAGTTCTCTTGGCCTGCCCAATGTTAAAACAAACTATTACTACAACGACAAAGCGAAAATAACACTCTAAAGAGTACTCGATCAAGGAATAATCCCATGACATGAATAAACAGCAAGTAAACATACTACAGTATGTTTCAGTCTCTTCATCAGAATAAATTGAAATGACAATGCGGCCCCTCCCGGCTACCTCGACTCTCAACCATTTGTTTGCAATGCAACGACTCGATTCAACTTTTTATATGGTCATCGTCTACGGGATCAAGACTATACTAGATGAAATATAACGTAGCTACATTGCATAGATGAATCATCTCAACTAATGCTCATCGGACTTAAAGAGTGGTTCAGATTAGCTAGATCCCGCTTTCGGGTCGTTTAGCAATGCGAAATGACTGAATAATCCCTGTATCTCACTTGCCATTCATGCTTAAGATTTTCACCCAAATGAAATGAAATGAAACAACAAAATCCCAGAAAATATGGCAAGACAATCCGGTTTACTCCATCGATCGAATTCAAAATACAAACACAGATTCAACCTAAATCAACTACAATAAATGATTCGATGCTACAATAAACATAGAAAAAAAACAGCATTGTTTGATAAACCAGTAGAATTAATTCATTAATAAGATCTGAGAACAATTAAAGCAAAGATTAGCAGGAAATCATAAGAAAAAAAGGGGAGATTAGGGTTGATAGAGGGCGTACCATTTGGAAAGTTGGTGAGAAATTGGACGGAGAAGATTAAAGAGTGTAGTTTTGGGGGTTTTATATGAAGCTCAATTGATCGCCAATTTCTTCAGTTAGGGTTTATGTGGTATGGACTATGGAATATGGACTACTTCTTTGGGCTTTATGTTGGGCGTTTGTAATCGATGCCTATATTGGGGTTTTTGTTAGAGGCGGCCCAACTTCATAAACATGTGAAAATATGAATCTTTTAAGAAGTGATTCTATAAAGTGGAGAAAATCCAATTTACGATGAGAAGTTTTCAATCCAAAAGTTACGAGTTGTGCTCTTTCCATCTCAATCATCTGTCCCAGTCCCAACCAACAAATGGCCAAGAAATGGAGTATTATTGTTATGAATTGTAACCGAGCATCAATTGTTATGAATTACGGAGTACAAGTTATAGTAAATGAAAAATGATTGAGGAGTACAGTATTACGCATTTGATGCTCGGTTATAGTATTATTGTTATGATTATTTTTCACATTTTGCTCATATGGGGTACTAGTAACCAAGTTTTAGAGTTTTAATCCTAATGACGACGGATGAATATGAATAATACAAATTCTTTATCCACAATAATTATATTGTGAAACTGAATATGCTACGTCTTGTTGTAGCGTAGGTAATCGTAATCACATCATCTCCTTCTTGATTAGACATTTGTGTTGAATATCTGAAAATTTAGCCACTGTAAACGTATCTCCTTCTTGACTAGGTAGTAGGTACACTTGTGTAATGCGTTGAATCTCTGGAAATTTAGGCACTGTACTGTAAATGTTGTGGAGATAATCGTATACACAATGATAAGTGACACCGAAATCAAGATTGACACCGATATTTAGCCAAGACGAATGAATAGTCATACATGTTTGTAAAGTGAAAATTAATCTAACAAAAAACAAGTGACCAAAATTCGATTCAATTTGTTCATAATGCATACAAGCAAGTACTCTACGTAACAACGGATCATGATCATGGCATCAATTTGTCCAACAACAACAACCTAAATTTATTCCATCAATTATCCTCAATGAATTCAAACCAATTCATCAAAACTAAGACAGACCGTAAAAACATGATAAAACTTTATTACATGCAAAATAGGGTAAATATAAAAAGGAGAGAAAAGATCTAAAAGCGGTGAGCTAATTTCTCATGGTTCTGGTACCACTGAACGTAGGAGTAAACGCCGATGAGCGGGGTGAGAAGAAGAGTCGCATTGATCCAATTATCGGTAACTTTATGGGTAAGTTTGGAGGGTAAATCCTTCCATAATCCTGGCATTACCTTCTGTTGATACGGTGAAAGTGCGTATTGCACCGATTTCACCTTCACTGGAATTTTCCCCATTTTCTTCTTCTGCTTCTTTTTTTTTAACCTTGGATTGATTTGGAGGAATATGAGGAATTGAGGCTCAAGAAGTATGGAGAATTGTGTGGAATGAATGAATTTGCGGTGTTTATTTCGCGGTTGTGCGTGGCTGAGTTTGATTGGGCTTTTTGAGCGGTGCTACTTGCTAGTCGATTCTATGGGCCTCTTGTGGTATTGTGTTTGATTTGTGAATTTTCTGGGCCAAGGTAGCTAACTAGCTACTACCAAGTTAGGCCGTTATTGAAATCAAATGTTAGTGACTAAACCAAGTTTTATTGCAATTCAATGAAATGATGTTATAGTGGCTTAGTGATGACTAGTCTTCATGTAACGGGCTAGGTTGCACGGACACTCCTCCAACCAACGTGTCGTGTCCGACACACGTCGGACACACGACGATATATGTCGGACACCTGTAAAACCGTGTCCGGTTTTTTTAATTTATTCGGACACGATTCGTCATATTTGGAGACGTGTCCGGCTCGATTCCTAATATTTAGAGAGTCGTCGGACATACCTAACGTTGTTTTATTGAGTTCCGGATTTATAAATGATAACATTGTAAGTTTACGGTGGTTAATTGATGTTATAAACACTTATCATAACTAACTAATACTCGTAATTATATTATAGTGGCACAATAGTTTGAATTTTTAAGATTTGATTTGTAACTTCAAATTCATAAACCTTTAATTTTTGTTTTATTATTTTACGATAATTGTGACAGTGTAAGTGATCAAACGTATATCTTAGGTATAAAAATCTTCAAATTCTCTTTGTTTAAATATGTATATTGATTTTTTTTCTGCCGTGTCCGTGTCCTACAAAATTTGAAATACCGTGTCACGTGTTCGATACGTGTCCGTGTCCGTATCGGTGCAACCTAGGTGACAGATATATCCGTCATAAGATTATAACGAGTCAAGTATTATAAAAGTATATTGTCTTGATATTAGCAAAATATTTATCTTGTTTATGTATATATTATTATAACACTTGATCCGTTTTACGTTTATGACGAATATTTATGTCTTAAACATGAATTTGATGGGTGTTGTTTTAGGTCTCAATCTATTAGGGTGGGCATAGTTTAAGAAACTTGTACCTAGCATCAGTTGTGGGACGGAAATGGGTTGTCCGTATGTGCGGTAACTAGTAAGGGGGTGTGGTCATGGATTAATTAGAAGATTATCCAATCAATTGTACATAGCAAGTTTGTTGTAAACTTTCCGAACTTTAATGTAAAGTTGTCGAGTCAATATAATCATATTTTCCATCGTGGATGGGAGCCTACATCCAACATCGTCCCACACTCCAACCCTAACGATATCCCCGCTGAGTCTGTAGGGTAGTATACAACTTTAGCTAACTTGTTTTTGCAAAGATGATGTCAAAGCAATGTAACACAGCAAAACAAATTTAACCCAATGTTATTAATTTGAGTGGATATAATTTTGAGGTAAATCAAATCTCTGGAGAAAATAATCGATTCAAAACAAGGGTCGGACACTCGGACTTGTCTGATTTCAATCGATAGCTCTTAAAACATGATTTGGTACAAAGTTACTACGTGAATGACAATGTTTAAAGAAGATTCCTCTTTACATGACATAATATTTGCTTTAGTACTTGAAGTCTTGAACTACACCCACCACTAAACATGGTCCACCAAACCACCAAACATTGTCCACCCAGTTTGAAACTACCGACCGTTTCCAAGCATAAGCCTTCCATTACTCCGATACTCCAATTATATATTCTCCTTTTCCATGTATTTTCACCTATCTTTTTTAATACTCAAAATAGTGTGCTCTACTTTTGTTATACGCTGCTTCTTGGATTTGTTCCAACTTTTCCACTAATTTCTCGACTAACAATTTTTAGTATTGCACTAGCTACAATATGGCCAATATCCAACTTTTGTCGCAAGTAAATGGAAGTCACGTACTCTTCTCATCTCAATCGATTATTTACCTCTTAGATTATTTGCGAGAAATATTGGATTTGGCCAATCCGCCTCTGATCCGGGTCTGAATGATAACTTGGCTCATTTGAGTCCGCAAAAGAAAGAGTATGTAGCCTATATATGTGCAGTCTGGACTGTCAATTCTCATGGGCCGATTCAGGGTCCTGTAGTGAGGACATGGCCCGACGGATCTATGAGTCTATGACCAGGTCTACCATCTAGTACCAATTTCTTCTCCTTTCACTATAACACAATTAAAAAGCACAGGTTGACATTGGATCTTAATTACAAGTAGTAGTTGATCACCTAATTAATCACAATTGACAAATAATATTAAAACGGAAATTGTCTTAGTTTAGAGGTTAAGACAGAAATATCTTGGATAATAGGTCGCATCGAATCTCTATCTCCTCTCTATTATAATGTAATTTCATAGATGTAGATGCAAAATTGAAGTTTGGTGTGGTAATATATGAACGATTTCATTACACTTTGAAATTACAAAATATATTTCTCCACAATCATAAAGCTCATAATTAACACCAGTACACAACTCAGTACAAGACCTGGATCAAAACTTACAAGGGCAGATTTCTTATTTTCAAGCCCATAACACAGGAAAAAAAAAGAGGTGATGGATCGATGTGGGACAAAATTGATTTCCCTTACCAAACAAACAACTACTAGTATTAATTACTCGCAATTTCAAGCAGATCATACAAACTTTTGTTCCAAAAATGAGTCACTGCATGAAACCAAATCACCCAAATAATCAGGGATTCATTACTGAGTAATGCTAGGTTCTGGTTGTAATAAGGGATTAGGGATCTACTAATAATAATTTACTTATTATTAAAAACACAGTAATTATTATTATTACTCCCTATTATGCTACAACAACAGTTCCTGTTTGTACAGGCTTCTTAGACCCTGATTTTGTAGGTGTATCAGCCTTTCTGTGTGCTCTATATGAAGAAGTAACCACATTATTCCTTGATCTTTCCTTTGTGTCATCTATCTCTATTTGCTCTTGCCTGCATTCCTCACTGCAAAATGGAGTGTTCCCCCTACACATTCAAACATTTCATAAAATCGTCAGCATAATCAGCTCAATCTAGCCAGTAACAAAGGGTAGCCCAAATTCCGAGACTCTAGTAACCAGCAGGGAATTATGAAGTGGGTCGGATCTGAGAAGTATGATATGAGTATGAATTGAATTTACCTGTACATAAAGATGTCATTGTTGGGTCCAAGATGTTTGTGACAAAGAAAGCAAGACTCAAGAAAATAAGGCTGTTGATGAGCGTAAATATCGTCACATCCGCTGTAGAACATAACTCTAGAGCTGGAAGATCTAGGTTTAACCATTGAAGCCATAATTCTAATTTATTTTGATGTATATGATTGAATATGAAAGGGGGGAAATGGAATTAATTAATTAGCTAGAGAAATGAGAAAATGAAGTGAAAGTGTAAGAGAAAGTGAGAGGAAAAGAGGTGCATTATATAAGTAAGGAGAATGATGAAGGTAGGTCCAAAAGTGTGTAAAAAATTAATGATGCGGTTTGAATTAATAATTCCTATTTTTTGAAAGTTGCACCCAATAATTATACTCCCTATAGCTTTTAATATATAAAATAAGTAAAATATTGTCATGTAAAATATTTAATCAAATGCACTATGAATATCAATTTTTTTATAATTTTTAAAAATATATAATTAAAAATATTAACAAAAGATATAATTAACGTATATTAATGTACCTGATAAAATAAATGTATGAAATTAATGGGAAGGAATGGAGTAATTTGAAGGTAGTAGTAATTGGTTAGTAGTGAGTAGTCAGTAGGAGTGGGTTGGGTTTGTGTATAAAATAAAGGCGGAAATGAATGATTTGCCCACGTAAAAGGGTGGCCTAGATCATTAAAGTCATTAAATTACTGGGTACTAGACTACTAGGCAAAGAAAAAACAAGGGGCGATATTCCAAAATCAATGGGGTACTTTGGAATCTGTAGGCCTCGGAAAAGCAGCTTTTGCTTTTTTATGTTGCTTCTTCATCAACCTCCTTCCAAATTTCCAAATACGACTATCTTTTTTTAAAAGAAAATTGATAATGATGTACTCACTTTGTTCTTAAATGATCGATTTTACGAGGTGTACTGGTCTAGGGAAGAAGGTAATGAGACGAGCCAAGCATGAGCTTAACTTTACTTGATTTGTGTTTGTTAAGCGAAATTCAAACTTTAGACAATCTGAAGCTGGGAAAAATTGAGCTTGTGAGCCCCTTTCTGTATCAAATATTGCCCAACAAAAGCAATTATGTACTTCTTGTAAGAATTATTATGGGTCTAATATAATACATGTGAACAACATTATTTGGACCTATTGTATTTATTAATTATCATTAAAGTTGAGCCCAAATACGCGATCCGTCATAATACAAATACTAGGGGCTTATTTACGTCTTATAAAATATGGGTCGGATACTGGGCTTTATGAGATATATGATGGGCTTATCCATTAAGGCGACTGATATAGGTCATCGGGGTTTAACCACCCCTCCCTATATATAGTCAGGGTTATGATCCCTGACAGCACACTTTTTGACCTAATCTCACATATATCCCATCGGTAGGGAGAAACTCAACAGGCAAGTGTGTCTGTTAGAAGACTATAATTGGGTGATTCTCAATCCACCTACATTCTCCAATTGAGTTAGTAGTTTCAGTTTTGGGTCAGATTAAATCTAACACTTCTAACATTTACGGAGCACTAAATCTCAACAGTGTTGGAGGCTGTGATGTTGAATTGGTTTGGTGAACATATCAATTGAGTTACATACTACAACAATACATACCACTTGATCCTTGATTAGCCAACCTAATTGTGTTACAATACACAACTACTTGATCTTGATGTTGACCTAAATCATTGATCAAGGTCCGCTTAACCAAATTCTCTCCTTAGTAGTTACGGAGTACAGATAACGTTATTATAGATTACAAACTATCCACTTCTCCAACATAGTTTATAGTTTATAGAAGTTGACAAAGAATGTATTGTACGTGAATTTTGTGTGTGTATATCACTCAATTGATTGTCAATATATACAACTTAAGAAGATAATTGCTATCCTAAAATACATGCTAAAATTAAGCTAACAATATTCACAATATTCCTATATGCTAATTATATGCGATATCGCAATATTCTCGGAATATTGCTACAACACCCCCCCTCAAGTTGGAGCATGGGAGTCGGAAATGCCCAACTTGTCGAGCAAAGCCTTGAACTGCGGTCGGCCCAAAGCCTTAGTGAGTATATCGGCCAATTGCGCTCGTGTGTGAGTATAGCATGGTAACACAACGCCATTACTAATATGAGTACGAATGAAATGACAATCAATCTCTATATGTTTGGTTCGTTCATGATAGACCGGATTGTTGGCAATATGCATAGCACTCTGATTATCACAGTGTAGCCGAACAGGTTCATGAATACAAATACCTATCCCTTCGAGCAACCCTTTCAACCACAATATTTCACAAGTAGCGGCGGTCATAGCTCTATACTCTGCTTCAGTGGAAGATAAGGCAACTGTAGCTTGCTTTTTCGTTTTCCAAGAAATAGGAGAACCGCCTAAACAAACAAAATAAGCAGTAATGGATCGTCGCGTAATCGGACAACTACCATGAGACGCGTCGCAATAAGCCTCAAGCTCGAGAACCGAAGTAGGACGAAAAACAATCCCTTGACCCGGATTATTTTTCAAGTAACGAACAACCCGTAATGCAGCTTCCCACTGAGTAGCTGTCGGTTTTTGCATGAATTGTGACAAAATATGGACCGAATAACTAATATCAGGACGAGTAAGGCATAAGTAAATTAATTTACCCACCAATCGTCGATATCGTGCGCCGTCTTCAAGAGGAGCATCTTTAGCAAGAGCGAGTTGAAGTTTCTCGTCCATGGGAACACTAGCAGGTTTACAACCAAGAAGACCCGTCTTGGACAATAAATCGAGGGTATACTTTCGTTGACAAAGAAATAACCCCTTCGAACTGTGGGCAACTTCGAGACCCAAAAAATACTTTAACTTCCCTAAATCTTTCATATAAAAGCACTTGCTTAAATAAGATTTAAAGGCAGAAATAGCATGTGAGTTATTTCCAGCAATTACCAAGTCGTCGACATAAATAAGTATGTGCATTTCAACTTTATTTTTGCGAAAAGTAAACAAAGAGTTATCGGAAGCGCTCATAATAAAACCATAAGAAGATAAAGCTGTAGCAAGTTTAACATACCAACACCTCGGAGCTTGACGGAGGCCATATAAAGACTTGCGAAGACGACAAACTTTACCTTCGAACCCTTTACTAAAGCCAGGCGGCATGCGCATATATACTTCTTCCGCCAATTCGCCGTGAAGAAAGGCATTATGCACATCCATTTGATGTAATTCCCACCTTTTGATAGTAGCAACTGCTAAAAGAGTACGGACAATGACCATTTTAACTGTTGGAGCAAATATTTATGTAAAATCAACACCCGCTTCTTGATGATTACCGAGTACCACAAGTCGTGCTTTAAATCGTTCAATGGTACCATCAGATTTGTGTTTAATTTTAAACACCCACATACAACCAATGGCAACTTTTCCGGGAGGCAAATCGCTCACTGTCCAAGTCTTATTGGATTCAAGGGCAGCTATCTCCTCGGCCATAGCCCGTCGCCACCGAGCATCACTCATGGCCTCTTTAAAAGACTTAGGCTCAATATCCCGAGTAATTGCTGCAAGGAAATGACGATATGGTTGCGAAAAGTGATCATAATTCACAAAATGAGTTAAAGGATAAGAACTACCTGAGACGGAATTGGCGGTGGTGGGTGACTCATCCACGGACGTGTTAATGCAATCCCATTTGACATAATCTCTGTGATTTTTATTAGGAATTTTTTCTCGCTTTCCACGCCCAAGAGCACCCTCTGTCGGTATATCCTCCCTATTCTCATCTCATGCGGCAGACCTATCGTCATACGCAACATTCTCGAGCTCGGTAGTAACATGAACATTACCACTGTCCTGATGTCCGTCGACCCCTGTATCTTTAGAGTCTAAATTAGAACTAGCAATGTGTTCTTTGTCCTCCACGTGAGAACTAGTAGTAGCAGACTCAGTGGCAGACACAGGCCCGATAGTAGCAGGTTCGTCGTCGGGAACAATGTGTTCGTCATCAACACTATTCGAAATATTCGAGCCCACCTCTGGTGCTTGTGAAAAAGGAAATTTATTCTCAACGAAACTTACATCGCGGGACTGAAAATATGTACCCGACTCAAGATCAAATAAATTCCAACCCATTTTACCAAATGGATAACCAAGGAAAACACACCACCAACTACGACTATCAAATTTATCCACCGGATTTAAATTTTTAGCATAGGCCAAGCACCCGAAAACCCGAAGTAAATTGAGGTCTGCCGGTTTACCAAAAAGAAGTTCAAAAGGTGTTTTGCCTTGTAAAATACGAGTTGGTGTTCTATTGATCAAATGTGCTGCTGTCAAAACGCACTCACCCCAAAAATCTGTTGGTAACGAACTCTGAAATCGTAAAGCACGAGCAACATTGAGTATGTGTCGATGTTTTCGTTCAACTCTAGCATTTTGTTGTGGAGTTTTGACCATAGAAGTCTAAAAAATTATGCCTTGCTCTCGAAAATAAGGAATCAAAGGTTTGAACTCCGTCCCATTATCGCTCCTCACGCGTTTGACAGAAGAATTAAATTGACGCAAAATTAGAGCAAACAATTCTCGCATAATCCGAGTGACCTCATCTTTCGTTTTAAACAAAAACACCCACACACTACGAGAGAAATCATCAACGAGAGAAAGGAAATATCGTGACCCACACGACTGATTTGACTCATAAGGGCCCCAAACATCACAATGCAAAAGGTCAAACAAATTCGTTGCTTTACTGGTACTAATAGGAAAAACGGACTGAGTTTGTTTAGCCCGGAAACAAATATCGCAATGTTTATTATTGTCCAAATAATGCTTAAAATTCCTAATAGAAGAAAGACACTCCATTGCCTTAAAAGATGGATGACCTAACCGTTTGTGCCATAGACCGACATTCCCAGCATCTTCGATCGCATTAACACGTCGTGGGGTATCCATGGGCAAATAGTAGAGTCCATCTACGAGTGCACCCTCACCAATCCTCGTCTTCAAGATAGGGTCCTGAATAACACAAGTTGAATTAGTGAATTGAATGCACAAACTTTGTGAATTAAGCATTTGTGAGACGGATAACAAATTGCAAGTGAAATCCGGAACGTAGAGCACGTCGAGCAACACGAAATTATCGTTAATCCTTGCCTTGCCACGATGTGTGGCCTTCAAACGGGCACCATTAGGAAGCCCAACTGCAAGAGGCGTGATCGAGACACACTCAAACAGTAAAGTAAAATCACCACACACATGTGTAGAAGCACCTGTATCGACGATCCAAGAGACAGTGTGCTTACCATTGAGACGGACATGATTCGCATCAATTGCAGGCTCACCGAACACCGCATTGGTATGAACTGATGACGAAGCACCTCCTGAACTGGAACCAGTACCTGATCGAGGCTCGCGTCCCTCCGGGTATCCATACTTATCCCAGCAGTTTGGCTCACTATGACCAGGTTTCTTACAATGGGAACACTTTGGGCGCGGCTTCCCTTGTTTCGCCCCTGACCCTCCGCCTTGGACAGCAAAGGCCATGGTGGTGGTGCGCTCTTGAGTGAGATTACGCACCTCCTCCTTCTGCATGATACGGGAATACACGGAATCCAAAGAGGGTAACGGAGTGATACCTAATATATTGGACCGAGCAGTAGAATAAAATGGAATTAATCCCATTAAGAACTGTCGAGTCTGCCGTGTTTCACGACGCTGGCGTAATTTGACAGAAATATTACACCGGCAACCGGAGCAGTCACAAGTCGGGAAGGCGTCATAGTCATTGACGTCATCCCAGAGTTTCTTCAGCCTACCATAAAAGTCCATCACGGATTCCTCATCCTTTTGTTTGCAATCGGAGAGTTCCGATTCCAACTGATAAACCTTAATACCATTCCCACGAGAGAAACGGATACGAATATCATCCCATACTTCTACCGCCGTATCGCGATATGAAATTGACGATCGAATTGTGGGATCAATAGTGTTAAAAATCCATGCAATTACCGTGCAATTAGCAGTGGTCCAATCATCAAGATCCTCCGATTTATCCGTCGGCTTCTTGAGAGTACCATCAACAAAGCCGAGCTTCCGTTTAGCCCCCAAACCATTACGAAATCCCTTAGCCCATTCTGCGTAATTAGAGCCTTTCAGCACGACATGAGTGATTTTGGCTGAGACCCCATCGGAATTGGAAAGAGCGTAGACGGGTTTGGTGATATGCGGCGTGGAATTCGACACTAATTCGCCTGTCATAGCTCTGATACCATATAGAAGTTGACAAAGAATGTATTGTACGTGAATTTTGTGTGTGTATATCACTCAATTGATTGTCAATATATATACAACTTAAGAAGATAATTGCTATCCTAAAATACATGCTAAAATTAAGCTAACAATATTCACAATATTCCTATATGCTAATTATATGCGATATCGCAATATTCTCGGAATATTGCTACAACATAGTTAGTATACCATGATACTGAACACTTTGTATCACCTTCGTAAATGAGACCAGACCAACATCATATGGACCCTTTCTTCAGAAGTCGTAGATGTGCATTTGATGCACTTGGAGTATCTATGGGCCAAGTTTATTAGTTGTAGACACGTCAATTCTTGATAGTACCCGTTTAATTTTCTGTGACAAGAAAAACTTATTGCCCATATATCTCTATAGAGTATTATACTGTAACCTTTATTCCCATAAAAATTCTAATATAAAGTGAGAAACTCACGCTCTACTCCAACACCGATGTACAATTTCATTCACTTGTGAATTTCATATTCCAACACTTCTTGTCACATGTGAAGCCCACTACACATGAGTAAGGATCTTCTCCATTACCTTCTCTCCATTACCTCTCACAATTCATTAAAGTATCATATCTCTTCATTTCCAATCATTTTATAACACTAATATAAGAACCATTAGATCGTTCCAAAATATAATCTAGATCGCCATTGATATGTGATGGAGAGGGGTAATGGAGAGCCCCATCCACTACACATGACATACCCATGACGGCACCATAAGGGGTGCACCGAAGTGGGAACGTAATTTTGGAAACCTCTAGAGGAGCCGGAGAGGGACCACCTCCGGTGGTGACATAAAAGGTGAAATTTGTGATTTATGTGATTTCTGGCAAACCTCGACTCCGACACTATATTTACAAGCCATTAAACCAATTGACACTCAGTCATGGGTCAAAGTTGAACCTAAGTAGTACATTTGGAGGTCATTAAGTGTTGTTGGCACGAGAATGATCAACTTTTTCATCACGGACCGATCAATTTAAAATCAATTGTTAGATGGAAATATCAATAGGAAGTAGTACAAATTAAAGCAACCCTCCATCCCACTTGCATTGCTAATTGATGGTAGTAGTTTGAATCTCAGTCTATGAAACAAATATCTAGGGATACGGAGTACTACACAAACAACGCTCTCATTAAAAATAAAGCAACACTTTAATTTTTTTGAAGTCCCATAACTCCATGCCAAATTTTCGTCTTAAAATTTATGACGGATCAAATATACGGGACAAGACAAACTCATGTGCCTAGAGTGTAGGAAAAGATTTTTGACAATTTCTTCTTAGTTGGATATATTTGATCCGTTTAATATTATGACAGATATATTCATCGTAAGGAAGATCTGCGGCTACTTCGTTAGTAGATATTTAGAAGGCATAGTGGTAAACACTTGAGTAATTGAGATTGACATGTGAAGAAGTAGTGTCTTGAGACTTGAATCTTACTCCATAAAGCGTACGTATCTGTCTATCCCAAAATAGGTGGCAGCTCATCGTTGCACTCGGCTACTTGCTCAATCAATGAGTGAATCAAATCAATCAATCGCATGTGATGAGCCACAATTCTACGACCAAAATAACGCAGACTAATAAAAGGCCGTCTCTCGTTAATGTTAACGGGAGATCTCTTATATAATGATGAATTCTACCAGCAAAATACACACAAATTCGATACCCTTTGTTCTCAAAATTTTAGTATTGATGATTTTTTTGATACTTCAACAACTACGAATAACTGAACCCTTAGTAGCGGAACTTGCCCTAACTTATACTCTATTCGTTCCATTCAATTGTTTATCTCTTATATTCATGGAGTATTTTAATCAGAGTCAAACAATTGAATAGAACGAGGGAAACAGTACTTTGTAGCATAAATTAGAGTAGCATGTGACCATCACATACATTCTCTCAACTCTCAAGTTTGTAAATTGTTATGAAACATTACTAGCTCCTGATCGTTTAGAGCAACCATAATGGGTAGTTCTTACCCTTGAGGTTGTCAAACAAACTTTATTTGATAAAGTTTGTCCATTGTGGACAAAAGCTCTTGCTATTTTTAAGAAATTGAGTTCTTATTTAGAGCATTGACAATGGAAGTTCTTAATATTAAGTTCTTCCATTTCCACATCACTCTTCATCATTTTTTAAGTATAAGAACTTTTAGCATTAGTGGAAGAACTTTATTTTTGTTCTTAAGTGGAACCACCCCAATTTTTTCTTCCTTCATCAAATTAATATTATATTCTAAGAACTTGGTTCTTAAATAAGAACCTAGTTCTTATTTTCACAACCCCAAGAAGCTCAAAGTTCTTATTTACAAACTCAATGCCAAGAACCACCATTAAGAACCAAGTTCTTACTTAAAACAATAAAGGTAGACCAATTAAATAATTTTGTTTATTTTAATCTTGTGTGAGAAAAAAACATCCAAGAACTTTATGCAAGGTTCTTCCATTGTGGTATAAAGTTCTTATATCTAGGATATAGCATAAAATGAGATGACATATGGAAGAACTTTATATGGGTTCTTCCATTGTGGTTGCTCTTATTTAAGAACCAAGTTTGTACTAAGGGCTCGTTTGGTTCATCTGGGAAGTAACTTCCTGTAGGAAGTTGTATTTCCCAGGAATTTATTTCCCACGTTAACATCCCATGAATTCGCAAATATGTGTTTGGTTGCCATCCTGGAATTCACACTTCACGTGAATTGAATTTCCGTATATTGTTAGTTTGCACTCATCTAATTCTCATGATTTTGTTTATAAAGACTAATGTTCTAATTTGGTTACCGACCATGATATGCAGTCGTAACCAAATTACATCATCCGCCTAAAAAAGAACAAACATTATTTTTTTTTTAAAAAAACTGAGTTACATTATTCTCACTATTCCGTAAAAAAATATTGTTTAGAAAAAAAAAACCGCGTTCTAGTGAAAGTTTGAAAAAATGACATTAGTAGTTTGGTTGATTGGAAATTAACAAGCCCCGCACATATGTGAATTTAAAATCCTCGGGGAGACTGAAAAAAAAAAATCAACTTCAAGAGAATTAATAACAATTTGTTTCGATGCAATTAGGGTAATAGGGTGAGAAATATGATGAGTGCATGAGGGTAAAAAAGTCATTGACATAATTCGTGATGTGAGAAGTGCAACTCACCGGGGGGGTCGGTGAGCAACTTCCCGCATCATTCAGGAAGTGCAACTGATGGTGGAAGTTTGAGTTACCCCATTTTTTCACTTTTGGGGTAACCAAACAACTCCTTCAAAATCCATTTCATGGAATTTTCTACTTCCCGGGAAGTTGAGGAGTAACCAAACAAGCCCTAAGTTCAAGAAAAAAATTGGCCAATTACAATTTTTTCATTCATTCATTTTTTATTAAACTCATTCTACCTAAGAACTTTATATAAAGTTCTTCCATTGTGGGTAAAAGTTCCAAATATCTTGAGTTTTTCAAATGATGAAATGACAATGACAAACTTTATTTTAAGTTTGTCCATTGTAATTGCTCTTAGATAACATTGATATAGATACAAAGACACATACGGAGTATATGACATATCGGCAGATACACGGCAAAAAACAATATACATGTTCAAATAAATAGACTTTGAAACTCTTAAAGTCTTAATAGCTGGAATCAAAAATTGGCAACATAAAATACTTCAATCGTAAAATGACAAATAAGATGCAGAGTCTTATAAACTAAAATTTGAACAACAAATCATACAAACTCAAGTACAATAATTTAATCTTATTTTGAGTGCTTGTAGCGTCAAGTTCTAGTAACTGCGGTTATTGTGTCATTTTCGGGTATTTGATATTTCATTTTGTCTTCTCCATGTTTTAGGTATTAGTTCGTCAATAAGTGACAAAAATAGGACGGGAAACAAAGTTACATAAAATGTCAAGGCGGATGAAATGAAAAATACCAAAACAAAATTGAAAATCAAAACTAATGTTAAAATCAATTCCAACCTAAACTCATTCTTTAGTCAATCACTTTCGACCTTCAAAATACTACGGAGTACTCTGTACGTAACTTTTAATAAACACGGTTCACTCTCAATTTAATCAATTTCCCAACCAAACTCATTTATAATCCCATAATTACGGTCCTTCGATAGCATAAAAAAACTCATAAAAGACGAAGCTTCATTTAAAGTAGTGTTCGAAACGTGTCAGAATTCCATGACCCGTAGAAGACATGTACCATGGCACCATGCATGTCTGACACGTGTACTGATGAATGAAAAAATTGGACACGATCTTATAGGTGTTTAAAACGGTTTGTCGCATGTCTGACGTGTGTCAGTGACTCAGTGTCAAACACTATAACGAACATTGGTTGAGATAAGTGTTCGTTCCTCCTAGCTAGATGACTGCTGCAAGATTATGTTCCGTCACATTATTCTTCTTAATCTTAAAGACTCTATCACATCAGCTTTCTATATATTAACTTTTATAATTATTTGTTCAGATTTATTCAAATTTTTCTCAATACATTATCACCGAAATCTGTCTCCCACTCCGTGTTTTTTTTACTCTAATTTATTTTGCGCCCAAAAAAAAAGTGAAAGCCAACTTGTTCATAATTTACGCATGTCAATTACTAATAAGAAGATACCCAAAAAGTACTCCCTACTCCATACGGAGCATATTACAGTAAAAGTTACTCGTACTTTTTTTTTTTTTTTTGATGAACGAGGGAACCCGCAGCCGCTACCTTTCTGGTGCGCACCGGGTAAACCCTCGGGTGTACGCATAGCCTGCAAACCACGCACACCAAGGTAAACCGCCCGTGGGCGACAGGCTCGAAGTCTAGAGGCATAGTCTCAAGCCATACTCGTACTTTTTTTTTGTTTTATTCATTTGTTTGTTTTTATAATCATTGTGAAGAGTATTTAAATCAAAGATAAACAAATGAACAAGACGGAGTGACAATTATGTTACAGAGTAGATTTTAAGTTGTGTTGAGGTCTCTTCGTTACCATGTATATGACGGCAATGCGGATCTCCTGTCCCATTTTGTATTTCACTTTGTGTGTCACACCATACACTAGATGACACATCAACTGGTTATGATATTTGTTGCATATTTTAATGATTCAATAGGCGATATGTCATCCAATGTATGGTGTGGCACACAGAGTGAGACACTAAAATGGGACAGGAGATCCGCTCTGATATGACGGGGCATTATACAAGATGGATAGAATTAAATTGAGGAGTCTTGTTTATAAACCAGTAAACTAGTCTTCCTATCACCCATTAGCTTTAAGATGGATCCTCATTCATTTGTGGGTCTGTCTTTTTCACTTGTTCTATTAACCCATTGTTGAGCATCATTAAGGACTCGCTTGATTCACAATGGAAAGATCTTCAATTAAAATTGACTCGACTCGTTTAATTCACCTCTCATAAAATAAAAAATCAAACAACTCTCTAACAATACAATTCACGTGATTTTGTTACAAGGGTAGTCTCCCTTTCTGTAGCACACGTATGATGGAAGAAAAGGTTAAAATAAATGGGAGCCACAGGAGTGCCCATGATTCCCGGTCAGTACTGGACCGGCGTACAAGGCTTTTTGTTGTCCCTGCCCGTCGCACGTGAGTCCTCGTTAACCCCACCTAAATCCAGCAAACCACCAATCATAATTCTCCAAATAAACCCGAAACAATTTTTAGTTTAATCTTGACCCATTTAAGTAATACACCATGTCCGTATCAATCAATTAGACGTAACGTAACCACTAATAATGCAGTAAGGTGCAATTGTGAGTAAATAATTGAGTTAATTATGTCGGAGAAATACGTAATTTTACGACTCACGAGGTCTCTTCACCCTCCGTCTCCATCCACTTGCAATTCTTCTCTTGTCTTTTTTTACTCCCCTCTAGATCTTGCACCCTTTCAAGGTTACATTACCACAATCTCTCAATTCCCTATTTGCTCCATATTCGTATTAAAAAAATTCACACGGTGATCCAGAAATAAAAACATTTAGGACTAAGTTCACATTTATGGTGTAAATCTTGTGGAACTTGTTTTAAGTACGATAATCATTGAGATTTTACATCAATTTTTTTTAGTATTATGATATTATCACTGATTCATTGAAAAAACGATTAACTTCCCATGAATACAACCACACTGTAATGATATTATAGTTTCTTTTGTATCAATGATATTGTGGTGTATCAATCAAGCTCTTAGGGTAACATTATCAGCAAGACTCTCCAAAGTCTTAAGACTCTGCCACCTCAGCTTTCCACTAACTTTTAATATTTATTTATTCCTCAGACTCACCTCAGACTCAGCTCAGATTTTATACATTATCAGTCAGACTCTGCTCAGACTCACCTTACCCATTTTTGGTTAAAAAGTTAATTAATTTGATTTAATTTGTAATTAAACAATATAATTTACTTGTTTGGTACAAATTATTATTACTGAGTATTTAGTTTTATTAAAAAAAATTAACTTTTTATTTTTTATTTTTTTAATTTTCGTGTGATATACAAAAAGACGGGTATACGATCTTTTGGGTTTCGTGTGATAATTATTATTATTATTATTATTATTAATTAATAATAATAATAATTATTATTATTATTATAAATATTACTAAGTATTATTAATATTAATATTATTATTATTAATTATAATAATAATAAGAAGAAGAATAACAAGAATAATAAATAAATTAATTTTAATTTTAATATTAAAATTAAAATTAATATTAATTAATAATAATAATAATTAATAATTAATAATAATATTATTATTATTAATATTTAATAATATTAATATTATTATAAATGTGAAGTATTTAATATTATTATTATTAATTATAATAACAACAATAATAATAATAAAATTAATTAATTAATTAATTAATAATAATTTATATATTATAAATTTTACGGAGTAAGTAATAATAATAATAATAATAATAATACTATTATTATTATTATTATTATTATTATTATTATTAAATATAATATTATTATTATTATATTATGGAGTAAGTATTAATAATAATAATAATAATATTATTATTACTATTATTATACTTAATAGTAATAATAATATTATTATTAATAATGTGTTTGAACTGAACTGAACTGAATGTGTCTGAACTGAATTGAATTGAATGTGTCTGAACTGAACTGAACTGAATATGTCTGAACTGAACTGGAAGTGTTTGAACTGAACTGAAACTGTCTGAATACAAGTTCAAGAGAACAGGGCCTTCAACCAATTGAAAGCAAAAAACTGTATAAATGAGCGTAATTTATCGGGTCGTACGTCGAGAAATGTTTGTCACAAGTCACGACCCCACAAAAGTCTTAAGTTGAGTCTTTAAAATTCAAGACTCAACTTAAGACTTTGGTACTATTATTGGTAGACCCCACACGACCCCACAAAAGTCTTGAGACAAGACTCATCTCAAGACTACCAATAATCTTCTCAAGACTAACAAAAATCTTAAGACTTTCTCAAGACTACCAAAAATCTTTAAGACTTTCCTCAAGACTTTGCAACATTATTGGTAAGACTCACATGAGTCTTAAGACAAGACTCCCTCAAGACTCACCTCAAGACTACCAATAATCTTACCCTTACAAGAAACACTACAAATGAACTCAAGCAAATTAACCCTCTTAAGAGTCTTAGGCCTACTATGTAGTGATGAGTTGATGACTAATGAATACGGAGTAATAATGAAAAGGGGTGAATTTAGAACTAAAATTTTGGTTAGCGATTTTCCTCCTATTGTTTTATACTCCGTATTTATGTTTATGTCATGTTTACGAACTCTAAGGTAGCGAAAGCCTATAATTTTAACCATTTTTTGTAAGTTCGGGGTAGCGAGTGCTATACCTCCGCTCTTGCTATTAGCCAGATTCTACTGGTGATTATGTGTTAATATGACTTATGACTAGTTGTTTGACTACTTGTACATACAATCCATTACTCTCTCTGTACCAAAATGATCTTGCCATTTCATTATTATATCTCTCGTAATTGAATAAAAATGTTAAGATCTTAATGGTATAAATGGAGTATATTTTTGATAAAAAGAAGTTGTAAGGATGATTACACTGTTGATGAGATTCGACCTCAACCTCCAAAGTATAGATATTGCCTCTAATAATTTTACGAATTATATTACAAAGTAATTGATACTCCCTCCGAACACAATTTATCGCCCCACTTTTCTTATTTGGAAAGTTTTTATTTTTTGCCACACTTCTCCACTTTTCTTTTATATCATACCCAAATTACCATATTACCTTTCTGTCTATCATTTATTACAAGATAAGTCACTCAATTAACCTTCCGTCTTATACTTAACCTACAATATTTGGGCATGTGTCAATAATTTAGGCCCACCATTAATTTATTTACATTTTATATTGGTCTTCTTATTTTACGTGCAAAAAGCTATGGGGCAAAAAATTATGTCCGAAAGGAGTATTATAGATATTTGACTCGTTATAATAAAATGATTGATAAAACCGTCGCAAACAAAAATGGGTGAAGTTGATGTTGGGTTGATGAAATGAAGAAGAGAGAGTGAATTATTGGGTTGCATGTGGGCTGACTCAATATTATCTGGCAACTTCGTGGGCTGATTCGACGCTTACGGTTTATGATGACTTAACACTTTTATTTCATCATGTCATCATCAACGTCATTGCTTCTCTCATAAACCCCCACCGCATACCATTTATTTTGTCAAGTGAGAAAACTTATTTTTAATTAGATTTGTGATACGGAGTAAATATCTATACAAAATTGAAATGATCAATTATTAATATAGATTATAGATCAAAAGGTTAGAGCTATTCAAACACAAACTCGGACTACGCCACGTCCGGAGGGTCAAAAGAGAAAAAAAACACAATTTCTAATTTAGGATATGTATTTTTATTTTGAATTTAAAATGAAAAATGAAAAATATATTCCGATGATACAAGATATAAATATGTCCCGAGACTAGCAAAAAAAGGAGAAACAATATAATTGGCTTATATCAATGAACGAGCCTAACTTCATATAAAAAGGGGAGTTGCTAAGAGCAAGTGCAATATTTTAGCTCGAGACTAACTTGCAATTTCAAAGAATTGTAAGCCAGTAACTTAATCATTAGAGTTATCTGTGTATATTAGTTTTGCTTAAATAAATCCACAAATAATTTGAGCTAGTTCTCCATGAAGTAAGTAGCTTGAATTGACCCACAAGGGAAAATGAAGCAACAAGAATATACTAATGTATGCAATGTGGGTCTAGTTAAGCTATACATAATTTGGCTAAACAATAAGGACAAAGTATTGTTTGTGATGGGAATATTCGTCATAAATGTATGACGGGTCAAGTATTTGGGACAAAGACAAAAACAACAAGCTTAGGGAGGAGTAAAGATGGGTCTTATTCTATGTAAGTGGGATACTATTTGACCCGTTATAAACGATAACCCGTCTTAAGGGAGACTTACTCAATTAAGAGACTTTTGTACCTTGAAATTATTGTGGCTTAAAATTTCAGGTGACAGAGTCAAGCTAGTACTCAACAATTAGCTTAATCATTTCACTTGATGAGGTAACTAATAAAGGGAGTTATGGAAGAAAAAATCCTTTCACAAATTGTATCGTAAGATCAACTCATTACCTAAAATGTCAAATAATTAACTTAATAGAGTAACTTTTTTTTCCAATGATATACTCCATTCTTAATTGGGTTATTCGACGGTTTTACATACTTTCCTTATTTGATAGTTTTTATTTTATTTTTTGCACCACTTCTCCACTTTTCTTTTATATCTTAATCTTTTACCATATTATTCTTCTTTCCATCCATTATTTACAAGAAATGTCATTGAATTTTACTCGTTAAGATTCACTCTTCATTTCTTTACCATTTTATATTCATTTTTCACTATCCCACCACCATTTCTTTATCATTTTATATATTCATTTATTATTTTATGTGCAAAACAAAGCGGGACGATAAATAATAACCGGAGGGGTATAACATTACTCAATTGTGTCACAAGCCCGTCTCAAGGAATCAGATCGTCACCAATCCACTAATTAAAATCCTAACGTATATCATTAAGTTGTGCTAAACCTAATTTGAACTCCTTCTGTACCCTGTACGACTGTATCATATAACGGTGAATCGGTGCAATAAAAAAGGGTTTCAAAGACCATTTTATCAAACAATTTGTGACAAAAATATTGATCAATCGGTAAGAAACATGGAGTACCAACCGAAAATAAAATGGGCTCCTTTATCCTGTCTTTAAAATACTCGTAGGATTCTCCAATGGGTCCAAAATGGGCTTGGCCTGTTATTTTTCCTCAAAATCTTGCCAAACAATGGCATTATAACTCATAGGTCTACTGGGCTAGTGGGTTGTGCATATTGCATGTGAGTACCTGAGTTGAGTACTTTCCCATTTGGGCCTTAAGGTTGTACACCACACTCAAACCGGATGGATTTCACGATACACATTACAAACCAACAACTCCCAAAGTCCCAATACTCCCAAATAACACCGCTTTATAGTACCGAGTAATTCTATATCGATTTACCACGTATTTTTCTAACGTAGATCAAAATTATACCTCCTCTATTTACAGGAATCCTACCATTTGATTAAAATATAACTCATATATATATATATATATATATATATATATTCTCAATCTAGTTTTAAAATAATCAATACATACTTAGATAACTATTTTGAAAAGAAAAAATACGGAGTATTATATTTCGTCATTAATTTAATATGGCAATTAACTTATGTTGTGCATCATTTATCCAAGATTAATTCCTTCTAGGTCAAAAAAATTAAAAGCAAAGCATCAACATTGAGTGAAGAGTTCTGAAGCAACCAAATTCCCATGCCTTTGGACTTTGGTACTACACAGCCAACAAGGGGGGAGGTCAACAAAGCCCACTATTTTATGTGACCATCTTACAAAAACAGTACTCTTAACTTGTCTTATGTTTCCCATTATGTTAACGTTCTTTCAGGAAACTTAAACAATGTTTTTTCTAGTTAAAATAATTGTACCGAATCAAGCTGAATGATGCTTTGTAGCTAAATCTAGTTGAATTGGTTGAACTTAAACTAAACGAAATGAATATGCAAGTGTATAAGACAAGTTAAAGTTGATGAGGGTGAACATGATTTAATCATACTAAATAAGTTTCAACTTAATTGAGGTGGTTTAAAATAATCTAGAAAAAAACAAACATTATACTTTGTTTGACGTGTCATTTCAGGTAATTTTTTTTTTAAAACGACATTTTAGTTAATTTATTTAACCAAAAGAGTTTATTTCACCAAAATTTCAGATACCTTATTTTTGTATAACTATTTGACAAACAACTTATTTGTGAAATAAATTAATTGATGAATAAAATGTAACCGGGTACTTAATTAGAATAACAGATGAAATAATTCCTAATTTTTTTAAAAAAGAATTTCAACTAGTTGGAGCAATGTGTGGGATAATGAAATAATTATTGGGGGAACATGTTCAACAGTGGAAGTGATCAACCCTGAAGTGTGGAGATGATTGATAAATGATTAACTCCTGTTTTAATTAAACTAGCTTACTTAATTAAATTATTGTTTTTCAACATTCTTCAGCTTGATCTCTTCAATCCTTTCACCATATTCTCTACATTATCGACAACCAACCCAGTTGTCGTAACATGGGTTTCTGTTACATATACAATGCTTCGTCCCTCCCACTTATCAACTTCTTTAATTAACTTTAACGGATATATCTGTCATGAATTTATGATGATAAGTCAAATATCACTCGGTTCATATGAGAAGATAAAACAATCAAAATTGCTATGTCTATTGAGTAGTAAATGTTTGTATTTATCTAGCTATGTGACTTAATATAGGCCCGTCATAAAAATATAACAGATACGTTAGAAAGAAGAATTTGTACTCCGTATATTTCTATGGGTTACAATTCAGAATGAAGGTAATGTTTGTTTGTTCATGTTAAGACATGCATTCATTAAATAATTCAGATAAGACCTTAACATTAATATTAATAACCCAAAGCCAGCACAAGTTAGCTAATTACGAAATAAAAGTTGTTTATAATATGGTCAATTAAAATAAACACAAAATCGTCAATGAAACAGTTTCACACATCTTTTGTTGTGAAACAGTTTCACACAAATCGTCTCACAAGATTTCTATCTATTGTATAATATCATTGTTTGTTTTTTCTTGAAGAAATAATATTGTTAGTAGAGAATTCATTTTACCTAAGGATTGGTTAGCGCACGAGCTTATTTCTGTTCACGTAAGTTGTATCATGGACTGAAACTTTACACTTCGGTGAAGCTTACTCTCATACGGAGTATCATGTTAGATGAATCGCGTCAACCAAAATCGTTATTTGAAACCCAATTACAATGGAGTATATTATAGTAATAGAAAAATGAGTAGATTATTGTGGATAATATATCCTAAGAAGTTCATTTAAGGCGAATTGTGTTTATATGTTGAGAGTGTAATATGGTAGATATGGCATAGATGATGGACTTATACATGCATCGGCGCATCTGATGGGAATGCTGCGTGATCATCATTTATTGACTACAGCTTTCAACCTGCTTGCTTGTCAACATACATACATGATACATGCATCATCTTACCACTTTTTTTGCTATCATTAAGTTTGTATATAGAAATAAAATAATTATTCGAATTGAACCTGTAAAATTTTTAGCTGATTTATAGTAGTAAATAATGTGTGAAAAATAAAAAAAAATTAACATGAGTAGTTTCTCCTAATACATTTTCTCTTAATTACCTTCCATTATTTCTCGATATTTCAGATTTTGTTTTGCAACATCTCCGTATCCTACAACTCCACACGTTTGTTCTTGTATATGGTACAAGCTAAGTGTCACGTCTGACGTCTTAAACAAGTTAAGTAAATATTTCATCAACTAAAAGTCGCATGTAATTTGAATTAATCCCGGCTAATTAGGTCCATAAACCTTTAATGATAAATACTATTAAATAATATTTCATTCATCTCCGTTTTTTTGTCTTCTTTTCACACTTTTTTTAATCCCAAATTAATTATCCTCTTTATGTTATTTTGTGTAAGAAATACTGTAGTATGTTTCACATGATCTCATTATTTTACTATAACCATTTCTTAAACCGTTCCAAACTAAAAAGATGACGATAAAAGTGGGATGAAGGGATGCTCTAGAATACGTACAATTTCTTGATAAGAAGGCCAGGTTTTCTTCTAACTATATATTAAACGTACGTACGTGCATGTAAGCATGAATGCATGTTCTTCGATCTTCTAAGACAACTTGTACGTATATTATATATGCATGTCGTCCTATACATACATGAGTACATGACCAAATGTTTTTTGCAATTTAGCATTGACATGACTCATTTAACTTAAATCAATTATTGATTATTCATGCAATTGCCATTATAATATGATAAGCTTTGTGGAAAACTGATTTGAAAATTGACTTCTTAATTAATTAATCTTCCTTGATTAACTTCCACACAATTTCAAAGCTGTTCGTTCTATCACGCGTATTGGGAAAATGTTGGAGCAATCAACATGTAACTTTGTTTATCTTACCAATTTGTCGTTTTTTAAATTTAATTTCTCTTATTATCCCTTGACATCTTGTTATCAGGTGCATAGATCGATGTAGGACAAGTTAAAAAAACAATTATACTCCGTATGAATTGCAAGTGTTGAACTTTCTTGGCGGATGATTATTTTAGTCATCTGAATTCAGTTGAGACCTTCCAGGCTCTGATTTGAACCCAAGACTTAGGACTCGTTCGGTTGATGCAGGGAGTGAAAATTCATGAGAAATAAAAAATCACGGGAAATAATTTTTTTTTTTCTAATTCATGGGAAGTTCTAGAAAGTGTTTGATTACTAGGAAGTTCCATATCCCCCATATGAGGGAATTTGAGCCAAATAGACAACTTCATTTATTGCAATTCATGGAAAGTTCTTATTTCTGTGATTTTCTAAGGCAACCAAACAAGCCCTTATTGACTATAATATCTCTGTTTTACCACTAATTAAGATAATATCAATATCCAAACGTAAGTTACTCTGTAGATGTTAAGCAAGTGTGGTTTGATTGCAAGGGATTTGAAGGAGTACATAAACATTCGATTGTTATTTGTAACTTTTTTTTTTGCTATCAGATTATCAGAATCAGACCAACCTTAATACCTTCTCAATAACTTGTACAGGAAGAAGCAAAAAATTATATAAAAGTGGGGATAAAGACTTTGGACTGAAATTTTGGGGTGGACTTTGACTATCCATAATTATTTTCTATTTGGAGGATCACGATGATAAGCTAATTACTGCTCTCTATTTTCTTAAATTAGTTAACTAGTTCACTTTTTTCTCACAAAAAAAACAGGGATAAGACTAATTCAAAAAAATTGAGGAAGTATTATAACGTTGTTATGCTTAAAAAACACAATTTTTTATATGACAACAAATGTAACAATGGTGAGTCTTTCATATAAAAGTTTGGTAGTATAAATTAACCACGGGGTATAAGTTTATAACAAACACAAATCCTTCTATACGTGAGGTTTTATATATAACACAATTTGTTATTCGTTAGGTTAGATGTATACAAGACAACTAATTCAATTTTGAATTGAAATCAATCAAGAATGTATAAGCATTAGCTAAACTAATACGAGTACTTGATTAGTAAGTATTTGTAATTAGTACGTATATATATATACACAAACATGCATCAATAAAATACTATTGTAATTTTTATCAAAATTATACTATGTCGAATCTTTTTCAAGTTTTTTTTTTTTTTTTTTTTTTTCATCTCAATCATTAATTTATCTTTTACATTATTGATAATTATTACCGTATATTAATGTTATCACGGTAGTAGAAGAGGTAAGGGAAGAAATAAGATAGATCTTATCTGGACGAAGAACAGAAGCTGTGTCGCGACAAACGTCACTGTCCTAAAGTTGATTTATGCCCCGTCTGCTACACACGGCCTCAATAGCACTCAACTCCCAGGATTCCACAACTATACCGTAACTTCAGTGTAGGTGAAGTACGGTTGAATACAGCCAAGAACGCTTGCCAATAACTTAACCGGAACAGAGATGAAAGAGTATGAAGAACGAGAGAATATGTGTATGTATGTTTTCTGTGTGTTCAAAACTGAAAAGAAGAGAGCATTATATAGTGGAGCAGTGGCATTGGTTCAATGCACAGCAATAAAGAGCAAGTGGAGACTAAAAACAAATAATTCGACTACTAAAAATTACCCGCAAGCGGTGCGCCGCAGGCGCTCGCCCAAAGCCCGAGCCCGGCCCGGCTCGTGCTCGGCGCGCGCGCGCGTGTGTGGTGTACATAGTCCTCTCTTGTACACAACTAGTAGAGCATTAAAGAGGGTCATATATAAGCATGATTTAGTAGTCATAAATGATCCATGTGGGATAATAATGACACTTAAAAGAGCTTCTTTTGAAGCATTAACTCTAACAATCCCCCACATGATTCAAAAGAAGAGAAGCTGGAGAAATTATTGGCAAACGGAGTTTTAGTTTTTAGATGTTCAGTG
Organism: Agrostemma githago; assembly: GCA_958450325.1. Taxonomy (NCBI): domain Eukaryota; kingdom Viridiplantae; phylum Streptophyta; class Magnoliopsida; order Caryophyllales; family Caryophyllaceae; genus Agrostemma; species Agrostemma githago. Next base: position 77,087,291 of record OY288241.1, on the reverse strand, counting down.
TCTTGTGGACTTTAACTGACACCCAGTGCGTACAAAAACCTAAAACCATCATTTAGAGGTGGATCGAAGCCTTTAACCTCCTAATGATGTGGGTAGTAGGTTAGTTGTGCACTTACCGTACTCAAATCAGGGCTAGTATTCGCACCATCCATGAACTCATCATGAACGCTAACTGTATGTAGTAAGTGTTTTACTTGGACTTCCCAAGTGCTCTCCAAATGAATCCTGGTAATTCATGAATGCCTCTAGAGATCCTAAAGCCTAAGGATCTCTTGGGGTTTAGAGCAATAATCCCCCACATTCACATAGGTAAATTCATCAGGTTTGACTGTCACAAACCATCCGTTAGGACTATGAATTTATTAAGAGCCAAAGCTCAACCTTAAATACACACGACAGTAGAAATAATAAAACATATGTCACTCAAAACAATTACAAAGGGAAATGGTTGTGACATTATTACTCGAGTTTACTGTGACTTCGTTTGACCGCATTTGACCTTAGCTGAGCTAAGTTGGGTATCAATCACAGTTTACTCCTTTACGGGCTTTAAGCCCATTTCCCGTGCTGTCTCCTGCACCATCTTTCTACCAAGGCCTTTGGTGAAAGGATCCGCTATGTTCCTCTCGGATCTTACAAACTCAATTGAGATTACATTTTCTCTGATCAGATTTCTCACTATTCCATGCCTTAGGCGTATGTGTCTCCTTTTCCCATTGTATGTTTGACTGTGAGCTACCCCAATTGCAGCTTGGTTGTCACAATGCATGGAGATCGATGGAGTCGGCTTACCCCACAATGGAATGTCAGCTAGCAGACTCCTTAACCACTCTGCTTCCTGTCCTGCCAATTCTAGAGCAATAAATTCAGATTCCATTGTCGATTTGGCGATGCAAGTTTGTTTAGACGATTTCCATGAAATGGCACCACTAGCAAGTGTAAACACATAACCACTAGTAGATAAAATATCAGGAGAATCGGCTATCCAATTAGCATCAGTGTAACCTTCTAGGACAGCAGGTGTTCTCTCATAATGTAAACCCCAATCCATAGTGCCCCTCAAGTATCTCAACAAACGAATAAGGGCCGTCCAATGGTCTTGACCGGGGTTATGAGTGTACCTACTTAGTCTGCTTACTGCGTAGGCAATATCGGGTCTAGTATAGTTCATTAGGTACATGACACTACCTATAATCTTGGCATATTCCTCTTGTCCCACACTGTTCCCGAGGTTTTTAGCCAGATCTATACTAGAGTCATAGGGTGAGGACAAGGGTAAACTATCAAATTGATTGAACTTTTTCAGAATTTTTTCCGTGTAGTGAGACTGACTCAAACATAATCCTGTTTTAGTTCTAGTTATTTTTACCCCAAGAATAACATCCGCTTCCCCTAGGTCCTTCATGTCAAAACGCGAATTTAGAAAACTTTTAGTAGCTTCTACCACATGCATGTTTGTTCCAAAAATGAGCATATCATCCACATACAAACATACTATCACACAACCAGAATCATCATGTTTAGAATACACACATGCATCAGAATCGTTTACCGTGAAACCATTGGATCTGATAGTTTTGTCAAATTTGTCATACCATTGTTTTGGTGCCTGTTTCAGGCCGTACAAGGACCTGATGAGCTTGCATACCTTGTTCTCTTGTCCAGGAGCCAAAAAACCTTCTGGTTGTTTCATGTAGATCTCTTCATCAAGATCGCCATTTAAAAATGCAGTCTTTACATCCATCTAATGAATAACTAAATCATGTATAGATGCAAGTGCAATTAGAGCTCTAATAGTAGACACTTTAGTAACAGGTGAGTAAGTATCAAAGAAATCCAAACCTTTCGTTTGACGATTACCACATACAACAAGTCTGGCCTTAAATTTATCAACTGAGCCATCGGGTTTGAGTTTCTTTCTAAACACCCACTTATTACTTAGGGGTTTACAACCCCTAGGTAAATCTGTTAACACCCAAGTGTTATTACTCATAATAGACTCTATTTCACTATTAATGGCTTGAAGCCAAAAAGTGGAATCAATGGAGCTCATAGCCTCTTTATAAGTTCTAGGATCTGTTTCGAGCATAAAAACATTTACAACATACTCATCAACTAAACTCGTTTCGGCAAGGAAAGCGGTCACGAAATCTGGACCAAAGCTAGTTTCGGTCCTGGATCGTTTGCTCCTTCGAGGTTCCTCAGGAACCGCCGCAGGAGTAGGGAGACGCGCTGCAACAACAGGAGCCAAAGAGTTAGTTTTCATAGGAAAAATATGCTCAAAAAATTCTGCATCTCTAGATTCTTTTATGGCCCCGAAACCGGACGAATCTTTAAGAATGAAGCGGTAAGCTGCACTATTCATGGCATGCCCGATGAAAATTCCGTCTACGGTTTTCGGTCCAATTTTGCTCATTTGAAACGTTGGAATCCCGATCTTCGCCAGGCACCCTCACACTTTGAGGTATTTGAGATTGGGCTTGTATCCTCTCCATAGCTCATAAGGAGTCTTACCTGTTTTCTTATGAGGTACGCGATTCAGAACATGACATGCATAAAGGACTGCTTCACCCCACATATTAGTTGGCATTCCAGAACTTAACAACATTGCATTCATCATATTCTTTAGTGATCGGTTTTTGCGTTCGGCAACACCGTTTTGTTGGGGTGAATAGGGGGCGGTCCTTTCATGTATAATACCATGGGTTTTACAATAGTCACTAAGTGGATTACCATCGTATTCACCTCCCCGGTCAGATCTTACACGTTTTATTTTAAGGTCTAATTGATTTTCAACCTCAGCCTTAAACTCTATGAACTTGTTTTCAGCCTCATCTTTGGTTGTTAATAAATAGACCCTAGTGTAGCGAGAATAATCATCCACAAAAGTGATATAGTAATGTTTCCCACCCCTACTTGTGGTGTTCTTAAAGTCAGCTAAGTCTGAGTGAATTAGCTCAAGAAGCGTAGTAGAACGTTCCACGCATTTATTAAAGGGTGTTTTAGCATGCTTAGCTTCGACACATATTTCACACTTATCAAAATTTGTGTCGCTAAAGTCAGGAATCAGGTCATGTTTTTTCATGTTTTTAATCGAGGTCACATTAACATGTCCTAGTCTAGCATGTCATAAAGAGACAGACTCAGCAATATAAACGGAAGAGGATGAATTCTTATTAATAACTTCTATGTCTAATACAAATAGTCCACCATTACAAAAGCCTTTGCCAACAAAATTTCCATTTCTAGTAAGCACAAGTTTATCAGATTCGAAAGCTAATTTGATACCTGCTTTGTTTAATAAAGCTCCAGAGATAAGATTTCTTCGTATGTCAGGAACATGTAGCACGTTATTAAGTTCAAGAGTCTTACCAGAAGTGAGCTTCAAAATGACTTTCCCTTTACCAAGTACCTTCACGGTGCTAGAATTTCCCATAAAAACGCATTCCCCACTTGGTACTTGAGAGTAATCCGTGAAGACATCCCGATTAGAGCAGATGTGCCTCGTAGCGCCGGTGTCAACAACCCATTCGGAAAAATTGCTTACTAAATTAACTTCTGATACTACAGCAGCAATGATATCGTCATCTTGTTCAGTAAGATTAACATGAGATTTATTGGGGTTCCGTTTACCAGCGGGAGAAAAGCCATCGGGACAAAATCTAGAAGAATGACCCGGTTTACCACATGTAAAACAATTTCCCTTAAATTCCCGTTTACCTTCACCTTTAGAATCCCCTTTGCCATCCCGTTTGAAGGTATTCTGGTTTCTAGTCCCATGAACTTGATTAGAAGATTTGTTACCCCGTTTTTGCCCCTTGTAATGGTTCTTAGACTCGGTCAGGTTAGCCATGGAAGAAGAGTGTTCGACTTGTTTTCCCAAAGTCTGTATACGGTTTTGTTCCTCAATCTTTATATGGGACACTAGTTCTAAAAGGGTAAAATCTTTTTGTTTGTGTTTCATACTACGAACGTAATTTTCCCAAGAAACCGGAAGTTTATCTAAAAGACAATTAGCCTGAAAAACCTCACAAATTTTCATACCTTCTGCCATTACCTCCGCACACAGATTTTCGTACTCATGGACTTGATCTAAGATGGGTTTCTCATCGACTAGCTTGAAATTTAACCAACGACTGCAAGCATACTTTTTCGTTCCATAATCATCAGAACCATACTTGGTTTTGAGAGCATCCCAAATTTCAGTAGCCTTCCTAAACTTACTGTAAATCAAGTACAAAGAAGAAGTCATATAATGCAATAACATTCCCCTACAAGTAACATTATCCGTTTCATAATCTCTACCCGAATTTTCTGGAGCCTCAGATTTAGTAAGTGTATAAACGACCCCCAATTGAGTTAGAAAAAATTCCATTTTATCCGACCACATACGGTAATTTTTTCCATCAAAAAGTTCTAATCTGGACATGTCGGGTATAAAAGGGTTATGAATAATAGTAGCAGGAACAGAAGTGACTACAGGAGTAGGAGGAGTAGAGGGAACAGCATTAACCGGACTACCAACCATGATGTTATAACGAAAATTAAATCAACTTTAGATTGTTATCACGGTAGTAGAAGAGGTAAGGGAAGAAATAAGATAGATCTTATCTGGACGAAGAACAGAAGCTGTGTCGTGACAAACGTCACTGTCCTAAAGTTGATTTATGCCCCGTCTGCTACACACGGCCTCAATAGCACTCAACTCCCAGGATTCCACAACTATACCGTAACTTCAGTGTAGGTGAAGTACGGTTGAATACAGCCAAGAACGCTTGCCAATAACTTAACCGGAACAGAGATGAAAGAGTATGAAGAACGAGAGAATATGTGTATGTATGTTTTCTGTGTGTTCAAAACTGAAGAGAAGAGAGCATTATATAGTGGAGCAGTGGCATTGGTTCAATGCACAGCAATAAAGAGCAAGTGGAGACTAAAAACAAATAATTCGACTACTAAAAATTACCCGCAAGCGGTGCGCCGCAGACGCTCGCCCAAAGCCCGAGCCCGAGCCCGGCCCGGCTCGTGCTCTGCTCGGCTCGCGCGCGCGTGTGTGGTGTACATAGTCCTCTCTTGTACACAACTAGTAGAGCATTAAAGAGGGTCATATATAAGCATGGTTTAGTAGTCATAAATGATCCATGTGGGATAATAATGACACTTAAAAGAGCTTCTTTTGAAGCATTAACTCTAACAATTAATACAACAATACATATATACGAAGTACTTTTGAATGTTTTGATTGATTATAGCCGGTCTCATACAGAGTAAATTATACTACTCCGACACTCCGTAGTTCTATTGGAAAGGTGTTGTATGCCTGTATTGGATAGGAATTCTAAAATCATACGCATATACGTGCATGAATAATCCGCATTTTTTGGCTACCTTTAACGTAAATGTTGGAATTTGAGCACTAAATTTTAAAACCTAAGTAATATTGTATGGTTTACGTGGCGTGTCAGGTGTGATTTGCAGGTTATAAGTATACCTGAGGGTTTATTTAGAACGCATTAAAGGTAGCAACTGCGAGTTCTTTCGTCATTAGAAAACATAAAAAATAACATGATTTATACTTTAGCTTATTCTGCTAGTATATATTAAAATATTACAGTATATATTACCGTCTATCGTAATCAGGATATGTTATTCAATTTACCAATATTTGAAGATATTACAATTATGTAAAGATCTTAGTAGTGCTATTATTGTAATGGTTGACAACACGAATCATCAACAGTTATCTTCATGAATCGATCCTCCTCTATAATCTTATTACGACATCATACCTAAATAATAACAAGGTTTATACTTAGGGGGCGTTTGGTTAAAACATGGGAAAGGAAAATGGAATAAACATGGGAAACAAGGGTAAAGGAAAGAAAATCAAAGAGATTACCTTAGATTTTTATTGTTGTTTGTTTAGAAATTATAGGGAATAAAAATGACGAGGTGGTGACGGTTTCGGAGTGACGGTAGTGACGAGATTGGTGGTGGTGGTGGTGGCGGCATTAGTAATGGTGCCAGAGTTGGGGTGGTGAGTGAGAGAATCAAAATCCAAACCCTTCAGGGGTGGGGGAATGAAATTAGAGGAGTATGGGGGGCTTGAGAAGGAGTGCAAAAAAATCAAAACAAACAACCCAAAAGAAAAGAAGGATGTTGATTCTCTTTCCTTTTTCTATAACCCCTCAACCAAACATCCCTTAGTTTGTTCCTCTAAAATTTGCTTCATAATCACTACACCAACGCTGGTACACGCACTGCATATTATTCTACGGAGCATATGATTCATCTGTTTTCATAGAAATTAGACCATTTCAATCTTGAAAGCGTCTTACACCCCAATTTGCCTTGTCCTAAGAGCATGTAAAATAGAGAGGATTTGCCCTCCTTTTAGCACACTCTCTCCTCTAAGAGGATGTCCTCTCTATTGTAGAATGTTCATTATGCATCCTCTTACTAAGAGGAACATGAGTTCTTTCTCTAATTTGAGAGGAAAACTCTTCTTGGCCCTTGTGCCTACACACTAATAGCATTTTTATTTTTTTATCTTTTGCAAAATTGGAAATGATTTCTTTATTTAATTTTGTAATGTAAGAGGATCCTCCTTATTGTGGGAGAATTTTTGAAGAAGAGAAGGGGATGTAGATGATGGAAAATATAGTAGAGGAAAGAGGGTATGAGGTGTCAAAAAGATAAAGGAAGATTGAAGAAACTCCATTGTACATGTTCTAAGGAGGAAACTTAAGTGGTATTAACTCAGATAGAGGACTGTAAGTTATAGCCTTATAGGTAGGGATTTGGATGACTTAAAGTGCATATAGTCATTTAATTGATTAGTTAGACTGTGATTTTTTTAATGTAAATAAATACTGCGAGTAGTACATCAAATCGTGCAATTAAATGCAATGAAATAATCCACCTTTTTCACTGGTATGTAAAATTTCAGTAAAGGGGCTAATTAATCGAGCATTTATAAGTAAACATAACGTTAGTTGTGCATTTGTGCGTACCATCACAATTCACAATTTATGGCGCAATACAATTTATGAGCAAAAGTCCCCTCACTTTGTAAAGTTGTCTTACCTAACCAACCCAAATTCATCGTAATTTAGTTAAAAGTACAATCCACTGTTCATTAATGGACCTTACTAGTTATGGACATAACCATTTTTTTTAATATGGGTCAATTGGACACAGATTAATAAGTTAATTACGGAAATATTAAGAATGATTTTATCATGAGAAAATGATACTCCCTCCTACTCTTTTAATTATTTCACTAGTGTGTTACCCGTGAAAAATTTCACGGGTTGTCCAGTTTTAGTTTAATATAAAATATTATGAAGCCAATATCGTTTGAAGATAATACGTTAAGGGACTGTAAGTTAGTTAGTATACTAATAGGTGTAAGAAACTAAAAACAACACGTTACACATTGAAATGTGTGTCTAAGAAAAGCATGATACCCGTGATTATTTTGGATTATTCGTTCAGAGTCTGAAAGCTAATCTATTTATTAATATGTGGACAAAAGTATGAACAACATAGAGTACGTAAAGTAGTCAATTGTCCACCGATGAATATAGTTATACTAAACGTAGAAACCCGTATAAACCCGACCCTTATGATAAATGTAGAAATCCGTATAAACCCGACCCTTATACACCCAACCGTAATCCTCAAATTACTCTTTAAACCCAAAAAAGAAAAATCTATTAGTTGAGGAATGAAGACCTTCCTCACCAACTATTTGATCTTACCAACTATTTGATCTTGATCGATTATCATCAGTTGTAGTTAGTTGACATCTTCGTCATGTAAGAATAGTGAAAAATAATGTCCGTCAAACAGTCAAACTCTCTGTCATATTAGTGAACATACACAACCCTGTAGACTTCATCGGAATGTGTAATGTATAGAAGTCATTTTTATTGCTTTAATAAACGCATTCAATATTGATAATAAACCTTACGATACTTCAGAATTTAAAAAGTAAGATCAATAGACTCCCGTAATTTATCACGTGTATTACACTGTAGTCTTATACTTCGTATAATTATACTAAAGCCCCAATTCCCACTGAGCTATAAATGAGATAATTTAATTTTTTTTTCGGTTCAAAGAAGTATAGATAATTGGAGGAGTAAAGTTCTTTTAATTGCATTTGGGACTACAAATTATCCATACATAATCAATGCAAATTATGCGCGTTTAAGAGCGTTATTTTTTATTAAAATCAATTCATTTTTTTATCCACCTAATTTACCACCATTTATTTTAAAAATGATTCCTAATGTGTATCCAATTTGACCCGAACATATGACTTTATATATTATTACTATTATTGCATGCAATTCTCAAATATTATTGTACCAATACGTTGCACTTAGACTCCATTTTAAAAATAGAATATAATATACATCATACATTATTGAGATAAGAATTAATAAAAAATGAATAATAACAATTTTCTTGCGATAATATTTACTCAGTATATATTTTAGATAATATTTACATTATTTACTCAGTATATATTTACATATTTGGAAACTAATTAAAAAAATTGTTTTGTATACTTTTATTATTTTGATATTTTAAACATAACAATTTTTGATGTAATTTTTCTTTTAATTTTAAATTAAAATATGGAGTAATTAATTTAGATTCGACGCAACGCATCAATTAATTTCAATATTTAAGTCTGTTAATAATGATTTTGATACATTTGTTCATTAAATTAATGAAGGAAAAAATTATGGGAAAATCGATTTAGGGGGGGAGAAAAGTCTATGGAAAGGGGAAACATATTTATGGGAAAAATACTAATTTATGGAGAGCAATTAAGGTTACTAAATTTTTTCAGGAGTGGAAAAATGGAAGGTTGGAGCATTAATTAGAGAAATAGTATCAATTATTTTCATTGGATGACATAATTTTAGAAAATAAATTATAGAAGTACATGGAGAAAAAAATTTGTGCCCTCCCTCAACTAAAATCTTGTACCAAATGAAATTAAAACGGTACCAACTTAAAAAATATTCTAATGCGATTAATTAATATGTCTCAAAAATCAAACACTAAATTTTTTTCTTAACATACAAAAAAAACTACACGATTAAATAATTGTAATGCGATTAATTACAACAAAAAAATCTTGTACCAAATAAAATTAAAACGGTACCAACTTAAAAAATATTCTAATGCGATTAATTACTATGTCTCGAAAATCAAACACTAAATTTTTTTTTAACATACAAAAAAAACTACACGATTAAATAATTATGAATTGCGTTTACCAACTAAATCCGGTGTCAATTTTCTTTCTTTAAAAAAACTAAATATGCAATTAATTATTTCGTCTCGAAAATAAACAACCAATTACTTGTAGTCAACGACTAAGAAAATTCTGCAATGCAATTAATTACTTGATATACAAAATCAAGCACAAAAATGCTATTTTGGTTTTCCCCATTAACTGTAAGAGTCAGTAGTACATAATCCTGCAAAAACTTCCAAAAAAACATATACAATTTATTAGAAAAATATTTATATACTTTTGAAAATATAAAATTCAATCCAAAAATATTAGAAATGTTATATAACAAATTATAAATAATTTATCCAAAAATAAAACTCAATCTGAAAATACAAAATACGGAATATAAATTACAATTTATAAATCTAAAAAATTAGAAAATATAATTGGAACTATTATATATTAATATACATGTTTAAAATTCAATCCGAAATATTATTTATATTAAACAAAAATATTTATATTATTTACGAATATATAAAATAGAAGATGTATATGTATATAAAATATAATATAATTCGAAATATATATAAATATAAATATAGTTATTTATTTATATATGATAATAAAAAATATTTAGAATAAATCCTCTTTCAGTTAAAAATCTTCTAATAAAATTTATAACAAAAATATTTACATATTTTTCAAAATATAAAATTCAATCCAAAAATATTAAAACTATTAAATAATAATTTATAAATAAAATTCAATCCAGAAATAAATAAAATTATTTATAAATAATTCATCCAAAAATAAAATTCAATTTGAAAATATAAAATACTGTATAAATTACAATTTATAAATATAAAAAATTAGAAAATATAATTAACCGTATTGTATATTAATATACATGTTCAAAATTCAATCCAAAATATGATTTATAATAAACAAAAATATTCATATTATTCACGATTATATAAAATAAAAGATGTATATGTATATAAAATATAATATAATTCGAAATATATATAAATATAAATGTAGTTATTTATTTATATATGATAAACAAAAACATTTAGAATAAATCTCTTTAGGGTAAAAATCTTCTAATTAATATTTATTAGAAAAATATTTATATATTTTTCAAAATATGAAATTCAATTCGAAAATATTAGAACTATTTAATAACAATTTATAAATGAAATTCAATCTAATTAAATAAAATGATTTATAAATAATTTATCCGAAAATAAAATTTAAACCAAAAATATAAAATATTATAAATTAAAATTTATAAATCTAAAAAATTAAAAAATATAATTAGAACTATTATATATTAATATAATTGTTCAAAATTCAATCCGAAATATTATTTATGTTAAACAAAAAAATTTATATTATTTACGAATATATAAAATAAAAGATGTATATGTATATAAAATATAATATAACTCGAAATATATATATATATATATCGCCTAAAAATAATTAAACCAATAGCTATAAAAAAAATGAATTGACTTTAATTCTTAAAATACCTCTACGAAATTCATTGTATAATCCTCATTCATCATCATCTGAAAAAAAATATCATAACTCAAAAATTAACATCAGGGTCGATTATTATACACATTAAAAATCGAAAATACATATTCACTGAATTAGTTTTTTTGTCATTGAATCTCAAAAATTGATCTCGATTGAATTTAAAAATAAAACAAATCGATACATGAAATCAACTAAATCAAAAATCGAAAAATTACCAGGATGATTGGATCTTTCAATTTCCCTAATATTTTGGCTTTCTTCTGCCTGAAAATTCACCAATCAATTTTAAAAACAAAATCAGATTTCTGAAACATCAATTGGCAATTATATCAATAAATCAGAAAAACGAAACTCATATATATCTAAATATGCAAATTAAAATAGATGTTTTTTTTTTCCTTTAGATTTTACGATTTGAATTCAGATTGAAATGCCTAGAATCTTATTTATAGTATGAATTGATGTGATTGAAAAATTGGAAAAAGTGAGATAATGGATTATTAATTAAAGGGATAGTTGGGAAGAGGAGAATAAGTGATGAAGAATTGGATTTTCGAGGAGGTTGAATTGGTGATGCATTTTCGAGGAGATGAATGATGGATGAGTTTTCGAGGAGGATGAGTAGAATGGATGATTGACAGAAATGAAGTGTAATTGATCAATTGAATGATCAATAAATGAGGAATTGGGAAGACGAAGAGGCGGCTGTTGAGGATGGATTAAAGGGGAACTGTGAAAGGTAGTATATTTTGTTTGTACTATTTTCTCACAATCAGTAAAGTGGCCCAGTGGCGCGATAAGTTGTGAATTGCCTCGAAGGTCGCGGGTTCGAAACCTTTCAAAATGGGAGCCTCACATTGTCTCAAAAAGTGGGAAGTGGTTTCTGTATTAATATATAGAGGAAGAGGATTTATAAATAATTTATCCGAAAATAAAATTTAAACCAAAAATATAAAATATTATAAATTAAAATTTATAAATCTAAAAAATTAAAAAATATAATTAGAACTATTATATATTAATATAATTGTTCAAAATTCAATCCGAAATATTATTTATGTTAAACAAAAAAATTTATATTATTTACGAATATATAAAATAAAAGATGTATATGTATATAAAATATAATATAACTCGAAATATATATATATATATATATCGCCTAAAAATAATTAAACCAATAGCTATAAAAAAAATGAATTGACTTTAATTCTTAAAATACCTCTACGAAATTCATTGTATAATCCTCATTCATCATCATCTGAAAAAAAATATCATAACTCAAAAATTAACATCAGGGTCGATTATTATACACATTAAAAATCGAAAATACATATTCACTGAATTAGTTTTTTTGTCATTGAATCTCAAAAATTGATCTCGATTGAATTTAAAAATAAAACAAATCGATACATGAAATCAACTAAATCAAAAATCGAAAAATTACCAGGATGATTGGATCTTTCAATTTCCCTAATATTTTGGCTTTCTTCTGCCTGAAAATTCACCAATCAATTTTAAAAACAAAATCAGATTTCTGAAACATCAATTGGCAATTATATCAATAAATCAGAAAAACGAAACTCATATATATCTAAATATGCAAATTAAAATAGATGTTTTTTTTTTCCTTCAAATTTTACGATTTGAATTCAGATTGAAATGCCTAGAATCTTATTTATAGTATGAATTGATGTGATTGAAAAATTGGAAAAAGTGAGATAATGGATTATTAATTAAAGGGATAGTTGGGAAGAGGAGAATAAGTGATGAAGAATTGGATTTTCGAGGAGGTTGAATTGGTGATGCATTTTCGAGGAGATGAATGATGGATGAGTTTTCGAGGAGGATGAGTAGAATGGATGATTGACAGAAATGAAGTGTAATTGATCAATTGAATGATCAATAAATGAGGAATTGGGAAGACGAAGAGGCGGCTGTTGAGGATGGATTAAAGGGGAACTGTGAAAGGTATTATATTTTGTTTGTACTATTTTCTCACAATCAGTAAAGTGGCCCAGTGGCGCGATAAGTTGTGAATTGCCTCGAAGGTCGCGGGTTCGAAACCTGTCATTGGCCTTTTTGTGAATATTCACGGGTTCTTATATTAATATATAGAGGATTTGAATAAAATATACATCTTATATGAATAAATAATGGTGTGAATCCAAAAAATTAGAGAGAGTACTAATTCATACGGATTACTTACCATATTTATGGGTTCTTGCTTCTTAGTGCATTTTTTTAACTTTTCTAAATTTGAACCTTAAAACATTATTTACACCCTTATTTAATTTTCACCTAACAAATTTACCATGCATATGATAAAAATATTTTATATATTGGTTATATTTCTTCAATAATGTAAATACCTAAAATGGAGAATTATACTCGTATTTATTATTGGAAAATAATGGGTCTTAGGACTGTATTTATTTTTATTAGACTAAAAGAGGAAATAAAGTTTTAATACATGTATAGTATTAATTATATTAATGTTTGTGTAATTAATGTGCTCTTCATTTTTTTTTTTAAGTTTATACTTATTTTGGAAGATATAAATTGTTTAAATAAACTACTCTTTATTTAAGGTTATCCTTTTATATTCTACTTATAATATTTGTCTAAAAACATGTATATATACTCCCTCCGTCCCAATGAATTGTTTGCCTATTTCATATTGGGGCGTCTCAATGAATTGTTTGCCTTTCTATTTTAGGAATGCTTTTTATATGTAATTTGACTCTTGACTCCACGTGTCACTTCTTCATTGGTTCTCTTTCCCTTGGTGCCAAAAACAAAGGCAAACAATTCATTGGAACGGAGGGAGTAGTATGGTTGTCTACATTATGGATACTGAAAAATATACTTACCTAAAATCATGCATATAAAAATATACGATGTACAATATACAAGTGCTAATTGCCTAATTTCATGAGTAGGATATTGGTTATCATATTAATATTTTATAATATATATATACGTAATATTTTTGACAAAACAAAAAAATATTTAGCAAATTGATACTACCATAATAAAGTTTGATTTTATATATTTTGTACGAAGTAATTTATTTCTTCAAATATAAAATTGATATATTATGTTATTTTTAAAAAAATATTTTTCTATAAAATTCTAAAATAAAATTTTAAAAAAAATAAACAATGGAAATATAAATTAAGATTTTAAATTGAAATTCCAAATTTTCCTAAGCTAAAATTATGGAGTAGTACTTCCTCCATTTTTATTTTACCTTCTCATTCACTTTTGGCACAATATTTTTTGTAATGAATATAAAATGATAAATTTAAAAATATTGAGGATAGAAGGTAAGTGTGTATAAATAGGAAAAAAGAAATGTGTAAATTGTTGTAAATAGTAAGGGTAGTATGATAAAAATTATGGACCAAAATGAAAAGAAATGAAAAGGAAAAAAAAAAAAAAAGTAGACCAAAAAGGAAATTGGAAAGATATAAAAAAATGAAAGAAGTATTAATTTTCATTTAAATGAAATAAGATAAGAAAAATAAAATTTCATTACAAATAAACTTGAGATTAAACAATTATCCAACTAAAATTCGATTTTTTCCGTACAATTTCTTCCCAAAAAACGGTTTAACCCGTTCCTTTATCGTCTTCACTCACTCCACCCACACTAAACTAATAAACCCATTAATTAAATTAATTAATTAATTAAATTCATTGAATAAAACCTCCCCAAAACAATCCACATGCACACATCATTCCTTTCCCTCTCCAAAAACCCTCATTTTATCTCTCTTTAAAATCATGAGTCGCCGGAAATTAGATAACACCGCCGGCGCCGTATTCCCCCAACAACCCTCCACCTCCTCCACCGCCACCGACACGTCATCATCACCGTCAAATGAAGTCAGCCCTAGTATCATGATCACAGTCCTAATCCTCGCAATCGCCGTCATCATCGCCGCCTCTCTTTACCTCCTCCTCCGCTTCCTCCGCCGCAACCGCCACTCCTCCTCCTCATCCTCCGCCGTCCTCCCGCATTCTCTTAGCACCGCGTCGGAGAAATCTTTCACGCATCTCTCGCCGATCATCGACGCGCTCCCGCTCTTCACATACAACCGCCTCTCCACTCAACATGCCGGCGATTGCGCCGTCTGTTTATCCAAATTCGAAAACGACGACGTTTTGCGCCTCCTTCCTCTCTGCTGCCACGCCTTCCACGCCGAGTGCATCGACACGTGGCTAAGCACGAGCCTCACGTGTCCGCTTTGCCGATCGCCGATACTCTTATCCGAAAGCGAATTCAGCGGGAAAATCACCGGGGGAGAACGTTCCGGAAGCTTCCGCGTCGAAATCGGCAACGTCAGCAACCGACAACGCGGCGGCGATTCCGTCGTCTCCGGGGAGATACGGCGGTCGTACTCTCTCGGAGGCTCCTTCGATTACGTAGTCTCCGGCGACGACGACGTACTTTCGGATGTCCAAATTCCGGTGCCGGAATACTATAAGGATACAGTCTCGGGCGAGCAACTAGGCGTGCTCGCAGCAGAGGTAGGGACGACACGTGGCGGAGGATGGTTGAAGGACTACTTATCGTATTCGCTGTCGCTGTCTTCGTCACGAACCGCGTCGTTTAGAGGGTCAGGGAGGATGTTTTTTACAGGGAGTAGTAGGAGGTCTACGGTGGAATTGAACACGGTAGGGAATAATCGAGGAAACGAGTTGGACGAGGCGAATCGACTCGGTGACGAGATCAGCGAGTTGTTTAGGTGGTTATCCGGAAATTGACACCAAACATCCCTTTCTGTTAGACTGTCGTTACACAGTTGCTTTAACGGTTGAAGAACGGTGAGTAATTCGCACGTTCGATTGGGTGGGTTTGCATGACGATACTTTTAATTCCTGGATCCGTCCCTTGACAAGCTAAGGGTGACGAATGTTCACAATGTAGATCCATGCTAGTTCATTTTACTATGCGTACAATTGTTGTTTTTTTACATGAATATTAAATTTTTTGATGTATAGAGAAAGAAGAATAGAGGGTAAATGGACATGGTGTTTCTTCTGCAATAAATGAATGAAGAGGTTAGGTAATATAGTACATTTAATTCCCTGAATCGAAGAATTAAATGCCATCTTACCATATTTTTCGGCAGTTTGCTTGGTTTTATCTGTTTTTCTAATTTCTATTTTAGGAGGTAATAATAAACATTTTACGTTTTTGAATGCTACTCTCTAATAATTCCACCAATGTAAATTTCCTCATTCTCTGCCTCTACGTTGAAAATGTTTACTTGGATCAGATCATATTAGCCGTAGATCACTTAAATCTCGGTTTAAGCTCAGTCAAAATGTGCTAAGCCTGACTAATTTTGAGCTCAACCAGGTTCGACTTAGAAGTTGTATGTGTAGCTATGGAGATATATGATATGGAATGCGAATTTAGTTGAGGTTAATTTGAGACGATGTTATAAAATTGCAAGTATGAAACGAGTTATATTCAATTAATCCGTCGCAAAGGTAACTGATCAAATATCATTCACATGGTTAGATAAGTCACAATCATAGTACGTGGATTAGGAAAAATAAATGTTGTACTCCGTACTTCTATCTATCACATGTGAAATTGTCGATAATATTTGACCTGTCATAAATTTGTGATAGATATACTCTTCAGACAAAGTTGTTTGATATTCAAATAGGTTTATGTTTATCACTTGCATTCGCAGAGTTAAGGCGGGGATTTGTTAACTTTGTTTTTCTTATCCAAATTGTTCGGATTGTAAATGGATCCGGGCCTTGGGATAATATTAAAAACTTCCGGAATGGATTTACCATGGGTCTAATATCCTCTTACTACATTTAATGATGCACAAATACATGTGTTCAGTAAATTAATTAGTGCCTAGTTGTTGACAACATGTCAACTGTCGTGTGTATGTAACAGTGAAATACTACTGTAATTAATGGAAATTAATCCAGCTAAAAATTCATTTATGCCACTTTAAATCTTCATTTTTAGTCAAATGAAATTAAATATACTCGGCACAATTAAGTAAAAGAATTGTAAAAAAAATAGGCCAAATGACCAAATGGGTAAAAAAGTGGCTCAAAGACGACAAATTGTTAAAAAAATATCGCCGGTGTCAAATAGGTAAAAAAAGTGGCACAAAAGTGACAAAGTGGTAAAAAAATGTCGTCAGTACCAAATAGGTAAAAAAAGTGGCACACAAGTGAGAAATTGGTAAAAAAAATTAATCGATGCAACAAATTGGTAAAAAACGTAATCGGTGTCAAATTGTTACGGATTAAAAAAAAATTAATTCAACTGCCTAATTTAGCAACTGCCTAAAATTCATTCTGTAAATATATAAATTAGCTACTACTTTTGAGACATAAATATAGTTAGTCTCAATTTTAGAGATCAAAATATAGTGGTAGCTAATTACGTCGCTATTATAGAGACTAAATAAAGTCAATAGCAAATTTGATATCTAATTTAAGTTTTTAGATACGGAAAAACGTCAGTACCTAAAGTCGTCTCTATATATATTGACAAAAAATTGCAATAATGTATTTAATTTTTATATAGGAGACCAAAGTAAATTCGTAAATAAGTGTAGTAGTTATTATAGAAACGAAACCAGGTGAGTAGCAATTTTAGTATCTAAATTTAAATTCTTAGCTGCGGAAATAAATTGGTAGCTAAATGTAGTTATCGGTTGTTACTATCATGTATTTTTTTTTATATTTCTTATGATATTTTTTATATTTTGTTTTAATATATTTATATTATTATTGGAGTATTACAAAAATATCTTACAATCCACATTTTAATGATGAATTTTACCTTTAAGTATACATTCATTGTCAAAATGAACATAAATCTTCAAGTGACCCAATGGTTTGAATGTTGGTCAAGTGTCCGTAGGTTATGGGTTCGATTCCTCTTGTGAACTTAAATATTCAATTTCTATAAAAGAGACATGTGTATTTCTTATTTTTTTTGTGGCCATTTTAGATACCAAAAAATTGCATCACTAATTTTGCTACAACTGAATCGATCTCTAAGTTCGTCCCTAAATTAGCTACTATACCATTTGCGGTCGCTAATGTAGCTACTTAAATTTTCGTCTCTATTATTGTCTCAAAATTTGCTACCACGCTTTTGTCGCTAAATTGGTAGCTAATTTTGGTCGCTAATTCAGTAGCTAAATTAGCGACAAGGCATTTAGCTACTAATGAAATTTAGTCGCAAATTCGGTCTCTAAGCTAATTAGCTACGGAATATTGAAGATTTGCTACTAAAACTTCTGACTCTAAAGTGACTTTACCTTGTAGTGTGATAATACCTATTCCTACAAGACATTGATGTTACAAACTCGATCGCAGCCTGGAAACTGCCTTGTTTCAAATGTTGTTTGTCTTCATTTCAAGAGCCGAGTACCTATAAGCACCAATTATATAAGGGGTACTTTAGTCAATTTAGATTCTATTTGTGCCTCCCTTGGCTATATAAGCAAATTACTAGGCCTAATTGTATTTCATCCTCAAAATTCTGAATGAAAACCTCTACGCCATTATTCCTTTTATCCTCTTTTCTCTATTTTAATTCTAGTTTTAGCTTTAATCCTAGGTGATTTTCTCCCCCTCGATCACCACAGATTTTAGTATTTGTAGTCTATCAATCTTTCGAATGAACAACTTGCATCATGTTATGCTTCATATCAGTTCAGTAAAATTCATGACGGCATAGACCTCCTTCGTTATTCATTTTTGGCTTATCTATTCTTATTTAACTGCTCCTTATTGTGGATTTTGTTGTTGTGTGTTGTTCCCTCGCCTTAGAATTAACGATTTATACATCTTAGCTTTGCATTCTATTCCATTCGAAGGTATTTGAAGGGTGGGTCAATTGGTGGTTTGCTCTCTCATGGCCACTCCTTTCATTTTGGTAAAAAAAAATATTGTTAAATAACCAAAGGCGATGAAGTGGACACCATTTTTGTAATTACTTTCAAATAAACACAATTGTTTTCAATACTTTCGGTTTGAACCCCATTTAAAAATTCTGTAAAGTTGAGTATTATTTTCATAATTGTACCCAGGGGCGAATCCAGGATTTCCCGATAGGGGGACATTTAGAAAACTTTACGGTTTATATTTTGAAATTTTTTTATGAGTGAATTTATACGGTAAAAGTAATTGGTTGAAAACGAAGTTTTGTTTTATAAATTGATGTTGGTTTTGAATTATTTTTTTTCGTTTAAGAAAACTTACAAGAAAAATACTCAGTATGTATTAGCTAGAGTGACTAGGAAATATATAGTCTCTTCGTCTAAATCATTTATTTGTATTTGATTAGAAAATATCCCCACATTATCTAAAAGCTAAACAAATGAAAGTAGTTGAAAACTTAAACGTATACTATTATTAATGTGGAATAGAAGAAGCATCACAACCAATGAGCTACAAACACCATTGTGATTAACAAAGTTAAACAATTTTAATTATTTCTGGGACTTGGGTGAGGGCAGCCGCCCACCCATGCCCTCACCCAAATCCGCCCCTAATTGCACCTCATATTAGTACCTTCTCCTCCGATCGTTGAATTTGTAACTGGAGATAACACTGCAAAAAAGTACCCATTTGTCTGGTCCAAAAACACGTAATTGTTGAGGTTAAACTCATTTAATATTGCGTATTCTTCGGTCAACTGAAATGAGAAACAGAACCAAATGAACACCCGATTCACCAAAATTTAACAGCAACAAACTAGGCACGACTAGGGCTGTGATCGAGTCGAAACTACACCGAATAATGACATTATTTGATTTGATTTGAATTTTTTTCGAGCCAACAACGTTTAATTTGGTTTGATATAGTCGAATAATGAAAACCATTATTTGATTTGATATTTTATTTATCGAATCGAATAATATTAAAACAATGCAAATATACTCAGTAAGTCTCTAGTCTCTCTACTTTATCGACTTTATTATCTATTACCCGTACATTATAAATTACGAGTAAATTTTTACCCTTAGTGACATATATACATGTTTAATTATATATTTTTACTGATCATAAAAAAAAATCGTAAAATAAATAGCAAAACAAACCCCATAAAAACGGTGTAATTCATAAAACTTTTATCACAATTTTTTTTTTAAAAAAACAATTGTCACAATTTTTTAAAAAATTGTCACAATTGTTTTTTAAAATTTTAAAGTAAATTTTTAAAATGGACCATAAATTTAAAGTGACTCAAAAAATGGATCAGTGTTGAAACAAATCGAGCCGAATATTTGACTTGATTTGGTCAGTATACCAAATTATTATTTGGCCATATATTTGATCGGATGAATCGAATACGAATCAAATCTTTTTCAAGCCGAACTTTACGAATCGAATAAGTAGTTTGACTCCCCACAACCCTAGACACGACGAACCTAAACGAAAACATGCCAGGACAAATGTCTCATTCACACGAAACCGACCCACTTTTTTTTCACGATTTTTGTATACCTAGGCACGACGAACATAAACGAAAACATAACAAGACAAATGGCTATCCACACGAAACAAATGGCTCATCCATACCAAAATTTGTCCAATTGTTTAAAGTGTAAATGAGTAACTATAACCGTGGGTTGGGAATCAGTTTCTTTAGAACACAGTTTGTTAAAACACGTTCTATTGTAGAACACGGAAATGGGAGGGTTAATCATCAAATCATTGGTGTGTTCTATGTTGCTCGGAAGTTGATCTCTTTATCTACTTAATATGCATTTAATCTGGAACGGAAGATTTTCAACTCCTTGTCAGACCCGGACCAAACCCATGAGCTATGATTTTTTAGATTCAATATAAAAAGCTTTAGAAAATAAAGTAGCCAGGGTGACCTCTTCATATCTTTCAATATATGTTATTCTCCACCGAAGCTTTGCTGGATCGACTTTTTACTTTAAAAGATCTTGAAAGAGGGAATTTTTAACTGTGAAAAATTCAGAACAGAATTAATTCAATATTTACACTAATCTCTGTTATCTACCTTGATTTTGAAATTTATAGCTTCAATTCTTGAATTACAGGATCGACAATATGTATTCAAAAATACATGAAATTGAATAAAAATCACATGACTCCATTGCCTCTTGTTTCTATCTATACTTTAACCAAACTCACAAAATTCGACATCAAAGGCGCAAGAAGCACGACACCTGTAGACATTAACCTTAGTTGTAAAGTTCATTGCATAAAAAATCAAACAAAATTCATACTTTAACCGTAATTATGAACTTAGAAAACTAATTAAAGATTGAAAAATCATAAATTTAAGCAGAAACAGTGAAATAAAGCAAAGAAAAACAAAATCACACGACTAAAACAAGAATTGGAGATCAACTGACATCAATCATGAATAAAAAACTAATTAGAGTTGAACCAACCTCGTTTCAAAGATCCGGCGAGAATAGGGTTGCTCCGGCGGGAGAATGACCAAACCTCATATCTTGAATTTGTTTTTCATTTTTTTAAATTTTCATACCCATACCTCGATACCTCGGTATCAGCAAATTAATAGCTCTTTCTTTGGTTTTTTTTTCCGAAATTTATATATTTTTATTGTTACTGAAACTCTTTTATCCCAATGATGAAAATATGCATAAAATAACTTTTGTCACAAATAATGACAATAACTAGTATAGACCTGTGCATGTATGCACGGTATTTATAGAAATTAATTTTTTTAGTTAATCGTTTATACAAAATAGATTTTAATTAGAAACCCGATAATTTTTCATGATTTTTATCACTGTATTTGGATATAATAAAATAATTTTAAATTACATAATTAATCAAGATAAAGACGTCAACAAATATAATGAAATATGTAGCCCAAAAAATTATTACCTCTGTGTTTTATTTGTCATTCATATTTCTCGAGACAATCATTTCTCTGTTATATATTTTTCTTAATATATGAATAATTTGTGTAAATTGTGAAATGTATATTCACTTAAAATTTATTTTCAAATAAAGTATAATTTTATATTCTTGATGTTTAGATGTAGTCATTCTCTATAATTTCAGTATATATCATTTGTTCACAATTGTTGTTAGAAATTTAAGCAACTATATTTGATTTTTTTTTTTTATCGTTTTAATGCTTTTTATTAAACTATTTATTTTTTTAGTGTCTTTCCGAAACTATTTATCCTTAATGGGTCAACGTCACCATTTTTTTTTCTTTTTTTAATACCACCCGATCTGCCGCTAGTTCACCTAGCGGCTGATACTCTGTTCCTTTTTTCTTTTGTTCATTTCCTCCTACACCTGTAACTCTTCATCCCCTCAAACCTATTCCTCTCATGCTCATCCTCCATAACCATATTCATCTCCTTCCTCCTGCCTAGCATCCTTACCAACCACAATTAAACCCACATACTTGAAGAAAAACAAACTTGAAAAATCAAAAAGCTATATTTAGTAAAAGTAAATTTAGGATTTGCGTTTATAATAATAACGGTGATATGTTGAATTGCTAAAGATAATTATCACAAATATTTTAGTAAACTTACAAAGATTGTAAACTATATAAACGTTGTAAATCACTATTATAATTCAAGCGAACATTTTTTTCTTGAGCATTATATTTATCTCCTTTCTATATTATATTGGTGTTGGAATTTGCAAGTTCCTACTCCTACAATACTACCCCAATAATCAAATATTTACCCAAAATTATAAACCTAAGTTTCATATAGTCCCAAATATATTTCAATTGGATTATCCTCAAATTACATTAATTTGGAACATCCACAAATTCATTGGTGGAGAATGAAGATAGTCAATTAGTCCGACCAAGTGGAGCGTGCACCATGGTGCAGTCGGAATCCCACGTCCGGTTCCAACCATGGCGAAGACGGTTTTGGCGCGTGACTCGTCACTTCGTTAGGAGAAGGGAGTTCTCGACATTTTTTAAACTTTATTATTTTTCATTACTTTTTCATTTCCAACCCATACTTTCTTATTAGTTTTTCATTATTTTAACCCAACCAAAAATTTTTGTGCCATTTTGAAATGGGAAGAACATTAAAACTTGAAGGAACTAATAAACATTTTACGTTTTTGAATGCTACTCTAATAATTCCACGACTGTAAATTTGCTCATTCTCCGGCTTTACGTTGAAAATGTTTACTTGGATCAGATCACATTAGCCGTATGTAAATCACTCAAATCTCGGCTTGAGCTCGGTCAAAATGTGCTGAGCTTGACTAATTTTGAGTTGATTTCGAGCTCAACCAGGTTCAGTTTGGAAGTTGTATGTGTAGCCATGGAGATATATGATATGGAATACGACTTTAGTTGAGGTTAATTTGAGACGATGTTATAAAATTGCAAGTATGTAACGAGTTATATTCAATTAATCTATATTCAATTAATCTGTCACAAAGATAACTGGTCAAATATCATTTACATGGTTAGATAAGATAAAATCATAGTGAATCAGGAATAACCAATGTTGTACTCCTATCTGTCACATGTGAAATTGTCGATAATATTTGACATATCATAAATTTATGACGGATATACTCGTCACACTGAAAGTGATATTCAAGTGAGTTTATGTCCATCACTTGCATTGGCAAAGAGTTAAGGGAATTTCTTAACTTTGTTTTTTCTTATCCAAATTGTTCGGATTGTAAATGGATCCGGGCCATGGGTCTAATATCCTCTTACTACATTTAATGATACAAATACATGTGTTCAGTAAATTAATTAGTGCCTAGTTGTTGACAACATGTCAACTGTCGTCGTGTGTATGTAACAGTAAAATACTACTGTAATTAATGTAAATTAATCCAGTGAAAAATTCATTTATGCCACTTTAAATCTTCATTTTTAGTCAAATGAAATTAAATATACTCTGCACAATTAAGTAAAAGAATTGTAAAAAAAAAAATACTCGTAAAAAATACTACTGTAATCAATGGTACGCTTCCCTTTTGGATATTATTCACAACTTAAGAGATTTGTTAATATTTCCAACAATCTATAAGTAAAAATATAATCATATGAGATCGGATTTGATTCGTCTTTATGAGTAGATTAAGAATATCAAATTTTTACTGGTAATGTAAAAGGAAAGATGTTGACGGTGTGAAACATGTTTCGACAATTGTGAAAAAGTAAACAATACATTTTTTATTTGAACTGAGTGTACCTAATAAGGTAAATAATGTTGAAATTATGAAAGAATTATTGATTATGAATTGGATGAATATTATTGATGAATAAAGGTCCTATATATAGGACATTACAAGAGAATCACAATCAATAATATGAGAAAATAAGGGGCCGTTTGGTTTGAGGTATTCAGGAAAGGGAAAGGGAATCAAAGTTCCGATTCCCTTTGTTGGTGTTTGTTTAGCCAATTCAATAATTCCCTTTCCCCCAAACTCCTATAACTTCTTACCCCCACCCCCCAAGGTAATGTGATTCCCTTTCCCCATCACCAACCTAGTCATCACCATCACCAACAACCGCCACCATCACCACCACCACCACTACGACCACCACCACCAAGGCCCACCTACCACCATTACGAACACCACCACACTCTCGGGTCAGGTCAAATGTGAGTCAAAGTTGGGTCAAAATAATTTTTGATGCCTTAATTTATCTGATTGGGGGTGGGTCGCCTGACAATCAACTGCCTGCTATGCAGGCCCCGGGACGATTCCTGTCGGAGAGTCGAAAGACCAACCCCCGGCAAGGACCGAGAACAAAGCATGAAAACGCTAAAGGTTGGCCGTCAGCCGCCGAGAGCGCAGGCCGATGCAGCCTGTCAGAGCTTGGCAGTCCCCTACTTGGAGACTGCCTGCCCTGGGGAAATCCCTGGCCGACAGGGCCAGGATCCCCAGGGGCCCTCTCGTCATTTCGCCTAAGGTAATTGGGAATGGATGGATGGGAAGCCGCCACTTGTCACTTTCCCATCCAACCATTCCTCTTTCTCTTCTCTCTCTTGTGGGAAGGTATAAATACCTCCCCATTTCCCACATGAGGGGGGTGGGATTTTTTTTTTCTCTCTAGACTCTTACTCCAAAAAACGCCGCCTAGTTCCTCACGAGCTAGGTTCGTTAAGGCATTTCACGGACTGACTTAGGCATCGGAGAGGGTTTCCTCGGACAACCTCCGAGGCCCTGTGCGTTCATTGTGCAGGGAGCAGGCCGTTTTCCGCCGGGAAAGTCCGATTTCAGGAGTGAGAGGAAGGGGAGATCAAGGGAATCAAGCGACTAGTTATCCGTTACCGATTCAATTACATTGCCCGGATTCTAAGCCGGGAGAACCGTTTCCGTAACCGGAACAATTTGGCGCCGTCTGTGGGGAACTTACGGTTGTGCTCACGAGTTACCCACTAAAATCAACCACTCATAACCACAAAATTAAACACAATCATGCCAGAAATTGTCGATGACAGTGCAGGAGCGGGTCCGACGGTCCCTCCGGTGACCCCCCTGTACGGAATGCCGCTGTCGGAGAGGGTCCCTCCTGCCACAATCCTTGGGGTAGAGGGAACCAATCCTCTCGGTAGATCTAACGCTGCTACGACACCCGAGCTGGGGGCACGCCCTGGACGTGCTCTCAACCTGACCCCAACTCAGATGGCGCAGGCAGCCGCGTTCTTCTCTGCAATGCTAGATCAGGAATTCACACCTGAGGACTTGGTAGGCAGGGTCGCATCGGCTCCTAGGCAACCGTCCCCAGTCAGCAGGGACGAGGCCGGGGGCACGAGGCGGACCGCCGCCAGAAACGCTCAGAGAAAAGCGAGAAGAACAGCCCAAGTGTGTACGCATGTGCAGAGGCGCATTACTACTGACAAACCAGAACCACCTGTCCAGCAGGCGTTCTCTGTTCACACGACAGAATCAGCGTCCGGAGGGCAGGGAGGCTTATCTCAAGGATTACAGGAGCGCATGAGGCCCAGGGAGCCCATGTCAAAACGCTTAGGGGAAAGGCCAGGCGGAGTTTTCTCCAGGCTAACACCTGCAGCCAAGGAACAGTCAGCCCCTGGCTTATCCCAAAGCTTGCAATCCAGACTCAACCGAGGGCAACCGCTCGAGTCCAGGTACCATCAGGGTGAAAACCTCTGCCACTCCCAGAGGAAGAGGCCCAGACAGACCTCCTCGGGAACAGAGGATGAAGCAGCTAGCAGGCCGCCGCCGAGGCACCGCTCCCCCAGTACGAGGAAACCAACCCATAAACAATGGGAATCTCATGGTAACCAGTCTGGGGAAAGCAGGTCACGACTGGTAGGCAGGCCTACGAAAACCCCGTTGCACCCTGAGGTACAAGAGTACCCCATTTCAAAAATCAAAATGCCCACCATCAAATTTGACGGGACGACGGACCCTGAGGACCACCTGGCAGCCTTTGAGAGCCACATGGGCATGTATGATGTAGATGATGCCATCTGGTGCAAAGTTTTCCCTACCACCCTGGTGGGACTTGCGCAGGGGTGGTTCAGAGATCTCCACCAGGGGTCAATCAGATTCTTCATAGAGCTGGCTGAAATTTTCCTTGAACAGTATGCCGGAAATAAGAGAAGACGACTTACTCGTTTCGATCTCATGACCCTGAAACAAAAGAAGGGTGAGAGTGTGAGAGAATACATGAGAAGATTCGATCTATCCTACCAACAGGTTAGGGAGATCGACGATTCCACCGCCGCCTACGCCCTGACAATCTCCCTACTTCCAGGGGAAATGAAAAACCAGATGATCAGGGCCCAGCCCGAAACCTTGGCCATGGCCAGGAAGATTGCTGAGGGGTTCATTC
Organism: Agrostemma githago; assembly: GCA_958450325.1. Lineage (NCBI taxonomy): Eukaryota > Viridiplantae > Streptophyta > Magnoliopsida > Caryophyllales > Caryophyllaceae > Agrostemma > Agrostemma githago. The sequence goes on along the minus strand of OY288241.1, from coordinate 77,060,655 downwards.
TGCAGGAGGAGTTCCACGGCCTGACGGACACCCCTGCAGGCCAAACAAAGCCTCAAGGGGGACCGCAGGGTGGAAGGGGCAGAGGTGAACCAGGGAAGCAGAAAGAAGAAGGAGACACTCCCAAGAAAGAACGCCCAGTCTACCAACCCAGATTCGATAGTTACACCGCTCTGAACAAATCCAGGGCGGAAATCTTCGAACTAGAAAAAGAAACTGCCAAATGGAACCGTCCAAGCAAACCTCGCAGCCCAAAAGGCGACCCAAAGAAATTCTGCACTTTCCACGACTGCATTGGCCACACCACCGAAGAGTGCCGTCACCTGAAAGATGAAATTGAGAAATTAATCAGGAACGGATGGTTGGCCAACTACGCAGCTAAAAACAAGTCTCAGAAAGAAGTGCCTGAAAAACCCGAAGGGTCAGTGCAGAACCGGATGGTAATCCACGTGATTTCAGGGGGCACTGAGGGCCAGCTCAGTCGAAGAAGTCAAAAAAGGCAAATGCGCGAGCTGAGAAACCAGATCTGCTACGCTGAGAGAGAGGGGAGCCCAAAGGGAGTGACACTAAGTATCACCCCTGATGATGCAGGACGGGTGATATATCCGCACAGTGATCCTCTGGTGCTGTCCCTAGAAATCAGCAACCACATTGTGCGAAGATGTATGGTAGATACAGGCGCATATACAAATCTTTTATACAAGGATGCTTTCGAAAAAATGGGCCTGGAAAAAAGGCATCTACGGCCTGCTCCCGGATCCCTGTACGGATTCAGTGGGGCCGGCGTACTGCCCATGGGCGTCATCGACTTGCCTGTAACCTTCGGGGAAGGTTCCGCAGCCCGGAATGTCAGGGCAACCTTTGTTGTTGTGGATGCAAGGTCTGCCTATAATGCCCTGATCGGCAGGGCCACGCTGGATGAAATCGAGGCCGCAATCTCCATCAGAGCTCTCACCATTGCGTATGTCACGGACTTCGGGCTGGAAGGAAAGATACGTGGGGACCAGGAATCAGCCAGACAATGCTACTCCGTGGCCCTACAAGAGCACGAGAGGGACAGAAAAGGAAAAAGAAAAGCTGACAGTTCCCCCTGCAGGGAAGGCGAAGTCCCAGTCGAGCACCCGACGCCCGACCGCCTGGAACCAGGAGGCGAAAGCATGCTGGTAGACTTAGAACCAGGAAGACAGGTCCTGGTAGGAACAGGTTTGGAGGAATCCTATCAGGCCGAACTGGTCAAACTTCTGAGAAAAAACAAAGACGTGTTTGCCTATTCTGCAGACGAGATGCCCGGCGTTGATCCCTCATGCATCGTTCACAAGCTGAACGTAAGCATGGATGCTCGCCCTGTAAAGCAAAAGAAACGAAACATGTCTGCAGAAAAAGACGCAGCAATCAAGGAAGAAATCGACAAACTCTTGAAAGCAGACTTCATTGAAGTCTGCAACTACCCAGAATGGCTGGCAAATGTTGTCATGGTCAAAAAGTCGTCTGGAGCATGGAGAATGTGCGTCGACTTTACGAACCTCAACAAAGCCTGCCCGAAAGACTGCTACCCGCTCCCTCGGATCGATCAATTGGTAGACGCCACCAGTGGCTACACCATGCTAAGCTTCTTAGACGCCTTTTCAGGCTACCACCAAGTGTACTTGTGGCAGCCAGACAGGGTGAAGTGTGCGTTCATCACTAGTTCGGGCACTTACATGTACAAGATGATGCCCTTCGGGCTCAAAAATGCGGGAGCTACGTACCAGCGTCTGGTTGACAAAGTGTTTGAAAAACAAAAAGGCAGAAACATTGAGGCTTACGTTGATGATGCCATCGTAAAAAGCAGGGAAGACAGGGAGCACCTGACAGACTTGCAGGAAACCTTCAATTCCCTGCGCACTTACAAAATGAAACTAAATCCGAAAAAATGCACGTTTGGAGTACGCTCCGGAAAATTCCTAGGATTCTTGGTCAGTTCTCGGGGTATAGATGCCAACCCTGAAAAAATTCAGGCAGTTCTAAACCTCCCTGAGCCCAAGACCATCAGGGACATCCAGCGCCTGACGGGACGAATGGCCGCCTTGGCACGATTCATAGCCCGATCAGCAGACAGAGCCACTCCTTTTTTCAAAATTCTGAAAGGAAACAAACAGTTCAAATGGGAAAGCGAGCAGAAAGAGGCCTTCGAGCAACTGAAGGACCATCTTAAGAGGCTCCCTACCCTGGCAAGACCAGTAGCAGGCGAGAAACTCTTCCTCTACATTGCAGTAACTAATATAACTGTCAGCGCGGTCATCCTACGGGAAGAGGCAGGCACCCAGCAACCTATATACTTTGTGAGTCATGCGCTGGGGGCAGCTGAGAAGAATTATCCGATGGTTGAAAAAGCCGCCTACGCGGTCATAATTGCAGCCAGGAAGCTCAGACCTTATTTTGACGCGCATCCAGTCATAGTCCTCACCGACCAACCCCTGGAAAAGGTGTTGGAAAAATTCGAAAAATCGGGAAGACTGTTGAAATGAGCAATTGAGCTGAGTGGGCTAGGTATCTCTTACCAGCCGAGAACAGCCATCAAAGCCCAAGCTCTGGCAGACTTTTTGGCTGAGTGCTCCCACTCAGGGGAAGAGGAAGCCCCCGCCCAAGAATGGGTCGTATACACTGATGGGTCCTCAACGGCCAACGGCGCAGGCGCAGGCGCAGGCGTCGTATTAACCAGCCCAGAAGGGACCGACTTTGAGCATGCTCTCAGATTCGTTTTCCCAGCATCAAACAATGAAGCAGAGTATGAAGCAGTACTCGCAGGCGTCAGGCTGGCTAAAGCCGCAGGGGCGGAACGAATTGTTTTAGCAACAGACTCCCAGCTCATCGCCAACCAAATCAATGGAGAATACGAGGCAAGAGACCAAGCAATGGCCGCATACCTAGAGATGGTAAAGGGAGAATTGTCCGGCCTAAAATCATATGAGGTCAAACAAATTCCCCGATCCCAGAACAACAGAGCAGATGCCCTGTCAAAACTGGCAAGCTCCAGTCTGCAGGACATCCGAAGATCCGTATGGGTCGACGTTTTACACGAGAAGTCTACTGAACCCTGTCAAACGATTAGTGCCGTGGAAGAAGAGCTGGAAAGCTGGATGACCCCTCTCGTCCAGTACAAGAGGCACGGTATCTTACCGTCAGACTCGCTACAAAAAAGGAAGATACAGGCTAAAGCAGCCTGGTTCATATTCATTAATGGAGAACTCTACAAAAAATCTTTTACTTACCCCCTGCTTAAATGCCTACGTGCGGATCAGGCCGTTGAAGTATTGGATGATATCCACTCAGGGATTTGTGGGCATCACATTGGCGGGAGGTCGCTGGCCCACAAGGCCCTCAGGGCAGGCTATTACTGGCCAACCATGCTGGCAGATGCCAAGAGCCTGACCCAGAAATGCAGAAAATGCCAACTTTTTGCCCCATCGATCCATGCCCCAGCTCAGGAGCTCAGGCCAATCCTATCTCCCATCCCTTTTGCTCAATGGGGGATGGACATCCTAGGACCCTTCACTGTGGCCACAGGGGGCAGAAAATTCTTAATTGTCGCCATAGACTACTTCACCAAATGGGTGGAGGCTGAAGCAGTACCTAACATCACTGAGCCGGCAGTCAGGAAGGTGATCTGGCGAAATGTCATCACCCGGTTCGGTGTACCAAAAATGCTGGTATTTGACCACGGAAGGCAGTTCGATAATGACCCACTAAGAAACTGGCTGGAAGGCCACAACATTTTGGTCGCCTACTCAGCCGTCTGCCATCCTCAAACCAATGGACAGGCGGAAGCAGCCAACAAACAAATTCTGAACGGCCTGAAGAAAATGGTGGATGACTGCAAAGGCAGGTGGGCTGATGAACTCCCCAGTATACTCTGGTCCATCAGAACGACCAGAAAGGAGTCTACAGGCCAGACCCCATTTGGCCTGGTATATGGAGCAGAGGCTTTGTTGCCAATTGAGACAAGGATTCCCTCTCTACGTTCCCTACAGTACAACCAGGCTGAGAATGAAGCCGCAATGGTTGAGGCCCTGGACCTGGTAAATGAGCTAAGAGAGGAAGCCAGTACCAATATCGCTGCCTACCAGCAGCGAATGAGGAAAGCTTTCAATAGCAAAGTCCGACAGAGGAGCTTCCAGGTGGGCGAATTAGTTCTGAGAAAAACACAGGCGATTGGAAAATCAAGAGAGCATGGGAAGCTAAGTGCCAATTGGGAGGGCCCATACCAAATAACTCAGGCTTTGGGTCCAGGCACGTACAGGATAGCCAATCTGGAGGGACAAGAGCTAGGCGCTCATTGGAATGCAGATACACTAAAGAAATACTACGTCTAAGCAAGAGTGTAGGCAATTTTCACTTTTACTAGAGTAAAAAGGCGGAGGACGATCAGAAATGTCGACGGCTCCGACCACCCCTATGTCAAGAAAAAATTTTTAAGAGATGAGAAAATGCAGATTTATACTCGTTGCCTGTTCACACTCGCGTCTTTCACACACAAACGAGCAGGGGGCAATAGGGGGAGGCCCCCCTGTTGCCAAAATTGGGAAAAGTGAACCCCCCAACGCAAACCAAAGAAAGCTACCCTGCCTACCTCTGGGCAGGCAGGGGGCAGGCCATACCAACAAGGACTGGGGGCAGGTCCCCCAACCTTGTATAAAAAACACCAAAAGCTACCCTGCTTACCTCTGGGCAGGCAGGGGGCAGGCCCCCTGGACTTTGAACGAAAAGCCAGGAGCAGGCCATACCAACAAGGACTGGGGGCAGGCCCCCCAACCTTGTATAAAAAACGCAAAAAGCTACCCTGCTTACCTCTGGGCAGGCAGGGGGCAGGCCCCCTGGACTTTGAACGAAAAGCCAGGAGCAGGCCATACCAACAAGGACTGGGGGCAGGCCCCCCAACCTTGTATAAAAAACGCAAAAAGCTACCCTGCTTACCTCTGGGCAGGCAGGGGGCAGGCCCCCTGGACTTTGAACGAAAAGCCAGGAGCAGGCCATACCAACAAGGACTGGGGGCAGGCCCCCCAACCTTGTATAAAAAACACCAAAAGCTACCCTGCTTACCTCTGGGCAGGCAGGGGGCAGGCCCCCTGGACTTTGAACGAAAAGCCAGGAGCAGGCCATACCTACAAGAACTGGGGGCAGGCTCCCCAACCTTGTATAAAAAACGCTGAGGAATCTCCCTTCCTACCCCTAGGCAGGCAGGGGGCAGGCTCCCTAGATTTTAAACAAAAACCAGGGACAGGCCAAGCAAACAAAAACCCTCCTACCTACAGGCGGGTGGGTTGCAGATCAAACTCATGAAGAATCAAAGTACACAAAAGCAAACAGAAAATTCACATATAAAAGAAAAAGTAGCGTCGAGGAAATACAAGACAAGTTTTCAAAGTTTTCAAGACAAATAGTTACAACCAGGGGTATGGCAGCCGGCCACCAAAGGGCTCGGCGCGCAAAAAGGCAAAGAAGTTAAAGCGTTAGCACAGGCGCAGCAGGAGACGAGCAAGAGCCCTCTGAGGAAGACTGCCCTCCATGTTAAGCAGGGGGAGCGTCTGGACCGGAAGCGTCTCCCTCAGACAGCCTACGCATTTGAGCTTCATCCTTAGCTGTGTAAAGGGCCCGGAAAGCATCTTCGTCAAAACCCGGGAACATCTCCCTGACAGCTTCCATCACAACCTTCAGGCAGGAGTTAGCACCATTAACAAAGCCCGCCGACACCGCCACTTCCACCTCCTGGAGAATCTCACCCTTCTCTTTCTCCCATCCCTCGGTCTTCGTCGCCAGATCCTCGGTCTTCGCCGCCAAATCGCCAAGGGCCGTCTGCAGATCAGAGTTTGCCTTAGAAAGGCGCTCACCAAGGTCAACAACGCTCTTCTTAGCATGGTCCAGTTCAGCCAAAGCCTTTCTGGCCCGCTCCAGTTCAGCAAAGGCCTGCTGTGCTCTCTTGGACTCCTCTCCCAGGCGAGACACCTCCCGTGTAGCCTTCTCGCTTTCAGACTTCCAGTGGATAGCCCGACCCCTGGCCTCTTCTAGCTCAATCTCCTTTTTCGCCAGCTGATCCTTCAGGCTGGCGATAAGAGCAACGTCCCTTTCAACTGCAGAAAGGCGGTCTGGGTTGGCTAGTTCCTCGTCACTCAGGCGACCAAGGGCGGCTAGCTCCGCGGAAGCCTGCATAATTCGGGAGGTGCGCTTAATATACTGGGTCACTTGACTAGCAGCAGACTTGACAGTTTTGAGAAGATGGTCAGTTAAAACCGCCCCTGAGTCGGAGAGTAGGGCAGAAATATCCTGGCTGTCGCCCGCATTGTAGTGGAACTCAACGTTCTCCTCAGATAAAAGGGTGGCGGGGATCTCCGGAGCAAAACGCTTGGGTTCAGGCGTGGCAGTCTCCAAATCCACCACCTGGTCAACGTTAGGGGCCTCCCGACTCCTCTTTCTGACCAGTGACCGAGGGGTACTCTCCCCGGTCTCCTCGGAGCCTGCAGCCCGCGGCTGCGAGGGAATCTGAATTCCTGCTGAAGGGCCCTCTTGTCTGCCAATAGGCGAAGGGGTAGCCTCAAAAGCAATCGCCCTCGCAGCTGGCGAGGGGGTAGCCTCAGAAACCGCCGTCTTGGCGGGCGTAACTCGAGGAGGAGGGGGAAGCCTTGGCCTACTGAATGACAGGCCCTTCAAATGCTTCATCAGATTCTTTTCGCCTCTCTTGAAACCAGGGGGAAGAGAAGGGCGACTTTGGATAACAGTGAGGTGCTCGTCCAGGCCCAGGCGCCTCACCTCCCCCTTTTTCCAGATAAAAGTGGCAAGAGCTGCAAGACAAACAAACAGGCTGTCAAGGCATTTTCAAAATAATAAAGAGTAAGAAGGAATAACCAGCGCTCCTGAACTACCTTTGTCTAGACCCGGATTCATGCCCAACCGGGTCAAATAATTGTCAGTCGCTATAAGCTCCGCATGAGGGAGCCATAAGGTGGGGCCATACACCCCGTACTTGTTAGTATGGCCTGCAAAGTAGGCCGTCAACTCTTTCTCCTTCTCACTTAACTTAACCTCCAAGGCCTTTCCACCCACGCCAGGGTGATACTCCTCAGGGGTCTCCATCCTGGTGTGGACATGATTCCTGAAGTGACGAGGAATCTTCCACCCATGGGTGCTGTGTATGTAAAGGAAATTGTTCTTCCAATCCCTCAAGCTGTCCATACCAGGCCACACCAAACAGTGTCCCTTCTGCCTCAAGAGGGACCAATAACCGGGGGAGCCCATACTCCCAGAAGAAACCATCTGTAATCCCACCATAAATCGCAGGGCGTCGATAGAAGGCTCCATGCGGTGAAAGAGACAGGTCCAGACATATGAGATCAGCGCCCTGACAGCTGTGGCTGTCAGCTGGGCAACGGCGACGTTCATGCGCCTGAAGATCTCCTCTAAAGCAGGATGGAGGGGAAAGCGAAGGCCGAACTCTAAACATTTATGGTAAACCGCTATGCACCCATCCGGAGGGTTGCATACAGTATCCTTTTCATTGGGGATAACAACTGTATACCCCTCCCCGAAGTTATAGAGCCGCTCAATCACGACGGCGGCGTTCTTGGCGAGGATCACCCCCCGAGTTTTTGGGTCAGGGAAAGTACTCAGAGGGATGCGGTATTTAGTCCTGTCTAAATAATAAACCCTACCCTTTTCCCGACGAACGAGGGGACCGGAAGTTCGGGAAGAGTTAATTTCCAACGCCTCATCGTCCGAATCGACAGCATCGAACGAAGGGGGATCAGGGGAATTACCGCCCCCACTGTCCGCCGAGTATTCCTCCTCAAAATCAACCTCCTTAGAGGAGGAGGCAAAATCCATCCCTTCTCCCCTCTTTGATGGGTCGATAAAGGGCAAAATCCTTTCGCGGGTTCCAGACATGGCTACTCTAAAAAGATACGGAATAAAGGAAATCGAAGAGAGAAAAGAGTGAAGGATGAAAATCTGACCTAAGATCGCCTGACAGCACGCCGCAAGCCCGAAGAAAGAGGTCTCAGGGAAATGAGGGTGCAAGGTAGGATACGATTCGTCAGTACTCCAGGGTTTTTGATAAGAGAGAGAACGAAAGAAGGATTGAAAAGGAAAAAAAAATGAAAGAATGAATAGCCGAGCGCTTTTATAGAGAGGAAGGCATGCCAAGAGTCGCCCAACCCTCAGAGGCTCACCCAAGGGCTACGGCCCACGTGTCGCCCCTAGGGGGGATGTGCTCTAGACAGCTTCCCAAGAAGAACCTCGGGAAGACCAAAGGATGTCAGGAGGTTGGTCACCCTGTGACGTCCCCCTAAAAAAAAAAAAAAAAAAAAAAATCGCAACACATAAACGCACCGCCTGATCTTCATTTTATTAAAACCTTACAAAATAGAGTTACATCCTAAGACAGATACGGGAGGAAAAATACATGAGGCCCAAGAGTTTCGGCCTGACAGAAAAACAAAATGCCCTGCCACGCGAGCCTAGTCGTCCCCCAAGTCTGGGGAATAATCTCCAGGACTGCCTGGACTCCCGAGATCCGAACCCCAGTCCCAACTTGGGGAACCCTGAAAAGGGTCAGTGGAAGCCCCGTCTTCGTCCCCATCGCTCAGGCAGCCGAGACCTTCGCTGTCGTCAGAATCATGGCTGCTGTCTTCCCAATCCCTTCCAAAAGGGACAGCTCGGGACTCGTCACAAGTGCGACAGCCTGTTTTCTTTACAGGCGAAGAAGGGCCCGATTCCAGGGAGGAATCTGTGTCAGAATTAGGGCCGAATTGTTCAGGGTGCAACCACGGAAAACACTCATGGCACCCCCTATCATAGCAGCCCCCTCCCTGGGGGCAACGCCTAAATCTAGGCGCAGCAGGAGAGGACCTCCTAGGGCGTTTGCCCATCCTGATAGAGGCCTTCTGACCCCTCCGGCGAAGGCGGAGTCGTGAACGGCGGCTTCGGCAAACAGCTAAATAAGCGGCTCGTGCATACCTAAGTCGCCAAAACCCTCTGAAGATAAAGGAAACGTGTTTGACTCCACGGCGAACTGCACTTTTCTTGATCCAAGCCATATTTAAAATGAAGAAAATGAAGAGATTGAAAGTAAAATGAAGCACAAATGATCAAGGAAGCTGCAGACTTTATACCAAGGAGAACTCCGCATTAATGAGCGCTCCAACCACCCTGGGAGGGGAGCTACCAATCAGGAACTCCTCACGGTTCCCCAAAATCCGCCCAGAAGAAAAGAGCAATCATTACGGAAGTATTCTTGTCTCTTGGCATTCCTGACAGGAACAGTACAAAGTTCCATTGGGAAGGCGCGGAGCATTAAATGCTGCGACAGACATGGAAGTCAACCCCCCTCCAAGCAAGAATCGCCAGCAGAGGAGAAGTCTCACTTCCCTCCTACTGACGAGGGCCAATTGATTGGGGGTGGGTCGCCTGACAATCAACTGCCTGCTATGCAGGCCCCGGGACGATTCCTGTCGGAGAGTCGAAAGACCAACCCCCGGCAAGGACCGAGAACAAAGCATGAAAACGCTAAAGGTTGGCCGTCAGCCGCCGAGAGCGCAGGCCGATGCAGCCTGTCAGAGCTTGGCAGTCCCCTACTTGGAGACTGCCTGCCCTGGGGAAATCCCTGGCCGACAGGGCCAGGATCCCCAGGGGCCCTCTCGTCATTTCGCCTAAGGTAATTGGGAATGGATGGATGGGAAGCCGCCACTTGTCACTTTCCCATCCAACCATTCCTCTTTCTCTTCTCTCTCTTGTGGGAAGATATAAATACCTCCCCATTTCCCACATGAGGGGGGTGGGGTTTTTTTTTCTCTCTAGACTCTTACTCCAAAAAAACGCCGCCTAGTTCCTCACGAGCTAGGTTCGTTAAGGCATTTCACGGACTGACTTAGGCATCGGAGAGGGTTTCCTCGGACAACCTCCGAGGCCCTGTGCGTTCATTGTGCAGGGAGCAGGCCGTTTTCCGCCGGGAAAGTCCGATTTCAGGAGTGAGAGGAAGGGGAGATCAAGGGAATCAAGCGACTAGTTATCCGTTACCGATTCAATTACATTGCCCGGATTCTAAGCCGGGAGAACCGTTTCCGTAACCGGAACATTATCAATTAAAAAGAAAATACATTTTTTAAAATTTATCGTATTGTAGTAATTATTACTCCGTATATTTACCGTATTTACAATTAAAAAGGTGTAAAAATAATACTCCTTATATTACAGATATTTTATTATTAAAAGATACTACAATTTTATTTTATTTTTATAATTTAGATATTAATTTATTTATTTTATAATTTTTTATTTTACATAAGTATAAATAATATGATGACACACCGTTAATGTTGAAGTTTGGGTGAAATTCATTCTTTCATTGAAACCAAACAACAAACTAAATTTGGGGTAATCCCATTCCTTTCCCTTTGTTGATTTCATTCCCTTTCCCTTTGATGAACCAAACGCCCCCTAATATCCTGACATATATACGACATCTCTAATAAATAATATTGTACTGTATTCGATGTTTGATTAGTTTGACAAATTAGTAAGGAAAGTATTCAAAGGGCTTACTTTATGGTGAAACAAGAGATAACTTGGGGTGACACTCCATTTATCGCCAATCGCCAATCCTTTTAAGTCTTTAACTACAGTTCCTAATTTCCTACCAATTACTCCTACGTCTATAAGAAAGATTTGGAGTAAGAACTAAACATTCATCCATCAAAAGACTCGTGCTACTAATCCACTATACTCCGTATTCACCTTCAATTCTTGCTTGGTCAGTGGTCACCAGTGAAATTGCACGAAAAACATGACAACAGTCAAGTTTTCTTAAATTTGCTTACACACAGTACAGTACCGGTGTAAATTTGCTTCGCACAAATTAGGTGTAAAACGAACATTGATTGAAACAAAGTTGTGCATTCACAAGCAGATGCACCAAACTCAGAATCAATGTTCCAACAATGACGACAACAAAATCAAGCTTCAGCAGCACATAAACAAAGACAACTTCAAAAGATATTAGCATCACATATACTAGATCCCAGTAAAATGTACTCCGTAGATAACGACGTCAGGTTTTAAGTTGAAGTAAGATAATGATGGATCAAGGACTATCAATGTACTCGGCAAACATCACACCCTGTGGATGGAGCACCTTCTTTGGGCAAAATTGGCATCCCTTCAATAATGCTGTAAATTAAACAACATACATACTCTTATAAGTCACAAATTTAGAAAATGTTAGTGTTAGAGCAATCCTCGATATAACTTCTCTCAATTACTTTATTTCCATCCAAAATGCTCAATCTAAATATGGAAACAAATGTTAAAAGTGAAATTTTCTTATTATCAGTCGTTCCTTAAATGGATATACAGTATTCTTAGTCTCTTCACTCGTATCTTGGAAAATGAAGAAGCAGAAAACGGTTAGTAAGCTCAGTGCTCAAGCTGAATATAGAAGCATGTCTTATGTGACTACTGACTAGCGAGCTAGTATTGACTGAAATGCAAGTACATCTTATAATTCCAATACGGCAATACCCCCTTTATTGTGACAATAAAGTTACGGTCCACATAGAAAGGGAGCCCTCTGTTCCATGAGAGAACGAAACATCTCAATAATGATGTGATTGCCATTATGTGCAAGATAAATTTCAAGATAATTCTTTAATTTTTAAACACTAAAAAGCACTACTATCGTAGCATCTGTACGAGATTAACACTAGCTCAATGAAATAACCGAGTCTTAGCGAAGCATTGAAACCTCTAAGTCTTGCTAGCATAGGTTAAAGAAAGGAAACCACAAAATTAAACCAAGCACATTTAATTTATACCTGGATTATTAGGATCCATGGCATCACAAAAGCTAACTCTCACTTCACCTTCCTCAGATTCGCACACTTCAGCAAAGACGGTTTTGGGTGAAGACTCATTATCATCCTCGACTTTGGCTTGAAAATGGAGATGGAAGCAACAGCCTGCCACCCCATAAGCAAATCCATAAGCAAATCTAGCGGACACCTCTCCCAAAACTTCCAACTTCATACCCTTCAATAAAAGAAAAAAATGTTAGAGTTAATGCTTCAAAAGAAGCTCTTTTAAGTGTCATTTTTATCCCACATGGATCATTTATGACTACTAAACTATGCTTATATATGACCCTCTTTAATGCTCTACTAGTTGTGTACAAGAGAGGACTATGTACACCACACACGCGCGCGCGCGCGCCGAGCACGAGCCGGGCCGGGCTCGGGCTCGGGCTTTGGTAGAGCGCTTGCGGGTAATTTTGGTAGTCGAATTATTTGTTTTTATCCAGAAGCTTCCTTTTTCTCAGTCATTCTCAGTCAGTCTTTGTTGCCTTTCCAAGACTGATTATTGTCATTCCCGAGACTGATTGCTGCAAGTCTCCACTTGCTCTTTATTGCTGTGCATTGAACCAATGCCACTGCTCCACTATATAATGCTCTCTTCTCTTCAGTTTTGAACACACAGAAAACATACATACACATATTCTCTCGTTCTTCATACTTTCATCTCTGTTCCGGTTAAGTTATTGGCAAGCGTTCTTGGCTGTATTCAACCGTACTTCACCTACACTGAAGTTACGGTATAGTTGTGGAATCCTGGGAGTTGAGTGCTATTGAGGCCGTGTGTAGCAGACGGGGCATAAATCAACTTTAGGACAGTGACGTTTGTCGCGACACAGCTTCTGTTCTTCGTCCAGATAAGATCTATCTCATTTCTTCCCTTACCTCTACTACTACCGTGATAACAAAAAATCATCAATTAAATAATCAAATACTATCGAGTACTCCGTAGTATATACAAGAAAAAGTAGGATAAATAAAAACATAGAAAGAAAACCTGTGTCGTCTCATTGTAATGCTTCAAAGCAACACCAGCTAATTCACGCCACAATGTTTTATCAAAATGTCTATTTACTTCATCCGAATCACTAATCATCAAGGATCGCATCTTGGATGCACTATATATAATATATTAAAAGATTCATATGAGGATTATTGCTTGAAAAACGAATGAAATGAAATATAAACTGAGATTCACATTTAGGAAAAATCTTACTCATCAAGCACATGAGAACTCGCAAGGTTATCCCCAGTTCTTTCACTGGAAATAGAAAACCAGTATGTAAGACAAATTAAAAGCTATACAATTTGCAGGATGATAGAAAAGCAATATCCATGTCTAATTACTCCCTCCGTTTCAATGAATTGTTTGTCTTTGCTTTTGACACCAAGGAAAAGAGAACCAATGGAGAAGTGACACGTAGAGTCAAGATCAAATTACATATAAAAAGCATTCCTAAAATAGAAAGGCAAACCAATGCCCAAATATGGAATAGGCAAACAATTCATTAGGACGAAGGAAGTATTTCCTAATAATTTGCGAAAGTAAACAATCGTAAATTTATAAAGTTGTAGATCGAGTACAAACCTTACCAGACTAATAGGTAAAGGTCTAGGAGGACACGGTAAGCTACAAGAAAAAAAAAAAAAAAAAAAAAAAAGTTAAGTTGGGGGAAACATGTCATATCCAATAAAATAGAGTATGATAATATGGAGTAACAACTACAAAGTACGAAGTAACAAATAATGGGAAGGGAAAGAAGAAATTGAATGAACATAGAAGATCACTTTTTGAGTATTTCCTCGATTTCTTTGGAGTGGTTTGACATCATTTGAATAACCTGAAATGACTTGATACGAGGTGACTTGAAATTAATAAGAAGTTGTTAGTCTGTTACCGATAACTTGATCCAAAATTACTCAAAGATGGAGTCATAGGACGACGAAGCCCCATTTTCTTGCTGCTGGACGAGATTAGGCGGTTAAATCCTATGGTTTGAAGTGTTTCTTGGGCGTTTGTGCCTCGTAACCCTAATAAAGTAACCCATGAGTTAGCTTCCGGGTTATATTGACGCTTTGGCATATTTTGAATTTTGATGCTAATGAAATTTTTTAATCCCGCTTTGGGAATTCAAAAAAAGGTACTCAAATAGACCAATTACATACATAATTATTGCCAATATAATGATAAGCACGAACCAAAATATTGTAAGTGAGACTAAAATGAGCTGATCCGATCTAAGTCATACCCTAAAGTGAGTTTCTATAATCAAATACAAAATGGTTGGATTCGATCCATCATCATCATCATGAACATGAAACGAAACACTTGCATACTGGATTATATGAATATCAACTACTATTTCAAGATCAAAATTCACCGATCAATAATCAGATGGCTAATTAATTAAAACCAAATAAGTTTACAAAATTCACACATACTGTATCATGTTTTACAAAATTCACTCAATAAACATATATAAATAATCGAATTAAATCAAGAATGAAGAAAATAAAAACATTTATTTAATAATCGATTTGATTAAAATGAAGCAACAAACATTAATATGAAACCCTAGATCGAATGAAGAATGTACTCTTTACCGTCGACTGACACGATGGCCTGGTATGCACAGATTCGTTCGTTTTTATTTGTGATGAAATTTGTTGTTGTGTCAATATATTTTGAATTAAGTTTACTCAAAACAAACAAATAAAGTTTCTGATTACCTAATTATAGTATGTGTCCATATGCAATATGCATCATGCATGTACACAATTGTCACTAATTTTAGTTTAGGTTATAAACTTTTTATTCACATGTGATAATTTTATGGTAACAAATATGGAGTATAAGTTTAAGAAATTGATTCATAAATAGCTTGCAAGGTATAGCTTAATGGGTAAAATATGTGGTCCTCCCCTCATGGATCTCAGGTTCAAATCTCTTCAAGAGGTCTCACAATAATCGTTTTGTGAGACCGTCTCATATGAGAATTTGTGATTTATGAAACTTTATAAGAGAAAATATAGTTATGTACGATTTTGTTAACCCGAACTCACATTCATCCATCAAAAGGCTCGTGCTACTAATCCCCTATACCCCGTAGTCAGTAGTCACCATTCAATTCCTGGTCAGTGGTCACCGGTGAAAATGCACGAAAAACATGACAACGGTCAAGTTTTCGTAAGAAAATATATAGTGGTGTAAATTTGCTTCGCACAAATTAAATCAGGTCTAGAATATAACTCTCATTACATATAAAACGAACATTGATTCGAACAAAGTGCATTCACAACCAGATGCACCAAATTATTGCATAAGCTAACTCAGAAAAAGTCGGAATTTCAAGGACGACAACAAAGTCAAGCTTCAGCTTCAGCTTCAGCAGCACATAAACAAAGACGACTTCAATTCAAACTTGAAAAGATATTAGCATTACATAGTAGACCGGTAGACGACCCCAGTAAAGTGTACTCCGTCAAGGACTACCATGGTACTCAAGAAAACTCACACACTGCGGATGGAGCGACCACATTGAGCAGATTATGCATCCCTTCGCTAATGCTGTAAATTAAACAACATACATACTCACTCTTATAAGTCACAAGTTTAGAAAATTTTGAGACCAATTATATACTCATATTCACCAACATAAGTACCATTCATATGAAAGTGGGTGCATGGTGAATACAAATGGTTTTTCCGCTTTTATAATCTTGGCTCTATTGGTTTAATCTTGGCAGTCAGAGGAAGCCAAGATTAAACCAATATGTTACGACACCGAAACATGGATTAAAACAAGTCTTTAATTCTCTATAGCCATCAGTGACCCAATTTCACATATTTATGTGTCATGGATGCTTCACAAACACTTCATATATAATAATAATGATTCTCTGTTGGATTTATTTGTTACGGAGTGGAGTACATAATAAGCTACAAGTACCAGGTTTACTTGCAGATTTCTTTAATACTATCAGACCATGGGACATAATTTGTATGATGGCACATGGAATTATTCATCAAAAATCTGTTGTCGGAAAGCCTCAGCAGAATAGACGAGCTATTGGGGGTGCGTGTTATTAATGATAATTGTGAGATGTACGTGATTAATGATGACGTTGATTCACTTAATTAATTATTCGAGAATTAAGTTAGCAATGTACTGTAGGTGGTAAGCTCAACGACGACATTAGAGCCCTAGTCGCAAAAACATTTGAGGTTGACTAACATGAATCCTCAACTTTAACTTTAAGTCGCCCACTCATTACCAACAAATAAATAAAACATAATAGTGGCAATATTAGGAAGGTGAACAATAAAAAATAAGAAAAATACATAATTCAAACTCAAAATCAAGCTTAAAACATTAAAAATTTTATACACTAAAAAACAATATTATTGTACCATTTGTACAAGATTAACACTAGTCCATAAACTAGCCGGGTCGTAGTGAAGCATTTCAACAAAAAAAATGACAACGACAGAAGTCTTGCTAGCATAGGTTTAAAACGAAATGAAACCACAAAAACAAGCAAATTTAATTAATTAATACCTGAATTACTAGGATCGATGACGTCACAAAAGCTAACTCTCACATCACCTTCCTCGGACTCGAATACTTCGGCAAAAAGAGTTGTTGTTTGTGAAGAACCGGCATCATTCTCGGGTTTAGCTTGAAAATCAAGATGGAAGCAACAACCTCCCGGACCATAGCCATATCCAGCGGACAGCTCTCCAAAAAGTTCCAACTCCAAACCCTTTAAAAGAAGAAAAACTCATCGATTAAATAAGAGAAATTCTCGCTTGTATCCTTCTACTTTTACATTTTCTCACTTATATTCCATTTTTTGCAAGAAAAATTTTGACCGATAATTACTCTGATCTACGATTTTGAAATATGGTAAATCTTTTTTTTGTATATCTCTACGAAATCTTTAGTTTGAATTTTTTTTTGTCATTTTTCGAACTTTTATCCTGGAGTTTTAACCGGTCAAAGTTTATTTTTTAAAAACACTTTGACCGATCATAAATCCCGATTATGTCAGAATAAATCATTTATTCTTCAAACTGAAGATCTCTTATAGAGTTACAATATAGAAAAAAAAGATCAGATTTACCGTTTTCCGAAGTCATATTTAAGTGTTATTATCCGTCAAAGTTATTTCTCCAAAAGAAGTACAACTAAGAAAATGAAAAGTCAAGGGTTACAAGTGCGAAATTCCCATTAAATAATGAAATACGGAGTACTCCGTATCAAGTATACATATGAATATACAAGAAGAAAGTAGGACAAATAAAAACATAGAAAACCTTTGTATCATTGTAATGCTTCAAAGCAGCACCGGCTAATTGTTGCCACAAAGTTTTATCACCATGTCTATTTACCAAATCCGGTTTATAACTGATGAAGGCCCGCGTCAGGGATAAATTATATTAAAGGATTCATATGAGGGATTGCTTGAAAAACGAATGAATATACAAAGTGAGATTAGAGCACTACACATTTAAGGAAAATCTAACGGATCAGGCACTTGAGAGCTTGCAAGGTTATCCCTATTTGTTTCACTGCAAATACAAAACCAATATGTAAGCAAATCAAAAGTTATACAATTTGTAGGATGATAGGAAATCAATATTCATGCCTCATTATTACTATCTTCATTCCAACGAATTGTATACATTTGCTTTTTTGACACTATTTATAAGTAGAATGAATTTTCGATACAACTTATAATATATAAGATAAAATATATTCATGTGAGATCTTGTTTAAATCGTCTAATCGAATCAATATGAATATCAAATTTTTATAACTTTTAATAATACGTAACTAAAGATATAGACAAAAGAAAATGAGTATCAACATACGTGCATAAAGCAAATGGATACAAATGGTTGGAACGGAGGGAGTACAACGGATTATGTTATGTTATATTATTAAAATTGTATTAATAGGCGATTTTAGGAGGTTTTAGAATCAAATATAAATAATAGTTTAGTAAAGTTTATCAACAATGTTCAGTTGGTTTAGTGGTGAAGAGGCTCATTTGTGTTCAAGGGGTTGTGGATTCGAGCCTTACTAATTACAAATTTTTGTAATTTTTGCGAAATTCATGCGTCTAAGAGGCCCCTCAGACGCGAAATTCATGCGTCTGAGGCCAGACGCGGATTTTTGGCGTCCAGGGGACCCCCTAGACGCGAAATTCATGCGTCTGAGGGGCCTCCTAGACGCGAAATTCATGCGTTTGGGGGGCCCCTCAGACGCATGAATTTCGCGTCTAGGAGGCCCCTCAGACGCATGAATTTCGCGTCTGAGGGGCCTCTTAGACGCGAAATTCATGCATCTAGGGGACCCCCCAGACGCAGTTTTCCGGCGTCGAGGTCTGTTTCCAGACCCAGTTCGCGAAAAATCGAGCCCCATTTCGATTATAATTAATACTATTAGATTGATAGTTTAGGTTCCCCATAGCTAATTTGTGTGTGATATATACCCTAATTGAGTAGTTATTATTTTCTATATTCGATTTTGGTATCGATTTGGCTGATGGTGGGATCGATTTCTGCGAAATATAAATTTCCTAAACATATTCCCGGGATACATTGAGACACGTGTCTCGGAGACCGTTCAATAGTCCAAAAACCAACATTTCAAATTAGTCGGGAATATATTTGTTACGTTAGTTAAGAAACTTAATTAAATTCATTAGAATATATTACATAAGGGTAAAAGAGTTACGTTGAGACACGTGCCTCAAAAACCGTTCAAGAGTACAAAAACCGTAATTTTAATTTACTCGGAAATATTAATTACATTAATTAACAAACTTAATTAATATCAATAATCATAATTAGAAGAAGGGTAAAAGAGTAAATTCACGTATAAAGCGCCGCCGACGTGGCTGAAATGTCGACGACGAAATGTAGTAGGGAGTATTATATGGAGTACAATAAAGTAAAACTAGTGTTATTCCCGTGACACGTCACGGGGTTGAGAGAGAAGATGTTCGAAAAAAAATGAATACGACACGTTTGTCAAAATACTGTAGATCAATAAGTAGTGGTTGAACAATATATACGTAACTTGAATTTGCCTTTTTATAAAAGCAAAGAAATTAAAGTATACTACAAATTACGTAAAAGAAGAAGAAAATGTGAAAAACCAAAAAAGGAAGACAACATAAATAAAAACAATGTAAATAACACTTTAACTACTACCGTGCGTTAAAGTAGTTTTAACTTCGTATTATAGGAAAAAAAAAAAGGATAATTCTTTATAAATCATTACAAATGTCGTAAATATAGTGCATAGAGTATACGGGGAGATATAATCGTAATGACATACGGGCATCGTAGATATACTACCTCAATATTTTTTTATATCTCGTTTTGCTTCCGTATGTAATAATGAACATGAACGTATATAAAATATTCGACAAAAATATTTTCAAATTGGGCTATGAGATACTTACTACTAACATTATAGCTTCATATTAGATAAGAAACATAAAACCAAAATTCCACGAAATATAAAAAATGTTTTTCTAACAACAAAAATTCATAAAATAACAAACGGGTCAACCACTTGGCTCGATGACATGTCTCCAAAATTATTAAAAGGTTAATACTTTTATTATATTAGAAATAATAGTAATTAAAAAAAGTATTCCCTCCGGTCACTAATTTTTACCTCATTCCATGAAAATATTACTCACAAATATCAATGAACTGAGACGAAAAAAAATGACCGGATGGAGTAGTAATTTTAATATTTATTAAGTGAAAATAAAATACATTTACAATAACTGTATTGAAATTCTAGAAAACCAATAGCTTCGAGTTACTCCATTAATGGAGCTCGCATAACTAAGCTACTGTATCACACAAATTCTAAATAGAATTTGATTTTTCTTATTATCAAAACTGAAGAAATATTTGTGAGTTTTCAAGATATTAACTTACAAAGAATATGTGCTAATTATATATATATACAGAAGTTTGTTGTAACTAACATTTTGCTAACTAATCTTGCCAACTCATCAATCTGTGTGCAACAATCTGATTGGTCGGACCACGTCATTGGTGAGCCACGTCGGACAGCAGCAACCACGTCAGACAGCAGCATTAGTAGCAGCAGCACAGTGATGAGCAAGAGCAGCAACATTAGTAGCAGCAGTACAGTGATGAGCAAGAGCAGCAACATATCACAATACCCCCTCCTCAAGGAGGACTTGGAGGAGATACAACAAGTCCGAGCTTGGACAGAAAAGAACTGTGATGCTGCTGGCTTAATGCTTTAGTGAAAACATCAGCAATTTGCTGAAATGAAGTCACATGAGCGGTAGCAATTAGTCCATCTTGAATTTGTTCTCGAATGTAATGACAATCGACCTTTATGTGCTTTGTACGCTCATGAAAAATCGGATTCTCAGCTATGTGTTGTGCCGCTTTATTATCACAATAAAGAGTGATTGGAAGTGGAACACAAACTTGCATCTCCTTTAGTAACTCATTTAGCCAAACAATCTCACTTGAAGTCTGACTCATACAGCGATATTCGGATTCCGTGCTCGACTTGCTTACTGTGGGTTGCTTCTTGGTTTTCCAAGAAATCAAAGATTTCCCTAAATACACACAATAACCAGAAACAGACCTCGCAGAGAACTCACATTTAGCATGATCAGCGTCACAATAGCTGGTGAGAGTGAGTGCAGAAGCGGCAGGGTAAAAAAGACCCAAATTCAGAGAGCCTTTAAGATATCGAATGACATGAAGAGCAGCCTGCAAGTGAGGAAATCTGGGCTCCGCCATGAATTGGCTAAGGTGCTGTACACCATAGGATATATCAGGTCTAGTCAAGTTAAGGTAAAGTAGCCGCCCAACTAATCGTCTGTATACTTCAGGACATGCGAGTAGATCACCATCGTCTGTAGATAATCGCAAACCAGTGGGAAGAGGGGAATTAGCAGGAGTACAATCCTCCATATGAGAATCCCTGAGTATATCAACAATATATTTTCGTTGATTAAGAAGAATCCCAGCCTTGGAACGCGATACTTCGATGCCCAGAAAATACCGAAGTTGACCTAGATCCTTAATTGTGAATGCATCATCCAAAGCCTTCTTGATAGCAGCAATCTCGATTTCATCGGTCCCAGTTACTATCAAGTCGTCAACATACACCAAAATAAGAACAAAACTGGAAGCTATATGACCTTTGGTGAAAAGAGAGTAGTCGGATTTGGACTGTATATAACCATGTCTGGATAAAAACTTGGATAATTCATAATTCCATTGTCGAGAAGCTTGTTTAAGCCCGTACAAGGACCGTTTCAGTAAACAAACATCATCTTTGGAACCAACTGTGTATCCTTGAGGCTTCTTCATATAGACCTCTTCATCCAAAAATCCATGGAGAAATGCGTTATTAATGTCCAATTGATGCAGCAACCACCCTTTGATAGCAGCAACGGCAATCAAAGTACGCACTGTGGTTAATTTAGCCACGGGACTGAAAGTATGAGTATAATCTTCTCCCTCAATTTGATTGTATCCCTTAGCAACGAGGCGCGCCTTGTATCTTTCCACCGTTCCATCAGGATTGAACTTCACCTTGTACACCCATTTGGCTCCAATAGCCTTCTTACCTGTTGGTAATTTGGTGAGGATCCAGGTGTTGTTCTTTTCAAGTGCATTGAGCTCTTGCGACATAGCAGCTACCCATAGAGGATCAGTAACAGCCTGATCATAGGTAGACGGCTCATATACTTGGAGAGCATTACAACAAGAAGCCTGATAATCAGCGGAGTAACCATCAAGCTGCAAAGATTGACTCAGAAAAGCATAAGAGGATGTAAAAACCGAACCAGCAGCAGAACTAGAGGGTAGATCACTGTGAATAAAACCATCCAATTTTGAGGAAACATGGCGAACCCTAGTTGATCGTCTTGGAGCAACAATATCGTCAATATTAATATCTGAAGAATCAGGACCACAAGTGGTATCAGTAGTGATACGACCATCAACATCAGCATTCTCAGAAGAGTCAACAATAATGGGACTAGAATCAGCAGTCTCTGGTGGTAAAGGTTCTGCACTTATGATAGGAGCCATTACAGCTGCCGGTGGTGATGGAATCAGCCCAACATCTTGCTTGTAGCTAGGATGAAAAGGGAATATAGTCTCCTGAAATATGACATCTCTACTGACAATGATCTTGTGATTCTCCATATCATACAACTTATAACCTTTTTGGCCTGTAGGATAACCCAGAAAAAGTCCCCAAATTGCACGAGGCTCAAATTTATCAGCATCTTTGACAGCAGCATAGCATAAACATCCTATTACCCTGAGATTAGAATAATCTGGCTTAGTTTGAAAAAGTTTCTCATGAGGGGTAAGCCAACCCAATACTCTCGAGGGCATGAGATTAATAAGATGTGTGGATGCAAGGATCAGCTCCCCCCAAAACCTCTTAGGTAAGGAACCCTGAATTCTTAGGGCCCTAGCAACCTCAAGTAAATGGCGATGTTTCCTCTCTACTCTCCCATTTTGCTGAGGATTTCCTGGGATAGAACGCTGATGAACAATGCCATGCTTAGCGAATAAAGTCTGACATTCTTGCTGCACTATTTCAGTTCCATTATCACTTCTGATAGTCTTGATTTTGGAACCAAATTGAGTGGATACATAGGCAATGAAGGATTCCATAACAGATGGAACTTGTTCCTTAGTTTTTAATAAGAAAGTCCATGTAGATCTACTAAAATCATCAACAATTGTGAGGAAATAAGAAGCCCCAGATATGGATTTCAATCGGTAGGGACCGCATAGATCAACATGGATTAGATCAAAGATGAACTTAGAAACAGTAGAACTGACAGGAAAGGGAGCTTTATGATGTTTAGCCAAAACACATGTATCACAATGAAATGCTTTGTCACTATCAATAGCAGGGATTACATGCTTAAGAACACCCAAAGATGAATGACCAAGTCTAGAGTGCAACAAGGCTACATCATTGTCATTGCCTACAGAAACAGAAAATGAATTTCTAGTACAATTATTGCTATGAACAGTACTAGGGTTTTGAAGAAACTGATAGACGCCTCCCTTTTTGCTCCCGGAACAAAGGATTTCCTTAGTGGAAGGATCCTGTATTTTGCACAAATGTTGGTCAAATGTAGCAGTGAATCGATTATCACTCAATAAACGACCCAAAGAGAGCAGATTATGCTTGAAATCAGGAAGAAATAGAACATTCTTTAGAAATAAATTTGCTGTAAGAGGGACAATTCCAGTGTGTGTTACCATCTTAATTTGTCCGTCAGGAAGATGCACAGAAATAGGCTTATTTAGCAATGTATAGGAGCTAAAAAGACTCAGCTCAAAACACATGTGGTCAGAAGCACCTGAATCGAGAATCCATGTGTATATAGGAATATTAGAGGTACCAGCAGCAGAATAAGCAAGAGCTGTACCTGAAAAGCCTGGGCCTGCAATTTCTGGTTGACCCTGAGATTGACTCTGCAACTTGAAGAGTTCTTTGGCTATGGCCTGAATAAAAGATGGATCAAGATTCTGCTCAAACATCTTCGATGCAGGTGTATCACATGGGGTTTCAGATTCATATGTGTCAATTTCTTCCACATTTGCTGCGAGCCTCCGTCCAGGAGATGCAGATGCAGCAGCTTGCTGTCTTTTAAGCTTCTTCCAGTGCCAACAATACTCGATGGTATGCCCGTTCTTCTTACAGTGAGTGCAGTAATAAGAGGATTTATCAGTTTTAGCCTTTTTGTTGTCCCTTCTCCACACATTTGGAGGATCAACATGAGCTCCTTGATGATTTGAAGCATGATTTGCAGTAGGTGCTGCTACATCTAATGTAGACATAGGTACATCTGCAGTAACCTGTTGCTGAACCTCCATTTGGTAAACTTGAGCAAATGCCTTGTTTACAGTAGGAAGCGGATCCATAGCAAGGATTTGACCACGAATGTGATCATATTTCTTATGTAATCCCATGAGAAAATCAATCAAATTGTGTGTATTTTCTCTAGCAACAACTTTCTTCAACATCAGACATGTACAGTCATCTAAAGCCCCACAATCACACTGAGGGAGAGGATCTAATGATCGCATGTCCTCCCACAATGTTTTCAGCCTAGCATAATAATCTGCTACAGATAAGTCTCCCTGAGTAGTATGAGCGATATCACGCCTCAACTGATATAAGAATGGACCATTAGACTGATCGAACCTTTCATTCAGTTCGTCCCACAGGTGCTTACTGGAAGACGCATAACCGAATGTAATAGCAATCTTTTCACTTAACGAATGCAGAATCCAGTTCATTACTGTGTAATCTGTCCTAATCCAGTCATGGAATGTAACATCCTTTTCCTCAGGCTTAGGATAAGCACCAGTAATGAAACCTAACTTGTTCTTAGTGATAAGTGAGATTTTGATTTGTCTAGACCAGTGTAGAAAGTTTTGTCCGTGGAAAACATTAGGAGTCAGTTGAATAAGGCTTTGATCATGTGTAGAAAGATAAAGAGGATCTTTATACACTGAAGTATGAGCTGGAGCCATGGCTATTGATTTTTGAGAAATTACAGCGGAAATTCAACAAATTCGAAAAGGAATTAGACTAATCAAATGTAAATGATCTTCACACCAGTGAATAGAAGCAAAGAAATCAACAATTTGCATCAAGAAAACTGCAGAAATTGCAATAAAATCGCGCAAAAGAGAGAGGAAAGATCATACAATTCTCAGAGGAATATCATACGATTCTCAGGCGATGAAGCAAGAACTAATTCTGCAGGTGTCGTAATGCTGGCGCTCTGATACCATCTAGAAAACCAATAGCTTCGAGTTACTCCATTAATGGAGCTCGCATAACTAAGCTACTGTATCACACAAATTCTAAATAGAATTTGATTTTTCTTATTATCAAAACTGAAGAAATATTTGTGAGTTTTCAAGATATTAACTTACAAAGAATATGTGCTAATTATATATATATACAGAAGTTTGTTGTAACTAACATTTTGCTAACTAATCTTGCCAACTCATCAATCTGTGTGCAACAATCTGATTGGTCGGACCACGTCATTGGTGAGCCACGTCGGACAGCAGCAACCACGTCAGACAGCAGCATTAGTAGCAGCAGCACAGTGATGAGCAAGAGCAGCAACATTAGTAGCAGCAGTACAGTGATGAGCAAGAGCAGCAACATATCACAATAGAAATATTTAATAAAATAATAGTATAACACCCAGGAATAATCCTTTGGTTATTTTAGATTTTTCTTAAAACAAAAATAATTCATTAAATAGGTGGAAAACAACTATTACATGATATATAAGCATTTTGACATCTAGGAAACTAAGTCTCGAGTTAACCCCCGCTTTTACAATAATCGTATTTTGAAACCGTTTTGCATTAGGCAATTTTATTATCAATTTTATACTTAGCACTCCCTTTATTCTAATATATAGTGAATTATAACTATGGAGTAGTACTTTACGTATGTCTTTCAATTCCTAATTAATTTATCAACTCGGAGTACCAAATTATCAATTTACTTGTTAAATTACTAATTACATTAAAAACTACTACCCCCGATTCTTTTGGTTTTTCATGCTTATCTTTTGACACTATTTATGGGTGGAAAGAATCCGTAATATAATTTCTAATGTACTACGAAGTAAAACTTAAAACATAGTCACGTTGAATCTTACTCTAATCGTCTTAAAGAGTACATTAAGATGTTAATTAATGAGTATAATTTCCAAAATTAATAAAATTTTAACTTTTATTATATTGCAGATAATACTAATTAGAAAATTACATACGGAGCACTAATTTAAATATTCATTAAGCAAAATGAGCAAACCGTAAAAATGAGAAATGAGATACGAAGTACTTCTCTTGTTGAATACTCCACTAATTTTATTACTCCTTAAATTGTTACTTACTTTTTGACTGGACTCGAATTAGACTAGACTTGAATTAGAATCCCTCTTTGTCTATCAAATTTTAAACTTTAAAAAAGATTTTAGCATATTCCAAGTTTAAATAAAAAATAAGGTTTCATAAATAATAAGAAATGAATCGATTAAATTTTTTTAAATAATATGTAATTAAGTGAAAACGTCATATGATGAACCTGAATCTTTATGAAAACACAAACGGAAAGAAAATTACGGAGTACTAAACTAATCCGTACTAATGAATTACGCTAAACAATACTTAGTATTACCAACATGTTTCTTTGGGAAAATTCACATGAGAAGCACATTGTTTGACCTAAAACAAACTCATTTTTTTTGGTTTTCATTTCCATCGGTTCCTTACACTCACCCCCTCTATTTCTTTTATTATTTATTATGACAAAGCAATACCCTTGCTTTTCTTTTTCAATTATCATTCCCATCCACCCATCTTCATCTTCATTGATCCACCGAGCACGGGTTCGCTCGTTATTCGTTCGACTCGATGTTGTGTTTTTTTGCTTTACCCAAATCTCCGTAATCTCCATGTTTGCTTTCCCCAAAACTCAAGTAATGCTTTCGATTTGCAACTTTACCCTGTCGTCTCTGCTCACAATTTTGCATCTTCTCCTTGTCGCTGTAACACGTCAAACAATAAAAAGGGTATCAATCAATCAAATAAAAAACAATTAATACAATTTCAAATTGCAATTGAAAATTACATGGATTAGTTAACAATAATTTTTCTCTTATGGAGATTCAATACATGATAGAGAGATAAGGAAGAAAGGTGACGATGATGAGAATTGTGATGCTATATTTATAGTCACCACTATATTGTATACAAAGAGGAAAACTGAATTGAGAAGTCAAGAGTGTATTGAGAAAAGGCTAAATAATTAAGGAGTAATAGCTTTGATGAGTTTCAACGTGGGTTGAGAATTGGTGTGCATTGGGTGTTGTAGAGTGAATTAACTTCCTCAAGTGTGAACGCACAGGTATTGCATGCCTCACAATGCTTCATTTAGTGATGTGGTAGTAACAAATGATGGAAACGGAAAGAAAAAATTGAATGAACAGAGGAGATCACTTTTCTACGACTCCGTCCTTCATCTTTGTCTTTGTCATTGAATAACCTGAAATGATAATACGAGGTGACTTGAAATAACAAACTGTTACCGATAACTTGATCCAAAATTTACTAAAATACTCCTATGTGAGAGGTCTCACAATAATCGTATTGTGAGACCGTCTCACAGGAGACTAACTGTACTCAAATAGACCAAAAGCAATTAGTCAATAATGATAAGCACGAACCAAAATAAGGTAAGTGAGACTAAAATAACTTGATCCGATCTAAGTCATACCCTAGAGTGAGTTTCTAATCAAACACAAATTAAATTAAAATGGGTAGATCCAAGAAATATGAAAAACATGAAACACTTGCATACTATATGAAATATCAAGTATTTCAAGATCAAAATTCACTCATCAATAATCAGATGACTAATTCTCACCTACTATATCATGTTTTACAAAATTCAGTCAATAACTAGATATAAATAATCAAATTAAATCAAGAACAAAACAGAAACATTCATTTGATTGATTATTGATTGACTAAAATCAATTAAGCAACAAACATTAATATGAAACCCTAGAATTATTGTACCGTCGACTGACACGGTGGTATGCACAGATTCGTTCGTTTTATTTGTGATCAACTTTGTTGTTGTGTGAATATATTTTGAGTTAACTTTACTCAAAACAAACAAATAATGTTTCTGATTACCTAATTTTAGTATGTATATGGGAAAAAAAGTATTATACACCTGGTTGTATAGTAGGATTGTACAACCAGGTGGTTATATATATATATACTCTTCCTCTTCAATTTAAACTCCTCCTCTTTCCCCTCTAACTTCAATCACATTTAAACTCCTCCTTTTCCTTTTTTTTTCCTTTGTAGTCTTCTGCTTCCTTAAAAACATTCCCTCTTCAATTTCTCCTACGTATCAATTAAAATTTCATTTTTTTTAACCAAACTTTGCCCATAAACATTCCGAATTATTTACAATATATTTTCGTGATGTCGAAATACGTTCACTAAAAATTCCGAGTATGTGTGCAAAACTTATGAGCTAACAAGTAAAATTCTTGAGCTTCCAAAATACTTTTTCGAGTATGAGTTTCTGTGACAAACATTTCAAACTTTTCGAGCTTCATATTTATTTTTACGAGCTTTTAATTTTTGTATCCGAGCATAGTATGATTTTTTGAGTTTTTAATTAAATTTTACGAGTGTTGTATGTATCAATTAAAATTTCATTTTTCTTAACCAAACTTTGCCCATAAACATTCCGAATTGTTTACAATATATTTCGTGATGTCAAAATACGGTCACTAAAAATTCTGAGTATGTGTGCAAAAATTATGAGCTAACAAGTGTAGTTCTCGACCTTTCAAAATACTTTTTCGAGTATGAGTTTCTGTGACAAACATTTCAAACTTTTCGAGCTTCATATTAATTTTTACGAGCTTTTAATTTTTGTATCCGAGCTTCGTATGATATGAGGGTCCTTTAATATGAGGGTCTTGTAATCAATAAATATATTTTCGTGATGTCAAAATACATTCACTAAAAATTCCGAATATGTGTGCAAAAATTATGAGCTAACAAGTAAAGTTCTCGAGCTTTCAAAATAATTTTTTGAGTATGAGTTTCTGTGACAAACATTTCAAACTTTTCGAGCTTCATATTATTTTTACGAGCTTTTAATTCTTGTATCCGAGCTTAGTAAGAACTAGTGCATTTTCCATCTTTCGTAGAGGCGCAACATACTTTAAGATGATGCAAACTATCAATTCTAAAACTTTTTGAGCTATAATGAAATCAACTCGAGCCATGAATTGATTATAATGTAATATTTAAAATCCGAGCTAACTATAATACTCATAAGAAATTATTGACCATATAAATAAACTTTCTTAGCTATCATGATTATAATACGAGCTGTAAATAAAATGTAATATTATATTTGAAATTCGAGGTACTTGTAATACTTCTTGAGCTAATAAATATACCTACTACTCCTTTAATATGAGGGTCCACTAACGAAAAAAAAATGACAAACTATAAATTAAAAAATGACTCCAACTACAGACAATCTGGTGCAAACTATGTCTGTTCTGATAATCCTCCGGCGTCCGGCGTCGTGAGAATTTCATGAAGACCTACGTGACTATCACCAAAATTATTAATAGTAGACGTAGTTTGTGCAGTATCCGACACCTTCCCTACATTACTCGATGCCCGTTTAGGTGCCCAAGTCTCAGCAACCTTAAATCTCCCACGAGCTCGACTACTTTCAATATCCATCAAACTCCTCTTCCTAGTCAATTTTCAAGTATTCAATTAAAAAAAATTGAGCTACAAGGAAAACAACTCAAGTTAGGAATAAATTACAATTTAATATCTCAAATTCGGGATAATTGTAATACTCGTGAGAAATTATTGAGCTAGTGAATAAACATTTTGAGCTATCATGTCCATAATTCGAGCTAACATTAAAACATAATGTAATATTATTTAAAATCCGAGCTAATTGTTATACTTTTGAGTTAGTAAATATAATTACTTTCCATGCATATTTTTAATATGAGATATCAATAATATTTCTAGAGTTTCAGTACCAAATTTTAGTAACATAAAAAAAATTAGTGATACTATTGACAATTACCTTCACAATGAGATGCATCCTCTACTTCTTGTCCCGAAGCCAATGATAATGCTTTCGAAGTTACAATTTCCAAAGAAATTTCATTTTCCTTAGGAATTTCATTATCCGTTGGCGATGATAAATTAATAGTTCCCTTTGCAGTTGAATCTTCACAACACCATTAGTAGTTCAAGATAAAATATAAAACATTATCCGACAAATTACACGATCTTTTTAAGCCGAGATACAATTATTTTTTAGGTCCATTATCAATTCTTAAACGTTTCGAGCTATTATGAAAATAACTCGAGCCAGAAATTGATTTGAATGTAGTATTGAAAATCTGAGCTAACTGTAGAAATTGTTGAGCATATGAATAAATTTACTGAGCTATCATGACTATAATATGAGCTATAATTAAAATGTAATATAATAGTTAAATTTCGAGCTAATTGTCATACTTTTTGAGCATATCAATATAACTACTACCCTTTTAATATAATGGTCCAAATTTTCTCATTAAATAGTTAATCGAGTATAACTTTTTGAGTTTCGTCGTAAATAAATTGAGCTATGCTACCGTAAAAAACTTTTCATTCCGTAATTAACATTCGACAATATTAAATCAATCTATGAAAAAAAGTTACGTTTACTTATTGCATATCATAAAATACAACCAATTAACCATGAAAATTTACAATATGCAAAACAAAGTCTAGAAATATGTACGGAGTAATAATGTCAACAGTTCATACTAATATTACCTTGACAAGGAGAATTAACTTGTTGTTGTCTTCTAGAATTGATCGTTTCCAAGTTGAATTCTTCAATATGGATTTACTATATATGTTGGCAGTTACACAGTTAGAGAAAGAATGGGGAAGAACTGAAGATTACGTATATTAGTATTTGGTTAGGTTAATTAAAATATAGTAGTGAAATGACATAATTAACCCTGGTTGTATATAAGCATTATACAACCAGGTGTATAATCCTCTTACTGGTCCATATGCATGTACACAATGGTTACTCATTTTACCTAATTATCGTGAGACGGTCTCGTGGTTATGGAAAATGATACTCCCTTTCGGCTTCCACTTATTTAGGTTTTGAGTAACTTTTTCTTGTGACGGATATATTCATTCCAAATTGATGACGGGTCAAATATTATCACTTGGTTGGAAAACATAAACCTAAAAGGAGCACATAAGTTATTATTTGACCCGTCACACGTACCTTTGCGACGGATATTCCCATCACAAACAAGAATTTGTTAATAAATTTTTACACTTTAAAACTTATTCTATTAAACATAAAACTCTTATTCCATATATACAGGGGACTACTTAATGTCGTCCGCTTATTTACTTAGCGTCGTCCATAATTTATGAGTAAATTATTGATTTCTCCTTCCAAATTTAATAACATAATTTAACCTAACTAAACATTAACTTAATTTATTCCATTTATTTACTAAGTTAATTCAAATTAGAACTCTGACGACTTCACATATTTAATCATTACGCTTCTTCCCTGGCCTTAGTCTTCCGGGGAAGAAACACCATCTAATCGAATAATTTCATCAGCACTTAGCGGCAGCCCAATATTATTGCAGGTATTGCTGCTTTACTGTGCATAAATATTTATACTTGTATTGTTTTTTTACAGGATCATATATATAGTTATCCCTTTTGTGTTTTTTTTCCTGTTCTCGTCGAATTTGGAGTATATATTGTGAATCTATTGCGTATATAATCCATATTTGTAGAGAAGAAGGGTGTGCAGTGTGCTCTTCTCTAGACCAAAAAAAATAATCCGTATTTGTATCGACTGAATAGATTTCAGGGAGGAGGATTGAATTTGTGTATGCATGCAATAGATTTTTCATTGAGTATTTATAGGCCGGAGTCATAGATTTCACTTTGGCTGTTCAACTATTGTCAATATTTGATAGGAGTAGTTTTCTTTTTCCACCGAGCGAGTTCTATATATAGTACTATGAGTCTATGACTATACAGAGATAAGTTAGGGCACGCGAGAGTTCTTTAGGTTTTTATTGAGTTGGTTCTATAATATGCATGGTATCAGAGCAACGACATTTACATTTTTACTGTGTAGCTCTGCAATGAAACGCCACATGAGCAACAACAATGCACAAGGTATCATCCATAAATTGCCAGAAGATATCATATGCAATATTTTGAAATGCTTGCCACTTAAGGATGCAGCAAACTTGTGTCTCATCTCAAAAGCTTGGTTCTCTGCATGGAGACTACTTTCGGAGCTGAGGTTTGATGCAGAGTTCTTTGCGACGGTGCTGAAAGGGAAAAAGACCAAGGCTGATTATTTCTTCAACCTTTTAAGTGTTATCCTTCTGTCTCATGCCGGATCCATAGAAAAATTTCACCTCTGCATTCCCAAGCGCGTAACATCTGAGCCACCTTACAGTTACATAGGTCCATGGATATCGTATCTATCAAGGAAAGATGTCAGGGATATCACCATTAATAATGATATGCAGAAGCCACCTCTTCAGTTGTCTCATCACCTCTTCTCGTGCCTGAATCTCGAGAAGCTAACACTTGAGAATTGCGTTCTTAATCTCTCACCATCATCCCTTGTGGGCATGAGAAAGCTTAAGACACTTGAGCTCGAGCATGTTACTTTAGTGGGGAATTCATTCATTATATTTATTGCTAGATGTCCGGTTCTTCAGACCCTGACAGCCAGGAGATGTGAAGGATTTGAGTCTGCGGATATTTCTTCATACAGTAATCATACAGTCTTAAGTACATAACAATATCTGGAAAATTCCACACCGTTAAGTCTCCTAAGAATCTCATCGCCTTTTCTGTTACACTAGAGGCAAAGAACCCAAATTACTCGAGCGATAGCGTCTGTGAGCTCATTAAAAGCCTAGCCCAGTCACGTAGGCTTGAAAAACTTTCATTTGATGGTCATATCTGTCAGGTAATTTATTATGTGCGATGATTAACTACGTTACCTGTGTAACCTGGCTGATTCGTTCTTCGTTTAGTCTAACCATGGATTTGGTTTTGTCATCAAAGTATCTAACTGAAGGTAAAGCTGGAAGAACGTTGCCGACATCCTTTGGTTCCTTAAAATCTTTTCAACTATCCAACATCAGAACTAACAATCGGGATGAGTTTTCTTGGGTCATCGATATGATCAAAAGCTGTCCTGTTGTTGAAGACCTCAAAATATCCGTGAGTTTTTCTACCCGCTGAGGAAATTAAAATCTATGCTAATGTTACCTGATGAACCATTATATTGCATGTTGGAGTTATTTTTGCTGTTATTTCCATCCTTTACAGTTTTCAAGCCTGGACAGCAGTGCCTATCCTTTAATCGCTTTGGATCCTGTGTATCAACTGGCTCATCTCCGCCAAGTTGAATTAAGTTCAGTAAGAGGGGTGATCATGGAGCTAAAACTGATTGAATTCCTGCTACAATGCTCTCCTGCTCTCAACACAATGCACATCTTGAAAGATACAAAGATTAGAAAAGTGTTAGAGTCAGAGCTGAGACAGGAGTTGATATACTATCGTCGAGCATCACCAGAGGCGACCATAATTTATGACTAATAACCTTGTTTTAGAGACCAGCTCTCTTCTTTTGGCTACCCTTTATCGTCTATGCTGTCAGTGACTTTCGAATGCTATATATCTTGCATTGGTTTTACTTGCATGTGCTCTGTATGTATTTAGCCGTCTTAGATCTTGTTCTTTGGGACTTATGATCAGTTTACTTTGTTATAGATTTTGGTTCGGTAAGCTCGAAAAGAAACAATAGACCTCTGAATCTTGGATTAGTATTGTCATTTCTATGGTAATATATATAGTTGATTATTTTATGGTGTTCTTCAAGTAAACTTTAGCACAATGCTTGCAAAGTTGTGACTCATTTTTTTGGCTCTGTTTGGTCACTTTGGTGAAACGATTTGAAAATATAGATGAGACGATTTCAAAATATTGATGAGACCTGAAGAATCACCTCAAACAGAAAAGAGTAATCTAGACATAAAAGAATGCTCTTAGTCATAGCACAATATAAGGGAATTGTCTAGTCTTAACCACTCGGCTAAGACATCTTTGGTAAGATGATAGATTGATAGGCATACATGATCCAAACATTGTCTACGAACGATTAGCTCAATCGAGTTACATATTCCTAAAAGGAATTGAAGCTAATCAATTAAGGATCTATATAAACTACACTCGCCTTTGGTGATGCTCTAGGATAGCACATCAACTTTCGTGTCAGCCTTGACTCTAGATTTTCTAGAATGTTGGCAGCTCTAACAACACACATTGTCTCCAGCGCAGGCGAGCAACGCAGCAGAAGTTCAATCAATGTCAATTCTACAGTGATCCCTATAACTGAACTTAAATGCACTTTACGAAGACAGGGAAGTTGGTAGAAGGGATCGAAAATAATTTTCAGATCATCCAAAGTTTTCATCCCTGAAAACTGTAAACGAAAACAAGCATAATAAATTAAGACCTGTTCTTTCGGATTCAAACTGTTGATGTGAACTGAAATCAAGTCCAAAAGAATGAATAGAGATTAGATAAAGGTATATAGGCAAATCATGCTCACAGAGATTTGTAGGTCTTCAAGAACAGGACAACTTCGAATCATTCCAAGAACCCAAGAGGTCTCCTCACGGTCATAAGTTGAAATGTCCGATAGCTGAAGACGTTTTAAGCAACGATATTGTGTGGGAAGCACACTTCCGATTTTACCTGCTGTCAAAAACTTGGATTTGGAGATGGAAATATACCAACCAATTCAACCAACTGTCAGAATAACATGTTGGAACGTCAACGGATGAAGTAAGCCATTGTATAAAAGTATTGGATTCGTATCATACCTTGCAGAAGTTTCTGTCAAATGAAAGACTTCGAATGCTACATGGATGGGCAAGGTACGCGATAAATTCACATGTTCTGGCAGTCTGGTAGTTAGGGACTGCTTCATCTTGCGTGATCGAAAGGTCAAGAAGGTTTTCAGCAGATCGAAGATAAAAAGTCTCAAACTTTCCAGATACCGTCAAGTACTTCAGATTTGGTGCGACAATAACAATATGCTCAAATCCGCGACATTTCTTCAATGTCAGGCTCTCAAGTGCCGGACATCTAGCCATGAAATCAGTGAAGGAGTTCCCCATTAAAATGACATTCTCAAGCTGAATGCTCCTCAGATTTCTCATAACCTCGAAAAAAGGCAGCAAATTCAGAATGCAATTATCAAGCTTTAGGTTTTCCAGTTTGGGACAAGAGAAGAGGTGGTAAGGCAGCTTACAAGGAGACACATGCAATTTCTTAATGGTAATATCCTTAACATTATTCCTTGATAGATAGGAGATACATGGACCGATATCAGGATGAAGCGGAGATGTAAGCCTGGGAATGCAGAGGTAAAATTCGCTCACGGACCCAACGTGAGACAGCAGGATTAAACTCAAGATTTTCAAGACGTCATCCGCTGTGGGTTTTCTCCATTTTACCATGTCTTTAAAGAACATTTCATCGAAGCACAATCCCGGAAGCTCTTTCCATGCACGCAACCAACTTCTCGAGACCAGACATAACTTTGCTGCATCGCCAAGCGGCAAGCATTTCAAAATTCTGGAAATTATTCCCTCAGGTAATTTGTTCAAAGGACCTTGTGCATTGCTGTTCTTTGTAGGGTGTTTCATCGTAGAGCTGAAAAATAAAAACAAACTACTGAGAGACCGTCTTTCCGTTTAACCTAATTAAAGGGGTATGATTACTACGAAAACAAGTACAAAATCAAATTATTATTTGGAAAAACATATGAGGTGATACTGAGCCAATAACTTATGGAAAGACCGTCTCTCACCTGACCTCTGATCAGATAGAGATCAAATCTTGATAGATCAATTCTTTCCACCCCTTCATATTATATTTGAATATATACTCATATCCGATACAATTTTCAGTTTTTTTCCGCGATACATAGTGATAACATATTGATCGAAATCTGCTTCAAAGTAATATTTTTTAATGATAGCATATTGCCATATTGTAACTGAATTTATAAGTGAAAATTGTTCGTTCAATCGGCTAATTGTCAAACATCTCTTTTTAGTTCCGCTAATTTAATTTGATAGGTCCAACAGTTATCAAAATATCCAACTGCTATCATAGGTTAGAAAAAGCGTAGTAAACTGTAGCAGAACAAAATCGAATAAAGATGAACGAACAATGCAATTGCATAATCTGGCGATATCGTAGATTGATGCTACGAGTACAAATTAATCGAGATCACGAAGAAAAAAACAGTGAAATTGAACGAACCTGATTATTAACCGGTAATTGCTAAAAATTGTAAACACGGAGTACTTCTACTTGATTGTCACACTGTGGTGGGTAAAACCCTTTGTAGGTTGTCCTCCGTATTTAACAAGAAGTATCTTCGCAAACCACGACTACAAATCAGTGATCATCGATATTATATAGTAATTAATCGAGATTTTTTGATAAAGACGTTAGAGAATCCAAGTTTTTAAAAACACTAAAAGATTATTTTAAATATAAAAATAAAATTGAATAGATACCGCATTCAGTTCTGTTTGATACTACCTCCGTTCCAGCAGGCCCGTCTAATGAATTTAAGTAGTCCTGTTCTATGATCCAAGATGAGGCCCTCGTTGAAAAGGAAAAAATTAAACTGAATAATAAAGTAATCGCAAAATTCATTATCTAGACTCCCCAATTGTAAAAATCTTCCGACAAATGCTCGAAAAAGGCTAGCCTTAAAACAAATTAAAATTAGAGTCAATTAGAACAAAAAAAACAGACTAAGAACAGTAAAAACAGAGTCAATTAAAAACCGTAAAATCAGAGTCAAATAAAAGCTTAAGCAAAAAAATCAGCCTTTAAATCAATTAATTTTCAAAAAAATAAATAAAACAACAGTAAAAACTAACACTAAGAACAAATCAGACAACTCACTGTCACAAATCTATTTGATAATTTGAAGATTGAGATAGAGTGACAGACTGACATTACAATATTCTATGAATACTAATCAAAATTTAGGGGAAATTATTTAGATGAAAATAAGAGAACTCTAATCAAAAGGATTGAAGAAAGTTGAGATTAGAGTGATCAGATGTGAATTAATAAATCAACTAGTGTAATACCCGTGACACGTCACGGGGTTGTGATTTTTTTTTAAAAAAAAGTGATTAGAAGTTAGTAATGCTGCAACATATTCGATGCAGATCGGTAATGACAACACAATTGTTATTACCGGCATTTGATAAAAAGATTTATATAACAAAAGGTGTTTATTACCTTGCAACGACATGTTGACATTAAGTTACGCATATGTAGTTTAAGATAACTCGACATACAACTTTGAAAAAGAAGATTAGCGTGACACCCGTGACACGTCACAGAGTTACGAAAGAATATTTTTACAATAGAATGTTGGTAAGAACGTAACATTGGAAGTTTTGGTTGGTAATGACAATACGAATGTTACTTGCAGCATTTGTTTTCAAATTCATAAAACAATGAAAGTCTTTACCTTGTTACCTATTTATGATAGGTCACGTATTTCTTGGTTAGGAAACCCGTCACAAAATTTCGAAAAAACACAAAACCCGTAAAAAATGAGAGGCCAAAAAAATGAGGATATTTTGGGGTGGTTGTTGAAGGAATTTCTAAGAAATGAATTAGACGTATTACGGGTTTACAAAAGATTTACAATTCTACTTGCTGTGTAGGATATGAAAAAACTTTACAAAGGTGGCTAACCTAATACTTATGTTTATATACTCTCACCGGTTTTTTATGTTTGTCTCATCTCAATAGTGTATTTCTCAGATTTTTGGTAGGGGAAATAATGGTTTAAAACTTTTTAAAACGGAGGGATTATTGTATTTGGATTATAATTGACTCATATTTGATGGACGTAAACTCTTCAAGCTGAAGCTCAAGCCCTTCTGGCTGCTTCTAAATGGGCCATGGACAAGGGTTTCCTTCATGTTGCTCTCTTCTCTGACTGCCAACAGCTGGTCACTCAAATCGGCGAGGCATCAGACCCTTCTCCACATGTTTACAGAATTATAGATAACTTGTTTTTTATCTCGTCTTCCTTTCATTGTTTATCTTTATCTTTTGTTTCTAGGGAATGTAACACGGAGGCCCATGATCTAACTCACATGGGACTCAGACTCTTGTAGCACTTTTCTGTCATGGTTGGCAAAAAAAAAAAAAAAAAAAAGATGGACGTAAACTATCTATCCGCCTAGGTGAAAATCGAATAATTAATTGTGTACTCCCCTCAAGTCATAAATTCATAACTAATTGCTCTATTTCATGATAGATGTCAGCGTATTTTATTGAAATGACACAATAATTTGTGGGTGAAATAGTACTACGTATAAAAATAAAAGAATTACATTTGATGTGAATTGTTTTTAATGTATAGTAGAACAAATTTATCCCCTAACAATTCTTGTCAACTGGTTCATGTTGATATCAATTTGAATATCGCGTAACATATATATTTCATACTTTACTCAAAAAATTATACTCGTATTCGGTATTACTACACTAAACCAAAACCAACAGTAGGCTTCTTTATCTCATAACAATTGAATACATAACGAAAACGTTTTTCCGTGTCTATTTACGTGATATTGTTTTTAAACCGAATACGGCTTTAAACGGACGGATAATTATAGGAAACGGGTTAGGGTTTTTTCACACAAACCCTCTTTCAGCAGTTAGGGCACAACTCTTTGCTCTCAATTATTCACATTTTGCAACCTCTCTCCTCTCTCACTCAATCACCCGCCTGATAACCCAGGCCACCACGCCGCCTCACCCCTCCTTGACATCCGTTGACGCCGACACTTGCTACCACCAGACGACTACATCTCTGTCAACATTCTACCAAAATAAGAGTAAGATCAGATGCACTTTCAATTAATTATTTTTGGTGAATTATATTGCGATTATGAAGCATCTTTATTGTGATTTTGCTAAGATATTATTTCACACATCTTGTATTGGATTAATTTGAATCAAAGTTTGAATCTTTAAGATTGTTTGTGCTAAAATATTACGGATCGGAGTACTTAACTTTGCACAAAATCATGAATCTTCTATTACAGTATATTGGCAATGAATTGTGAACAATGAATCAAAAATACTACAGTACTATATTGGTTACGAAGTAGGTGAACACTACAAGAAATAATGCATGCAGCTACTAATCACGCGCGACTGATAAATTCAGTCGCTAATTTAGCGACTGAAAGTTCAACGCGCGACCGACATTAGTAGCTGGACGAGATGACGAAAATTTAAAATATCAATTAAAGTTAGCGACCGAAATCGGTCGCTAAAAAAAAACCGCGCGACCGATTTCAGTCGCTAAAATGCAACCGCGCGACTGATTTAGCGACTGAAATCGGTCGCTAATCCTAATCCGCGCGACCGATTTCAGTCGCTAAAAAAAAAACGCGCGACAGAATTAGCGACCGAAATCGGTCGCTAAAGGTCGTAATTTTTTTAAATTAACGAACACCCCCCTCCCCCGAGTCATTCTCTCATTTCGCTTTATCTCTCTAAAATCCGCTCCCCCCTCTCTCTAAACTCGTCCCTCCTCCTTTCCTCTTCATTCTTTATTCAATTCTCTCATTTTCCTTAAGGTATGTTTATCTATCTTTATTTAATTTCAATTATTTGTTAATTTCTGTTTTTATCGATTTAAATAAATTAGTTATTGGGTTGGATAGTTTCTTAGTTGTTGGAATATTTAGTGTAGTTAGAATTTTAATCGCCCAATAGGTTCCCCAATTTGAATTAGGTAGATTGTTAGTATAAAATTAGGGTTTGCGGTTAAGTAGTTGATTGAATTGGGTTGTTTTGATGTGTTAGGAATTTGGAATTAAAATACAATTATGCCGATTTGGTGATGTAATTGTGGACGAATTGGGTGGAAATAGTACTATGTTTAGGTGAATTGAGAATTTTACATAATATTTGACTAGTGTATATATATTAGTAAATTACTTTAGAGAAAATAATTTGTATGTCGTTGGTTCGAGTAGGCAAGTTGAAGATGACAACGACAGTGACGATGATTTTTAGTAGTGTATAGTTTCAGTAAGTTATATTATTTGTACATAGTAATCTGCAAACCTTGATTTTTTTTCGAGTGTATTTCAATATTATGATGTCAGTTCCTAATTTTCAACTATTACATGTCTG
Source organism: Agrostemma githago (assembly GCA_958450325.1). Classification (NCBI taxonomy): domain Eukaryota; kingdom Viridiplantae; phylum Streptophyta; class Magnoliopsida; order Caryophyllales; family Caryophyllaceae; genus Agrostemma; species Agrostemma githago. Next base: position 77,020,791 of record OY288241.1, on the reverse strand, counting down.
CAGATATGACGTTGGGCAGCAGGTTGAGGTTTGGAAGTTCGAGCAACGGCAGCAGCAGGAGCAGGGACCGGGTGCAGCAGCAAGGCCAAGAAGAAAACAGGCGAGAGGAAGTGGAGGACGAGGAGGAGGTGCATGGCAATGAGGAACAAGAACAACCGCAACCACGCCAGGATGAAGGGCTTCAATACACACACGACGGGCGCCTAATCATTGGCCCCGAGGGCACATGGTGAGACATTGTATTTTTTTTTTTTTTTGTGAGACATCATCTATTTCACTCTTTGGTGTATACCTACATGTAGGTTTCGTACTCGTGCGACGGTGACAGGTGTCAAGGACAGTTTCATGGAAGATTTGACTACTTACTGCACGAGCTGGACTAAGTTGCCTCTGTGGCAACGGGAGAAGTGGTTTGCCAACTTCAAGGTACACCAATTTCTGATTTTTATTAATTATCTGCTACTGTTTACAGATTACTAATACAACGACAACAAACTATCTTGCAGTTGAAACACTTCTACAACGATGGTCTCGAGGTGGCTGTTCGAGACAGATACATGGATGTCGCAACTGTAAGATACAAAGACATGATGTATAAGCTGGCAAGCGATGGAAAGTTACAGCAACAACTTAGAGGTTCGATTACTAAATTGGTGTTAGTACCTGAACAGAAAGTCGTATATATATTCAAAACATTTATTGATCTCAAAGTGTATAAATTGTAGGTGACGCGATCCAACAATTCCAAACAGCGCGAGCCGACCCGAAGTTCCTGAAGAGATCCGTCCAGGCTAAGAAGAACAAGAGGCGGGGAGGGGACCCCGAGGCAGAGGCGGAGTGCACCCACTACGGTGGGTCGCAGTCGATGCACCAGCGGGCCATGAACGTTAGTATTTTCGTTCCTTTGATTTTTATATTGGATTCTTATTTAATGTTTTCATTATAAAAATAAATGAATAATCTACATGTAATGTGAACAGGTGACAGGTGTCAAGGACAGTTTCATGGAAGATTTGACTACTTACTGCACGAGCTGGACTAAGTTGCCTCTGTGGCAACGGGAGAAGTGGTTTGCCAACTTCAAGGTACACCAATTTCTGATTTTTATTAATTATCTGCTACTGTTTACAGATTACTAATACAACGACAACAAACTATCTTGCAGTTGAAACACTTCTACAACGATGGTCTCGAGGTGGCTGTTCGAGACAGATACATGGATGTCGCAACTGTAAGATACAAAGACATGATGTATAAGCTGGCAAGCGATGGAAAGTTACAGCAACAACTTAGAGGTTCGATTACTAAATTGGTGTTAGTACCTGAACAGAAAGTCGTATATATATTCAAAACATTTATTGATCTCAAAGTGTATAAATTGTAGGTGACGCGATCCAACAATTCCAAACAGCGCGAGCCGACCCGAAGTTCCTGAAGAGATCCGTCCAGGCTAAGAAGAACAAGAGGCGGGGAGGGGACCCCGAGGCAGAGGCGGAGTGCACCCACTACGGTGGGTCGCAGTCGATGCACCAGCGGGCCATGAACGTTAGTATTTTCGTTCCTTTGATTTTTATATTGGATTCTTATTTAATGTTTTCATTATAAAAATAAATGAATAATCTACATGTAATGTGAACAGGCGAAGAAGAAAACCGGAGAATTCCCTCCTCCTGTGCAGCTATTTCTCGAATCGAAGAGTAAGGGGGACGATGAGACCGGTCGATCATTCGCCACGAAGAAGGATTTGGAGACTTGGGTAAGTTTCAAACACAATACTTCGTTACTTTTTTCCTTCAAACAATCAACCTAATCATGACTTCTATTTCTTTCAGAGATCGTATTTGGCGGCCACTAGAGCGCCCGAAAATGAAGGTGTGGACCCGAGCACAATTTGGTTTAGAGTCGCCGAGGGATACCGCAAGGGAGCGGTGTACGGTACGGGGAACGCTCATTCCCTGTACTGGACACCACCCTATGTTCGGGGGGCCCATTCTACGACGACCGAGTGTGTACCATCCGAGATGGCTGAGATGAGGGCGGAAATTCAAGAGGAGAGGGCGCAACGGGCAGCTATGGCCGAGCAGATGAAGGAGCAGAATGAGAGGTTGAAGACGCAGGAGTCCATTAACCTGCAAATTCTGGAAGAGATACGGCGTCTTAGGAACACGCAGCAATATAACTGCAACTCCGGCCCCACTCCCCGATTCCCGGATCCTAGAGACCCCTTCGGTGGCGGTAATAGTGGTGCGTCCGCCAGTTTTCCTGTTGGCTGAGTTGATTTATTGAAAACAATTTGTAGTGGGAGAAATGCTTGGTGAAAAAACCGTTTGTAACAACACTTTTAATGTAGTGTATGTATTCACGACGTTTGCGTACTTGGTTGACAATTTTGGAGTATGAAGCTTGCATAACGTTTGGAATAACGTTTGGAATGATGTTTGGGATGTATTGTGGTTGTTGCTTTGTTTTATTGTGCAGATTTTGGCTAGAAAAATAATAAATTGAACCGGCCTATTTCTGGCACGGTAGCGACTGATATCAGTAGCTAAGTTTTATATTTAGCGACTGATATCAGTCGCTAAATGATGCCACGTCGCACTATTTAGCGACTGAAATCAGTCGCTAACTGAAGCTTTTAGCGACTGATATCAGTCGCTAAATCAGTCGCTAATTGAAGCCTTTAGCGACTGATATCAGTCGCTAAAATGAGGCAGTAGCTACTGATTTCAGTCGCTAAATTTAGCGACTGATTTCAGTCGCGCGCTTTTTTAGCGACTGAAATCAGTCGCTAGAAGCGACTAACTGTAGCCACTGCCACTTAGCGACTGCTGACGGTCGCACGTCTGTTTTTTGCGACAGATGTCAGTAGCTAAGATTAGTCGCCAATGACTTTAACTCTTGTAGTGGAAAGTGCACAATCAAGTTATCATAAAATAATTCCTCTATTCATTGATTTGATGAAATTATGTGTTGATTTAAAGATGTTTTACTTTTGAATTTGTATTTGATTTACATGTAAATGAGTGTTGTTTGATATTAACACGTTCGATTACTTTTCGAAGTTATTTATTTTCATCTAATTATGCTTCAATTTACTTGAATTTGTTCATGTCCATCTAATTCTGCTTGATTTTGCTCGAATTTGTTTCATGTTCATCTGAGTTTCCTCGTTTTTTCTCAAATTTGTTCATATTCATATTCTCTAATTATGCTTCAATTTACAAAATATTTCTTAAACTTGGATACATACTACAGTATAAATTAATGTTGTGTTTTATTGTATAATGAAAACTCACAGGTACAATTGTGTTGAGTAGATGAAGTGATTTGTGCTCTTCCAGATGTGTGAGATTGGTTGATATCACCGCGTTTTTGCACGACTTGAATTTCTTTGGGAAATCCTTGCTTTTCTCTTCCACATGTATATCACCCTAACGTTCAACTCCCGCAGCCTTACACCCTGGGTAAGAGTCGCAATGGAGACGGTGTTGGAGGTCGACATTGAAGTGACAGTAATGGAGATCTAATAACCTTTGAATTGTGATGATCTTTGAATGCACAGAAGAATTTGAAAGAGTTTGAGATGAGTTCAAAATTGTGAGATATACGAAGTACATATATAAGCGATGCATTGAATGTGGTGGTTTAGATGCATTGTAAGCATGGGAAACATGAGTGAAACTTGAAAAAAGCAGCCATTGAATGTGTGCAATTTCCATGGGGGCACTTAACAGTTCCCAAAACAGGGGCAATTAGTTGATAACAATTCACGAAACAGGGACAATTAAGAGCTTGGGGGATTACTTGTCCCATAAGGTATCTGATTTCAATTACAAAGGCTAACGGAAGATACAATTCCAAAAGTATAAAAAAAGGGACTTATTTTCGAATGGAGCTCCCACATTGCGCCACGTAACTGGGAGCGGTGCCTTCTTTTATAGTAAGAGGATTATGAGAACATTTTTATAATAACTGATGAAGTGATGGAAGATAAAGAGATACTCCCTCCGTCCCAATGAATTGTTTGCCTATTCCATATTGGGACGTCTCAATGAATTGTTTGCCTTTCTATTTTAGGAATGGTTTTTACATGTAATTTGATCCTCGACTCCACATGTCACGTTCTAATTGGATCTTTTACCCTTGGTGCCAAAACCAAAGGCAAACAATTCATCGGAACGGAGGGAGTAAAAATTAAAATTAATAATGATGAAGTAATTAGTTTTGAGATTAGAACCTACCAATTTACAAACAAAGACATAATTCCAAGGTTTCATTGAATTGGAGAAGTTAAAACTAACTGGAGAAGAATGAAGACTTGAAGAGTCCTTCCCAAATTCCTAGAATATACGTTACCGTAATTGTAGTTGTATTTTTTTTTTTAAAATCTGAAAACAAGTGATATTGGGCCCTAATATTTTTGGGCCCCTGTTCCCAGAACAGTATGAACAGCCCATTAGACGGGCCTGCGTTCTAGTAAGATTGTCCGTTTCATTAAAATATTTCTCGCATATAACATGGAAATAGAACAATCTTTTAGGGACGGAGAGTATAAAATACGGAGTAATTCCTCCGGTTCTTTGGAATTGCAACATATTCCTCCTAGACAATTTTTGAGCTTTTCATTTCGAACCCCCAAAAACGTGTAATACACTTCAATTTCAACCGTTTTGGGAGGTCAGATAGCGCAGCGTTTTATTTCCTCTCGATTTTTATACGATATGTCATGGGTTGCTAGATTGCGGTACCCAAATGCATTCAGACAGAGAATATGGAAAGAAAGAAAAAAGCAACGCAATGTCTTGTACCCTTAAGTTGATGATTCCAGTTATCAGTGGACTTGTTGGAGGACTGACAATTGTAACAGGGGTACAAGCAGAAAATGACAGCTGTATGTGTCATCAAATTTAGTAATGAGGAAAGCATTCATCAAGGTTTCTTATGACATACTGCTGTACCATGAGGGTGAAACGCCTATTGTGCACTACTGTGACCTGAAACCGAGCAACATATTGCTGGATAATGACATGCATGGTCACTCACGTAGCTAGAATTCTTACTCACCCACGAGTCTCTGCTCCAACCATTTGCCACAAGAACGAATGAAAATAAGTGATGTCGTACGTAGGCTACAAGCAGCAAAAATAGACGTAGCCATCCTGCAAAAGGTATATAAATGTATCATGAATCGTCCCATGAACCGTAATTAGTTCTCTACAGAAACATAATGTAATTTGCTTTTTGTGGCGTAAATGATTGCAGGGGGCATGAGCGCGATTGTAAACTAAGACACAATAATTACAACAAAAACTGAAGACTTGTGAAAGAAATATACTGTAGTTTGTGTAGACCGAAATTATGCAGTAAATAAAAGCTACTGTATCAAATTATGTAAAATTGCAGTAACCCTAGTATAATTACTGAAGTGCCTCAAAAGTTCCTGCAAGTTTTGGGAGAAATGAAACGGAAATGGAAACAGAAATGGAAGCGAACAACACTTGCATTGACATCTTTGTCTCAATTCTTAAACAGCTCAATACTGGAAATGTACTAATTGGGGGATCTTTCCATTCAAATGGTATTCATTCAATGTCGTTAAACCTAATTTTGCAGTTTCAAACATACTTCACCAAATCAAGATTAAGATTACAGGAACTAGCAAATGCAAATAATAATAATAATAATGCAGATTATAGTTGGTACAATCATAACAACAAGAAGTCACGAAATTATTGCTGGCCTGGTTTGAAGGAGTCAGTGATCGAGGTTCTTCAAAGAGCTAGTCAATCTCCATTTTTGAGTTCAATGGAGCTAGAGCTTCTTCGAGAAGCCATTGATATGATGGAGGGAAGGATGAACAAGGAGTTGTCGGAGTAGACACATGAAAATGGTGATGTTTTTGTAGAACCTCCAGTCCTCCCTTTGTGTGAGAGGTTTCGGAATAATTATAGTAAACCTGTCTCATACTGTAAGAGTTGTTTTGCATCATAAGGCCTTAGACAGTTAGACTAGAGATGTCAACGGTATCGATCTATATTCATATCCACAAGTTCAAATATTGAAGAGAGTAACCGGATTATGCTTCAATTTAATCTGAATTGTATACCACGTCTCTGGGTATGGGTCCTATTTAGATAGCCAACAAAATATGTCACATATTTCGAAAAATATTGTCATTTGCGCTTGCCGTGCAAACATGTCTAGTTTTTTTTGGTTGACATAAATCGTAAATTAAGAAATAAAAGTCGGTGTAAATGAAGAGACAGATAGCGAAACAGTATAGTGGCCCTGAACAATTATGCATCACAAAACAAAAAACAAGAAGACTTGGGCAAGTCATCCTGATTTCCCTCCCTCCACACAAAAGCGAAAGCATCCAGAGTTGCCCAAAATTCCACATTAATGGTCAAGATGTCCTTTTGACCTTGTCTTGCAAGCAGGTCTACTTTTTTTGTTTGACGTAAATCGTAAAGTATGAAATAACAGTCTATAAATGTAGAAACAGATAGCCAAAGAGTATCCTCGCTCGTACACATAAAAAACGATAATAAAGAGTAATAATAATGGAACATACCTACCTTAACGATGGTCTTTCAAGTTTACTTTCTACACTTTGTTACAAACCGTTTTTTCTTGTTTTCTTTGCATTTGTAATGCTGAATGTTGGAGCCATGCATGGTTTCGACTATCCAGGGAATGAAACTGACCACAACGCATTATTGGCCATCAAGAGCCAGCTAGTAGATCATCATCATCCGGATGGGGTTTTAAGCTCGTGGAATAGTTCCTTTCACCATTGTAATTGGGAGGGAGTTACTTGTGGACGCAAACATAAAAGAGTGATTGAATTAGATCTCAACTCCCGAGGTTTGTCAGGTACCATATCTCCTTCCGTTGCAAACCTCAGCTTCCTTCATACCCTTTCTCTTTATAATAATGGTCTCTACGGCCAAATCCCAAACAGCTTGGGTTATTTATTTAGGTTACAGAACCTACTACTCGGCAATAACACGCTTATTGGTGAACTTCCAGCCAACTTGTCGAGTTGTATCAACCTCCAAACTCTTGTCATAGGTTTCAACAAGCTACAGGGAAAACTCCCAACAGAATTCAAAGCATTGACAAAGCTAAAACATCTTACCATCGAGCATAACAACCTAACGGGACCTCTTTTTGACATCATACAAAATTTTACCTCCTTGCAAAAAATAGCTGCTACTTCCAACTCATTTTCAGGGTCTATCCCAAACAGCATCAGTCGGATGCAGAACCTCATTTACCTTGAACTTGGAATGAACAAATTCTCTGGCACACTTCCCACTTCACTTTTCAATATCTCGTCCCTTCAAGTTCTTGATTTTGTAAACAACAAATTATATGGAGAACTTCCCACGAATAGAGGCTTCAATATTCCTGGTCTCGCGTGGTTGAGCTTTGCTATGAATAACTTTTCAGGACCCATCCCGACCATTACAAATTTCACAAGCCTGCAGTGTATCAATTTTTTTGATAACAGCTTTACCGGGACGGTTCCTCAAGATTTTCGACAGTTTCAAAATCTATCTCATTTGTCTTTTCAGTTGAACTATCTTGAGGGTAACATTAACTTTATAAGTACACTAGTTAACTGCACCCAGTTAAATGATCTAGCACTGGGGGGTAACAATTTTTCTGGCATTTTACCACAATCTCTCGCCAATCTCTCCACCAGTTTAACAGCTCTCGCGATCGGAGGTAGTCCGATAAGCGGAGTTTTTCCTTCCAGTATTGTCAATCTCATTAACCTTAGGATATTACATATAGGCGACACAAAGTTGACAGCATCTATTCCTCATGATCTAGGGAAACTCCAAAAATTAGAGCAACTTGATTTAAGTTATAATAGACTAACAGGTAAAATTCCCAATTCTTTGGGAAATCTCCCACGTTTGAGTATGCTAAATTTGAATGATAACAAATTAAAACAGAATGTACCTCGAAGCATAAGAAACTGCGAGAGTATGATTGAGATGGATTTATCAAACAATGAACTCAATGGAACCTTGGACAAGGAACTATTCACAGGATCTGCTACATTTGTAGCACTAGATTTGTCATTTAATCAAATGGAAGGCTCCCTACCACAGGAGATACGCAAGCAAACCAGCCTAAATGAATTGCACATGTCCAAGAACACGTTTTCAGGTGTACTTCCAGATGGTCTTAGTGAGTGTACTGAACTTCAATACTTGTATATGGATGGGAATTTCTTCCATGGAGACATTCCTTCATCTTATGCATCTTTGGCTAGCCTCCAAGAAATTGATTTTTCCCAAAACAACTTATCCGGACCAATTCCAGCCTTCTTCTCTAGAATTCCGTCGATAGTCTCCCTAGATTTGTCCAACAACGACTTCCAAGGAAGAGTCCCAACCAACCTAGTTTTTGCAAATGCAAGTGAGGTATTTCTCCTCGGTAATCCGAGGCTTTGCGGAGGAATACCAGAACTTCACTTACCCAAATGCATTGAGACAGAGAATATGGGAAGAAAGAAAAAACCAATGTCTCATACCCTTAAGTTGATAATTCCGATTATTAGTGCACTTGTTGGAGGAGGACTGGCAATGGTAATAGGGGTATACCTGGCATGCATCAGAAAGAAAAAGACAATTGTATCATCAGATTTAGTATTGGGGAAAGCATTATTGAAAGTGTCTTATGACATGCTGCTCAAAGCGACAGGTGGTTTTTCTTCGGAGAACCTGTTAGGTTCTGGTTCTTTTGGATCAGTGTTCAAGGGGGTTTTGGATGGAAAATCAATTGCTGTGAAAGTTCTAGACCTTCAGCATCATGCTGCATCTAAGAGCTTCATGGCGGAATGCAAAGCATTGAAGAATGTCCGTCATCGGAACTTGGTTAGCATCATAACGGCTTGCTCAAGTATCGATTTTCAAAGAAACGATTTCAGAGCTTTAGTTTATGAATTCATGTCCAATGGAAGCCTTGATAAATGGCTGCATGGAGTTCATGAGAACATGAGTCTTTCTCAAAGGATGGATGTAGCAATTGATGTGGCTCAGGCACTCAACTATCTACACCATGAGGGTGAAACCCCTATCGTTCACTGTGACCTGAAACCGAGCAACATATTGCTGGATGATAACATGGTCGCTCACGTTGGTGATTTTGGATTAGCAAGATTTCTTACTCAACCACGACATCCAAATCAAAGTAGCACAATCGGAATCAATGGTACAGTTGGCTATGCTGCTCCAGGTAATAATATTCTGATTCCTTTTATTTTAACAAGTGTTGTAGAAAACTCCCCTGAATAATGAATATAATTGTTTTTGTTCGGGTTTTATTCTCTGTTAACTAATTAAGCCTTGTTATTGGAATCGGATTTTAAGAGTACGGCCTAGGAAGCGAAGCATCTACAGCAGGAGATGTTTACAGCTACGGTATTTTGCTTCTTGAGCTCATGACAGGGAAAAGTCCAACAGAAAACATGTTTAAGGAAGACTACAACCTTCATGTGTACGCAGAAGAAGCATTACCTAACCAAGTCTTACAAATTGTAGACCCGGCACTTGAAGAAGATGATGTCACAGAAGAAGCTGAAGATGATAGAGCCATTCAAGAAGCACTACAAAGAAGAGTGGAAAGCATCATGACGGTGATAAGTGTCGGAGTGATGTGCTCCAACCATTTGCCACAAGATCGAATGGAAATAAGTGATGCCATAAGTAGGCTACAGGCAGCAAAACAACGCCCGAAATAGGTGTCCCTTTCCTGCAAGAGGTATATAAATGTATCATGAATCGTCCCATGAACCCTAATAAGTTTTCTACAAAAACATAACAAAATTTGCTTTTTGTGGCGTGAATGATTGCAGGGGGCATGAGCGCGATTGTAAACTAGGACACAGTTACAAAAAAGTTGAAGACTTGTGAAATAAATATACTTACAGAAATTATGCAGTAAGCTTAGTATAATTACATATGTAAATTTGCAGTAAATAAAAGCTACTGTATCCCATCATGGTAAAATTGCAGTAACCTTAATATAATTACAGAAGTTCCTGCAAATTTTGGGAGAAACAAAACGGAAACGGAAACCGAAATGGAAGCGAACAACACTTGCACGGACATCTTTGTCTTAATTCTTAGACAAATTCCACAGTGAAGAAACAGCTCGATGTTGGAAATGTAGTAATGTTGTAATTGAGGGTCTTCCATTCGAATGATTAAATTCCACAGATATTCATTCATTCAATGTCGTTAAACCTAATTTTGCAGTTTCAAACATACTTGGCCAAATCAAGATTAAGATTGCAGGAACTAGCGAATGCAAATAATAACGCAGATTATAACAACAACAAGTCACGAAATTACTGGTTTGAAGGAGTCAGGGATCGAGGTTCTTGAAAGAGCTAGCCAATCTCCATTGTTGATCGAGTTCAATCGAGCTAGACCTTCTTCGAGGGGACGTGAAAATGGTGATCCATTCTCCTTTTCAACGATTAAATGTCCATATTGCACGAGTTTCCGATGTTTTCAGTTCTTCTCGTTTATCCTAAATATTTGGGAGGACGCGATAACAAACCGAAGGAACACTTGATACGATTTTTGCAAAGTTTTGTTTCGGGGTCCTGGATCTTCAAAAGCCGTGTATTATATATATACTACAGTACGATTTTAGTCGTCTGGAAAGTCGTACTGGGAAACGTCTCATTTTCCTCCGATTTTCCTACAAGATTTTTTCGCCAAGGGAAGATTGCGTGTTATCTAAAATTGTGTAAAACGCTGGGAGATCGTATCTCTTTCATCCAAATCTATAAATATGATATGCGAGAGAGAGCGAGACTCATTGAGGAGTCAAGATATCAAATCAAAGAATAGCTAGCTAGACTTAGTCACTGGCCGTAGTTTCTTCTTTAGTTTCGTAATACTCGTAGGTATATAAATAAATTCATCAAACCGACTTGTATTTGCTTCCCGTGGTAAGAGCTTTCTTACTCCGACCGAGAGGTTGAAGGTTCAATTTTTTCTGGACCAAAAAAAAATTATTATTGTTAGAATTTTAATAAAGCTTCCTTGTTAACATTACATCCCATATGGAGTACGGAGTATTTATTTAACTTACTCAATCAATCATCCAATTTATCAAACTCAAAAAGCATCTCCAACTTTACTACCTTAGTAAAGCTCTGAACTGGAGCAGAGAATATTGGTAAGTACGAGTACTCGATAATAATCAATTGCTCTCACTTGTGTCTTGTGACAGACCCATCTTATCTTATCTTATCTTATCTTAAGAATTAAGCGAATGGTTGAATATATGCAATCTTAACTTAAAGGCGGTCGTTTACCGGAGACCCATAGTGACACTGATCAAAGATGCTTCACAATACCACAGTAAAGTCAGTTACTGAACTATGCTCCGTACATTGACCTCGATTTCCATCCCACACAAATCAAAGACCATCCAGTGTATTATCCACGTTTGTCGGTCGAAAACGCCTCAATTTGAAGTGTATTATCAACATTTTTTGCAAATTCCGAGTCCCACAAAAAAAATTGTCGAAAATTTTACGGGGTTACCTAGGTCGTATATTACGCCCACACAAAATTTTAACTCCAACAGACAACATTTGATGGTGTAATTACGCGATAAACTAATGTCAGTCGAAAACGCCTCAAATTGGGGTGTATTATACACGTTTTTTGCAAATTCGGAGTCAAAAAAAATATGGACGAAAAATTTACGGGGTGTTACCTAGGCCGTATATTACGCCCACACAAAATTTTAGCTCCAACCGAGAACATTTGATCGTGACTTTACGCGATAAACTAATGTCGGTCGAAAACGCCTCAAATTGAGGTGTATTATCCACGTTTTTCGGGCCGATTTGGTCCCGATATTAAATGTCTTTAAACCTCCCACAGTAATTAATCCATAAATTGTAAACATGTGTCGGTATATTAGAAAATACATAAAGTTTAAAAAAGACAAATTTAAAAGACATTCGACTATCTTTCCAGTAACATTGGATTATTGGATAATTTTCGATGTAAATACTCGAAACTGAACCATTTTCGAGTTTTTTTAACGACTGTCAGAAATTTTATGTTAGACAAGTCCTATTTAGATGGCCAGCAAAATATCTCACATTTTCCGCAAAAATGCCCGTTTCAGATGTTTTTCGAACAATGTGAGATATTTTGCGGGCCATCTAAATAAGACTTGTCTAACATAAAATTTCCGACAGTTGTTAAAAAAACTTGAGTATATGTTAAAAAACTGCGCCCTATATGTTAAAAAACTCGAGTATAAATTTTCCGATAGTTGTTAAAAACTCTAAATTTGTTCAGTTTTGAGTATGTGTGTGTATATATATATCAAATATTGCGCCCTATTCGATCGTTACTCAAAATATTGTCAAATGTCTTTTAAATGTGTTTATTTTAAACCATACGTATCTTCTGTTACATTAAAACATTCTTATACAATGGATAGATTTGTTTAGTTTCGAGTATATATATACATGTAAGCACAATCACTGTCGAGTTGGGATTATATCACATTGATAACTAGGTTTTACAAAACATAAATCATTGAACTTGCTATAAAACAATCTAATCCCTATTCGATGGCAAAAAAAAAACTAATCCCTATTCGACAAAATCCTAAGCTGTATGGTTCCTATGATTCCATCGCTATAATCCCGAACATCCATAATCAAATACTAGTACGATGGAAATCGCTTTTAAAATTTTAGATTGTCGTGCCACCCATGAACGCTTGGATTAAATGGTAATGGGTTATTCTAGTTTAACCAGAGGACTCGGGTTTGAACCTTAGTCATATCTCGATGGGTTACTCAAAATAAAAAGGATGGGAGGAGTGTTGGATTCATCAAGAACATGGAACTTTAACATAGCATTCCAACAAACTACAGGAAGATGAGTCAACAAAATTCGCAGTTGTACATCGAGTGATCAACTGCTAGAGTTCTAGTGCTGCAAATAATCCATCTACTGGGGGCTTAAAATTCAAAGAGTCTCAACTCGATCATTCCCTCTTTCTTCTTAGGGGAATACCATGCCAACACCTTGCCTGAACGCAAGAGCCGCATTGAGTAGCTCAAGCTACACATAAAGTCCTCCATTTGAACCCCGCTTCTCCAGGGCGAGTCCAGAGCCAATTTGGTGTCTAACCGAAATACCAGTGGCCCAACAACCTGCATCCGATATCAGATTTATACATTGCTCATGAAAGGGATAATCTATCAGACATTGCCCACCTTTTTCTTCAACTAAAAATCAAAGCCTAGAGAGGTTACCTGCTGTTGGAAGATAAGACCGAGTCTGGGAACAGATGCTGGATTGTCTCGGACAACACTCTTAGCAAAACCGGCAAGAGAGGATATATCAAGACGTGCATCTATTCTGGTTAGATCCTTGTGATTCTGTCTAAACTTGCCACGCTGAAACGTATAGCACAGTGAACCAAACACATCGGCAAAGAGGGGATTTCCATTCCTAGAACTGGAAGATGCACTACTGCCATTGCTGTCAGACGAAAGCTTTGATGTGTTGTTGTCTTCACGCCAAAGCCAAGATCCAAAGGTGCCACCTAAAATCCGTCAAATACACACATCATGAAATCAATATCTAAAAGAAACAGTAATTTGTTCAAAATCAACCACCTCAGTTGCAGAGCCCGTAATTAGTAGTTGATGAATATTTAAAAGAACGGAAATAATCTGATTTACCAATAATAGCGGAAATAGAGGCGTGAGGTTCATTGAGGCGCACATCATAAGCTGGCCGCCACATCTTGCCCTCCTTCGTCGTTATGTAATCTTCATCATCGGTCGCCTTTTCCCTCCATAAATCCTTGCTCTTCTCATATGAAACAGCACCTTTCATGCATAACCCAGGGAGCAAAGCAGCAGGTGCCTCACTTTCTATAGTATTAGCCACAGCCTGAGGTTTCCCCCCGTTCTTGTGTACCCCAAAACGGTAGCGCAACCCCGAGTCAGAAACAAGAGAAGATAAATCTAAAGAGATTGATTCCGGAACATTCCAATATTTTCCTTTACGATCGAGAAACAGTTCAGGCCAAGCCGCATCCACTGTAAGGTCATGATAAGGGAGCTGCACAAATGGAGAACAATTTCAGGGAGACATTAAGACACCTAGACACGGTTCATTAAGTTCATGTTTCGTGCAAAGAGGCAACGACAACACTTTCATCTTATATGAAACAATGAAGTAAATTAAACACCTGCCTTGTGAAATAGCATGAGTTTGTTGCGGCGTCCTTTTCTTTCACCATGGGCCTCTGAACTAACGAATACAGAAGCAGCCTCTGTGATTGCAATCTGGGTGCATAAACCCAAGGAATAGAGTGATTTGTCCAGGACATGACTAGCGACATCTGTAACTGCAGAAAGATCCCAGTCTTCACAAGCTAAAATCTCAGCTTTCATATTAGATAACAGTTTCCGTGGACGAAATTGCCCAATCAACCCAAGCCACCTGTGAATAATAAAGGTTTTTTGTTGGTGATGTTACATGGCAGTGTACACACAAAGAAAATCTGTACATCGAAGACAAACCATTCACATGAAATGCTAATGATTCATGTATCACATGTAGACCTTGCAAAAGTCTCTGTAACGTGAAAAGAGTTTGATCGTAAATGTTCTCAACTTATGCCCCTAAGCAACCCGGATATCACGGCCTAGAATAGAATCGACCCAAAATGACCCATTTAAAATTGATCCGTACCAGAAATGACCCAATACCTACGCACCCAAAAAAATGACGGGATCCAGACCCTGTCCTAATAGTCCTTCTGCCACGTTTAATGTCGTATTGTCATGTCATATATACTCATATTAAGCAAGGGGGCCGATGCTTATTGCCCACATATAATAACAAATTGATAGCCAGTAGCCAACCATATCATACTTCCGTACGAAATATAAGGTTTTGAAAAGAACAGATCTCTTCGCATCAACAAAAATGAATTAGATGGTATAGTATAGTGCTCATTCTACGGATATTTTACACTTTAAATTGCTCCCCTAAGAACATCTTTACATGAATCAAAAATTACGATTCAGACAAACAACACTCAAAATCAGGTATTTAAGCAGTTCCATTTCTCAGCACAATTTGAACCACAATAGTATCATAGAGATGTAGCATTAGCAATGCACATCATTGTAACATATTCGCTCCTGCTAGAATGAATCCTATTGTTATCCTCAGCTCTAGCATTCAAATCAACAAATCAAGTGTTTTGGAACAAGCCAATCAGTTGGGGTCCGACTCAATTTGAAATCATTAGCAACTGCATTAGCATTGTAACAACTCAGTACAAACAATATCATCAAGGAAAGAAAGGAAGGAAGGAACATCCTTTAACACAAAATTCCGCCACTCAACACGAGAAATCGACCAACCCTACACAAATATATGTTCTTTTTCATATAAAGGGGACCAAAACCGCAATCTTGATGAAACTCCGAGGTCATAAGTACCACCTCTCTCGACTCTGCCAACTAAGCTAGGCACCATCTGCACCAAACTTCCCTAAGCAAGCTTTCAAATTCTAACCCAAAATTCAACAACAACACAAAGAGACGGTTTCCGAATAACCAAAGGACAAAAATGGGCAACCCATGTACAAAAAACAAGCTGAAATTCAAATTAAAATCAATCACATATTCACATTCATACATTACACAGAAAATCCTTAATTCCTCCACACAAAAAAAAAAGGGTGATAACTTTATTCGAAAAGACGAAAGCGAATATGGAAACTAACCAATCCCCAAAAGAAGGGCGAAGGAGGAGAGACTGAAGAGCAAAGGAACCGACGTCTTTGTTAGGAGAAGCAGGGGGACTAAAGCAAGGGATGATACCCAAAGGAAACCCATTTTTCAAAAAGGAGAGCTGTTGGACCCGGAGAACCCGGCTGGCCCGGGCCCCGTCGACGGGAATCGGGTCGCCGGGTATGGCTTTGGCGGAGCCGTGCAGGTTAATTGGGCTCGACAACTCTAGGTCATAGAATGCTGCATCCATGGCGGTCCCCAAATTCGCCATTTTTGATGGAGGTTTTTCAGGGGGTTTGTTGTTGTTGTTGGAGTGTGTTAAGTTAATTGTGAGTGCATTGTTGTTGAGAGTGAAGAAGGAATTGAGGGAGGTTTGAGATAAGGGGTGAAGCTTGGGTTTTGCATTTTTCCAATTTCAACCTCACTTAACCTCCATTTTTTGAAAAAAATAAATAAAAAGGATATCAAGAGATCGTCTCATATGACTTTGAATTTTTGTGTTCGGCAAGAAAATTAGATTGAAGCATTAAAGAAGGGTCGTGCTTTTTTCTAACGAGCTTTTACTCAATCCTAACGACATATTACTAATTTGCCCTTGTCATTTCTTCATTCTCAAAAGTGATGTCTGCTTTTTCTCTCTAACAAAATTGAAGATCAACCTCTTTTTTTTCTTAATTTTGAAAGTTACATTCGAAATTCTTGGGTGCAATGAATACAAACCTTAAAGACAATTCTTTAATCGATCGATCAATCAATTTAATATAACAAAAAAATCCATACACCCTAAAAAAAACCCTAAAATTAAAATCAATCATCAAACCCTAAAAAAATCCCCAAAATTAAGATCAATCACAAACCCTAATTGATAAACTTTACAATAAATTGGTTTAAAAAGACAAAAGTTAAAACTTAAAGTGATATTATTCCATTAATTGGAGAACTCGAATCTATAGTTAAATTCAGAAGAGGTCAATTGATTAATCAGATTTTTTGGTAGAGATCAAAGATTAAAAAGATTAATTAGAGATCTTATATTCCCTCAAAAAAATTAGAGAGCTCGTATAAAGCAAGGGCATAACTGGAAAATTTTAAGAAAATTCGTTAGAATTGAGTAAAGCTCCGTTAGGAAAAAGTAATTTCGTTAAAGAATTAGGGTAGAATCAACTTCACTTACCTTTTTGTTTGATGATTAGAAAACTTATGGTTGTCATTAGAGGTGTGTATTGGATAAATTCTGACATATCTCGTACATGATAACTTGTAAATCACATATGCTAAAACATTAAGGAGGCGTTTAGTTCGAAGCATCACGTACGCTAAAACATCAATTTTGTTTTTATCGGACATATACAATTCAAAGTTTAAATAACATAAACTCAAGTGATACAACTATAAGATTACTTCTAAATAGAATTGAAGTAACCTAAAACCATTAATAATTTCGCTCAAATTTTAAACACTTGTTGGTCAGTTATCATTTGATTTCGTCATGAAGTACTTTTGAGAGGGCTTAACAACCCAAGAAGGCAAATTCTTGTTTGTGATGAGAATTTCCGTCACAACCGTGTGACGGATCAAATTATACTCACTTAGTAGATAAGACAAATCCATATGTTACTTTTTAGGGCTCGCTTGGTATGAGGTTAATTATTCCGGGGGTAATAAAGCAAAAATGAACTAGAAAATGATGAAAAGTAGTGATGATATTAAGCGGAAATGAAGAAAATTAAGGAAGTATAGCTTATTTAGGGGGGAATTATTACTCCCCTCTCCCCCCAAGTAATGTAATACCCCCAATGGGGGTAATTATTCCCCCCTCGTATCCCTTTTACACTATAAAATGCTACAATCAAGCAACATGTTCATCCATTTCTAGTTCATTTTTGCTCTATTACTTCCGGAATAATTAACCTCATCCCAAGCGAGCCCTTAGTCTTGTCTTTTTTACCAGATAATATTATTTGACCCGTTGTCAATTTGTAACGGATATATCCATTATAAGGGAGACTTACTCACAGAGGAAAAAACAAGTTTTGAATGTTGTTTGTGTGCTTTACTTCTGGATCTCACCTTATCGTTCTTCTTAAAGTATTTTTTAATAATCTGAAACAACCACACGACTCTATGATAGAGTTGTCATGCCGTATCCATTACCCAATTTCCCCAAATCAACTCGTGCATAGATCATAAGTTAAATCGAGTCAAATGGGTGACCATAAACTTTGAGAATCATTTTAAAAGTTGCGGAGTAGTTTTCGACCAATCCTCTTGAATGTAACCCTTTGTATTCAGTATTATGCTTCACATTAGTTGACATCAAAAATTGGAGTTTTTTACCAGAATGTAAATCATGGTAACTTTTTATCGCGCAGAGTCAAACCGCCATGATACAGTTAACTGAAGTTGTCAAACGCATCGAGTAACAAAGCATAGTTTCTATGAAGTTGAAGTTCTCCGGGGAAAAAAGGTTTCATTTGTTTACTCAGCTAATGCTCCATCTTCCAACGCTAGGCATTTCCTGGTCGATTTGCACTCTTTATACATTCAGGTTGATCGACAGCATCACACAGTACTCTACCTTATAAGTCGATGGTTTCTCCAAATGGTTAAGAAAGACACATGTAACCATGATCAAGATTGGATCTCACGAGTAACCATAGTCCACATGAACAGCATTAAGGCCTCTTAATCCATCAATAGAAGCATGACCGATTCAAAAGGGTATTTTGTTTTATTTCATCATAATCCATAAACAAAAGAAGAGTGAGTCTGACTCCATTTGAACAGGAACCACAATGATGTACATCATAAAACAAAAATGGTATACTTGGATAAGAATGCCAACCATCTCGGTGAGACGAGCAAGTTCAGAAACCCGTCTCAAACTCCTGGCAACAATACAGATTATTTGCCGTCCATGGCTAGGAGGATCATTCTACCACATTCGGTTTACACCTTCAAACAAAGCACAAACATGCAATTCCTAACAAAGTAACCATTTCCCAAAACAATCATTGCTGATTGGTTTAACTAGACAGTGGGTGGTTGTAGACGTACTCAATGGCAAGCTTAACAGAATCAATCTTGTCAGCCTCCAGGTCGGGAATCTCAAGCTTGAATTCCTCTTCAATGGCCATCACAAGTTCTACATTATCCAAGCTATCTAAACCCAGATCTCTTTGGAAATGTACTTCAGGTGTCACCTGCAATTGATGACAACGACAAATTCTTAGTTTCCAAATACAACTTCACAATCAAGCATTCAAGCAAACAGCAAGAACAGGAAAAATATTGTTCCTGTGCTATTAAATGGAAGTAATCAACATTGAACATGCTACTTCCATTTGATTCCTTTTTTCACAGTTAGATGGAAGTACAATCAAAGTCCACAATTTGATTTTTGAGGGGGGAAAAAATTATAATCGGTAATGACTTTCATACAAGCTTGTCCTCGTATACATAACATGACAACGTATGGTACATGTCTATCGGATTGTTAGCATCTAAGTGGGGTAGAAGCCTAGATACCCTCAAGATGGAAAGAGAGAAATAAACTTCCAGCATTTGCAGGTCACTGAGCTGAGTGAACTATGTTCCTCATAAAGTTACTAATAGTGGAAAACAAAGTAACATTAAGCCACTTGAGGGCACAAACACAACTAATCTTTTTGAGAAACTAAATTAGTACTAGTATAATTAGCACAATTTAAGAAAATATTTTCTTTGAACTTGACAAAACCGAAAACCTACAACAGCAATCATAGATGTGTATGTGTGTGTGTGTGTGTGTGTGTGAATTTGCAAGTGATATTGAAGCACTAAGACAAGTAAAACACAATTCAACAAAAATGCAGCAGATGGCACTAAGAATTCACTGTATAATAAATCATCCCCCAAACCCAATAGTACAAAAGCCACATGCAATATGCTTCTGTATTCCCTAATCGCTACCATCATATATTTCAATGCATGCCTAAGATTGACACAATGGCTGCGAAAGACTCAAAATGTAAACCATTCAACAATCTGACTAATCCGATTTATGAACTACACGTGGCAGAACCCTAGAACCCTTGCGCCACTGGAGCAACATCGTGGTAAAATATTAGAATCCCATGTTAAGTGAAATTTTCTCCTTAGATGCAAAAGGGAGAGCTATATTAGCTCATCTCCAATGGCAGAGAAACAAAAGATAGAACCTAACCTCTTCTACAACACTTAAAAATGAAGTGTTACTCATGGAAGGTGGATTTAAAATGAATGGTAGCAAGGCGAAAGAAAAGATGACAAGTCAGATCAAAGAGGAGTTAAACTTTTTTTTTTAAAAACAAGCAGGTGATAGTCTTTGTGGCAGTTTCTCTCCAAAAGCTCAAGGCTAGCGAATAGGATGTGAAATAAAGGAAAAGAACAAACAGAAAGGTGGAGCGGAGTGAAGAAGATCCCTCATTTTCATATGAACCCAAATATATTTTCAGTGGAGCGGAGGAAGAAGATCCCTCATTTGTATGAATATTTTCAGTGGAGCGGAGTTCCCAAAACATCACATGCCACAAAACAAACAGATGATCGGAAAAGGAATTTGTTTCCCCAGCAAGGAGTCTAATTCAGACTGACAATGTTCTTAATATATACGTTGAATAAATATGAATTTGATGGCAAAGGATTCTTCAAGAAGATAGGAAAGCAGTGCACAAGAAACACCCGCTGCTTTCACCCAAAAAAGGAATCGAATGACTTTTACATTCTAATCCACCTTTCCTGCAAAGACTCCTAGCTGAAAACTAAAATGGCGGTGAAAATTCCAATACCCTCTCGACTATTTTTCTCTTTCGATGCAGAAGCTTACTACTATCTACCCTACAAGGCTACAACTCGATATCTCTCCAAACACAGAATTCCTTTAGGTCTCTCCTCTCATTGATTCTACTTCAAGGTATGCTATTGTGATTGATTTCAAACTTCACCAATGACGGAAAGAGAATTTAAATTCAGCAGCAGCAATTACATTAACCCCATTGCCTCAAGGGTTCTCGCAAATTGGGAGGTAATGTGATTGCAACACAAAGACATTGATTAAAAAAATTGACCTAAAACATGGATGCGATAAGGTAAACTGGGGAAAATATCGAAAATTTAGACTAAAAATGGTTTAAAATATACTCTATTCCAACCTGTGGCAACACAGATCTAAACCCTAATTGCAAAACAATTAGTACAGAAATCAATTTCCAGAGACAAATCATTACGATTAACTGAAAGAGAAGAAGATCAAATGGAAGAAGGAAGACCTTAGAAGGATCGACTTTAGGGAAATCCTTGAGGACGGCAACGATTCGATCGGTGACTTGATCTTTGGTGAGGTGAGCATCGGCGTGAGCGGAAAAAGGGCGGAAAATTAGGGCTGAGAAATCGGGGAAAGTGTTGGATCCAGCAATGGCGAGGGCATTTGGGGAGACCTGAATCTTGACGTGATTGAGAATGGCCTTCTTCAATGCTCCAATCATCGCCATTGTTGGTCTTGGTATCTCTGTGGGTGGTAGCTTTGTGAAATGAGTAGTGAGGTGTTATGGACTTATGGGTAACAGGTTAAGTCCGAGGGTTTTAGGAGGAATGGAGGATGAGATTTGGATTTGGGTTAGTTTCGAGCCTATCTTCAGCCAACAAGATCTCTTTAATAGGTTTGGGTTCCATTTATGTTTTTGAAACGGTTTAAATTTATAGAATTGTTTTTTTTTTTAGTTTAGTCTTTGGTTTTTAGACTGAAGAGATTAAATTGAACTGAAATAAAATGGTTGGGACAAAATAAACTAAAAATGGTACGAGTATGATTTATAAGTTGGGATGATGTTGAGTGAGTGAGTGAGTGGCTCTAATTTTGGCTCGCAATTTTAGATGCATAAGTGGGAGTAATAAACTATGGAGTCATTGGCAATAACAAATTACCAATTTTACGTTTGTTAACACGTGTAAAGGTGTGAATGGAGATTTTAATTACGTTTGTTTATCGAAATTACTCGACGTTTTCATTTATGTTTTATTTTAATATCTCAAACTCGAGATTAGCTCATATCATTGAAATCAGTCGAAATAAGATAATTAATATTGACCGGCCGGTAGCCACTTCAAAAGCACTTCTCCACGGCAAAAGGCATAGCCTGAGCGAGTTTGTGAGCTAAAAGATTACAATGGCGAGACACAAAAGACCAACAAATAGAATCAAAATTACAGCGTTTAGTTGCGCGTTGTATTCATACGAAAAACTTATATACGATGTATTCCGTTTGTAATTTTATACATAGAACTACAAGACTTGGTTTGACAAATTTCAAGTAGCTTATTTTCGTGTAACTTTTAGGGATCGCTTGGAATGGGGGTAATTATTTCGGAGAAATAGAACAAAAATGAACTAAAAAATGACGGTAAGTGGTGATAATGGTAAGCGAAAATGAAGAAAATTAATGAAATCTAGCTTATTTGGGGAATTATTATTCTCTTCTTCCCCCAAGTAATGCATGAGGGAATTATTTCCCCTTAATATCCCTTTTACACCATAAAATGTCAACAAACACATTCATTTCTAATTCATTTTTAAACTATTATCCCTGAAATAGTTACTCTTATTCTAAGCGAGCCTTATACTTGTATTATTACCCTTTCAATTTGTAATTGTAATTGTAATACGGAGTAGTAGTGAGGTTTTGTCTCATTATTGCAAGTTTGCAACTTGAACCGTCCTCTCCTCCGACCTCCATAGCGGTAGGCTGTAGCTCTATTGCTGCTATCCTGTATTTCCAGTGTCATAGCTGAAGAAGATAGCGCGCTCTATCTCAAACCTCCACCCACCTGGTATTCATATTCCTCTCTGCCTCTTCCATTTATCCTTTCAATTCTGGTTGATATTCTCTTTCACTTTCACTTTCACTTCCCCTTCCCCTTCTTTCTTACCACTATTCACATCATTTATGGGTTTCAAACTAGTCTAATTCAGTAATTGATAAGAACAATGCTATGAATTCTGTGTTTCGGTTCTTCTCATCTCTCAAACCGATTGTTTTTTGGAGACGACTTGACGATTTCGGGTAATGATTGATGTTAGCCGACCCCAAATCTTTGGTACTAAGACTCTGATGTTGTTGTGGTGGTTTTTTTAATTGATGCCAAATATCAAATGCAGCTGCTTTGAAAAGGGTAGAAGAAAGCAAGGTGTTTGTAGAAACAACTCATCAGTTTCTCTGTCAAAATTTGTAGGTATTTCCTGTAACTATGGCGTGTGTATCGTCTTCTTCTTTTCTTCTACCTTCGGATTTGTTTGGATCGCGATCAAACAAATCTACGACATTGTCATGGTCATCTTCCTTGCCCCAATTCAATCTCTCCCTCAGTTCCACCTCAAATTTGTCCAACCGCACATTGAAACAGGTATATTATTGCTCACGGCGCGTTCCCTTGTCCTAGTTTGGGTGGTAGTCGCGCCATGCTATCTGTGTTATCTGCTTTCTTTTACTCCACTGTCGTTCAGGTACTGTGATAAAGAGTAATTTTACGGTTATTTGTTGCATCACGTTTAGTTGGAGATATTTGGATGATATGAATCTTGGGATGTGTTGCCTTCTATGGGTACTCATAGATGTTTTAATTTGATGTTAGGACTTTGTTGTTCAAGCGGCATGGACTCGAAGATCTCGAGGAGAAGCTGCAAAAAGACCGAGCAGGAAATCATGGAAGCAGCGAACAGACATGTTCATGAGACCCTTTCTTCTAAACGTTTTCTTCTCAAAGAAGTTCATTCATGCCAAAGTGATGCACCGTGGAACAAGCAAAGTAGTATCCGTTGCCACCACAAATGCTAAAGATTTGAGAACAACTTTACCATCTCTGACGGACCATAATGCATGTAGAGAGATAGGAAGGCTAATTGCAGAGCGATCGAAAGAAGCTGATGTATATGCTCTGGCCTATGAGCCTAGGAAAGGCGAGCGTATTGAAGGAAAACTTGGGATTGTACTCGACACCATCCAAAAAAATGGTATAATATTTGTAGACTGACTCGCATTCCTTCCCAAATAACTTTGTAAAACTATTGTTCTTCCAACTTTTTAGCAAGCAATAGAAACTTTCTGGTTTTTGTTTCGGTGTAGAGATTCACTAGCTATTTCATGCTTTTCTAGTGTAAGTTCCAGCATATGGGTGCTGGAACAGGATGACGGAAAGGGTATGGGAACTATGGTTTTCACTTTTCAGGAAATCCGAATCATGACAGTTTTAATTGCGATGGGCATTAACATCTAAATTTAACATGCTGGAAATTGCGATGTCAAATAACAGCATGAAAGATATATAAACACCACTGTATGTCTGTATATGTGAATCAGTGACCAGGCAACACACGAACATTCATTTGATTTCAGCACAAACGTGAAATTTTCTCATCTGTGACTATCAGTACAACAATATCAACATCATTACTCAAGAATCATACAGCAATGAAAAATTGCACCCTGTATCTCGTGCTCAGACAGAAGTCATCTCAGGCTATCATGATCAAATCACAAGTGAACAACCCTAATAGTAATAGCGGTATCTAACAAAAAAAACACTTCATTGTTTCCTTCCTCTTCCTTTCTTAGATGGTTGTGTCTCCACCTGTTCTTTGCCTGTGACTTCCGCAATATCCACTTCGGAAACGAAACAGTTCAAAGTTAACACCACTCATAAAAAATTAGCCAAACCCTAGACAAAAAAACAGCCGTGTGTGGTTCAAATTTGTTAAATAAAAGGTGAATGATTTGTACCTTCAGGACCCCGAGCCATTAAAGCGAAGAATATATTGTTAAGCTTCTCCATCTTCTTTGCATCTTGAGCTTGGTCGGTCTTAAACTTTAAGCACTGACATATGCAAGAAAAGACATGAGACTACAACGATCAACTCGATCAAGGGCACAACAAGAAATATGACTAGCTTCATACTCATGACAGTATCCAACTTTTTTCCGATGAACTTTCAGAAACCAAATCTCGACAAACAATCATAAGACTATACGCATAATACCCCTCAAATGTGTCTCGTGTGTTGAGGTAAGCCTCTAATGAACCTAGGCCACCATTTCACATACTGTTCAACGCAATCTCTATAACGAGTTGTTTTGAAACAGCTTTTCTCTGATTAACACACGGGTGAGGACGATGGGTATGAATCCAATCCCCTTGCCTATCCACGGGAGGGAGTTCGTTGTGGCACTAGGGTAATCTTGTTTTGCGGTCATGCTACCTGTTGTACTTACTGCCCAACCCCAATCGTTCTGAATCCCAAATATACGAGACACAGCTAATAGTAGACTTATCGAGATTCATTGCTCAACCATTACCTACATCGAAGAATTGATCTACACCAACATAATCCGAGTTCAGTGCAGCTCTAGCAGCAGCCTCATTGCGACTTAATCTCACCGTAAAAGTTCTCAAAACATCATAGCTCCACTTTGATTCATCATCAGTCCCAATTATGAACAAAACCAGGGCTTCTATGAAACAGTAAGTCCCAATTGTCTAAACTTTCTTCTGCCATTAACATATCGAATTCGCTTTCGAGTAAACATTGGTGCTCAGGCAAGATCATAAAGATCGAAACTTAAAGCAAAACCCAGTATCATAATTTCTATTACAGCCTAAAATACAGTATCTAAAACTCACAATTTACTAATTTAGTATACTCACCAGTTTGTTATCAGTAACTTTGAGGACCAATTTGCCATCACAGTGTCTATATTTCATCAAGTAACGGGTCTGCATTGCGATTAAAACCCAGAAATTTTTCAACTTTGAATGAAGAATTGAATTGGGTATGGGTTGGAGAGACTTACGGATTCGGGATCGGCTCGGAAGAGGTGAACAGAACGATCAACAAATTCATCCCATGAATCAATGTATACCATTTTCAGATGTTTTTTGGGGGAAATTCTCGTGTCAAACCAAACAGAGAATACGTATGTATCTCATGATCATTTCTGTGATTCGGACTGCGCATGTGTGTTTTAGTATTTTGCAACTAATTTCACCAAATAATAAGTTACCCTTACACGATCTCATGCAAGAATTGCGGAATACAATAGTTTTGTAACGCATAAATTTAAGTAATCTTACATAAATATTTATCGAGAAGAACTTTACATATAAATTACGAAGTAATTTTTTTTTCTATCAAAACTATGTGCCATATTGATAAAAATTTAATTTTAATTGAAATTTTTGGTTTTTGGCCTTGTTTTATTAACCTTTACTTATTTCATGTACCAGAAATTAAGGATTCCAGTTTCACTTTTCTTCATATAAATCATCTTTTGCGTCGTCACTATCATTCTCTTTCGTCTCTTCTTTCTTAACCACGTTCCGTCACCCCATCGAAGTCATGTTAGAATCGTTTAGTTTGACACACCGGACACATGTCACATCGAGGAAAAAATGTCATCATGCATTGTCTTCTACTCCCTCTATTCGACTTGATTTTATACATTTGGTTTGTGTTTGTGTAATGCATGTGAGTTATATTTTAATCAAATGTAACTGGAGGAGTACAACATAGTGATCAGCTCTATCTATCATTTCGTTTCGTAAAACATCAATCTACTTCATAACCTGGATTTACACACTTCAAAAGCAATCTCAAGGAACCAATAATGGATTGAAAGCCAAACGATTAGGTCCGAAACTGATCATAACCAATACCGTGATCTCTCATGAGGATACGAGTATCAAAAACCAACCTGAATAAATTGATCATACTTACACACACCTCTTTCACCGTCTCTCGCTTGGCTGTTTCACATTGTACTGTCGTCTTACCGCATCACCAACCTGAATAAAAGACCACCTCCACCGGCCACCGCTGTAATTAACCTCCCTGTGTCCCAAAACACCATCCCCCATCCACCAGAATCCTTTCCCGGCCCTTGAAAATTCACACCATCTACAGTCTACACCATAGAATCCATACACCAACTTTAGTGACCTTACTTTCCAGTCAATAAACAGACAACAATGAACTACTCCGAAAAGGACACGCAACAAATGCCAATTCACATATGTACATGATCAAAAAAAGTTGTTTAAATACACCTACTCTGGAGTAGGAAATCGAATTTGTAGTTTGACCAACGTTTAGCAAACACATAAAGAAGAAAGACAAGAGTTAAACACAAATGGTAGAGCTAATACTAATTCCATCAAATAAAACAGCAAGGAGAAAGAGTCATATCCATTATTTTCCGTCGTGAGTATGATTCCTTTGTCCTAATTTTTTCATCCATTGTATCCTGACAAAGGATCTTCTCAAAACAACATAGGCGAAACTATTCTCTTCTCCCTCGAAAATTTCTTAGATCCTCGGCTCCATATTCTTTGCACAACACCAAACTCTCTGAGTAGATTTGGAAATCAACATAGTGTCCTTCGGTAGCGTGAAGCTTCTGCATTTGGCAAGTATCAAGATTATAGGATTTCTTTTCCCACATAAGATACCTACCATCAACTGTCTCATGATAGTATACCGTCCACATCTTAGATGTGTGCTTCTCCAAAAAATTGAAACCGGCATGACTTGACTGTCCTGAAAACCATAGTCTCCAAACCCCCTTTCCGTTGTCCTGGTCCAGCACCCATATGATCGAACTTACACAAGAAACGCATAAAATCGCTAGCGATTCCCTAACGTGAATCATAAACCAGAGAGTTTGTTCTCCAGCAGGAGACTTTGGGAGTTCCAACAAAGTGAATATTTCCATATGAAAGTCAAGGGAAATGAGACGAGTTGGTGGTTTACCACTAGAACTACAATCCACACATGGATCATGTCCAAACCAGTGTACTGCCCCTTTCCAGTAATAACCAGGACTCTTATAACAATGATAATTAAACATACGTCTGAAGTACAAAATGCTGACACAGGGGGCATTATTTCTAACAGTCCATTGTTGATCACTGAGGGTATAAACTGCAACACTCATCACAGTAGCCTCCGGGTCAGCTTTTAGTGGAGCTATGACCAAGATAACTTTATAGTCCATACTTTGAGGGTCAAACCCAAACACCCATCTGTAGTCTTGACTATGAGGGAGAATTAAAGGGGAAGGGGGAAGTGTCAATGCTTTTCTAATACTAGGGTTCCATATACTCATTTCATGGTGAGGACCATCATAGTGATGGTGCCACATTAAAAGCAATCCATTACACCTGCCTTCAAGATAGAACATCTTACGCTGATTGGTCACGATGTGAGAAGATATTATATTGGGAGTGCCAACATCACGAACCGTCAAGACACATCCTGCATTTCCAAAGAATCCCAACATCTCATAGAATAACAATAACTTATTATTGTTGTTAGCAACATTAGTTTCGCAAAGTTTACGATGCATGTCAACAAAATCAGGGTCATCGATCATGGATCGCCAACATTTGCATACGCACCTGAATCTTAATAGGGCTTTGGCCGGCAATTTTGCCAGAATTTGGGTTAATACTTCGGGTGGCATGTGAGGCAAATGTTGTCGATTTCCGATTGATGATGATGATGATGATGATGATGATGATGATGATGATTGGGCCTTCATTCTTCTGCCTTTTATTTTCTTCAGAAAGAACTGGCAACAAACTGATGATGGCAGATTGGGTGGAGTGGAATTTGTAATTTGGAAACTTGGAAGTAGTCGTGAAAATGAAGAAAAATAAAGGGGGAGGTTGATGGGTATGAAGTACACTGAGTCAAATTTCAACTTGAACCTCAAATTTGAGTACTCAGCTCAAATTTTGACTCGGCCTCTATTTTGACCCACTCAGCATAACTTAATTTGAGACCCCAACTCCCGCTCCGTTTGATAATTTAGTATGATGGTATGGGCAGGTCCGACACTTTTTTTATAGCTTAACAATGTCAGGAATTCTTTTCAATCTCCTATAATATTATACTCCCTGTGGCTCTGAAACCCATTCTATTTTCACTATTGTTCACTTTTTATACTCTAACTAATTTACGCAAAGAGGCTTAATATTTTCCCCAAATTTGAAGAAATTACGCATCATAGTTACGTACATACATCTTGACCGTCTCTAGCTTGGTTGTTTGACAATTGCCGTGTGCACTCCTACCACATCACCAACCTGAACAAAAATCACCCCACCGCTGTAATCAACCCCCTTACCTCTGGAAACACCCTCCCCCGCCTTCAAAATCCTTACCCGTCCCTCAAAAATTCACCCCACCCACAGAAACACATCAAGCATGTCCTTAGAGAATGCAATTTAACTATGATATACGCATCTTTTTGCAAAACCAAGCTCTCCGAATATTTCTAGTTGAAAAAACGTTTTTTTAGAAATTGTCGAGGTCATGCATTTGGCAAGTAGCAAGAATATAGGACTTCTTACTAAAAATTAGATAGCTACTAGCAAACCATCAGCAGTGTCATAGTAGAATACCTTATAGGCTTAGATAACCCGTATGAGTACCGCCTGAACAAATCAAAACCGTGATGACTTGACTATCCTGAAAACCATAGTCTCCACACCCCTTTCCTGTATCCTGTTCCAGCATAAACATACACAAGAAATGAAGAAAGCAGTTGTGATTCCTTAAGCTGAAACAAAAAACCAGATAATTTATCCTTGAGCAGAAGAATATGGGAATTCCAGAAAAGTGAATATTCCTTATGAAAGTCGAGGGAAACAAGATGAGCTGGAGGTTTATCCCTACGACTACCATCTTCAAAGTAATAACCACATCTCCAAGAAGCACAAGACTCAAATAAACGCACTCATGTAGTTAGTTACTAGTTGAACAAAGACGGAAGGGGAAATAGGGAATTATGAATACTTTTGAAATACTAGGGTTCCATAAATTCAATTCAAAACAGCAATCCATAAAGATACAACATCCGACAGCTAGCGTATTTTAATAATGGGAGAATGAATTGTCAAGATACATTAACATTAGTTTGGCAGAGTTTAAGACGCACCTGAATGTTACTCGTACTGCATTACTTACTAGGGTTTTGGCCTTCGGGTGGTGTGCTGTTGGTTACTGTTTGATTCTTCATCTTCCTCTTCTTTAGAATCAACCGGCAAGAAAATGATTGGAGCCTAAAAGTACTAGGAGTGAGTGAAATGAAAAAATTCACTAATGCTTCGCGAGTGTGGAAGACGGGCAGACAAATTACTCCCCTCCCTACAATACAGTTTATGTTAATTGCATCACCCCATCAAAGTCATGTTAGAATCATTAAGTTTGGCGCACCAGACACGTCATATCGAGGGAAAAAAATGCCATCGTGCATTGTCTTCTACTCCCTCTATTCCACTTGATTTTATACATTTGGTTTGTGAGTTACTCCCCCTATTTTCTAGAATTAGTCTCACTTCTCTTTTTTGTGAGGAGAAAAGTGGACCAATGTGACTAATTCAAGAAAATAGAGAGGAGTATATTTTAATCAAATGTAACTGGAAGAGTACAACATAGTGATCAACTCTATCTATCATTTTGTTTCGTACAGGATCAATCTACTTCAACCAAAATTTACCAAAAACATCAATCTACTTTATAACCTGAATTTACCTAAATTTACACACTTCAAAAGCAATCTCAAACAACCGATAATGGATTGAAAGCTAAACAATTAGGTCCGAAATTGATTATATAACCGATACCGTGATCTCTCATGAGGATACGAGTATCAAAAACCAACCTGAATAAATTGATCATTGTTACACACCTCTTTCACCGTCTCTCGCTTGGCTGTTTCACATCGTCCTGCCGTCCTACCGCATCACCAACCTGAATAAAAAACCAACTTCACCAGCCACTGCTGTAATTAAACTCCCTGCGTCTCAAAACACCATCACCCACCTCCAGAAAACACAACCGCCAGCCCTTAGAGAACGCAACTCAACTGTGATCTGTAATGCATCCACAGTCTACACCATAGAATCCATACACCCAACTTTAGTGACCTTACTTTCCAGTCAATAAAGAGCAAAACGAAAACAGACAACAATGAACTCTCCGAAAAGGACGCGCAACAAATGCCAATTCACATGTGTACATGATGAAAAAAGTTGTTTAAATACACCTACTCTGGAGTAGGAAATCGAATTTGCAATTTGACCAACGTTTAGCAAACACACAAGGAAGAAAGACAAGAGGTAAACACAAATGGTAGAGCTAATAGTAATTCCATCAAATAAAACAGCAAGGAGAAAGAGTCATATCCATTATTTCCTGTCATGAATTTGATTCCTTTGTCCTAATTTTTTCATCCATCGTATCCTGACAAAGGATCTTCTCAAAACAACATAGGCAAAACTATTCTTTTCTCCCTCGAAAATTTCTTAGATCCTCGGCTCCACATTCATTGCACAACACCAAACTCTCTGAGTAGATTTGGAAATCAACCCTGCGTCCTTTGGTAGTGTGAAGCTTCTCCACTTGGCAAGTATCAAGATTATAGGACTCCTTTCCACACAAAAGATGCCTACCATCACCTGTCTCATGATAGTACACCGTACCCAACTCATATGTGTGCTCCTCGAACAAATAAAAACCGGCATGACTTGACTGTCCTGAAAACCATAGTCTCCACACCCCCTTTCCGTTGTCCTCTTCCAGCACCCATATGCTCGAACTTACACCAGAAATGCAGAAAACCGCCAGCGATTCCCCAATGTGAATCATATACCAGAAAGTTCGTCCTCCACCAGGAGATTTTGGGAGTTCCAAAAAAGTGAATATTTCCATTTGAAAGTCGAGGGAAACGAGATGAGTTGTTGATTTACCCTTAAAACTACCATCCACACATGGATCATTTCCAAACCAGTGTACTGCACCTTTCCAGTAATAACCAGGACTCTCATAAGAACAAGACTCAAACATACGTCTGAAGTACGAAAGGCTGACACAGAGGCCATTATTTCTGACAGTCCATTGTCGATCACTGAGGGTATAAACTGCAACACTCATCACGGTAGCCTCCGGGTCAGAGCTTAGTGGAGCCATGACCACGATAACTTTATAATCCATACTTTGAGGGTCAAACCCAAACGCCCATCTCAAGTCGGTACACCAAAAGAGAAGAAAAGGGGAAGGGGGCAATTTCAATGCTTTTCTAATACTAGGGTTCCATATACTCATTTCGTTGTGAGGATCATCTAAGTGGCACATTAAAAGCAATCCATTACACCTGCCTTCTAGATAGAACATCTTACAGCGATTGGTCAAGATGTGAGAAGATATTATAGTGGGAGTGCCAACATCACGAACTGTCAAGATACATCCTGCATTTCCATGGCATCCCAGCATCTCATAGGATAACAATAATTTATTATTATTGTTGTTAGCAACATTAGGTTCGCAAAGTTTACGATGCATGTCAACAAAATCAGGGTCATCGATCATGGATCGCCAACATTTGCATACGCACCTGAATCTTAATAGGGCTTTGGCCGGCAATTTTGCCAGAATTTGGGTCAATACTTCGGGTGGTATGTGAGGCAAATGTTGTCGATTTCCGATTGATGATGATGATGATGATTGGGCCTTCATTCTTCTGCTTTTTATTTTCTTCAGAAAGAACTGGCAACAAACTGATGATGGCAGATTGGGTGGAGTGGAATTTGTAATTTGGAAACTTGGAAGTAGTCGTGAAAATGAAGAAAAATAAAGGGGGAGGTTGATGGGTATGAAGTACACTGAGTCAAATTTCAACTTGAACCTCAAATTTGAGTACTCGACTCAAATTTTGACTCGGCCTGTATTTTGACCCACTCAGCATAACTTAATTTGAGACCCGAACTCCCGCTCCGTTTGATAATTTAGTATGATGGTATGGGCAGGTCCGACACTTTTTTTATAGCTTAACAATGTTAGGAATTCTTTTCAATCTCCTATAATATTATACTCCCTGTGGCTCTGAAACGCATTCTAATTTTTCACTATTGTTCACTTTTTATACACTAACTTATTTACGCAAAGAGGCTTAATATTTTCCTCAACTGTGTGCACTCCTACCACATCACCAACCTGAACAAAAATCACCCCACCGCTGTAATCAACCCCCTTACCTCTGGAAACACCCTCCCCCACCTTCAAAATCCTTACCCGTCCCTCAAAAATTCACCCCACCCACAGAAACACATCAAGCATGTCCTTGGAGAATGCAATTTAACTATGATATACACATCTTTTTGCAACATCAAGCTCTCAGAATATTTCTAGTTGAAAAAACGTTTTTTTAGAAATTGTCGAGGTCATGCATTTGGCAAGTAGCAAGAATATAGGACTTCTTACTAAAAATTAGATAGCTACCAGCAAACCATCAGCAGTCTCATAATAGAATACCTTAGAGGCTTAGACGACCCGTATGAGTACCGCCTGAACAAATCAAAACTGTGATGACTTGACTATCCTGAAAACCATAGTCTCCACACCCCTTTCCTGTATCCTGTTCCAGCATAAACATACACAAGAAATGAAGAAAGCAGCTTGTGATTCCTTAAGCTGAAACAAAAAAACCAGATAATTTATCCTTGAGCAGAAGAATATGGGAATTCCATAAAAGTGAATATTCCTTATGAAAGTCGAGGGAAACAAGATGAGCTGGAGGTTTATCCCTACGACTACCATCTTCAAAGTAATAACCACATCTCCGAGAAGCACAAGACTCAAATATATGTCTAAACTACGAAATGTGGCCGTCATTATTTCTGTCAGTCCATTGCCGATGACTGAGAGTATAAACAGCAGAATGCGGGTCATTGATCACGACAACAACTTTATAATCCAAAAAAATCCAAATGCACTCATGTAGTTAGTTACTAGTTGAACAAAGATGGAAGGGGAAATAGGGAATTACGAATACTTTTGAAATACTAGGGTTCCAGAAATTCAATTCAAAACAGCAATCCATAAAGATACAACATCTGAAGGCGTATTTTAATAATGGGAGAATGAATTGTCAAGATACATTAACATTAGTTTGGCAGAGTTTAAGACGCACCTGAATGTTACTCGTACTGTATTACTTACTAGGGTTTTGGCCTTCGGGTGGTGTGTTGTTGGTTACTGTTCTTCATCTTCATCTTCATCTTCTTTAGAATCAACCGGCAAGAAAATGATTGGAGCCTAAAAGTACTAGGAGTGAGTAAAATGAAAAAATTCACTAATGCTTCGCGAGTGTAGAAGACGGGCAGACGGCCGCTATGTTCCATTTAAAATAGGCAACAAATTACTCCCCTCCCTACAATACAGTTTATGTTTATTGCATCATCCCATCAAAGTCATGTTAGAATCATCAAGTTTGACGCACCAGATACATGTCATATTCTTGAATTAGTCTCACTACTCTTTTTTTGTGAGGAGAAAAGTGGACCAATGTGACTAATTCAAGAAAATAGAGAGGAGTATATTTTAATCAGATGTAACTGGAGGAGTACAACATAGTGATCAACTCTATCTATCATTTTGTTTCGTAAAGGATCAATCTACTTCAACCTAAATTTAAAAAAAAAAACATCAATCTACTTTATAACCTGAATTTACCTAAATTTACATACACTTCAAAAGAAATCTCAATTAACCGATAACGGATTGAAAGCTAAACGATTAGGTCCGAAATTGATCATATAACCGATACCGTGATCTCTCATGAGGACACGAGTATCAAAAACCAACCTGAATAATTGATCATAGTTACACACCTCTTTCACCATCTCTCGCTTGGCTGTTTCACATTGTCCTGCCGTCCTACCGCATCACCAACCTGAATAAAAAACCACCTCCACCGGCCACCGCTGTAATTAACCTCCCTGCGTCTCTAAACACCATCCCCCACCTCCAGAATCCTTTCCCGTCCCTTGAAATTCACACCATTCACAGAAACACAACCGCCAGCCCTTGGAGAACACAACTGAACTGTGATCTGTAATGCATCTATAGTCTACACCATAGAATCCATACACCAACTTTAGTGACCTTACTTTCCAGTCAATAAAGAGCAAAACGAAAACAGACAACAATGAACTCTCCGAAAAGGACACGCAACAAATGCCAATTCACATATGTACATGATAAAAAAAAAAAAAGTTGTTTAAATACACCTACTCTGGAGTAGGAAATCGAATTTGTAGTTTGACCAACGTTTAGCAAACACATAAAGAAGAAAGACACGAGGTAAACACAAATGGTAGAGCTAATAGTAATTCCATGCATCAAATAAAACAGCAAGGAGAAAGAGTCATATCCATTATTTCCCGTCATGAATTTGATTCCTTTGTCCTAACTTTTTCATCCATTGTACCCTGACAAAGGATCTTCTCAAAACAACATAGGCGAAACTATTCTCTTCTCCCTCGAAAATTTCTTAGATCCTCGGCTCCATATTTTTTGCACAACACCAAACTCTCTGAGTAGATTTGGAAATCAACATTGCGTCCTTTGGTAGTGTGAAGCTTCTCCACTTGGCAAGTATCAAGATTATAGGACTCCTTTCCACACAAAAGATGCCTACCATCAACTGTCTCATGATAGTATACCGTACCCAACTCATATGTGTGCTCTTCCAACAAATCAAAACCAGCATGACTTGACTGTCCTGAAAACCATAGTCTCCACACCCCCTTTCCGTTGTCCTCTTCCAGCACCCATATGCTCGAACTTACACCAGAAATGCAGAAAACTGCCAGCGATTCCCCAATGTGAATCATAAACCAGAAAGTTCGTCCTCCACCAGGAGACTTTGGGAGTTCCAAAAAAGTGAATATTTCCATTTGTAAGTCAAGGGAAACGAGATGAGTGGGTGGTTTATCCCGAAAACCACCATCCCCACATGGATCATTTCCAAACCAGTGTACTGCCCCTTTCCAGTAATAACCATGACTCCGATAAGAACAACACTCAAACATACGTTCGAAGTATGAAAGGCTGACACAGAGGCCATTATTTCTGACAGTCCATTGTCGATCACTGAGGGTATAAACTGCAACACTCATCACAGTAGCCTCCGGGTCAGATCTTAGTGGAGCCATGACCACGATAACTTTATAATCCATACTTTGAGGGTCAAACCCAAACGCCCATCTCAAGTCGGGACACCAACGGAGAAGAAAAGGGGAAGGGGGCAGTTTCAATGCTTTCCTAATACTAGGGTTCCATATACTCATTTCGTTGTGAGGATCATCAAAGTGGCACATTAAAAGCAATCCATTACACCTGCCATAAAGATAGAACATCTTACAGCGATTGGTCAGGATGTGAGAAGATGTTATAGTGGGAGTGCCAACATCACGAACTGTCAAGACACACCCTTCATTTCCATGGCCTCCCAGCATCTCATAGGATAACAATAATTTATTATTATTGTTGTTAGCAACATTAGGTTCGCAAAGTTTACGATGCATGTCAACAAAATCAGGGTCATCGATCATGGATCGCCAACATTTGCATACGCACCTGAATCTTAATAGGGCTTTGGCCGGCAATTTTGCCAGAATTTGGGTTAATACTTCAGGTGGTATGTGAGGCAAATGTTGTCGATTTCCGATTGATGATGATGATGATGATTGGGCCTTCATTCTTCTGCTTTTTATTTTCTTCAGAAAGAACTGGCAACAAACTGATGATGGCAGATTGGGTGGAGTGGAATTTGTAATTTGGAAACTAGGAAGTAGTCGTGAAAATGAAGAAAAATAAAGGGGGAGGTTGATGGGTATGAAGTACACTGAGTCAAATTTCAACTTGAACCTCCAATTTGAGTACTCAGCTCAAATTTTGACTCGGCCTGTATTTTGACCCACTCAGCATAACTTAATTTGAGACCCGAACTCCCGCTCCGTTTGATAATTTAGTATGATGGTATGGGCAGGTCCGACACTTTTTTTATAGCTTAACAATGTTAGAAATTCTTTTCAATCTCCTATAATATTATACTCCCTGTGGCTCTGAAGTCTGAACCACATCACCAACCTGAACTAAAACCCCACCCCACCGCTGTAATTAATCTCCTTACCTCTCAAATCACCCTCCCCTACCTTCAAAATCCTTACCCGTACCTCAAAAATTAACCCCACCCACAAGAAACTTAACAAGCATGTTCTTAAAAAACGTAATTGAATTGTGATATACGCATCTTTTCACAACACCAAGCTCTCCGCATATACTTATAAATGAACAAAAGGTTTTTCAGACATTTCAAGGTCATGCACTTGGTAGGTAGCAAGATTATATGACTTCTTACTATAAATAAGATAGCTACCATCAGCGGTCTCATAATAAAATACTTTAGATGATCCGTATGAGTACCGCCTGAACAAATCAAAATCTTCATGACTTGACTATCCTGAAAACCATAGTCTCCACACATAATGGACAAAGACAAGAGGCAGCGCACCACCGGCACCAAGGGGATAGCCTCAACCCTCAATGATAAAGAGTCAGGACTCAGGATCTTCTCAAAAACATCTCAGGGAAAATTATTCTGTCCTTCATTGAAAATATAAAGATGTTAGGTCCACGGTTCCATATTCTTTGCCCAACAACAAACTCTCACAGTAGATTTCGAAATCAACCGTATGTCCTTTGAAAGTGTGAAGCTTCTGCACTTGGCAAGTATCAAGATTATAGGACTCCTTTCCACACAAAAGATACCTACCATCAACTGTCTCATGATAGTATACCGTACCCAACTCATATGTGTGCTCTTCCAACAAATCAAAACCAGCGTGACTTGACTGTCCTGAAAACCATAGCCTCCACACCCCCTTTCCGTTGTCCTGTTCCAGCAACCATATGCTTGAACTTACACAAGAAATGCAGAAAATCGCTAGTGATTCCCTAATGTGAATCATAAACCAGAAAGTTCATCCTCCACCAGGAGACTTTGGGAGTTCCAAAAAAGTGAATATTTCCATATGAAAGTCAAGGGAGATGAGATGAGTTGGTGGTTTACCCCTAAAATGACCATCCCCAAATGGATCATTTCCGAACCAGTGTACTGCCCCTTTCCAGTAATAACCATGACTCCGATAACAACAACAATCAAACATACGTCTGAAGTACAAAAGGCTGACACAGAGGCCATTATTTCTGACAGTCCATTGTTGATCACTGAGGGTATAAACTGCAACACTCATCACAGTAGCCTCCAAGTCAGCTCTTAGTGGAGCCATGACCATGATAACTTTATAATCCATACTTTGAGGGTCAAACCCAAACGCCCATCTGAACTCGGTACAAGAAGAGAGAAGAAAAGGTGAAGGGGGAAGTATCAATGCTTTTCTTATACTAGGGTTCCATATACTCATTTCATTTGGGCGCGGAAATTCAAAGCGGCACATTAAAAGCAATCCATTACATCTGCCATAAAGATAGAACATCTTACGATGACTGGTGAAGATGTGAGAAGATATAGTAGTGAGAGTGCCAACATCACGAACTGTCAAGATACATCCGGCATTTCCATGGCATCCCAACCCCTCATAAGATAACAATAATTTATTATTGTTAGCAACATTAGGTTCGCAAAGTTTAAGATGCATGTTAACGAAATCAGGGTCGTCAATCATGGATTGCCAATATTTGCATACGCACCTGACTCTTAATAGGACTTTGGCCGGAAATTTTGCCAGAATTTGGGTCAATACATCAGGTGGTATGTGAGGGAAATGTTGTTGATTTCCGATTGATGATGATGATTTGACCTTCATTCTTCTGCTTTTAATTTTCTTCGGAACGAACCAGCAACAAACTGATGATGGCATATTGGGTGGATTGGAACTTGTAAACTGGAAACTTCGAAGCAGGCGTGAAAATGAAGAAAAATAAAAGGGAGGTTGATGGGAATGAAGTAGACTGAGTCAAATTTCATCTTGAACCTCAAATTTGAGTACTCGACTCAAATTTTGACTCGGCCTGTATTTTGACCCTCACAGCATAACCTAATTTGAGACACAAACTCCCGCTCCGTTTGACAATTTAGTATGATGGTATGTGTAGGTCTGACACTTTTTTTATAGCTTAACGATGTTAGGAATTCTTTTCAATCTCCAATAATATTATACTCCCTTTGGCTCTAAAGCACATTCTATTTTTCGCTGTCGTTTACTTTATACTCAATATATATTTACACAAAGAGGCTTAATATTTCCCCACCACAAATTATAACAAAATTACACATCATAGTTACGTACGTACCTCTTCATCGTCTCTCGCTTGGTTGTTTGACAATTGACGTGTGCAGTCCTATCACATCACCAACCTGAATAAAAACACCACCTACTGCTGTAATCAACCTCCTTACCTCTCAAAACATCCTCCCCTACCTTCAAAATCCTTACCCGTGCCTCAAAAATTAACCCCGCCCACAGAAACACAACAAGCATGTTCTTAGAGAACGATGGAACTGTGATATACGCATCTTTTCCCAACAGCAAGCTCTCCGAATATATTTCTAATTGAACAGAACGTTTTTTTTAGAAATTGTCAAGGTAATGCACTTGGCAAGTAGCAAGATTATACGACTTCTTACTACAATTAAGATACGGAGTAGCTACCATCAGCGGGTTCAAAATAGAATACCTTAGATGACCCATATGAGTACTGCCTGAACAAATCAAAACCGGCATAACTTGACTGTCCTGAAAACCATAGTCTCTACACCCCTTTCCGCTGTCCGCTGTCCTCGGTTCCAGCACCCATATGCTGGAACTTACCCAAGAAACAAAAAAAAAACAGCTAGTGATTCCTTCAGCTGAAACAAAAACCAGAAAATTTCCCCTTGAGCAGAAGAATTTGGGTGTTCCAGAAAAGTGAATATTTCCTTATGAAAAACCGAGGGAAACAGGATGAGTTGGTGGTTTATCCCTACGACTACCATCTCCAAACCAGTGTGCTGCCCCCTTCAAAGTAATAACTAATAACCACGTCTTCGAGAAGGACAAGACTCAAACATACGTGTAAACTATGAAATGCGGCCGATACAGAAGCCCTCATTATTTCTGACAGTCCATTGTGGATGACTGAGAGTATAAACAGCAGGCTGCGGGTCATCTCTTTATAGAGGCGTGATCACGATGACGACTTTATAATCCATATTAAGTGGGTGAACCCCCAAAAGCACATATGTAATTACGAGTTGAACAAAGACGGAATGGGCAATAGGGAAGTATGATTACTTATCGAATACTACCAGGGTTCCATACATTCAATTCATGAGGGTGAGGGTGAGGGTGATGAAAGAGGTACATTAACAGCAATCCATTACATCTGGCATAAAGATACAACATCTTACGGCGTATAATAAATTAATAATAATGGGAGCAGGAATTGTCAAGAAGTGTGAAGAAATATCCTATATTTCCATGGCGACGCATCCACTCATTACTCATACAAAGGCAAACAATAATTTAGAACTGTTGTTACTGTTGACATTAACATAAGTTTGGCAGAGTTTAAGACGCACCTGAATGTTACCCGTACTGTATTACTTACTAGGGTTTTGGCTGGCAACTTGGGTCAATATTTCGGGTTGCTGTTCACCATCTTTCTTCTTCCGCTCTTCTTCATCTTCTTCAGAAATTGATGACGTTAGATTGGGTGGATTGGAGTCTGGAACTCCTGGAAGTACTAGGAGTGAGTGAGTGAGTGAGTGAAAAGAGAGAAAATTCAATACGGAGTACAGAGTAATGGTTTGCGAGTGTGGAAGACAGCATTAAGACCTTAGGCAAATTCTAATACCACTTGAGTAGATAAATACAAAATTATGCGCGCTACTAAATAAGTGTTATTATTTGATCCGTCACCAATTTAAAACGGATATATCTATACCCAAGGCCCTAAGAAGTTAAGGGTCGTATGTTCCATTTAAAATAGGCAACAAATTACTAGTACCTCCAGTGTTTCCGTCTAAATTGAGACACTCTTTCGGTACCACTTATTACTCGTATTTGTACCTTTTATCGTAGGGGGTCACTGTTTTTATTTGTACCCTCTTAGGTTAAACTTACTATTCTTATTACTTTTGGTACAACGATGATAAACTACCCGGAATAGTAGATGACCCAACCTAAAATAACTCGGAATCAGCCCTAAAATCATCTACATAAACCTGCACGACAAACAAACAATACATATTCCAGCAAACTCGCTAAGTTGAAATTTGTCCAATTACTACTTTACTAGGGGTCCAAAGGTATCGAATAACATTACAATAACAAGGCATCATATGCAAACAACTGCATACATATATATATAGTCAACATTTTAGTTACAAAGAACCAATCACCACGACACAGATTCGATCTCGTCCCTGGCCGCCTTATATAGTTCAAGCCGTTTAGCACATTGTTGCCTTCTCTCCATCAGCATCGGGTCTTCATCCAGCATCATTCCTAGCTGTTTCGCCTGATACAAAAACTCGAGTTAGTATCACTTGTCTTTAAATCCCAACATAGTTCATAACTTCATATCGACTATCTTATTTC
Source organism: Agrostemma githago (assembly GCA_958450325.1). Taxonomy (NCBI): domain Eukaryota; kingdom Viridiplantae; phylum Streptophyta; class Magnoliopsida; order Caryophyllales; family Caryophyllaceae; genus Agrostemma; species Agrostemma githago. The sequence continues at coordinate 76,979,447 of OY288241.1, read as the reverse complement.
TTCGACACTTCATAGTACTAAAAAGCTAGCATGAGTATATACAACAAGTGGAGGTCACCTCTAATTTGCCGATACGTGTGTAGAAAAGATTAAGCAGAGAGTGCTTAGCCTCCTTGACTTGGCAATGAACAGCTGCCTTGGGAATGGTATTTTTGAGGGTATCAGCTACCATGTGTATATACGAGGAAACATGTGATGCTATTCTTCGAAAATGTGCATCCACCTGTTGGTCTATATTGGTGACAGCAGCTGGATTTCCGATCTTCTCCATCTCTTGAGGAAGTTTGCGAAAGAAATCAACAGTGAGGTATGAAGCTTCCATTTCCACTAGCCTGATAACTGTTTTCCTGCTTTCATCACGGAACCTCTCTAAGGCTTCATTAGTAGCCCCAGCTATCTCAGTTTGCACCGAAGGAAATCGCTTCAGCTCCTGTTCATGATGACAACAAAATCACATCAGACAGTCTGAATGGCTAGAAGTGGCGTGTTGAACATTTATCAGTTTATCGTGGCCTGTTATTACATCGGTCATATAAGCTCTATGCCTAGAAGTATGCCTTTTTAGCCCTGTATCAGCGCTACCAGTCAAACATTCGCCAAACCTTTCATATCATGGAAAATATTGGCGCTCTGAAAATCCTTTACTCAAAGAGCAATCGTTAATGCTTTGTGAGTTGTGATGGACCAAACTGAGAATTGAATGAGGTATCTGTCCTTTGCTTTAGTGGGTTAATGGGTATATTGGTAGGGTTTTGGTCTCATATCATAAAAAAATGAGTACAGCATTTCTACACACACAAACTTCACCTGAGTTTCTGCAATTGATTTCCTGACAAGCTCCTTCAGTACAAAGTGAACCTGAATGACATTATTGAGGAGTGAAAAATTGAAAATGAGTACAGCAGAAGTCAAGGAGGAGAGTTTAACAGTTTAACACTACTGAGCTTTACTTTGAAAACTTGTCGTCGTTTACTGCATCCATATTGAATACTGATGATGGTATTCTGAGATTCAAGTTTTTCTTGTGGGATGTTGTATACTACGGAGTAGTATAATGTGTGATGAGTATGTGTATAAGCCTCATTCTTAAGACTTCAGACTAGTGATAATCAGTAGGAGACATTTGACATCTTAAAGTTCTGAGTGAAAAAGGAGTACTTACAGCATCAACAGAGGCTTCAGCAGGACCTCTGAAATAATTTAATGCACCTTCAATTAGGCGTCGGTAACCTTGTTCAGGCGCAATAAGATGTGGCTGATAACCATCAGATTGAGAAACCACCTTCCTAACATTTGGAAGGGACAGGTACCGATCAAACGGCAGCTTTTTCAAAGCCGCAGGAAGCTGGTGATCAAAAACTCCATATATTCGACTACCTCCAGGACGCCTGAAAGTGAAAAATTTCAGGGTAATAAATCAAGAGCTATACTATAATTCTAATATCAGATTCAGTTAGGTAATTAAGAGTTGAATAATTTAGCACATCACGGAGCTCAATGCCATTTACAAACAACCCAAATTCATTAGATACTTGCATAATAAGGGGTTCACAAGAAAGACAAAATAAAGCTATGAAGTTGGAAAACAATTCTCAATTCAGCTAGTTTGTGGAAATTTAACCACCTTGACAATGTAAATTAACAGGCAGTTCATTTAAATTATATTTCAGAGTTCAGACAATATGCAATAGCTACAAAAAAAATCAAGAAATGAGATGAAATAGACTTTATAAATCAAACATGACAAATTTCCATTAAACTTTCCGCTCCTATTTGGAGGGATTAGTGGTCAAGGTTGACCCTAGTTCATCAAAATCGAACGAGGATTAACAAGAACAATCTTGAAATTCGTAACATTAATCTTTTAGAATGCAGTTGTGAGAGCCAAACAGGCTAAAGAATTACCCTCCATCAAGGTGCTCCTTAAATACTCTATCGAATGCACGGCAAAGTTCCAGAATTGTGTATAATTGTGCCTGAGATATGACATGAGTCATTAGATAAGTTCATCCTTGTAAAGCATTGTGCCAATAACGTTAAGGAACCAACTTACCCCAGAATCAATGCCAACAGGCCTTCCAAGTCGATCCAGTTCTGCTTCTAGCTCGTCGATAGTCTTGTTTATCAGTGCTGTAATACTTGGAATACGGGCCCTAATTACAGACTCCAAATGCTGAAACATGGACAATTGGGAATATAATATAATATTAATAACAAACTCAAACAAATCATTTCTCCAAACCAAAGAACTACAGTGAGAGTTGTACCGTTGATAGCAGCTTTGCAAGATATTCGGATCCCATCCTGCTAGCCAAGTGTGAATAATCAGGGCTGGTCGCAAAGTACTCTCGCTCCTTGCGTCTCACAGCTATCATATTTATATTCTTGTTGATTTCAGCTTGTGATCGATTCACTATCCCCACCCAGGGATGTTGAAGCCTGTATGATCTTCCTTCAAGAACCTTGCACATCGAGAAGATAGAGCACATAAGTGCACAAAGCTAAGAAATGTAGAAAAGGGCTTACAAGCTTTCAAGTACGAGGTGTATCAACTGTTGAAGAACAACCAGAAAGAGAATCTTTAAGAAAAGACAAGAAAATGGCCTTGAAGGTTAAATGGAACATACATCCAAAGCATCAGTCCCTTTGTCCATGAGATCCAGCTTGGTTAAGACACCGAAGGTTCTATCTCCTGCAATGTTTCCGTCCATGATTACATTACTGTGAAAAATATGTGTATATGAATTGAACAAAATAAAACGTACCACTGGGGTCGACTTCCCTGGCAAGCTTTATGGCATCTGATGTTGCAATATCTTGATTAGCAGGAGATATTGCCAGTATAATCGAGTTAGGCTGGCGAAACAAGAGCATATCATTAGAACATAAGTCACACTGTATAACTTCATTAATGGTGCATGTACTCGATCGAGTAGCCTATTTGATAAAGCAGCAAACACTGAAATTCACGCGCAGGTTGATAATGCATAACAAGGGAAAGATCAAGGGTGAAAATACATTCTGAATTGGATAATTACCTTATCAACATATTTCTGAACCATGTCTTCAATATCTTGGGCAATGCTCTCAGGCTGCCCCTCTGAGTTAAACATGAAAAGACAACTGACATCAGTTAAACGTTCATCCAAAAAAGCAACTTGAATCACTAAAGAAATCGACTAACGAGACGGGAACTCACCCACAGCAACCTTTGTCAAACCCGGCAAATCAATAAGGGTTAAGTTGACAACTGGCAAGAGCAACGATACAATCAGTTTAGCACTTAAACAGCAAAGCAATGACCGAGATAAACAATTAAACACTATGTTGTCAAGCAACAGACTCAAGGATCGTTTACCATTTGGTGAGTAAATGCTGAGATGAATTGGTACAGGCGAAATTTGTTTTGCCTTTCCTGTCACTCTATCTGTTTCATCTTGAATCTCCTTACGAACAAGGGCTGAAACAAGCAACACAATTCAAACTAATTGTATGCGCCTATACGTTAAACCGACTAATATAAGAAAAAATGACAACATATTCACCACAGCCCGACTAATACAAATTACAAAATCCTTCAGTTAACCAAAACACGAAAGCAGTACAATGACTAGATTTGACCATCACTCATTGATTCACTACAATAAGTCAATAACACAAAAGCTTTATCAACTGATCTTTCGTTACCAAGAACTCAAATGAAACTTCCTTAGCAAAAACAACTTAAGGACAAGTTCATCACGAATGAGAAGGCTTCACAATACGTTCATGCAAGTTCCTCCTAAATAACGCCAACCAAATTATACACACTTAAAGATGTAAAATGGCCGTTGAAAATTAATGTCCAAGTGAATTCACGAAGAGTCATCAAGAATTAAGTATTGAACTACTACTTCCCTAACTTCAACTCGAAACGTGCAAGCAACATGAATCTAAACTTGTAAAAAATACATACAAAAATCAGTGAAGCGGCGCTTAGGCAAGTGAAGGAACTCAGCATAGTCCAGTGCTCCTTCCTCTGTTTTATGCAATTGCAATAGTAACGGCCTTCTGGTCACAATCCCTACAACAACGAAAGGAAAGCTAACTTCAACAACAAACATGGCCTCCTCTTTCAAAATTAAGCCTATTTCAAACGCGATTATCCCGAAATTTGAGCTAATTCAACTTAAATCACGCAATTCGACTGATTTCACCTTGCTGACCAAAGCAAACTAGTCAAATTTCATCTAAACAGACGACGATTACGATTAACAAAGTCGAAATTCAAGTGAAATAACACCTAATTCTGCAAATTGCTAGACGAAACAGAATCAAAGTCATAGAACTAACCAGATCCTCTCGGAAGGAAGTCACGGCCGACGATACTCTCAAGAACCGACGATTTTCCTGAACTCTGTCAAATTTCCACACATTATCAGTTATCAAACCAAAATTCTACTCTAGTCTCTTCGAATCAACTGATTCTTTACCAGCTTTTGCTATTTGTTACCTGGCCGCCAACGACGGCGACAGAAGGAAGCGCTTGCCAGAGAGAATTGAAAGCGGTATCGACGCCGCCATGGTCGCCGAGAAGAGTGCAAGCTCGCTGAATTCTGTTGACTAACCCTATCAAACTCTCCATGATTAAGCAGAAAAGAAAGAAGAAAGAAGAAAGAAGAAAGAAGGGGAATGTAGTGAATGACAGTGTGAGGAATGGAAATAGGGAAGCAACAAATGTGGCAAATGTCCGATAGTTATTGGAGAAGACAGTTTCACACGTTTAAAATATAGAGCATTTATGTGTAAAAACTTCACTAATTTGTCGATAATAAATGAGGTTATCTTTTCACGGGATTACTAATATAGAGCAGTTATTATTTTATTTCTGTGAGTAGGTCTCACGATAAGTTATCGTGAGACCGTCTTACAGGAGAATAACTGTTTTGAACACAAATTCTTATATGAGACGGTCTCACGATAAGTTTATCGTAAGACCTCTCACATGGAAGTTAGGTAGTTTTATTATTATTTTATTTCTGTGAGTAGGTCTCACGATAAGTTATCGTGAGACCGTCTTACAGGAGAATAACTGTATTTTGAATGTAAGAGAAATATTGGTGAGTTGGGGATGGGGTTGTTGTGAGGCAAGTTAAGTGTTGGTTTGAGTTTCAAAATATAATGCAAAATTGTGAAGTGCTTAACGTGTGTGTTTTGTGAAAGAAGGGGTTTGAATTTTGAACGTTGGATAGACGGTGAGAGTTGCGTGGGAAAGGAGTTGTGGGCTGTGGGCCGCTTGATTTGGTTACCGTTGCCAACCCAGGCCAAGGATTTGTACTCCTATTTTTCATGCACTCCGTGTCTTATTTCATTCACTTTGATGTCGAAATTGTGTCGTCTTTGAACGAGATTCAACTTTTTTTTAACGTGGTTTCTACCCCTTCCATCCACTAAGATTGTGTCGTATTCTTTTTTGGGTAGATTTTTAAAGATTGTTTCATTTCTCTACTTTTCTATTTTGTCCATCACTTTTTATAACTTTGTCTCTACCAAGTTAAGGTATTTACCATTTTGCCATTCATTAACCCACCCCACCTCACAAGACACTATGACTCACCCTATAAAGGGAGTCATCATTGCCTACCTACTCAATAATCACACCAATTTCATAGTTATTGTGCAAAAATTTATGTGACAATCATTTTGAGACGGAAGGAGTATTATTATTATTTTTTTTTTCGTGCGAGGTTTCTATTATTTTCTCATATGACATAACATATTTTTTTGGTTTTTATTTTACTTCTTAGACTCTTCTCCTTAACAAAAGTTTTTTGGAAAGATGCAATGAATATAATGGTCATTTCCCTCCAAATCTTGTTTCCTTAGGGGAAATGAGTTGCCCTTGACAAGGGAAATTGAGGGATCCATTTTTTCTCTCCCTCCAATCCATTCAACCCATTTTCCTAATCAAACAAAGGAACTTGCTTCCTCCCTCTCCCTTTCCTCTCTTTCCCTCCGTTTCTGCCAAACAAACCCTTAAGGTTTTGGACGTTTGAACTTTTGAACTGAGTTATTAACCACATATTTGTACGTGAATTTCTCGTGTTTAAGATGAGTTGGGTCATCTCGAATCGAAATCCTTAATTTGGTCAAGTTGAGTTCAAGTTTGGACGCTTAAGAATCTGGTCAAAATTTAGAAACTCAACATTTGATTAAAATATTTTACACAAATTTTAAAGTGTAGCAGTTCCAAAGAAACAAAGGTAGAACTGAGTACCTTTTAACTTTTCTATTAGACAGCTAAAAAGCCTCGTAATGTAAATCAAAAGTTAAGGAATAGGCTAACAACAATATTTTGAAGCTCCAAGCCTTGGAAATCATATACTACGTCCATATTATTACTCATACAATATATGTGTAACAACCCGAGAAAAAAATTGGATTTTGCACAAAAAATGTCACGTTTTGTTTAAACGGTCAATCATGCGAGCCTTGTAAATTAATCTAAGTACTCTGACCCAAAAAATCATGTGAGATTTGTAAATCAATTTTCAAGTGTTTTGGCCAAAAAAATGGAACAGAAGAATAAGCACCCCATCAGTCATCTTCTTCAGAGCAGAGCAGCAATCCAGCTGCTAGTTCAATGTACAGCATAGGAAAAAAGACGAGGGCGCTTCTTTACCTTTCTCGTGGTAAAACCTGATTTCTATTTATTCACCTCCTCGAGCTTCAACTTCAATGCTTCCGGTAGACCAATGTAGGGTATTCCGGTGACCACATATTGTTCTCAACATATTCTAGAAGTTCATCCTGCAAGGACAAAGTTCAGTTCAGCTCAAATTGAATCCTCAGTCTGAGAATAATCAGTCGTCCCCTGAAAGACGAGTCTCATCCAAATCTAATGCGAAACCAGTTCATTTAACTATAACAGTACAAACTCAACAAGCCAATATTATCATCGAACCCATCTCATATGAGAGAATATGTGGCATACTGAATACACAAAAGTTGGTATTTCTACCTCAGTTAGTCTCTGAAGCTCCCTAGGATCCATGTCACGGTAGCCTTCTGCTACGTCCTCTTCTAATGCTTCTTTGACTACAGCTACGGCTATTTGTTTTGTGATTTCGCGTATGCTGCAGGATAAAGTGTAAATAGGAAAGGACATTTAATTGAACTCAAATTTGACAGAAAAATCATCTATGAAAACCTCGATGTTGGCGGATAGATAACGCCATGGATCACTTCCTCTTCAGTCATGTATCCTGCTAAACTGTATATCAAGAACCAAAATGAGAATGAAGATCAATTTACTGTGTTAATTTCCACAAAACTGCCTGGGGCTTTTGTGATATAAAGAGTACTTTCCATATCGAATACAATCTCTACTATCATCATATGATTTAGATGTACAATGATCTTACCGCTCGGCAGCAGCCTGCAACATTCCATCCGAGATTATCTTAGCGCCAGATAGAAGAGCACCAAGTCCGATCCTGCATGTTCAACACAGCTAAAATAACAACCAAAAAATACAAAAAGTCGCTGGTTATATAAAAGGCTGGAAAGTGCGAGCTGACCCTGGGAAAAGGTACATGTTATTTCCTTGGTTGGAGTGTCCGATGTTACCATTTCCTGTAATGGAAGTTCATATTGATATTGGAAACGCCATACATAATCACATACTAGCAGATGGCTGGAAATTTAAGGAAATCCCATGAAACAATTTTACATCCACAAAACAACAAGTATCATTTTAATTCATTTGATTGATTATTCGATGCATAAAGGTATCATCTTCAAAGGCCACCTGTGACAATTTAAATATCGTTGCACGTTCTTGGGTGAGGATATAAGATAAACAAAACATGCACAAAATTGTTACAGATGAATGCAATTTCACCACAATCTTAAATCATGTCAAGCCAACCATTTAAATTACGAGTACTATTAGCCAACACATACCAAGATCAACATTTTTGAAAGGGCTGCCACTTGCAAATATAACGTGATCACCTACTATGGAGAAAGCTTCCTCAGGAGTACATTCCGCTGTTAATAGAAAAGAACGTAATAAGGGACCAAACTTGACATAGAATGTATATAGCGATGAAATTAGTGAGCAAGAGTATCATCTGTAAGTATGGAAATTTAACGAAATCAGTAAACAACCACATGAAGGATGAGAAAGCAAACCATTTTTAGTAGGATTTGACATTGCAAATATTGCTGGTCTTGTTGACGTTGAGTTTTTAAGAGCTTCAAGAACCTAGCCATAGCATAGAAAAGAAGCATTCACATCAGAAAGTAGGCACCAAACTAAAAAGGTTATAATGCGTATGTGAATATGTGAATCATGAAAACGCAAACAAATAAACAAGTAAACAACTAGTCGATTTTTCAAGGCATGGACCTGAACATCAATCAGTCAAGAATTGCAAAGCTCCTGAAGCATGAGCCACTAAATAAAATTACTCTGTCATAACGTTAGTTAACTCATTTGAACCCATGAGGCCACGATAGAGGACAAGGGATTATATTATCATATTCATTGACTAGCCATGGATTACAGCCTAGTTTCCCACTCCAACTAAAAAAACTTGAACAGGCAAAACCTGGCTTTTAGAGGAAGCGTCAGCCCACGAAATGGAATTCTGAAGAAATAATTCTAGTTTAACTACTATACTACGTTACAGGATTCATGGAATGACGAACTCTGAACAAATGTATGCAGTGGTTGTCATGTATGAAAAGAACATAACGAATTTCACTTCAGAAAAAATATCCACCGTCAGTAAACCGCTCTTGATCATGTAATACGATATGATACAGTGAATTGCTAGAGGGGATTAGCAACGTTTAAACCAACCTCTCTTGAAAACAATCCACCAACAGCAGACAATCCCAGAAGTACATCAGGCTTAACTTGCTGGACCTGTAGATAAGAGTATCCAATTGATCATGTAATACGATATGATACAGTCAATTGAGGGTAAGGCTGAGCAGTGGCAAATGGGTTGGTCGGGTCCGTCAGTTCGGGATTGCTATACATTTCGGGCTGGGTCATTTCACTTTTCAGGTCGGTTTCGGCCTTTCGGGTGACATGCTACCCGATCATTTCAGGTTGGAACATTTTGGGTCGGACCATTTTCAAATCAGTATTAGAATAGTTTGAATATACTAATTTCACTAACATAACGTATTTTACAAAATTATTTAATTTATCACTCTTCATGAAACATTCTAACTTACAAATTCTTGGTTGACGTAAATAAGATAAATATGATCTCCTACCAATCGTTTTGGGTTGGGTCATTCGGATCGCATCAAATGGCTTTGGGTCGGGTCAACATTGGGTCACTCAAGTTTTGGGTCGGGATGGGTCGCGTCAGGTCAATTCGGGTCGGGTCAAGAATTTCGGGCCATCCTTATCTAGGTCTAGCTGAGACTTCTCTATGACTATCACCTGAACGAACTGCACAAGGAACTTTTAAAATTATAAGTACGAATTAAGAGAGAAAATTTAATCATTTTAGTCCATTGTTCTAAAATCACTAATAATTTCACCTTGTTCTAAACAATCTAAACAGCGATAACGTGGATACTTGACACTATATGAAAGTCTCAGCATCATTAGTACTTCGGATGCCTTAAGTAATATTGAGTCAAGCATGTAGGCAACTTACCACATCCACCAAATTTGCCCCTTCCTTTAACCCTTGGCGACTAATTTCATTCGTCTTCCTAGCAAATGGTAATACTTCTGGATCAATATCTTCACGATCTTCTGTAACCAATCCCTGAAATGTGTAGTGGAAGAGTTCATTTCATAATCATTCTAACGCACTTGAAATTTTTGCTATTCGCAACACTGTAAATAGACCGAAAAAGCCTCAAATTTCAGCTAAGATAATCAAACAAAAAAAGAAAATATTCAGGTCTAAGCAAGCTCAAGCTGCCCTATCAAAGGTAGAGTACAACAACATCCAACACAGCAAAACATTCAACACGGCGAACACATCATAATATACCCACCTTGGCATCAACAACCCAGAATTGGCGGCTTGCACTTTCAAAGGCAGATTTATTGTTTCCTAGCATCCTTGCCATAGTCTTCCTAGCAGCATTAAGAACGCCTACTCCTGCACTGTAATATCCAAAATAACCTAAATATCTGATGCTGAGGTACTTGTGTGCGGTAATTGTAATATACAACTAGGAATCTATCACAAGGACACAAGCTTATACAAAAAATAAGACTATTGACCTTCCTGCTCCTGCAACAACAATCTTCTGTTTAGGGAAGTCAATCATTGGTCGTCCTTGGGCCCTCACAGCTCCCAAAAGCCCAGCAATAGCGACACCTGCTGTTCCCTGTTTCAAAATATTTCAAAAATAAACAAGATACTTCAAAAAAGAATAAAAATATGTGTCAAGTGAAGCAGTCGAAGATTCTAGTTCTGTCTCAAACAATCTGACACTATTGAAAAGTTTGTGTTGGTTGCTAACTGTTACTTCAAAGTTCAAACGATAATTGAAGTATTGAACCATTCATCAATGATAAAAAGATTAAAAAATACCAACTAATGTATACCTTTTGGGCTCAGTGAATTTAAACACATACAAAGAAGCATCACAGGCCCTAGTGAGTAGTGATACCTTTCTTTTGGCTACAGTTTCTTACTCCGTAAGTCCGTATTAAAGAGTGCACTATGACTGTGTTTAATACGGACTTACGAAGTATAAAACAAAAGGTATGAGCTTAAGGTACAGAAGTACAGAACAGTTAAATGTTTAAATGCAGTGTAACACTTAAATATCGTCAGAAAACAATAAATGACATTGTATGTATTAACGGTATTAAATCTATGTTTGAAACTTAATCTTGGAATAGGCTGTCGACTTGCCAGAACATAGTCTCAGTCATCACAGTAAGTCCGGTAACCTTCAAAATCTTGACAACTTGCTTGTAATTCGGTGTCGCAACAACCATGTATATATCAAAATATCAAAAGCAAGAATAACATCAAATACTTTCTATGATTTAAGGAAACGAGTATTAGTCAGCTCCAGCACATATATTTGCATATACAGATACCTGTACGTCATCATTAAACATTCTGTAGTTATGCCTATAGCGCTGCAGTAACTTGAAAGCCCACTTGCTCTGAAAATCTTCAAACTGTAGAAAACAAAATATGTCGGCTGGAAACGTTACAGCAAAGACGTGAAGTTCCTAATGCGACGTAGTGGTGGCAGCAAGAAACACAACGCACCTGGACAATTACATGAGGCCAGCGAGTAAAAACAGCCTCCATAAATTCATCAATAACTGCGAGATACTCCTCACCCTCAAGACGGGGCTCTTGCAATCCTAAATCTGAGAAAAAGGAATGAAATTTAATACGGAGTACTAAATTAGGAATATCAAAATTCTTTCAAACAAAAATGTAAAAAGTACAGACATATTACTCTGCCATAGCTATTCTTTTATCATCTAAAGGAAAACAATCTTCCTAATTGATGGCCAATATGGATGGATAAGAAACCTCCCCTTAATCGAAATGGCGACAATTTATAAGCAACCTACAGTACCAGATTCCGCAGAGGAATTATGGCAACAGACTAACAAAAACCAAACTCTGCAATCTCAGGGGAAATATGACACCAGAGACACCTAGATACTCACACTCAAAGGCCCTCAGGCTACTGTATGGAACCAAGGAAAACATTTTGTAGAAAAACAAAGGCCAATACCCTTTTCACTTATATAGCTTCAGGTAGAAGAAGGCCTGTTTTGGGTAACACATACTAATAACAATACCCCAATCTACGTCAAGTTTAAATGGAGGCACCTCCATCAAGAAACATAACCCAAATATTACACACCATAAAATATTTGTTTTCATGAAAAATGCAGAACCTTTTATAAGCAAGTTGCATTATCATGTAACATACTAGTATAATATAAAAAATTGGAATCAAATCCAAATGTAACAGAGGTAAATTTGAAGACATGAACAATATTCTTACATAGATGGTCCTTAAGAAGCTTTTCATTGTTGGTTCCAACATCAATCATTACAGGTAAAATCTGCTTGCCAAGAAAGAGCAATAAGAATGTTAGAGGCAAGATACTTTGTACTACACTTATTGTGTATACCATATACTTCGTACCAAGTGTCACATAGTACTTGATATGATGGTTGAGATGAAACAGATAAAACCATGCAAGTATGAGTAAGCTTTCTCCCTAACTATCTTATTTCAACTCAACATTAATCCACTAAGAAGTAATAAACCAAAAGCCACAATAAAAAATAAGAAAGAAGAGTAGGATATGGAAATATAAGTCATTGTAAAGAAGTCATATTCTAACATGGTTCGTGAGGTATCATCCTATCAAGATGAATAGTTGGGACGTAATCATCTCTTCATTCAACTGTGTCACTACTGGAAAGAAAAATAAGGTTCTGTGTTACAGCAACAATACTGCTTCACAACTAACAAACACACACAGTCAAACACACACAGTGAATTTAATGAGTCATTTTTCTTTATTCCTTTATAATTGAGAATAATAAATTGTTGACTCAACTGAAAATGGAAATAAGAGGCTCTTTGCGAAAGTTTGTATTATTATGGTAGTTTTTACCTTGCAAGGAAAAACTATAAGTATAATTCTACCAAGGACTTGCTAAAAAAACAAATACACAAGGGGAATGAAAATTCCTCTGGTAACTCTTAAGTTTCAACTTTTTGCTAATGGTACCCAATTTTTAAACGTCTCATCTATGAATCCATGATAGCATTGAAGTATTTCGAACTCAACATGCCCTACTTTCAAAAAAGAATTACGAGTATTATAAAGGTGTTATACTTGTAAAATTAAGATACTGATTAAAAACTTACAGACCAAAACCTAAACGCATACATTACCAAAAAAAAGGCATATCGAGCACTAAATCCAAAGCAAAGGGGTAGCGGAAGTTAAAAATTGTGTGTTCTGAAAAAAAAAAAAAAAAATTGGGTACCATAAGCAAATACCATGAAATTTTTCCTTGGATGCAATCCAAATTCATATTCTTAGGAATATAGGATTCAAGATGCACTCACTTCCATCACTGATCTTCGTCGATGACCCACAAAGGTCAAGTTCACATAAGGTCAAAAAGACAAACTACACGTACATGACTCAAGAGACACATTGACATAAAGTATTAGTTAGACAAAATGATCATAAGTCAAGAATTTACTCTTTGTGGATTAATGCCTGCAGCGGCAACATATATATCTAGTTTCCCAATTGATATTCCTATGCCCTGAACCCCTTGATCTCCAAGACCCAAAATTCTACTACCATCTGTCACGACTATCATATCAACCTGCAATAGTAGAAATAATATTAGCATACCTGTTAAAATACATCTATTCATACTCAATTGAAAAATATAAAACGGTTACTCATTAGAACATACCTGTTCAGCAGGCCAATTATAAACCATAGACATCATCTCACCACGATCAGCCGAGCTAAAATACATCCCTCTTGGCCTTCTATATAAGCCACAGTAGTTCTGGCAAACAAGACCGACTGTAGGAGTGTACACAATAGGAGCATACTCTTCAATATTTGCAATCAAAACCTGTACAAACAAATACACTTTCAAACTGGGAATGGAAAACAAAGCCATACTTCCTGAAGATAATTTCTTGAGGTTCTATGTTTACATACAGCTTTAGATAGATTCACAAGCTCATAACGTGTGGCAAGAACAGATATGTCCACACAAATTATGAGAGTTGTAAAGAGCATTTGAAATTTATCACATTATTGGTATCCTAGTTGGATATGGTTAACAAACCTATATTTTCAAGTTTCACCATTTGGATTTCTAAGCTTGCAACTCAAGGCAACAAGTCCAAAGAAACACTTTAACAAATATACTTGGAGCTCTAAGAATGTCAGCTAACCAGTTGTCCAGTTTTTCATGCTGAACGTGAGTAGACTAGTAGAGTAAAAGCTATGTAATTTAAGATCAACTTTGTAAGTCATCTTAAGAATTACGATAAGCTCAGTGACAAAATCAAAACCATAGAGTGCATTAGAAAATTAATCTACCTTGTAGTACAATATCTCATTTCTGTCATGCAACCTGTTGAGTATCCTCCATTTCGCCAAACCATATGGATCAGCTGGCCCATCCTTTACACCCTTCTCCAGCCTCTTTAAATCAGCCACTTTAATGAAGTCAAATTACAAAGATTAAACTACAGAAAATACGCTATTGGAACACTAGAATCAAGGAATAGACGAGGGTTCATCTTCATTTCAATAGTCATCTCCCCTTTGATATTGCTCAATCATGACTTGCATCATGCATATAGACCTTGCCATAGTCAAACGTAATGTAAATGCTGATATTTCGGCCACAATGAATGATGTGAAAGCTTAATTGATTAACAAAGGAGTGGGATAATGATGGGCAAACTCAACAAAGGGAAGAAGAAGGTAAAAAATATTTTTCACGGCACAACAAAGAAAAGAACACGAACAGACACAAGAGCAGAAATTTGACAAGTAGCGAAGATATGGAAAACTAACTGAATCGTTCTTTTTGTTGTTCAGTATCCATGACATTTGGAGGAAGAAGTCCACGAAGATCCAGCCTATCACGTTCTGTCATGGAAAATGCTGTACCCTACTATTCAAACAATCATATCAGAAACACTTATCTAGCAATAGCCCAACAAAAGTTAAACAAAGAAGATAACAAGATTAAAGGAGTATCTCAAGTGATGAAACAATTTGATTGGTATTTTTTGAGAAAAGAGAAAACAATTGATTAGCCAAACATTTCAATCGCACTTCAACACAGCTAACAATGATGACATTCCTCTAGCGCCTCAACAGGATCCCACAAATTGCAGGGTAAGGGTGGTAGCACTGGTAGGATGCACACAACCTCAATCTTAAATTGACTATAGAGAGATGTTTAAAAGACCCAAAATGAAAATTGCATCGAAATTTGCATCTACGTACTTCGCAAGAACTGCAACAAGTTTAGCGAATCATTTTGCTTTATTCCATCATAATCATAATAATAATCCACAACTACCCTTCAAGACATTACAATGTCTATGATCACATATACTGCGATTATCAAATATCTCACTTATAACCTTCAGTAAGAAAATCCTCGAGGTAAACCACCGTCAACTTTATAGCATGGATCTTTGATACGATAATACTCCAGGACCTCTGAAGTCACTATCAACCTCATGACATTAGCCTGGTTCTTTGATAAACTACCAACATTATGTAAAGAAATGTTAACTACCAAACCTATGTGTTGCGTTACGACAAATCCCAAATGCTAACTACCTAAACTAAACTAGACCATAATGTAAATATCCATGGCAGATTCTTTACAATCCCCTATTTCAACAAACCTAAAATATTAATTGACATATATAAGTCACAATCAACTTCAAATCGACTTTAATCTTCGACAATGTATAGCAACAAATGTTGAGCGACATCCAGTTACTGACAGTAACACTCCGTAAATTCTCCAAGAGTTCGCCTCTCTCAAGAAAAACTAAACGAAACCAACGCCACACGCAAATGTATATATCACCACTAACCTAATTACATTGCTGCATTGCCGTATATCCCCTTTAAACCGTAATATATACTCCGTAAGATTCAGCAATGCAAGCCTCAAATAACATCATTTCTCTTAATGAAACAACTGCGCTCTGATTCTGATTCTGCTACTTGCAACACTCGTATCCTTCAGATTTTCAATAAATTAAAATCGAGCACCAAAATTACATTACTAACCTAATTACATTTCTGCATTGCCGTAAATCCCCTTAAACCGTAATATATACTCCGCACTCCGTAACATTCAGGAATGCAAGCATCTAGAAACATCATTTTTCCTAATTAAACAAATGTGCTCTGATTTTGATTCTGCTACTCCCACCCTTCATATTAAGTTAACGTCAACCTAACAATACCCGGATTCCTCGATAGAGCGAACCGTAATGTTAAGTTAACGTCAAGAATCAAACACATTGCGACATTGATGAACTGGTAACACTACGCAAACAGATGAGCTTAACAAACACTGCAAAGTGATTCAAATTGATTAAAACCTAACGCCGACGACAAACCGGTAACGAAATTCGAGAAATGCACATTATACGTACACCGCAATCAATCAACAAACAATAAATCCCCGCAAAAACTTGCCAAAAATGGAAATCGAACCTTATTGAACCAAGGATCGTGAAGAATATCAAGACTGCGTTTGTGGACGATGGCGGGGCGGTGACCTTCGGAAGTGGTGAAAACACGGCGGTTGACGACGGCGGAAAGGGTGGCGCATTCGTGAGTTAGTCGTCGAATCAAATGCGACGATAAATTAGTTCGATTAGAGAAGATCGACATTACTATGAAATCGGAAGTAATTTGTTGAATTTGGTAAAGTGGACTTTTTTTTGGAAGAAGAGTAAGAAGCAAGAGCAACAGCGTTGAGGAGAATAAGACGAAGAGGAAGGAGGAGGAAGAAGAAGAAGAATGGGTAAACCCAGTGGAAGTTGGAGAAGAATATTTCCCTACTGGGACTGGGAGAAGAGAACTTTGCAGTTTTGGACAGAATGGGTCTTTTCACTCTTTTGGTTTGGGAAATGGAACCCACTTACTAAGTTTGAAAATCCCTCTATTCTCGACTCGGTTGTTATTAATTTAACTTACACGGAGTAATTTAAGGGATACTCATAGTATATTACTCGTACGTACTCCCCCCTCCATAATCGAATACACCATTTGCTTTGTTTTTTTATATTTGTAGAGACGTATTTTACACCATTGATGTCTTCTATTTTGTATTAGTGAAAATTATAAAAATTTGATATTCTTAATGAACTTGTAGAGACGAATCAAAGAAGATCCCACGTGACTATATTTTCTCTTGTAAATTGCCGAGAATATCGAAGATTATCTTGACATGTGAATAATGTCAAAAAGAGATATGGTGTGTTGGATATGAAGGGAGGGAGTACTATATTAATATGATATTCGATAAATTCAAATTAGGTTTTTGCATCCAAAAAGAAACGGAGTCTAAGTGTGTTTCGTTGAAAAAAAAATAAGATCTAAAACGAGGAAATTCGTCTAGTACTCCCAGGTTAAAATGAGACAAAAATTTAGGAGCACTTAAATTATTGATGATTTTAATAGTACAATTTTCCTCTCATTCTCTCAAGAAATAAGGCCATAATTTTTTAATGGATGGGTAATACATACAGATTATCCAAAAAAATTGTCTCGTCAATCTAAATAAGATACTCGTTTGGGAAAAAAATATTCCGTAATTGCTTTGTCTAAAACAACTACGTTAACCTTAGAAAGAGATCAACTAATAATGACTATAAAAACAATTCTTTGATTTTATTTTTATTTTTTTATTGCCAACAAAGAAGAGATGAAAGTTAAAAACCGAGTGCAGTAGCAGCTAGACTGTGTGCAACTTGGTTCTTCTCCATAAGTACATAAGAGATAGAAAAACGATGAAAGTAAGATAAAAGAGAATTGAGATTCTCGACAATTCTAATGATGTATGGCGCCGAACTTAAGGACAGGCTGCAAGCCTGCAAGCAGTCAGTGAAGAGGGTGATATGTAGAAGTCTAGAAGACCATTGTCGCAGGCCCAACAAATTGCATTAAAGAAACAAAGAGCTTTCGCTTGAAGAGGTGAATCGGCATTGAATCTAGCATTCAGTTCTTTGATGTTAAATGTTAAGGAGCACGGTACTCCGTACATAAGCAACTTGAAACGTATCACATACTAATATTAACATGGGTGTTTTGGTAGTTCAGAGAATTGTGTTATTTCCTCATTTATTTATATGACGGTTTTAATTTTATACTGTAGTTGAACGGCCAAACGCATGTATCTTCTTCACCCGAACCTCTCTTCCCAAAAGTAAATGAAGTTTTGCCCTTTCAATTTGTTCTAAATGAGTAGTACGAGTAGTAAAATGGGCTTTTCATGCACATTTGCTCTGTGTTGGGTACATTTCATGCACATTATTTGCTTAGTTGGTTCAGAAAACATTTATTAAATGAGTCATTTTTATTCAGTGAGATTCCACACATGAACCAAAAAGATACTACGTAGTATTTTAGAAAGCGTTTCAGCCTTTTCTGTTAAAAATTATTACAGGTCTCAATTGCAAGTTTAAGATGGGTCAAGTAGATATCATTTAAGGGGAAAAGGACAAAGGCCCCACCAACCTCACTTTTGTCTTTTCCCCTCAAATGATATTTACTTGACCCGTCATACGTATGTGACGGATATCTCCGTCACAAACAAGAATTTGTGTTATTTGCTTGGTGCATGATTTTTTATGCTTACTTGCAAAGTGAACTAACAACCCACTCCCACTCCCACTCCCAACAACTAACACCAAGTCACCAACCTACTCCCACCACCTCTAAACCCCATCAACATATTCCATAGCCCACCAAAGCTTGGACTTGGTGACACTTCTTCACTCTTCACTTGGTGCTTATGCACCAATACCCTTTTTTCTGCCGTCGTTAATCATCTCTGTAATTGCATTTCTATTTTAATAGATAACCCATGATAAAAGACTGTCTTTATTTATTAATGTACTTCGTTATTTATTAGAGAAAAAAACTAGAAACTCAATATCTTTAGTGATGGTCAATGACAATACCGTGTATTTTAATTTTTCATGTATAGATTTGTCAAAATTTTACCCGAACGCTCAACCTATCATTTTTAGAGTCAACAATCGTAAATCTGGACCTTCCACCCCATGGATACATGTTAACTTAGGGTGAAGATCCGACCTAAATGGATGGACAACTTACTTCCATCTCTACCTAACTGGAGTATAACTTACTTTGAATTTTGAAGTATACTCCGTGTAAAGTAGGTTAATAAGGAGTACAGGAGTATAAGCCAAGACAATGACCCATAGACATAGACATAGTCCGTTCATGTTACATGGAGATAGAGTGAATCAGGCCTAAATTAAGTGTGCGCCTATTTGGTTAGCCCAATTCAAATTCGTCCTCAACATACTACATTGCTCTTTTGGAATTCAATGCACTTTTTAGCCCTTCAAATTTACAGTTAATATCTTCCCTGATACCGAGCAACTGAGCAAGTACTTTATACAAATGATCGAATTGAAAAGAGTACTAATATGACAAGGGAAGTTATTGAAACAATTCGTTCGTGTTTTATGGTTCGTTCAATGCTTACCAAGCTATTTGCATTGCATGCCGGGTTGGGTTGGACCAAATTTGAGTCAAATATTTGGCTCAAACGCGATCCAAAATATATTGGACTTGTAAGGCCGATCTATAAGTGCTCTATTGAGCCTAAATATAACACCATAATCATGAAAGAATCCAAACTCAATCGAGTCAAATAATTTGATTTGGATCCCTCTATTGCAATATGAGTGAAAAAAAATTACTCCTCCCGTTTCAGAATAAGGATCACATTTGCTCTGATAAAAGTACTAATGACAACAAAGATACAAAGAGTATATAGGATCGTAAGTTAGATTAACCGCATGAATAAATCAAAATGTGAAACTTATTAATGAAACGACCTAGAAATATACTACTCCCTCCGTTCCAGTGAATTGTTTGCCTTTTCTTTTGGCATCAAGGGTAAGGGATCCAATGAGGGAGTGACATGTGGAGCAAAACTCATGAGAAGGGTCAAATTGCATATAAAAAACATTCCGCAAATAGAAAGGCAAACAATTCATTGAGACGCCCTAATATGGAATAGGCAAACAATTCATTGAGACGCCCTAATATGGAATAGGCAAACAATTCATTGGGACGGAGGGAGTAGTAATTTTTTAACCTTAATCTGAAAATCGGGGTAACACTAATGAATCATCAGTCAGTCTCCCTTCTAACAGGTATTACCCGTCACAAAGTTACAATTGATAAAAAAAATTACTCACATGACTAGATAATCAGAGTGTCTCAGGAATAACAAATACCTTATCTTTATCTATACATGTGAGTAATATTTGATCCGTCATAAATTCCTGACGGATATACGGGCACTAAAGTCAATGGTAGGAAAATTGTGGACGGACAGACACATAAATCTTCGGGCTCTCATTGACACCATGATCACGGCCTGGAAGACGAAGGAGAAAGTGGTGGGAGAAGTGGTGGATCGCAAGATGAAAATCGTGACCTTCAAGTTTGAATTAGCCAGCGACAAGGAGCGTGTCCTAGCGGAACAGCCGTGGCATTTCGAGCGTCATCTTATGCTCATGGCTGACCTGCAGGATGATGCTGTTCCAACGGCGGTCCCACTCTTCTATTCGCCTACGTGGGTCAGGGTCTACGACCTTCCGATTATGGGGCGTCTTAATGAGGAGAATGCGATTAGCATCGGTAATACAATTGGGAGTTTTGTCTCTGTTGATAATTCGGTTTATCCGGAGATCAATAGATCTATGCGCCTGAAAGTGATCATTGATGTTCGGAAACCGCTAATGGATGCTATCAACCTAAGAGGAAAAGGGGGCCGAATTTGGAAGGCGAAGGTTTGTTACGAAAGCCTTCCTCTCTTTTGTTATGTATGTGGTCGTTTGGGTCATGGGGAGAAGGATTGTGGCGATAGAGAGGGTCCGGTAGGTGAGGGGAGACGTTTTGGAGACTGGCTAAAAGCGTCACCTTGGAGAGTTGTTCATAGGAAGGAGGGTAGAGAGGAGGAGGCTGGGGGTTCATGTGCTCGTAGGCTATTTGATGATGAGGAGGCTAAGAGGGCTGAGAATGAGTTGCTATCGCAGATGGTGGATAGGTTAAGGAGAGTGAGATTGTCCACAGAGAAGCCTGCCACGATGATTCAGACCAGGGAAGAGGTTGCTCCCGTTATTGTGGCTCCAAATACGCTATCCAAGCAGCAGAAGGGGAGTGGTGTTGGGATTAACAGAGGGGGAGCAGGTCAGCTGGGTAAAACCCAGTCTCGTAAAATTATCAAAATTGTTCGTAATAGAGAGGAAACAGATACACTTAAACCCACGAGCAATGAGGTAGGGGTGATCGTTGGTGCTAAACGGAAGGGTACGGAATCAGCTCCCATTGGTGGGATGGAGGAGGGGGCTGATGTCGGTCACAAAAGGAGCAAGGGGGAGTCGGATTCAGCAGGAATGCATATTCAAGTAGCGGTGACTGGCGGTGACCAGCACCGCGAACAACAATGAAAATATTAAGCTGGAACTGTCAGGGGTTGGGCAACCCCCTGACGGTTGGCTCCCTCACCGAGCGTTGCTGGAGGGAGTGCCCTAACATCGTCTTCGTAATGGAGACGATGATGAGTGGGAGCGATCTCACTACGGTTAGGAGTAGATGTGGATTTCGGGATGGAATTTGTGTGAATAGTCGAGGACGGTCGGGTGGAATTGGGATGTGGTGGAGGGACATTGATGCGAATCTTGTTTCTTATGACAGTAACCATGTAGTTGTGGAGGTGATGGACACTAACGGAGTTGCCCAATGGAGAGCAGCGGGTGTCTATGGGTGGCCGGAACAGCACAATAAACACAAAACGTGGGACTTGGTTCGTCGTATTCATCATATGTCGCCAGTCCCGATCGTCTTCTTTGGCGACTTTAACGAAATCTTGAGCCATGAAGAGAAAGAGGGAGGGCGTGTAAGGCGAGAGCACAGTATCGATGCGTTTCGTGAGGTGCTAGATGAATGCTCTCTCCATGACTTGGGTTATGTGGGAAATAAGTTTACCTGGCAACGCGGTCGCTCCATCCAATGGTTTATACGCGAAAGGCTAGATAGAGCACTAGCCACGAGTGATTGGCGTGTGCTTTACCCGGAGATGGAGGTTGTCCACTTTCCTATTTACGCCTCGGACCACGCGCCTATCATGATAAGACCTAAGGGTAGGATGGAGATGAGTGGTCGCAAGCGCCCTTACCGTTTTGAACCGATGTGGTTATCAGAGGCTAGTTGTGGCGAGGTGGTACGGGAAGCCTGGCAGGCGAACAGAGGTGCGGGCCTGCTAAATCGTATCAATCAGTGCTCCTCTCGCCTAAGTGCGTGGGCGAGAGAGACATTCGGGGACGTGAATAGGAGATTGAAAGGGGTGGACGAAGAGCTGACACGTTGGCAGAGGCAGCCCGCTTCTGCTAATATGCTCGCGAATTGTAGTAGACTAACGGAGGAAGCAACCCGGCTGCGTCACCAGGTTGAAACCTTTTGGCACACTCGAGCAAAAACCAATGAGCTTCGTGACGGTGATAAGAATACTGCTTATTTCCACCATAAAGCCAAGCAACGTAGGAGACGGAATATGATCACGGGTATCGAGGATGATGTTGGAGTCTGGCGTAATAGCGAGGAAGACATTGAACGGGTGGTGTCGGCCTACTTTGCTGATCTGTTCACTACTGGCGGTGATCAACGCATTTTATATCGTATTTTATTGTCCCCCGACAACCGTTTTTGAGCTTTTCTTCTTCCATATTTATTTGATTAATGTCGATTTCTATTAGAAAGTCGATACTGTCGGTCCTCGTGCTATTTTGTAGGTTAAGTGCAATTTTGAGCATATTTTGGAGTAATAACCCGGATAGCCGAGACGAGGACGGAAGACAAGGAAGAAAATGAAAAGCCGAGAAGTAAAGGAATAACTCGATCAAGAGCTCAGCAGCATCCACTCGATCGAGTGGCGTAGAGTACTCGATCGAGTGCCATTCATCCAGACTTAATGTGAAGCTTTCACGCATCCACTCGATCGAGTGCACGCATGTACTCGATCGAGTGCCTTGCATTCAGGCCGCGAATTGGATTTCTCTTTTAATTAGAATTGGGCCTGTTTGTAAGTCCAACTGATTTCTTTTAAATCAGTTGGAAGAGGATTGTCAGACTACTTTTTTTCATTCTATCTTTTGGGAGACTTTACGTTACATTAGTTAGCATAGAAGCCACGTTCATTCCGTCCTTCTTAGCGAGATTCATCATACTCCGTTCTTCCTTTTTTTTCCAGATCTGAATTTGTTCGGTATCGCCACTTTAATTTTAATTTTAATTTCAATTTCAATTCCCTAGTTTTATAATTCTTGTCTTAATCTCTAGTTTAATTTCTGTCTGAATTCGTTCTTAATTTTCATAGTTATCTGATTTCAGTCTCGTAGTTTAATTCAATTCACATTCATCATGTTTAATTGCAATTCATGTTTTGTTAGTTTATTTACGATCGTCATGAGTAGCTAATTTTTATCTAGGGTTTAAGGGGATCGATGGGTGTTAATTGGGTTATAGAAAATTGACCTGTCTCTGATCATATGAACTGTCTCCTGAATGTTGTTTTTAATTCTGATTGATTAATTACTGGCCAGGATTAATTAATTAGTATCACAATTAGGACTTTCCGCCGACCGGGTTAAGGACTAATTAGGTCACGGCATTTTGGGTAGACTAGCTTAATTCTAGCGACCGCAGGTTAAGTTTAGTTCTATAGTCTGTAGTAGTACCGACCGGACCTACACCTTAGACAGTTCGATTAGTGACTTGTTAGTTGACTCCCTGACCCAATCGACATTCATTGTGAACCTGAGACCCTAGACCCTTTTTATTATTGATTTACCTTATAGCAATTAGTTATTAGTCCACTCAAACAAACCGGAAAATAGTGACCCGCAATCTTTAGTCTAGACCTTAGAGCAAGTAATTGAGTCCCGTCTCCTTGTGGTTCGACCCCTACTTCACTATCTGCATTAGTTAGTGGACCTTAGGGTATTTTTGATTAGGGATACGACTGCCCCTGTCAAATTTTGGCGCCGTTGCCGGGGAGACGGTGTTATTTATTTACCTGTTTTGTGTTTTAGTCTTTTGATTGCTTGTCTCGGGGAACTCCAATTCCTTGAGACCGTTTCTCACAATTTTTTGTAGTTTCCTCGTATGCCCAGGTCCTATCGAATTTCAGGCTACGTACCACCATTCGATCCTGAACCAGAGAGAACTCTCCGCAGGTCCAGGAAATTCTACAAGAAGATTGCTGAGACAGAACGATCAAATTCTGTGGAACATTCGGACGACGAGCATATATCCGAAGCACTGTCCTTTGAAGAGGATAATCCCACTACTATTCCCGAGACACCGCTAGTCAAGATGCCTCCTAAACTTGCTAGCCATTTCGAGCCGGAGCAAAGTGCCCTACCGAAACCGTTGAAGAGGCCCACCGCCACTACGGGTACGTTCGAGATTCGCCCCGCCTTTATTACATTGGTGGAGCGAAATCAATTCGGTGGAGGCCCCGATGAAGACCCGGCGAAGCACATGAAGCTCTTCACCGATTATTGCTCAACTATACCACTCCCCGCGGGAGTGACTCAAGAAGAGGTGATGGAGATGCTATTCATGTTCTCCCTACGCGATAACGCAAGAGACTGGATCACGGATTTAGACCGCGTTTCTGAGGGAATCACAGATTGGAACTCCCTAGCCTTAGCTTTTTATAAGCACTACTACACGCCGCAGAAGACCAACATGTTGAGGAGTCAGATTACTAACTTCCGACAGACATCTCACGAGAATATCTACGAGGCGTGGGTAAGGTTTAAAAAGCTAGTTAAGGAGTGCCCACATCACGGATTCGAGGTATGGTTTTTGTGCAATCAATTCTATAATGGTTTATATGACGATTGCCGAGCTACGCTCGATTCTGCAGCTAATGACAGGTTCCAAAACAACGTCGATGATGATAAAGCATGGAAATTGATTCAAGACATGGCTACTCATCACTCACGTTGGGGAAATCCACGAGGTAATACCCGGGGAAATAGTGGTGACTCCGAGTCATCAAATGCCATAGTTAGCCACCTAGCCGCTTTAACTAAGCGGATCGACTCCATGGAGCTAGCTAGAACCCAAAACCACCAACAACAAGGCGGTATGTACCAAGTCAATGCCATGTCTGAGGTTGTTTGCGAGAGTTGTGGGGATGTGGGTCATTATACCCAAGAGTGTGTGCGAGTAGAAACGGCGAATGCATTTCAATCCATGAGACCACACCAACCCTACATGAACCAACCGGGCTATGACAAGTCCTTGTTATCTTATAGGAGTCAAAATGTGCTTAACCCACCACCACCCGGCGGTAACAAGACCGTCCCATACGTAGCACCCCATAACCGACCCTCCCAAAGCCATAGCAATAACCGTCAACAATTCCAAGGAGGGCAACAAAATTGGGGTAACCAACAAGGGTGGGGTAACCAACAACAAGGGTGGGGTAACCAACCACAGTGGGGTAATAACCAACCTTGGGGTAACCAACAAGGGTGGGGGAACCAACAACAATTCCAACCGATCCCACAAAACCAAAACCAAGCTCAAGCTCAAGCTCAAGCTCCAACCAACACCGAGTTTGCAGAGATTAAAGCATTGTTGATGCAAGGTATCCAAAGTCATAACAAGCTAGAGACTCAGGTCAACCAGATACTTGCCCATAACAAGATGCTAGATACCCAAGTAGCACAACTTGCCGCCCAAAAGCAAGCTAGGCCACCGGGTACTTTACCTCCTCAAGGCGAACAATCACACGAGCAAGCCAATGCGATCACATTGAGAAGCGGAACCCATTATGACGGTCCGAAGATGCCCGAGGAGTATGTTGTGGTTGATGAGACCGAGTTGGAGAAGCAAGAGCTAGCCGAGGAAGTGTTGAGTAGGCCACGAATTGAGGCTACTCGATCGAGTAACACCACCTCACTCGATCGAGTAGACCCTCTAAAACCTGGCAGAGAGCAGTCAAGTGTACCACTCGACCGAGTCACGCCTGACTCGATCGAGTTGGAGCTCACTCGACCGAGTGGTATCAGCCCACTCGATCGAGTAATACCTCCAAAAAGAGTTAGTAGCTCCCTAGTGATGCCACTCGATCGAGTGCCTTCAGGTGACTCGACCGAGTGTGATGATACTCGACCGAGTCAGCCTGAACTCGATCGAGTGGAAACCGTAACGCCTAATTCTGCTACTTTTCATTCCCAGGTTGCAATCAAGGATACTAATTCGTCTCAAGCGTCCCCGTCTCAAGCAAAGGAGCCTGCAATTCCGATCATACTTCCATTTCCCCACCGACAGCGTAAGACAAAGCTCGATCAACAGTTCGGTAAGTTTATGGAAGTCGTTAAGAATCTGCAGGTAAGTGTTCCTTTTACTGATTTGATCACTCAAGTTCCTGCTTACGCGAAGTTTATGAAAGAAATACTAACTCGTAAGCGGTCTTTTAGTGAAACTGAGACAGTTGCTTTCACAGAGGAATGCAGCGCGTTACTGCAGAGTCGTACTCCGCCAAAGCTCAAGGATCCAGGGAGTTTTTCTATCCCTTGTACTATAGGGAAGTTAGCTATCGATAAGGCCCTGTGTGATTTAGGAGCTAGCGTCAGCGTCATGCCGTATTCTATTTGTCAGAAATTGAATATGGGTGTTTTGAAATGTACTAATATGACTCTGCAGATGGCTGATCGATCGGTCAAATATCCTTTAGGTGTCTTAGAGGATGTTCCGGTCCAAGTAGGGAAATTCTTTATTCCCGTAGACTTTGTTGTCTTAGACATGGCTGAGGATGCCATAATACCCATTATCCTCGGTCGCCCTTTCCTACACACGGCGGGGGCGATCATCGATGTCAAGAATGGGAAGCTCACACTCTCCGTAGGAGATGATACCGTGACTTTTAGTCTCGATCAAGCTCTTAGGAAGCCCATGATAGAAGAGTCTTGCTATAGCATAGACGTCATTGATTTAGAAATAGAAAATTATATTGACGACTATCTTGGCAGAGACCCTTTGGAGAAATTGCTTACATCCGGCGATGCTGATGCCGAGAAAAGATCATGGAGCGCGGAAGTGGATGAGCTGGAACGAATGCTGAACGGAAAGGAGGGCACTATCGAGAAGGTATACTGTCTCGGCACCCCTAAAAAGGAGGTCGAGGTAAGTAAACCTGAACTAAAACCCCTCCCCTCTAATTTGAAATATGCATTTCTAGATGATAAGGGTCTAAACCCCGTAATTGTCAACGCTGCACTCACAGATAGCCAACTTTCGGAGTTGTTAGTCATCTTACGACGACATAAGAAGGCTATTGGGTACAGTATTGATGACCTACAGGGTATTAGTCCCGAGTTTTGCATGCATCGCATTCACTTAGAGGGAGACCATAGACCATCGATTCAGGGACAACGTAGGTTGAACCCGAACATGCAGGATGTGGTTAGGAAGGAGGTTATGAAACTCCTAGATGCCGGCATCATCTACCCCATTTCCGACTCTAAATGGGTCAGTCCAGTCCAAGTGGTCCCTAAGAAGGGTGGGACCACGGTTATCACGAACGAGAGGAATGAACTTATTCCTACTCGATTAGTGACTGGATGGAGGATGTGCATTGACTATCGTAAGCTGAACGTAGCTACGAGGAAAGACCATTTCCCCCTCCCCTTCATTGACCAGATGCTAGAGCGTCTTGCTTGCCATAAGTACTTCTGCTACTTAGATGGCTACTCGGGATTTTTCCAAATCCCAATTCACCCAGACGACCAGGAGAAAACAACTTTCACCTGTCCCTACGGCACCTTCGCATACCGAAGGATGCCTTTTGGCCTTTGTAATGCCCCGGCCACTTTCCAACGTTGTATGATGTCCATATTTTCGGACCTTATCGAGTCTGTCATGGAAGTCTTCATGGATGATTTCAGTGTATATGGCACTGATTATGATGCATGCTTACTTAATCTTACACGGGTCTTGCAACATTGTGAGGAGACCAATTTGGTCTTAAACTGGGAGAAATGTCACTTCATGGTGACCGAGGGAGTCGTTTTGGGTCATTTAGTGTCCGAACGCGGCATCCAAGTGGATAAAGCGAAGGTCGAGGTAATTGAGCAATTACCATACCCCGTTAATGTTAAGGGTGTGCGGAGTTTTCTTGGTCACGCGGGTTTTTACCGCCGTTTCATCCAAGATTTCTCCAAGATTGCCAAACCCTTGACTCAGCTGCTCCTCAAAGATGCCCCGTTCGTTTTTACTGACGAGTGTGCTCGAGCTTTTGACAGGATTAAGCAGGCTCTCATTTCCGCACCTATTATCCGAGCTCCCGATTGGGATTTGCCTTTCGAAGTTATGTGCGATGCTAGCGATTATGCTGTAGGAGCCGTGCTCGGGCAAAGGAAAGACAAGGCTTTACATGCGATCTACTATGCTAGTCGGACGTTAGATATGGCGCAGATCAATTATGCTACCACGGAAAAGGAGTTATTGGCCATCATCTATGCTCTAGACAAGTTTCGGGCCTATCTCATTGGCTCGAAGGTGATAGTATATACAGATCATGCGGCCTTGAAGTACCTTCTAGCGAAGAAGGAGGCCAAACCGAGACTTATTAGATGGATCCTATTACTGCAGGAGTTTGACTTAGAGATCCGTGATAAGTCCGGGGCCGAGAATGTCGTAGCCGATCACCTATCTCGGCTAAGATATGATGGTGGGGATCTCGCTCCAATTGACGATTCATTCCCCGACGACCATTTGCTCGCTATCACCATGGACACTCCATGGTTTGCTGATTATGCCAACTTCCTAGTTGGAGGTACTCTACCTCCCGACCTTCAGTATCAGCAGAAGAAGCGATTTCTACATGACGTGAAGAGGTATTTCTGGGACGACCCGTATCTCTTCCGAGAATGTGCAGATGGTTTATTTAGGAGATGTATTCCCGAGAGTGAGGTACATTCTATCCTCACTAGATGTCATTCCTCTCCTTATGGTGGACATCATGGTCCTTCGAAGACCTTCGCAAAGGTAATGCAATCGGGTTTTTATTGGCCTACTATTCTCAAGGATGCCACCACCTTTATCCGTTCTTGCGACGCATGCCAACGAACGGGAAATATTTCTCGGCGACACGAAATGCCTCAAACCGGGATTCTTGAAGTAGAACTATTTGATGTTTGGGGTATAGACTATCAAGGACCGTTCCCTTCTTCTTATGGGAATCGGTATATTTTGGTCGCCGTGGATTATGTTTCTAAGTGGGTGGAAGCCATCGCTTCACCTACTAACGATGCCAACGTGGTGATCCGGCTCTTTAAGAAGACAATATTCCCGCGTTTTGGGGTCCCACGGGCTATTATTAGTGATGGCGGTTCACATTTTCATGAACGCCAACTCACTAAGCTACTGCAGAAATACGGTGTTCACCACCGTACCGGGCTAGCTTACCATCCACAAACTAGTGGACAAGTCGAGATCTCGAACCGTGAGATCAAGTCTATTCTCGAGAAGGTTGTCCATACTTCAAGGAAAGATTGGAGTTCGAAGCTCGACGATTCTCTTTGGGCTTACCGGACCGCATTCAAGACTCCTATCGGGACATCCCCGTATAGGCTTGTTTATGGCAAGGCTTGCCATCTACCCGTCGAGCTCGAGTTTAAGGCTATGTGGGCCTTAAGGGAGCTCAATCTCGATCCGAAGCTAGCCGGAGAGAAGCGCCTTATGCAATTGAACGAATTAGATGAATTCCATCTCCATGCTTATGATAACGCGAGAATTTATAAGGAGCGGACCAAAAGATGGCATGATAAGCGCATTATCCCCCGAGAGTTCCATGTCGGCGATAAGGTACTTTTATTCAATTCCCGACTTCGACTCTTTCCCGGGAAACTTAAATCCCAATGGTCTGGACCGTTCACGGTCACTGAAGTGAATAAATTCGGGTCGGTTACACTCACTACCGACAAAGGCGAAATATTCAAGGTGAACGGTCAACGCCTCAAGCTCTATCACGAAGGTGCGTACGTCGGTGTTGTAGAGGCCATGGACCTCAACGACACTCTCGATTCCACCTAATCAAATTGAGGTAAACCGGTCGAGCGGGACCGTAAAAACCAGCGCTAACCGGGAGGCAACCCGGCACCACTTGTATAAATTTGTAATTTCCCCTTCCGCATTTTTTTTATTTTTATTTTTATTTTTTATTTTTTTAGCTTGGTAGCTCTAATTGGGAGTTAGTATTATTTATCGAGTGAGGACGAGGGAATTTTACGGTTTAATTGATTTAATTTCAGGATTTAGACACAATTTAAAGGAAAAAAATGAAGAAGTAGCAGGTGCAGTGGTCACTCGACCGAGTGGCCCATGCACTCGGTCGAGTGCTCTGACGGAGGAGCTACTGTCCACTTTTCATGGGCTCACTCGACCGAGTGGTCCATGCACTCGGTCGAGTGCCCTTACGGAGCAGCCACTGCCAACTTTTCAGGGGTTAACTCGATCGAGTGGCTTATGCACTCGGTCGAGTGCCCCTGAACCGGGTCCAGCTTCGGTTTTTCCGTCTCCTTTAATTGCTTCTTACTCTTTTTTTTTTTTAAATCAGTTTTCTGAATTACATCCCCTCCCCCTCACATTACATAAGAACCCTAACCCCCAATTCACCCAAATCACTCTTATTTCATCAATTCCTCACCAAATCTCACGATTTTTGCTTCTGAATTGCAATTAGGAGTGTTTCTTTGTGTTTCTTGGTGTCGATTTCTGAAATTTTCGTCCCTTTCTCCCCTATTTTCGTCCAAACCGTCACCCTTGAGGTATACTACGAGATTTTTGATTTCCTTGCTTCTTTTCTTGATTTTATAGCTTAATTTCATCCTTAGTTATATACTAATCCCATTGCATGCTTGATTTTGTGTTGATTTCACCACTTTGTGCTCAAAATTCGATTTTTGTGTATAGGGTCTGATTTTGGCCGAGATAATGTGTTTTTTTGTGGGATTTTTGTATAATTTTGCTTTGTTATTATGCTATAGTCATGGCAGGAAGAAGGAATCCGCCCCGAAACAACAACAGAAACAGGAACGCAAGGCAGCCGACTGTTCAGCCTGTGCAAGGCTATGAAGAAATTGTTTGCAGGGACGAGGCCCAGAGAGCTCGTGTAGTTACCTTGATACCCAGGGCGATGGAGGCTACCCGGTGCTGCTCATCACAGTTCGCAATCGAGCTCGGGTTGAACGAGCAATTATCACATCTCTTGTCCATGACCGGATTTGGTGGCTTATGGACACTACGTGAGTTATCTTACCGAGTACTCACTTTAGAGTTTTTAAGTTCATTTGAATTTGATAGAGAGGAGAGCATGATTAACTTTCGGTTGAACAATGAGGAGCAATCAATCTACCTTAGTAACTTGTCCGAGTGTCTAAGGCTTACTTCTGACCAGGCCGATGACATACTAGACATACCCGAGAGCTCGAGAGCACCTTCCTACTTTAAGTTATTTTCGGGTCGTAGTGCACTTGTCACCGCTATGGCGCTCAACGCCATCCCACACCCTACTATCCGCCTCTTCTTGCGGATTTTGAGTCATGTGGTTTTTCCACGCTCCGACATGAGTAAACTTCACTCATTGGAGGTGTTGATTCTAGGACACTACCTAAACCCCTTTAGGCGATCCCTGAAGGCGTTTAGTGCACCGGGTATGATCTGTATCGGAATCGAGCGCCAGATCAGGGGGTCTGGACCGATTGGTTGTGGAGCCATTGTCACCGCGCTAGCGAAGCGCTACATTATGGGTTTTGGGGATACAGTCACTTTTCAGAGCCTTACCGACCGCGTCCCGTTGCTAGACCGCAACTATCTCTTCTCCACTTTGAAGTGGGTTCGGGGCAATCCCCCGGAATTTTTGTGGCGCGTCCGGGACAAGGTTTGGATGAAGCTCCCGGTTGTCGAAGGGACGATCCTACCCCCACTACTTGCCTTACCACCCACCCCCGAGGGTGATCCCACACCCGACCCACTGCGCCACCTCATTCCCGAGGCGCTATTCATCGACGAGGGTGGTGCTCAACCCCCTCGACGTAGGGTTCGTGTAGAGACCGTACCCGATGAGACCGAGCCCCCCAGGGTCGTACACACACCCACCCCGACCTTCCCGTTCCAGACTCCGGGTGCCGAGTTTCCGCACCCGTACCCGTTTATGTATGATCCAGTTTATGAGCACCAGAGACGGGTACACGAGGGGATTAACCAGAGCATCGTCAACCGCGAGATCCACGAGTACTTGCTTACTCAAGGCGTCTCGGCACCTCAGCACCCGTCCTACTGGAGAGGTCCGGGTGACACCAGTGGTATATTCCACGACTACGGGGTTGATCCAGCTGCTTGGGGTCCGGACTACGGGCACACCTACGGCGGCCTAGGAGCACAGTGGCTGAGAGGCTTGCGACAGTCGGGTCAGCAGGGTGGTGCTAGCGGCTCTGGCCAGGGCGATTCTGGAGCCGGTCCATCTGGGACCGGTGGAGGCGACGATATGGCTGATTAGCCGGTTTGGGGGAGCTACCATTGTATATACGGTACTTTCTTTCCTTTTTATTTTTGTTTTTATTGCTTTCCTAGATTTTTTTTCTTCCCCTTAGGTCGAGTTGTCCTTAGGATTGGCTGTGGATTTGTTTGTCATATATGCTGTAGAGTCACATTGAGGACACTGTGACATTTATGTTTGGGGGAGAATTTGTGTGTTTTTTGTGTGCTTTTATTTTTTGTTGTGTGCTTTCAAAAATAATAAAAAAAAAAATCCAAAAAAATTGAAAAATCAGAAAAATACAAAAAGATTTTATTTTTGTGTGCTTTGTGTCTGTGTTGTGTCCGGTGTGAAACATGCAAAACGACGATGATGACATTGCATTTTACATGACTTCTCCTAATTGATAGATAAATTCGTACCTGAATGCATGTAATATTTGAGATGAGATGACTTTGATATGATTGCCTATTGGACCGTTAACTGCCAAATGAGTAAATTTGACCATTTTGTTGGCAAACCACAAAAATTCTGAGGATTTAGAGCTTCCTAGGCCAGTAACATCTATAACTGGTCTCATTTATATTTAGGAATTGAGTGGTTTTTCCTTTTGGAATGTGTACATCAATTTGCATAAATATGACGTCCGTCTCTTGACATTGAATGCGTGTTTGGTTTGAGGAGGAGGTACATGAGGAAAGGCATTTCTGTTTTTGACGAGCTCCACATAGCCAAAATGACCCATTTTTACTACCCTGTAGATTTAGGTTATTTTTTTTCTCTGTTTAGCCCGTTTCAGCTGTTGTAAGCCAGTTTTCATGATATTTATATCATTTAGCTACAACCCAGAACAGCCTACCTTACCAGGACAGTCGCAGTGAACTTAATTGGGAACTATTTCACTAAGCGGTCATAATTTGGATTTTTACATCGTTTGGATCTTAGTGGATGATACTGTTATGTGACTTTGTATTCGCCTTCCCCTTGTCTGAATTGAGAAAAATATGGAAGCATGAAAAAGAAGGAAAAGAAAGAAAATGGAATTGAAAAAAAAAAAAATTTGCTTCTTGTAATTTTCGGGGAACGGTGGATAAGTTATAACTAGAATTGAACTGTAATTTAGAGGATGACAGAATTTCCTCTTATGCTCTTTTGAGTTGTTATTTCTAGCTAGTGGCCGGAATTTATAGATGAGGTTTTTGGATGGATAGTTTTTATTGTGTAGCTGCGACTACTGGTCTTAGCCCCACATTTCCATACGTGCTTTAGGCACAATCCATTTTATTCCCTCACATATAAGCCACCCCTTGTAAGTCCTTGGCATGTACTATGGTCCTGATTGGTGGAACACGTGTTTAATTGGGGAGATTGATTTCATATTCGATTGCATGCATATTTCATAAGTCGAGTGAGTGTCTTTATTCCTTCCTATCTTCACATATACACTTACCCGTACTTATGAGTGTCGAGCGACAACCGAAAGGAAGTCCGACATTATTGGTCTCGCAAGATTGAAAGTTTGGCAGGCAATTGTTTGATTACGGCATGATTATTGATCTCGTTGCATTCTTGAGCATTACGTGTTTTCTTGTCGGTCTTAGTTGATTTTAGGAGAATGATTGTAATTCAGCTCTGAGTCGTGTTTCACATCACTTGTCCTCATTTGTATATATTTTAGTTGTTTGCTTGAGGACAAGCAAAGGTTTGGTTTGGGGGAGTTTGATCAACGCATTTTATATCGTATTTTATTGTCCCCCGACAACCGTTTTTGAGCTTTTCTTCTTCCATATTTATTTGATTAATGTCGATTTCTATTAGAAAGTCGATACTGTCGGTCCTCGTGCTATTTTGTAGGTTAAGTGCAATTTTGAGCATATTTTGGAGTAATAACCCGGATAGCCGAGACGAGGACGGAAGACAAGGAAGAAAACGAAAAGCCGAGAAGTAAAGGAATAACTCGATCAAGAGCTCAGCAGCATCCACTCGATCGAGTGGCGTAGAGTACTCGATCGAGTGTCATTCATCCAGACTTAATGTGAAGCTTTCACGCATCCACTCGATCGAGTGCACGCATGTACTCGATCGAGTGCCTTGCATTCAGGCCGCGGATTGGATTTCTCTTTTAATTAGAATTGGGCCTGTTTGTAAGTCCAACTGATTTCTTTTAAATCAGTTGGAAGAGGATTGTCAGACTACTTTTTTTCATTCTATCTTTTGGGAGACTTTACGTTACATTAGTTAGCATAGAAGCCACGTTCATTCCGTCCTTCTTAGCGAGATTCATCATACTCCGTTCTTCCTTTTTTTTCCAGATCTGAATTTGTTCGGTATCGCCACTTTAATTTTAATTTTAATTTCAATTCCCTAGTTTTATAATTCTTGTCTTAATCTCTAGTTTAATTTCTGTCTGAATTCGTTCTTAATTTTCATAGTTATCTGATTTCAGTCTCGTAGTTTAATTCAATTCACATTCATCATGTTTAATTGCAATTCATGTTTTGTTAGTTTATTTACGATCGTCATGAGTAGCTAATTTTTATCTAGGGTTTAAGGGGATCGATGGGTGTTAATTGGGTTATAGAAAATTGACCTGTCTCTGATCATATGAACTGTCTCCTGAATGTTGTTTTTAATTCTGATTGATTAATTACTGGCCAGGATTAATTAATTAGTATCACATTTAGGACTTTCCGCCGACCGGGTTAAGGACTAATTAGGTCACGGCATTTTGGGTAGACTAGCTTAATTCTAGCGACCGCAGGTTAAGTTTAGTTCTATAGTCTGTAGTAGTACCGACCGGACCTACACCTTAGACAGTTCGATTAGTGACTTGTTAGTTGACTCCCTGACCCAATCGACATTCATTGTGAACCTGAGACCCTAGATGATGCGAATACGCAGCGGAATTAAAAGAAAAGGATAAGCAGACACCAAGTTAGAACTATAACTTGATGAACGAGATTGGCTAACCAAGACCTATTGGTTCCAATCGAGTAATAATTAGGATTCACGTCCTAAATAATCACTATTTTTGGATTATCGCAACAATCCGAGTTTCACACCAAACGTAGCACACGTTTAAGAGCGACACAATTTTTCTTTTTTATTTCATCAATGTTTTTTCTACCAAATGAGCTAGAAAACTACTTATAGCCTTACAAATTCTGAAATGGAAAACCAAAGGACTAGCTATTAAACATAGTTATTATAACACATTATGATACTCATAAAACACTATTAAGATAGCTAATAATAAATGTAACGTCTCCAATAAAAGCTCGAGATGCATTTAATCATTCCCGAGATTCATTTCATTTAATCATTCCCGAGATTCATTTCATTGCCCCCAAATAATACTCGGGAATGCATGAAACTGATCTCCGACTTTTATTGAATTACTCGTATCTCATCTCGTATCACTAGACCCTTTTTATTATTGATTTACCTTATAGCAATTAGTTATTAGTCCACTCAAACAAACCGGAAAATAGTGACCCACA
Organism: Agrostemma githago; assembly: GCA_958450325.1. Taxonomy (NCBI): domain Eukaryota; kingdom Viridiplantae; phylum Streptophyta; class Magnoliopsida; order Caryophyllales; family Caryophyllaceae; genus Agrostemma; species Agrostemma githago. The sequence goes on along the minus strand of OY288241.1, from coordinate 76,943,578 downwards.
ATCTTTAGTCTAGACCTTAGAGCAAGTAATTGAGTCCCGTCTCCTTGTGGTTCGACCCCTACTTCACTATCTGCATTAGTTAGTGGACCTTAGGGTATTTTTGATTAGGGATACGACTGCCCCTGTCAGGCGGGCAGGTTGACTTGGATGAGGCCATCAGCTGTGTTCCAAGCAGACTGTCGACCGAGATGAATGACGCGCTTGACAGGCCGGTCACCGAGGAGGAGGTTCGCAATGCTCTCTTCCAAATGCATCCAACCAAGGCCCCGGGTGAAGACGGTATGAGCGCGCTATTTTTTCAAAGGTACTGGGATGTGGTAGGGAGGGATATCTGTGAGTTTGTTCAGATTTGGTGGGCCGGTAATGTTGATTTAAGTGAGGTGAATAGGACGATTGTCGTTCTAATCCCCAAATGTGGGTCACCCCGTAAAATGACGGAATTCAGACCCATTAGCCTGTGTAACGTTATTTATAAGGTGATTTCCAAAACTTTAGCGAACAGGCTAAAGCCGCTACTCGACGACATCATAACGGAGAACCAAAGTGCGTTCATTTCAGGACGGTTGATCACGGACAACGCCCTGATCGCATTCGAGACTTTCCATGCGATGAAACGGGGCGGGGAAGGAAGGGAGGGCTCAATTGCACTTAAGCTGGATATGAGCAAGGCTTACGACAGAATTGAATGGAGATTCCTTGAGTCTGTCATGGACCGGTTGGGCTTCTCTGAGGGGTGGAGAAGGCGTGTTATGAGCTGTGTTACATCTGTATCTCATGCGTTTCGGGTAAATGGAAAGATCCTTGGATCGGTGACACCGTCTCGGGGCCTTCGACAAGGCGATCCTATTTCACCTTATCTGTTTCTATTATGCGCTGATGTTTTCTCACTTCTGATCAAACGGGCTGTAAGTGAGCGAAATATCCGCGGAACTCGGGTGTGTCGAGGTGCGCCCCGCATTTCTCATTTATTTTTCGCTGATGATTGTATCCTTTTTGCTAGAGCTAACACAAGGGAGTGCTCAACTTTGGCTAATATTATTAGTCTGTATGAACGGGCCTCGGGGCAGAAAATTAATTATTCCAAGTCGGAAATCGTTTTCAGTAAGAAGGTCACTATTAGTCAGCGAAATATAATTAAGGGAATGCTGGGAGTCCGAGAAGTGGAAAGACACGAGAGATACCTGGGTTTACCAACAATTATTGGGAGGTCGAAAAAAGACATCTTCGCGGGTGTCAAGGATCGATTGTGGAAGAAACTGCGCGGGTGGAAGGAACGATTATTGTCCAGGCCCGGCAAGGAAGTTTTGATTAAAGCGGTCGCCCAGGCTATCCCGACATATATGATGAGTCTGTTTGCCATCCCGGAGGGGCTCATCCGTGATATCCATGGTATCATTGCTAAGTTTTGGTGGGGGTCAGCGGATAATAACAGGAAAATACATTGGTGGTCCTGGGACAAGATGTGTCGTCCAAAGAGGGAGGGAGGGATGGGATTCCGTAACCTGGCCGTGTTCAACCAGGCTTTGCTGGCCAAACAAGCGTGGAGGCTCCTTATTAAACCACACTCGCTAGTGAGCCAGGTTTTTTGAGCAAGATATTTTAAAAACGGATCAATCCTTGATGCGAGAAGAGGTCATGACCCAAGCTTCGTATGGCGCAGTATATGGAATGCTAAACCGATTTTGTTGGATGGGCTACGATGGAGGGTGGGCAATGGTCGTGGTATCAGGGTGTGGGAGTGCGACTGGGTCCCGAGAACCGGGGGCTTTAGAGCACTCCAGCCTAACATCGAGGCGGATCCGTCAATGTTGGTTGCCGAGCTTATAGATGAGTCTAGAGGTTGTTGGAAGGTGCCCCTCCTTCAATCATTGTTTAATCTAGAAGAGGTTAGGGCAATTCTTGGTATACTTCTCAGTAGACGCCTCCCGGAGGACAGCCTGTTTTGGTGGCCTAGTAAGGATGGAGAATTCTCAGTCCGTTCTGCTTATTGGCTAGGTTCGAAAGATGCTAACCGGTATCCCCTGAATACTGATGACCCAGAGGTGGATGGAATTTGGAAGACCATATGGAGCCTGAAAACGATGCCTAAGATATCCCACTTCTTGTGGCGGGCGTGTTCGAATACCCTGGGTGTGCGAGCTAACCTTGCTAGGCGCCATTGTGTGCCCGATTCCCTCTGTGGACTGTGTGGGCAGGGGGCTGAAACCACTCTTCACGCCATTTTTTATTGCAGTGGGGCCAAGTCGGTGTGGGATGCGAGCGAATTCCAGGAGTTGCTGTGTAGTGCTCCCTCGTCGTCGTTCACTCGCAGGCTCTCGTGGGTACTGAAGGAGACGCAGGGAGAGGTTCGCAGTAGGTTCCTTGCAACGATGTGGGCTATTTGGTACTTGAGGAATCTTCGTACTTTCGAAGCTAGCCCATCGTCTCCTCCCCTGATTGTCCTTAGTATGATTAGGATGGTGGAAGAGTATGAAAGGGTTAGCAGGGCGAGGAGCCCTCCATCGCTGGGTGGCCCTACGGCTGGTTCGAGTCGCTGGTGTCGACCCGAGCCAGGGGAAGTGAAGATTAACACAGACGCTGCTGTCTTTGCTAACGGAGAGATTGGGCTGGGAGTTGTGGGTCGCGACAGACATGGCAAATTGGTGCTGGCCGCGAGCAGGAGGATCCGGGCGGAGTGGACGCCGATGGTCGCAGAATTCAAAGCGCTTGAGTGGGGTGTGGAATGGGCCAGCAGGTTACAGTTGGACCGTGTTATTGCCGAAACTGATTCCCGGATCGTTGTGGATGCAGTGAAGCATGGAAGGAGCTCGAGGGAGGTGACGGGTCTGCTCGTCGAGGACATCTTATCTTTTAGGAATTGTTTTGTTTATTGTCGTTGGTCGCATGTCAAAAGAGAGGGCAACACTGTGGCGCATCTTGCTGCACGATTATGTCCGAGAAGTGGGGAGGATTTGGTGTTTGTATCTTCTTTTCCGGAAGCGATTTTGACGCTAGCGGAAACTGACTTAATATAATACACTCCCGCTTTTCACCAAAAAAAAAAAAAAAAAAAAGTCAATGGTGTGCATATTTAGCTGAGAGTACAATAGTAGTAGTGATTATTTTAAGTATGGTAATAAATGATTAGGTGTAATTACACTTAAGCAATGCAAAGCTCTACCCATTAACTTCCAAGATCCTGGTTGACCATCTTCTTCCCACTATTTAAACCCACACTCAAGCTGCTACACCGCCCTGTCTATATGCATGCCATACCTTGGCCACAACACACTCCTTCCCCTAAAACAATACCTTTTCCCTTTTCCCCCAGAAAATGTCAAAACCCACATACATCCACCATTCCAAAAATTCCCTGCAATTTCACCATCAAACTAATTAATTTAAATCCCCAAAAATTCCAATTTGTCGATTTTAAAATCTTTTTTGTCCAAATCAAAATCTCAGTAAACCCAATTGTCCAATTAAAAATTCCCAGAAAACCCAATTGCCCGATTTAAAAACCCAGAAAACGTCCAATCAAAATCCCAGAGTTGGAAATCGAAGGGGAGGGGGAAAAAATAATCGGATTCCGATGAGGTGCAAGAAACACTTGTCAGACCTCAGCAGCTCCGTCGGTGTGTGCGCTTCTTGTTTACGCGACCGCCTTTTTCACCTAATCGAACAACAATCGGAATCCCCAATTCAATTGCACACTAACCCTAACCCTAACCCTAACCCTAATTGTGAGCGTCGGAAACAACAATTACAACAACCTCCACCGTTGATCTTCCCTCGATCCGTATCCCCTTACATTTCCCGCCGAAAATCCGAACCAATCCCGCGCTTCCACCCCACTCCATTAGTAACCATCAATCCCCCAAAAAAATCGCACAGTTCCTATGGGAGATTCGGGTTAATCTCAAAATTCTTCCGATCTATGTCAATTAAACCATCATCGAACTCGAATTCAACTTCAAACTCAAATTCGACGTTGATTTCGCACAATTCGGCAGTTATCATCTGCCGAAACAAAGGAATGTCGCCGGAAAACGAGTTTGAAGATAGCAACACGGCGGAATCGTCCCCGGCGAGGTGGATGGCTCGGCCGAGTCCTGCACGTGTGAGACCGAGTCCAGCACGTACGGCGAGCATGGCGTTTTGTTTGAGCCCTCTGGTTAGGGCCAGCCCTTCGCGACACCGTAGATGTGGCGGCGGTGGCGGCGAGTTTTCCGGCGAAATTAGGGTTCCGGAAAGTAATAACAACAACAATAATAGTACGAGTAGTAGTAAAGTGAATTTGGCAAATGCGGCGTCGTTTTGCGGGAATAGATCGAGGAAATTAGCAGATTTTGGAAGACTAAATCACAACCATTGACTTTGACCATGTCTTATTCCCAATGTAATTGGATGGTTTGGATTATCCCTGACGTTTGTTCGATTGGAAATTACGATACTACCCTTGTAAATATTAATATTGTTACTACTTTAATTTTCTAGGTTTGATTTGGTGGGAAGAGAAATTAATTAAAGTGTAATTAGTGGGGAATTAAGTGGGAATTTGTTTTAGTAATACGTAAAGTGTGAATGTGAGTGTTGGTGTTGATATGAAGGATGGTACACCACGTTTTGATGGAGAGCAATGTAAATTGGTTTGGTAATGACTAATGGCTAATCAATCTTGTTTCATACATTTCGCTAATTATGTGATGAGACGATTTTTATAATAAGTGTTACACGATTATAGAGGCAAATAAAAAGACGATAAAACTCAACGGATTCATGTTTCTTACTCACATTACACGAATATAGACATGAAAACGTGATCAAAGTGGACGACTTCCTCTTCTATGAGACCATCGTACTAAAAAGTATTACTCCCTTCGTCCCGATGAATTTTTGTCTTTATTTTTGACACAAAGGGTAGAAATTCAATGATTAAGTGACATGTGAAGTCAAATTCATGAGGAGGTCAAATTACATATAAAAAACATTCTTAAAATAGAAAGAAAATAATTCATTGAAACGTCCTAATATGAAATAGACAAATAATTCATTGAACGAATGGAGCAATTCGTAGTAATCTTCTTATATCCTCGTGTGGCCGTTCCATCGAATTTTAGTGTTTGGTCAGGTGTTTATACTAGTACGACTTTACGAGTATTTACCAAATAATAACATGAATAAAAAAGGTAACATGTCAAATTTTATGTATCAAGATTCTGGTTAAGTAGAGTGGAAAGAGGGAATCCATGCATGGGACTTAAATCACTTTTTGTATGTATGTATATGTAATATGTGTATGTTAGTACGAAGATTGGTTCCTTGTTTGGGATTTTTTTAAATGTTTAGCTAAATACTCATGTGTTGCCGCTACCTTAATCAAACATTTTAATTTCTTAAGAAAGAATAGTCTATTTTGTTGCTTTAATTTGTGGGTTTCTTTTGTCATTATTCATTCATTAGTATTGCTTACCTATTGATCATGTGATTATGTCAAGGGCTGTTATCATTCATATGACCTAAACTTGTGTTCATCTAAACAAATCAAAGTTGCATTCAAGTAGGGGCATTTTAATGACAAATTTTTGTTATTTGTGATGGAGTTATCCGTCATACTCATATGACGGGTCAAATAATACTCCCTCCGTTCAAATCCAAAGGGTATGTTTCCCTTTTGGACACTATTCACAGCTCAAGAAATCGTTAACATTCCCGACAATCTATATGAGAAAATAGTCATGTGGGATCTTGCTTTATTCGTCTTTATGAGTAGATTATGTTTATTGAATTTTTATAACTTTTGTTAACGTAAAACGAAATATATTGACGGTGTAAAACATGTCTCGGCAAGTGTGAAAAAGCAAACGTACCATTTGGATTCGAACGGAGGGAGTATTCGTTTAGGTACAAAAGACAAAAAGCAACCCACATGGAATATGTCAATGATTTGTCCTAACTAGCTAAATGGTTAGTACTTGACCCGTTACAAGGATACGGTGGATACTACCGTTACAAGGGAGACTAACTGTTTTAATGATGGATATGCTTGTTATAAAAATATGAACGGAGTACAAAACAAAGTTATTCCGTATCATTTAGATGTACACCTAATAAAAAAATAGATACAAGTAAATATTATTAAGAGTCCGTCTCTTCTTAGATTTTGTGTTTAATGATATGGTATTATGGGCCGCCGGCGATCAGCCATCTCTCTATCTAGTGGTTATTTTCTCCATGCATATTAATTGCTACATGCATATGTACTACACGCATCTAATACATTGACGGCAGAATGGTCGATAAAGGGATGATTAGTCCGTGGCACTATAATCAACCTTAAAAATACACCCAATATATTTAGTCCAATCATCTAGACTCGACAAAATTAACCTAATTCGAATGATTAAGGTTAAGTCGACACTTGAATCGACTTAACCTGACTTGACTCGACCTAAATGTTTATTGTTGCATATAAGTTGACATTTATAAACCGAAATCTCATATGATCCAACCTGACACATACTAGAGCTAACCTTTGAGAATGAATCTAACCCGAAATACTGATCCATCCGGCTTACTTGACCTAGATGGTAGGTCAACCATGACCCCTATGAAATGAAAGAGTTTGAAAGTTTCTTGAGGTAATTGATGACTAGTGCCCTAGTGGGAAAGTGAAGGGCAGATTAAGAAAGAAATTAAAGCCATGTTACGTTTTTTTATGAGGATATAATAATATAAGGTGTGTACATTTTGACTATGGTTTATTTATATACGAATATTAGTCAACGAGTAATAAGCTCGATCTAGCTCCTAATTAAAAGTCTTGAGTGTGATTATTGAAGAACAAAAGTGATCACAAAGTTAATTAAAAGGCCAAATTTAAACGTATTTGTTCATCTTTAGCCTCTTACTTGAATGATACGGATCCGAGCAATACTACGTTCAATGTTGTACAAAGTATTACTCTATATAAATATATAATAAATTGTCCGTAAAGGTGTTGCCTAGTGGTTAAAACTTGTGGGTCTCAGGTTCAAGCCTCTGCAAGCGCGAACTTGTGGGAGTTGTAAGGTGAAGTTAAGATTTAATTTCTAAATTTTAACCACTTTTTCATTTACGTGTTCCGAGTTTTAGGACGTTGGTTAAAATATTGGTTAATATGAATACATATCCATTTTAAATTTTAAAAATAAAGTAAATGAGGACAAAAGCGGATTGCTACACATTACATTAATCGAGTAGCTTATCTCACCCAATTAAATACGGAGTACTTCATACTTCGTACTTTTTAAGTTATTCTTTTACGATCTAATTTGAATATAAATGTATCAGTATTAAAACAGATAAATTGATTGTAAATTAGTTACGAGACAACTTGTAACTTGATACTCCATCCGATTTCATTTGATTTCTTCCTTGAATTAAAATATTTATTGGGAAATCTCGTAATAAAAATGTTTAAAAAATGAAAATAATAAAAGAGTACGTAACCCGATAGGGTGAAGCCTACTGGTTAAAACATGTGGTCACAATCCCATCACTCGCTCTTGTAGGAGTTGTATGGCTTGAGATAATGTCATCTAGACTTCGAACCTGTCATTCAAAGGATAATTTACGCATCATGCGTGATTTGAAGGCTATTACGTGCAGAGCGCACCGAAAGTAGTGGCTGCGAGTTTCTTCTGTCACCAAAAAAATGAAATAAATAAAAGAGTACACATGTATAACACTAAGCACAAATTCTACAAACAAATGACGGGCTAAATAGATACCAAATAGGGGATAAGACAAAAGTGAGGATGGTGGGACCTAGATAAATAATTGTCTTTATCTCCTTGACTTGACCCGTCTTAAGCTTGTGACGGGTATATCCGTCGCAAGAGAGATCAACTGAGCACTAAATAGCCATGAAAACATCAAACATGCATCAAGTTGATTCCATAAGTATTCCTCATTGCTAATGATTTGTACGCGGATCCCCATATAACGTGGGTCACTTACATTCACTCGAATAATCACATGCGACTAGCCTACTTTATTTAATCAACTTTCACAATTTTCTCTCAAGTTCAATCTTACACAAAACTGCAAAACCTTGAGTACAAATCATCCTTTAAATTTTTTATAATAGAATTAACCTTATGTAATTCGTTATATTTTATCTTATCAAACCTGTTATAAATTTAGGGTAGATAATCATCTTAAAGGAGACTGATTTTCGATAGTATTTTTACTCACATGTTTAATGTTCTAAACTAGGGATGCAGCCATGTGGCTAAGGTCCGAGCAAGTGTTTTTGACAAATTTTAGATACAATAACTCTTCTCAAAATAGGGTTATAATTATCAAGATTGACTCGAACACAAAAAAACCCTTTAAAAAAGATTGATATGTGTGCACGAGACAAAATTAAAACCTAAGTTCGTTCCTGATATGATCTAAACCCGAAATCTGTATTCAATTAATTACCTTTTTTCAATCAAATTGCTTAAACATATTGACCCATTTAGGCATTAAGAGTAGAATTAGTGGAGAAAAGATGTAATGGAACATTGAAGATGGAAGTGTCAAGTGTTCAAAAATCCCCACCAATTTGTCATTTGTATGGAGGGAGAGACTAGAATTGCGTACTGTTCTGATGGGCCAGCCCATGACTTCCTTGCACTACTACTAAATACTAAATACTAAATACTCCCCCCACCTACATTTATGATTTATATTTCCTCCTCTCTACCCAAATCGTGCTCATTAATTAATTAATTAATTAATAATTAGATTTATTTCTTCTAATTAATTTAATTGTTATGATGTGGAGAATACCTAATCTCTATTTTAAATGCATACTGCATTTATTTGCTCTCTTGTTTGTTATTATGATTATGATGTGGAGAATTTATAATCGCTATTTTAAGTGCATTCTTATCAAGTTTGGCGGTAATTTGGCATAAATCATAATGGCAATCTAATTACTTGTGATCTTTTGTGCAATCAAATAGTCAATATTTTGAATGATTTTTATATACAAAGTATAACGTAGAACGACTCCATGATACTGTAGTTCATACATCGTCTCATAGAAGTTTTTGCGGTGATGTATCATGATTTTATGGGAGACAATATGTGACAAACTTATTACTACTACTATGATAAAAGAAGGTATGATACGTGTTTTGGTAAAAATTTACCGGTTTTATGATTTTGGTTATGGGTCAAAGCGATCGTCCTATAACTACGGGTCAACGAAATAACGACGAATCTAGCGAACGAGGAACGATGAAAGAAAAATGAACAACACACAGAATTTTGGTGACGCGGAAACCCGATGTGGGAAAAACCGCGGGGGGAGTCGGAATCCCACCAAAGTTCTACTATGACGAGGAAAAGGACGAGAAAAAGAACAAAAAGGAGGGTACAAGTACGGACTATAATTGACTATTAATATTTTCTATGGTATTTACTTGAGGTAGGTATATGTTGATGATGAGTTGAATATCAGTGAATGAGTTGCCCCCTTTCCTCGTTGTCCCCTTGCCTTTTATATTCTCTTGCTTCTTCTTAGCCGTTATCCTCACTACTTCCTCCTTCTTCTCCACCTTTCTCTCCTCTCCTCCAGGATCTTCCCTTGGATTTAGGAAAGTAGTTCCTTGACTTAGTCTTTTGGTTGGTGTGAGGGTTTGTTCCTTGTGTTGGGCTGTTTTGTTTGTCATGCTCTGGTTCGGCCCATCTCCCTACTTTGTTCCGCACTCTTGATTTGGCCTTTTAACGTATGCAATCTCGGATTTTGGTAGATTTGTTGACTTTCGGTTATTTTGACTTCCATCTTTTAATCTTCGACTTTGACTTTTCACCCGCGAAATTTGACTCTCTTATCGTTGACCTTTGACTCTTGACCTTTCGACCGTCCACTCGTATTATGCCACGTTGCGTTCCGAAGGTGCAAATTTTTGGCCCGAACAAATGCCCCCAAATTTCCGACTAAGCTCATCTTAGGCGGGAATTTCCGTTTGCTTCAGTTGTAGGCAGTTGGCTCTGCTTCAGCTGGCCTTGCTGGTTCTAGGAGAAGTCGTGATCTGTCTCCTCTCTTAGAAATTACTCCTGCAGAGAGTGGACCTCTGGTGGCAGACCTTTCTAAGTCTACAATTTATTCTGCCCCCAGATCCGTTGATGAGGTTTCTGCTGAAGTGGTGCTCAAATTTTCTGAAGGCTTTGGTAAGTCTGCAGAGGATATGACTTTCCTGGATCATATGCTACTTCCTGGTCCCAGGTCTGTGCTAGAAGAAGGTTCTCTGAAGGAGTTGGACTTGGTTTGCAGATTGTTGGCGGAGGAATCTGGTTATAGAGAAGAAGTGACTGGATGAGGAATTTCCTGTGGCGCCTGACCTGGATGCTCTTTCTGATGTGGAGGCGGAGGATTTGATGGAGTTCGCTGATTTCTCATTGCTGATCAGGAGGTTGATGGGCAAAAAAGCGTGGACCAGCAGGATGTCGTTGATGATCCTGGGGGAGATTCTGTTGCTGTTCATCAGAGACCCAGGTTTCTGCAGGAGAATCTGCTACAGTTTCGCCTCCACCAGAGGAGAATGTCCAGGCTGTGGACCAAGTTCTGCTGGAGTGATGTTACTCCTCCTTTGTTGTACTCTGTTTTCGGCTTGTGAATCCTGCATGGCATGAACTTCTGATTTGTTAGTGTTTGCAAAAAATTCCGTAATGACTTCGCCTTTGCTCAGGAGAGCGAAGAGTGTTAGTATTTTGTGGTACTTCGTGCCTTAACAGAAGATCGTAATCGTTTGCTTTTGATCGTGGTTGTTTACGTTTGATTGTAATCGTTTGTTGTAGTTTTGTCTAACTACCTTCTGTTGTATGCATGCCTTATGTTTGTATGGTCGACCTTTGATAATTGGTGGCCTGGGGTCTTGTTTTGCCCACTCAGTCAGAGGTGCCACGCTTTGCGTGGGTGCTGAGTGACGCAGGGGACTTGTATTGCCCTGGTTGTAGGCACTCAGCACAAGACGCACGCCTTCTGTAGAAATTATACACTCCACCAGATTGGTCACCAGTTTTGGTTGAAAAAGCTGACGAAAGATGGTAAAGATGCAATGTTTGAAGGTATATGCGGGAGGAAATCAAACTTTTGAAAATATGTGAAGGAAGAAAATCCAATTTTGAAGACTATGGAAAGATAATCGAATTTTGAAAACATATGAAAAGAAAATTAAATCTTGAGGACATGTGACAAGAAAATTAAATTTTGAAGACGTATGAAAAGGAAATTAAATTTTGAAGACGTATGAAAAGAAAATTAAACTTTGATGCAAAAAGGAAACCGAATTTTGATGACACATGCAAAAAGAAAATCAAACTTTGATGCAAAAGAAAATCGAATTCTAATGACACAAAGGAGAGAGTCAAACTCTAAAGGCATACTTGAAGATAAAACATTTGACTTTCAAAAATCACGAAAAAGAAAGCAAAACAGATAGCAGGAGAAAAGGAAAGTTTAAATATATGTTTGCAAGGTTTGATAAGATGAAACCTGGGTTCTGGTGGAGGTGTATCTGGCAGAATAGATGCCATGTTTCTGGCGGCAGTGGCCCATGTTTCTGGCGGCAGTGGCCCATTTAGAAGAAATACTTCTTCAAGTCTACTATATTCCAGGGTTTCTGGATGGTTTCTCCTTCCATGGTCATAAGTCGGTAGGCTCCATTCCCAACTACTTTCTCCACCTGACAAGGTCCTTCCCAATTGTAGGAGAATTTCCCTTCCTGCTGATTTCTGGTGTTCTGGAAGACTTTCCTGAGAACTAGGTCTCCTTCCTGCAGACTCTGATTCTGGCATTCTTGTTGTAGCTCTTGGCGACTGTCTGCCTGTAGGAGGCCATCCTGATTTGGGCATCCGTTTTGAGTTCGTCTATGGTATCCAAGTTGTTCGCCAATTTCCACCTGGTTCTTTTCTTCTGACATGGGTAGGCACTCTTACTTCTGAAGGAATGACCGCCTCAGCACCAAAGACCAAGCTGAAAAGGTGTCTGTCCTGTAGCCACCTTGGTTGTGCTTCTGTCAGACCATAGCTCCAAGGGGAGTTCTTCTGCCCATCTGCCCCCTACCTCCTCCAGCCTTCTGTTCAGGTTGTCTATCACAATTTTGTTGCTAGACTCCGCCTGACCATTAGACTGAGGATTTCTGGGGGTAGACTTGCTTAGTGCGATGTTCCACTTGGCGCAGTAGGCCTCCATCTTGTTGCCAATAAACTGGGATCCGTTGTTGCAGATGATCTCTGAAGGAATGTCAAACCTGCAGATAATGTTACGCTTTATGAAGGAAATAACCTGCTTCTCAGTCACCTGAGGGAATGCTTCTGCTTCTATCCACTTGGAGAAGTAGTCTGTCATGGCCAACATAAAGACTTTGTTTCCTGGAGTTCTTGGTGACTTGCCAACAATATCCATCCCTCACTTCATGAAGGGCCAGGGCGAATTTATTGGGTGCAACGGCTCTGCTGGCTGGTGATTGATTGGTGCATGTTTCTGGCAGGCGTCACACTTCTTAACATATTCCCTCGCGTCCTTGCGCATTGTCGGCCAGTAGTAACCTTGGCGGAGTGCTTTGTTGGATAGACTCTTGCCCCCTGCATGATTTCCACACTCACCACTGTAGAGATCATGCATAACCACCTCTGCCTCCTGCTGACTTAGGCACCTCAAGTATGGTCCAGTGGCTGATCTTTTGAACATGACATCATCAATGAGGGTGTACCTGGACGCTTTCATCCTAAAACTTCGGGCTTCCTTCTTGTCTGCTGGCAGAATATCGTTTTGCAGCCATTCTTGGTAGGGTTTTCTCCAGTCTGGGATTCTTTCTTGTTCTGCTGAGGTGCTGCGGACTCCTGCCCCCTGCAGCCACTGCAATCCCTGGTCTGGTGAATTGTCTTCCTGCCTCAGCATCTGGTGTTCCTGTGTGCCTATCCAAACTGCTAGCTCCAGTATATGGACAATGAGTATGGTGGAAACTACGCCTGGTTTGAAGGTTGCCCCCAGGGTGGCTAGGGCGAAATTATTGGGAATCTTGTTGATCCAATCTGTTTCCACGTTCTGGTCCTTAGGGACTTGGTTGATTGAGAAGGCTTCGAACCTAAGGGAGAGCTCCTTTGCCACTTCAAGGTAGGACGCCATCTTGGAGTCCTTAGCTGCCTACGAACCATTCATGTGGTTGACTATTAGCTGGGAATCGCTGTATGCCTCTAGGCGCTTGATTTTGAGGTCTAGAGCCAGCTGGAGACCCAAGATTAGAGCTTCATATTCTGCCTCGTTGTTTGTTGTTCGGAACTCGCACCGTACTGCTTGGACTATGAGATCCCCCTGAGGAGACTTCAGAACTAATTCTGCTCCAGATCCTCGCATGTTGGAGGCGCCATCTACATTTAGCTTCCACACCTGTTTGCCTTTGTCCTCCTCAAGGAGGTGGATGTCTTTCTCTGCCTGGGTCTGCAGTGCTGGGCTGAAGTCGGATACGAAGTCTGCTAACGCCTGGGACTTTATCGCTGTTCTGGGACAAATTTCAGATCGAAGCTGCTCAAGTGTATAGACCACTTGGCCATTCTCCCTGATAACTCAGGTTTTCTCATAATAGTTTTCAGCGGATAATTTGTTATTACGGAAATAGCATGCGATTCAAAATAAGGTCGAAGTTTATAAGATGCTGTAACAAGTGCAAGTACGAGTTTCTCAAGGGATGTGTACCTGGTCTCTGCAGGAAGCAGAGACTTACTAACATGATATACTGGGCATTGTGCTCCTTCGTGCTCACGTACTAATACCGCGCTGACTGCTACCTCGGTTACTGATAAATACAGGAACAGTGGTTCTCCAGGTTCTGGTTTTGACAGTAGAGGTGGAGTGCTGAGGTAATTCTTCAGGTCACTGAACGCCTTTTCGTGCTCTGCTGAAGGCTGTCTTCTCCTGGTCTGCTGGATGCATCTTGATCTGGTTGTATCCACCTCCACTTGCCATTCTTCTCTGGGACCACCATCACGTTAGACGACCACTCTGGATACTTTACCTCCCTGATTTTTTCAACAGCCAGCAGGTTGTCTACCTCCTGATTTATGACTTGATTTCTCTCTGGGGCAAATTTTCTTCTCTTCTGCTGGACTGGTTTGTAGCTTGGGTCCACGCTTAGCCTGCTTGGATCTATATCTACCATATCATCATGCAACCAAGCAAAACAATCCACGTTAGTTTTTAATAATTCAATGAGATTTTGGCGGATATTTCCTGTGCATTCTGATCCGATTAACACTTTTCGCTCTGGATGTTGCTTGTCCAAGTTGACTTCATCCAGCTCCGCCTGAGGTGGCTCTACGGACTCCTGCAGAGGCAGATGAAGGCTCTTTAATTGCTATGCTGGAGGACTTGCAGTTTTCTTGAGGGCCACCTTATAGCAGTCTTTCGCCTCCTCCTGATCTCCACTGATCTTCTGCACTCCCCAGGGTGTAGGGAACTTCAGGCATTGGTGGTTGACTGGCACAAAGAACGTCATGGTTGGTGGCACAAAGCCCTTGGGTACAGCTACACAATCTAGGTCGTCGGTGAAGGGCGAATATGCGTAGCTGTCTCTGGTTGCTCTTTAAAGGGGACGCGGCATCCCAGGAATCTTGTCGATCAAGTCCCTCAGCTCCTGGTACTGCTGATCCACTACGTTTACCTGATCCTGCAAGGGGGTCAGAGACAGGTGGAAAGAAGCCAAAGGGTGTACCTCCCGACCATGCTCCTCCAGGGTACTGGTGGTTATGAGGGTTAGGCAACGGTGTCGCGTTGATTGTGGACCCAGATTGCCACTCTGCTGCTTGCTGGAATGGGACTCCTGCTGACCAGACTCCTCCAGGATACGGGTTGCTGACTTGGACCGTCATGCTGGTTAAAGCTCCTGGCTGCCATCCTGACATCTGCTGGGTGGGAGTAGCTGCTGACCATTCTCCTCCAAGGATTCCTGCTGGCAAGACTCCTCCTGCTGACTTGGGTTGCCATGCTGGTTAGAGCTTCTGGCTGCCATCCTGACATCTGCTGGGTAGGGGTGGCTGCTGACCATGCTCCTCCAAGGATTCCTGCTGGCAAGACTCCTCCAGAGTACAGACTGCTGACTCGGGTTGTCATGCTGGTTAGAGCTCCTGGCTGCCATCCTGATATCTGCTGGATAGGGGTGGCTGCTGACCATGCTCCTCCAAGGATTCCTGCTGGCAAGGCTCCTCCAGATGGTTGATTGGTGGACAAGGCGAGTACTCCTGGTTGAGTTGCAGATTGTCATCCTGGTGTCTGGAGGATAAGGATACCTGCGAGAGACAGTAAGTTAGTTTCCCGACTTTCGATGTTAGAGAGAATGTTACCTGCGATTTGGGGTCCGTTGAGCGTGCGATCATAGGACAGACAACCTAACCCCTGGGGTTTGATGATTTCGCCAGGTGGAGCCAACCCTAGTTCCAGCCTGGTGACTAGTCCTGAGGGAATTGCTCTGGTGGATCTCCTGCTGGTGTCTGGTTCTCTGCGGGCGCTGGCTTCTCCTTCAGGTATCAGGGGCAGCATTCCTGGTGATAGCTGGAATGGTGTGGCTGGAGGTTTGATCACTGTTGAGATTATCTGGGCCTTGAGGTTCTGGGGGGTGGTCCTTCTCCAGTGGGCTGAGTTGACGCTTCCAGGCTGCTGAAGGGACTTTGGCTTGATCTGGACATGACGATATGGAATTGCTTCACTGTAGGGTTTAGCTTATAGGAAATGATCACTTCGCCCCACGGTGGGCGCCAATTTGTTTTGGTAAAAATTTACCGGTTTTATGATTTTGGTTATGGGTCAAAGCGATCGTCCTATAACTACGGGTCAACGAAATAACGACGAATCTAGCGAACGAGGAACGATGAAAGAAAAATGAACAACACACAGAATTTTGGTGACGCGGAAACCCGATGTGGGAAAAACCGCGGGGGGAGTCGGAATCCCACCAAAGTTCTACTATGACGAGGAAAAGGACGAGAAAAAGAACAAAAAGGAGGGTACAAGTACGGACTATAATTGACTATTAATATTTTCTATGGTATTTACTTGAGGTAGGTATATGTTGATGATGAGTTGAATATCAGTGAATGAGTTGCCCCCTTTCCTCGTTGTCCCCTTGCCTTTTATATTCTCTTGCTTCTTCTTAGCCGTTATCCTCACTACTTCCTCCTTCTTCTCCACCTTTCTCTCCTCTCCTCCAGGATCTTCCCTTGGATTTAGGAAAGTAGTTCCTTGACTTAGTCTTTTGGTTGGTGTGAGGGTTTGTTCCTTGTGTTGGGCTGTTTTGTTTGTCATGCTCTGGTTCGGCCCATCTCCCTACTTTGTTCCGCACTCTTGATTTGGCCTTTTAACGTATGCAATCTCGGATTTTGGTAGATTTGTTGACTTTCGGTTATTTTGACTTCCATCTTTTAATCTTCGACTTTGACTTTTCACCCGCGAAATTTGACTCTCTTATCGTTGACCTTTGACTCTTGACCTTTCGACCGTCCACTCGTATTATGCCACGTTGCGTTCCGAAGGTGCAAATTTTTGGCCCGAACAATACGAGTAGCAAATTGTTTGATGAGAGTGAGAGGAGATTATTTTTGTAAGATGCATTGAGTTTTTACTACTACTTTTAATAATTCTAGAAATATAAAGAGAGAGTAAATTGGGGACGCAGTAATGAAATAAATGAAGAGATGTGAGGGTGGGTGGGGAAGGGATGAACAACTCATTTAATTCATTCGGGCATTGTGCTGCTTCTTTAATGCATTTATTGAGAGCCTTTGTTTAAAGAGCAGCAGAGTGGTCTGGTGTGTACTGTGCACCGTAGTGTCTACAGTATACCACACTATTCTTCTGACTTACTGAGTATGGACTATCTAATCACGATTCACGAATCACCCCCATTACAAAGACGGTTGATTTCTCTTGTGACGGTTATACTGTCACAAAACTTAAATATCATCCGCATTGTTAGATAAAACAAAATTAGAATGCATCGGAAATAATAATTGCTTTGACTCTTCATAAGTTTGTGACGGATATGCTTGTCATAAACAATAATTTGTATTACAAAGATCAAAGATGGGGGTGCAAGTGACTGAGTAAAGGGTTTGTCCTAACGGTAAAAAGTACTCCATCCGTTCAAATCCAAAGGGTACGCTTTTCTTTTAAAGACTATTTACAATTCAAGAGAATCGTTAATATTTTCGACAATCTATAAGAGAAAATATAATCATGTGAGATCTTGTTTGATTCGTTTTTATGAGTAGATTAAAAACATCAAATTTTTATAATTTTTGTTAATGTATTAAAAGATATTGACAGTATAATAAACAAGTCTCGACAAGTATGAAAAAATAAACGTACACTTTGAATTTGAACGGACTTTAAATTTGAACGGATAGAGTAACTTTGTTTAGTAATCTCATTGTGTTAAAATATACTGAGTACTGTAACTTTGTTGTCAGTAATCTTAAATACTCCCTCCGTCCCACTAAGATTGTCCTGTATTCCTTTTTGGGTAGGTTCTTAATGATTGTCCCATTTCTCAATTTTCCTTTTTAGTCTATCCTTTTTTACAACTTCGTTCCTACTAAGACAAAGTATTTACCATTTTGCCATTCAATTAACCAACACCATCTCACACATCACCCTATAAAGTAGTCATGATTGCCTATACACTCAATCATCACACCATTTTCTTAGTTGTCGTGCAAAAGTAAACGGGACAAACATTTTGGGACGGAGGGAGTACCATTCTTACTAGTTGGAGACTGATGATATGTCGTAATCATGGACTAACCTTAGACTTTTTTTTTTGATGAACGAGGTAACCTGCAGCCGATACCTTTTTGGTGCGCACTGGGTAAACCTTCGGGTGTACGCATAGCCTGCAAACCACGCACACCAAGGTAAACCGCCCGTGGGCGACAGGCTCGAAGTCTAGAGGCATAGTCTCAAGCCATACAACTCCCACAAGTTCACGCTTGCAGGGACTTGAACCTGAGACCCTTGGACCGATGACCACAAGTTTTAACCACTAGACAACACCCTTATGGGCTAAAAATTAAGTAAGTGCTCTGCATGGGTTTCGAACACAGGCAGTTCGATACAAACACCCCCTTTCCGCCAACTGTGCTAGACTTGGTAAAGCCTACTCTTTGGCCTAAATTATTTTTGTTAAAAAAAAACGAGTGCGCAGTAGTTTACGGAAGGACTGGTTCGATTAATTGGTAACGTTAATAACTCTTAACTTTGTCTCTAAAGTTAAAAAAATTAAAATAATACTCCTTCCGTCCCAAAATGTTTGTCCCATTTACTTTTGCACGATAACTAAGAAAACGGTGAGATAATTGAGTACATAGGTAATGATGACTCCCTTTATAGGCTGAGTCATAATATTGGGTGAGGTGATATGAGCTAATGGAATGACAAAATGATAAATACTTTAACTTAGTAAGGACAAAGTTGTAAAAAAAGATAGACTAAAAAAGAAAGTTGAGAATGAGACAATCTTTAAGAACGTACCCAAAAAAGAATACGGGACAATCTTAGTGAGACGGAGGGAATATAGAGTTATATGTAAACATGGTTATCTGATTTTTAGGCGCAAAAAACCAGAAAAGTTTTAGAACCACAGGCAAAAAAAGTATTATATTTTATATCCGGTTTGTAATGCAATTGAGTGTATACCAAAAAAATCTCATAAACCCAATTACCGAAACAATATACTCCGTATTTGTAATATTTTTATTATTTTTATTTGTCATAATAATTAATCAACTAAATTGTTTGCAATTTCTAAAGTTGAGGTGGGGAAACTTGTTATTGTTAGTATTGTTTTGTACTCGTAGGTCATAGGTTAATAGGTTTTGAATACAAAAATGAAGGGTAAACAACTCAACAAAACATGATGTAAAATCCGAAGAACAGTAAAGTAAGGCAAAAGTGGACTGCATGGAACAGCCTTCAACTATACTCCATACTCCTACTACTTCTCTTCACTGTTGACTGTTGAGTGCTCAACAAACAGTGCATCGCATCGCATCGCATCGCTCTAGTAAAGCAACGCAAAAGTCCACTGCATTGAGTTTGAGTTGTGCATTATTACTACGACGTTTCATAATTCACATGACTCTCAAACCTGCATACCACACCGGATACACAGACACAGACACAGACACACCACCCTTTTTTCTTTTTTTTTTTGAATTGAGAAAGTTTAAGAGCAAATCTCCCTCTGTGAAACATTAATCATACAATGTGTTTGAGTCATTTTCTATTTATTTTTTTTAAAATCGAGTTTTCTTTTTGGTATTATCTTCGTCCTGTTGAAAGAAAAGTCATATTAAAAATAACCTCCGTCTCTGCATATGGTGTCAACCAAACCATTTGGTTTAATCAGATTTCGAGCCGGTACGACTTAAATGGCAGTGAAACTCTTCATGAGTTTTGACACTGTTTGGTTAAGTTAGAACAACTTCTTATCTGTAGATCTAAGTGCTAATGAGCGCTACTGCATATTTAACACATGATGGAGGCATGTAGCATACACGTTTTAAATTAATACTCGTAATGCATAACTTGGGTTACATAATTCTACATAGGTGGAATGCACAAGTAACATGATTTACAGTCTAGCTTACATTCGAGGACCGGGGTGAGCTTACTGGCAGAGCTACCTGGTCTTACATTAAAATTAAAACCGTCTCACCCAATACTTGGCTCACTAATTCAGCATGTTTTTTGTGGGTGTAGACTGTAGAGTGTAGAGTGTAGAGGGAGGGGCACACTAAGTTTTGATGTTGACAAATTTCTAAGTAAAAATCATAGCACACTAACACCTCTCAATTACTTGGTACAAAATGTGACAAATATCAAGCATTAAGAAGTGAGTATAGTAAAAGCACATACCTTCAACTTGAAACATAACAATTGAAATCTCATCTGACCTTGTAACAGCTACAGGCTACAGCTACATTGCAAACTGTCCCCTTAGGTCAAACTCTGCCTAATTTAATATGCTGACAGTGTCACAGCAACCTTAATGTTTTATGTAACATCAGTCATGAGGGTTTAGAGAACACCCCAGCTCCAAATAGCAGATTCCTCCTGGAAAACTGCATACAGAGCCAATTGTCAGTTCATCGGTCTAAAACATGCAGTCAAAGTGACGTCCCAAGTTACACAGGTTCTAAACTTGCAACCGAGTCAAAGTTACATGGAACAATTGGACGCGCCAACTTACGGTTAGAGAGTAGACTGGAGAAGACTTGGTATAGAGTGTCTTCAAGGATCTTAGTCTGTTCACGCTACTGGTTCTGCAGGCAACATATTATTAGTATGGTTTCAAACTGAGGCATTAATTGGGTTTATCTCATTTCTCGATGAACTTACTTTTCCTCTGATTTAGTTGCTTTTGTGCTTGAGTTAACATCCCACAACTTCACAGAGCAATCCGCCGATCCAGATGCAAGAAGCGAGCCTTCCCCACTGATGTATACAGCACACAGAAATACAGAATGAATGAGAGAGCAATAACATGAGTAGATGGCTGAAAGTGTAGTTTCAAAAGGCACGAGGCAGCCCGGTGATGAGGCCCAGAGTTCTTTCAAACAAAATCTAGTATATTGTCAATTAGTAACACATCTTTCTATACCTCTTTTCTAAAACTTATACTACTTGTCTAAAATATTTAAGCTTATATTTTTAGTGAACATCGGACTCAAATTCCTAACCGTATCTCAACTGCGTTAAAAGGGAGAAAGAAAGAAAGAAATAAGAGAATTGTTGAATTTAGCTTGCAAAATCCTCTTTTTAGTTAAGAATTGGCATGAAATTTGAGTCAATTGCATACAAATCATATACTCCGTATGTATTATTTTTTTCCTTTTTTTGTGGTAAGGAATAAGTTACGAATTACAGTAAGTTAGTAACTCTTTAGAATAAAATGTAGCGCCAGAATACTATCCTCAAGGATTCGACAAGGGTTGACATGTACAAAAATAAATCAAGGTATAGCAAGGTAAGGGAAGGGAATAATAAAATAATTAGAGGAAAAATATACAAAAATGGTATCGCGCATTGTGCAGAAAACACACCTAAGATGACATTCACTTTAGTGGTCTCAATGTGATAATTGAAATTGTCCGAGGTGATATAACAAAGGGATGAGAAGTACCTAAACGCCAGGGTCCATACACACGAAGTGTGACCAACCAAAGGAGTGATGCAACGACCAGTAGCAAGATCCCACATCATGATGGTGCCATCTTCATCACCAGATGCCATATATCGACCATCGGGTGACATGGCTAATGACAATATCATACTTCTGTGACCAATGAATATTCTAACACATTCCCCACTCTGTATGTCCCATAAGCGAACAGTTTTGTCGCTTGATCCAGTAGCTATGTAATTACAGTTGACATGCCATCGAACACACTGGAAAATAAATTTCAGATTATGCGTTCCAACATTCACACATTAGACTAATTGGGCTGTAGAAACTAAATTTTCTAAATTACTTGGTTCTTTCCTTCTCTGTCTCAATTTCTTCAGGTGGCTACAGTAATTTATCATTGACAAAAAAGTAGTAACTAAAAGATGGATTGTGTATATACTCACATCAACATCTGATAAATGCCCTGCCATGATTCTCAGTGGCTGTGTCCGGTCCATGGACCATACTCGAGCTGTTCTATCATGAGAACAAGAAGCAAAATAATGTCCAAACGGGCTGAACTGCATGATAAACCCATTTTGTCAAGATGCTATCAGGGTAGCAGAATCACCAATTAACACAAGGGAATGCAGCTTAAGAGGAACAAAACCCATAAACAAAAAGGTTTATATGAAGCAGGCTCAGTTACTATAGAAGATTACCTGCACATCCCAAACTGGATAATTATGACCCTTGTAGCACACAAGATTGGCATTTAAGTTTGTGCTCCACAGCCTCACTGCAATCATGATTATATTGTTAAAATAATATGCATGAAATTGAATCCATTAAGCAGAAAGAGAAACGGTACCAGGAGGCCAAAGGGTTTACAGAACATACCAGTTGAATCAGCTGAAGAGGAGAGGATGAAATCCCCGAGGGGGCTAAAAGAGGCAGAGTAAACAGGCCCAGAATGACCCCGAAACAAAGTGTAGGGTCTTTTATCTAAATTTGTACCAAGTACATTATTACTGCCAGCAGCCTCTTGGTCACTTTGTCCGGCTACAGCCAATGAATTAGAGGAAAGTAAATTCTCAATCAAGAACGAACAACTTGTCTACACGAGGATAGGTAGAAAAGGGGGAATTGTCAGAACATACAACTGCTTGTTTGTTGCCCACGTTTTGACATGTCCCAAACCTAAGAAAGGCACACATACCAAAAGTAAATATAGGAAACCACATACCAAAAGTAAATATAGGAACGATATTTTGTTTTGATTACTCTGAAGCACAATTAACAAAGAAAAGGATCTGCATAGGCATGTAAAATACCTTGAGGGAGGAATCCGAAAATCCACCAGCAACCAAAGCACCATCATGTGAAATTGAGGCACAATTTAAACTGGGAACAGTTCATAGCAATGCAGCCCAAATCATAAACTAGTCACCGAAAGGGAAAAAAATCAACAATTAGAATAAATAAGATTAAGGCTAAAAAAGTGTTACCCATTGTGTGTGTTGAGAAATGTGTAAAAGCATACTGATGGTAGGGAAGCACTACTCAATTGCACACGATTTCGGAGGTCATCCAAGATAGACTGCTCAACTTCAACTGGCCTATGGAATTGATATACACATCAGATAAACAAGAAACATGGGTATGGAATCAATCTACTTTGGTCTTTGGAGAGGTGTTAGATCAGTCACTGCTACTGGTTCAAAAAGCGATCTATATACATTGGTTTCGCATGTGTAGAGTTCATTGCACGTTTTGACTTCCCACACAACTAAACTTAGAGCAGCATAAGTCAGATCAAAGTGTCCAGTGAACTTTGGTTTGTGGGTGGAGGAAATGGACAGAGGAAAGAAAAAGGATATTGACTGCCTATCAAGGTACCACATAAATGTGATAGAAATCTCTTTCAATCACGGCGATTGGAAATCTATCCCCATCTACGTTGTAATGTTGACAATAGTATACTCCTTATCTCACTCATGAAAAAAGCTATAACAGAAATGTTGCAGATAGATGTAAACAACAAACTAGTGCAATACATTACGGGCAAACTAAGCTCTGGTTTGACTCTCGGGACTATGGATGTAGTGTTAGCCTCAGATCTTGCTGGTTTTCCAGCAGGCACGCTAACTTTATCTTTCTTTGATTTTTTCGATGGTGGAGCTTGTTTTCCTCCATCAGCAGATTTCTTCTACACAAACAAACAAATGAACAATATCAAGAAAACTTATAATAAGCAGAAAGGGGTGGACAAAATTAGCAACGGACCTTGGTTTCTTCGTTCTCCCCCTCCTTGTTTTCAACATCTACTTTATCAGTTTCCGAAAGTAAACCTTCAGTCTTCTCCAAGCGATCTTCTAATGAATCTTCCAGCATCTAACAAGATGATTAATATAATTGAACGTGTTGACCATATAGTAGCATTGCACAAGATGAACAAAAAGACTATGGACAGGACTAAAAAATCAATAGATATTTGGATTCAAAAGGACGTGGTAAAAAAATCTTACCCCCCATTGGATTTCTTTCTGATTTATCAAGTTAACTGCATCTTGGCCACCACCAACTATGGTCACTGCTTCAGAATCATCAATTATTGAATTGGGTTGACCAGGATAAGCTGAGTACAGCAAACAGAACCTTCAGATAAGAGCAACAGCTGGAAAAGAAGAAAGAGGTAAAAGGTAGAAGAGAACAGTACGATCGAAGTGGATGTGTTCATTGATAACCCCAAGCATTGTAATTGATTGAGTATTGTGTAGATATTGATAAAGAAGCCCATGGGCATACTGCATAACCAAAGTTTAGAGCAAATCTTCAGCCAGATTTTCAGCACAAATCGAACCATTAGTGTATGTAGCTAAAAAATTGCTACTGCTAATAAACTACAGCAAAACAGTGAATTTCAATATGAAGTGGTAAATTCAATTTGGATGTTCCCCTATCATTAAGATCCAAGAAAGCAACACCCCACACAAATATCCCTTGTTTTTTCTAATTACTCATCTATTCTGCTAGAAGGGATCCCACAGCAATCTACCAGATGCTGTAAGAGACTACGAGGACCGTTAAAAAAATTATATATGTGCTATTTTTCAAGGTTTTATATAGTTAGGAAAGAACCTGACAAATTTTGATGTTAACTTTGCTCTGCCTTAATGTGTGGGCAAATTCCATTTCCTGAACAAATTTCACAAGCGAATGCCTCAAAGATCATAAAGAGAAAATTAACTAATAGAAGCAAAATTACTTGCTCCAAAATTTAACAACAGCTAACCTCCAAATGAGAGGGAGAAAGGACACCTTCCAGCTTTTGCAGGTCTCTTTGATGCATAACTTCATGGTCCTCACGGTAGGTATTGAAGAAATTACGAGCTGTTAAAAAAACGTTATAAACCCAATCCAAGTCATAAACAGATACTCATACAAACATCTTAATAAAGCTGAGAATGAGTTATTGACATGTTACCTTCCTGAAGGTGCCCTTTTGCAACAAGGTCCATGAAACAGTGGATAAACACTGGGTAGAGCACTCGAAGCAACTCGTGCTGTTAAAAAAACAATGCTTAAATGAAACTATTCACTTTCATAATCTACCACTTCACTTTCAAAAAAAGTTGGCAGCAGCCGTTAAGGGTTTTTGGTAAAAATTGCATAGAACCACCATGGTGTAACAAAAAACAAATTGATCCTCAATCTCCCATCCACCAATGAAGAATAGGGGAAAAAAGTAAATAGAGGGAAAACAGCATCACAGCATGCTTCTTTTATATCTTAAATTGCGATAAACTCAAAAAGTTAACCTTGTATAAATCCAGTGAACTGTAAGCCCATGATCTTAGCTTGCTATACCCATCCAGGTACTGTGCTGGGAGGCTCTCAGACCTGAAAGTGCTCAGATTAGCATCGAGTCATAGACAATCAATTGCAAAAAAATATTTAGTCCAGAGAACAGTGTAACTTAAAGACAAAGATTTGCCAGTCTTTCCCCATAGAAGACATCAAACGCAGCATGCCTCAAAGCTAATACGGGCATGGGTTATATCTCCTAAGGGGTGAAAGCTAGAGTAGAACATAATATGCAATTACAAGCAAGGGAATGTCTGAAGCTTAATATACAAAGTACTTTTTTTTAGAAAAACAATTATATGACGTAGTTGTGACCTCTCTATAAATCTCTTTTAGAAATTGAAAGTACTGATCGTTTATATAAAAAAAACTATACGACATAGTTTGAAAAGAGCATGTTACAGCAGTTACTAGCCAGCAATTTTTGAGAAAGGTAACTAATTTCACAAGTATTACCCACAGTAAATATATTTGACACAAAGGACAAAGGTGGCTGATTTTTGTTGCTCCCCGTATCAAAAACTAGAAATAAACTACAAAGTCATCACTATAATCCCCACTGCTATAAAATTTCTACTCAGTATCCCCCCACCAGCGCTGTAATAAAAAACAGTTACCACCGCTTATACTAAAGTTTAACAGACCACGAAAGCAATGCCTAAACCTTTACTAGGATGGAAGGATTTGGAGGGGCGGGGAACAACGATAACAAATCTGATTACAGAAAAACGAACGAATCCAGTTCCAAACAATGCCTAAATCAACAAGTCTATACAATCAAATGCTCCTATGTTCAAATGCTCCACAAGTGACAACACTAGTTTCAAGTCTATACAATCATGATCTCTGCTATACTCAAATCAGAAATTACTTGGTAGGACCTGGGTTCCCTTGAATACCTTGCGAATTGTGAATCATCAAGAGCGATTTTATCCTATCCCTACTTAAAATACATATAACATATTCCATAAGAGTGAATTCGTATTCATAGCAAATCCGATAACCATGCTTAGTAGTTAGTAGTAGTACTAGAGCGAAAATTGACTCGAAAACGAATTGCTAGCATTAGCACATTGCATTATTATCCTCACTCAAATCTTTCCTAGACCTAAACCAACACAATTTGATGGATATACATTCAATTAACAAAAACTAAACAGTAACATCAATTAAACATCAGATTTCAGTATTGAAATTGAAATTGAAATTGAAATCGAACAATTTAATTTAGTAGAAACATGAATGAATCAAAGAAATAAATAAAGCAATTAAGGAAATGGGGGAGAGAAAGAGAGTGTACTGGGAACCGAAGTGAAGGATGAGCTGAGAAAGCTGAGGATCAATGGGGGAAGGAGATGAAGTAGCTCTTGAGTGAATTAACTTATCTTCATACGGTTTGAGCTCACCATCGCTAAACCCTTTGTTCTTCAAGTATCGCAGAACTACTTTGTCTACCAATTCATCATCCATTACTGATTTGGGGATTTTTTTAGGGTTTAGCAAGATTAATTGAACTGATTTAATTAATTGAATTGAAAATTGATTGAAATATTGAATTGGGAGAGATAGATCAATTTAGGGTGTTAAGATTTTAAGGAGGAGGAGAGGTTGTATTTATGAAGTTACAGTTACGAACTATGGAGTGAAGGTTGGAGCCAAAGATGGAGTTCGGGTGTTTTATCGAACCGCAGGTCTGAGAGTCAACCCGGCCCGATTACAATTAAGGGCCTCATGGCCCAGACTTAATTATAGGGCCCATCATGTTTTTTTTTCTTTCAACGAAGAATGCACTTAGTCGCATTACAATATAGGGGAGGGGGATTCGAACCTGAGACTCATTGTCCCAGAGCACCTAGACTTAATCACTAGGCCAAGACATCTTCAGTTAGGTCCATCATATTTTAAAAGATAATAATACGGAGACTTGTACTCTAATCCACTTCGTATATTGTTATACTAGCTCGTCCCTAAAATTTCAGCCCACGAACTTAAAATGAAGATGTGTGGTGATATCGAAATTCATCTAAAAAATGACCCAAAACAGAGCATGGTGCTACTGTCCTAGGCAGCGGTATGCCAAAAACAAAAAATGAAAAAAATATAAAGAGTGACATAGACCCATTACGCGTAAATAGTTTGAAATCAACACTATTTCTGTTAGAATATTTATAATATTTGTGTGGCCTAAGTATTTCGGGTTTAATATAAATTAAGTTTATATAAAATATTACGGGACTTTAATATAAAAGACGACATCGTGATGGATTGGTTTCGATTATTGTACTTAAAGTCGGGAATTATTATTCCTTCCGACCTTACCCAATATCACGAGATACCTTTTCACGAAGAGATATGAACGATTTGAGTTATGAACAAATACGTATCCCTTGACATGTATATATACATATACATATACATATACATATACATATACATATACATATACTTGTATATACCTTTAATGTTCACCGATTGTATTAGGATTGAATTAATTCAAATCTATAATCGATTTTGGGATTGATTTCATAATCGAAATCATGAAGTATGTCTAATAATTTCTACAAATTGTTAAACGATAAATGATTCTAATAAATAAGGATGAGCTGAATTGGTGTGAGCCGAAAAAAGTTGGTAAAACCCGACCTAACATCACACATATCATGAAGAAGAGTTGAAAACAAATTTATTTGAGGCGATTTTCAAGTGCATGTATACAACATTAAAACTTAAAGACGGTTTCGTAGAATGCTTCAGGTTCAGACTGATGAATCTAAAAAGCAGAGTTCAGAAATCATAGAAACTGTGCATGCAGTGTCCCACAGTCACTAACTCACTACCAGCAGACAGCAGTCCGTAATTCTTCAGTACTCATACACACTTGATTACTAAGCATAAAACATGAATATAGAGGTGAGGGAGAGGGAGGCTAGGCATGGGCCGAAAGAGGGCGGAATCCATGTTGGAGGGAAGCTTCCCAGATGTTGTGAATGTCGAACACCATGTCGCCACATTCATTCACGTTCCATCCTTCTAAACCATGCACTATTCCGGCTACTCTCCACGCGCTCATTGCCCTTCTTGGTAGCCAGTTCTGTTCACACACCACCAATCAAACACATGTATGTTTTAGTAACAGTTAATAACAGTTTGATTTCCTTGTATTTATGTTGTGATTAGGCGGCTAGGCCCTCTTCTTTTAGATTGACTGAATCAACTGACACAAAATGAATTTAAACAATAATTAAGGCCGAGAACGAAGGGGAAGAGTAAATTGACGACAAACCTCACAAGCATGCAAGTTTCCGAAAGACTTGGGTGCGACCATAGCCGGAGTGTTAAGGTACAAACAGTCCTTCCTCGTTTTCTTGGGAGGAAACTGCGAGAAAGGAATGAATACACTTCCCTTGGATGCCATCGACTG
This sequence comes from Agrostemma githago, assembly GCA_958450325.1. Lineage (NCBI taxonomy): Eukaryota > Viridiplantae > Streptophyta > Magnoliopsida > Caryophyllales > Caryophyllaceae > Agrostemma > Agrostemma githago. Next base: position 76,915,114 of record OY288241.1, on the reverse strand, counting down.
CTCCACATCCGTCACATCCTCTCCGACTAACCATACCTGCTACAACAACAAATGGTTGTTCTCACTTTCTCACATTAACTTCGAAAAACACCATTAGAATTGATCCAAGCTCTAAAATTGAACCTTGCAATTGTAGCTTTTTGAAGAGAGGACAAGATTTTTCGCTGCTTCTGTAGGAAAACTTCGTTTAAGTTTCTCATATTCATCCTTTCTTATGGCAGCAACCTGAAATTGAAAATCACATGACAGTACAGTTGTCTGCACTCGGCCGGTCCCACTATGTTTTCGGCTTAAAGTAAAGTATATGTTCAAATGTCGTCGTACCTTAATACCCTTGTGACAGAGGGCAGAGACGATGGAGTATGCGACCTTACAGACGCGGCCACTGAACACGACACCAGAAGTTCTTTCAGGGATGCTGTTCAGCACAAGTGCAACGGCTAAGCTGCTACCATCTACCACTTTGACTCGGAGCTTAGGGTGCCTGTCCAAGTAAACTTCACCATTTCTGTTGAAATACTCTCCCTATAGCCAAAAAAAATGATGCTCAATCATCTGCAATTTCTCGGGTAAGAAGTAAAGGAATTAATGTAAACACATGACTTGCCTGATTCAGAAGTCCTAAGCTCACCACTTTGGTTCCTTTGGAATCTGCCTCTAGAATCGCTTCTTCGATCAACTTGTTGATCGTCTCCCTTTGCCATTTCAGAAGATACTACATACACCAAATTTTCAAATTTCGGTAAATAGAGATTATAGTCCGTACTTGAATCAAGGAGACAGGGACGAAGCTAGTTTTGAATTTAGCCCAAGGCTACCGAAACTTTAAACTTATTGTCCTTCGACTTACATGTAGAGTATAACGCGGTAGAGCCCAGGATTGTGCATTGATCTTTCCGAAGGTGTTTCTTTCGATGATGAATGTGCGGCCATAGATCCAAGTGGTGATCATGGACCACAATGTGACGGGCCACATGATCCAGAGGTACCATTTGGAGGTGAGGGGCTCGGACGCAAGGGATGCAAACCCGAGTCTGATCTGGTAGATGGAGTCTGGTGTGGTTAGGTGAGTCAAGTGAACAACTTGTGGAACATCTTCAGGTTTCTTTAGAGAAGATTCATATAAAGTGTCAGTTGACTTGTCCATTGTTCCATAGATGTAGTCATAGAATGGCATGAAGAGTGAATAGTTTGTTCTGAATTGTGTGTGATGTAGAGAGTGGTAACTGTAACATAACAAAAATCACACTATTACTATTTAGAACTAAAATTGGTCATGTCTGTTTTGTCAAGTTTAATTACAATATAGAGAAGGGAGATTCAAATTTGCGACATATTGTCAAGGGTACTAGTCTTAAACTTAACCACGGCTAAGACATCTTGTATTTAGAAATGATTATAGAGGTGGAGGGAAGTACTTACGATGGAGTGTACATGAGATACTTGAGAGGTGGGAAAAGGGTAAAAACCCACTTAGGAATGAGCTCAAAGTTGCAGTGACCCATGTTGTTCATCAAGTCGATATAAGTGGTATACAAGGCCACGCCACCAACTGATCCAACCCCACTTAATACGGCTGTCAACACAGGGATCCCAAACAGTGTATAGTACACTATGTGCTCCGCAAATGGATGAATCACCGCTGCCATAACAACAACATTACACCAACTTTAAGTTAATACACCATGTTAAATCCAAATTTTAGGTAACTAACAAGATCAATAAAATTGGGATGAAGGGAGGATCACGATTCACAATCATTTATTCCTCCCCTATGTTATGGAATTAATTCAAGGCAATGATTGAGGTCCATTTATATTCTATTACCCCTCACTTGAATGTTCATCGGGCTATGCACAGACACGTGGTACGGTTACACTTAAGAGTTCGAGATATTGGGGGTTGACAGGGTTCGAACTTATGACCTTTGACTATGATATGATACTAGGTTACGGAACCAATTCAAAAAAAAAAACTTTAAAGACAGTGATTGAGATCCATTTATAGTTATATATTACCCTCAGTTTGATCGATAACCAAGATGATTATTAGAACCTTAATTGATGACGTCACAACCTTATAGATTTCAGGATGAGTGTCACGGCCTAGATTTAATACCATGGACATAGTAGCTAGTAAAAACCAATAATAGTGGTAGTTTATAAGATGGATGTGGGTGAAAAGAGATGGACATACAAGTAATGGGTTCGGTAACAATGGAGGAGTGGTGATGAGAGTGGTAGCGAGAGTAGAGAAAGTGATGGTGAAGAGCTCTGTGAAACCAGTAGTACAGGAATTCCACTGGACCAGCATGGATCATAAATATCACACACACTCCATCACTTCTCCATAATACTATCTTTTTTACTGACTCCAATGCCCAATATCCCATGTACAGTAATATCCAATTGAACACTATTTGGTCGTCCCTGCATATCATCTCCATCAAACACCAAAACCCTGTGTTACTAACATTACACGTTCAAAAAAAATGATGATTTTTTTTTATCTCTACAGGACTGCGCCTTGCAGAAATAGATTGTTACCTCTAAAAAATTTAATGTCAATTTTCTAGATAGATACAGTGTCACTGGGTGGCGTCTAATCTCAATGCAACCCTCTCATCACATTCATGCCTTATTATTGGTTCATTTTTTACTTCATTTCATCATTATTTGTGAGAAATATTTTAATGAAATGGAAGAAAAGATAGTGAATGGGGGAGTACTTAATAATAATGGGTATCATTGGGGTCCTCACTTATTGCATGTGTGAGAGTAACATCAAGATTGGGCGTCACCCAGTCACGTTACCTCAGCAAGCCTGAGTGACTTACTATATATGGAGTATGTCTTTTAGTCAAGAGTTTCAAATTCAGTAATATACTACCCCGTTTGTAAAATGATTGTCTCATTTCATGAATACATATGTGAAAATATCATACTGAAATGGAGCAATCATTTGTAGACGGAGATAGTATATTCTTCGAAATGCTTTTTTTTGTGTGTAAATGTGATTTTCGTGAACAAGAGTTATGAGGGTGAGTTAAAAAGAAAGTTATGTATATACCAGGTGCGTTCCCTATCAACTTGGTCAAACTCGATACTTCGATCGAGGATCAAATTGTCGGCTCGGGCAGTTCGATATCGGGAAAGAGTGATCCAGATCTGGTTGTGAATCATCCTCCAAAGCATGAGTAGGGTTATGACCGGATAGACGATGGGTGTGTCCTCTGCCTTTGTTATGATCGAGTACATGCTATCAACCACCATGGGCGCCACTATCACATACTTTAATTTACCCATACGCAAAAACACAACCAAGTAGATAGTACTACGTTAGTAACATACGATCGAGGCCAAGTTAAACTTCGACGATTATATTGATATTTATAAGCTACGTACTTACAACATTTTCCTTTAATCAGTACAGAGTATATCTTATTTTGAAATAAAAAACTACTACTACTTATTTCTGAATTCGTAGCTCAAAGTTACGTTAAGTCGAAAATTTAGTTATTTCGTTACTAACAAAATGACAAACGTAATTATTCTTTTTATAAGAAAGATACGTCTGTCTTAAAATTAGATTTAATTGGATATTATCTCAACCTAATAAATAAGATAAGTAATTTAGGTATCTCTATGCATTTTACTTTACTTTACTTTCATTAAATTAAACTTAATTATTTTTAAACATATACGGAGTACAAGATAAATATACATTTATTCAACAAAAATTTGTGTTACCGCAAGAAATTAAACATAATTTTCTTTACAAAAACACAAAAAAAAGTTAGAGAGTAAGAATCTAAATATGAATGTTATTATTAAGAGATATCTCAAACAATGAGATGATGAAATATAATGGTCCATTTGGAAACAAAAATTTCATTTTGAAATTTCGATTTTTTATCAAATCCAACTAAATCCTAACCCGTAGTAAAAACATTTATTTCCAAATAACACCCCTAATCATATATTATAAAATCTATTATTTCACTTTTCTAATATAATAACAATGATAATATAAATATAAATATAAAATAAAATATGAGTTCTAAACGCTATCGTCCTGCAAAATATCGGAATAATGTTAGTATAAAACTAACAACGTACAGAGTACTCGTACCACAGAGGTAGACGCACAATGTTTAGTCAATATTTACTCATATTCTACTTAGAGCAGGCAAACTGGGCTGGGCCCATCTCGGTGGCCCGGTCCGACATGAAAATAAGCACAACCCGGCCTGGCACGGTGATGACGTGGCAAAAAGTACGGGCACGACACGACCGGTCCCAAGTCGGGCCGCGGCACCAATTTAAAGAAAAACATGTGCCTAGGCACGACCCGGCACGAGACACGACTCTAAATCCCAAAAAAAAAATCCTGAAAATTTGGTGAGCACGACGGCCCGGCGCAACTGGGCCCGAACTAGGAGCCGTGGCTCGACGCATGTTCTAGTGTACGTACGTACGTAATTGGCAATAGAGGGAGTAACAAGACACAAGTGATTACTTGGGTTTAGGAGTCAATTCTCAACACATGCCACCTCTGCAGCTCCCTTTAAAATTTGAATTATTTTGTACCATCACGTCCTTTACTTAAAGGCAGCATTTATCATACTTTCATGACCTTTAAATTTGCTCCGACAAATTAAATTGGGCCTAAAGCCTACTTAATTTTATTCCACCAACTTATTTGTTCTACACTCCTAAATACAACACCACTCCGGGTTGGGCTATATCGCGAAAGACAAAAGCGGACGGGATTGACGGGGTAAGCTAACGGGCCTAAATTACGTGCCCTTACCCATCCGTTTATAGAAATCGGACGGTCTGCGGGCCAATGGGTCCACACATTATTAAGGGAATGAAAGTTCGATGTTCTCTATTTTTCGAGAATTGACTACGGAGTAATTTTTTGAGGCTTAAATAGATATTGTTAAGCAGTAAATGACGATCCTACATTATTTCACGTGTTTCAACTTTAACCACGTCTATAATTTTTTACTCACAATTTAGAATTTTTTTTCCAAGTAATTACATCTATAAAATATATTTATAGCAGGTCAGACGGGCTAACTCATTTAATAATATTCGTGTCCGTATGGTGGGCTTGTCCAACCCGTTATCCATTTTAAAATATTTTCGTTGTTCAAGTCCGATAAAAAAGGGTCGAACGGGACAGACTAATCCCCAATTCTCCATCATTAGCTCTATGCAAGACCGTCTCTCTCAAATTAGTTTTATTAGTAATGTGGAGTAATATTTTTTAGGTAGGTTTTGGGGGTTGTTTTGTTGACGTACCGAGAAAAAATTAATGTAATACACTGCTGAGAAAAACAATACTCCATGTCGCAAGACAAACAAAATAAACGGATCGGATCTCTACTATTTTCAACACTTGATTAATTTTTTCAACATGTCTCTTCTATTTCAACACTTAATTAATTTTTGCGAAAATTACACATTACAACCTTATAAAAATCAGTTTTTTGTAATTACAACCTTATAAAATTTTTCTTTTCAATTACTACCTAATAAAACACTTTTCATTTGCAATTGCTACCTTTAGTGAACTCCGGTGGGTTAGTAAACTATTTTCCGTTAGCGAAGTTGTTAAATGACAAAAATACCCTTGATGTTAAAATCTTCTTTTTACTCCCTTAATCCTTTTACTCACCTCCTACACTACTCACTCCGTACCTTCCTCTTCAATCATCATCCACTAAATCCTAATTAATTTTCCAATTGAATCCAAAATCCATACCAAATTCTGGCGCAATTGAAGGGAACGACATATCTGCAAGCAAGTAGCCCCAAATCCTGTGTTAATTTAGGGTTTTTTCGTTAGTTTAGGGGTTTTTCGTTAATTTAGGGTTTTGAATCGATTCTTCACACGAAACCCAGATTTTTCGTTAATTTAGGGTTTTGAATCGATTCTTCACACGAAACCCAGATTTGCATTTAATTTTAGTCTTTCTAATATGAATTAAGTGTAGTTATAGTGTTATTGTAGTTCATTAGCATGTTGAGAGCCAAATGTGGTTGTCGATTAGATAATTTCAATTTTTAGGGTTTCTCCAATTTGTTGTTGATTTTGTTTCGCCTAATGTCTGCTATGTTACTTTTGCTATTCAATTTTTTGTAGATATGGATATTCAACCATTCACCGTTAACGAATAATAAAGGGAATTAGATATAAACCCTAATTTCCACAACCCCTAATTTCTAGGTTAACAGAAATTTTGCAATGTACAGAATCGTGAATTAGGGTTACATATCTTGTTCGTACACAACAATAAACTACAAGCACTAATGGCGGCGAAAATAAAGAAGAGGTATAAACGATAGAGAGAGGATGAAGAAATTGAAGACTGCAAAAATTGAATTGAAGAGTGAAGCAATTGAAGAGCAATACAATTTTTAAGAGGTGTTGTAAGAGAGATAAAGGTTGGGGAAAGAGTATACAGAGTCAAGGGCAAAATGGTCACAAAATTAGACGTAATCTAATTTAGGACGAAAATTAGCTTACTAACCCACCGGAGTTTATTAAAGGTAGCAATTGCAAATGAAAAGTGCTTTATTAGGTAGTAATTGAAAAGAAAAATTTTATAAGGTTGTAATTACAAAAAACTGATTTTTATAAGGTTGTAATGTGTAATTTTCGCTTAATTTTTCATATTTTTACCCTAGTACAAATTAACCTAAAACTCTAGGAATACGCATAGATGGTGCTTCTAATTCCTTTAAATTTTATTACTAAATTAAAATAACCATTAAAAATTACTCCGTACTACATACTCCCTCCGTCCCACTAAGATTGTCCCGTATTCCTTTTTGGGTAGGTTCTTAAAGATTGTCCCATTTCTCAACTTTCCTTTTTAGTCCATCCTTTTTTACAACTTTGTCCCTACTAAGACAAAGTATTTACCATTTTGTCATTCCATTAACCCACACCACCTCACACATCACCCTATATATCCCATCATTACATAATTTTCTTAATTATCGTGCAAAAGTAAATGGGACAATCATTTTGGGACGGAGGGAGTATTTTTTTAGTACTTAATAGTTAATACACGCCACTTTACATATGATTGTACAAGTATATAAGTATCACCCCGTATGATATTTCTTTTCCTAAAAATCTTAATCAATGTACTCGTATTTTATAACTATGTATAAAATCCTTCTCCAAGAAAAAAATACACTATAACATTAACCAAAATTAACTACCCAATCATGCTAGAATCTCTGGTACGTACATGATATTAAGAACGATTATTTTCATGTGAGACCGTCTTTAATCTTCTAAGTACGATGGCTTGCAAGTTTTGATTATATCTCTAATCTCTTTACTCCTGGTGATAGATACTTATAACATACAGTATTTACTCCCTCCGTCCCAGTGAATTGTTTGCCTATTCCATATTGGAGGTGTCTCAATGAATTGTTTGCCTTTCTATTTTAGGAATATTTTTTATATGCAATTTGATCATTCTCATGAGTTTTGCTATACATGTCACTCCCTCATTGGTTCCCTTAACCTTGGTGCCAAAAGGAAAGGCAAACAATTCATTGGAACGGAAGGAGTATACGTAAAAGTACTTGAAGTAGGAGGATTTAAGCCTTCAACAAATGCATGTTATACTTCTAATTACTCCATATGTTACTTTACGTATTAGTAATTTTGTGTAATTATCCGTCATCTCAATTTTACTGTTTTTTTCACTCCGTTCAAATTCTCATGCTTAGTAAAAATTTAAATTACAAAAAAAATTGTTCACGACATTTAATTAAATGGATACCAATTATATATCAAGTTTAATCCATTATACCGTGTATATAATTACAAAAAAGCGAGACATCTTAATTAAAAAATACGGAGTGTATATATATAATATATATAGACGAATAGACGATATTATCGATTATAATATATAACATTGGAGAATAGATTTATGAACCTTAAAATTGCCAAGAAATTCCCAAGGCCAATGTGTAAGAACACCAGGGGTGGACGCCATACTTATGCTGATTAATCTTCTTTCAAATTATCTCTCTTACTATTATTATTAATAATGTAAGTTTTTATCACTTTATTTATAATATGAGTCCAAAAACCTTTGAGCCATTGCGTCCTTATATATAGGTCAGGCCAACTACTAAGGGCTCGCTTGGGATGGGGTAATTATTCGGGATAATAAAGCAAAATTAAACTAGAAATGGATGCGCTTGTTACTTGATTGTAACATTTTATAGTGTAAAAGGGATACGAGGGGGGAATAATTACCCCATTGGGGGTAATGCATTACTTGGGGGAAAAGAGGAGTAATAATTCTCGCTCAAATAAGCTAGATTTCCTTAATTTTCTCCATTTCCGCTTAACATCATCACTACTTTCCGTCATTTTCTAGTTCATTTTTGCTCTATTATCCCCGGAATAATTCACCTCATCCCAAGCGAGCCCAGGAAAATAGTAATGTGTTTGTACTTTGTACTGTCAAGGGTGAACTTAACATATGTAAAACGCAATGATAATGTGCATATCCGTCACAAACAAATGACGGACCAAGTAGATACCATTTGAGGGGAAAAGACAAAAGTGAAGTTGGTGGGACCTTTGTCCTTTTCCCCTCAAATGATATCTATTTGACCCGTCTTAAGCTTGCGACGGATATATGATAATGTGCATCAATAGTAGTAACGGAATATATATTTTCGGTGCTATAAGTCTACTAGTTGGTCTCTCTTATGATGGAGCATCCGTCTTATAAATATACTAACAGTCTCAAGGAGTTATGTCCACTGTCCTATACGGATTAACCCGCTTAAGTCTATGTATCCGATATACCTTGCTAGAGGTCAATGTCGGGCTAACATGTAAATGAGTTACGTGTCTGATAGTCTTAAGTGGGCCCACTGGATCACACACAATGTATATGAGATATTATTAGTATATATATTAATATATATCAAGTCAGTAGTAATACGGACCCAGTTGCGTCGTCGGGTTAGATAATTAGAGTTATAGTAATAATTTAATGGGTTATTTCATAACAATAATATCAACTATGTGAGTGCTTCTTATTTTAATACTAACTATACGTAATCTCATCGTTTTAATATGAACATCTCCTCATTAGTCTCTCACAAACCCTTGTACTAGCATATACGTCGCAGTTCTGTACCGATACCAAAGGAGGCGTCACGTTTGAGGTGTTTTATTCTGTCTGTGAGAATTATTTATTCTGTCCGTCGTGAAGATTATTTATTCTGTCCGTGGAGATTATATATATTTTTCTGGGTTTATTATAATTCTTATTAATACGTTGTTCCGCTGCAAATAAGGTATAATTGTTATGCCTCTACTTTTATCTTTTCGGTTAATACTCGTAACCAGGGGCGAATTCAGACTTAAAATTTTGAGGTAGCGAGTTCATTATATTTGCTCACGATATATCAAAATGTCTCAACTTTACGAAATTTGGGGTAGCAAAAGTCGATAATTTTAATCATTTTATGTAAGTTTGGGTTAGCGAGTGCTACCCTTTGCTACTAGCTAGATTCCCCTCTGCTCGTAACAGGTACTTGAATTTAAGGGTTATAACCCTACAAATGGTTTGATAAGCCAAGTTTTTTCCTATACCGATGCTTATATTGTTGCTTTTGCTCATTAATGCAATTTGATTGATAAGACGAATTTGTATAATTGTATTGTGTTAGTGGAGAAGGGGATGTTGTTAACTTGTTATCGGTTTAACACTTGAGAGTCACATGCAATGCAGAACGTTAGTCTGAGCATAATGAATGAGCAATGAGCAATGAGCATTACCAGAAATGTATGTGAAACAAGAAGTTTGAAGAGAGTAAGAAGATGGGCGATTATTCCTAAATTCGTGTAAATATTAATTTAGAATTTATATCTTCCTATATTTGCCTCAACAACCAACTATTATTAGGATCACCTCTATCATTCCTACAATACTACTAATAAAATAAAATAAAGATAATGTTAAACACAAACCTTAGGATTGTATATATCATTTTCCATAAAATAACTATCTCTTACTCCCTTCTAGTTTCTATTATCCTCCTTTTTTTGGGTACAAAAATTAAGAAGAGAATAAAAAATTGATTAAGGTACGAAAATGTGGGGTATAAAGTAGAAATACGGTGAGATTTGTGAGTAAAGGAAAGAATAAAAAATTGATTAAAGTACAACAAAAAAAAATGGAAAGAGAAAAAAAGATTGAACTAGTTCTAAAAAGAAAAAAAAGAAAAAAATCTTAGAAACTAGGAGAGAGTATATAAAAAGTCTCACAATAAATTATAATGAGCAAGACTGTCTCATATAAAAAATCGTGTTATCTTAGGACTTGCTTGGGAGAAGAGTAGTGTATTAAGAGAGTAACTGAGTAAGAGAGCTAAAAACTAGAAAATTGAGGAGATGAGTGATTAGTGTTTCTATTTTATGGTGTAAAGGGGGAGAAGAGAATAACAATTACCCCTATACGAGAGTAATGCATCACTTATGGGAGGAGGGGAGTAATGTATTACCCAAAAGAAGTCATATTAGTCTCATTTTGATCTCTTTTTCTTCATTTCTGCTTGACACCATCACTAGTCTCCTCCATTTCTAGTTCATTTTAACTCTATTATCCTCTTAATACATTACTCCCATCCCAAACCACCCCTAAAACTTAATGGGGTCTTAATTTCTTAAAAAAATCCACACTAGTAGAAAATGATAGACATGAATCCGTAGTTACATAGATGCATGAATCCGTATGTAAGAGAACCGCGTCCACTCTTCATACACCAATTATATTCATAGAATCAGTAACTACAATTATTAACGTACTATCTAAACTACGGAGTATATCCGTTTTAAGATTATAACGTACTATGGATTCACTAGTAGAAAAAATACCAACGACATCTACCAAGATATGGATGTAGTTCGCGAATATCGGACTCAAAAAGTGTATCGACACTATTTAGTCTACCTAAGAAAAATGTTTGCCATCAAGAAGTCTAAATTGGGTGAGAATAGGGATGTTGTGACTTAACTTTATTGGATGATATTTGCTCACTTTTGACGTTATCCACAATAATTTAAGTGAGTTAGATATTGGCGAAGCTGTCCAAAATTTGGCGTTGATTTGTAGTTACGGATTTACGGTTTCATTTATTTTTTAAAATGGAATAAATTGGTTGTAATTTGAAATTGAAAAAGATAACAATTTAGCACCGGCTGTAAACTAAAATTGATGGGAAAAAGTAACCCTTTAACACTGGTTGTAAGTTGCAACTGGTGCCAAAGGTCACCTTTTAGCACCGGTTACAATTTGCAACCGGTGTAAAATTAATCTTTAGCATCTGTTTCACAATCGGTATTAAAGGTACATTATCTATAGCGTCACCGCTAAGGGAACCTACAGAACACGATGCTAAAGGGCGGTTTGCAACCGGTGCGAAAGGGTATTATATTACTAGTGATTGGATATATATGTTTACTTTATTCAAGTTCTTCAACATACAACAGTCTACAAATATATCCGTTTTATAACGATCGATGCCAATAACATCCTATACGTTTAAATCACCTACACAAATTTACGTGTATTTTATTTAATTTACTCCATACATGACTTATTACAAGATTATGACCGATAATAGCATGATGCATGGTGGCAAATTTTTAGTGATAAAATAATATCTTCCTCATCTAGATCATTTGTTGTCCTTTTATATTATATGTGAGAATTATTTAAATCAAATGACAACAAATAATCGAGCACAAATTCTTGGGAGAGACGGTCTTTCAATAACTTATTGAGAGACCACTCTTCAGTACCTACTCTCAGTAAAGTTAATGAGAGACCGTCTCTCAAAAGACCTACTCATAAACATCGAGACAGAAAGAGTAAAACTTTATTTCCCCATTAATTGATCTAAACTTAGGCTATATATAATGGGCCCAACTGTCCATTTATCAACATGCGTGCTCTTATTCTCGTATGTTTAACCTAAATTTTCATTCTTGTACTTGTTCATCCAGACCAGTACTGCACTACTGCCGCATTACCACATTCACATTGTGAGGATGTGAGGGTCTGAGGGAGTTGTCTGGTAACCGGTAAATTTGGGAAAACTGATCCGGCTCGAATGACCCAAATTTTATAACCACCTGAACAGAGCCCAGTCGAAGTCACTGGCCGAGAGCTTTATGGTTTAACACGAGGCTTGTGGTCAATTACATTGATACTCCTTCCGTCTCATTCAATTATATGAATTTCTAAAGTTCAATCATCATGTAATCCGATGTTTTTAAAGAGTTATGTAGTAATGACAAAACAAGCGTTACAAGCCCATACATACGGTGACTTGGACTGTTGGGCAACAAAGCATACAAAGGTGGAAGTAGCCCAATTCCACCACCTAAAACCAATCCAAACATACGAACGAATAAACAAAATTAAGCATCAATAAAACATGTTTTATACGGAGTATATTAAATGAAAAAATATTAAGCCAAATTCTTGTATAACACCGTCTCACAATAGATTAACATAATTCAGTACGAGTATTTACTATCCTCTATCTTGTTTATTTATTTATCTTTGATTAAATAATCATCTAAGTGAATGTAAAAGACAAAAAAAATGAATGAGTCGGGGACAATATCTCATTGACTTTGTAGCACTCTAGACTCTACTCCTCTGGAAGTCTAAATCTCTATTGACTAAAATTTAGATGTAAGAAACATGTGGTACATCCGTATATAGTAGTGCAGAATATACGGTATCACAATATCATCGATCATTATGAGACCTTTCACGTAGGAAGCAATGTGAGACTATTTTACATGAGAATTTGAGTAAATATGCCCTAATTTTCTTTGATTGATAAATATTTCAAGCATGAAATAGTACGAGTATAATGAGAACATAAAGGTTATTTAAAGTTGAGGTAAAATAAAAGACTCTATTTTTATTTATCTTTTAATTAACTTGATACCCACTATTTGATCAAAATATACGTCACATATATTCAATCAAATAATAATTGAGCTACGAGAGGGAGTATGATAGTATAGGTGAAAATAATGCAATTGGGTGCGGTGGTTTACATCAAGGCCAAAACGTAAACTGTTGGTCCATAGAGGAGTACTTTTCTTATCTGATAGATGAGTAGAGGACCATCAAACCTTGAGTCTTGAGATACTGATTACTGATCACATCACATCCTTGTTTGTCAGAATTTTTTAGTACCACTACTCCCCTCCGAATCCCCATTCAAAAATGCACCCTTTTTTTCCTTTCAATCAAATACTAGCCACATTTAAGTAGAAGTAATGGTTTGTCTATCTATATCATTCAACTAACTCGATATTTATACAAAAGGCTTACAACGAGATACATCAAATAATGTGTCTCGGAAATTACATAAACTAAATGATATACTAATGACGGAATGTTAAGGGACTCTAAAAATTACTGCTATTAATTACAATATATTAATATTATCCAATACACCCCTCAGTCAAAACGGTAGTTCACGGATGCTTTGACTGAACCAAAAGATAATTGTAGATGCCGCTGAAGATGAACCAAGTCGATCTTCTGATGCCGGAACCGTAACTATGTGCCTTGAACGTATGTCTTGAACTTGCGGGAATGCCGATAATAAAAGAAAAATGCTAACAAAGCTAGTGGTGCACGATGACGAAGTGGCAGGTCCTGACGCTCATTAAAAAAACGGTGTATGGGAGCGTGACAATCCGTAAAGCACCACAAATTGGAGCAAAACTCAACTGTATGACGAATAACATTAGACCACATAGGTGAGTATAATTTTTTATCTACCGAGTATATAACTTTGACATTATTCTTACGGTCATTGTTTAAAGAGTTTAAATACGGAAGGGAAGGTATGTACAAATACATAATTCACAAATTATGTATGTGGACCATAGAACCTACTACTCGCAAAGGAAACTACATTGAAACACCGTACCCCATGGAAACTACAAATTGGGTTGGTGATAAAGTCAGTCATACGCAATAATTGTAGAAGTAGATGAAAATAAAAGCACATACATACATCAGCACAACAACGGCTGGATGATGATACTCCGATTCATTAGTCACTTGCTTTGAAAAAGACCTACGAGTACATTTATTGCTCCTATATGAACTGTATGGTGTATTCAAATCTATAAATGGAATGGATAATCAATGTCCTAATATCCTCAAACTCCCTAAGCTTCAGGTGTTGCTACAAATTTATTCATGCAATGCTTCAATAATACCTCGTGACAAAATTCACAGCTGTGAAGAATTTGTGGATTATCGATGACTTTTTTTGATAAAACGGATTACTTATATAGGGAAACTTAATGCTCCTAAAAGTGTTACTCGACATTTACGTATGTCATTACATTTATCAAAACGGGAAATTATTAGGTTACACATTAGGAGTAAAAGTTAGACGACCAGACAATGTACAATATTTTTTTGGAGGGGGGTTTCTCAATTGCATTAATGAGCGAGGTAGAGATCTCTTCCATAATGAATAATGAAGATAATTTTTTATTTTTCTTTTTGGTAGAATTATACTCGTACTTATTTAAAAGTAACATGACAAAAGATGATCTATCGAAATACTTCTTCTTTTTCATTAACATCTTCTTCATTTCTTTTTTGGGTATATACTATAAGATCTTCCCCTTTCCATTTTAATACGAAATACTACCTCCGTCCCACTAAGATTGTCACATTTTATTAAAATACTCCTCACAAATAATAGGGAAATGGGACAATCATTCAAGGATGGAGGGAGTATATGGTTAATACTAACCCAATTTTTATTCCACTCAACTACAACCCCATATTCTCCTTCTCCTAAATTTCGTATCCAAAATCAGAAGAAGATCATAGTGAAAAGAAGGGGTAGGTAAATAAAGCCTACAAGTTTGTGGCCAAAAGAAACATCACTAAAAATGCAGAAAGTACGGAGTATAGGGCAGGGTCTGTAGCACCACAGCTTTTTGATGAATTAGTTTTATACTCCGTATGTAATACTACAGTAGTTTATATAAAAACGACAAAAGATGACAATCATACTCCATATATATACTTATGATTATTGGTGTTCAACTCTTACACTTTGCTGAGTAGATGATTAAATTATGTAGTGGAGACTGTAGATGACATTGATTCCGACTACGGAGTAATTCTATAAACATTGACGATGTCACAGTCTCAGTCACATGACATGAAACTCTAGTCTTCAGCCCTTAATTTGTTTATTGGTTTTGCTACTAGTCTTCGGCCGTTAATACATCAACATAATTTACTCCTAATGCTTTACCAACTCTTTCGCTTTTCATATAATTAGGGTCGTTATGCTTTTATTGATTTATTTGTTTCGGTTAAGCTCCTTTTCTTTTTGTCGAACAAAACATAAATTAAATACAATAAGATTTAAATACATGAAATGAAAGTGAACCTATAAATTTATCCAAACCAAATTGATTGAAACTAAAAATGAATTTGTAAAATACTGAACTGCACTATATTAATGAGATTACAATTAATTTGAAAAAAATACAATAATTTAAGTCTATATTGAACATCGAGAAGGCAAGAAGATGTTCCATTTTTGCTCTTAGCTTTATAATGTCACAGGTTACCACGTACTTACTAGGTTAGGATTGATTTAAATAAGAAAGTTTCTATTACTTGAATTAATTAACTTTTATTTTATTTTAGATTTTACCCTTTATGAAACGTATGTCATTTGAAGTCATAATCCAATGTAAAATTGAAATACTGGTAGCTTGGACGTCATTATATGAAATTAGAGGTGTAAAATTTGAAGGAAAGAAGATAGAGTAGAAAGTTGACTAAATGAGAATCTAGCTACGAATATATAATATAGGGGAGGTTACGTTATACTCCTACTAAGCCCCTATACTCATGTTTTCCTAATACTCCAGTTTCCAGGCCGTTCCTCTACTTAGTGAGTATATATGGAGTAGAATACTCAATACTTCCTTGTCCGGTTCCTGCTATCTAGTCACAGTATTTTATACGGAGTAACTTATTGTCAATGTCTTAGTCTATGGGCTAAGATAGATCGAGGTACATATTATGGTTTGTGAACAATTAGTTTAAGACCAATATTCATATTCTGAATTTGTGCGTGACCAATATAACTTTTTTTTTTTTTTTTTTTATGAATGAGAGAACCCGCAACCGTTACCTTTTTGGAGCGCATACAACTCCCACAAGTTCGCGCTTGCAGGGGCTTGAACCTGAGACTATTGAACTGATGACCGCAGGTTTTAACCTTAGGCAACACCCTTACGGGCGACCCATATAACTTGGCAACACTATTTTTTGTTTGGATCTTTAATTTGTCATCTATTCTATGAAAATACTGATAAATTCTTGTTTGTGACGGGTCACTTTTGTCTTTTCTAATCAAGTGATATTATTTGACCCATTATCGATTTGTGACATACAAAGGAGACTTACTCGGGAATATTTGATGGGTCTTTATTTAATCGGAAAAATTGTCAATTGTTTTGACATGTTGTACTGTAGATAGTCCGAAAGGGCGATGGAGGTGATGGAAATCGTCAAGAATCAAACTCAATATCAAATTCCCTCTTAGTTTTGTCACCAGCCTTAAAACAAACACAAACTAATTAACAAAATTAAAGTCGACAATAACTTGTATACTTCTGTACTGGACTACCATCCAAGTATCTATCTAAACCCCACAATCCCACATATTATATACACTAATTAATCTAACATCTTCAATCAAATTAAAACCGTGATCAGTCTTTGTTAATTAAGTTAGATTAACACACAAATTAAATCCGTAGGTACCTGCTCCAACTTTTTTGTATGTATCATGCATCAACTCATAAAACTCCAAAATCATGCACTTCTCCAAATAATCACAAAATTAAAACAGCATATACCCGGAGTATAATCAGAGGGAATCCCACCATAGTCTTACGAGCAAGTCTTTTTGTTGTAAAGCTTCATGCACGTGATATCATATCTCTTAAGCAATACACTAATGGTGAGCAAAGTCCAATACGGTTTATATCGATCCGGTTTTGTAAACCACATCAGATATCCGAATTAAAAAAAAAAAAAAAAAAAAAAAATCCGATCCATTTTTTTCCCGGATATCGGGTATCCGATTATATATTTTTTCTTCTATTTTTTCATTTTTTTAAAAACAATTTTTCATTTTTAATTAAGAGTAGTCAATTGATTTTTACGAATATGGTATATATGTCTTATGGTACCATTATTCTAACAAAATATTATGTTTCATTACTTAGTATCATGAATTAAATACTCCGTAATAGTGTATGTTTTTTACTCTGTACCTTTGAAAATAATTGGTGAGTTTTGAATTTTATTCTATAAATCATATTATTAGGATTATATTTTTCATATTTTTTTATTGTTTTTAAAAAATCGGATTTCCGATTTCAATTTCCCCTATACGTATCCGCTACGGTTTTAAGGAAAACCGTATCGTATATCCGGTTATTAGTATCGGATATCCGAAAATTTGTATAATTGAAAGCATATATCGTATACGTATAATAAAACCGTATCGTATATTTTTGTTCACCCTTAATTAATCAGTAACTCTCATTCACTAAGATCTTCCACATTTCTATTTTAGGAAACTTCACTAAGATGCTCCACCCTCCCTCTTATTAGGATAATATACTAGAGAATATATTATCCTAATACCTCTTACTTTCTTAGTACATATCAATATATATATATATTTTAGGCTTTTTTCGAGCGATCTCATTGGTCCGTTCAATCAAACGTCACATTAGGAAAGTATCATAATTGTTCCGGTTACGGAAACAATTCACCCGGCTCAGAATCCGGATGGTACAATTGGATTGATTACGGATAATTAGCTGCTTGATTCTCTTGATCTCCCCTTTCCCTCACTCCTGGTATCGGACTTCCCCGGCGGAAAGCGGCCTGCTCCCTGCACAGTGAACGCACAGGGCCTCGGAGGTTGTCCGAGGAAACCCTCTCCGATGCCTAAGTCAATCCGTGAAATGCCTTTACGAACCTAGCTCGTGAGGAACTAGGCGGCGTTTTAAGAGTAAGAGTCTAGAGAGAGAAAATCCAACCCCTCTCATGTGGGAAATGGGGAGGTATTTATACCTTCCCACAAGAGAGAGAAGAGAAAGAGGAATGGTTGGATGAGAGAGTGACAAGTGGCGGCTTCCCATCCATCCATTCCCAATTACCTTAGGCAAAATGACAGGAGGGCCCCTGGGGTTCGTGGCCCTGTCGGCCAGGGATTTCCCCAGGGCAGACAGTCTCCAAGTGGGGGGCTGCCAAGCCTTGGCAGGCTGCATTGGTCGGCGCTCTCGGCGGCTGACGGCCAACTTAACGTTTTCACGCTTTGTCCTTGGTTCTTGCCGGGGGCTGGTCTTTCGACTCTCCGACAGGGATTGCCCCGGGGCCTGCATAGCAGGCGGTTGATTGTTAGGCGGCCCACCCCCAATCAATTGGCCCTCGTCAGTAGGAGGGAAGTGAGACTTCTCCTCTGCTGACGACTCTTGCTTGGAGGGGGGTTGACTTCCATGTCTGTTGCGGCATTTAATGCTCCGCGCCTTCCCAATGGAACTTTGTACTGTTCCTGTCAGGAATGTAAAGAGGCAAGATTACTTCCGTAATGATTGCTCTTTTCTTCTGGGCGGATTTTGGGGAACTGTGAGGAGTTCCTGATTGGTGGCTCTCCTCCCAGGGTGGTTGGAGCCCTCATTAATGCGGAGTTCACCTTGGTATAAAATCTTCAGCTTCCTTGATCACTTGTGCTTCATTTCACTTTCAATCTCTCCATTTTCTTCACTTCAAACATGGCTTGGATCAAGAAAAGCGTGGTTCGCCGTGGAGTCAAACATGTTTCCTTCATCTTCAGGGGGTTTTGGCGACTTAGATATGCACGAGCTGCCTATTTAGCGATTCGCCGGAGCCGGTGCTCCCGGCTCCGCCTTCGCCGGAGGGGAGGGAAGGCCTCTATCAGGATGGGCAAGCGCCCTAGGAGGTCCCCTCCTCCTGCCGTGCCTAGGTTTAGGCGTTGCTCCCAGGGAGGGGGCTGCTATGATAGGGGGTGCCATGAGTGTTTTCCATGGTTGCACCCTGAACAGTTCGGCCCTAACTCCGACACCGACTCTTCCCTGGAGTCGGGCCCTTCTTCGCCTGTAAAGAGAACAGGCTGTCGCACTTGCGACGAGTCCCGAGCTGTCCCTTTTGGAAGGGATTGGGAAGACAGCAGCCGTGATTCCGACGACAGTGAAGGCCTCGGCTGCCTGAGCGATAGGGACGAGGATGGGGCTGCAACTGACCCCTTTCTGGATTCCCCAAGTTGGGACTGGGGTTCGGCTCTCGGGAGCCCAGGCAGTCCTGGAGATTACTCTCCAGATTTGGGGGACGACTAGGCCTGGGCGGCAGGGCCTTTAATTTCTGTCAGGCTGGAATTTTTCCGAGCCTTGTGTAATTTTTCTTTCATGCATGCCTTATGATGTACCTTCCGCTTGCGGTGTTTTCAATGAAATGGATATTTTGCGCATTTGAATTTTTTTTTTTTTTTTTTTTGAATGGAGTCGTTGATTGACTTTTCTTTCTGACGTTTCCGTTTACCGAGGCCCTTCTTGAAAAAGGTGAGCAGTCGGTGTTCAGCGTGCGACACGTGGAAAAATTTTTGCAGATTTTGTCAGGGGTTCAACCTTTCGAACTTCTTTGGGCCCTTATATAAAAACCCATCTCTCCCTTCATTATTTTCTTTTACTCTTCTTGATATTCTTACTCCCCCTAACACTTTTTGAATTCCCTTCATTGATCGAGCGTTTCTTTATTGGAGGAGCAAGGATCATCTCTTGTCGCCATCTTTGATAACTTCACCGGCGTTTTTTAGGTTAGAACCCTTTTTCCCTTTTTTGAATCTTTCGCTTCTTTTCTTCCCTTCTATAGCCTAGATGTCACGAGCCCGCCCCCTTTCTTTCGATTCTTTGCTCGGAGGGATTAGCGGCGGCGACGGTGGTCGTCGTGACGTAGCTTCTTCCTCCAGGGTTGGCCCCCGGGAGGGAGATGATCACAGGGGAGAGGGGGCTGAGTCACCCGACCCAGCTCCCTTCGATGTGGTCGATTCTGACGATGAAGCCCTGGAGGTGGACCCCGCCAGGGTGGCCGGTCCTCTCATCCGCAGGGAGAGAGGGAGGACCTATTTTTTAGACAAGGAGAAGTACGTGATTCCCTTACAGACCTACCCCGAGGCCAAAAATAGGGACCTGCTCTTGGAATGCGACGCGGCTAAGGCCATCGAGCAGTTTTATAACTTTGGGGAGGGGTACACTGTGGTGATCCCTGGGGAAAGAGACACAGTATGTTGTCCCCCAGATGGGTGTGTAGCTGTCTTTCATAAGGCCCTAGAGTTTGGCCTGCGATTTCCGTTGCATCCTTTCCTGGAAGATACTTTCAGGAGGATGAACGTTGCCATTGCTCAGCTGACTGCAACAGCCATTAGGGCTTTAGTGGCCTACACTTGGACCTGCCTATTCCATGGTGAGGGGCCCTACATCGACGCCCTTCGCTTCATGGTTGGCCTTCAAATGGTGTCTTCATCAGGGGGGGATGGCTCCCCTGGCTACTGGTCTCTGCTGAGACAGAAAAAATACGCCCTGGTATGGCCACCCCTGAGCAGTCTCAAGGATTGGAAAAACAACTTCATATATGTCCACAGTGCGACGGGGTGGAAAATTCCCAGACACTTTAGGAATCATGTCCATACTCGCATGGAGACGCGTGAGGAGTATCACCCTCGCGTCGGGGGGAAGGCTCTGGAAGTCAGGCTGACCGACAAGGAGAAGATTTTGATTAAAAAGTTTGAGATCGTGGCGGACAAACATGGGAACTTTTGCCCTGTTTTCTGGCTCCCTCACGCGGAGCTTATCACTACTGACGAGTACCTGCTTCCCATGGGCCTGATTCGTGGCCTTGAAGGTAGTTCTAGGGTTTTCTTGTTGTCGCGGTTTTCCAGGGATTTTATCTCTCCCTGCTTTTTAAATGACCGCCTCTCCTTTTCTGCAGATTCCTACTCTTGGACCTGGACCAAGAAGCAGGTCAGAAGGTTAGGCCTGAGCGAGGAATTGCACGTTCTTTCAAAGCGCCCTTCTCTTCCGCCAAACTTTAAGAAAGGAAGTAAGGCCCTGATGAAGCTTGTGAAAGACTTCGCCGCAGGTCGAAGATTGCCTCTTCCTCCCCGGCTGCCTTCGTCAAAGCCGGCGACTCCTACTCCCAGCACTCATGAGGGGGAAGCGGAGGTTACCTCAGGGGCTACTCCTTCCCCTGGCCAGAAGCAGGGTGCTTCTTCAGCTGGCCCTCGGATCTCGCAGGGAACGCAGCCTGGAGACTCGGAGGGGACCGGGGAGAGTACTCCCTTGGAAGTGAGGAGAAAAAGGGAGAGGGAGCCCCCCAGCGCTGATGTGGTGGATTTGGAGGCAGATGTCTCTACCCCGGATGCAAAACGCCCTGCTCGTGAGCCTTCGAGCATTCCCTTCCCAGAGGAGAATGTGGAGTTTCACTACACGGCTGGGGATAGCGTGGACGTTTCGGGCCTACTTTCTGACTCTGGGGCTGTCTTGGCTGACCGCCTTACAAAGATGGTAACTTCTACTTCCCACCAAGTGCTTCAGTATATCCAACGCACCTCCAAGGTTATGTTGGCCTCTGCAGAACTGGCGGCTCTCAGCCGTTTGAGCGATGAGGAGCTAACAGTTACCCCTGGGGCTCCTCCTCCTGACCGCCTGGCTATGGTAGAGAGGGACGCTGCCTTGATAAGCTCCTTGAAAGACAAACTGGAGGAGGCCAAGAGGCAGGCTGATAACTGGAGGGTGCAGGGGGAGATGGCTGTGAAGGAAGTTTCCAAGCTGGGGGCCGATCTGCAGGAGAGCCGACAATCATTGGACCGTGCTAACATATCTTTGGCCGAGATGGGGCATTTGAAGGGAAGGGTGACTGTTTTGGAGGAGCAGCTTTTACAGGCAAAGTCGGCCTTTGACCAGGCACAGTCGGCTTTTGACCAGGCCAAGGGAGAATGGGCAAAGGAGAAAGAGTCCTTGGCTGCGGAGAACGAGGAAGCAGTGGGTGCCAGCTTTGTGAGTGGCGCCAACTCTTCTCTGGAATTGGTTATGGAAGTGATAGGGGAGATGTTCCCTTCTTTTGACGAGGACACTTTCCGGAGCCTTTATTCTGCTAAGGACGAAGCCCGGGTGACTAGGCAGCCTGAAGCAGACGCCAACGCCCGCCAGGATGCCGCATGATGCCCCCTCTCTTTTATAGAAACTCTGCATTCTCTTGTGCTGAACCAGTGTTTCATGGTTTTTCTTGTAATATTTTGCTACTCGGTTTTTCTGACTTTGTAAAATTTCTCCACCCTCCACGGGTTGTTTGTAGGATATTTTCCTTTGCTTTCTATGACATTACTGTTTTAAGGATCTTTTTCTCGTATGTTTGATTGCGCCTGTCATGGCCTATCTCTGGTTTTTCGTTCAAAGTCCAGGGGGCCTGCCCCCTGTCTGCCCAGAGGCAAGCAGGGTGGCATTTGCGTTTTTTATACAAGGTTGGGGGGCCTGCCCCCAGTCCTTGTTGATACGGCCTGACCCTGGCTTTTCGTTCAAAGTCCAGGGGGCCTGCCCCCTGTCTGCCCAGAGGCAAGCAGGGTAGCATTTGCGTTTTTTATACAAGGTTGGGGGGCCTGCCCCCAGTCCTTGTTGATACGGCCTGACCCTGGCTTTTCGTTCAAAGTCCAGGGGGCCTGCCCCCTGTCTGCCCAGAGGCAAGCAGGGTAGCATTTGCGTTTTTTATACAAGGTTGGGGGGCCTGCCCCCAGTCCTTGTTGATACGGCCTGACCCTGGCTTTTCGTTCAAAGTCCAGGGGGCCTGCCCCCTGTCTGCCCAGAGGCAAGCAGGGTGGCTTTTGGGTTTGCGTTGGGGGGTTCACTTTTCCTGATTTTGGCAACAGGGGGGCCTCCCCCTATTGCCCCCTGCTCGTTTGTTTGTGAAAGAGTGAACAGACAACGAGTATAAATCTGTATCTTCTCATTTCTTTTAAAAATTCTTTTGACATTGGGGTGGTCGGAGCCGTCGACATTTTTTGATCGTCCTCCGCCTTTTTACTGTGAAAGTAAAAACTGCCTACGTTTCTGCTCAGACGTAGTATTTTTTCAGCGTATCTGCATTCCAATGAGCGCTCAGCTCTTGTCCCTCTAGATTGGATATCCTGTACGTGCCTGGACCCAAAACCTGAGTTATTTGATATGGGCCCTCCCAATTGGCACTTAGTTTCCCATGCTCTCTTGATTTTCCAGTTGCCTGTGTTTTTCTCAGGACTAGCTCGCCCACCTGAAAGCTCCTCTGCCGGACTTTGCTATTGAAGGCTTTCCTCATTCGCTGCTGGTAGGCAGCGATATTTGTACCGGCTTCCTCTCTTAGCTCACTTACCAGGTCCAGGGCCTCGACCATCGCAGCTTCATTCTCAGCCTGGTTGTAAAGTTGGGAACGCAGAGTGGGAATCCTTGTTTCAATCGGTAATAAAGCCTCTGCTCCATACACCAAGCCAAATGGGGTCTGGCCTGTAGACTCCTTCCTGGTAGTTCGGATGGACCAGAGTATGCTGGGGAGCTCATCAGCCCACCTACCCTTGCAGTCATCCACCATTTTCTTCAGGCCATTCAGAATTTGTTTGTTGGCTGCTTCTGCCTGTCCATTGGTTTGAGGGTGACAGACTGCTGAGTAGGCGACTGAGATGTTATGGCTTTCTAGCCAGATCCTTAGTGGGTCATTATCGAACTGCCTGCCGTGGTCGAATACTAGCATCTTTGGTACACCGAATCGGGTAATGACATTTCGCCAGATTACCTTTCGGACAGCCGGCTCAGTGATGTTGGGCACTGCTTCAGCCTCCACCCATTTGGTGAAGTAGTCTATGGCGACTATCAAAAATTTTCTGCCCCCTGTGGCCACTGTGAAGGGCCCTAGAATGTCCATCCCCCATTGAGCAAAGGGAATGGGAGATAGGATTGGCCTGAGCTCCTGGGCCGGGGCATGGATCGACGGGGCGAAGAGTTGACATTTTCTGCATTTCTGGGTCAGGCTCCTGGCATCTGCCAGCATGGTAGGCCAGTAGTAGCCTGCCCTGAGGGCCTTGTGGGCCAGCGACCTCCCGCCAATGTGATGTCCACAAATTCCTGAATGGATATCATCCAATACTTCAGCGGCCTGATCCGCCCGTAGGCATTTAAGCAGGGGATAAGTAAAAGATTTTTTGTAGAGTTCTCCATTAATGAATATGAACCAGGCTGCTTTAGCCTGTACCTTCCTTCTTTGCAATGGATCTGGTGGTAGGACACCGTGCCTCTTGTACTGGACGAAAGGGGTCATCCAGCTTTCTGGTTCTTCTTCCATGGCATTAATTTCTTGACCAGGATTAGTAGACCTTTCGTGTAAAACGTCCACCCATACCGACCTCCGGATGTCCTGCAGACTGGAGCTTGCCAGTTTTGACAGGGCGTCCACTCTGTTGTTCTGGGATCGGGGAATTTGTTTGATCTCGTATGATTTCAGGCTGGATAGTTCTCTTTTTACCATTTCTAGGTATGAGGCCATTGTTTGGTCTCTGGCTTCGTATTCCCCATTAATCTGGTTGGCGATGAGTTGGGAATCTGTCGCCAAGATAATTCGCTCCGCCCCTGCAGCCTTAGCTAACCTGACGCCTGCGAGTACTGCTTCGTACTCTGCCTCATTGTTTGATGCTGGGAAGACGAATCTGAGAGCATGTTCAAAGTCGGTCCCTTCTGGGCTGGTTAATACTACGCCTGCGCCTGCACCGTTGGCCGTGGAGGACCCATCAGTGTGCACGACCCACTCCTGGGCAGGGGCTTCCTCTTCCCCTGAATGGGAGCACTCCGCCAAAAAGTCTGCCAGGGCTTGGGCCTTGATGGCTGTTCTCGGCTGGTAAGATATACCCAGCCCACTCAGTTCAATTGCCCATTTCAACAATCTTCCTGATTTTTCGAATTTTTCCAACACTTTTTCCAGGGGTTGATCGGTGAGGACAATGACTGGATGCGCGTCAAAATAAGGTCTGAGCTTCCGGGCTGCAATTATGACCGCGTAGGCAGCCTTTTCAACCATAGGATAATTCTTCTCAGCTGCCCCCAGCGCATGACTCACGAAGTATATAGGTTGCTGGGTGCCAGCTTCTTCCCGCAGGATGACTGCGCTGACAGTTATGTTAGTTACTGCGATGTAGAGAAAAATTTTTTCTCCTGCTACTGGTCTTGCCAGGGTAGGGAGCCTCTTAAGATGGTCCTTCAGTTGCTCGAAGGCTTCTCTCTGCTCGCTTTCCCATTTGAATTGTTTGTTTCCTTTCAGAATTTTGAAAAAAGGAGTGGCTCTGTCTGCTGATCGGGCAATGAATCGTGCCAAGGCGGCCATTCATCCCGTCAGGCGCTGGATGTCCCTGATGGTCTTGGGTTCAGGGAGGTCTAGGACCGCCTGAATTTTTTCAGGGTTGGCATCAATACCCCAAGAACTGACCAAGAATCCTAGGAATTTTCCGGAGCGGACTCCAAACGTGCACTTTTTCGGATTCAGTTTCATTTTGTAAGCGCGCAGAGAACTGAAGGTTTCCTGCAAGTCTGTCAGGTGTTCCTTGTCTTCCCTGCTTTTTACGATGGCATCGTCAACATAAGCCTCGATGTTTCTACCTTTCTGCTTCTCAAACACTTTATCAACCAGACGCTGGTACGTTGCTCCCGCGTTTTTGAGCCCGAAGGGCATCATCTTGTACATGTACGTGCCCGAACTAGTGATGAACGCACACTTCACCCTGTCCGGCTGCCATAAGTACACTTGATGGTAGCCTGAAAAGGCGTCCAAGAAGCTTAGCATGGTGTAGCCACTAGTGGCGTCTACCAATTGATCGATCCGAGGGAGCGGATAGCAGTCCTTCGGGCAGGCTTTGTTCAGGTTCGTAAAGTCGACGCACATTCTCCATGCTCCAGACGACTTTTTGACCATAACAACATTTGCCAGCCATTCTGGGTAGTCGCAGACTTCGATAAAGTCTGCCTTCAAGAGTTTGTTGATTTCTTCCTTGATTGCCGCGTCTTTTTCGGCAGACATGTTTCGTTTCTTCTGTTTTACAGGGCGAGCATCCGTGCTTACGTTCAGCTTGTGAACGATGCATGAGGGATCAACGCCGGGCATTTCGTCTGCGGAATAGGCAAACACGTCCTTGTTTTCTCTCAGAAGTTTGACCAGTTCGGCCTGGTAGGATTCCTCCAAGCCTGTTCCTACCAGGACCTGTCTTCCTGGTTCTAAGTCCACCAGCATGCTGTCGCCTCCCGGTTCCAGGCGGTCGGGAATCGGGTGCTCAACTGGGACTTCGCCTTCTCTGCAGGGGGAACTGTCAGCTTTTCTTTTTCCTTTCCTGTCCTTCTCATTGTAGACACCCGCATTTTGACTGCCAGGTGTCTATGGCAGTTTCCAAAAAACACCCGATGATGATCGGACGCTAACATGCTTCTATACGCTCGGATACGGGCTCAAATCCATTAATCGTTGGCTAACACACTTACGGAGTACAACTATCACAAAATCATCCTCAAATCCAGGCCCAGCGGGCCGTTTCCAATCAAATAAGGCTAATTTGGGCCAAAACCGACACCGGAATTAAAACCGACTTTTTGCGATTGGGTCAACCCCGGTCAAAATCGTTTCCGAGACACACAAAAACAGCCATACAACCATCAAAAGTCCAAGTCAAACACAAAACCCATCAAACACTCAAAGTCAAGGTCCAAAACAATGGACCCGTGCACCCGACTGGGCCACTCGATCGAGTGACCCACCCACTCGATCGAGTGGGCTTGTTTTGAGCCCGGCGGCAGGCTTCACGGGCCACTCGACCGAGTTGGCCTCCTACTCGGTCGAGTAACCCTAAACCGGTGCCCTAGCCATGCCTATATAAGCAACCCCCATCTAACACATCTCACACATCTACAACTTTCACAACCTCAAAAACCCTAGTACACCCTAGTACACTCTAGGACATCTACACATCACAAAAAAACCCTAAACCTAGTTTTAGGAATTCAACCCGAGCCACCACAACTTAGCCTCCATACACCTCGAAGACTCCCGTGCCATAGCCACGTTTACGAGCCTTAATCCGAGACAGAAACATGTAGGTTGAGGGTGACAAACCTCCTTCTTCTTTCTCTTCTCTTTTCTTCGTCTTTCTATTATTATTATTATTATTATTATTATTATGTTTTATTATTATTACGTATTATTATTATTATTATTATTATTATTATTATTACTACGTATTATTATTAGTATTATTATTATTATTATTATTATTACGTATTATTATTAATATTACGGTTATTTTTATTATTTATCTTATCGCGCATTCATCTTTTTTTTTTCAAGTAATTATTTCATAAGGGTCGAAACCCGTTGACACGGATCCGACATCACAATCCCTAGGGATTCATTTCGATGTCGGAAAAGTCGAGGGAATCAAGTTTTTTATTATTCAAGTAAAGCGTCGATTTTAGATTCGATACCAATTCCATAATTGGATATCGAATCTAACAATCAAGTCATATGAATTAATTAACGTGATTTATTCATATCACGATAATTAATTCAAAGCGACTAAAATTAATCCATCTTTTTTATTTTTCACTCTAAATATCCCATATCGATTCAATAATCGAATATGGGATAGGATGAGTATTCAATTTTAGAATCGGGTATAAATTCAACAATATTTATATTCGGTTCAGCAAAATTCGCGATTTATAAAACCAAGTCGAACATAAATTATGCAATATTTATGTCCGATTCGGTAAAACCGTCAAATTATCATAAACCAAAAGCAATTTCAAAATCAATAATTAAATTGCAAACGAATAAAGTTCGTACAGGTGCCACTCGACCGAGTGCCTTAGTCACTCGATCGAGTGACACCCTAAAATCAAGTCAGAACGTTAATGACGACCACCACTCGATCGAGTCTCACAGTGACTCGGTCGAGTGGCCATGTACTCGACCGAGTCGGCCAATGACTCGGCCGAGTATGGTCTTTGACGCAAAGCAGAATCATTTTTTTTGGTTCCACTCGATCGAGTCCATCGACCACTCGATCGAGTGGCCTCATAACGACTCAAACACGAGTCGTACATCATTCTATTTTTCAAACTCGATAGTATTTTACGACTTAGGTCAACATGTGCATAATTAATCACGTGTATACTATATTTTCAAATCATGCATCCTCATATTTGCATCTTTTCAATTCAATTCAATATTTGCAAACCGTTATTATTCGTTATATCGCTATATCGTTACTAACGCGTTTTCTGTTTCTTTTGTCAATTTAATTATTATTCGTTTATTATACTAAATGAACCCGCATGCTAAAATACAACTTTGACGTTAATTTTAGTTGCATTAAATTGACTTAGAAACCCTTTCAATTACATTCGCATGTTTAGGGAAAATACTGTTTGCATATCATTTTCCCGTTTTACTAGCGCGCGTATTGTAAGTCATTCGAATTCTTAGTAGAGGCCGCTAATGTGCGGGCGGGGTTGGGTGTCCTTCGTGGGCTTCCCAACACGTACCCTCACCCCTTACTCAGAACCTCGGTTTCCGGATGCCCGAAACCGTTGGCGCACGAGAGTCATTCAATATACAATATCCGATAATGTCGGTATTGGTATCAAATGCAAAGGGACGAGCCCAATAAACTCTGACATCGGAAATGGGCCGTATTTTGTATACGGACCACTACGACATAGAGTGGGCTCGAATGGTTCCGAATAACCACAAAATTCGGTGGCGACTCCACATAGACCTAAATTTCAATTCGATCCATTCTCATATGGAGATTCATTCGCCTACCCAAACCCGCGCGTGGCCGCGTCGGGGTGGACCTATGTCATGTCCACAATTTGGCGACTCCGCTGGGGATTAACTGATGCGTGACTTACCATCGGCATCCTCAGGGTGAGACTCGAATAGAAATCGTTTGACAAATACTATACGCGTGTTAGTTCTACGGTTCATGCATAACCCATATTTTCCCGGGCCGGTACTGGTGACCGACGTCCCACTATACCATTGATGTATTCCAACATGGATATGTCAAAAGGTGTCCATAGTCGATTCGAGTGGGTTTCGCGGCATGTTCTAAGCTCAACTCGACTTAGAGAGTCCGTCCCGATCAACGTCTAGACTATGTACACTGGTATAGACCCTTTCAGACCGACCGAGACTTAGTGTAGAGCATACATGGCGTCGTTATAATGCTTGTGTGACTACGTGCTACTTGGTTTCCGAGTCATTTTCAAAAATATCAACTTTTCAAAAATTACATCCTCCTTTTCAAGATATTCAATTTTCAAAATCCGGGACATACCGAATTTAGGACTTATGATTTTACTCAAAATAGCCTATTTTCTAGCCGGTATGCTGCCCAAATCAAAACTCGAACTTTCAAAACTCGTGGCCCAATGACTTTTCGTCCTCTTTTTCGGAAATTTGGGCCATTCACCGAGTCCACTCGGTCCTTCTTCAAAAATCAATCAATTTTCAAAACCTTCCTCTTCTAGGACTTCCCATATTTAGCAGTATCGGGTCGTGTCTTAAGTTGTCAAGGTCCGTAGCGTCGAAACTCCGTCGATCTTACATCACGAGTTTCTTCCCTTTCCCGGTCCACCTTATTAGACTAAGGCAAGACCCACCTACGTAGGACAAACCCCTACAAAGGAGGGCCCGTCAACACAATCGAGTCCAAAGTCTGGGGATGTCTCACGTGGACCTTCCTTCGAACAGGACTAGGCCCACTTGCCGAATCCTAAGGAAAGCCCACCTTTCGCAAGTCACCCGTCTAGGTGTCTTTTCCGAGTCAACCTTTTACAAGGCATAGCCCTATAACAAAAGGTTCACGGTCCTCACGTCTAAGGGTCACTCGTACGACACTCGAGTCTTAACAAAATTGTCGATCACACTCGGGGGCTACCCCTTTAGCAGGGCGATCAATCACGGTTGCTCTAAGGGTCATGTCTTACACGTGTCTCACATAACCCACTTTCGAGTCACTTAGATGCCACACCATCTGAGTCCCTAGCCTCACTTGGGGGCTATTCTCCGACGGAATGACTAATCACAGTCACTTCGAGAATCGTACCCTACACATTTGTCTTAGGGGAGTCTAACCCGAGTCAAACTGGGGCCGTCCCTCCTCTTACGCTATTTCTTATGCCTTGGTGAGTTTGAGTTCCGAAGCAACCTCTCTGATTACGTGGTGCTCTTACAGACAGGCCACCCGAAACCAGACGCCAACGCAAGATGGACGATTTGAAAGATGCCCTAACCAAAATCGAGACTCAACTGACCTCCATCCTTGCTAACCAAGCAACTTTGGACACTCGCCTGAGCACTGTAGAGAAAGCGGTCCTAGTTGAAGGAGCTGAGTCCACTGGGCCCATAGCCGAATTGGTCAGTGTTGTTCGCAGGCTCGAGGAGCAAGTTCACTTATCAACAAGCAACTCAATCCACTCCGAAAATGCTCGCATTTATTCACCTTTGAGTAACGAGCTACCGACCAACCTCAACTTGACGGGAATTCCTATGTTTGAGGGTACCGAAGACCCGGTCCATCATATCCGGGCCTTCAAAGACTTCATGGCAGTGAAAGGGGTAAAGTCCACCATGTTTAAGCACTTATTCCCTTCCTCCCTCCAGAAGCACCCCAAAGCCTGGTACTACAGGCTCGATTCCAAGAAATACCCGACTTGGGATGATGTGGCAACAGAGTTCGCTCGGAACTACGCCGATAATATCGAGATCCAGACTACAATGCGTACTCTGGAAGTCATGGCCCAAGAGCCCAAAGAAGGGTTCACTAAATATCTTCAAAGA
This sequence comes from Agrostemma githago, assembly GCA_958450325.1. NCBI lineage: Eukaryota > Viridiplantae > Streptophyta > Magnoliopsida > Caryophyllales > Caryophyllaceae > Agrostemma > Agrostemma githago. The sequence continues at coordinate 76,884,033 of OY288241.1, read as the reverse complement.
TGGAGGGCCGAGAGTGTAAAGTTGGTAAACAAGCCCAACGAGAAGACACTAGTGGAGGCCTTCGTCAACAACCTCCTACCTTCTTACCGCGTCCATCTTAGGTATGCCGGCATTTCAAACTTTGCCGTACTTACCGAAATGGGCATTAGGATTGAAGACGATCTTCGACATAATGAAGATCTGGGTGAAGTTGATACTAAAGGCTATACTGGACATCAACTCGAGTCCTTAGAAGCCGACGACTAATGACAACATTATCCGAGAGTCCGGATCCGATTTGAGTATGAGTCTGAGTCCGAGTCTAGGATGTACTATTCCCTTCAAAGTCGAAGTCAAAGTCAAAATCAGAGTCAGAGTCAGTTGTATTCTGTCCTCTTTTTCAAAGTTCAATAAAATCAGCTTTCAATATTCTTTCTCATATATATTCCTTATGTGTTTCCGAGAACATGATGAACACCATCATACACTGTGAGCACACGCACGTGACAATTATGGGCACATCTATAATGACTGCAGGAAACCGAGCCCGTGTTTTCTTTTTTACCTATTCCGTGTCTGGTATAGAAAAACCACATAACTACCCGTAGCAGGAGCGGTACCGAATCCTATGACAAATCTAGGTAATCTCCTAGTTTGGGTTCAAGACGGGAGGCAAGCCCATTTCCCACCATAAAATACCCCTCCAATAAGACTGACCAATCCCTACCTTAGGTGTTAGTCTGATCGGCAAAAAAAAAACACTGGGCAAAAAAAAAATCAAAAGTAAAAAAAAAAAACAAAAGAAGGCCATCAAAAAAAAAGAAAGGGCCAAAACAAAAGAAGACCATCAAAAAAAAGAAAACTGGACACAAAAAAAAAAAATCGAAAGTCCATGAGGAAAAAAAGCAAAAGGCCAAAAAAAAAAAACAGGCCATCATCAAAAAAATTTAGAATACCTATGACCATGGTCAACGGTCAATTCAAGTGAAAGCCCCACGACCAGGGTACGGTCAAAATTATCAAAACCCACGACCGCGGCTAAGAGGTCAATCAAAAAATCAAATACCCATGACTGTGGTCAACGGTCAACTCGAGTGAAAATCCTTTGACCGCGGTACGGTCAAATTCAAAATTATCCATGTCATCCAATAGGAGAGTAACAATCAAGCTGGTCAGCTAACAGCACACTCAGCCTTCCCACATTACAACCCTCAAGACCTTCCCGAGACCCAGGCCAGAGACAGCCCGGAATTTTGAGGATTCAAGCTCCATAGGATACCCCTAACAATTAGGGCCAGACATGGAAACCAGATCCCACATTATCAAACCAGCCCTCGAAGCCTTAGCTCCACAGAACCGAGCTCCAGATTTCGAGTCATCAAAGCCATTTACTTTCTAGCACCACATTTCCAAAAACATCAAATTCCCCGAGAGCAGAACTCGTTAAAAATCCCGAGAACAAAACTCGTTAAAATTCCCCGAGAGCAGAACTCGTTAAAAATCCCGAGAGCAGAACTCGTTAAAAATCCCGAGAACAAAACTCGTTAAAATCCCATCCAAACCAGTTACCAACCCCAAACACGGGAACTCAACTTGCAGTCGGCATAGAACATGCCCAAATAGTTCACACCACCTCTGGGGGCTACCCCGGAGAACGCTCACAGTCACAGGATTAACATCCTAACAATTCTAGCCCTTTGATCAAGACATCATTGGGAATGCACCTAGCCTTCACCATCGCTCTGGCTAGTTACACACAAAGCCCTAATAAACTAGGCGCCATAATACATCTTCCAGTCCACTGAACTACGGCTTGGTTTGATTTCACTACACGTGAATACGTAGGCAGCCTTTCAACAGAGGCACAACCACTCACATTGACACACATTCAAAAAGCGCCATCATTCCGGTCACGACACCATCATGTTCTCAACAGCTAGCTTTGTCGTCCTGGGGGCTTCTCTTAGGCGGGAAACCTCCATCCGCTCACAAAATCAAAAAAAATCTAGCCTCCTTTCTACAGTGTGTCCTAGTACTCGGCTCAGTCGAAGACGAGAATCTGTCAGGACTCGAAACAATACCCATTTTGGACTGTACCCTAAAAACAGAAATCCAGAGGGGCACCAGACTAAAACAGTCTCATTACAGGCTACTGCAATCCCCCCCATAGCATATCTATCCCGTTTCGATGTGCGACCGTGTTGCCACTCGCCTAGGCTATGGGATAGCGCAACTTAAGAGTCTTGTTAGGCGGCCCACACCCCTACCGAGTCACGGTCCAACCCCTCGAGAGTCCAGTCGTGTCAGTCAACTCGTCCGGTCACGTCCAGAGTCGAGTCTGTCGGTAGGCCTCTCTCTTCAAATTCCACTTTGAAATTTGCAAATCTAGCCATTCGAAAAAAGATCCTTTTCGACAAGGTCAAATTTCGGTCTATTTAAACTGCAAATTACTTTCCTAATCTTTGTTAGGAGTAAAAAATCTCAAATTTTTCAAGATTTCAAAATTCAAGTTTTCAAAAAAAATCATTTCTCCCCAGCGCGAGTCATTTTACTGCCTACGTGTTGCATGCATTTTATGTGACTCATACAGGTACAACTCAATTAGGGAAGTGCAACCCACGATAATTCCCTAGCGGAAGCCAACAACGGCATTTCAAGGGATGAGTCTACATACAGGCGCACCCAGGACTTACGAGACAAGTCCAATCCCCCACGGAGTTATCGGCTCAGGTATGACTTCTAGCTTATGGCTGGCGGGCCCTTCACGCAAGTCTAATGGACTATAAACGACCCGGCCGGAAGTCCGCCAGGTTTCAATCCTCGATTGGCCTGGTGGATACTCTGACTTTCGCCCTGTCCAAGCCTCAGTCAGAGTGGGGGCTCTGTAGACACCCGCATTTTGACTGCCAGGTGTCTATGGCAGTTTCCAAAAAACACCCGATGATGATCGGACGCTAACATGCTTCTATACGCTCGGATACGGGCTCAAATCCATTAATCGTTGGCTAACACACTTACGGAGTACAACTATCACAAAATCAACCTCAAATCCAGGCCCAGCGGGCCGTTTCCAATCAAATAAGGCTAATTTGGGCCAAAACCGACACCGGAATTAAAACCGACTTTTTGCGATTGGGTCAACCCCGGTCAAAATCGTTTCCGAGACACACAAAAACAGCCATACAACCATCAAAAGTCCAAGTCAAACACAAAACCCATCAAACACTCAAAGTCAAGGTCCAAAACAATGGACCCGTGCACCCGACTGGGCCACTCGATCGAGTGACCCACCCACTCGATCGAGTGGGCTTGTTTTGAGCCCGGCGGCAGGCTTCACGGGCCACTCGACCGAGTTGGCCTCCTACTCGGTCGAGTAACCCTAAACCGGTGCCCTAGCCATGCCTATATAAGCAACCCCCATCTAACACATCTCACACATCTACAACTTTCACAACCTCAAAAACCCTAGTACACCCTAGTACACTCTAGGACATCTACACATCACAAAAAAACCCTAAACCTAGTTTTAGGAATTCAACCCGAGCCACCACAACTTAGCCTCCATACACCTCGAAGACTCCCGTGCCATAGCCACGTTTACGAGCCTTAATCCGAGACAGAAACATGTAGGTTGAGGGTGACAAACCTCCTTCTTCTTTCTCTTCTCTTTTCTTCGTCTTTCTATTATTATTATTATTATTATTATTATTATGTTTTATTATTATTACGTATTATTATTATTATTATTATTATTATTATTATTATTATTACTACGTATTATTATTAGTATTATTATTATTATTATTATTATTATTACGTATTATTATTAATATTACGGTTATTTTTATTATTTATCTTATCGCGCATTCATCTTTTTTTTTTCAAGTAATTATTTCATAAGGGTCGAAACCCGTTGACACGGATCCGACATCACAATCCCTAGGGATTCATTTCGATGTCGGAAAAGTCGAGGGAATCAAGTTTTTTATTATTCAAGTAAAGCGTCGATTTTAGATTCGATACCAATTCCATAATTGGATATCGAATCTAACAATCAAGTCATATGAATTAATTAACGTGATTTATTCATATCACGATAATTAATTCAAAGCGACTAAAATTAATCCATCTTTTTTATTTTTCACTCTAAATATCCCATATCGATTCAATAATCGAATATGGGATAGGATGAGTATTCAATTTTAGAATCGGGTATAAATTCAACAATATTTATATTCGGTTCAGCAAAATTCGCGATTTATAAAACCAAGTCGAACATAAATTATGCAATATTTATGTCCGATTCGGTAAAACCGTCAAATTATCATAAACCAAAAGCAATTTCAAAATCAATAATTAAATTGCAAACGAATAAAGTTCGTACAGGTGCCACTCGACCGAGTGCCTTAGTCACTCGATCGAGTGACACCCTAAAATCAAGTCAGAACGTTAATGACGACCACCACTCGATCGAGTCTCACAGTGACTCGGTCGAGTGGCCATGTACTCGACCGAGTCGGCCAATGACTCGGCCGAGTATGGTCTTTGACGCAAAGCAGAATCATTTTTTTTGGTTCCACTCGATCGAGTCCATCGACCACTCGATCGAGTGGCCTCATAACGACTCAAACACGAGTCGTACATCATTCTATTTTTCAAACTCGATAGTATTTTACGACTTAGGTCAACATGTGCATAATTAATCACGTGTATACTATATTTTCAAATCATGCATCCTCATATTTGCATCTTTTCAATTCAATTCAATATTTGCAAACCGTTATTATTCGTTATATCGCTATATCGTTACTAACGCGTTTTCTGTTTCTTTTGTCAATTTAATTATTATTCGTTTATTATACTAAATGAACCCGCATGCTAAAATACAACTTTGACGTTAATTTTAGTTGCATTAAATTGACTTAGAAACCCTTTCAATTACATTCGCATGTTTAGGGAAAATACTGTTTGCATATCATTTTCCCGTTTTACTAGCGCGCGTATTGTAAGTCATTCGAATTCTTAGTAGAGGCCGCTAATGTGCGGGCGGGGTTGGGTGTCCTTCGTGGGCTTCCCAACACGTACCCTCACCCCTTACTCAGAACCTCGGTTTCCGGATGCCCGAAACCGTTGGCGCACGAGAGTCATTCAATATACAATATCCGATAATGTCGGTATTGGTATCAAATGCAAAGGGACGAGCCCAATAAACTCTGACATCGGAAATGGGCCGTATTTTGTATACGGACCACTACGACATAGAGTGGGCTCGAATGGTTCCGAATAACCACAAAATTCGGTGGCGACTCCACATAGACCTAAATTTCAATTCGATCCATTCTCATATGGAGATTCATTCGCCTACCCAAACCCGCGCGTGGCCGCGTCGGGGTGGACCTATGTCATGTCCACACTCATGCTCTTGTAGGGCCACGGAGTAGCATTGTCTAGCTGACTCCTGGTCCCCACGTATCTTTCCTTCCAGCCCGAAGTCTATGACATATGCAATGGTGAGAGCTCTGATGGAGACTGCGGCCTCGATTTCATCCAGCGTGGCCCTGCCAATCAGGGCATTATAGGCAGACCTTGCGTCCACAACAACAAAGGTTGCCCTGACATTTCTGGCTGCGGAACCCTCTCCGAAGGTGACGGGTAAGTCAATGACGCCCATGGGCAGCACGCCGGCCCCACTGAATCCATACAGGGATCCGGGAGCGGGCCGTAGATGTCTTTTTTCCAGGCCCATTTTTTCGAAAGCATCCTTGTACAAAAGGTTGGTATATGCGCCAGTGTCTACCATACATCTTCGCACAATATGGTTGCTGATTTCTAGAGACAGCACCAGAGGATCACTGTGCGGATATATCACCCGCCCTGCATCATCAGGAGTGATGCTTAGTGTCACTCCCTTTGGGCTCCCCTCTTTCTCAGCGTAGCAGATTTGGTTTCTCAGCTCGCGCATTTGCCTTTTTTGACTTCTTCGGCTGAGCTGGCCCTCAGTGCCCCCTGAAATCACGTGGATTATCATCCGGTTCTGCGCAGACCCCTCGGGTTTCTCAGACTCTTCTTTCTGAGACTTGTTTTTAGCTGCGTAGTTGGCCAACCATCCGTTCCTGATTAATTTCTCAATCTCATCCTTCAGGTGACGGCATTCTTCAGTGGTGTGGCCAATACAGTCGTGGAAAGTGCAGAACTTCTTTGGGTCGCCTTTTGGGCTGCGAGGTTTGCTTGGACGGTTCCATTTGGCAGTTTCTTTTTCCAGTTCGAAGATTTCCGCCCTGGACTTGTTCAGAGCGGTGTAACTATCGAATCTGGGTTGGTAGACTGGGCGTTCTCTCTTGGGAGTGTCTCCCTCCTCTTTTTGCTTGCCTGGTTCACCTCTGCCCCTTCCACCCTGCGGTCCCCCTTGAGGCTTTGCTTGGCCTGCAGGGGTGTCCGTCAGGCCGTGGAACTCCTCCTGCAGAATGAACCCCTCGGCGATTTTTCTGGCCATGGCCAAGTTTTCTGGCTGAGCCCTGATCATCTGATTTTTCATTTCCCCTGGAAGTAGGGAGATTGTCAGGGCGTAGGCGGCGGTGGAATCGTCGATCTCCCTAACCTGCTGGTAGGATAGATCGAATCTTCTCATGTATTCTCTCACACTTTCGCCCTTCTTTTGTTTCAAGGTCATGAGATCAAAACGGGTGAGACGTCTTCTCTTGTTTCCAGCATACTGCTCAAGGAAGATCTCAGTCAAATCTATGAAGAACCTGATTGACCCCTGGCGGAGATCTCTGAACCACCCCTGCGCAAGCCCCACCAAGGTGGTAGGGAAAACTTTGCACCAGATGGCGTCATCTACATCATACATGCCCATGTGACTCTCAAAGGCTGCCAGGTGGTCTTCAGGGTCCGTCGTCCCGTCAAATTTGATGGTGGGCATTTTGATTTTTGGAATGGGGTACTCTTGTACCTCAGGGTGCAACGGGGTTTTCGTAGGCCTGCCCACCAGTCGTGACCTGCTCTCCCCAGACTGGTTACCATGAGATTCCCATTGTTTATGGGTTGGTTTCCTCGTACTGGGGGAGCGGTGCCTCGGCGGCGGCCTGCTAGCTGCTTCGTCCTCTGTTCCCGAGGAGGTCTGCCTGGGCCTCTTCCTCTGGGAGTGACAGAGGTTTTCACCCTGATGGTACCTGGATTCGAGCGGTTGTCCTCGGTTGAGTCTGGATTGCAAGCTTTGCGATAAGCCGGGGGCTGACTGTTCTTTGGCCGCAGGTGTTAACCTGGAGAAAACTCCGCCTGGCCTTTCTCCTAGGCGTTTTGACACAGGCTCTCTGGGTCTCATGCGATCCTGTAGTCCTTGAGATAAGCCTCCCTGCCTTCCAGACGCCGATTCTGTCGTGTGAATAGAGACCGCCTGCTGGGCAGGTGATCCTGGTTTGTCAGTGGTAATGCGCCTCTGCACATGCGTATACACTTGGGTTGTTCTCCTCGCCTTTCTCTGAGCGTTTCTGGCGGCGGTCCGCCTCGTGCCCCCGGCCTCGTCCCTGCTGCCTGGGGACGGCTGCCTAGGAGCCGAGGCGACCCTGCCCACCAGGTCCTCCGGCGTGAACTCCTGATCCAGCATCGCAGAGAAGAACGCGGCTGCCTGTGCCATCTGAGCTGGGGTCAGGTTAAGAGCACGTCCAGGGCGTGCCCCCAGCTCGGGTGTCACAGCAGTGTTAGATCTACCGAGGGGATTGGTTCCCTCTACCCCGAGGATTGTGGCAGGAGGGACCCTCTCCAACAGCGGCATTCCGTACAGGGGGGTCACCGGAGGGACCGTCGGACCCGCTCCTGTACTGTCATCAACGATTTCTGGCATGATTGTGTTTAATTTTTGTGGTTATGAGTGGTTGATTTTAGTGGGTAACTCGTGAGCACAACCGTAAGTTCCCCACAGACGGCGCCAAATTGTTCCGGTTACGGAAACAATTCACCCGGCTCAGAATCCGGATGGTACAATTGGATTGATTACGGATAATTAGCTGCTTGATTCTCTTGATCTCCCCTTTCCCTCACTCCTGGTATCGGACTTCCCCGGCGGAAAGCGGCCTGCTCCCTGCACAGTGAACGCACAGGGCCTCGGAGGTTGTCCGAGGAAACCCTCTCCGATGCCTAAGTCAATCCGTGAAATGCCTTTACGAACCTAGCTCGTGAGGAACTAGGCGGCGTTTTAAGAGTAAGAGTCTAGAGAGAGAAAATCCAACCCCTCTCATGTGGGAAATGGGGAGGTATTTATACCTTCCCACAAGAGAGAGAAGAGAAAGAGGAATGGTTGGATGAGAGAGTGACAAGTGGCGGCTTCCCATCCATCCATTCCCAATTACCTTAGGCAAAATGACAGGAGGGCCCCTGGGGTTCGTGGCCCTGTCGGCCAGGGATTTCCCCAGGGCAGACAGTCTCCAAGTGGGGGGCTGCCAAGCCTTGGCAGGCTGCATTGGTCGGCGCTCTCGGCGGCTGACGGCCAACTTAACGTTTTCACGCTTTGTTCTTGGTTCTTGCCGGGGGCTGGTCTTTCGACTCTCCGACAGGGATTGCCCCGGGGCCTGCATAGCAGGCGGTTGATTGTTAGGCGGCCCACCCCCAATCAATAAATAAATAAATAAATCAATTAGAGAATCTTTTGATTATTACAATATGTATTTAATCTATTATATTAATGTGATATTTTACAATTCTGACGTGAAAACCTTTGGAGTTCATTTTTTTTAAACATTATCGTAAAATAAATTATAAAAATAAAATAATTAGATTCGTGTTAAAAAATGCTTTCATTAGAGCATAAATTTCATATCATTTGTTTCACATTATGTGATGAATTTATAACATATAACAGTTTAAAAATTATCCCACATCGACAAATTACAATATGATAATGAAATTCTATATTATAAATAAAGAGCCATAATTCATTCTTCGATATCTACCAAAAGTCTTTTGAATCTCAAAAAGAGTTTTTAAGACTATAAACTTAAGTAATTATCCTACATCGAGATGATGAAATTTTATATTATAAATAAGAATAATCATTCGTTTTAATTATCTATCAAGAAAAACTTTTAAATTATCCCACATCGAAAAATTATGATGAGATACTATAAACTTAAATCAATTATTTCACATCAAAAAATATGATAAGTTGATGAATTCTATATTATAAATAAGATATTAACCAAAAATATTTTGAGTCTTAAAATATATATTAAGACTATAAACTTAACTAAAACTATCTCACATTTGAAAAATTATAAAGTTTCATCAAACCTAAATCTTTTGAGTCTTAAAAAAGTTGTAAAGACAATACGCTTAAATAAAGAAATTATAATGAGGTGATGAAATTCTATATTATAAATAAAACTAAAAAAAATTCTTTAGACATCAACGAAGTTAAGTAATTCTCCCACATCGAAAAATTATGATGAACTTATGAATTTGTACTAAAGAAGAGTAATCATCTTTTTAAATATCAACCAACAAAAAAACTTTTGTTTTTTTAAAAAAACTATGATGAAATTCTATGTCTTTGTTTTTTAAATTATGATGAAGTCATGAATTTGTAGTCTTGAGTTTATAAAGGATCTTAATAAGACTACAAACTTAAAATTATCCCACATCGAAACAATTAAAATAAGTTGCGATAATGATTCTATATTATAAATAAGACTACAAATTTTAGTTAAATTTATCCCACATCAACAAATTATAATAAGGTGATGAATTTTTATATTATAAATAAGACTAATTATTTGTTCTTAGATTTTTAGATATCAATCAAAATCTTTTGAGTGTTAAAGGAACTATTAAGACTATAAACTTGAGTAAATTATTCCACATCGAAAAATTATATCCCTCTCTTTTGAGTCTTACAACACTTAAGGCTATAAACTTAAGTAAATTAAAAATTATAATATTAAGGTAATGAAGAAAAAAATAGTGAACGAAGAGAGTATAATAAGACGATGAAATTCTATGATGAAATTCTATTATATAAATAAAAGTAGTCATTTCTCCAAATTATGATGAGGTGATTCAATTCTAACGGTGATGTATTTATCCCACATCGACAAATTATAATAAGGTGAAGGATTTTTATATTATAAATAAGACTAATTATTTGTTCTTAGATTCTTAGATATCAATCAAAATCTTTTGAGTCTTAAAGATAAATTATCCTACATCGAATTATGATGAGGTGATTAAATTCTATATTCTATATTATAAATAAGATTAATCATTCATCCTAAAAAAAGTTCTTAACGAGGTGATAGAATTCTATGTAATCTTTCGTTCTTAGATATTAACCATTAATCTTAAAAATACGTGTAAATAAGTGTAATCATTCGTCTATGAATAAAAGTTCTTAATTAGACTATATCTAAACTTAAATAAATTTAAGTATATCCCACATTTTTATTATTATATAAATAAGAGTAATCATTCATCCAAAATATATAATAAGATAATCCATATGTTTATACTAAAAGTGGAATATTTTAAATGCTTAAATACAACCCTATGGGTTAAATACCGATATAGAAGACTACAAACTTAAAATCATCCCACATTGAAAATTGTGATGAAATTCTATACTTCGTATTATAATCAAGAGTTAAAAATAACTTTTAAAGCATATCTTAAAACTATAAACCATGAGTAAATTATCCTATGTCGAAAAATTATGATGAGGCGATATTATCAATCAAAAAAATTATTCGCATGTATTCTTTTGAGTTTTAGAATAAGCTCTTACGACTATAAACTTAGTTGAAATTAAGTTTGATTATTAATATCATGTGATCATCTTATTTATTATAATGATATAGATTCATCAAGTTTCTTATTTAACGAATATACATCATCAATGTAATTAAGCCAATTAACCCCTAAGCCAACTAACCCGTGCAACGCACGGGCTTTAATCTAGTTTTCCCATTATTCGTGACACTACTTTTTTTTTTCCCACTTTTCATTTTTCTTAACGTATTTCACCCGTCTTAATTTCCTTCCCAAACGATCATTAAGAAGGGGAGGGAGTAATAGTTATCATGCTTTATACTTCTGTTTTTACTTAAATTAACGCATTACTATATGGTTTAACACAAAAAATCATATGGAATGGTGTTGTACTCTTTGGTTGAATTGAAACCTGAATTAAAATGAAGTGATTAAGTGAACTGCATATGTTGAATTGACTTAAACAGATCAAATTAAAATGATTTTAACTTAAATAATTAACTTAATTCAATTGAACTAAATAGGATCGAACTTAAGTACTAAATCAAAGGAAACAATCGTATTCATCCTACTTAATTACTCTTCTTGCACAAATTCTTGTTTACAATGGACATATCCGTCTTTTTAATGTGACGGGTCAAATAATGTTCATTTAAAAGGAAGAAGACAAAAGTAAAGCACATGGGTGGTACCCATGCTTTGTCCTTATTTATCTAAACGATCATTATTTGACCCATTATACCAATGTGACGGATAATTCCGTCACAAGCAAGACCCAGTGCTCTCTTGACCCTCAATCCACTTCTTATTGAGGTAAGTGCGTCATTGTATATAAAATAATTAAATAATTTATTATTTATCGAATTTGCACAAATAATTAGTGTACAATGCACTCCAAAATAAAATTGCTTTTCATTTAATTACCAAAAACATCCCTCTACAAAACCATGCATGTGGTGCAAGTGATCAATGACTAAGTGAGGACCTTTATAAAGCAGAAGAAAAAGATTAACATGTATCTTTCGTAACCTAATTTATTTCGTATATATCTTTAATGTTCGGTAAACAAAATAAAATAAAATAAAGGTAAACAATTCATTACAACAATGTTAATGGGAATATATATATATATATTGTATGATTTTATGTAATTTATTTCATATTTTTGACTGTGTGTAAAAAAGATCAAGGCAAGTACTCTCTCCAATTTTTTATGTTTCTTCTCGTTTTTTAAGATTTGTGAGGAGTATTTAATTGAAACGAGAAGCAACATAAAAAACGGGGTGAGTAACAAACTACAAAAGTACAACTAGATAAAGACGGGAGAGGTCCAATACTAAATCAAGTTTTTTAAAAACAAATATTCCCTCCGATTATTTGGAATTGCAACAAATTTTTTTAAGGTTACGTTTGGGTACTTGAAATTGATTTGATTAGAATGAATTCAATCCTTGGATTTGAATTGATTGGAATTTGGGCAGGTGGAGTCGGGTCAAGGTCACCAATTTTATTTTATTTCAAAAAAAAAAAATCATCCGAAAAATGTAAATTTTCAAATATGGGAAAAAAAATTATATTCTAACAAGATTATGCGAAAAAAACAAACAAAAGATAAGTGACGAAATTGAAATGACTACTATTGTACTAAGAATTGAGATAGTCAAATTTGAACTAGGTTGAATTTTATCTAAATTTTAAATCCAAATTTCAAATTCAAATCTAAAATTTTGACATTTCTATGATGGGTATATATAGGGTATATATTTTTGTTAGTGAGGATATTTGACATTATTAGTACTCGTACCTTATTTCTTATACAAAAAAAAAATGTTATAATTTCAAAGAAACTGATGGAGAATAATATCTCGACTACACTGTCCATGTTGGAGTACATAATTGGTGGGTTTTTCCATAGAATTTAGTACTCGTGGTATATTGAACAACATAAAAAGACAAATAAGATGATTACCAAAAATAATTATAAAGAGAGAGTAGGATCCCAAAAGAATTGGTACGTTAGCATTTAGCACCCACACCGTTTATATTTCATCATCATCAATCAAATTAATAAATTGGTAGCCTCTTCCCATCCCTTGATCCCTTCCCTTCCCTTCCAATATATCACAATATGCTCTCTTAAAAGAAAAAAGAAAAAAGAAACTGCTCTTCCTTTCATTTTTAATTTATTTAATTTATACTACCTCCGTCCCACTAAGATTGTCACATTTCATTAAAATACTCCTCACAAATAATAGGCAATTGGGACAATCATTTAGGTACGGAGGGAGTATTATGTATAAATAAACCGTAGTGGCTCCTACGACATGCACTAGTGTTACTTCTGTTTCCAACCAACATCCACATCCCACCAATTCAAGTAAGTTGTTCTTCTGTATACTCTTTTCAATTTTCATCCATGCTACGATAGGGAGACAGTTTCATATATAGAATATTTTGTGATCATGGTTTTGATGAAGAGGCTCGTCTTTATTTGAGATTTGTTTGTGTATGTACATACTACATAGGTTAAGATTCTTGAAAATACTACTCGTATCTACCTTCGTTCTCCTCTATTTCATTTACTCCACTCTGTTTTGTTCACATTTGTGCAAATATAAGCATACATTTTTTAATAGAAACTTTCTCCATATTCTTGGGATCTCCAATCATCAGTTTGTTGAATAATCCTTGTAACCTCTTCATAATTAACTACTCTAGGTAACATACCATCAAATCATGGGTTAGAATCAAAATACACACTTTGTTGAAAAAAAATAAAATCAAAATACATAAAGTGTGAGATTAAATAATATAATAAGGTAAAAAGTTGGTGAATATTTTGGAATATAATAATGAAAAGTGAAGGGTATGATAGTCATTTTATAAGAAAAATAAAGCCCAAATAGGAAATGTAGCAAACCTAATGAATTTGCAAAATATAGAATAAGTTGCAACCCAAAGAATCGGAGGAGTACTCCCCATTCAAATCCACCTGTCACTTTTCATTTTTTGATACTATTCACACTTGAGGGGAATCTCGACAATCTATAAGTGAGAATATAAGTCATGTGGGATTTTGTTTTATTTGTCTTTACGAGCATATTAAAAATATCAAATTTTTATAAATTTTACTAATGTAAAATGAAATATATCGCTAGTGTAAAACACGTCTCGACAAATGTGGCAAAATGAAATGTGACAAGTGGATTTGAATGGATGGAGGATTATTTATGAGATTGACACAGAGATAAAACACAATCTCTTATGAAAAATCTATCATTAGAAAAAAACACATGAAGCTGTTTATTAAAAAGAACTGATTTCATGTAAAGTCTTTTTTTGGTTCAAATGAGTGTACTATAGTACTCCGTATTATTTGGTGAATTAATGAAGGGAAAATGAATGAACGCATATAGTGAGTAAAATAGTAAATGTAGCAGAGATCATTAAATGGACCGACCTTTACTCTATCAAGTAATGAACTCATGTTGGTCTGTTGTCAATCCTTGTCGTGCTCATAAAACCCACTAACCCTGTACCTGTACCTGTACCTGTACCTGTAGCAGTTGCATAACCTCTCTCTATCATATACGCCTTTTTTCCAGTCAAAGAAAACCGAGTATTACAATATTGGATAGTTGGAGTCGTCGATACTCCCTCCAATTTTCATTATGAACCGTTATGTTTATATTTTTACACAAAAGTTTCTCCAATAATAAAAATGTAGCAATTCAATTGATTCCTGAGAACAGGAGTCACTAGTACACTGTACACCGGTACCCAACAAAAAACAATATACTGTGTTACATTTTTCAAGTTTCTACTGCCAATCTTGGATCTATATTGCCCTTCACTTATTATTATTATTTTTTTTTTTTTTATATTATAAATCAGAACTTGCATTATTATTATTATTATTATTATTTTATTTTATTTTATTTTATTTTGGATTCTTGTTTACCTTTTTTTCCTTGTCTTGTTGTTCCTCCAAAATAAACCGAGTTATGTGTATTGTGTAGATGTTAATGTCTCCGATTAGGCTATTTTTGATGTATTTATTACGACTTTCTCACTGCTCTTGAGAAAATCTCTTATAAGTTCGTTTCATACTAATATTAGTAACATACCATAAATTTGTATATAAATCATTAATTTTAAAAAAAACAATATGTAAGTTCAGTGACTGTAACTTTTTTTTTGAATTAATACAAAAATCGGATACCCGCTTATATGCAATATAGTAGAGTACAATTGAGCATAATTATCTGACTGTATGTTATAAAAGTGCATATATATTCATGAATTTAATTTGGCCTTTGTTATGGCAGATTTAATACTATTAGGATGTTGAATAATCCAACTTCATGGTTGGAGATGGATTCCCCATGTTTATGGGAGGAAATCAGTATATTTATCCTGGTAGCATTCTATGCATTTCTGCTGCTATACTTCATCAGAAAAACTCTACTGTCATGCTCATGCTGCTACAGATACAGGACAAAAACTTCAGCAGATAATGAGGACACCTCAAAACTACATTCCCATAACTCAAGACTAAGCCTTTGCTCCAAAACCAGCATTATATCCTCCCTTTTACTCTTATGCACTAACTCGACATCTTTATTCCTGCAACTAAATAATGCCAACGACAGTAGTCGATGCAATCTACGTGTTCCATCTGTCTCGGCTCAGGCCTTGCAGGTTGTATCATGGATAATGTCGATAGTTGCGTTGTACAAGAGTTTAAGTAAGCAGTGGGAATTGAACTTCCCTGGAATTTTGAGGTTGTGGTGGGTGTTTAGTTTCTTGATCTCAGGTGCTCATATAGCAAATGATTATCAATTTGTTGTGGAGAATCGAGGGAAGATTAGCGTACAGGAATGTGTCGATTTATTAGCCTTTCTTGGGTCAGTAACCCTGTTGGTGATCTCAGTTCAGGGAAAAATGAGGGTGGTCGAGTGCGATTCTGTAGGAAACAAGTTGAGTGAGCCACTTCTGAGTAATGGTAAAAATGAAGGGAACTCGAAAAAGAAAGTGCAGGAGTCGCTTTACAGCAAAGCGAGTTTTTTCGATCTTGTCACATTCTCATGGCTGAACCCTTTGTTTGTCGTTGGGAAGAAGGCGGCCCTCGAGCAGCACGAGATCCCTGAAGTTGATTTGCATGATTCCGCGGAGTTTCTTTCAGGTTGCTTTGATGAGAGTCTGAGGAAAGTCAAGGAAGAAAGTGAAGGAGGACAAACTCAATCTATATACAAAGCAATGTATGAGTTGACATGGAAGAAAGCAGCATTGAATGGGATATTTGCAGTGATAAGTGCTTCTGCATCATATGTTGGTCCATATTTGATCAATTACTTAGTGGATTTCTTGAATGATAAAAAACATAGGAGCCTACAATCTGGCTACCTCATTGCACTTTGTTTTCTATGTGCTAAAGTAGTCGAGACGACAGCTGAAAGACAATGGATCTTTGGAGCGCGTCAACTAGGGTGTCGTCTTAGGGCCGCGTTGATATCCCATATATATAGAAAAGGGTTAGTCCTGTCGAGTCAAGCTCGACAGGCTCACACAGGTGGTGAGATCATTAATTACATGAGTGTTGATGTTCAGAGGATTACTGACTTCATATGGTATATGAATAAGTTATGGATGTTGCCGGTACAGATTTCGCTAGCTATCTTTGTTCTTCATACCAGTCTAGGGTTAGGATCGCTTGCAGGGTTGGCTGCGACTTTACTCGTCATGGGTTTTAATATACCTTTGACAAGGATGCAGAAGAAGTACCAGTCGAAGATCATGGATGCGAAAGATGCTCGGATGAAAGCGACTTCAGAAGTTCTTAGGAACATTAAGACAATCAAGCTTCAAGCATGGGACAATCAGTTTATTGATAAACTACTTGGTTTGAGGTGTGTAGAGTCTAATTGGATTTGGAAGTCATTAAGACTTGCAGCAGTTGGTGCCTTTATTTTCTGGGGTTCACCGACATTTATCTCCATCGCGACTTTTGGTGCTTGCCTTGTGATGGGTATTCCACTCACAGCTGGCAGAGTTTTATCGGCGTTAGCTACTTTTCGTATGTTGCAGGATCCTATATTCAGTCTGCCTGACTTGCTGAATGTGATAGCACAAGCTAAAGTGTCGGTCGATAGAGTTGCTTATTTCCTGCAAGAAGAGGAAATTCAGCATGATGCTATTGAATCTGTTCCTACAGGTGGGACCCACCTAGCGATCGAGATAGATAAAGGGAAGTTTAGCTGGGATCCAGATGCAAGAACTCCCACCCTTGATGGAATAAACCTGAAAATTACGAGGGGGATGAAGGTTGCGATATGTGGGACTGTCGGATCAGGGAAGTCCAGTTTACTGTCAGGGATTATCGGAGAAATTCAGAAAATTTCAGGGACGGTAAAGATAAGTGGGTCTAAGGCTTATGTTCCTCAATCCCCTTGGATACTGACAGGAAATATTAGAGAGAATATACTGTTTGGGAATTCTTATGATGCTGCTAAGTATGACAGAACAGTAAAAGCATGTGCTTTGATGAAGGATTTTGAGCTTTTCTCCCATGGTGACTTGACTGAGATTGGGGAAAGAGGGATCAACATGAGTGGGGGCCAGAAGCAAAGGATTCAAATCGCTCGAGCAGTCTATCAGGATGCGGATATTTACTTGCTCGATGATCCTTTCAGTGCGGTTGATGCACATACTGGCACACAGCTTTTTCAGGTTAGTATATTCTGAATGTCAGTTTTCTATACTTCATACCGAGTACAATATCTTTTTAAGGTGCTATAATAACATCACCCCGTGTCTCAAATGCTCCCTCCTATAACATTGTCCTGATATTTTTTTTCGCTCCATTTCGATATTCTAATGTAACCAGGAATGCCTGATGGGGGTTCTAAGGGAGAAGACTATACTCTATGTGACCCACCAAGTGGAATTTCTACCAGCAGCAGACCTTATTCTGGTATGCAGTTACATTAATCTTTATCTATAAATTCAGTCATTACTTCTCTTCTTATATACAGAACAATCATTATATGTTGTTGGCCCTTTAGGTGATGCAAAATGGAAAAATCACTCAAGCTGGAAAATTCACGGAACTTTTGGAGCAAAATATCGGTTTTGAAGTACTAGTTGGGGCACATAACCAAGCACTAGAGTCAATCCTTGCAGTTGAAAGCTCTCAGAGTACCCTAACACAGAATGAACACCATTCTGAAACCAAACAAAGTGCGGAACAAATCCAAAGAAAGGACTCAGTTGATGATAACCTCGAAGAAATTAAGGATAAGCAAGGAAAGATAATACAAGATGAAGAAAGGGAGAAAGGGAGCATAGACAAGGAAGTTTATTGGTCATATCTCACAATGGTGAAAGGCGGTCTTTTGGTTCCCATCATAGTATTAGCACAAACAAGTTTTCAAGCTCTGCAGATAGCAAGTAATTACTGGATGACTTGGTCTTGTCCTACTTCAGGAGAAGGAACACCCATATCTGGGATGAATAATGTTCTACTTGTATACTCACTTCTTTCTATTGCGAGTTCACTTGGTATACTGGTTCGGTCCACATTATCAGCAAAAGCTGGCATTCTTTCTGCGCAAAAGCTCTTTGAGAACATGCTTCACAGTGTCCTAAGATCTCCCATGTCGTTTTTTGATTCTACTCCTGCTGGTCGAATCCTAAATCGGGTATATATAACTCTATTCTGACACTCGACACTTTATTATAACCAAAACTGTATTTTTTTTCTTTTCCATAAAATAGTCGAGTCCGACACTTGGTAACTGAGTAAAAACTGTTTTTTTCTTAATTATAACCAGATCTTAGGTTTGCTAACTCTACTATGATATGCAGGCATCATCTGACCAAAGTGTGTTGGACTTGGAGATTGCACAAAGGTTAGGTTGGGCAGCATTTTCAGGGATTCAGCTTTTAGGTACAATTGCAGTAATGTCACAGGTAGCTTGGGAAGTGTTTCTCATTTTCATTCCAGTGACTGCAATCTGCTATTGTTATAAGGTAAGACTTCTGCAGAAAAATCAGAATGTTTAAAAAAAAAGTTGATTGTAGTGGTATGAATGTATGATCATCATTATTGTATTTCATGGGAAATTTTGTGCAGCAATATTACATACCGACAGCAAGAGAGCTAGCACGATTGGCTGAGATTCAGAAGACACCCATTCTCCATCACTTTGGAGAGTCACTTGCTGGTGCAGCTACTATACGTGCGTTTGATCAGGAAGAGCGTTTCATCGATACAAACCTCATATTGGTAGACGGTTTCTCGAGGCCCTGGTTTCATAATGTGTCAGCCATGGAGTGGCTTTCTTTCAGACTGAATCAACTTTCCAATTTTGTGTTTGCATTTACCTTGGTTCTTCTGGTCTCTCTTCCTGATGGAGTCATAGATCCAAGTAAGATTGGAAGAACATCAAACTTCTTTTTTTATCGATTCCTAAACTAAAGAATATGAATTAATTCCTTTTTGATTTTCGCAGGCATTGCTGGTCTAGCTGTAACATATGGAATAAACTTGAATGTTCAGCAAGCTTCAGTGATATGGAATATATGCAATGCAGAAAACAAAATGATTTCAGTCGAAAGGATTCTTCAGTACACAAAGCTTAAGAGTGAAGCTCCTCTTGTTATTGACGATAACAGACCTCCGGATAACTGGCCTACGACAGGAACAATTCAGTTTCGGAACTTGCAGGTATGTTAAAAGCGGTAAATTATGAATAAAACAGAGAAAGGTTGTCATAGATCATAATGCTAAGGTAGCACTGTAATTGATGATTTGATGCTGCAGATCCGTTATGCGGAGCACCTGCCGTCTGTGTTGAAAGACATCACATGTACATTCCCAGGGAGGAAAAAGATTGGTGTAGTAGGGAGGACAGGGAGCGGAAAATCGACACTTATACAAGCATTATTCAGGATTGTTGAACCAAGTCAAGGAAGCATCATAATTGATGGTGTAGATATCTGCAAGATAGGACTTCATGACTTGAGATCTAGGCTCAGCATCATTCCACAGGACCCTACCATGTTTGATGGTACTGTTCGAGGAAATCTTGACCCGCTTCAACAGCATTCCGACACCCAAGTCTGGGAGGTATGTAATACTCTTACAGTCTGACGCTTCATGCAAAAAGTTAGCTTCCGAAACACAACTGATGCAATATCTACCTCTATGCTGTTGTGTTTAGGCGTTGGATAAATGCCAATTAGGAGATATTGTACGCGAAAAGGAAGAAAAGTTGGATTCGACAGGTAAATATATTGTCCTTTGATGAAAAATACTGCACTTAGAAACTGAATCTAACTTGGTAAACTTGGGTGGGTGTATAGTTGTTGAAAATGGAGAAAACTGGAGTGCTGGGCAAAGACAACTGTTCTGCCTAGGAAGAGCGCTACTTAAACGAAGTAGTATTCTTGTTTTAGACGAAGCAACAGCGTCAGTTGATTCGGCAACTGATGGGATAATTCAGAAAATCATCACGGAGGAATTCAGAGATAGAACGATAGTCACAATTGCTCACAGAATCCATACTGTCGTTGACAGCGATCTTGTCCTTGTCTTGAGTGACGGTACTTACGCACCCTTTACCCCTATTTTTCCTTAACGTTCGAATGACTAACAAGACTGCATTTGATTTGATTGATTGTATTTGTGAGAAACAGGAAGAATTGCGGAATATGACAGTCCATCGAAGCTCCTGGAAAGAGATGATTCGTTTTTCTCAGGGTTGATCAAGGAGTACTCGACGAGATCACAGAGTTTCAACACTTTGGCCTAAATTGGAGGAATGGAATGCTAACAAATCAATCAATCTCAAATCTGGATTTAGATTCTCAGGTTGAAACTAGAAAAGATGCTGACAAAATCACAAGAATGTTCCCATATTTTCGCATCATTCTATCACGTTTCACATTTTTGTGCTCACTATTCAGACTTGAGCAATGAGCATGTATAATTCCACTGTCAACCTTCAAATTATATAATGAGAAATATACCTAATGCATTATGCATGTCATTGGTTATTAACCTCAATTATTCTCGTGTTATCTTCCCGTCATATGTAAGAATATTTTTATCAAAGATAATCAAATGATGCAGACTGAGGGGGCATGTTGTTATACAGATCGAAAATATTGTGAAATAAAGTCACTAAGACCAGGTTTTTTTTTTTTACTGAAGTAGACTGAACTGAGATGAATTCAACTGATGAAGTACAAAAGAGATGGTTAATTATAGATATCTTAGTCTAGTGAACGAAAATACGGAATTCCCTTGCTCTATCTCCTTCTCTGTCTGTCTATTAAAAGTAGAGACTACGGTGAATTCATGTAAAAAATTGAAGGAATGAGAAGATTATAATGCAATTAAAGTAAACGATGAGACAGTAAAATTATGATACGGTGGAGTATAAAAAACGAATATTACCTTGACAAAAATGAAGCATCTTACCCAGGCTACCATTTCTATCCTTGACAAAAAAATATCTTCATTTTGGGCCACATATGATGAGCGGCTGAAGATCAGGAATCGGCGACCGTAGATCGAAATCCGGCGACAGTACGCTACCACATTCACTCTAATTCTACATTTTAGGGTTTTACTTTTTTTTTTAATCAATTTATTTTGATTCTATTGCCCCTGACAGTTGTAATTTGTCGATGTTTTTGAATGTTCTTCGATGTTTATGCATTCCGTATCTTCTGTCAATTGTTTTGATTTCTTTTTTACTAGATAACAAAATAAAGACAGCTTTTGGAAAATTAGTATAAAAAATTGGAATTGTTTACACTTTTACAACATTATTTTGTTTTCCTTCCAAAAAACCAAGAGTTAAAAGCTGGAGTGGTAACAACTCTCGTACTCAGATCGTGAGGTTGGGGTTTCGATCCTTACCTGTGATACCGCGTGGTCCGAAGTTGATGATCATATATTCTACAGAATATATATATAGTAGGATTCGCCATATTTGTGGATTTGGATGAGATGATTTGAAAGTTAAGTAGGGAAAAATCTTTATAATCTTGGTAGTTGATGATGGTTATATATAAATATTGTTGGAGCTTTCCCGATTACGGATTTCGATGTTGTTGTTCCTGTAATTGATACGTTGTTGTATCATTAGATAAGGAAAGATGTGATTTTTTTGCAGATTGAAGATTTGTTGACTAACCCCTTTAGACATGACATGCAGTCATACATTGTTCATAATCAAAATGCTGTGAAATTGGCTGAAACGGAGAAGCGTTTACATTAATAATTGATCATTAATCATGCAACGCCAGTCCTGACTGTGCGTGTCTTCATCTTACATCGGCCAGTTGAGCCGTGGACTTAATGAACTCTTAAGAAGCTGATGCATGTTACTCCTACTATGTTTGTTCTGTCTAGTTTACGAACTTTATGTGCAGTCGACTTCAGTTTAATTCAGCCATTGAGTTCATTTTGTCTCAGCCCACTTCAGTTCAATGTAGTGCAGCTGGAGTTAAGTTAAGCTTACTCCAGTTCAATGTAGTGCAGCGTGGAGTTAAGTTAAGCTTACTTCAGTTCTATGTAGTGCAGCGTGGGCTAAAAACACGTGTTGATTTGATTAATCACTTGCGTACGGAGTAGTTTGGTTCTGTTAACATCTCTGCATTTCCAATTTAATGTGAAGAAATAGTTTTTATGTTACTCATAAATCTGATCTACTCGTATGATTCTGCCTTTTTTTTTTAATTCTATTTTCGTGACATTCCATAAAACAATGAATAAACTGTTCTCAGATTGTTGTTTTGTTGTTCTATCACTCTTCAGGGAGACTCCTACTTCCGTCTAAGTTGAGATCTGTGCTGCATTTTGATTTTGAACAGCGGTCATGCCAATGCTTAAGATTCCAGACCACCAGGTTGCCGGACACAAAGCTCTTAAAGGGAAAATAGGACCTCTTATAGATGATGCAGGGCGGTTCTACAAGCCTCTTCAGAGTGGTGAGCGTGGGTCCCACGAGGTGGCTTTCTACGAGTCATTCTCATCTGATACCAATGTTCCTGATCATATCCGTAGATTCTTCCCCAAATTCTACGGCACTCAGTCCGTAGAGGCTTCTGATGGGTCCGGCCTAAAACCCCACCTTGTCATGGATGACTTAATCTCACATTACTGCAAGCCATCAATCATGGATCTTAAGATTGGGTCAAGGACTTGGTACCCAGAGGCACCCGAGCCATATATTCAGAAATGTCTTAAAAAGGACTTGGAAACCTCAACCATTCACTTGGGTTTTAGGGTCTCTGGGTTACAGATTTACGGGGCTCAGGCTCAGGATTCAGAATCTTCTTCATACTGGAAGCCTGATAAGAAGATTACTATGTATTACACCGCAGATGAAGTTAAGCTTGTTTTAAGAAAGTTCGTTTCTTCAAACCCGTCAACAGAAGGTAAATTTGATCCTGATTCCAGCTACGCTTCAAATGTATATGGTACTTCTTCAGGCATTTTGGCACAGTTAAAGGAGCTGAAGTCATGGTTTGAGGATCAAACTGCCTATCATTTTTATTCATGTTCGATTCTGATGGTTTATGACAAGGAGTCGGTAACAAAAGGAGGAGCATCCAGTCCTGCAATCAAACTCATTGATTTCGCTCATGTTGTTGATGGGGGTGGCGTCATTGATCATAACTTCCTAGGAGGTCTCTGCTCTTTGATCAAGTTCATCTCTGAGATTCTCACAGTCTCGACTGAATGCACAGACAAAGCATCTTCGTAAAATGATTGATAATGAGAGTCGAAAACAAAACCTTGTATCCTGGAGTACTACTTTATTCGAATTTCTAACGTGAAATGTTGTATGAACGCAACCACTCCAAGTCTCCAATGGAGTCAGTTAACCATTTGGAGTTCCTCTTCAACCGTTGCTTTGTTTATTCTGAAAATTTGTTCTCTAAATTTGATGGCTAGACATGCATTTACTTCATTTATTGTTCGAGCAGCAAGCAATACAAAACTTCATACTCCGTGTTAAACTTGTCTAAAATTTAGATTATCCGTCATGGGAAAAATCATTTGCTGTAAATATACCAAACTCAGAAAGATTTATATGTTGATCTAACCTAACCAGCTCCGAAGTGAAATATATATGCCAGTCCAATAACTTTTTCGAAAAGATGTAGTGAGAAATTTGGTGAGCTGAGAATTGAAAAGCACTGCCATCTATTACCAGTGGATTGCAGGCTCCATTGACGATCTTCTGCACATACCCTTTAACTGCAAATCTACAATGATCATTGTTTGATGTCTCAACGAGCACTTTTATAACAAACTCGAGGAAGCGAGGTTGATTCAGTCGTTTCTTTTGTCACAAGAATTTCACATTCTGCTAGTTCATTTGCTATTGCATTCATAAAAGTTTCATTCAGAATTTCGCATCTGTAATGTAATGTACACCACACATGAAGTTTCATCTCCAATAGGAACTAGGTTTTACATGCAGTTTCATCTACACTCTACAAATCTAACAATTGCGACGTTGAAACATTACATAGGAAGAGGCTACAGAAAAGCGAGAGACGTTAAAACCAAACTAAAGAAGCGTCGGGCCACCTGAGTGAACAAAACCGAACCCATAAGCAGAAAGCGTAGCTGGATTTGAGTAGTCGTTGGATGTCCGGAAAGCGGAGGGATTAGCGAGGAACATCAAGGATGTGAGAAAGAGATAAACAATGGTTGTAAGGGGTAGCATGTTTGATGTTTTGAGAGCAGATGAATAGTGTGTAATGTAATGTAATGTAATGTATGTGGTATGTGATCCCAAAATTGTACGCCAACCTTAGCATTATAAGGTAGTGCAGGCCTATTTTGTAGGAGATGGAGATGGGGTGGGGGTATTGCTTTGCTTAAAAGTAATGTGCCACGAGTAGTACAATCCTCTATTCACTAAAAGAAAAAAAATCAAGGGGCAATCCGTATTTTCAACTTTCCCGTCAAAATCACTTATTCATTTCACAAATTGAGCTTAATATCACCTATTTATTTAGAGAATTAGGCTTTTGGGAGAACCAATCCAATTTCTTAGCAGATAAATCACGGAAAATGTAAAACAATTCATATCATATATAGCAAATATAGTACCCTAATTGATTAGACTACAACATTTAGAAAAGAAAAATCCCCTATTCACAAAAACAAAAACCAAGGGGCAAATCCGTATTTTCAACTTTCCTGCCGAAATCACCTATTCATTTCACAAATTGGGCTTAATATCACCTATTTATTTAGAGAATTAGGCTTTTGGGAGAACCAATCCAATTTCTTAGCATATAAATCACGGGAAATGTAAAACCAATCCATATCATATATAACAAATATAGTATCCTAATTGATTAGACTACAATATCTAGAAAAAATAATTTTCAAATGAAAAATGGGATTACATTAGAATGCGTATGCATCTTAACCTAACAATTTCATTTAAGCATTTAAGGTCCAGTTCAACGAATCTGTACGACATATCACATACATTGTCAAAAAAAATTATTTAAAAATTGGACCCAATGATTTACCAAGATAATTTTAGGAAAAAATTATACTCCGTATTTCCTAAAAAACTATTAGGCAACAAAATAGACAAACAAATACAGAATAATAATAATAATCAAATAATAGATCAAAATTATTATTTGACAAATATAATTTCTAAATATTAGGTTGATATAATTTTCGGCGCCTTATATTTTACCAATTAAAAATTAAAATTACTATTTGTTTGAAATTACAGATATAACTAATGTTACTTATATACCTATTAAATTTAATACTTATCGTATTTACAATCAAAAAATTGTAAAAATAAATAAAAATTATACGGAGTATTATTTTATAAATATTTTATCATACGGAGTATAAAAATCATATACAATTACTATTATTTTAATTATTTTTTAATGACACATCATCGAATCAACGGGTCAACCCGGGTTTTTATCTTAAATTAATGGATAATTTTGGTTCCGAGTCAAATGGATAGCGGGTCAAAATTTTAAAGTTTTGACCCTAAAAAATGGGTCGAATTTATGAGTCGAGTCAAAATTTGACATGACTGTTTTCTAATTTAAAATTTTCTTATCGAATCATATCACCTAAAATTTATAAACAAATTAATTTCCAAAAACTACTCTACTAAAAGTTAAATCTACAAAGTTCCGTGTAATATTTTCAAATATAGGTACAATAATTAAGAAATATGATAAGAATAGTAATGTCGAATATAGTGTAAAATTAAAAATATTTTTTTTCGACCTAAAATAGGTAAAAAGTAAGGCATTCAATATTATTTCTTACTTATATTTTGACCTATGTATCATAAATTAGATTGCAATCCTATGGATGACATATAAAAAAAAAGATAAAAGTATGAACAATATATTGTACTCTGTTAATTAGGAGAGTTTTGTTTCCATCAATTGATGGGTTTGTGTATTTTGGTGGGTTTGTTCTTTCTTTGTGAGAGATTCAAGAACTATATGCAAGACCATGTTGAGAGCCGTAACTTTTCTACCTATGGTGATGCAATTGATGGCAGATTTCGGTCTATTCTTTGTCAAAATAGAGAAAGTTCATTCTTTTGAAGACTATGTCATTCGATCTATAGATTAATTCGCGAGAGGCTGTGTCAATAAACAACGATATAAAGAAGCCTATGCAGAAGCGAATTACTCTAATAACGATAACGATCTTTGTCTCAAGAATGTTATTTATTTATTTGTTACAAATTTGTATTCCGTACAATCTGATATCATTTGTAGATGCCGTATGGCCTTTTATTAATGAAATTGGTCTTCATTAAAAAAATATATTATACTCTGTACTCCGTATTTATTACGAAGTATATGACGAAACATATTACTCACTAATTTTACAAAAATTCTTAGGTACACCGGGTGCACTAAGTCATTGTCCTCTTTACTCAATGAAAAAGTCTTGAGTGGTGCAAGTGGAGTCATAATTATTTTTAAATAAGTTATGAAAATCAACAATTAAAATTTCTCATACGTTACGATGTACGATGTGGCTAAGAATTTCTCCTAATTTTATATTCTCCGTCATAATAAAATGGAGTTCAGTTAACCATTTGGAGTTCGTCTTCAATCGTTATTTTGTTTATCCTGGAAATCTGTTGTCTAAATTTGCTTACTTAAAATCTGCAGGGATTTGAAGGCTAGACATGCATTTACTTCATTTATTTTTCAAGCAGCAAGCGATACAAAACTTCATACTCCGTGTAAAACTAACTTGTTGCAGTCTAAAATTTAGATTATCTGTCATGGGAAAAATCATTTGCTGTAAATATACAAAACTCAGAAAGATTTATATATATGTTGATCTAACCTAACCAGCTCCGAAGTGAAATATATATGCCAGTCCAGTAATTTTTTCGAAAAGATGTAGTGAGAAATTTGGTGAGCTGAGAATTGAAAAGCACTACATACCATCTATTACCAGTGGATTGCAGGCTCCATTGACGATCTTCTGCACATACCCTTTAATTGCAAATCTACGATGATCATTGTTTGATGTCTCAACAAACACTTTTATAACAAACTCGAGGAAGCGAGGTTGATTCAGTCGTTTCTTTTGTCGCAAGAATTTCACATTCTGCTAGTTCATCTGCTATTGCATTCATAAAAGTTTCATTCAGAATTTCGCATCTGTAATGTAATGTACACCACACATGAAGTTTCATCTCCAATAGGAACTAGGTTTTACATGCAGTTTCATCTACACTATAAATCTAACAATTGCGACATTGAAACATTACATAGGAAGAGGCTACAGAAAAGCGAGAGACGTTAAAACCAAACTAAAGAAGTGTGGGGCCACCTGGGTGAACAAAACCGAACCCATAAGCAGAAAGCGTAGCTGGATTTGAGTAGTCGTTGGATGTCTGGAAAGCGGAGGGATTAGCGAGGAACATCAAGGAGGTGAGAAAGAGATAAACAATGGTTGTAAGGGGTAGCATGTTTGATGTTTTGAGAGCAGATGAATAGTGTGTAGTATGTGATTGCAAAATTGTACGCCAACCTTAGCATTATAAGGTAGTGCAGCCCTGTTTCGTAGGCATAATGGGGATGGGGGTGGGGGTATTGCTTTGCTTAAAAGTAATGTGCTAGTACAATTGATTAGTGTTTGCAGAACAGAAAGTATATATTGCTATTAACGCATTGTTTTTAATTACAAGTAATGGAAAGTAGATGAGTGAATAGTGTGAATTGAATAGCAGGTGAAGATTGTGAGGGCTATCTGCAATTCTTCTCTATCACAAGTCAATTTATCATATGAGTGTGTAACCACATTAGTTGGTGCCTGCGTCCTGGACATCTTAAACGGGGAAATTGGTTCAGTTATTTTAGGTCCGTCATATATTCTGGTTAGGTCAGATTTTGGTTTGGGTTCATTTTGATGTGTCGATCAGAGTTAATCATTAACGAATTCACCGTGAAATATTCCTTTAGAAAGTACATTTTGTACAATCACATTTAGATGAATGAGTTTATTTTTTCTTCAACAAAGTGAGCATGGAGTCCTGTTACAATATAGGGGGAGGACTGGAGGAGATTCGAATCTGATAAGTGATAACTATTGTTCAGGTTAAATAGTCTTAACCACTGGACTAAGACATCTATAGTATAAATCACTATTTGGTGCACGTGAGAGAGTGGTGCCGAGATTGGGCGTCATTCGGTGGCGTCGTATCACCATCCCAAATCCTTGTTTATGACGAGTATATCTGTCATAAATATATGACGGGTCAAATATCACCCACATGAGTAGATGAAAAGAAATGATTTTCTATTCCAGAAACATTCCAATTTTATCTTGTCTAGTCATATCGATAATATTAAGACCATTATAACCTTATGACAAATATATTCGGATATCAACGGCTTCTTGAGTCGGTGCCCAACTGTCGGTTGCATACTTAGCAATTTATCATGGTCTACTCTTGGAGTTCTTTTGGATCGAGTCTTGAGCCCATTCTTTGGAAACCACATAAACCGTCTACTCCGTTGGGCCCTAATTCAAATAAATAGTTTAAAGTTGAGGCCCAATTTAAAAAGACAGCCGTTAAACCGGCGGTCCAGGACAGAAAACCGCGGTCCCCACATCCAGGTGTGCAAATACAGATACACATACACATACACTCATGCATCTTCATCTCCTTCTTCATTCTTCTTCTTCATAATCATTAGTCAATCACTACTGCGTGCATACATACATACACATTCAATCCATTTCCCAGAATAATCATTCAATCTTCAATTTCCCCCAATTTAATTGAACCCTAATTTCTCCCTTCATAGTCAATTTTTTCTCCTTCATCGCGATTTTTCCACTTTCCCTCTCTCTCCTACTTTACTCATTCCACGGTACACCTCTCGATCTTTGAATCTACATTTTCAATTACGCGTGTTTGATTTATTATTCTGCTATTTTTGATTTCATGTTTACTTAATCAATTGCATGAATTTAGACATTGTGTTGCATTGCGATGATTTGCCGCTTTTAATTTATTGATCAGCTGAGTCACTCGGAGTAGTAATTGTTGATTTGGATTAGTTCAGGGATTTAGGGTTTGAAATCGAAATCAACTGCGTGAAGTTAAGTGCGCAGAGATTGGTTTTAGTCAGTTGGATTGCGATTTTTGGAGCTGAGATTATGAGCTTATGAGCTTGAATCGTCGGAGATTGGTAGCGGTTTTGAGTAGCAAGTTTCAGCAGTTGTCCAGCTCAAAATGGGGCTTTTTGATGGACTCCCTGTCCCTTCTGATAAAGCTGTAAGTATAACTATTTAAGCTTGAAATGGTTCAGCAAGTGTTACACCTTGTATGGATAGTGTGTTCCTTTCTTCGGTTTTATACTACTGAGTTTCATTACGCTTAATTGTTGCCCCAAGAGGGGTCTTCTTGCTTTTTTTATTTGCTGTAGTTGTAGCACTAGTAGGTGCCTCGAAGGCTCCTAGGCTTCTGCTAATCGGGGTGGGGTGGGGTGGGGTGTCACATGTGTGGAACCTTATGCTGCACGCCTGCACTAACACAGAGGCAGATGACCCAAAATGATAATTTTCTGGAGAATTGCATTGAATGACATTTAGTTTACGATGAAATAATGCACCACTTTGGTGAGCCAATATGCTTTATTTCATAATATCCAGGAAGCAAAGAATAGCCACGATTAGCCTCCATTGCTGAGGAAAGTTTTGTTTATTGAGTTAACTAATGATCTCTGGATCATGGGTTTCTTCTACATTTGATTTTAGAAGCTGTGGTGAAATCTTAATATTTCATTGTTGCTATTTAGATTTGTGTCATTGTGAGGAGAAGAGAGGGCAATACATGAACATCAGATTCATGGTTATTTTCGTGAATCCTTATATTCATGTAAATTGTGTGCAAGATGGATTTTTGAATGTGTCATTGTGGGCTCTAACTTCGTACTTTCAACTGCATCTACTCCAGGTTAAGTATGTCTACTAACTATGTCATTTTTTCACAGCATTTGAGGGAGGAGTTATCGAAAATTGATGAAAGTTGGGCTGCTGCACGTTTTGACTCCTTACCTCATGTGGTACGTGTGTTGACTTCAAAAGATAGGGAAAATGAACTAGAAACTTTAAAGGACAACAATGATGTTGTTGAGGATGTTGTGAATGAAGTTGTGCATGCCTATCATAGTGGCTTCAATAAGGCAATTCAAAATTATTCTCAGGTATATTCTCTATTTTTTCTCTTGTGATAAGAGTAATGCATACTGTAACCAGAAAATGTCCCTACCTTTATGTAGACCCCTTGGGAGTGCATCCAAGGTGAACCCTTGTTATATGTAGTTGTATGTTTACATAGTTTAACTCGTTGGTTCTCTAGGGATAGGGGAAAAGAGTTTTGTGCGGTAACTGTTCTGAAATCTAAACTGAGCTTGAGCTTACTCATCCTCATACTCTAGACTCAGTTTCATTGATCCGTGGAGGCTTTGTACCACAGTTAAAGGCCCCCACTCGCTTAGGTTTGGCTTCATATTTTTATACCTCCTGAATCTGTTATCAATAACAAAATAATGAATAAAAAACAATGCTGGCTAAATAAGCAGATGGTTCATGAGAAGTAAAAAGCTGATTTGGTGTCTTTTATGGTAAGTTTAAAAAAATGTTCTTTGTTTTTTTTTGTATGGATGTCATCCCTCCTCCCATACACTTTTGTACTTCACGGCAATTGCAAAGTCTCAATACCAAAATAATTCGCGGTCGCTCTAGTTGGCTAATATGAGCTGTTTTGTGCAAATATTGCGATTTAATAAAAAAAAATTGGGAGAAAAACTTGTGATTTGTTGTTAGAAAAAATCCACACAAATAATCCCAAGTTTGTTTCGTCTTCTCAAGATGTTCCTACGTTTTTGGAATAACAAGCTTAGGGGTATCTTCCTAAAATGGTCCCAAGGGTAACTATGTTAATTTCTGTTAAATAAATCCCATTCTTTATCTTAAATTGATCATTTTCGTAAATATTCCAAGACAAATTGTTAAAAGTGGTATCATAATTGAAACTATCGATCCGTAACTCAAAATGACTCTAGAATCTGTATATTTCAGAATTCAGTCAAAATCGTGCAAACCTAAATAAATAAAAAAAGAATTGTTCAGAGTGTGGGCCATATAAAAGTTAAACAGTTTTTGTTTCAATTTTCGAGAGAGTGACCAATATAAGGAAAAAAATTACTCTGTAAATGGAAAGTTTATGTTGATATTTTTGGACTGTTTTGGGAATATACCCCCATACTCGGGATTATTGGAAGATAAATCAAACCTGGACTATTGTAGGAAGATGTGTTGAACTTGGGAATAATGGTTTGAATTTTACTAATTGTTTATCAAAAGTTAAAATCATAAAACATGCTTTATAATTTGCTCTTACCCTTGTGTTGTCAGATTTTGCGGTTATTTAGCGAATCTGCTGAAAGTATTTCAGTTGTAAGGAGTGACCTCTCTGAAGCAAAGAAACGTCTTGGCGCTCGTAACAAACAGTTGCATCAGTTATGGTATCGATCGGTTACATTACGCCACATAATCTCTCTTTTAGATCAAATCGAAGGATTGTCTAAGGTATGCCTTCTTCAGACAGTTTTTTTATACTAGTAGTATGTGCTTCCAAGTAGAATGGAAAAAATTGAAATGACACATTAAACTATTCATGTTTCTTATATTCTGAAACATTTGTGGTTGACGCATTTCTCAATTTCACTATGCGTGATTTCTCAATGTTCATGTTATTGTAATGGAACTTTATATGTATAGCCATATCTTAGCATCAACCTTCTTTGTGCTGTATTTATAATTTTTTGACAGTAGAACTCGTTCGAGTGAATGATTGCTTATTACCTGATCTGTAAAGGTCACTTATAGTTTATACGAGCTGAGGCTGACTTATCTTTGTGATAACACCCCCATTTGTCCTCTCTCAGAGATATTGATTTAGGTCTCATCTGTTATTCAGGACTATAGCTTTTTTCGTCCCGATTGATTTTGCTTCAGTGAATAGCACTCAAAGTTACTGGTTCATGTCTTTAAGGTTTCAACTTTCAAGCTCTTCGATTTTAGTACAATTCTATAAATTTTGTAGCGCCTATCAGGCTCTTCCCTCTAAGCTGAAGTATTTTGTTGGATTAACAATTGCTTTATGATTGCTTTTTCTGTAATACTGTAGGTTCCGGCTCGCATTGAGAAACTTATTACTGAGAAACAGTTTTATGCTGCAATCCAACTGCATGCTCAATCCTCATTGATGCTTGAGAGAGAAGGCCTTCAAACGGTTGTCTCTCTGCCCACCTTATTGTTTTATTTTTGTTTTACTTCTCCTTCTCTTATTGACTTCACTTTAAAGTATTTTTGTTTAACTAAAATGTCTGGCTTTTATTAATAACTCCCCACATTTTACTTTATCTAAGCTTTGTAGAAGTCGAGGTTATCAAATTTAAGGAAGGCAACTATCTAACTGCGATCACATACCATCCATATTTGATTTACACTATTGAAATTCACTATATATCCATTTACCATGGGGCCAAAGACACTATTCTTCGGCTTAGGAATTTAGATTAAATAAAGGAAAATGACTCACTATACTCTCTATGCATCTTGTATTCTGCAGTACGTCATGGATTCTATCCTTATGACTTTGTATTGGCAGGAGCGTGAATATTTTAGTTGGCGGCATTGATGTTTTTCTTTACTTCTAGGTTTGATTAAATTTTGACTGTGTGAACACGGAAATAGGGGAGTTTATAACTCTCTCACTTATCACTTGGTCTTAGCAATTAAGTCATGTATCCTAAGGCTTCTTCATTGATCATGATTAGCACACAAAGAAAGAGTTATCGGTTCATTGTCATAACTTTTGTAACTAATTTATTTAGACCTGTCACCAGTCTCGTAGTCTCAAGTGCTATTCAATGCACGTTCATACATAATGCAAACTAAGTTTGATGATCAGGTTGGCGCACTACAAGATGTTAAATCTGAGTTAAGCAAGTTGCGTGGTGCTCTCTTCTATAAGGTTTTGGAGGACTTACATGCCCACCTTTATAACAATGGTGACTATAGGTACTCTCTCTCTCTCTCTCTCTCTCTCTCCCTCTCTCTCTACACACACAATAATTGCCATTGTGATTGAAGCTCAACGATTCATGTGAATGAAGGTTGGTAGTGCTCGTGTTAGTTTCTGTTGTGATAAAGCCATGCAATCTTTTATTTTTCTTTGTTCATCAAATTTGTTTTTGACATCTGTGTGGATTAGTTGTATCTTGTATTTTTTTTAAAGGCTGTATATTGAGTTTAATTTTCCGACAAAGAAATCCTAATGTATGAAACTCTATTTGCCCTTCTTACCCCAGCTCTATTTCTTCAAGCATACTTGAAAGAGACGATGAAGCTACTTTGGCAACAACATTTTCTTTGTCTATGGGCATTTCACAAACATTATCTCGACGGACAAGATCAGCTAGACCTGATAACCATGTTGAGGGGGGGTAAATCTTCTCTTTCCTTTTTTTTACATCTTGGATACTGCAGCAACTCTATTACTAATCTATGTTGAGTGGCTGAGCCATGCAAGCACATGACCATTGTCCATTGTGACAAGCTTTTGATGCTCTCCATTCATGCTTACCGCAGCTATAATTTCCATTTGTATACGTGACAAAGGAACCGACCCCTTTAGTCTGTACTTTCTATCTATGAATCATATGACAATACTTTAAGCTGTCTTTGGCCACAGTTTAAGTCATCCCCAATACTTGTCAATTTTCTTGGTGTGTGTCTAGCAAGAACCATGATTCTAGCTTTCCCTACAGTGTTGTCGCACACTGTTTTAAAATTATTTTCTAACTCCAGCAATGTGACACTAGTAACTACAGCAGCCCCAAAACCTTTATTGCACATGTTGTCTTCCCCATTTACATTGTGGAAAGTGAAAACTATATCTTACTATTCCCACACATAATTAGGAATATGATATTCAATGTTGAGTGAGTGATGTTTGCCTATTTCCAACATTGGTCAACTGAACTCCATAATCAGTTTGGTTTCACATTTACGTGGGGGCTATTCTTGTAGAAAAAACACATATCCTTTATTTTTATTCATGGTTCACATTACGAGCTCTCGGTATTGACTGATATAACCAGAAGGCAATTCTTGTAGCAAAATGTTTTACTAGCCATTTTATGTATATATATCATCTGTTTGATTGTGATATGCTTTCTTCAGATCATACAATGGGCATCATGAAGAGGACAGATTAAGAGGTGATGAAACTGATGGTGATGCAGTGTCCAATGGAGGGGATAATGGCCTTAGAAAAGGTGGAATTCTATCTAGCCAACTTCCACCATGGCTTTCCTCAGCTTCACCCGATGAGTTCTTGGTATGGGTGGTTATATCTCATCAGTTTTTTTTGTTTTTTTTTTTTGTTTTTTGCAGTATCTACAGGTTAAATTTATAGTTATGTTATATATATTTGGTCTCAGGAAGTTATGCAGAAGATGGACGCTCCCATACATGTGAAGTATCTGCGAACTATGATTGAATGCTTGTGCAAGCTTGGTAAGGTTGCTGCAGCTGGCGCTATAATATGGTAATTGCCTGTTCTTCTTTTCAAGAACTTGTGCGTGGCTTTTTTGAAAAAGTAGATTTAAGAAAACTAAAACAAGTTTTTTATTGCTCTCAAAAAGCTGTAAGATAGCAAATCAGCAACCATCCATTGCATTCTTTCTATCTATGCATCCTCATTCCTCAGTCAACTCGAAAACACAAAGAGGGAGGGGAGAGGTTCTCAGTATATGATTGGAGTAGGATTCAAGTTGAATTGTTCTTGTTATTTTCACTCACTCTGTTCTCATACAAGGGTTGCCTGGATTGAGGTAAGTGTTACGGGGCTGAGGGGATGTCATGGTGGTTGTCAGTAGAGAAAGGATATGTATACTGCGATGAGTATAACATTTAGGGGGCGACGGGGGAGGGGGAAGATACTTACCACCTCTCCCCTAGGGTAATGTATTACCCTAATTGGGGAGTTATAATTTCTTCCTTCACCCCTTTATCCTTCCCTCACCACTCATTATTTCAAGCTCCATTACCCTAGTAACAATGACCATTAATCTAAGCGCGTCAACAAACAGATTTGAATAACTTGAATGGATATGGATGAATCGTCTCCCCGATTGGGCGGTTTAGCGGCTTGGCTTGTCAATTTATAGCCCCCTGTTAGGCTGTATATTTTTGTATAAAAGTAAGTTGTAATTAGATTATAGTCTCCGTCCTATCTCTCATCTTACTTTTGGTGGGTACGTAGTTCTACCACTTTGAAGTTCTGTCAATCTCAGAAAAGTGGGAGGCTGATGAATTTTTAGCTTATGTGAGTGTACTTCTAGTGGCTTTCTTGTCATTTTTATGAAGTTATATTTCTCTGAGACTTTGACAACAGGCTCACCTGTTCTCTGATCTTAAGCTCTTTTTCTGTAGTGGGTGTGATTGTGTGATCCACTATGCTCTATTTCACAATGTATACAAAATTCTTTTCCTGCAGTTTATGGGCTGTGTCCCTTTCGTCTGTTGTCTTTAACTTAATAGTTTCTTTGCTGGTGAAATCTGTGATTGTTATAGTCAGAGGCTTAGACCTACTATTCATGAGGTCATTACCACTAAGATCAAGAGTTATGCGGAGCGCATGAGCTCATCCAAGCCTGGAACTAGCCTGACAACATATTCATCAACTCTACAAAATTTGAAGGGGCAGTTGGAGATGTACCAGTTGTCCAAACAGAAACGTGCAAATGGCATGTCTCTCAGTGGAACTTTGTTGGCTGTCAGTCCAGTAACACCTGTGATGTCACCGTCAGGAAAAGCGCAGGCTATTACAAGAGAACTTCTGAATTCCATCCTGGATGCTATTATCAAGATATTTGGTTAGCCATCAGTCATTTTCTATTCAAATTGAGTTTATTTAAACCTAAATATAAAACAATTTTCATACTTCATTCATACTTGGAAATGACACCGAAAGAATGTAGAATCTGTTAAGCTTTTTTTTAGAAGAATTCATTTTATGAATCTGAGAGCCCATCTCGCCAATGTTCAGAGAATCATGTTATTATTGGCGAGCTCCTTGAATCAAAAGCCAGCCAACAAGACATCAATACACCCAAGTCTTTGGTGGATGTAAGCTGGAACACTGAATCAGACTCTACTGGTGGTTATACTATTGGGTTCTCACTGACAGTTCTGCAGGTGCTATGTTTTATACTTTTCTGAAGCTTTGCATTTGGTTTGTAATTGTTTTTTGGTGTTGTGTCAGTGTTGATATTTACCAGATGACTAATCTTGTGATCGTATTTACTTTCAAATTGATTAAGGTTTATTTTAACTTTTCCTGACTTGTTCACAAATTTTGATTGTGTGATAGAGTGAATGCCAACAGCTGATATGTGAGATTCTACGAGCAACTCCTCAGGCTTCATCATCTGATGCAACTGTTCAAACAGCTAAACTGGCAGGGAAGATGGCGTCGAAAGAGAAGAAGTAAGTGAAAATTTGCTGGATCTGTTTTTTTTTTTTTTTTTTTTTTTTTTGAAATTAGTATTAGATAACCATGTTTTTACTTGCTAAGCATGTTTACTTTTGCGCTTCAGTTCAGGACTGCTTGTTGAAAATCCACTATTTGGTTTTGTTTTAGTACCTTAAGTTAGGAGTTCGTGCTAAATCCTGTGGTGTTGAAAAAACTTTCTTGTAGTCTCTCATCACAGACTAGTGACTTTTGGATTTTCGGGATGATGTCTTTGGAGATTGTTACATTTACGAATATCCCAATCAGCAAAACATTGCAATGTTTTCTCAAATGCTCTGGTGATACTGAAGTAAGGAGAAGGCTGAGTATAATAGAATAAACTCATACTTTGGTGATAAATTTGTACCTTGGGTTTGAAGAAACAGCATATTTGTATTAATAAATACGGAGCAGTAAATTTTATGGCTTAAACAGCAAATTTTCTTGGGCATGAAAATATGGCATCTTAGAGTCCCAGCCGTGGTTTATTGATCAGTGGTGAAGTGATGCTCAATCACTTAGCGGGAGAGGATTCTTGAAAAATGGGTGTAACCTTGTAGTTTCCCTGACCTGGTGAGGTTTTGTGGTTGAGTGAGTGGTATACCCCCAAACACATTAGTGGCTCACGTCGAAGATGAGTGCGTTTTGCAGAGAGGACTTGTGAGAGGAGTTTTGCAGAGAGGACTTGTGTAGTTGTGTTAACGTTTCTGAGAGAGTAATCATGGTCAAAGCTAATGTTTACGACTTTCCCCTAACCTTATACGAGTATATGTGTATATTTTACTCTTTTGGGGTTATGTAACTAAGATTAGCCACTGGCTTCGTGAGTATGTTGAACTTTCAAATGAATTCATCAATAAATTTAAACGGATGAGAATTATGCTCAGTGAAGTGAATAGTGAAGTATTCAGGAAAACAGAGCTATTACATATCTTTAAAAAAGATAAGAACTTGGTAATTCCATACATATCCATGTAAACCGCTGTCCCATGTGTTTCAGAAAATTTTCACTTTTATTCCTTTTGTGGAGATCAGGGTTGTGGAAGCTTGTTTAAGCATTTTTAATGTGCGACAGGGATGGCTCAGATGGTGGCTTCACATTTGCTTTCCAGTTTACAGATGCAACATTGTCTAGTCCCAACCAAGGTATCTTGAATAATTTGTAATTTTTTGATTTGATGTATATTTTGAACATGAGCAAAAAACAGTGCTTTCTGTTCAAATAGTCTTGTGTATTCCCTTGGGTTTTATGGATCCCACATTTGTTTGTTACAACAATGTTGGATCAAGGCGTTATGTGGTGCAACCTATTCCTGTGGTAATTCAACACAAAGAGGTTGCTTTCTAAGGACACATTTGAAAACTACCAATGCAATGCTATGTCAAAGTATAAGAAGTGCAAACAATCTAGCGAGCCATTACCTTAAATCCACCATATTCTTGAACCAAAAGGTACTTGGTCTTCGAGGACTCTTCCTGAGGAGGTGTTTGGTTACAAAATTAAGGTGAAGGGGGGGGGGGGGGGGGGGGGGGTATGGAGAATGTCTAGTTTCCTTCAAACCTCTCCCGTGTTGGAGCCATTGGAGGAATTTTGATGAGGTTCGGAGAATGGAAAGTTGATACCCCAAATCACCCCAGTACACATATACACCCCACTACCACCACCGCATTTCCTTCCTACCCACTTTGTTAACCAATCGAGGGATTTTGTATTCTGTCTTCCCTCCTCCCTTCCTTTCATTTCAAACCCCCTATCCAAACAAGACTTAATTGCTCCAATACTATCTTTCGGAACAGTTGAAACATTTTGAAAATTCCTCCTTTTAAGGGTATCTTGTCCTCATTTCCTGTATTTTCGTAGATTCATTATACAACTTTTCTCTGGTAAAGAAGTTAGCGAGCCTTTGGTTATATTGTGAATGAAAATAATCCACTTAATTATCTTTAGTAAAAATGTGTACTGTATCTGGTAATATTCAGCATTGTCTCAGCATAACAGACTATACTGTCTGTGTGCCTTCTTTGTGCAATAAGAAGGCATGTTATCTGTTTTGTAGTTCTTCTTAATTCTGCATTACTTTCTGTGCGTTAAGAGATCCTATTCAGTTTGTCTTAAACAACCCAAACTGGCTCACAGTTTATTTACTTGATTAAATCATTCTTCTCATCTTTTTATAGTTCATCTATCGTAGCAGTTTCCATGGTTAATTGAAGTAATAAGTTGCAGTATTGGCTGGTATTTGGTTCAACTGAGAGTGTTTATGAAATAATTTTTGGCACTATTGTGTTTTGTGGCGTATCTTATCGTCAGGAGCCCAAGGTTGGAACAAGAAGGCCCAAAACACATCGCAGGAGGGATATGGGTCTGCAGCCGTCTTGCCTGAAGAAGGAATTTATCTAGCAGCAGCTGTTTATCGCCCTGTGCTTCAGGTTTAGGGTTGTTATTTTTTCGAATATCTAATCATAAACGTGAAAAAAAAAACAAATCAACTTAAAGCTCCAATCTTTTTATCATTGCAGTTTACAGACAGGGTTGCTTCAGTGTTGCCTGAAAAATATTCCAAGCTTGGGTATGTTTAGAATTGGAACCCCCTTCCCCTGGGCTCCTAACTTGTACAACGCTCCAGAATTTTAATTCATGTGGAATAGCAAGTTTTATTTAGTTATAGTCTATCCCCTATGCTGTCCTGTAACTATAAAAGACAATTTTTGCATGGCTAAGACAAATTTTGCGGGGCTCTTTAAGCTATAATATTGTGTAGATTTGAAAGATTTGCTTATCAAAAGGCCATGGCCTTGGTCTATCAAATTCATTATCCTCTTGTATCTTGGAGTTTAGTTAAAACTTCTTACCTGAAAGGCAGTGAGAATGGTTAAGCATTTTGTAAGATCTACCGACTAAGTGGTTTTCTTGTTGCTGTGCTCTTTGTACAGCAGTTCAATTTAACGACTGGAATTAGTCCTTTGGCCTGAAATTATGATGCTTATATGCTGCAAATTATGATCATATTACTTTGGATTCTTACAACAAATTGAAGTCTTATATATTGTGAGATGCTTGCTATACTTAGTCATGTGGCTTTGTGGATTGTTCTTGTTTCATTATGTGAACCAAGTGAATTTTTGGAAGAAAGAAGATCTGGAAGTATTCTTGTAGATATTCAAGCTCTTCTGTTACGTACCTCAGTTTTAAAGGGTGATTTTTTTGGGGGGGATTTAGCAAGTAGTTAAGAGATTAATGGGTAAAGGAACTAACTTTAAGCGTGATCCATGGGGAACTTTCTGGGTCTTCTTTGTCCATGCCTTGTTCTACTTGCACCTGTTCCATCCATTGGAGATAAGGTTTACTGTTTGCTTACCATGTTCAACATATCTTTTGCCCAGGAATGATGGATTACTTTCTTTTGTGGAGAATTTTGTGAAGGACCAGTTCTTACCTACAATGTTTGTGGACTACCGAAAAAGTGTACAGCAGGCCATATCAAGTAAGTTCATATCCTTTTTGTAACTGTTTTCAGCTAAAGACCCCTTTCCCTGTATTGCTTTTTCATCAGTTCCATAATTGTTTTATCTATAAAAATTGTAAGTTCCGTGAGTCGGTAAAACCCTTAATTTTTTTGAAGTTGTAGAAAACGTATGTTATTAAATGCAGTTTCTACTGTTATACTCATTGCGCAAGACATTGTCTATTCCTGCAGTCTTGTATTTTTTTCTTTGTAAAGCACTGTAAAGTTCTAAGAGTAGGTAGTACAAATTTCAGTGCACGGCAATTCTACATGAGATGCTACTTGTCACGTCCTTAAAATGGATGATTTTGCGGTCTTTCTGTGGCTAAAGTTAGGGTACTGGATTGCCCAGCCCCCAGTGAATCGTGCATTGGTTGTGTGTTTTCATATCAGGGGCTTCGCTTTAAAATCCTAAATATACTTCTAAGTTTTAGACAATCTTGGAAGAGCATATTGCGTATAATATGTTACTTCATTGTATTGAATTAGGCAACCGTGGGATAAAACGAGCATCTGTGAAATAAAGGATTCAAGGTGAATATGCTAGACACTATTACTGTTCAGCAGAAATTTGTTGATTTGGTTCTTATACCTCCACATCATTCATGGATTTTAAACAAAGAACCTTTTCTGTTGATACATGTCACTCGGACTCGGGCATGAGTGTTGGGTATATATCCAAGTGTCGAACTTGCCATGACTCGATTTTTTTTACACGGCAACTGTCCTGTAAGGAGGATAAGGTGCGAGAAGATATGTCTTCAAAGCAGAAATATATTTGCAAGTCTTTAAGGGAAAGTGAGATGGTCGGGACTCGGGAAACAAGAACTAGTGTCATATCATACCAAATGTGTCATACCAAGACCAAATCAGTATTGCGTGATTGTGGTTACAGAAGTGTGAGTATCTTATTCCAGAGGCTTTGTCTTGCATTTACTGCAGGCCCGGCTGCATTTCGTCCGCGGGCACATGCTGCTGCTCAATATATTCAATCTGTTGAGAAGGGTCGACCTGTTTTACAGGGACTCTTGGCAATAGATCTTTTGGCGAAGGAGGTAATTATGTTTCATCTCTATGATTTCTATGGACATGTCTGCATGCCGATCAAGGTTATTAATGTATCTAGCAAACTGCAATTATTTAATAATGTAGTTAAAAGTCATAGTTCTTGCTGATGAGTATGCTGGTTAAGTAAATGGATGATTTAGCAAATTCTTTGATCATGAAATTGGATCTAGGTCCTTATTTGTATATTTCCTGATGAAAGGCTGACAAGTAGTGACTTGACAACAAGTTTCTCACATAGGTAGTCTATTTTGCCTAAATGAAAGTGTTGAAGTGTCTATACTCTTGAGTCTTGACAGAGCAGGTGATTCTGAATTAGCCAACTTAGGTGAACTGAATTGTCCAAGTGATATAATACAAATAACTAGATTGAAAGACTCTCTAAGTTACCCATGAATAGTTTACAGCGGTTCAATTACTGTTTTTGAATTAGATTGGCGGGTCATATAAATGATTTTAGACGTCTTTATTTTATGAAATAGTGCTTTCTCACATAGATCAGGGGATCAGGCTCACTTTACATGTACATGCGACACAATTTTTATTTCTTGCTGTTTCTTCTTAGGTTTTTGGTTGGGCTCTGGCAATGCCAATGTTTGCTGCTGAGCTTGTAAAGTACGTGCAAACTTTCCTTGAGCGAGCTTACGAAAGATGTCGTACTTCATATATGGAGGTGAATGTCTTTATATGTACTGCATGCTCCTTTTGTCTTGCTCTGAGGAGCTATGCTACTCTGATACTTCTCGTTTTTGTTGTATACGACTCTTCAAAACTTCATTTCAGACCAAAATATTGGAAATTATGCACAAAATAGATTTATCCTATACTTGTTGGCGAGTCAGGGTAACATAGCCATGAGTTTTGTTATGGTATTTGTATGTGTATGGTATGTTTAACATCTACACAAAGACTCTTCCATAGAGGAGAATCCTTGTTAATAAGGTGAACATTGGTGATCAACATGCTTAACTATCAGGTAAATGATGCTGCCACTTGTTCAAATGGTACTGAAATGCAAATAAGATTGCTGGATGATAGATTTATCGTATGAAGTCATCGTGACAACCTGCCCTTTTTCCTCCGGGTTAACTAATAGAACCACAGCCTCTTTCATGAATGATGATATGAGCACTCATCTTGGGGTTCTGTTTGTCTCGGTCATATTTGGTCTTCCTAAGGAGGCACCGTTTTTTTTTTTTTTTTTTTTTTTTGCTTCAAAAAAGGACTTGTAACAAATTTGGTTTACTCCTTTATTGTGCATTTCGGGGAGTTATTCTTGTATGATAAAATCATAAAATAGTTTAGGACTGAATCATGCTTCTCTTTACAGTGAGATTGCTCATGCTGCATGATGGGTAGTGTAGATAACGCCATCTCTCCCCTCGTTGACAAAAAAAAAGTGTAAGATAGATCACTCATCAAGTGCCTGACTTTGTTTCAGGCAGTTCTTGAGAAGCAAAGTTACATGCTAATTGGAAGGCATGACATTGAAAATTTGATGAAACTTGATCCCGCCAATTCATGTCTACAAAATACTCTCTATGATAGTGCTTCTGATGCGTATGGAATGGAGGTTGAAAAACAGATGTGTGATCTTTTACTTAGTTTGCGGCCAATCAAGCAGGTTAACTTTTTCTTTGGACTCTACTTCTGTGTTTTTCATGCAGCGGCCTTTTTGGTATTGTAAATTGTTCTCAACACAGCTCCTTTTTCTTTGGTATGGTGTGCCCCGAGCCTGTTTGATTGAACTGTTGCAAATCTTACCATGGTAGCCATGGTTTGAAACTTGATCTTGGCTTGGTCGTCCTCGCCATCAAATCTACACGTGGTTGATGCGACTTTAAAATGTGACCGTGGTAACCTTGGTAACTCGGTTCCGATTTGGCATCATGGGCTACATCTAATATCATGATTCATTCTTAGATCTAATGATGCAACTGCTTCTTGAACCTTAACATAAATACTTTTCTTTCTCAAGCAGGAATACCTGATTCGTGATGATAACAAAGTCATTCTGCTAGCTTCTTTAAGTGATTCACTAGAATATGTTGCAGATTCAATTGAAAGGCAAGTTCTTTTTCTCTTCATTTAAGAATGTATTTTCGATAATATTTGCAGTACCTTTTTCTGTATATGGCTGCTTGTGTTTTAGTGTAAAGGAATTGTGGTCCGATTCATCTCTGCAGAAATATATCATGCTCTTAAGTAACTCCACTGTTCTTCTGACATCTGATCACTGTATAAGTGACAAGCCCTCAATCTTTTCCCAGTGATGTGTCTTTCTGGCTGATTTTGTCAGTGCTCAATCTTTTTCTGGGCTCCATGATTGATTATTGTTTGTTTAGTATTATTTGAATTGCATACAGTAAGTTCGTTTTCGTTTATTGTTTCCAACGGGCATCAATGTGTGGTAGAGATGTTAATGACAAGAAACATCGTCCACAATGTATTAATGCATTAGGAATTTTTAAACAGGCTTGGAAAAACATTCTCTATTACGTGTAGCCAAGTGGAAGAGAAGAACAAGAAACAAACACCCCGCCGAAATGAAGTCGGTAGCACACCGTCGAAAGATTTGGCATCATTTGCTGACGATTACAGGAAACTTGCTGTTGATTGCCTTAAGGTCTTGCGTATAGAAATGCAATTGGAGACGGTCTTTCATATGCAGGTATATCACAATTATCTTATTCATGAACGAACTTTCATTTCTAGAGAGTTCACTCCACAAGTTCTTACAAGAAGTGGCCAGCATCTTTAATTAGTTATACCTCTTTGGTGAATTGAAACTGCAAACAGGGAATGACAAGTAGAGAATATATGGATGATCTTGATGCAGAAGAGCCAGATGATTTTGTTATTTCTCTTTCTGCGCAGGTATCTTTTGCTTCTAAAACATTGTTACAAAATACAAATGAGTAAATAAGTGTTGCATGGTTCCCATTTATATTGGCTCTCTGAGTTCGTTTTTCAAGGGCTCTGTCTTATTGGTGCACACCAACTTAAGTTCTACTCCTACCAAGGAAGGCATCTCCCTTTTACTTACAAGGATAAAAGGAGTGGATGAGCTGGAGGGAAGGTGTGTAAGTTTTTGGGGATAGGGAGGTGGGACTTGGGGCTGGGGGTTGTCAACGACATTGATTACTGAAAGGGAATTTCCTGAGCGATCTAAACATTCTAAAGTCTGTCTTATTTGTCCAAAATAATTTCATGTTTGAATCTTTCAAGAGACAATCATGAGTTTGCTTGTACTGTTTTAAAATTTGAGCTATCGAGTGGTGGAAAGGAATCTTCGGTGGCATCTACCCTAAGTGGGCCTTCAGTTAGCTCATGCGCTAGATGCATATATTTTGGAAAGATCATAGACGCCTAGACGACATTGTAGAT
Source organism: Agrostemma githago (assembly GCA_958450325.1). Classification (NCBI taxonomy): domain Eukaryota; kingdom Viridiplantae; phylum Streptophyta; class Magnoliopsida; order Caryophyllales; family Caryophyllaceae; genus Agrostemma; species Agrostemma githago. Next base: position 76,839,182 of record OY288241.1, on the reverse strand, counting down.
TAATCTTTGGGCAAGATAGGCACAAGATCAAAATAATGAATAAACCCTCGAGTTACTTGAAATGAGATGAGGGTTCATTAAAATATACTCCGTACTCCGTAACAGATTAGTGATTGGAAGCATCTTTTGTTTGCAGTAGCACTATACTTCTTTGATGCTCCAAAACTCTAACGTTGTTTGGTTTGATACAACCAGGAGTTGAAAGAATCATAGTAAATCTAATGTACATTGTCTTTTGATGCAAACAGATAACTCGAAGGGATGAAGCAATTGCTCCTTTTGTCTCAAAGATAAAGCAAAATTACATATTTGGTGGAATATGTGGAGTAGCTGCTAATTCTTCTATCAAGGTCTAAATGCTTCTGCTGGTTTGTTATACGTTCACGTTGCATTCATTCTATTGCTATATGATTTTAATTTGTAATGTCATCTCTTTCAGGCATTGGCTGATATGAAATCAATTAACCTTTTTGGAGTCCAACAAATATGTCGCAACTCCATTGCTTTAGAACAGGTCTGTATCATTCATCATTACTGGAATTTGACGTTCTATACTTCTATGCCCTTGATGGATTTCAACTCTCCTTCCCCTCCAGATCTCTCCATCCCCAATTTACTAGCCAAATCTCCCTCCCTCCAAATTCTCTTACCCGGACAAAGGGTAGGGGTGACTATTGAACATTATTACTTCCTAAAAGGCGGTTACATGATTCAGGATTTGGTTGGCGGGTCAAATTCTAATACTAGGTCATCTAATGCTTTATATATACAAACCCAATAACGTTCTGTGAACTAGCACAAGTTCCACTACCTGAATCAATCACCAAACCATCCAACATTTTCCTAGAAACATAAAATCATGGCATTTCATAATCAGTTCGCCTTGGCTTCGTGCGCTATCAAGTGATTGCAACCCGGCTTTTGGCTAAGTCTAGACATGACATTCAATGTCGTTTGATAGCTTTTGTTTTCACATGTAATTAAAATATATCTGCATAAACAGGCATTAGCTGCTATACCATCGATCGACAGTGAAGCTGTGCAACTAAGATTAGATCGTGTGAGGACTTACTTTGAGCTTCTAAACATGCCATTTGAGGTAATTTTCTGAGCACAATAATTTATAGTTCGTATGAGATACCAACCCATAAACCTTAAAACTAAATGATGCTTACATTTGTACATAATCATTTGGTGGTCTCTTTGTGTTCCTGACTCTTCAGTAATTTCATTACCTCGTATTGCCTTTCCTTTCAGGCTTTACTTGCTTTTATCACGGAGCACGAGGATTTATTTACTCCCGAGGAGTGAGTCACGAAAACCTATGTACTATTCTGCAGCCTGGATGATATTAATTGGTCTCTGACACGACATGCAAACTAATTTACAGGTACGCTAATCTCCTGAAGATCGAGGTGCCAGGAAGGGATATTCCGGCCGATGCACTGGACAGAATATCTGAAATTTTGCAGTAGTACCACCTGTGCGTGCAGCCTTTAATGGTGTGGTTTGCTAGCAAAACAGTAAGTCAAAATGAAGGGCATTGGTTTTGGAAGAACACGTTTTGGAGGACGTCTGACGTTCTAAAGCAAGCTACAGGAATGTATCACGATCTTGTACATCTTTTGGAGGAAGTGGTTTTCCATTTGTTGATAGAAACATGTTGCTGTTGTAGGGCAGTTGCGGTTTTTTGTCCTCGGTTTTCTGCTTTACCCTTCGACAAAGTGAACTTTTGTGCTGCATGGAATTTGTGGCGCATCGAGTTTTTGTAATAGTTAGCATGTGATGATGTAAATCCTCTTCTTCTAATTACGAGTTTTAGGCAGAGTGGCATATAAGCTACACATATCACGAGATTTGTAAGTAGTACGGAGTAATATTCACAGAGTGTGTTTCGGGTGTATGCTTGAAGGCTTGGTTAATATTGGTAGTATTCATTAATAGAAATATGTTCAATTTATTTGTAATGATATGCTGTAAATGTCCTGACCCTGCTTTAATGTTTGGTTTATCTGTGCACCAGTTCTTCTATGGGATGTTTTCACCATAATTTTATGGTGATACATCTTTTAGAAGAGTTACATTTTGGTGGTTATTGTACGCAGTATTATATTTTGGTGGTTATTGTACGCAGTATTATATTTTCACCATTTTCACCAATGATAACCTTATTTTTATCACTTTTCCGGTGAAATTCTCAATGTAAAGGATTGAATGGATGAGACTCATGAAAGGGAGTATAACACTTCGAAAATGTCACGGGGGAAACAAATAAAGGTTAGGTTAGGTTGCACTAATGTTTCTTACGGAGTAGGTCACTTTAGATAGAGTATATGTATATCTGATGAAAATATTACTCCGTCCAAATTAAAATTTGTTCATTTTTTTTGGAGATTATTAATAACGGAAGAAAATTTACAGTATTGTCGACAATCTATAAGAGAAAATATAGTCACGTGAAGTTAAATTTGACAAAACTGACTCGACCTGACCCGTAACTCGAATTGATGTGGACTAACCTGAAACTGACTCAATCATTAAGAAAAGTTGAAAATAACAAACCAAAAAATGATCCGAACCCGAAATGACTTGGTCTGATCCGAAATCAACCCAAATTCTATAACCTGAAATAATACGACTCGGAGGTCACCCGCCTTCTCTCTTTCTCAAGCACTCAAGGAAGAAGGAACCACAAAAGACTCTACTGAGAAATCCCAGCATCGCAACTCGCAAGTTCTACTCCTACTATTTTGCTTGAATACAATACCTCTTAGGTTCGATCCTCTATATCATAATACGACTAAGTCCACGCTTTGTTGCCAAAAAAAAAATATTTTTTTTGTTGCCAAAATCACCCTATTTTTCATCATCCCTTTTGCATCAATTTCTTCCAATAACTACCGTTTTTCTGGGTTTTAATTGACTGCATTCATGACTAATCTGTTTTAAGTCCATTAATGAACATTGGTTTGCTTGGGTTGTTGTTTTTAGGGATAAAGTTGCTGCCTTTTGTTGGTTTGAATCTGTGAAGAAGATGAATAATTGTAGTAAGTGGGAAATTGTACATGTGCCTCCCAACCCACCTTTCTCGCCTACCCAACAACCCACAGGTTACTTACTACTTATCTCTTAATCTCTCTCAATTACCACTTGACTGTAGTATTGTTTTCGGATACCGCCATTTCTGCTTCTTTTAATTTGCCTCTGGAGCTTCACTTTTCTTGAGTTTATGGGAATGCCCTGTGAGGCTAGGATTTATTGTTATACCTTCGTTGCTTAGGGTTTTAGGGTTTAGGGTTGTAGGTGTAAAATTGATCAAAATAACCCAAATGCCCAATTAGCAATGAGCAGTGATTAGGGTTTAGGAATATGCAGTAATCATTGCGTCAAGAGAGACGTATTAAGGTTGTTGGTTGTCGTTGATTGGTGTTCGATGTTTAATATTGTGTTTTTTTGTTGTTGCAGTCAATGTATATGCATCAGACATTGATCCAAAAATAACTCATAGTTTAGTAAGGTTAGTGAAATCAATCTTTATTGTCTTGTATGTTTGTGTACAGCGAAATTGCTGGGATTTTTACGACATTGTTTGCAAGATTGTTCCTTGTGAGATATTCGGACTTTCAGCTCTGAAACTGATTTTCAAATTTCTGCAGGAAGTTAAATCAGGTAGCCCCCATGGAAAATTTCAGACACGTGAAGCGTGTGCGTAGGAGTTGTTTAGACGGTAAGTCTCCTTGCCACCTCCATATTCTGTTGCTGCAATTTTTCTTGTTGATAGAAATTGTGATGTTTTCTTGGTACTGACATGGTATTTCGACAGGGAAAACTAAATTATCGGTAATTTTATGTGTTATTGGTGAGAATGACACTGAGATGAGGAGCATGCCTAAGGATGTGCTTGAACTGACCACATCTAATCAGTTGAGTCCCTTTGTTACAAAAGTGGGTAACCATTTTCTCACAAAGCTTCTCTATGTTAGATTACAGCAAAAGCTAGTTTATTGAATGTTATACAGTATAGTTATTATCATGTTTAATGTGTCAAAATTCTAGAGCAACCATTAGATTGAAAAACTGTAGTATGATAGTACTGGTTAGCAAATCCCGTCACAATTTTTACCGCATGGCTGTGCTGCCCATAGTTTTAACTGCTTAGATGAGATTCCTAGTTTGGTGGCAATATGTATGTTTTTGGGGTGTTATCCTTTGCTTAATGAATATCCCCCCTATGATCACCTGATTTAAATTTTGTTTCGGATTTCCTTGCAATTCATAAGAAACTTCTAAACCTTGTACAATAATTGCCAGTCATTAGCGTCTCTTTGATTTGTAGGTATGCAAATATGCTGCTACTACCAAAGAAGAATGGGAAGAACAGTGCAAGTTATGGCCTACATCTTTTCATCCACCCACCTAGTAAGAATGAGAGCGCTTAAACTCGTGTATTTTTCATGTGATTTTGCTTATTGCATACTCTCAAATTTTATATTTTCAGTGGCAAAGACTTACCATTAATTAGCTCATGAATATATTAGCAAATTGGTTCTTTAAACTAGTTGCGTTTCTCTTTACTGTAAAGTGTAAGGCAGTTGTCATTCCATGCAATTTTATTCATGTGTCACTCGGAACCAGGTTCAATGCTGACACATGGGTAAGGATGTGTATATCCAACCACCCACCCCACCCCACCCCACCCCTTTGGTTGTGAATTCTTGAAAGTTATCCGCCTCTTGGATTTTGCAAACTGACATATATGCTTTTGTCATTCCTCTTACAGCAACATTGAAGGCATTACTGGTTTTAGTGAAGAAGACTCAAGATCGGTTTTCAACTATATGAGTTTAGCGCTTAAGTTGGCAATACCTGATAGCAGTCAGGTATGACTTTGGTTTCCAGTGAAGCGATCTTGCTCATTCTCATCAATTACTATCTAATTGAGTAGTTTCAAGACACTCTATATGAACATCTTCGTATCTTGTAATTTATCTGTTTTTACTTGAGGACATAAATATGTGAAATTCTTGACTTGGGCAATTTTCTTTTAAAATATAATAACAGAATTTCCTGTAACTTACAATTTGATAATTTTCTTCTAGGAAATGGCTTGAAACATGTTTTGTAATCTATTCTGCATGATTTGATTCCTTCGTTTAACTTGTGGCTCTTCTTGTACTAGGCAGTTGGCTAACAGTGCAGTCATTGTGGATCCATCAACTAACGAAATAATTGCCAGTTCACGTGATGAAATCTCTTCGTGGCTCACTTGCCCAGACAATAATCCAGTGCAGTCAATAGATGTGGAAGGACCCTCATCTCGTCATGGTGTTACAAATGGATCTCTATCGTTGGAATTTCCTACGAATGACTCGCCTAATGATTCCTCATCATGCAGTGGGGTTTCTTGCTTGAACCCTTGGCAGTGGTCTCAGCACAATCAACAATCGTCGTTGCCTTGTTTTTGGCACCCTCTGAGACATGCTGCTATGGTTGCTATTGAACATTCTGCATCTAGAGATAAGTGTCTATTTCCCAACACGGAAATAACTGATGAGACAGTTGTTCGAGATGAACCATTAGAGAATTCTGTTCTAGGATCACCAGCCAAAAGACAGAGGAGAAGTTTGAGTAATGTGAGTTTTTTCCTGGTTATCTGTTTTAAAGTTGACATACTCCCTCCAGTACACCCATATTTACACTCACCACGTCTCTTTTTGTGTATTGAAATCAATTCACTGCCTTTCCAATTTTCGTGTTACTTCAACTTTCTAAAAGACAAAAATACCCTCCTAAAGATCCGTGTTTTCTTAATTACACACTTGCTCGTAATCTCCATTCTCGTGATAAATTTACACACTTCGAAATATAGGTAATGTAGATAAATGTGTAACTAGCTTCGAAAATGGACTAATGGGATGTGTCGATGTCTAGGGCATTTGTTCTGAGGCAGATTCAGCCGATGGTTTGAAATCAAAGCAGCCTTACTTGTGCACGGGTTATGATGTGTATCTTGCTTGGGAGCCGTGTGTAATGTGAGTTTCTCTTCCACACAAACCTTGAATATCTTCTTTTTCCCCCTCGCATTTAATACTTTCTCATTCGTGAATTGAGCATAGAATTCTTGAATATATTGTTCAATATGCTAAAACTTTTGTTGCTGTTCGTTAGTACAATCAGAATAGTGATCTTCGGATGAAACACCAATTTTGTTGCAGGTGTGCCATGGCGCTCCTTCACCAAAGAATAAGGCGAATCTTCTACGCATTCCGGAATCCAAGCATGGGTGCTTTGGGCAGTGTGTACAGACTACAGGGTGAGAAAAGCTTGAATCATCACTATGCCGTTTTCAGGGTTCTACTGCATGATGAACCGCCACTAGAAACTGAAAGGGTCGAAAATTCAGGAACGGTTTCTGGGAATATTAACCTATGAATCCAGGTTCATTTTTCCTTCTTTTTTTCACATTTACGCATATTTGACTGAATGCTAAATCGCTAATATAGTCTTGAATGCAAAATTAGAACATCTGGACCTGGACCATATGTTTGACAGAAGAAAAGAAGAATGTTTCTTACAAACAAGGATTATACGGAGTATTATGTACTCCGTATTTTATTTGTATTTATACTCATGTTATCTTTAATATAAGTAATAGAGTATCACATTTCGAGATATTTTTTCAGTCTATGATAGTAGTATATCTCAATATTTGAGAAACAGTTGTGAGTATTACTTATATGAGATATACAAGCATCTTTTTGTTGGGAACATAATATGTACGGAGTAGTATATTTTTATACGGAGTAATAACTTTATTGAAGACCTCTCTTTTTTCTGAAGTAATTTATTAAGACTAAAAGCAAAGCACCATTCATGCAATACTTCTTAAGTATTCATTAAAATAAGACAAACTCAAATGTTAGTATCTCAAACAATATTTTTCAAACCTAAATAAATAGTTTCAGTTGAAAATTTGATGTTTTATCATATACTCCAGGAAAGTTGTTCAACAAAGATAGTCATGCACCAAAAAATAGTGCTCCTATACAAAACAAAGAGATTTGAAACAGTAGGAAAAAACAGAAGACAAAAATTGTGCTTTCAGTTTCAGCCAACAAATTATCATTATCCTCGATAAGCTTCCCATTCCGATTACACAAATTCTTCAAACAAAGATCCATATGTATAGATAAAAACAAACTATTTACTACGGATGGAGTACTATTCTCTAAGCATTTTTATTTATATTTGACCCGATTAAGCATAATATGGAGTAATATTGTGGAATTTGTGGGCTGAAGGTAACAGTTTGCTTTTGCTATGACTAATCTCATCAACTTTATTGATGTCTGATTTTGAAAAGAGGTCAACCTTTAGTGCTGTTTATGGAGGGAGTATCAGACCCTTTACTTGAACAGAAATCTACAGTAACTTTCAAGATTTTTTTGGGTGGCAGTTGCAGACATATCAACATCCTGTTTGATATGATCATAATCTTCTTTGTTTGGATACCAAATTGGGCTGACGAAAAGTGAAACTATAACTCAATTTCCCTCGTAATGGTAATGGTCTAACCAAAATTCCTCCAGTATATAACCGATTTAGGAGTCAAATAGTTGTTCACCCGTCCCCTTCTTCCTCATCCAAACCTTTCCTCCCATCCCCCCTTCTGTAGCCAAACAAAGGGTAAAGTAGAACCAGGTGCATCATACGATGCTTTGGATCCGAAATACCGAATGTACTGCAATCTTGTCCTTACCAGCATAACAATTTGAGCCTAAAACCCGAAAGAGAAGCAAAGAAAATAATTTCCGAATAAAGAAAGTTTACTAATAATTATATATAAGCATAGAAAGCCAATCCATTGACCAGTAACCATATTAATGTCTTAACAAACTTAAACCATATAGAGTAGAATGTGTTTTCCAAATATCATAACTTCACTACTACAGCACTGCTTATTATATCTGTTTCCGAAACCCCGACGGTAAAGAGATCTTAATTCCTGGTGACTCTTGCAAGACAGTTGTCCTTTGGCCTTGGATGGGGTAAGTACTGGATTGGGCAGTTAGGGTTTGTCCTCTCCACCCTGAGAAAACACCAAGTTTAGTTTGGTTAGTAAAGTCGGGCATTTGGTATATTGTGGTAGTTACTTACTATGATGAAACTTTGGAATCTGAGTTCAGAAATTTACCTGTAATTGAGGAGGTAATAGTGAAGAAAGATGGAAATTTCAAGCTTCGCTAGATCGTTTCCTGGGCATAGCCTGGTTCCGGCTCCAAAGGGAAGGAAAGTTCCCAACTTTGGAACCAAATCCTACACAACCAACAAAAGCTCGTATGTTATGAAATACTCCGTAGCAATCGTAATGAAGAAATAAATACTGTAGTCCTTTGTAATAGTGTTGGAAACTTACATTCCATCTATCAGGATTGAAACTGAGGGGATCAGGCCAGACTTCAGGGTTGAGGTGGACATGTCTGAACCAAGTCAACACTTTCCATCCTTTGGGAATTAAGTAACCTGAAACAACAACCACCATCGCCCAAGTTTCTAACTCAGTTTCTATGCCTGTTGCCTAACCCAACACTTTGAATTTTAACAATGCTCCGTTCTACTTACCATTCAGAATGAAATCTTTTTTTGCCTCACGAAACACCATGAACGAGAAAGACACCCAACGAAGTGTTTCATCTACGACCTGAGAAAGATAAGTCATTTGCCTCACTTCTCTCAGGGTCAGTCCCGTCTGTCCAGCAGGCCTGTTCTTCATGATCCACTCTTGCTCGGCCTATAATTCATCGTTTACAGAGAAGAGAAAACGTCGTCAAAAAATGATCAATATTTGTTATCTGGAATTAAGAAGTAAAATACTAGTCGTAGAATGAAACTGACCTTGGCTTTCTTAAGAATTTCAGGGTGTTCCTGCAATAAAATGGTAGCCCACATAATAGTATGACCCGATGATTCATGTCCGGCATTCAAGTACATGACTAAAAGATCGATAATCTCCTCATCGGTCAGCTTTCTGCCGTTTTCTTCAACTTCAATCAAAGCATCCATCATATCTTTTTTGGCCTTGATGGCAACATGATTCCTTTTTGATGCCCTGCGATCATCTATGACAGATTGTAGCACAGCCACGAGGTTCTTCCGTGCCTGCCAAATTAAACAGTAAAATCCAAGAATTAGGCGGCCCTGTTATGTTGTTTATTTCCGGTTGGTTGGTTGGTTGGTTGGTTGGTTACCTTGAGGGCCTTGTGGTAAGCAAAACCGGGGAGATTAATGGCTTGAGCTCGAATTCCATGATTAAGAAGAGTGTACTCTTTTTCAAGAGCCTCCAGAAGTTGCTCGTTTTCAGAGCTGAGGAAGATGTGCATGATGATACGGAAAGTCATCTTGCGAACCTGCGTTAAAAACTCAATCTCACCCTCTTTGCTCCATTTATCCAGAGCTTTGACAGAAATGTCAGCAATGTATCCAATGTAGTTGGATAAAGCTTCGTGACCATTGATGGGCGCAGACGTCAGCCTCCTTAGATGTTTGTGCTCCTCCTCCCCGATGGATGTGAATGATTTCTTGCCCACCAATTCTACAGTCGTTAGAGGCCACCCGGGTTTAAAGTATTCATCATCGGTCAGCACTTTCCTGCATCCTTCTGCTGTGGTTACTAGTATAGATGGACTTCCAAACATGAAGGTTTTGTATACCCCTGTGTTCCCATATCTGCAAGCATCATCAATTTAACAACCATTATTGAGTACGAGTATTAGATTATCTTATGTCGATCTTAGCCTACTCATCGTACCTTCGAATTCTCACCCCTATATCGTACTACATAGTATATACTCCACAATAATATGTATAGACGTGACAAATATTTTGCTTTTGTCTTTTCCAGAATTTGTTATTTTAAGGCGGATATATTTGTCACAAAAGGCGTAAAATTGGCAGGCAAAATAACAAAATGGACGGTCCAAAGGTAGTGTATCATTTTGCACTAACTTCATGACGAATTGATATAATAATAATAATAATTACAGTTTCCCAAATTGAAGGAGACACATACAACAGTTTCACCCCAACAACTATGGTTTGTTTCTCACTAATTGAAACCATTTTGTTTGTCCGTTTCAGAATTCAGACTTCTGACTTCCTATACGGTTGGTTATGCATACTCTTACGTAGTATTGTAGTACTCATAGTCATAGTCATAGACTTTGTTCAAATGCAAGCTCGGATTGTAATGAGTCGAGTTATGAAATAAATATTTGTCCGGAAATACTAAGGTGAATGGGCCGGGCTAATTAAGTGAAAAATGTGTAATTAATTTATTTTTTAAAAAAACTACTCGTATGTTTTACATTGTTTTGATACTAGATGGTCTAATAAGAAAATCGTTATATGTGTAGGTGTTTTATTTATATTTTTATTGAATTTGGACAAATGATATCAAAGGAGAAATAAAGTACAGCACAGAAAATCCTTTCACTTGATAAACGACAGTGATAGGATTGATAGAGTCTATACTTGATACCCCTTTCTACGAAAACAACACATCGACAAATAATTAAACCAAACCATAAATATAATAAAGCAAAGATTCCAAAATAATCACATTCTATTAATACTGTAATTCTTTTATAAGATGGTCTTACCGTAATATATAGGAGTACTTTTTTCCCTTTATTATTACGTACTTGTTGTTTCTACTCGGTTAAGACCAAGTTTCCCGTGACCTTATTAGTGTGAGACCGTCAACTGAGGAAGACTTACTACTACGAGTATTTCATTAAAGTTGAAGTAAAAACTAAAAAGCCACTTAAATGAAACAGTAAAAAGTAAAGTAGCCCATGAGTAATTAGTAAAGTTAATAATTTACCTTGAGTAGAAAGAGTTAACGAAGGCATCGGGATTAGTAGACTTGAATGTTCTAAGAAAAGGCAACATGTTACCAAGATAAGGTAAACCCATGTTACCAGGGGGTAATTTATGCCTCTTCTCCCCTAATTTTAACTCGTACTTCCAATAATTCACTTTCCCCAACACGCTTTTTATCACCAAAGTTACCCCAACAACTGCAATTGCTACCAGCCATGCAAATTCCAACTCCATGCTTGCTTCCCACTTCAATCTTCCAACACCTAAAATCGACATCAACTACATTATTAACATCAGAGCCTTAGTTTTACTAAGATTTGTCCATGTAGACTTATGTAACATGTCGACATGACATGTTCCATAGGCTTGCATGTCCCTAAACTTTATAACAATGACAACAACAGAATCAGAGCCTTAATTTTTAAAAAAATTGTCCATGCAGACCTATGAAACATCGTCTTCCATAGGTCTGCATGTCCCTAAAATTTATGAAAAAATTAAAAGAAAACTTACAATTTTGGGAGATGGAGAAAGAAAGAATGTAAGAGGAGATATAAAGTGAAGTGATGAGTGTGTAGGGAAGTGTAATCAGAAGACAAAGGAGTTTTCCAAGGTATGGAGTGGAGCACACAAGTGTGGTTTGAAGGCTTGTAGCATTAGTTTATATAGGAAATAATATTCAGACACCTGGATGTAACACGTTATCATATATATTATTGTACATTGCACCTATCTAAGAAAAATTACTCCTATTTTTTGTTTTTCCAATATACTAGGGATTTTTTTTTATGTTTTTAGGTAAATGATATTGATTTTAATTAATTATTTTTCGAGTATTTAGTATGTGAGGATATGATTCTATCTAAAATACATTGTTACTAAAATCTAATTTAGGTGGTCTATTGCTTTCCATTTGTAGTACATTACTTTTTTCTGGCTAATTTGATTCCATTTTAATTTCCTCGGGGAGGATTTTTTCCTATTTATTTTTGGATGGATACATTCATCATTCATGGTCCTGTAGGGTTAAATATAATATTGAAATCTTCAAGACTACATACCTTATCTCTCCTTTCCAATCGATTTCATACGTTTGATTTTTTCATACTTATTCAATTTACGTTTTCTTTTATCTATATTTTTAGGAGTCGTTTGATTCACCATGGAAAGACGAAGTTACATAGAACTTAAATTCACAAGAATTTGTATTTCATGAAAATTACAAAAATGTTGTTTGGTTGTCATGAAAGGAATAACTTCATGCAAAAAATTATACACACTAAGGGGCCGTTTGGTTCGTGAAAGGGTATGAGAATGGAATCAGGAATCAAACCGGGGTGGTATAGGTTTTTAACTTGATTCCTACACTTGGGGTTTGGTTCATTTTTTAGATGATTGAGATTCAAATCCAAAATTCTAATTTTTTTTTAAAAATTATATTTAATAATTCTATTTTAAATATATAAAAATTTATATCACTGACTATATAAAATCTAAACAATTTAGCTTGAAAGAAAAATTAAATAAATTTCATTAAAAACAACTCTTTTTACCGATATAAAACACTGAGTTACATTAATAAAATTTTAAAATATTTTTTTAGTATTTTAAATTAGTGTTTTTCAATAAAATATTTCAGTTATAATATTTCAACAAAAAAAATTGGAACAAATTCTTTCGGAAAATCAAACAAAGTTTGATTCCAAGGGTATGAATCTCATATCCACCTCCTCCCTTGGTATGAGAAACCCATAACATGAGGGTGTGAGGTATGGGTATCGAAATGATAAACTTGTCAACCAAACACAAGGTATGAGTTTGGTTCATTCTAAACTCATACCTCATACCTAAATTGAGTTAACCAAACAGCTCCTAAGGAACTTGGTGGGTAACTTCCCAATTAGGAAGAACTTAAAATTCCTTGGGAAGTGGTAATTCTTATGAAATGGGTAACCAAACATCTCGAGAATTAGAGGAGTAACCAACAACCCCTTTAGTTACATGTTTCTAAAAATTATTTGATATTCATAATACATTCAATTAAAGAATTTAAACAAGATCTAACTTATACATTAAAAGTTATACTCCCTCCATTCAAATCCACTTTTCTCATTTCCTTTTGGCACATTTGCCGAGACGCGTTTTACACTAGCGATATCTCTCATTTACATTAGCAAAAATTATAAAAATTTGATATTCTTAATGTGCTCATAAAGACGAATCAAACAAAATCCCACGTGACTATATTCTCGCTTATAGATTGTCGAGAATATCGAAGATTTCCCTCAAATGTGAAATAGTGTCAAAAAATGAAATGACACAAGTGGATTTAAATGGAGGGAGTATCAAACATTCTTCTTTTACTTATGAATAGTGTTTAAAAACAAATGTATGAAATTGGTGGAACAGAGAGATTATTTTATTTTTGTTTTTGGGAGAATACATCACATTATTTGCGGGCTTGGGCTCAACATCAGTTATACGAACCTATCCTTGAAAAGATGCATCATTAAGATTAAGGCATCTGATTTTTTACCTGTAAAGAGTATTCATCCAAAGAGAACTCAGCACACTATTCGAGGACTAGGAGGAAAGAAGGAACCTAGGAGGTTTAGAATTGACAACTCACACTTAGAGTCAAATTTAGCCTAGACTACTACTTGTATTGTACGACGGACTCATGCTTTGTATGATGGGCATTATCCAACAATGTGACTTACTGATAAATCTCCCAACTGTACTGCATAGTGACTTCATTCAATGAGATACACAAAATCTTCTCAAACTTTCTCTTCAATGTCTTCTACTTCCTACAGATCATTTACTAACCTTCTTTAATCAATATGGTATCAGAGCCCATAGGAATAAGGAGACAGATAACCAAATTGATGTTTGGCATTAACTACAACTCTTTTTGATCGTTCAAGAGCATTGATTTTGTGGCTATTTATAGCTTGCTTCCTGTGTTGCACAACTCACAAATATCTTCATCCATCTCACTGCCAAGCAAATGGCTGGTGAAGCAGAAAGTTCTCTCATAAGTTCTCTCTCAAAAGATACACCAGAAACCATGAAGGCAATAGATCCACTCTATCTGCATCCTGCTGAAAGTGCTCTCCCTCTGGAGGTGGATACCAAACTTTCAGGCATTGAAAATTATTTGGAATGGAAGAGACAAATGGAAATCGCCATTTGCTCCAAGAGGAAGGTGGGTTTTCTGACTGGAGTAACAAAGAGACCCACCTCAGATCCAATCAGGCAGGAAGCATGGGACACATGCAATAGCCTGCTGATCTCCTGGATTCTACATAATGTAGAGAAACCCATCAAGAAATATGTTCTCTACACTCAGACAGCCAAGGAGATTTGGGACTACTTCCAAAAACAATTCTCTGTGAGCAATGGAGCTAGAAAATCCAGGCTGAACAAAGAGCTTGAGGAATTGGAGCAAGGAGATAAGACCATCTGTGATTATTTCACAGAGCTCAGGATACTTTGGCAGAATATTGAAATCATGTCCGATTGGCCTCCAATAACTCAAATCACTGCCGAGACTAATGCTTGGGTGGATGCACACTTCAAGGAGCAAGAGGAAAGAAAGTTGTTTCAGTTCCTAAATGGACTGAACCCCTCCTATTCAACAATGAGAACCAACATCCTCATGCTGACTCCCCTACCAACTGTAGAGGAAGCTGCTGCTCTCTTTCAGCAAGAAGAAGCACAGCGAAGAAACTACAAGAGTACTCCCAAGGTGGAATCAGAAGGTAGTGACAACGCTGCATTCTTTGATGGCCCAAAAGAGTCAAATAACTCTTCGTATTGTCATGTCTGTACCAGGAAAGGGCACACAAAAGATAAGTGTTGGAAGGTGATCGGGTATCCTGTGGATCATCCTATATCCAAGAAGTTTCCTGAAAAATCTCAGGCCAACAAGTCAAGAGGAAGCCAGCAAATATCTGGTGGAAGAGGATACAAATCTGGAGTGATCAGAGGCAGAGGAAGCTCAGGCTATAATAGACCCAACTCATCTGGAGCAAGGGGGACAGCTAATGCAGCACTAGGAGAAGAGCAAGGGGACTCTGGAGGAGCCATAACCCTGACCACTCAGCAATTCGCTCAACTTATGAGCAACCAAAGGGGCAAGGAAGTTAACTACTCTGAGCTAGAAGATAACTAGAAGCCAACTTTGCAGGTATGGCATACTTAAGCTGTAATTATTCATCTAGAGCGCCCCATGAGTGGATTGTGGACTCAGGAGCTTCTAACCACATGGTCTTTGAATCATCCATCTTGGAGAACCTTAGAGAATTGAAAAACAAACCTAAAATAAATTTGCCTACTGGTGCAACTACTGTGGTCTCACATGCAGGAACCTATACATTTCAAAATGGCCTAATACTGAGGAATGTCTTGTGTGTACCCTCATTCAGACACAATCTTTTATCTGTTCAAAAACTTGCGAGAGACGCAAACTGTCATATAACATTTTCTGATAAAATGTGTGTTATACAGGACTCTCAAACCAAGACTACTAAGGGGGTTGGAAGAGAAAACAAGGGTGTTTATTACTTACTAAATAATGTCAGTAAGCAACACCATATGTTAAGAATTGATGAACTGGTATCTAATAGGTCGAATGCTAGTAATGCCACTATGGTATGTAGTATGACAGATCAAGGGAAGCAATCAAGTAATATAAAATTAAATGTTGATTGTCTTCCTGTTAGTATGTGTAATGAATTGCCCATTTTCAATGAAAAGGACTCCGATGTCTGGCATTTAAGGCTTGGACATGCCTCTGACTCTAAGTTAAAACACATTCCTGAACTGTCTAAACAATTCCAAAAGAACACAAGGGGAGTGTGTATGGTATGTCCAATGGCAAAACAAACAAAATTGCCTTTCCCTCTTAGAATACAACAAGCAAAGGCTATCTTTGATCTTGTTCATGTGGATGTTTGGGGACCTTACAGAAAAGAAACAAGAAACAAACACAGATTCTTCTTGACTATTGTAGATGACCACAGTCGAGCTACGTGGGTTTATCTCATGAAACACAAGTCTGAGGTGGCTGGATTGCTTGTTCAGTTTTATAAATTTGTCAGGACTCAGTTCAATTCAACTATCAAAGTTCTCAGGTCGGATAATGCACTTGAAATTGTCGAGGGAGATAACAAAAAGTTCTTACAATCTAAGGGAATTTGGCATCAAACAAGTTGTGTGCATCGACCACAACAAAATGGGGTTGTGGAAAGGAAGCATAGGCATTTATTGGAAATTAGCAGAGCAATCAGATTCAGTTCAGGTTTACCGCTCATGTTCTGGGGTGATTGTGTTCAGACTGCTGCCTACATAATCAACAGATTACCTACTCCTTTGGTGGGAAATAAAACCCCATATGAAATACTCTTCCACAAACCTCCTGAATATGAGAGAATGAAAGTGTTTGGATGTTTGGGCATGGCCTATAACCCAAGTAGAGATGGAGATAAATTTCAACCAAGAGGTATCCCGTGTATATTCCTAGGATATCCTCTGTCCACAAAGGGATACAAGATGTATGATATAGTAAAGAAACAAATGTTCATTTCTAGAGATGTGCAGTTCTTTGAACAAATTTTCCCTTGCAAGATCAAGAACTTTGCAATGCACCTACCCACCTTACATACCGGTGTATATCTGGATCTTTCTCCTCCCATTCCAAGAAATCCTGCTGCATTTATTGACACTGAAGCCTCCTCAGAGGTTACTGAACCTGAACTTGCCCAAGAGAATAGCTGCCTGAATGAAACTACTGATGTTGCGTCTCCCCAGTCAGACTCCACAACTACTGTCTTACTGCAAGATAGACCAAGACGTGAAAGGAGGGCACCTGACTGGGCAAGGGATTTCATAGTCAATAATCCGGTTATGGCTCCCTCTAGTGTAGCAAATGTGGTTCAATTACATCTGGAAAAACCAACCTTATTTGCTGGACATGCTCAACTCCCTTCGAATCACATGGTTCCTAGTAGTTTCCAAGAAGCAGTGCAAGACTTAAAGTGGATTAAGGCCATGGAGATGGAGCTCAAGGCCTTGCACGACAATAACACATGGACTCTTACTGAATTACCAAAAGGGAGAAAAGCAATAGGTTGCAAATGGATCTTTAAAACTAAATTTAATCCAGATGGTACCATTGAAAAACATAAGGCAAGGCTTGTTGTTCAAGGATTCAGGCAAAAATATGGAATTGATTATGATGAGACGTTTGCCCCCGTGGCAAAGATGACAACCATACGGGCACTTCTTTCTGTCATTTCCATAAACAATTGGACAACTTGTCAAATGGATGTGGCAAACGCATTCCTACATGGTGATCTTGAAGAAGAGGTCTATATGAAGGTACCCCAAGGCTACTGTGATGGTATATTGAAACATAGCAGACAGGGGGAGTGTGCAGGCACAAAGGGGCAAGTTTGCAAATTACTCAAGTCCCTCTATGGATTGAAACAAGCACCACGTTAATGGTTCTCAAAACTATCCCAAACTCTTCTCACATATGGGTTCAGAAAGTCCAATGCTGATCACTCTCTCTTCATAAAGCAACAAAATGGCAATACCACAGTTATACTAATCTATGTGGATGATATGGTTATTGCAGGAGACAATCCTCATGAAATACAAGACCTAAAGGAGCATCTCAACTCTTCATTTCATATGAAAGATCTTGGTGAACTCACCTACTTCTTGGGTCTGGAAGTACATAGAAATAGTTCAGGTATTTTCATCTCACAACACAAATACACCAATGATTTGCTAAAATCATTTGGAATGGACAAGGCCAAAGCAACCCAATTGCCTCTTAATCCGATTCTAAAGCTTGAACCTAGCAAAGGTACTCCCTTACCACATCCGGACCTCTATAGACAGTTGGTAGGCAAACTTATATACCTCACAATCTCTAGGCCAGATATTGCCTTCTCTGTTCAGCTCCTCAGTCAGTTTCTTCAACATCCCACTTCTGACCATATGCAAGCAGCCAGACGTGTCCTCAGGTACTTAAAGTCAGCACCTGGACAAGGAATTCTCCTTGCCAGTAATTCAGCAGCCAAGTTGACAGCTTACTGTGACTCAGATTGGGCGTCTTGTCCTTTCACCAGACGCTCTACCACGGGCTATTGCATCCTTTTAGGCAACTCACCAATCTCCTGGAAGTCTAAGAAACAATCTGTGGTGTCTAGATCCTCTGCCGAGGCGGAGTACAGAGCTATGGCTATGACAACATGTGAAATAACTTGGTTGTCCATGTTACTTAAAGACTTGGGCCTCACTCACTTAGGACCAGCACACCTGAAGTGTGACAACCAAGCAGCATTAGCAATTGCAGCAAATCTGGTCTACCATGAACGCACAAAACACATTGAAGTGGACTGTCATTTTATTCGAGAAAAGATCCAACAAGGCTTACTCACTACGTCCTATGTTAATACGAAGGATCAAGTTGCTGATGTCTTTACAAAATCGTGTTCTATATCTCAACAACGTCATCTACTGTCCAAGATGGGAGTTGCATCTTCACTCCACTCTCATCTTGAGGGGGAGTGTAAAGAGTATTCATCCAAAGAGAACTCAGCACACTATTCGAGGACTAGGAGGAAAGAAGGAACCTAGGAGGTTTAGAATTGACAACTCACACTTAGAGTCAAATTTAGCCTAGACTACTACTTGTATTGTACGACGGACTCATGCTTTGTATGATGGGCATTATCCAACAATGTGACTTACTGATATAAGTCTCCCAACTGTACTGTATAGTGACTTCATTCAATGAGATACACAAAATCTTCTCAAACTTTCTCTTCAATGTCTTCTACTTCCTACAGATCATTTACTAACCTTCTTTAATCAATATTACCCAAAAATAAAAATGTACTCTGTATCCGGGTAAACTGCCAAGTGTAATGGATCAAATATTAATTTTCTATTACAAGTCAGACAAGTGGTAGATAATCAACTTATCATGAAAATTACATTATTTAAATTGTGAATTTTATGTGAATGGAACATTTGAACCTTATATCGTCATAATAAGATGTGTAATTTTATATACTTGAATCCGTTTCGGTCCAAACAACCACCGGCCCTCTTTTAATGTGGGTTTGGCTCGTATTTGACCCATACCTGCAAGTAATCCAACAAAGACAAATTCGGATGTTTGGTTATGCCCCATTTGATATTTTTAACTAAACGCAAAGATTCAAAAAAAAAAAACGTTCACCTCCTCGTTAACCAGATTTTTGCGGTTAAAACAAGCCCCTAAACAATGACATAAAAAATTGACTGACTGTATTTTTAAACGAGCCGCTAAGACTAGTTCCTGTACTTCATTTGCTAACAAAAAGAACAAAGGGAGAAACAAAAGTTTCAGCACACATTCAACAAAGCAGATGACAGATGTACTATACATATCACACTTGAAGCAAACTCAAACTCAACTTTTCACAGTTAGTTCTACTCCAGCACATGAGTCAACATTCAACAGGTGTGAAACCCTTCATTTTATGTAACATAACAACTCCCAACAAAAATTGCAGGTTGGTAGCCATATTTTCTGGTGTATTAAGCATGACATTGAATAAAGACAAGTAAACAGCTAGCTTTTGAGCTCAGGTAGCAGTTCATCATCGGGTGAAGTGTACGACAGTGATATTAGTTCCGACCTGCAGTCCTCCACGCTACTGTCTTCCTTAATATCGGCGATGTTATTAGCAACTGCAGGTGTCTTCTTTGTTGACACCACTGCTTATTATATCTGTGATACAATCGAAATATGAAAGAGAATGAAAATTGGATATGCAACTGTTCTCAATATAAAATCGGATAGGTTGCTGGGTAGAACTGTGATGAATGGTTCATCTAGGCTCTAAAAGATGAGTACAACTCAAAGTTCATTACATAAAATTTCTTGATTGATTACCAATAACCTATCTAATGCTCTTATATAGTCTAAATGTCTTGGAGAAGAGGAAATAAATAACAGAATTACGAGACTACCCTTCGCAGATATTTTGGTTTGTATCAATACCCGCCTCTCGAAACGATCCTTGTCCTCAAGGATCCGATTTAACTCACAAGGCATCCCTCATGTTGTAATTTTAGTAGCTTGCTCAGGACCAACATAAGACCACACAAGTGCTTGTAATCCGCCAGGATCAAAGACAAAGCCAGTCCCCTTAGTCCCAACATGAGAGTGATTGTAATGAAACCCACCCGGATTGAAAACAAAGTGACTAATTTCAGTCATGAGGACATCACAAGTAACTTGTTCTGTATTGCCAGGATCCCAAATGAAGATTTATAGGTTCATACATCTTCCTGACTTACAATGTGAGAAGAAGACATTGCACAATAAATGTCCCTCTTTAAGCTTAATATGACCCCTTGTCTTCATAAACATAAGACATATAAAATCACCTACCATCACAGTGAAGCACATTGCTTCCACATACTCCTTTGGCCAGATGACCGTATCATTAGCCGTACTCAAACTATGGATACCTCTACCATACACCGTGTCCTTAAAATCACTCATGCTCTCAAGGTCGGTTGAGAGCGCGCAAAGATCGAGCATCCACTTCTAAAGATGTAACTGACAAGAGTTTGTTATTTGCGACATCAAATACCAAGTCATGAAAGACACTTGGATAACCGTTCAAACTAGCACCAAGGTGTGTGTCATAATTTAGAATTGCAAATCCATAGCTAACACCAAATCCATGTTCATCCTTTATACCACAACACATGTGTGGAAGTGGAAGGGTAATGTGGCAGCAAGTGATTATGCATACTTCGCCCAATGTACTATAAAGTGAGTAGACAACATTAAAGTGATTATAAGGGGACTGAGTTGCAGCATAGGGAGCCAGCAAAATATGTAATCTACCCCAAGTACCTACCTCCTTGTAGTTAGTAGGTAATTCACATGTATATATCGAACCTACCATTTCTTCCTCACCCCTAAAATCAGCCTTGTCCTCGAGGGTGGGAGTATAAGAGAGTACGAGTTGATTTAATCCAATACCGGGGTCAAAACATTTGTATAATCCTATGATTCTAAGTGTGTCGAGGCAAAATTGGCATCCATTAACAAAGTTTTCAGAATTTACGGTGTTAAAGACAGATACTACCTCACGTTGCATCAGGCGGTCAACTTGGTCAGAAGGAAAATTTGCACCATGTAGTTCATCCTCACAGTGGTGTACTGGGTATGGAATATTACAATTTAACGGGAACATACTCGAGAGTCGGGAAAAACGCTCACAACTTGCGGAAAAAATTATCGTATCAAGAAGGTATTGGGCCTCTAATGTACCCAGTTTAGCAAACATACTTTGCTTGTATTTCAACAAATCATCATGCTTGCTACTATCTCGGAATAAGTCCAATCGAGGCGAGGCGCCGAAATGCACTCAAAAACATCACCTTGGTCTTCATGGCACCTATCCGAATCAGGCCCGTCATCCCCCTTTATAGAATTATCTTCAACGAGCTTTGAAGGTTGAACCATCTCCCTAACGAAATCAGGCAGAGATAATTCATCAATTATGTTATGGGCTTGTGAAAGTTGTTCTTGATATTCGATTTTTGCATCTTGAAGGCAAAGCGTAGGGGAGCTATCTGGCTGAGGAGTTTCCTCGAACACCAGGTGAGCACAAGCTAAAGCCAACTCCTTTGGTGAAATACTCGTAACAGTTTCTAGCTGACTCATTTCATCAAACAAGTTGTGTGCACGGGAATGAAATGACTCATTTTGTACATCCTTTACTTCAAGCTTCAATCCATACTTCGAAACCTTAACAAATGCAACACACTCACCTTCCTCACCAAAACTAAACCAACAATTATAATTTGGTTTTCTCTCACAGCTATGGTCGACTGACCCTACTTTGTCGCACCACAAGCAAACATCAGTATCTCTTCTAGCATTCATAGCACTCTTGGTAGTGATGGTGTATGAAGTAATGATCCCTTTCTGCTGTGCATCCATGATCCGTTTCATATCGGAGCGATCAAATTGCAAACCCTCGCAAAATTGTTCGATCCTTTTCATTTTGATGGCACCCTCCTCATTTTCTCTTCCGTTAACCATTGTTACTCGGTTTTGTACTGGGTATGCAGATTTTATTTATTTATTTTGTTTTTTTTTGGGATTTTTGATATGAATACGAGTATGTAACACAGGTCGAAAGGAAATTTGGCTCTGATACCAAATGATACAATCGAAATATGAAAGAGAATGAAAATTGGATATGCAACTGTTCTCAATATAAAATCGGATAGGTTGCTGGGTAGCTCTAAAAGATGAGTACAACTCAAAGTTCATTACATAAAATTTCTTGATTGATTACCAATAACCTATCTAATGCTCTTATATAGTCTAAATGTCTTGGAGAAGAGGAAATAAATAACAGATTACGAGACTACCCTTCGCAGATATTTTGGTTTGTATCAATCTGTTTCCGAAACCCCGACTGCGACTGTAAAGAGAGCTTAATTCCTGGTGACTCTTGCAAGACAGTTGTCCTTTGGCCTTGGATGGGGTAAGTACTGGATTGGGCAGTTAGGGTTTGTCCTCTCCACCCTGAGAAAACATCAAGTTTAGTTTGGTTAGTAAAGTCGGGCATTTGGTATATTGTGGTAGTTACTTACTATGATGAAACTTTGGAATCTGAGTTCAGAAATTTACCTGTAATTGAGGAGGTAATAGTGAAGAAAGATGGAAATTTCAAGCTTCGCTAGATCGTTTCCTGGGCATAGCCTGGTTCCGGCTCCAAAGGGAAGGAAAGTTCCCAACTTTGGAACCAAATCCTACACAACCAACAAAAGCTCGTATGTTATGAAATACTCCGTAGCAATCGTAATGAAGAAATAAATACTGTAGTCCTTTGTAATAGTGTTGGAAACTTACATTCCATCTATCAGGATTGAAACTGAGGGGATCAGGCCAGACTTCAGGGTTGAGGTGGACATGTCTGAACCAAGTCAACACTTTCCATCCTTTGGGAATTAAGTAACCTGAAACAACAACCACCATCGCCCAAGTTTCTAACTCAGTTTCTATGCCTGTTGCCTAACCCAACACTTTGAATTTTAACAATGCTCCATTCTACTTACCATTCAGAATGAAATCTTTTTTAGCCTCACGAAACACCATGAACGAGAAAGACACCCAACGAAGTGTTTCATCTACGACCTGAGAAAGATAAGTCATTTGCCTCACTTCTCTCAGGGTCAGTCCCGTCTGTCCAGCAGGCCTGTTCTTCATGATCCACTCTTGCTCGGCCTATAATTCATCGTTTACAGAGAAGAGAAAACGTCGTCAAAAAATGATCAATATTTGTTATCTGGAATTAAGAAGTAAAATACTAGTCGTAGAATGAAACTGACCTTGGCTTTCTTAAGAATTTCAGGGTGTTCCTGCAATAAAATGGTAGCCCACATAATAGTATGACCCGATGATTCATGTCCGGCATTCAAGTACATGACTAAAAGATCGATAATCTCCTCATCGGTCAGCTTTCTGCCGTTTTCTTCAACTTCAATCAAAGCATCCATCATATCTTTTTTGGCCTTGATGGCAACATGATTCCTTTTTGATGCCCTGCGATCATCTATGACAGATTGTAGCACAGCCACGAGGTTCTTCCGTGCCTGCCAAATTAAACAGTAAAATCCAAGAATTAGGCGGCCCTGTTATGTTGTTTATTTCCGGTTGGTTGGTTGGTTGGTTGGTTGGTTACCTTGAGGGCCTTGTGGTAAGCAAAACCGGGGAGATTAATGGCTTGAGCTCGAATTCCATGATTAAGAAGAGTGTACTCTTTTTCAAGAGCCTCCAGAAGTTGCTCGTTTTCAGAGCTGAGGAAGATGTGCATGATGATACGGAAAGTCATCTTGCGAACCTGCGTTAAAAACTCAATCTCACCCTCTTTGCTCCATTTATCCAGAGCTTTGACAGAAATGTCAGCAATGTATCCAATGTAGTTGGATAAAGCTTCGTGACCATTGATGGGCGCAGACGTCAGCCTCCTTAGATGTTTGTGCTCCTCCTCCCCGATGGATGTGAATGATTTCTTGCCCACCAATTCTACAGTCGTTAGAGGCCACCCGGGTTTAAAGTATTCATCATCGGTCAGCACTTTCCTGCATCCTTCTGCTGTGGTTACTAGTATAGATGGACTTCCAAACATGAAGGTTTTGTATACCCCTGTGTTCCCATATCTGCAAGCATCATCAATTTAACAACCATTATTGAGTACGAGTATTAGATTATCTTATGTCGATCTTAGCCTACTCATCGTACCTTCGAATTCTCACCCCTATATCGTACTACATAGTATATACTCCACAATAATATGTATAGACGTGACAAATATTTTGCTTTTGTCTTTTCCAGAATTTGTTATTTTAAGGCGGATATATTTGTCACAAAAGGCGTAAAATTGGCAGGCAAAATAACAAAATGGACGGTCCAAAGGTAGTGTATCATTTTGCACTAACTTCATGACGAATTGATATAATAATAATAATAATTACAGTTTCCCAAATTGAAGGAGACACATACAACAGTTTCACCCCAACAACTATGGTTTGTTTCTCACTAATTGAAACCATTTTGTTTGTCCGTTTCAGAATTCAGACTTCTGACTTCCTATACGGTTGGTTATGCATACTCTTACGTAGTATTGTAGTACTCATAGTCATAGTCATAGACTTTGTTCAAATGCAAGCTCGGATTGTAATGAGTCGAGTTATGAAATAAATATTTGTCCGGAAATACTAAGGTGAATGGGCCGGGCTAATTAAGTGAAAAATGTGTAATTAATTTATTTTTTAAAAAAACTACTCGTATGTTTTACATTGTTTTGATACTAGATGGTCTAATAAGAAAATCGTTATATGTGTAGGTGTTTTATTTATATTTTTATTGAATTTGGACAAATGATATCAAAGGAGAAATAAAGTACAGCACAGAAAATCCTTTCACTTGATAAACGACAGTGATAGGATTGATAGAGTCTATACTTGATACCCCTTTCTACGAAAACAACACATCGACAAATAATTAAACCAAACCATAAATATAATAAAGCAAAGATTCCAAAATAATCACATTCTATTAATACTGTAATTCTTTTATAAGATGGTCTTACCGTAATATATAGGAGTACTTTTTTCCCTTTATTATTACGTACTTGTTGTTTCTACTCGGTTAAGACCAAGTTTCCCGTGACCTTATTAGTGTGAGACCGTCAACTGAGGAAGACTTACTACTACGAGTATTTCATTAAAGTTGAAGTAAAAACTAAAAAGCCACTTAAATGAAACAGTAAAAAGTAAAGTAGCCCATGAGTAATTAGTAAAGTTAATAATTTACCTTGAGTAGAAAGAGTTAACGAAGGCATCGGGATTAGTAGACTTGAATGTTCTAAGAAAAGGCAACATGTTACCAAGATAAGGTAAACCCATGTTACCAGGGGGTAATTTATGCCTCTTCTCCCCTAATTTTAACTCGTACTTCCAATAATTCACTTTCCCCAACACGCTTTTTATCACCAAAGTTACCCCAACAACTGCAATTGCTACCAGCCATGCAAATTCCAACTCCATGCTTGCTTCCCACTTCAATCTTCCAACACCTAAAATCGACATCAACTACATTATTAACATCAGAGCCTTAGTTTTACTAAGATTTGTCCATGTAGACTTATGTAACATGTCGACATGACATGTTCCATAGGCTTGCATGTCCCTAAACTTTATAACAATGACAACAACAGAATCAGAGCCTTAATTTTTAAAAAAATTGTCCATGCAGACCTATGAAACATCGTCTTCCATAGGTCTGCATGTCCCTAAAATTTATGAAAAAATTAAAAGAAAACTTACAATTTTGGGAGATGGAGAAAGAAAGAATGTAAGAGGAGATATAAAGTGAAGTGATGAGTGTGTAGGGAAGTGTAATCAGAAGACAAAGGAGTTTTCCAAGGTATGGAGTGGAGCACACAAGTGTGGTTTGAAGGCTTGTAGCATTAGTTTATATAGGAAATAATATTCAGACACCTGGATGTAACACGTTATCATATATATTATTGTACATTGCACCTATCTAAGAAAAATTACTCCTATTTTTTGTTTTTCCAATATACTAGGGATTTTTTTTTATGTTTTTAGGTAAATGATATTGATTTTAATTAATTATTTTTCGAGTATTTAGTATGTGAGGATATGATTCTATCTAAAATACATTGTTACTAAAATCTAATTTAGGTGGTCTATTGCTTTCCATTTGTAGTACATTACTTTTTTCTGGCTAATTTGATTCCATTTTAATTTCCTCGGGGAGGATTTTTTCCTATTTATTTTTGGATGGATACATTCATCATTCATGGTCCTGTAGGGTTAAATATAATATTGAAATCTTCAAGACTACATACCTTATCTCTCCTTTCCAATCGATTTCATACGTTTGATTTTTTCATACTTATTCAATTTACGTTTTCTTTTATCTATATTTTTAGGAGTCGTTTGATTCACCATGGAAAGACGAAGTTACATAGAACTTAAATTCACAAGAATTTGTATTTCATGAAAATTACAAAAATGTTGTTTGGTTGTCATGAAAGGAATAACTTCATGCAAAAAATTATACACACTAAGGGGCCGTTTGGTTCGTGAAAGGGTATGAGAATGGAATCAGGAATCAAACCGGGGTGGTATAGGTTTTTAACTTGATTCCTACACTTGGGGTTTGGTTCATTTTTTAGATGATTGAGATTCAAATCCAAAATTCTAATTTTTTTTTAAAAATTATATTTAATAATTCTATTTTAAATATATAAAAATTTATATCACTGACTATATAAAATCTAAACAATTTAGCTTGAAAGAAAAATTAAATAAATTTCATTAAAAACAACTCTTTTTACCGATATAAAACACTGAGTTACATTAATAAAATTTTAAAATATTTTTTTAGTATTTTAAATTAGTGTTTTTCAATAAAATATTTCAGTTATAATATTTCAACAAAAAAAATTGGAACAAATTCTTTCGGAAAATCAAACAAAGTTTGATTCCAAGGGTATGAATCTCATATCCACCTCCTCCCTTGGTATGAGAAACCCATAACATGAGGGTGTGAGGTATGGGTATCGAAATGATAAACTTGTCAACCAAACACAAGGTATGAGTTTGGTTCATTCTAAACTCATACCTCATACCTAAATTGAGTTAACCAAACAGCTCCTAAGGAACTTGGTGGGTAACTTCCCAATTAGGAAGAACTTAAAATTCCTTGGGAAGTGGTAATTCTTATGAAATGGGTAACCAAACATCTCGAGAATTAGAGGAGTAACCAACAACCCCTTTAGTTACATGTTTCTAAAAATTATTTGATATTCATAATACATTCAATTAAAGAATTTAAACAAGATCTAACTTATACATTAAAAGTTATACTCCCTCCATTCAAATCCACTTTTCTCATTTCCTTTTGGCACATTTGCCGAGACGCGTTTTACACTAGCGATATCTCTCATTTACATTAGCAAAAATTATAAAAATTTGATATTCTTAATGTGCTCATAAAGACGAATCAAACAAAATCCCACGTGACTATATTCTCGCTTATAGATTGTCGAGAATATCGAAGATTTCCCTCAAATGTGAAATAGTGTCAAAAAATGAAATGACACAAGTGGATTTAAATGGAGGGAGTATCAAACATTCTTCTTTTACTTATGAATAGTGTTTAAAAACAAATGTATGAAATTGGTGGAACAGAGAGATTATTTTATTTTTGTTTTTGGGAGAATACATCACATTATTTGCGGGCTTGGGCTCAACATCAGTTATACGAACCTATCCTTGAAAAGATGCATCATTAAGATTAAGGCATCTGATTTTTTACCTGTAAAGAGTATTCATCCAAAGAGAACTCAGCACACTATTCGAGGACTAGGAGGAAAGAAGGAACCTAGGAGGTTTAGAATTGACAACTCACACTTAGAGTCAAATTTAGCCTAGACTACTACTTGTATTGTACGACGGACTCATGCTTTGTATGATGGGCATTATCCAACAATGTGACTTACTGATAAATCTCCCAACTGTACTGCATAGTGACTTCATTCAATGAGATACACAAAATCTTCTCAAACTTTCTCTTCAATGTCTTCTACTTCCTACAGATCATTTACTAACCTTCTTTAATCAATATGGTATCAGAGCCCATAGGAATAAGGAGACAGATAACCAAATTGATGTTTGGCATTAACTACAACTCTTTTTGATCGTTCAAGAGCATTGATTTTGTGGCTATTTATAGCTTGCTTCCTGTGTTGCACAACTCACAAATATCTTCATCCATCTCACTGCCAAGCAAATGGCTGGTGAAGCAGAAAGTTCTCTCATAAGTTCTCTCTCAAAAGATACACCAGAAACCATGAAGGCAATAGATCCACTCTATCTGCATCCTGCTGAAAGTGCTCTCCCTCTGGAGGTGGATACCAAACTTTCAGGCATTGAAAATTATTTGGAATGGAAGAGACAAATGGAAATCGCCATTTGCTCCAAGAGGAAGGTGGGTTTTCTGACTGGAGTAACAAAGAGACCCACCTCAGATCCAATCAGGCAGGAAGCATGGGACACATGCAATAGCCTGCTGATCTCCTGGATTCTACATAATGTAGAGAAACCCATCAAGAAATATGTTCTCTACACTCAGACAGCCAAGGAGATTTGGGACTACTTCCAAAAACAATTCTCTGTGAGCAATGGAGCTAGAAAATCCAGGCTGAACAAAGAGCTTGAGGAATTGGAGCAAGGAGATAAGACCATCTGTGATTATTTCACAGAGCTCAGGATACTTTGGCAGAATATTGAAATCATGTCCGATTGGCCTCCAATAACTCAAATCACTGCCGAGACTAATGCTTGGGTGGATGCACACTTCAAGGAGCAAGAGGAAAGAAAGTTGTTTCAGTTCCTAAATGGACTGAACCCCTCCTATTCAACAATGAGAACCAACATCCTCATGCTGACTCCCCTACCAACTGTAGAGGAAGCTGCTGCTCTCTTTCAGCAAGAAGAAGCACAGCGAAGAAACTACAAGAGTACTCCCAAGGTGGAATCAGAAGGTAGTGACAACGCTGCATTCTTTGATGGCCCAAAAGAGTCAAATAACTCTTCGTATTGTCATGTCTGTACCAGGAAAGGGCACACAAAAGATAAGTGTTGGAAGGTGATCGGGTATCCTGTGGATCATCCTATATCCAAGAAGTTTCCTGAAAAATCTCAGGCCAACAAGTCAAGAGGAAGCCAGCAAATATCTGGTGGAAGAGGATACAAATCTGGAGTGATCAGAGGCAGAGGAAGCTCAGGCTATAATAGACCCAACTCATCTGGAGCAAGGGGGACAGCTAATGCAGCACTAGGAGAAGAGCAAGGGGACTCTGGAGGAGCCATAACCCTGACCACTCAGCAATTCGCTCAACTTATGAGCAACCAAAGGGGCAAGGAAGTTAACTACTCTGAGCTAGAAGATAACTAGAAGCCAACTTTGCAGGTATGGCATACTTAAGCTGTAATTATTCATCTAGAGCGCCCCATGAGTGGATTGTGGACTCAGGAGCTTCTAACCACATGGTCTTTGAATCATCCATCTTGGAGAACCTTAGAGAATTGAAAAACAAACCTAAAATAAATTTGCCTACTGGTGCAACTACTGTGGTCTCACATGCAGGAACCTATACATTTCAAAATGGCCTAATACTGAGGAATGTCTTGTGTGTACCCTCATTCAGACACAATCTTTTATCTGTTCAAAAACTTGCGAGAGACGCAAACTGTCATATAACATTTTCTGATAAAATGTGTGTTATACAGGACTCTCAAACCAAGACTACTAAGGGGGTTGGAAGAGAAAACAAGGGTGTTTATTACTTACTAAATAATGTCAGTAAGCAACACCATATGTTAAGAATTGATGAACTGGTATCTAATAGGTCGAATGCTAGTAATGCCACTATGGTATGTAGTATGACAGATCAAGGGAAGCAATCAAGTAATATAAAATTAAATGTTGATTGTCTTCCTGTTAGTATGTGTAATGAATTGCCCATTTTCAATGAAAAGGACTCCGATGTCTGGCATTTAAGGCTTGGACATGCCTCTGACTCTAAGTTAAAACACATTCCTGAACTGTCTAAACAATTCCAAAAGAACACAAGGGGAGTGTGTATGGTATGTCCAATGGCAAAACAAACAAAATTGCCTTTCCCTCTTAGAATACAACAAGCAAAGGCTATCTTTGATCTTGTTCATGTGGATGTTTGGGGACCTTACAGAAAAGAAACAAGAAACAAACACAGATTCTTCTTGACTATTGTAGATGACCACAGTCGAGCTACGTGGGTTTATCTCATGAAACACAAGTCTGAGGTGGCTGGATTGCTTGTTCAGTTTTATAAATTTGTCAGGACTCAGTTCAATTCAACTATCAAAGTTCTCAGGTCGGATAATGCACTTGAAATTGTCGAGGGAGATAACAAAAAGTTCTTACAATCTAAGGGAATTTGGCATCAAACAAGTTGTGTGCATCGACCACAACAAAATGGGGTTGTGGAAAGGAAGCATAGGCATTTATTGGAAATTAGCAGAGCAATCAGATTCAGTTCAGGTTTACCGCTCATGTTCTGGGGTGATTGTGTTCAGACTGCTGCCTACATAATCAACAGATTACCTACTCCTTTGGTGGGAAATAAAACCCCATATGAAATACTCTTCCACAAACCTCCTGAATATGAGAGAATGAAAGTGTTTGGATGTTTGGGCATGGCCTATAACCCAAGTAGAGATGGAGATAAATTTCAACCAAGAGGTATCCCGTGTATATTCCTAGGATATCCTCTGTCCACAAAGGGATACAAGATGTATGATATAGTAAAGAAACAAATGTTCATTTCTAGAGATGTGCAGTTCTTTGAACAAATTTTCCCTTGCAAGATCAAGAACTTTGCAATGCACCTACCCACCTTACATACCGGTGTATATCTGGATCTTTCTCCTCCCATTCCAAGAAATCCTGCTGCATTTATTGACACTGAAGCCTCCTCAGAGGTTACTGAACCTGAACTTGCCCAAGAGAATAGCTGCCTGAATGAAACTACTGATGTTGCGTCTCCCCAGTCAGACTCCACAACTACTGTCTTACTGCAAGATAGACCAAGACGTGAAAGGAGGGCACCTGACTGGGCAAGGGATTTCATAGTCAATAATCCGGTTATGGCTCCCTCTAGTGTAGCAAATGTGGTTCAATTACATCTGGAAAAACCAACCTTATTTGCTGGACATGCTCAACTCCCTTCGAATCACATGGTTCCTAGTAGTTTCCAAGAAGCAGTGCAAGACTTAAAGTGGATTAAGGCCATGGAGATGGAGCTCAAGGCCTTGCACGACAATAACACATGGACTCTTACTGAATTACCAAAAGGGAGAAAAGCAATAGGTTGCAAATGGATCTTTAAAACTAAATTTAATCCAGATGGTACCATTGAAAAACATAAGGCAAGGCTTGTTGTTCAAGGATTCAGGCAAAAATATGGAATTGATTATGATGAGACGTTTGCCCCCGTGGCAAAGATGACAACCATACGGGCACTTCTTTCTGTCATTTCCATAAACAATTGGACAACTTGTCAAATGGATGTGGCAAACGCATTCCTACATGGTGATCTTGAAGAAGAGGTCTATATGAAGGTACCCCAAGGCTACTGTGATGGTATATTGAAACATAGCAGACAGGGGGAGTGTGCAGGCACAAAGGGGCAAGTTTGCAAATTACTCAAGTCCCTCTATGGATTGAAACAAGCACCACGTTAATGGTTCTCAAAACTATCCCAAACTCTTCTCACATATGGGTTCAGAAAGTCCAATGCTGATCACTCTCTCTTCATAAAGCAACAAAATGGCAATACCACAGTTATACTAATCTATGTGGATGATATGGTTATTGCAGGAGACAATCCTCATGAAATACAAGACCTAAAGGAGCATCTCAACTCTTCATTTCATATGAAAGATCTTGGTGAACTCACCTACTTCTTGGGTCTGGAAGTACATAGAAATAGTTCAGGTATTTTCATCTCACAACACAAATACACCAATGATTTGCTAAAATCATTTGGAATGGACAAGGCCAAAGCAACCCAATTGCCTCTTAATCCGATTCTAAAGCTTGAACCTAGCAAAGGTACTCCCTTACCACATCCGGACCTCTATAGACAGTTGGTAGGCAAACTTATATACCTCACAATCTCTAGGCCAGATATTGCCTTCTCTGTTCAGCTCCTCAGTCAGTTTCTTCAACATCCCACTTCTGACCATATGCAAGCAGCCAGACGTGTCCTCAGGTACTTAAAGTCAGCACCTGGACAAGGAATTCTCCTTGCCAGTAATTCAGCAGCCAAGTTGACAGCTTACTGTGACTCAGATTGGGCGTCTTGTCCTTTCACCAGACGCTCTACCACGGGCTATTGCATCCTTTTAGGCAACTCACCAATCTCCTGGAAGTCTAAGAAACAATCTGTGGTGTCTAGATCCTCTGCCGAGGCGGAGTACAGAGCTATGGCTATGACAACATGTGAAATAACTTGGTTGTCCATGTTACTTAAAGACTTGGGCCTCACTCACTTAGGACCAGCACACCTGAAGTGTGACAACCAAGCAGCATTAGCAATTGCAGCAAATCTGGTCTACCATGAACGCACAAAACACATTGAAGTGGACTGTCATTTTATTCGAGAAAAGATCCAACAAGGCTTACTCACTACGTCCTATGTTAATACGAAGGATCAAGTTGCTGATGTCTTTACAAAATCGTGTTCTATATCTCAACAACGTCATCTACTGTCCAAGATGGGAGTTGCATCTTCACTCCACTCTCATCTTGAGGGGGAGTGTAAAGAGTATTCATCCAAAGAGAACTCAGCACACTATTCGAGGACTAGGAGGAAAGAAGGAACCTAGGAGGTTTAGAATTGACAACTCACACTTAGAGTCAAATTTAGCCTAGACTACTACTTGTATTGTACGACGGACTCATGCTTTGTATGATGGGCATTATCCAACAATGTGACTTACTGATATAAGTCTCCCAACTGTACTGTATAGTGACTTCATTCAATGAGATACACAAAATCTTCTCAAACTTTCTCTTCAATGTCTTCTACTTCCTACAGATCATTTACTAACCTTCTTTAATCAATATTACCCAAAAATAAAAATGTACTCTGTATCCGGGTAAACTGCCAAGTGTAATGGATCAAATATTAATTTTCTATTACAAGTCAGACAAGTGGTAGATAATCAACTTATCATGAAAATTACATTATTTAAATTGTGAATTTTATGTGAATGGAACATTTGAACCTTATATCGTCATAATAAGATGTGTAATTTTATATACTTGAATCCGTTTCGGTCCAAACAACCACCGGCCCTCTTTTAATGTGGGTTTGGCTCGTATTTGACCCATACCTGCAAGTAATCCAACAAAGACAAATTCGGATGTTTGGTTATGCCCCATTTGATATTTTTAACTAAACGCAAAGATTCAAAAAAAAAAAACGTTCACCTCCTCGTTAACCAGATTTTTGCGGTTAAAACAAGCCCCTAAACAATGACATAAAAAATTGACTGACTGTATTTTTAAACGAGCCGCTAAGACTAGTTCCTGTACTTCATTTGCTAACAAAAAGAACAAAGGGAGAAACAAAAGTTTCAGCACACATTCAACAAAGCAGATGACAGATGTACTATACATATCACACTTGAAGCAAACTCAAACTCAACTTTTCACAGTTAGTTCTACTCCAGCACATGAGTCAACATTCAACAGGTGTGAAACCCTTCATTTTATGTAACATAACAACTCCCAACAAAAATTGCAGGTTGGTAGCCATATTTTCTGGTGTATTAAGCATGACATTGAATAAAGACAAGTAAACAGCTAGCTTTTGAGCTCAGGTAGCAGTTCATCATCGGGTGAAGTGTACGACAGTGATATTAGTTCCGACCTGCAGTCCTCCACGCTACTGTCTTCCTTAATATCGGCGATGTTATTAGCAACTGCAGGTGTCTTCTTTGTTGACACCACTGCTTATTATATCTGTGATACAATCGAAATATGAAAGAGAATGAAAATTGGATATGCAACTGTTCTCAATATAAAATCGGATAGGTTGCTGGGTAGAACTGTGATGAATGGTTCATCTAGGCTCTAAAAGATGAGTACAACTCAAAGTTCATTACATAAAATTTCTTGATTGATTACCAATAACCTATCTAATGCTCTTATATAGTCTAAATGTCTTGGAGAAGAGGAAATAAATAACAGAATTACGAGACTACCCTTCGCAGATATTTTGGTTTGTATCAATACCCGCCTCTCGAAACGATCCTTGTCCTCAAGGATCCGATTTAACTCACAAGGCATCCCTCATGTTGTAATTTTAGTAGCTTGCTCAGGACCAACATAAGACCACACAAGTGCTTGTAATCCGCCAGGATCAAAGACAAAGCCAGTCCCCTTAGTCCCAACATGAGAGTGATTGTAATGAAACCCACCCGGATTGAAAACAAAGTGACTAATTTCAGTCATGAGGACATCACAAGTAACTTGTTCTGTATTGCCAGGATCCCAAATGAAGATTTATAGGTTCATACATCTTCCTGACTTACAATGTGAGAAGAAGACATTGCACAATAAATGTCCCTCTTTAAGCTTAATATGACCCCTTGTCTTCATAAACATAAGACATATAAAATCACCTACCATCACAGTGAAGCACATTGCTTCCACATACTCCTTTGGCCAGATGACCGTATCATTAGCCGTACTCAAACTATGGATACCTCTACCATACACCGTGTCCTTAAAATCACTCATGCTCTCAAGGTCGGTTGAGAGCGCGCAAAGATCGAGCATCCACTTCTAAAGATGTAACTGACAAGAGTTTGTTATTTGCGACATCAAATACCAAGTCATGAAAGACACTTGGATAACCGTTCAAACTAGCACCAAGGTGTGTGTCATAATTTAGAATTGCAAATCCATAGCTAACACCAAATCCATGTTCATCCTTTATACCACAACACATGTGTGGAAGTGGAAGGGTAATGTGGCAGCAAGTGATTATGCATACTTCGCCCAATGTACTATAAAGTGAGTAGACAACATTAAAGTGATTATAAGGGGACTGAGTTGCAGCATAGGGAGCCAGCAAAATATGTAATCTACCCCAAGTACCTACCTCCTTGTAGTTAGTAGGTAATTCACATGTATATATCGAACCTACCATTTCTTCCTCACCCCTAAAATCAGCCTTGTCCTCGAGGGTGGGAGTATAAGAGAGTACGAGTTGATTTAATCCAATACCGGGGTCAAAACATTTGTATAATCCTATGATTCTAAGTGTGTCGAGGCAAAATTGGCATCCATTAACAAAGTTTTCAGAATTTACGGTGTTAAAGACAGATACTACCTCACGTTGCATCAGGCGGTCAACTTGGTCAGAAGGAAAATTTGCACCATGTAGTTCATCCTCACAGTGGTGTACTGGGTATGGAATATTACAATTTAACGGGAACATACTCGAGAGTCGGGAAAAACGCTCACAACTTGCGGAAAAAATTATCGTATCAAGAAGGTATTGGGCCTCTAATGTACCCAGTTTAGCAAACATACTTTGCTTGTATTTCAACAAATCATCATGCTTGCTACTATCTCGGAATAAGTCCAATCGAGGCGAGGCGCCGAAATGCACTCAAAAACATCACCTTGGTCTTCATGGCACCTATCCGAATCAGGCCCGTCATCCCCCTTTATAGAATTATCTTCAACGAGCTTTGAAGGTTGAACCATCTCCCTAACGAAATCAGGCAGAGATAATTCATCAATTATGTTATGGGCTTGTGAAAGTTGTTCTTGATATTCGATTTTTGCATCTTGAAGGCAAAGCGTAGGGGAGCTATCTGGCTGAGGAGTTTCCTCGAACACCAGGTGAGCACAAGCTAAAGCCAACTCCTTTGGTGAAATACTCGTAACAGTTTCTAGCTGACTCATTTCATCAAACAAGTTGTGTGCACGGGAATGAAATGACTCATTTTGTACATCCTTTACTTCAAGCTTCAATCCATACTTCGAAACCTTAACAAATGCAACACACTCACCTTCCTCACCAAAACTAAACCAACAATTATAATTTGGTTTTCTCTCACAGCTATGGTCGACTGACCCTACTTTGTCGCACCACAAGCAAACATCAGTATCTCTTCTAGCATTCATAGCACTCTTGGTAGTGATGGTGTATGAAGTAATGATCCCTTTCTGCTGTGCATCCATGATCCGTTTCATATCGGAGCGATCAAATTGCAAACCCTCGCAAAATTGTTCGATCCTTTTCATTTTGATGGCACCCTCCTCATTTTCTCTTCCGTTAACCATTGTTACTCGGTTTTGTACTGGGTATGCAGATTTTATTTATTTATTTTGTTTTTTTTTGGGATTTTTGATATGAATACGAGTATGTAACACAGGTCGAAAGGAAATTTGGCTCTGATACCAAATGATACAATCGAAATATGAAAGAGAATGAAAATTGGATATGCAACTGTTCTCAATATAAAATCGGATAGGTTGCTGGGTAGCTCTAAAAGATGAGTACAACTCAAAGTTCATTACATAAAATTTCTTGATTGATTACCAATAACCTATCTAATGCTCTTATATAGTCTAAATGTCTTGGAGAAGAGGAAATAAATAACAGATTACGAGACTACCCTTCGCAGATATTTTGGTTTGTATCAATCTGTTTCCGAAACCCCGACTGCGACTGTAAAGAGAGCTTAATTCCTGGTGACTCTTGCAAGACAGTTGTCCTTTGGCCTTGGATGGGGTAAGTACTGGATTGGGCAGTTAGGGTTTGTCCTCTCCACCCTGAGAAAACATCAAGTTTAGTTTGGTTAGTAAAGTCGGGCATTTGGTATATTGTGGTAGTTACTTACTATGATGAAACTTTGGAATCTGAGTTCAGAAATTTACCTGTAATTGAGGAGGTAATAGTGAAGAAAGATGGAAATTTCAAGCTTCGCTAGATCGTTTCCTGGGCATAGCCTGGTTCCGGCTCCAAAGGGAAGGAAAGTTCCCAACTTTGGAACCAAATCCTACACAACCAACAAA
Source organism: Agrostemma githago (assembly GCA_958450325.1). Lineage (NCBI taxonomy): Eukaryota > Viridiplantae > Streptophyta > Magnoliopsida > Caryophyllales > Caryophyllaceae > Agrostemma > Agrostemma githago. Next base: position 76,802,020 of record OY288241.1, on the reverse strand, counting down.
AGCTCGTATGTTATGAAATACTCCGTAGCAATCGTAATGAAGAAATAAATACTGTAGTCCTTTGTAATAGTGTTGGAAACTTACATTCCATCTATCAGGATTGAAACTGAGGGGATCAGGCCAGACTTCAGGGTTGAGGTGGACATGTCTGAACCAAGTCAACACTTTCCATCCTTTGGGAATTAAGTAACCTGAAACAACAACCACCATCGCCCAAGTTTCTAACTCAGTTTCTATGCCTGTTGCCTAACCCAACACTTTGAATTTTAACAATGCTCCATTCTACTTACCATTCAGAATGAAATCTTTTTTAGCCTCACGAAACACCATGAACGAGAAAGACACCCAACGAAGTGTTTCATCTACGACCTGAGAAAGATAAGTCATTTGCCTCACTTCTCTCAGGGTCAGTCCCGTCTGTCCAGCAGGCCTGTTCTTCATGATCCACTCTTGCTCGGCCTATAATTCATCGTTTACAGAGAAGAGAAAACGTCGTCAAAAAATGATCAATATTTGTTATCTGGAATTAAGAAGTAAAATACTAGTCGTAGAATGAAACTGACCTTGGCTTTCTTAAGAATTTCAGGGTGTTCCTGCAATAAAATGGTAGCCCACATAATAGTATGACCCGATGATTCATGTCCGGCATTCAAGTACATGACTAAAAGATCGATAATCTCCTCATCGGTCAGCTTTCTGCCGTTTTCTTCAACTTCAATCAAAGCATCCATCATATCTTTTTTGGCCTTGATGGCAACATGATTCCTTTTTGATGCCCTGCGATCATCTATGACAGATTGTAGCACAGCCACGAGGTTCTTCCGTGCCTGCCAAATTAAACAGTAAAATCCAAGAATTAGGCGGCCCTGTTATGTTGTTTATTTCCGGTTGGTTGGTTGGTTGGTTGGTTGGTTACCTTGAGGGCCTTGTGGTAAGCAAAACCGGGGAGATTAATGGCTTGAGCTCGAATTCCATGATTAAGAAGAGTGTACTCTTTTTCAAGAGCCTCCAGAAGTTGCTCGTTTTCAGAGCTGAGGAAGATGTGCATGATGATACGGAAAGTCATCTTGCGAACCTGCGTTAAAAACTCAATCTCACCCTCTTTGCTCCATTTATCCAGAGCTTTGACAGAAATGTCAGCAATGTATCCAATGTAGTTGGATAAAGCTTCGTGACCATTGATGGGCGCAGACGTCAGCCTCCTTAGATGTTTGTGCTCCTCCTCCCCGATGGATGTGAATGATTTCTTGCCCACCAATTCTACAGTCGTTAGAGGCCACCCGGGTTTAAAGTATTCATCATCGGTCAGCACTTTCCTGCATCCTTCTGCTGTGGTTACTAGTATAGATGGACTTCCAAACATGAAGGTTTTGTATACCCCTGTGTTCCCATATCTGCAAGCATCATCAATTTAACAACCATTATTGAGTACGAGTATTAGATTATCTTATGTCGATCTTAGCCTACTCATCGTACCTTCGAATTCTCACCCCTATATCGTACTACATAGTATATACTCCACAATAATATGTATAGACGTGACAAATATTTTGCTTTTGTCTTTTCCAGAATTTGTTATTTTAAGGCGGATATATTTGTCACAAAAGGCGTAAAATTGGCAGGCAAAATAACAAAATGGACGGTCCAAAGGTAGTGTATCATTTTGCACTAACTTCATGACGAATTGATATAATAATAATAATAATTACAGTTTCCCAAATTGAAGGAGACACATACAACAGTTTCACCCCAACAACTATGGTTTGTTTCTCACTAATTGAAACCATTTTGTTTGTCCGTTTCAGAATTCAGACTTCTGACTTCCTATACGGTTGGTTATATTCTTACGTATTTTGTAGTACTCATACTCATAGACTTTGTTCAAATGCAAGCTTGGATTGTAATGAGTCGAGTTATGAAATAAATATTTGTCCGGAAATACTAAGGTGAATGGGTCGGGCTAATTAAGTGAAAAATGTGTAATTAATTTATTTTAAAAAAAAAACTACTCGTATGTTTCACTGTTTTGATACAAAACGGTCTAATAAGAAAACCGTTACATGTGTAGGTTTTTTATTTATATTTTTATTGAATTTGGACAAATGATATCAAAGGAGAAATAAAGTACAGCACAGAAAATCCTTTCACTTGATAAACGACAGTGATAGGATTGATAGAGTCTATACTTGATACCCCTTTCTACGAAAACAACACATCGACAAATAATTAAATCAAACCGTAAATATAATAAAGCAAAGATTCCAAAATAATCACATTCTATTAATACTGTAATTCTTTTATAAGATGGTCTTATCGTAACATATAGGAGTACTTTTTTCCCTTTATTATTACGTACTTGTAGTTTCTACTCGGTTAAGACCAAGTTTCCCGTGACCTTATTAGTGTGAGACCGTCAACTGAGGAAGACTTACTACTACGAGTATTTCATTAAAGTTGAAGTAAAAACTAAAAAGCCACTTAAATGAAACAGTAACAAGTAAAGTAGCCCTTGAGTAATTAGTAAAGTTAATAATTTACCTTGAGTAGAAAGAGTTAACGAAGGCATCAGGATTAGTAGACTTGAATGTTCTAAGAAAAGGCAACATGTTACCAAGATAAGGTAAACCCATGTTACCAGGGGGTAATTTATGCCTCTTCTCCCCTAATTTTAACTCGTACTTCCAATAATTCACTTTCCCTAACACGCTTTTTATCAGCAAAGTTACCCCAACTACTGCAATTGCTACCAGCCATGCAAATTCCAACTCCATGCTTGCTTCCCACTTCAATCTTCCAACACCTAAAATCGACATCAACTACATTATTAACATCAGAGCCTTAGTTTTACAAAGATTTGTCCATGTAGACTTATGTAACATGTCGACATGACATGTTCCATAGGCCTGCATGTCCCTAAACTTTATAACAACGACAACAACAGCATCAGAGCCTTAATTTTAAAAAGATTTGTCCATGCAGACCTATGAAACATCGTCTTTCATAGGTCTGCATGTCCCTAAAATTTATGAAAAAATTAAAAGAAAACTTACAATTTTGGGAGATGGAGAAAGAAAGAATGTAAGAGGAGATATAAAGTGAAGTGATGAGTGTGTAGGGAAGTGTAATCAGAAGACAAAGGAGTTTTCCAAGGTATGGAGTGGAGCACACAAGTGTTGTTTGAAGGCTTGTAGCATTAGTTTATATAGGAAAAAATATTCGGACACCTGAATGTAACACGTCATCATATATATTATCGTACATTGCACCTGTCTAAGAAAAATTACTCCTATTTTTCATTTTTTTCAATATACTAGGGATTTTTTTATGTTTTTAGGTAAATGATATTGATTTTAATTAATTATTTCTTGAGTATTTCGTATATGAGGATATGATTCTATATTTCTATCTCAAATACATTGTTATTAAAATCCAATTTGGGTGGTGTATTGCTTTCCATTTGTAGTACATTACTTTTTCCTGGCTAGATTCCATTTTAATTTCCTTGGGGAGGATTTTTTTGTATTTATTTTTGGGTGGATACATTCATCATTCACGGTCATGTATGGTTAAATATAATATTGAAATCCTACCTACCTTATGTCCTAATCCCTCCGTTCCAATCGATTTCATACGTTTGGTTTTTTCATACTTTTAAATGCACTTTTTTTTCGTCTATATCTTTAGGACTCGTTTGGTTCACCATAGAAAGATGAGGTTACATGGAACTTAAATTCACATGAATTTGTATTTCATGAAAATGCAATTCATGAGATTTTGCACTTCCCGGGAATTAAAAACTTTCGGGAAATAGAGGAGTAACCAAACGACCCCTTAGCTACATACTTCTAAAAATTACTATTTGATATTCATTCATAATGCATTCGATTAAAGAATTTAAACAAGATTTCACATGACTACATTTTATCTTATACATTAAAAGTTATATCGAAAATTCTTCTTACATTTGAATACTGTTTAAAATCAAATGTATGAAATTGATGGAACGGACGGAGTATTTTATTTTTGTTTTTGGGAGGATACATCATATTATTTGCGGGCTTGGGCTCAACATCAGTCATACGGACCTATCTCTGAAAAGATGCATCATTAAGATTTAAGGCATCTGATTTTTCGCCCAAAAATAAAGATGTTCTCTGTATCCGGGTAAACTGTCAAGTGTAACGGATCAAATATTAATTTTCTATTACAGATCGGTAGATAATCAACATACCACAAAAATTACATTATTTAAATTGTGAATTTTATGTGAATGGAACATTTGAACCTTAGATTGTCATAATAAGATGTGTAGTTTTATACTTCAATCCGGTTCGGCCCACACAACCACTAGCCCTCTTTTAATGTGGGTTTGGCTCGTATTTGACCCATACCTGCATGTAATCGGACAAAGATGAATTTGGATGTTTGGTTATGCCCGGTTTAATTTTCTAACAAAACGCAAAGATTCCCAAAAAAAACGTTCACCTCCTCATTAATCAGATTTTTGCGGTTAACACAAGCCCCAAAACAATGACATAAAAAAATTTGACGACTCTATTTTCAAACGAGTAGCTAACAATACTGCTGCCATTTCCCTGTACCTCATTTGCTAACAAAAAGAACAAAGGGAGAAACAAAAGTTTCAGCGCACATTCAACAAAGCAGATGACAGATGTACTATATATATCACACTTGAAGCAAACTCAAACTCAACTTTTCACAGTTAGTTCTACTCCAGCACAAGAGTCAACACTCAACAGTCAACAGGTGTGAAACCCTTCATTTTAGGTAACATAACAACTCCCAACAAAAATTGCAGGTTGGTAGCCATATTTTCTGGTGTATTAAGCATGACATTGAATAAAGACAGGTAGACAGCTAGCTTTTGAGCTCAGGTAGCAGTTCATCATCGGGTGAAGTGTACGACAGTGATATTAGTTCCGACCTGCAGTCCTCCACGCTACTGTCTTCCTTAATATCGGCGATGTTATTAGCAACTGAAGGTGTCTTCTTTGTTGACACGGGTGACGTAGCAGGATCAGTTTCCGGCAAGCAATTTGAAATGGCAATTAGTGATTCCCTAGTCAAATCGTTGTTAGTGTCTTCAGAAACCGGTCTCTGAGCCATCAATTGTCTCTAATATACTGTATATATTATGCTGTACACATTGCAAAAAATCCCATCAATCTCATGTCAGCTAATAATCCGTCCATATTAAAATCGCCCTTGTGATTCTATTTAAACAAAAAAGAACATTAAATGATTCTGTAACTAACAAAGCAGTACTTGATAATCCCAGAAATACACCCAATTCAGATGACTAAGAGATTGATAGCTTGAATAAAGGGCGGAAGAAGAGCACTCAAGAGTCAAGACACGGTCAAGATTTCAACATCGAAGTTCATTTGCAGGACTCGTGAAATGAGATGATTTCCCATACTACAATCAACTACCATAAGGTTTTTGTGTTTTACAAAGTATAACCATTTTGTTTCTAAATCTAAATTGCATCAAGCTTAAAGAGGTGAAAGAAGAGAGATAGACTCACAAAACATCTCAATGCTACATCTCATCAAAATATTACGGAGTACCTCACAATCTTTCAATATGACTCCGTATCTTTCTGCCTCATTTGTCTATCTTTTAGATGTAACAAAGCGATAAACTGAACCAATTACAATTGATGATGATTGGCAGAGAACAAAAAATATCTCATTACATATACTGCGGGAAAAAACACAGATTCCACTTATTATCTATCCTGGATTATGTACCTCAAGTTTTCTATAATTTGATCCAAACATGAAAGATATATTCATTTTCATCGAATGCTTTCACATTCATCATATCATTACACTTCCCCGTTCCAGTTAATCACTTGGAGCATATTCACAAGCTAATTTTCATCATCCTGTCATTTAACATAATATTCTGCATTATACAAAGAAAGGCTAAAAGACATTTGACTTAGAGAATTGGTAACATACGGAAGTATTCAATAAAGAGAATCTATAACGACTAGTTATTACATTTACAATCTGTCAGCTCGAAACTATAGTGAAGCTGAGGCCCCGTGATCAAGGCGAAGTTGACAGTTACGAAACTAAGAAAGCATACATCATACATCAACCCCCTCAAAGCCTCAACCACGCCTACTGCAAACTACGTTCTTTTATCTCTAATCTACAATGACAACGCGAAATCAGTCTTGAAACTAAGGCAGAAACAAATTTATCTAATCAACATGAAACGACTCATCACAAAACTACAAATTAAACTTTACACAATCCAAACACCTCATCAAACAAATGAAGATAAACCCACAAACCAAAACCGAAAATCCAACACTTCCAACACCAGAATGCCTATAGTTTTAACCTTATCACAGCATGTGACCTCTAAAATTTGCATTCACAAGAAACATCAAGAAAGCTTTATTAGTCAGAAAATAGCTTGGCAATCGGCATCGCATCAAAAAACCCATTACAGAGAAGTGGTAAACTTATTCATTCATATATAACCAGAACTTTTCAGTAGCTTCTTCATATGATCAGATCCTCGTAATTTGCTATTGTTTGTCATCCCTTTAGACTGGTTTAATGTGAAACCGTCTATTGTGAGATTTAACTAGTGGAGACCGTCTCATATGAGTTTTTGCGTTAGTCTAAGCTTTGGATCATCAACAAACTGCAACCTTCGTTAATCGTTACCTACCACTCAACCTATGCAAAATATTATACCGAATATGTAGTAACAGTTGTAGAATTTAACACAGCTGAAATTTCTCATTATACTAAACACACACAAATCTAAATTCTACCAACTTGGTAACCTATATATCTTGAAACAAAGACCAATCAAACACAAATAAAGAACAAGAAGATCATTAAATAAAAATAAAAAAGTTACAGCAATCAAGATGATTTGGGGTCGGCTAACATGAATTATTTTACGAAACCGTAAAAAAAGGGGAAATATATACCTTAATGAAGGGAGAATGGAGGGTAGAAGAAGGAGAAGGAGAAGGAGAAGGAGAGCAGAAAAGGTAGGGAATTTGTGAAAAAGGAAGGAAGGGGTGGGTTGTGGGTAGCTGATGATATATTGAAGGGAGAAGAGGTGAGAATGGCGTGCGTGGGTCATGCGAGAAAATAATGGGGTTAGATAAATTAGTCAAATCGTGGAGGCAAGAATATCAACTATGGTCGTTGGGGGGTGTTGGTGTGTACGATCGTATCCACTCCATATCTTCATTTCTTTCTTATTTTATGCCTTATTGCTCAAGAAATTATTATTCTAATTCATTCTTCAAAATAATAATAAAAATCCATGGATAATAATGTCATTTCTTCTTTTTTTTTAAAAAAAAGTGAATTTAATGAAAATAAGTGGTTCGACGGTACCGCTACGCAATAAATTGATGTCGGTCAAATTTTTATTTCGGACCCCCGAATCTCAAAAAAATCGTGTATAATTTTAACCGTTTTACATGACCTGTATAATAACCTTCACATTTCACTGTTTAAGATGATTTTTCGAAAAATATGAGATATTTTGCTAGTCATCTAAATAGAACCCGTGTAACATAAAATAACAAAAAAAACTCTAAAATGGTTCAGTTTCAAATATATATATCGACGATTTTGCCATAATCCAACGTTACTCGAAAGATAGTCGAATGTATTTTAAATGTGTTTTTTTTAAAACCATACGTACCTTCTGTTACCGAGACATATCTACAGTGTATGAAGTAGATAATGTGGGAATTTTAAGACATTTATTTTCAGGACCAAATTGGTCCGAAAAACGTGGATAATTACCTTCAAATTCGCTCGTTTCAGCTGATTTTTTAAAAATGTTTGATATTCTCCTGGCCATCTAAATAGGATCCATATAACATAAAATCACTGATAATTATTAAAAAAACTCTATAATAGTTTAGTTTTGAGTATATATATCGACGATTTCGCTGTAATGCAACGTTACTCGAAAGATAATCGAATGTCTTTTAAATGTGTTTTTTTAAAGCCATACGTACTTTATGTTACACGATACATATCTAAAACACATCGAGTAGTTCGTGTGTGAAATTGAAAACATTTATTTTCGGGACGAAAAACGTGAATAATAACCTTCAAATTCGCGTATTTCAGATGATTTTTGGAAAAATATGAGATATTTTGTTGTCCATCTAAATAGGACCTGTATAACATAAAATGACCGACTGTTGTTAAATAAACTCTGAAATGGTTCAGTCTCGACTCTCGAGTATATATATCAAAGATTTCGCCGTAATCCAACGACGTTACTCGATAGATAATCGAATGTTTTTTAAATGTCTTTTTTTGAAACCATACGTACCTTCTGTTACACCGAGACATATCTAAAATATATCGAGTGTTTACCGTGGGAACTTGAAGACATTTATTTTCGGGACCAAATTGACCCGAAAAACGTGGATAATAACCTTCAAATTCGCCCGTTTCAGATGATTTTTCGAAAAAAGTTTTGTTATTTTCTTGGCTATCTAAATAGGACTCGTGTAAAATATAATCACCGACGTTTTTTTTAAAAACTCTATAATGGTTCGATTTCGAGTATATATATCGACGATTTCGCCATAATCCAACGTTACGCGAAAGATAGTCGAATGTCTTTTAAATGTGTTTTTTTAAAGCCATATGTACATTCTGTTACATCGAGATATATCTAAAATTTATCGAGTAGTTATTGTGAGAACTTGAAAACATTTATTTTCGGGACGAAAAATGTGGATAATAACCTTTCAATTCGCCTGTTTCAAATGATTTTTCAAAAAATGTGTGATATTTTGTTGGTCATATAAATAGGACCCGTATAACATAAAATAACCAACGGTTGTTAAAGAAACTCCAAAATGGTTCAGTCTCGAGTATATATGCCGAAGATTTTGCCCTAATCCAACGACGACGTTAGTCGATCTATAGTCGAATGTCTTTTTTTAAAACCATACGTACCTTCCGTTACACCGAGATATATCTAATGTATCGAGTGTTTACCGTGGGAACTTAAAGACATTCATTTTTGGGACCAATCGGCCCGAAGAAAGGGGATATAACCATCAAATTCCCCATTTCATATGATTTTTCAAAAAATGTTTTGTTATTTTGTTGGCCATCTAAATAGAACTTGTGTAACATAAAATCACTGACGGTTGTTAAGAAAACTCTATAATGGTTCGATTTCAAGTATATATATCGATGATTTCGCCATAATCCAACGTTACTCGAAAGATAGTCGAATATCTTTTAAATGTGTTCTTTTAAAAGCCATACGTACCTTCTGTAACACCGAGACGTATCTAAAATGTATAGAGTAGTTCCTGTGAGAATTTGAAGACATTTATTTCGGGACCAAATCGACCTGAAAAACGTGGATAATAACCTTCAAATCCACCGTTTCAAATGATTTTTCGAAAAATGTGAGATATTTTGCTTGCCATCTAAATAGGATCCGTATACCATAAAATCACTGACGGTTGTTAAAAAACTCTAAAATGGTTCAGTTTTGACTATATATATCGACGATTTCGCCATAATGCAACATTACTCGATAGATAATCGAATGTCTTTTTAAGTGTTTTTGTAAAGTCATATGCACCTTCTGTTACACCGAGACATGTCTAAAATGTATCGAGTAGTTAGTGGGAACTTGAAAACATTTATTTTCGGGACGAAAAACGTGGACAATAATAACCTTCAAATTCGCCTGTTTCAGATGATTTTTCGAAAAACGTGAGATATTTTGCTGGTCATCAAAATAGACCCGTATAACATAAAATGACCAACGGTTGTTAAATAAACTCCAAAATGGTTCAGTCTCGAATATATATATTGAAGATTTCGCCTTAATCCAACGACGTTACTCGAATGTCTTTTTTTTAAACCATACGTACTTTCTGTTAGACCGAGATATATCTAGAATGTATCGAGTGTTTACTGTGGGAACTTGAAGACATTTATTTTTGGGATCAAATTGGCCCGAAAAACGTGGATAATAACCTTCAAATTCGCCCGTTTCAGATGATTTTTCAAAAAATATTTTTATTTTGCTGGCCATCTAAATAGTACCTGTATAAAAATACACGTTTTTCAGAGAATCGGGGGTCCGAAAAAAATATGGCCGGAAATTTTCTGCGATGTTATACGGGTCATATAAAATACCTGCACAGTTTTAGCACCAAAGAGAATATTATTCGAGGTTGTCGTTACGCAATAAACTGATTTTGGTTGACAATTCATTAGTCTCACAAAAGGTAGATGTACTTGATGTTTGGGCTTGAATTCGAACGAGGTACATCTTGAAACTACTTATGACAAATGGTAAAAATTGGGGAAAATAAAGTGTTGCGCAATTCGACCAACGAAATGGCTGAAATTCAAGTGTATTATACACGTTTTTTCTGAGATTCGGGGATCCGAAGTAAAAATGGCTGAAATTTTTCAAGAATATTATAAAGATCATAAAAAATATTCGCAAAAGTTTTAGCACCAAAAGATAACATTTGAGGGGGTCGTTACACAATAAATTGATGTCGGTCGACAATTCGTTAATCCCACAAAAGGCAGATGTACTTTATGTTTGGGTTTGAAATCAAACGAGGTACAACGTGAAGCTACCCGTGACACCTGATATAAAATTCGGAAGAAGATAAAACTTTGCGCTATCCGACCACCGAAACATATGAAATTGAAGTGTATCATACACGTTTTTCTGAGAATCGCGGGTTCGAAAAAAATGACCGAAAATTTTCTAGGATGTTGTACGGGTCATGTCGAATACTCACACGAAGTTTTAGCACCAAACGAGAATATTTGAGGATGTCGTTACGCAATAAACAGGCGTCAGTCGACAATTCGGTAGTCCCGCAAAAGTTAGATGTACTAGATGTTATGACTTGAAATCGAATGAGGTACATCAAGAAGCTACCCATGTCACCTGACATAAAAATCGGGAGAAGAAAAAACTTTGCGGTATCCGACCACTGAAACGGCTGAAATTGAAGTGTATTATACACGTTTTTTTTTTAAATCAGGAGTCTGATATAAAAATGGTCGAAAATTTTCTGGGATGTTACGGGTCATATAAAATACCCGCACAAAGTTTTAGCACCAAAAGAGAATATTCGAGGGTGTCGTTACGGGGAAAAAAAAACGACGTTGATCGACAATCTGTTAGTCGAGCAAAAATTAGATGTACTTGATCTTTAATTTGAGCTTGAAAATAATAGGGTTAGATAAATTAGTCAAATCGTGGAGGCAAGAATATCAAAATAGAGAGAAGATAAAATGCTGCACTATCCGATCACCAAAACGGCTGAAATTAAAGTGTATTATACACATTTTTCTGAGATTCGCTTGTTCGAAATAAAAATGACCGATAATTTTCTGGGGTATTATACGGATCTTATAAAATACCCCACAAAGTTTTAGCATCAAAAGTGAGCATTCAAGGGTTTCATTACGAAATAAACCAATGTCGGTAGACAAACAATTAGTTGCGTAAAATTTAGATGTATTGATGTTTGGGCTTGAAAACGAACGAGGTACATCGTGAAGCTCCCCATGACACATGGTATAAAAATTGAGAGAAGATAAAACGTTGCGCTATGCGAACCGAAACAACTAAAATTGAAGTGTATACACAAGTTCTTTGAGATTTTGGGGTCCGAAATAAAAATGATAATTTTTTTTTGGGATGTTATACGGGTCATATAAAATATCCCACTAAGTTTTAGCATCTAAAGAGAACATTCGACGATGCTGTTACGCAATAACCCGACGTCGGTTGACAATCCGTTAGTCGCGCTGAAGCTACCCATGAGTCCATGACACATGGTATGAAAATCAGGAGAATATAGAAGCGTTGCACTATCCGACCATCGAAACTGCTAAAATTGAAGTGTATTTATACACGTTTTTTAGATTTAGGGGTCCAAAATAAAAATGACTGAAAAATTTCTAGGGTGTTATACATTTATACGGGTCATATAAATACTCACACAAGGTTTTAGCACAAAAGAAAAACATTCGAGCATACCGTTAACCAATAAAAATAACGATTTTTTTTTTTCAAACAATCTAAGGTTAAACGTTTCAAAAGAATAATCTTCATTTTGTAAATTTCGTTCACAAATGAAATCAATTCACTAAGCAACATTTCGTACTCCGAAAATTTAACCCATTCACCGAAGATGTCTTGACCAAGCGGTTAGAACTAGGTACCGTGCACGATAGGTCTCAGATTTGATTTCACTCCCTTGTAATGCAATTAAGCGCACGTTTCGTTGGAAAAAAAAAAAAAAAAAAAACATCACAGTGATATACAGTACTTCCCTAAAAAATCCAAAAAAAAATCGAATTACTAATGAAAATCTGATATTCACCGGGAAAGAATCAATGGCCCCACAGCCGTCAATCCGCCATTACCGCACCTCCATCTTTTAACCTAACAATGTGATTTCTTGAGGTATACGCTTCAACTTATCATTTCGCATTTCTGCAATTTTTGTATCCCGACTTTCCGCCATCCGCCATTATTGGGCCAATTTCTGATCCTGTTTCCCATCGCCTATCATGAAATCAAATCATTATCTTCTTAATGTTGTTTGATTAGATTTATTTTTAGTTTTGATTCGATTTATCGTAGCGAAAGCGCGATGTTTCAGAAATCCTTCACTTATCTTCGAAGCACTCGTCGTTTTTCATCCTTTACTGAGTCAGTTACTGTTTCACTTCATCGTGTTGATTCTTCCGCAATTAGCGAAAATCATACTGTTGATTGTGATGTTTCTTCGAGAAATTGTGGCGATGAATTTGTTACTTGCAGTGATAATAGTGGTTTAGATAGTGTTGATGTTGATTTGATGGTCAAACCTAAACCTAAACCTAGATTAGATGAATCAGCTCTATTTAAGTTGAAGAAAGAGAGAAATCCTGATAAATTGTTTCAATTTTTTATGGAAAATGCGCGCAAAGGAGTTGTTGTAGCGGATACGCATGCGTTTGAGGATACGGTGTCCACGTTTGCTAAGGCTAGGAGGTTTGATTACATTGAGAATTTGCTTGAGCATCAAAAGAGCTTACCTCAAGGTACGAGGGAGGGTTTTGTTGTTAGGATCATAATGTTGTATGGTAGGGCGGGTATGGTTACACAGGCGGTAGATACGTTTTATAATATGCATTTGTTTGGGTGTAAGAGGACAGTTAAGTCATTGGGTGCTACAATGAAGGTCTTAGCTGACGCTGGGGATTTAGTGGGTATAAGCTCGTTGATTAAAGAGGCGCCTTGCAAGTTTGGGATTGAATTCGATGTGATTACCATGAATATTGTGGTTAGTGCTTTATGTCGGATGAAGGTATTAGATAAGGCTTACTTGGTTATGGTGGAGATGGAAAAGCAGGGGATAAAGCCGGATGTTGTTACATTTACGACTCTTATATCGGGGTTCTACAAATCTGGTCAATGTGAGATTGGAAATGGGTTGTGGAATCTTATGGTATGTAAGGGATGTTATCCTAATGTTGCCACTTTCAATGCTAGAATTCAGTTTCTGATTAGTAGGCGGCGAGTGTGGGCAGCTAATGACTTGTTGCGTTTAATGGAAGAACTAGATATGCCACCAGATGAGATTTCGTATACTTTGGTGATTAAAGGTTTTTTCGGGGCTGGTTCTATTGATATGGCCAAAAGGGTATATTCTGCAATGCATGGACGAGGTTGTAAAGCGGACTTTAAGATTTACCAGACTATGATTCATCATTTATGCAAGGCTAAGCAATTCAATTCCGCGTATAACATGTGCAAAGAATGTTTGAAGAAAAACTGGTCTCTTGATGTAGGCACCATCTGTATATTACTTGAAGGTTTAAAGAGTGTAGGGAAGGTACATAATGCTTGGATGATTATTGGTTTGGCTGAAAGAAAGCACCCTCCTTTTCCTACTAAGCAGTTAGACACTTTTAAATTTTTATTAAGGGGTTGAAGGAAGACGAGATGAACATTTATCAAATCTTATACGTACTTTGCTCTGCAACTTTCTCCTAGCCCATTATTTTACATTATTCACTCAATATGTTGGTGTTGAAATGCCGTGGCATAAAAAGGTTTATGCTGGTTGGACATGGAACGGACAAGGGCTCGCTGCTTAGTTGCGAGATTTGATGAACCTACAACTTATGTTGACGATAACCTCTCAAATGTTGTAAGTTTCTGCTTTCCCCTGCTTAAAAGATGCATGTAGTCCTTTTTTTCTGTTTCTTTGGTTGCGTGCAAAGCATAAAAGGATACGAGTACTTCTTTTGCTATTGTTAAGCTTTATAGCAACTAACAAAGTTTGTGACTTGAATACCATTTGGGCTGCTCTTTCTTTTTTGCTTATAGGCATTTTGGCTGTCACCAATGTTTGTTCTTGTTGATAATTGGGTGAAGTTAAACTTAATAGTATTTAAATGGAAGGACACTTATGAAAGCATATGACGTGCTTGGTTGTGTGACTTATGTCGATCTACTGGTATCAGGTTGAGCCGTTGACTCGGTTGCTTAAGCCCATAGCTTTCTGTTGTATGCTGGGATAATTTTATTTTATTTTTCATGTTATTCCGTAGGTTTCACTTATTATCCCTAATTAATATTATACGAAGTATGAATTATCTTATCAAAACAGAATGATGTTTTTCCATGTTAGAGACCTGAAGTTTTTTTCAACATGTTCGTGATTAAAGTTGATTTGTATTTTGTGAAAACCAAGGCTGTGGAAGTTTTTTCTTCAAATTGATATTAAACCAATGTCCTATTTTTGGATTGTAAAACAACATTGGTGTGTAGGACAATCGTTCCTAACATCAGAGCCTAACAGTCTTTCTTTTTCTTGTAAATCGTGATGTACAATGTATTCACGATAATCAATTTTGATATTTTAACAGTGATAAACTTGCATAGCTTTATTTGCTGTTATATACTGTAGTGTCTTTCTTTTTCACTTTGGTGATTCCTTTATCTGTTGATGATATGACATTGTGATTGTCTGATACGAGTATTGAGTTTAATACTTTTGCTGCACTTAGCAATTGGCATTTGTAAATGAGTCCAAGTCCGTAATGGAAGTTGTTTGTTATATTGCAGAAATATGGGGTTTGTAATTGATGCGGCTTTTCAAGGATTTCAGGGATGAAAGCTGCGATGTTCCATCTTTTGGTATTTTGTTGTAAGCCAAAACCAAGAGAGGACCTATAGGAATGATAGAATCACCACATTTCATTCGTTTATTCACTTGACAATTTTTTCCCAATGTGAGATTTGACGTCAAACAAAGGAATAGAATACTTATTATTCACCATACATTTTCAATGAAATGTTGATTTTATTGATGATAATAAATGGTACACAGCTGCTTTTTACCATTAGATCACCTGCGAATTGGGATTATTATAGTACAGTATACCTTGTATAGTTGTAGGTTACGGAGTAATTGTTAAGGTCATGTTCTTTTGGACTTATATTTAGACACTTTCAGTTTAGTTCAATTTAAACACTTTTTAAGTTCTTAAGTTCAGACGCGTTCAGCCATCTAATTTTAGTTCTTTTGTGTTATTCTGTGTCTTGGAGCTGTATAATGTGGAGGACCAGAATGATGAAAATGTCCACTTTCACCATAAAATGATCGATCTTTTTGTCATAAAACAATGCATTTTATATCATAATACTGTCACTTTTCCCGTTGCACTATATGATGGTTGCCGATTATAATTTGAGATTATAACTGATTTCTGATGACTGATTTAACCGTACGACGAGATCCATTGGATGCGATTATCTATGCATGATGCAGAACTGCACAACAATGAACCATTTAACGCCAATCAGCTGGCAAAAAAAAAAACGCCAATCAGTTTATATCCATTACAAATCACTAATTACCGCATTTATTACATCTAATTCTAGTGTTTCAAAGGCATGTCCATTTTCCATAACTATTAGTGGAGTATGACATTAACACAGATCAGTTTATTCGACGCAGAATATTTCTGAAATTTGATCAACAGTGAAGACAAAATAACCGAACTAGCCAAAGAAGGGGAGATTTTCTGGAGCATAGCCTTTACTCTTCAGGAAGTATGCAATCAATGACAGTATTATCATCAACAGTAACATCCAATTACTGAGACCTGCATTTAAACACCAGAGTCAGCAGGCCGTAGCTTTGGTTGGCAACTTTTTTGAACATTGCTTGAAGAGCATTTTACTAGATCTTATATGAATGTTTCTAAACTTTACTGAAAAATGCAAAAAAAAAAAAAAAAAAAAAAAAAATTGAAAAACCAGTTCAATATAGTAAGCTATTCGTTGGTATGGATGTGGAAAAGTGACAAAGGTCTAGAGATTTATGATGCCGATAACTCTACTGTCCATGATCATTTTGGCGTTATAACTGGAGTACAATGCAAGTCACAAGAAAAAAAGAACTGAATTTTAATTTTGCGTTTCACACTTTTCCGAGTAGAAATTGGTTAAAATTGAAATTGGGCAGTAATAGAAGTATAGAACAGGAGGGCCACGGGAGATAACGAATTTTATTGCCATGTCATTAAGTATCAAAGTGGAGAAAGAACAAACCATTGGAGCTTCTCTCTTGAATCATAGTTACTCTCACACTTGAATCCATCGATGCAGAACCCAAAGCCCTGAAACATAGACATAGACATCAACCTCAAAATCAATTTTAAAAAAAAAAAGAGTTAACAATTCTGAACATAGACATATGAATTGACAGATTTTTAGTAACCTTGAGTCATGTGAGAATGTTAATGCAGTTACTAGGCCGAGATGTGCCTTCTTTAAAGTCATCTGTAACTTCATCTTTGATGAGTCCAAGATCAGAATGTTGCCTTCATTGGTCCCACTGCAAGTTAAAAATAAGTGAGAAATATTTAAACGTGAGGAGAAAGATTACCACCACATTTCCGAGACTGCAAAAGTTTAAGCAATGCATATTGCCCCAAACGGCCAACGTAACAACTCATGATGTGACGCATTACATGAAACTATAGAAGAGACAAGAAGTACAACAGACCAAAAAAACAAGTAGAAGGAACAGCGATTACACAGCAAGAAGCTTTCCATCAATTGAAACATCAAAAGCAGTGACTGAATCACGAACAATTTGCTTCGAGCTTATCCTCTTCCAGGTGTCGGTTCTCCAGGATATTATGTTTACACCCTTGCCTAATATACAATGAAAGGCAAAACTTATAAAATTAGAACTGCAGAAATTTATGGAACTAAAATGGCAGAAGAGTAGTAAATACTTCACCTTGAAAGGCTATGGTGTAAAGGACCTGACCCCTATCACTACTTTGAGAGAACCTACAGAACCTAAAAATTTCATCCTGTACAAAACATGAGCAATACAAGAATTAGCAGTCATGTTATGCTAGGACTCTAGGAGGCTACAAAGGACACAACTCAAGGGAACAGATGAAATGAGTAAACATTAGAGCAAAGTGAGCAAAACATAAATATAAAGACGCTTGAACTAATGGTGCAATGGGCAAGTTTACACCAATATCTCATAATTAGTACTCGTACTCAATTCATAAGTGAAATGCAACTCATTTTCATTAGGATAAAATTCTCACATTTTCCTTGGGTAAAGTAGCTACGACTGTTGATGCTGTTACATCCCATACCCTACAAGGGCCACCACTTCCAAGAGTAACAAGATACTTCCCATCTAAACTGCAAAAGAAAAATTTAATCAATTATAAATATAAAAAAAGATTTGAACATGAGATCAACAATCATAACTGCCATAGCTCAAACCTGAAATGTAGGTCTTTTACAACTTTATAGGCCTCCCCATCATCAAGAATTTTATCCATGCTAGGCCACTTGAAGACTCTTAATTTGCCATCCTGTACTGCAAAATGGTTGCAAAACCATGACATATTGCATAATGCTAATATTGCATAATCGCAACATCGTAAAACATAAAGTATGAATGGAAAGTGATTGTATGAAGATCTCTTCAAATTCATTACGGTTCTCAAAAAAATCATTTGTCATCAAATGAAAACCCAAGGAGTAGTGCCCAAATTTACGGGCAAAAGCTCAAAAGGGCATACATTCTTTGAGTGCGAATTACCAATACTCCATTATCAAATCATTAGGAGGGTGTAAAGACGTTAAATCACATACCTCACCACCAACAGCAAGCAGAGAACCATCCTCGCTGAAGGCAAATGCTAACTGTTGTCCTACATCCTCCAACTGAGTAAGCAACCGATCAGATGGTTTTAGACCTAGTCCGTGCTTCTCAACATTCTCCCAATCAAACCACCTAAACACATCACGGCATACATGTAGATTAACGACCAGATAATTGAAAATAGTCTACTTTATAATAAAAGAATAAGAAAGATGCAATCATATAAATAACCATGACCATCAGCCCACGTACAAATTATTAATCATACCCCATTGTCTCAACGAGTTGCGTAAATTGCATGCTAAAGGTGGGGGAGTCATGGACAACTTTACCCAAGTATATGAGCAACACAAGTAAGTTTCCAAATAACCCAAAATGAACAATGTTTTAATAATTATCGAATGACTGCTATTTCTTGATAATAAGAAGCACAAGTGCACAACCAGTTTAGCAAGTAATTTTGCTATTTATGCTATTGATTTTTTAATGAATTACATCACCAAGCATGTATGCCCTACATCAAGGTATGGGTGGTATCAATGACTCAATGACACACATACACTGATACAACATAATGACATTTCTAATTTTGTAAATGGTACCTAATATGCCGATACCGTGAATTCTCTCCATCTGAACAGCTACATCTTACTCCCTCCAACTCTTTGGATTTGCCCCATTTTCTAAATATATGTGAGTATTATTATAATGAAATGGTGCAATTCCAAAGAGTTGGAGGGAGTACTATCTAAATACAGTAGCATTTTTTTTCTTACTAGTTAATAGTAATAGGAATTTTCAATGTAAGAAAATAAATAAATAAATGAAAGTGTCCTCCCACAGAAGATAACAAACAAGTCACCACCCGGATCCCCCAGATCTCGAAAAGACATACTACTGAATAAAAGCATACAAGTAAACTGATGAAAGAGATGGTAGCTAGTGAAGCGTAGAGCTAGAGCCTTGTATTCTGGTTATTAGTCTGATGGACTAATATTAAGTGGTTACTTGCCATAAATAATGCCTCACTAGTTAATCAACTTCACATGCCATAAACTTAGGTAAAAGAAACTACCTGCAACTTTTCGGGAAGGAGCAAATGACACCTTCACCACGAGGATGAACCGCCATTCTGTATGGCAAATCAGCATCAGTTCCATGTTTAACAACCTGAATTACAAAACAGAAATCACCTCATCGAAAATCACTCACAAGTTCATGAATTATGTATTGCAACCAAAAAGAACGTACTCCGTATTTCACATCATCTAGGTGAACAGCTGCAACAAATCTATTATCCAGTCATCTACACCTAAGCATACTTAGATCACTACGGAGTAAGATCATAGTCCAGATTTGGATGAGACGGTCTAACACAAACAACATGACTTTTCCAAGCTTTCACTCAATCACATCATACAATCTCTAAACGGGATATGACAATTCGAAATGTCCTCGTATCGCTATCTTCATGCAGCTTTTAGGGGATCCAACGTTCAAATGTTTATGAGACAAAAAATTCCATCTATTGCTTTCAAAGATCGTTGACGAATAACAAACTAATCATAACTCATACTCCGTACCTATGTAACTAATCCCTATACTATTGCAAAGGACCGAGAGCCCGAAATTTTGGGATAGAAAAACAACTCTCATTAAAAGAGAGACAACTCTAAATGACTGGTTTTAATATTACTCTCTCCGTTCCGATGAATTCTTTGCCTTTACTTTTGGCACAAAGACCAAGGACGGGTGAGAGGTCCAACGATAGGTAACATGTGGAGCCAAATTCACGAGGATGATCAAATTACATATAAAAAGCATTCCTAAAATGGAAAGGCAAAGAATTTACTGAGACGGCCCGATATGGAATAGGCAAAGAATTCATCGAGCCGAAGTAGTAATTAAAATATGGCACAATTTCGGGGCTTACAATCAATTAATTATCGATGGATGTTAGGGTTTGGGGAGAGGAGGAGGGCGTAAGATGGTTTTCATCAAACAGAAACAGATTATTGGATTAAATAACAATAAAGATCACAAGCAGACGGAGATTAATCCTAAATTCCTTCACCGTATCAAATGATTACTGCTTAGAAAAAGCAATAACACTTGCTTTTCATCAATCATAAACAAATCAATCCCAAATGTAATCATCGAATCAAACAATCAACGTTTAGAGGAGGAGGAAGAGAGAAGGTTAGTTAGTTACAGCCTTACAGGAGTAGTAGAGAGAGAAGTAGAGGAACGATTGAACTCGGTGAGAAGAAGTGCGTTGGGGATGCCGCTACTTCCTTCGCCGCCGCCACCGGAGAGGATTAGGTATTCCGGCGAAGGATCAACGTCGGCGGAGGAGTGGTCGTCAATGGCGGATTTGAGTGGGACCCAGGACGCTCCATAGAGTGGCACACCGTAACGCTGAATGTTCGGACCTTCCATTTAACCACTTCAGGACCTTCCCTACAAAATCCAAGCCTATGCAGAGAATTAACTTGGATTACTTGGACCAACTTTGAGAATTTGACTAAGACGGATTCGTGAAACGGGTCTTTGTAATTTTTTAAATGTTTGGGTAGGAACTAAAAACCCAATTCATTTCTGGTACTTAGATCCATAAACTCTTCAATTGGTATCAGAGTCTAAGTTCTTGTCTCCAACTGAAAATATCACCATCACAGACAGGTGGATTGTGACTACCATAACCAAGCAGCTCCTCCAAGTGTCAGGAAATCCTCAGATCTGACAAGATCACAACAACCCGAGTCTTTGAGCCACTCGAGCGTGCATGGTATAATTCGAGTCCCGCTTTTTCCTTTTTCAAAGGTTGGATAAGATGGATTCTCGGATAAACGAGATGCAAGGTGATATTGGGGTGATTTCTACTTTGATCAAGGGTATAGGTGGTGAAATGAATTTTGATGATGACGAGGATTCTGATTCTGATTCCTCTTGATTTCTCTTTTCAAAATCAAAAACACATATAACATAGACACATAATATTACGATAACAAATTAAAAAGCATCCAGAGGACAACAGTCAACAGGACTGTTACACAGCATTCAGAAAAGTTAATAGAAATCATTGTCTTTCAAAAGATAATACTAAAAATAGTTTTTGATTTTGAAAAGAGAAATCAAGAGGAATCAGAATTTCATCATCAGCATTAGAATCCATTTCACCACTTATACCTTTAACCAAAGTAGAAATCACCCCAATATCACCTTGCATCTCGTCCATCCGAGAATCCAACTTATCCCATCTTCGAAAAAGGAAAAAGCGGGACTCGAATCATATCATGCACGCTCAAAGACTCGGGTTGTCATCTTTGAAAAAGGAAAAAGCGGGACTCGAATCATACCATGCACGCTCAAAGACTCGGGTTGTTGTAATCTTGTCAGATTTGAGGATTTTCTGACACTTGGAGAACACATCAATAGGAAGAGCCAAGTCTTCAAGCTGCTTGGTTATGGTAGCCACAGTCCACTTGTCTGTGATGGTAATATTTTCAGTTGGAGATAAGAACTTAGGTCTTGATTTCGATTTCTTGGAGGCAATGGTTTTTCCTTTCTTTTTGGGTGCAGGAGAGGGAACGACATCCTTGCTCATAGGTTCGTCGGAGGCAGAATTCATGGACCCAGAAGTAGTATTAAGATCATGGAAGCGTTTAATCTCTTTTCCGGGGTTGCTTCGATTTCAGTTTCATTCAAGTCACCCATCACCTCCTCTATAACATGAGAGGGAGAAGGTGATACAGCAGGAGCGGTATTTGTGGTTTTATGTTGTGGGAAGATGAATCTTGAAAGGGAGGAAGATTTGCTATGACTTCCATTTGTTCCCTTTGTATTTGAGGAGGTAGTATGGTTTTTGAGTTTTTGGTATTTTTTTTGAGGCATAGTTATGAAGTTGTAGGTAAAGAAGGGAGATGAAGAAGGAAGGGTAAAAGAAAAAGGTTAAAGAGGAATAAGTGACAATAATCGTTCGTCTATAGATATCAACGAGAAATCTTTTGAATCCTTAAAAACATTCTTAAGAGTTAAAAGTTGATTGAATTCTATTATATAATAAAAAACAACCATTCGTATTTATTGTATGTCAATCTGGAATCTTTTGAGTTCTAAAAAACTAAGATTATAAACTTAAGTAGAATTATCCCACATCGAAAAATTATGATGGGGTGATGAAATTATACATCATTAATAAGAGAAATTATTCGTTTATAGATATTAATCAAAAATCTTTTGAGTTAGCTCTTAAGGCTATAGATTGAATTAAAATTATCGCACATCAAAAAATTGCAATAAGGTTATGAAATTCTATTATATAAATAAAAGTAATCATCATCTTTACATATCTATCAAAAATATGTTGAGTCCTAAAAATAGTTATTAACTATAAATTTAAGTAGAATCATCGCACATCAAAAAATTATAATATTATTATACTATGTCATAAATAAGAGAAATCATTCGTTTTAGATAAAACCAGAAAAAGTCTATAACAACTCTTGAGGCTATAAATTGAAGTTAAATTATCTCACATCGAGAAATTATAATAAGATGATGAAATTCTATTATATAAATAAAAGTTTGTCAATCAATAGTTTCATCAATTTATGCAATTCTCTAACTTGGTGTCATCATTATTGTCACTAAAAATCGGTCTGTGCAACGCACGAGCTTTCCAACTAGTTAGTTATAGAGGGATAACCCCTTGACTTATAAGTGGAACATCTTCCCATCCTCCATCCATGTGAGACTAACATGTGACTATTTGGATTTAGGAATCAATTCTCAACAAATTGATTAGAACGGAGATATATTATCCAAAATGAGACAATCATTTAAAATCAGAGACATGATCGGGATGAGGCAGGAATGCAGGATGAATGGATCGTCCCAGTGGATAGTAAAAGGAGTAGTCCACCCGAAAACCTTGCTTTAAGTTGAGTGAAATGAACAGCCCAAGAGTGAAGGCCCCAAACAAAATGTCCAACCACGTGAAGATCACGTGATATAATCGCCACTCTCTTATCTTCTTCTTCTTCTATCTCCTTCAATTCAATTAGCTCAGCGTTTCCATACCTGCTCTTTCACTTTGTTCATTGCACTCAAGTTTCTCACCAAATACTGGTATGTCTTACTACCCCCATTTCCCCCTTTCTTTTTTTTTTACTGCATTTCCTCCCTTCTTATTCCCATTTACTCTTTTCGAGAATAGGGTATATCCGCAGTAAACCCGTGACAAGTCAATTATCACTAACACGGTAGATAATATAAAATTAGAATGGCTAGGTAGGAGTAGCAAATTTGTGACGGATATGCTCGGTATCTTTTCAATTGTTTTGGCTTCAAAGTTTTCATCTTTTGTAGCTACATTTCGGTAATTACGCTCACTTTTCTCACAAAATTTCCTGCTTTACTGTTTCTGGTGCATATATGATATACCCCTATCGAAATGGGTTTGCTCAGTATGTTGGCTTACAACCTTTTTTTATGTTTCCTGATTGATTGAATTCCCCTTGTTATTTTCACTAGATTCTGGATTCTGGGTACTCATTTTCTATAAATTTTCATGATGTTTATACCTATTTGGATGATTGTTATGCTGTATATTACTGTAGTAGCATTCTACAAGTGATGATTACAGGTTTCCCCTCGTCATATTCTTTGTCTGAATGTTTTTGGGCTAAACCATCCAGTTCAGTCCGAATTTGAGTGGGTACGAACCTCAAGAGCGGTAAAGCCATAGAACTCTCCCTCATGAGTTTTAACACCCTTACATTTATAGGTATCGAATTCGAGACCTCTAGTTTGAGTTTGACCATTTCCATCTCTAGCAACCCCATTGTCAAGTTAAATTTGGAGGATTAGGTCTCGTGAGAGACTGTCAGAGTTAGCGTGAGACATAGCTTTAAAAAGAAAGAAAGAAAATTAGTAACTACTCCGTAGTTAACTACATCTAACATGTGAGAGGTCTCGCATTAACATTATTGAGAGACCGTGTCTTCAAAGTTTTTTTGTTAAATTTGATGCCTTGATTTTTCGTTTCAATCTAGCAATCGTATGAACTTATAATTCAGCCTGTATTTAGAATGTTTTATTTGTGTTTTCAGGGCCATGGCTACAGTGTCCCCTTCATTTTATTCTTTACAAATATCTCGTAAATTCCAGTCATTGCAGTTGTCATCCTCCTTTCTTTCCTCCCCAAGACAGATAATTAAGCTGAAATCGAGTGTGTCTAGGCCTGAGAATCATGTGAGATCAGTTGGGAGTTTGGGGATTAAAATGATGAGTGTCGAGGCTGGGGTTGGTGTGATGGGTACCAAGCTCGGAATGATGAGCTTCTTTGAGGAGAACGGGGCTGTGGTGCCTGTTACAGTTGTCGGGTTTAAGGAAGGGAACATTGTGACTCAAGTGAAGACCGAGTCAACTGACGGGTACAATGCAGTCCAAGTGGGTTATGAGAGGGTGAGGGACCGAAAGCTTACCAAGCCGGAAATGGGTCACCTGAACAAATCGAATGTGATTCCTCTTCGTCATCTCCAAGAATTCAGGCTTGTTTCAGTGGATGGATTTAGTCCCACTCAGAAAATTACATTCGAGGAGCTATTCCAGGAAGGTGACATGATCGATGTGTCTGGCACTACCATTGGAAAAGGATTCCAAGGTCATTCCTCAACGCCTGATACTTTCTTCACCTCTTTATTAACCGTTTGCTTATCAAATTCTTTTACTTGATTACTGTCTGATGTTATGTTCTAGTAGCATTTATGTTTTACTCGATATCACTTTTAATGGGGATTATCCAATATTCAGGTGGTATCAAAAGACACAACTTCAAGAGAGGTCTAATGACTCACGGATCGAAAAGTCATAGAGCCTTGGGATCCATCGGAGCTGGAACCACCCCTGGTCACGTGTACAAAGGCAAGAAAATGCCCGGGAGAATGGGTGGAACCAAAACAAAGATCAGAAAGTTGAAGATCATGAAGATTGACTCTGAGCTTGGCGTGGTCATGATCAAGGGCGCTCTTCCTGGTAAACCCGGAAACCTTTTGCGGTTAGCCCCAGCAAAGATTGTCGGTAAAAACATCCCGAAGAATTAGACAGTTCCATGATCAATTTGTTCAGCATTATCTGATTTATATTTTATACTGTTGCATCTGAGAGCTTGCTGTCATGAGCTATTGAGTAATCTTTTGTTTATAGGGACATGTTCCAGAGCCTCTGTGTCTTGTATAACTTCCTAGGCATCAAGCTATAAAATGTCTGTTTTATAAACACTGCTCATGTACTTTCACAATTTTTGTAACCGTGATATCTCGCAAACTTGCATTTCTACCTTGAAATTATCGAGTCTGTCTACATGTACGGTCTGACAGGAGAGTTGCTGATTACTTCAACATGTACGGTCTGAGTATTCGACAAGGAAATTAATATACAAAAAAGTGGTGATAGCAGATGAAGCAAATAAAACCAAGTCAAGAAAGCCAGTTGTGAATTTGTGATAGTAGCAGAAGACCATTCCAAGGTTGTTTTACTGGTTTATATATATAATGCTAAACCTCTTGAAACTCCCAATAAAAGTCAAACAGCTTAATTGATCAAGTAAAAGAGAGAAGAGAGACAAAAATGGAGGCAATGGCAAAGGAAATAGGAAGGGTAGAGTCGAATGGTAATGGTAATGGTCATGATCAAGATCGAGATCATGGTCGATCAATGAACGGAAATGGTTATCATAATGATGAGGCTGCAGAAATGCAGGAGGTGCAAGGGTATGGGAAGGGGAATAACAATGGGAATAAGAGGAATGAGAAGACTGGGTTGAGGACACCTGCTGATATCTATGAACATCCTTCTTTCTATTCCTTTATTCTTGACATGCCTGGCCTTGATGCCCTAAACATTAAGGTACCCTCCTGAATATCATATCTATCTATCTATCTATCTATCTATCTATCTATCTATCTATCTATCTATGTATACTTATATACGCTTCTATATGTCGTCGACTACTACTGCTAGTCATTTCAAAAGGTATTACTGTCTCACGATAAAACTCACGCCTCTTTAACACATGAATTACCGAGAAAAAAATGATAAATACGTATGCAAGTACATTTCTAGATGATTCGTTGCATAAATGATGTATTTATGGTTTTATTTCGCTGTTATGTAAGTAAAGGATGTAATATGAGTTTTGAGGGCTCAAGTAACATGTACGAGTAATATAATGTTTTCTCCTGCTGACAAAAAAAAGATGCTTCGTAGCTTATTGATACATGTGATTAATTAATGGGTGATAAGCATGCAGGTGAAGGTAGAGAATGGGATGCTACATGTGACGGGGAAGAAGACGAAGACACAGATGAGGGCGCCGGGAGAAGGAGAGGAGGAGGGAGAG
Organism: Agrostemma githago; assembly: GCA_958450325.1. NCBI lineage: Eukaryota > Viridiplantae > Streptophyta > Magnoliopsida > Caryophyllales > Caryophyllaceae > Agrostemma > Agrostemma githago. Next base: position 76,775,375 of record OY288241.1, on the reverse strand, counting down.
GTGAGGGTGATAAGGATAGAGAGGAGAAGGGCAAGGTACATGAGAAAGTTCAGTCTTCCCATTGATGCCTCCCATGAACATGTCAAGGCCACCTACAAAGATGGAGTGCTCTCCATTTCTGTTTCTAAGATGTTGGATTTCCACAACTCAATCTCCAACTCTTCCACCAACGTTAACGTCTCCTAAATACTCCGTATACAAGTACGACATTTATGTGGTTGATCGGCTACCTCATTTTGTAAAATTATATCGAGAAATGTTACTGTACTATTCATCTCAGAAATAATTTTGGTCTAAAATGGTGATGAACTGAATTATGTAAAGGTGGCGACTTTTCACTTTGTTATATTTATTTTGAAACTCGATATTTTGATGTAGCGTTCAATGGTGAGAAGAACAGGATCGTAGTAGTTGATCTCGAAAGTATGTCATGTTTATGCCAAAATACTCAATGGACGAACTTCCAAATTACTGAGTTGATTTGATTTCATACACCCACAGATCAAATTGGATGTAACATGGGTTCTTACAACCCGAACACTATGTAACTAATCCTGATTACCAGCTTTTGTAAATCAGCAGAAATGAACTTTTAAAAGCAAATGATAGTGCCAATATGGCAACATGCTACGATGAGCGCGAGACAGAATTCTTAAACAACATACGGAGTATAAGACAGGGACCATAAATCGAGTTTTGAATATAACTGAACTTCATAGTCCTTACCCTAACAGTATGCAAGTCTATACACGGGCTAGAAATCTAAATAAGGAGACGAACAAGAAGATGAGAAAGTGCAACATATGCCTGGACAAAGCAAGGAAGAAGGAACGTTAAGTTCTGGCAGTGAGATCAGGGCACGATAACCAATTCTGCAGTCACAGCTGGAAACATCTATACCGTGCTATTGACTGTAGCATTACATTAGCTGTAGTCGCGAGAAGGGGTGCATGGAAGCTCTAGGTTCTGAATTTTGATTTCGATGGACGGTTCAAGATGTCATTTACTCCTGACTGATGTGACTGCTTTTGTAAGGCTGTACAACATCCTCTGAGAAGATGAAATTGCTTGAAGAACGGAACACATTTGCTATTTGCAAAATGACAGACTGAATCATTGGAGATATAGGATCAACGGTTTCTGGAAGACGAGGCAGACAATGGGGAAGAAACTCGGTTTTGTTGTGGGTAGGAGCATACAGAGTCAACACAGCCCGGCAAAATACAAACCTGCATGACAAAGAAGCAACTGATATACACAATTTCTAATCATGTCTGAATGATCACAAGTTTTAAGAAATTCAAAGCCCTTGTTTCGCCTACATGTTTCACAAAAATTCACGTGTCTCCATGGTTATGGAACCGGGTTCTATCTGTTTCTTACCAGCAATGTCATGGCCTCGTGGGTTTTATGGCCTCCAACATTGAAGGTTCAGTGTTTCATCTCACCACATTTTTGGTCAAGCTTTTAGCAAAAGTCAATCTAGAGTTTCAGTCCCTGATCAGGGTGTCTTGAGCCGCAGAGGTGGCTCGACTGCTTGGTAATGTCTCAGTAAGCTAGATACAGAAGCTTAAACAGAATACCAATGTATACATGGATTACAACCACTTTTAGTTTGACAACCAACTTTAACCATTATTCTCACTTTTAATCAAACCGATAATTTAATCATCCTTTTAAAAAGTACTCCGCTTTTATCGTATGTTGTGATCAAACCATGAAGTCAAAATCATTCTGTAAGTAATATGAGGTGATGTTTACCTAAGTAGAAGCCGTCTGAGGAACGGATCGCAGAAAACTTGAGACCAAACAGGGTCTAGAGCACCTGACGTTGCTAGATTCACCCCCCAGTCATTTAAAGAGGAAGAGAGGAGCTTGTTAGCATCTTCATAGACATCCTGCGTAGTAGTCTCATGGTAAGCTTTTGTGTTGCTTAATAAAATCTTCAAGAAATTATTTAGAAGAGAAGATAAAACCGTAAAACCTACCTTTTGAATATCCGACCCAGAGAATCCGAGAAGCAGACAAAAAGCTTGGATGGGAGCTGTAAGAAAGTTGGTAAACAGGCTCCCATTCGTGGGCCAGGACCACTCCCCAGTTGCAGAAGGCGGTGAAGACCTTGGGGACATGAGAATGGCTACTGGTTCTCCTTTCTCAGTTCCACTTAATATCTGCATGTAAGTAAGCTGAATGGTCAACGAGGAAAATTCTCAACTAGGTGAAGAAGGGAATGGAGTTCAACATTAATATGAAAGAACGAAACTCAAAGAACCAGAGACTTGCCTTGAATGAAGCACTGCTCTCACTGTCAATGATCGTGAAAAGTGGTTTTCTTGTAAACGGAAGCAAGTCAGACGGGTATATGAAATTGGAGCCTGAAAGAAACACCTGACTATTTATTAATGAAAAACAATTGGAAGAACAAAGAACATGGTTTATGATACTGTCTTCAGCCTCCTCTTTCTTAACTCTACTCACTGTCAAAATCAAAATTTCAAGGACTATATTATATACTCGTACTAAGTTTTTACAAGCTGCATGAAGCGTACCATCATTTCCGCGGGAACCAATATGTATGGAGTCTAGATGGCTGTTTGGGGACAACTCTTTGACTTGCCCAGATGAATCACTTTGACCACCACCCATGGGAGTTGCATCCACGGAAGTGTTGTATGGAAGGCTCTTGATATTGCTCTCGGAACCAAGCCGACTGCCAGCAACTGAGGGAGATGAAAAGGCTTGTCCACCTTTCCCTGATAATATTTCAATACATGCAAGTGTTAGGACAGGGCTAATATTTTGTACGACAATATATACGGAGTAACATAATAGAAGAGAGATATAACCAAAAATAACCTGACAGATAGATGAAAAGAACTCCATCAGAAGGGAGATCGTCACAAGCTGTCGCCAATACCTGGACAGAAGAAGCTTTACGTCAGTTACCAATTAAGATCTCAAATCCTTGGGACAAGTTGAGTGATAACTGATAAGCATATGCTTCATTCTATGATATTCAGATGTAGAAAGATGAGTGTCGATGGTGCGGTGAAAATAGTAGAGATGATAAAGTGATGCAGGATGCATACCGCAATAAGATGTGTGGTTGACGGGCGATACAAGATAGCTTTCCGTGGATTAGGTGGTAAGGTTGGATCACTAATATCTTGGGAGTAGTTAGTAATGTTGCTTTTTGTTGATCCATTTAGACTTCCGCTACTTCCTGACTGGTAGAATGTACCAGAAGGCTCCCATTCCAAACTCTGAAGCATTCTGTAAGTGTCAATGGTAAGTTCTGAAAATTTTACCTGCATACAAGGATGCACATTGCAGCTAAATTATAGTCACAAACACTTGAATTGAAGCAAGTTTGTTTCCAAGCAATAGGGAAAGTGTTGAACCTCATTAGGGTGGTAGCTACATAGTATTGCATCACGCAGTCTAAAATTTCTCTTCGGATTATGTGAGGAAACTTGTTGTAAAGTGTCAGGATGAGGATCAAGAACAAGACTATATCTCAAAGGCCTGAGGTTCAGAAAGGGAGTATCAGCTTTCAGGAATTTCACTATTTCTTGAATAACTAGCTTCCATTCTCTGAAGTTAGCATCCTGAAAAGCATAATAAGGAATCATGCAATTTGTCACCACATTTTAAAAAAATAGCAACATTGAGATGTCGTAGATGTATAGTACACTATATAACGGCAGATGATGCATTAGCTTAGAAATGCAACTGGAATTTTTTAGCAGAACATTTTATGTCAATAATCTATGTTTTGTCTCTTATGAGTGTTATGATATCTTTTTTTCACAAATACAAACACCATGGGCACATACGTCTATTTACCTACTCGGTATCCCTTTTTGTTTTGAGAAGTAAAAAGAATTTTGGAGGTATTAAAATAAGTTACCAAAATATCGCTTATCGGTCACATATTCAAGTATAGGTTGTTGAGGTCAGAATGTCAGCACTTCTCTGATCTAAATAGAAAATTTGTATGGAGCATTATAATGACAACCTAGAAAACTGTTGCTGGAGATAATGTAACAGCAACCCAGAAATCCATACATCACGGCCATAATGTTAGAGACAGGCATTTACACACATGGTTTTGATACAATTGTGAAGTTCAACTGCAATGCAGGTTCTGTAACCCATGAGTTCTCTTTCACTAAGGGAATGATTATATAAACTGTTAGCATGAAACCACACAGCACGAAAGGAATAATTTTTACTGACAGGATTTTTTCAAAGTTTAATAACCTGGAAACTCCTTTTGCACTCATCGAGCAACACCTTCAAGAGATTGACCAGCTGATGTACCATTTCTCGACGGTTCAAGAGCAGACATACTGAAATAAACCTAGCTAGAAACCTCAATTGCTTCTGAGCTAAATTAAGATCTTGAGATAAACCCTCCTTGAAATACTCCCTTGTCAGTATAGCATCATAGAATACATAAGATTCCGACAAATAACTAGCCTCACTCGTGCGCATATACTGCCCAAAGTAAAGTTGAGCAATACGAGAAGCAATCTCACCGATCTCCCATCTCTTGAGCCCAGCCTCAACAAGCTTCTGACGATTTTCTTGCTGAAACTTCCATAATTCTGTGTAGACCTTGAATACCTTATAGAAATAAGTATCAAACCTACAACACTGAACTTTGTTATGCCATATAAAACATAGAACCGGACACATTACAGGTTGCAAAAAATGACTACAGCATTGTCTTGTAACATACCGAGTGGAAATTTACTTCAGTACATCACCTCTTAAGTTTGTTAATGGAAATTCAATGTCAAGTGGTACATAATCACAAAGTAACGAAATTGACCGAATAAAAAATCCATCAATATCTCTTCGAAGTCATTAGAGCATGGATACACGAACAACTCAAGATTCCAACCCCATCCCACAACCATCAAAAATAATATTGCCATAGTGTCTCATGGACTTCCGCCTATGACGAGGTGGGGGGTCAAATGTATGCAACATTACCCCTATGTTAACATTGCCCTAAGTAACTGAACCACGTGAATGTTTTTTCGCAATAAAAAGACAAAAGATAGGAAATCTCATGCTACATTGGAAATGTAAAAACTCACTTATACCCACAAATAGTTATAATCGAAACCCCAAGCAAGCACAAACTCGAACAACAACGTTGCCACAATAAACTTATTCTTCAAGGATTAAACTATTGAAAACGAACGAAAACCAAACCAACAAACAAAGAGAAGCCTACTCTCCAATGTTTGAACACACAAGGTGGGGTTAGAATCATAGTCTAAATCATTCACAATTCACATCCCCCAACTCAAAATCGATTCATTTAACGAGTTTTTTTGCAGCAATTGCAATCATACTTCCATGCTAACTCAAGATGAACAATTCTTAACTGATAACAAAACCCCCATCTTGAACATTACAGCAAATAGCAAAATCAACCATTTTATCAAAATTGTTTGACTAAATTCAGTCCAAATATCAAATGATCATACCAAATGTCAAAACTAACAGCACTGAAAGATATACTATTACCCATGATTAAGAACAACAACAATATAGAAACACGGTAAGCTATATCTTTATCAATGAATCATAAATTTGTGACGGATATACCGGTGACAAGCAAAGGAGAAACTGTGATATAGAAAATGAAGAAGAATGAAACCTGGTGCGTTCATAAAGGGGTAAATCCCTGATCTTGGAGAACTTTTTATCAGCTTTATCAACCAATGATAAGTAGACTTCAATTAAGGGTATTCCACTCCCACTACTTTGTTGTGCCATTTTCATTCAATTCAACCAAAATTACAAATACCCAGAATCCAATTTCCTCAATCAGAATTGAATTAACTGAATTGAGAGATGCAGAGATTGAATTCGAAAGAGAAGACAGCTGAATTTGGGAAAATTTAGGAATTCTTTAAGAATTTGATTAAGGTGGAGTAATGGACCTACTGTAAGTGCTAAATTAAAAATTAAAAATTAAAAATAAAAAATAAAGTTTTCTAGTATTGTATTGTTTGGACTTTTGTTGGAGTATCATTGTCTTTGTCTTGGAGTGGATGTGGATGTGGATCCAATTATTATTTGCATAGAAAACGGTATCTGGATCTATTTACTAACCCAGCCCAGTATTGTAGCAAAGTCACACTGTCGCCCCACGAAATTTGGAGACCATGTTCCAGCTCTGTCGGCGGAGGTCCTTGGTCTAATAGAGAGTATATCTCCGTATCAAATAATACTCGTATTACTTTTTTTTTAAAAAGTGCATTAGAAGAGTTGAATATGTAATCTCTATGTTAAATTTAACTATTTTATCCACTACGTCAATACAATTCTCTATTAATATTATCGGTTTTGTTAAATACAACCCTAAGGGTTGTATTTAAACAATTAAAACCTTCCTAAACTAGTATAAACCTAGAAATTGAAAACCAAATTATACAAACATTGATGTAATTAATGCATATATCAAAACTTTCTTTCCTCTTCTGGTGTCTTATATACCGCCCTTATATATATCAATTTCCTAATATTATATTAGAGTAAGGCTCTTATGAGTCCTTTACTCTATATGAGTCCCTAAGTCCTCATCTCATCCATTGGACGAGATGCTTCCAATTATTTGCATTAAAAAAAAAAAAAGATTACGTTCCTAAAATAGCTCCCATGATTTTAGGAAACAATAACCCCATGATTACGTTCATTCATCATTCAGTCATTCACCTTGCAAAATTCATCAAAACCTAAAAAAAAAAAAAAAAAACTTCCATCATCACGTTCCGTCATTCATTCAATCAAATCTGGGTTCAAAATCCCGTTACTATGGATTCAATGAGCGCGACATCATCATCAACTGTTGAAAAGCAATTGATCGAGTATAACAATGGTGAGTTTTGATATTTCTTTCACGTTTTGCTTCAATTATAATTCGGCGATCGACTAACAAAAATTAAATTTCTTTCACGTCGCTTTGGCTTCGTTTTTTATGTCAATTTTCATGTTAATATTGTTTTCATTGTCATCTCATTCATCATAGATTCATATTGATGGTTAATTGATATTCATGTCGATTTGGCTTCCCTTTTTACATCAATTTTTATGTTGATATTGTTTTTTCATTCATCATAGATTCATAGTGATGGTTAATTGATATTGATTCCATAGTTTTATGTTTGTTATTTGGGTTTTCAATGAGGTCCACTGATAATATTGTTTTGTTTTCTATGAACGCAGTCACGATGTTGAAGTAACATACGCTCTACATTACAGTAACACTCCATTGCAATTACAGTAACACACTGAACGTTACGAAACAGTTTTTGATGATGATGTTAGAGTAACGTACTTTACCAGTTAGAGTAACACAATGTAAGAGCTGAAGTAACACATTGGCTGCATGGGCGTAACGCATATGTAGTAACGTTACAGTAACACTTAATTGCAATTACAGTAACACACTGAACGTTGAGAAACAGTTTTTGATGATGATGTTAGAGTAACGTACTTTATCAGTTAGAGTAACACAATGTAAGAGCTGAAGTAACACATTGGCTGCATGGGCGTAACGCATATGTATTAACGTTACAGTAACACTTAATTGCAATTACAGTAACACACTGAACGTTGAGAAACAGTTTTTGATGATGATGTTAGAGTAACGTACTTTACCAGTTAGAGTAACACAACGTAAGAGTTGAAGTAACACATTGGCTGCATGGGAGTAACACGTTGTTTAATTTTGTGCAGGTGATATTGGAAGTGATGCGAATGCACAAGACAACTGATAAAGGTGGATGAGGATGAGGAGGATGAAGTGGATGACGACGACGAAAATGAGGAAACTGAGGAAGACACTGAAAAAAATAAGGAGGAACATGTGTTTTGAGAATACTTGTGTTTTTGGTCATAATAAAAATATTTTTCTTTTTTTGTTTACAAGAATAACTGATTTTGTACACATTTTTTACAAATAGCGTTGTGCTACGTAGCAATTAACTCTATATTTTATTTAATATATGTGCATTTGGTTAGAGTAACATCTTTGTTCTATTGGAGTAACACCTTTCGTCAGTTAGAATAACAGACATAATGCATTAAAGTAACTGAGGACAGCAGCGTTTAAACAAATGATTACCAAAGTAATTGATGATAACTTGGATTGGAACCATTCATTACCAAATTAACGATTGTCGTTCTTTAAAGAACGATATATAATGCGTCAGAGTAATTAATGATAATAACATTGTTTAACCATGAGACAAAGAATAACACCATTAATTACTTGGAGTAACATCATTTGTTCATTAAAGTAACACTTATAATACGTCAATGTAACACGGGTGTGTAGCCTTGCTTGAGTTGAAGATGAAAGAATGAGCGGGTGTGTGTTTTGAAAGAAATTAGAAGTCGAGAGATTGAGTTTGGGATGATGAAGATGAAGAGTTTTAGTTAGGCGGGTGAGTTTGAATGAAAAAATTGAATGTGATGAAACATAATCAAGTAAGTTAGGTGGTTGGAGATAATTAAGGGAGGAGAGAGGATTTTATTATATTTTTTCCAAAATATGTTATATATTACCTTAATTACTAGACTCAATCACCACCATCCATCTCATCTAAATCAATGGCTCTAAATAGGACTTATGGACTCAAAAAGAAAAAAAGGACTCACTTGATCTTTACTCTCTCTCTCTCTCTATATATATATATATATATATATATATATATATTGAGGTCGTTTGCTTGCTTAAGCTCAGAATCCTAAAACTAAAAAGTGTGATAGTTTGAGTCGTACCCTTACGAGTGAGTCCAATGGTGATAGAAAATGACCTGTTTGCAATTTTTGTAAATTTTTAAGCGGGTTGGATAGCTTGAAAGCGACAAGTTTGATTTCAAGTTTGTATTAGATAATTAATGTTTGGTAGACTCACTCAAGCTACAAGGCCATGTAGCTTACAATTGAGATGATACGTAGGTTTAAAGCAACTTGTTAGAAATATTGATGTTATTGTAACTTGTTATTGGACTTGCTCTTAAATAAGTCGTTCAAATGAACTAGATGTCAAGTTGTCAACGCATACCCACTTAACAATTGTATGGGGTGGTCATGGTATCATCATCATGGAGTCAGGTGGCTCGTTTTACCATGATTTCCCTGACCTGAATGGTTAAGTGACTTTGTTTAAAACAACAAGCAATTCGTACTTTTACCCAACCCTTTTTACTACACTAATTTTCTGGGAAAAAAATTCCTAGTACTTTCTATTGATAACGTACTGACGTCTTGAGTAAGTTTCACAGAAAGTTCTTCAGATTGCCGGATGATTTGGTTATGACTCAAATGAAGCACTCCACTTCGTATAGTTTGTTTAGCTTGCATTGGTGACCTCATCAAACGCTCTACAATATTTCACGGGCAACTTCCTTACTTGGCCTCTTATTTTGTTCATCAAGAGACAATTGGGTCATCTGACATATTTCATTCTTAAGGTTGAAGGACAAGTCAAAAAAATTGGATATAAATGTCCCAAAATGGATATTTATAATTTACGACTCTATTAAAATCTTATTTTCTAGTGACTAATATTCCCTCCATTCATTATTATTTTGCCATATTTTATTAAAATACTCTCGATAAGAAGAAAAATAATGAAAAAAGGTAGTAATTATCTTATTCATAAATCTAAACACGAAAAAGATTCAAATGGACTCATGGGTGAGCGATTTCTTCTCAAATTCTTCATTCGGATTGTTAGTATAGTTTAGTTCATAGACCGACCATATCATAAAAACAGATATACAACTTTTGTTTATCTTAAATTATTGACCAGAACGAATGAATTATACATACTCGTACAATAGACAATAGTCAGTCCATAGTGAATAGAAGCCTGGTCGCCCTCAACTCAAGTCCTTTGTTGCTCTCTTGCCAGTACTTGGTTTCCCAACTGTGTGGTCAATCGTAGAAATGTAGGAGTAAGAAACTCAAACTCGGACTCCAACCAACCATACCAGATTACCAGCCAATTGAAAACCACGAAAGTCCTCATCCCCTCATCTACCATACCAATACCACTAACCACTCTGCTCATTTTTTAGGGTTACCGCTTCACGATTCAAGCTTAATAAGCCTTAACTTAATTGAGCTGGAGTGGGCTCAAAGAAGAAAAGTGGACTTTTACTAGGATAAATTGAAGCTAATAAGACTGAATTGAACCAAAGTGAGATGGAAAGATGACACATTCCATTCTTTTTCCTCACCGAAATGACCGAGACAAAATGAACATAACGACCACAACTGAACTTAGGTGAAATGAACCGATAAGAAGTTTGAAAATAATATATGACCCGTGAATCTTGTCTTCTTCATAAGCCTTAGGTTTAGTTCCATTATATGCATGGTTCCTCGAGAACTCTAGTCACATCCCGTGGCACTGGCTCGTATTGATCTTCGACAAACAAACATAATGAGTAGCATTATCAAAAGTTGAAACTAACAAAAGACGTCTATAAATATGCTCATGTCAAAACGAACGACCTATAATACAAATCCGACACGACTTAATCCCGCTAAAAGACAAAGATTCCGATTCTCGACAGTAGACAGTAGACAGTAGACGGATAGTCGAGCCTCAGAGAAGCATCATGAAAGTGGAGGAGACATCAGACAGACATGTACCTATCTTACCCTTATCTTTCTTTCATGGATTCTTAAGACCATGGTAGCTTAAAGTTTTAAAAGCAATCAACATACCCCTTAAGCTTTATAAAAAGAAAAGCTGTACCGTACCCAAAACTTAAAAAAAAAATGTGAATTGTGGCCTCATCTCCTACAAAAAATGCAGAATCATTTGCCAACTACTGACCCATGTGACCACATTCATTGACTTTCCACAAATCATACATTACTAATTTACTGCTACTACCACTCCAACTAACTTAAAACCAAATTAATCAATCCAAGTGCCCAACCCAATCATTCAAACTTCTTCTTCTGCTCAATTACTATATTAGCAGCAACTACTTGGACATCGACGAAGACGACAACACTCCAAAAATGGTCAGGAATCCACTGTCCATTCTGATAACACTGAATATCTTACTCTTATTATTAGCGATGAACAAAGCTAGGATTTGAAGCTCCAATGGTGAGACCGTTTCATACAAGAGACGGGATTTGGAGATCGAACTCTTCAAATTATTTGGACGTAAACTATCACAGCAGTGTTAGTGTTAAAACTCAGGAACGAGTATGAAATCGTCTTTACCTCCATTCATTAATTACTAAGTATATTGTCCCCATAGTTATACAAATTACAACAGTACAATCACAGATTCTACCCTTCACAGCCTCACTCAAAACTCCACATATATATGAACTACTATACCAAATATGGAGCAAGTAGCATTAAGTATGATTGATTATCGCTAATAATAATCACTAATAATTAATTAATACACGAATATAGCAGCAGGTATCATCATCGTTTTTTTCACCTTCGATTTTCATCATACACCTTCAATTTAATCAACACTAATATACATTTTTAACAAAAACACACATTTTTGGGAAAAAAAAAAGAGTTGCTACCTCAATAATAATCAACCGCCAATGATCATCATCCAGTTTCCTTCTCTATCTCATCTTCGACAACCTCGACAACTACCTGCCCGCGACTCTCCACCTCCCGAACCACCACAACAGCCACCGCGTCGTCACTCCTCTCCACCCTCAGCGCCGCCACACTCACATTCACACCGGCAGCACCAGCAGCAGAACCACCGTTTTCAGCTGCCCGCGCGGGCAGGGGGTTCATCCCAGAGCGGCAGAGCGGGCAGCTGGAGTGCGTAGCAAGCCACGTGTCAATACAAGGGAGGTGGAAGGCGTGCTCACAGTTAGGCATAAGACGGAGGCTCTCCTCCTCCTTGAAGTCCGCCAAGCAGACGGCGCACTCGGTGGCCTCGATGAGGCCGTCGCCGCGGTGGTACTTGAAGACGGCGATCTGCCGGATGTAGGACTCGTCGAGACCGGTGTCCGGGCGAGCGGGATCGTGGACCATGGGGTCGACGCGGTCGAGGGAGCGGAGGATGCGGCGGCGGGTGTGGCGGTGGCGGCGGCGGCGGCAGAATCGGGAGATGACGGTGTAGTAGAAGAGGCAGAGGAATGCGGCGGCTAAGACGGCGATGAGGGCGGCCATGAGAGGGGAGATTGATCGGGAGGAGTCGGAGTCGGAGTCGGCGTCGTTGGGGTTGGAGGAGGAGGAGCCGGGGTCGATGAGGGGGTACTGTTGGTTAGTAAGAGGGGGTGGTTGGAGGAAGAAGTAGTTCTTGTTGTTGGTGTTGGTGGTGGTTGGGGTGGTGGGGAGAGGTGGCTGTTGGGGTGGTGATGGCCATGGTTGCGGAGCTCCTAAGGAGATCGCAGCCATGGGAGATCTAGGTAACTGTAAGTGAGGAGCTCAAGAATAAAGAAGGGAGAGTAATGGAGGAGGAGTGTGAGGGAGAAATGGTAGGTTGAGGTGGTGGAGAAGGGTGTGTCATTATGTGGCTTAGAGTGGGAGTCATCATTTGGTAAAGTACCCTTCCTCTTCCTCTTCCTCTTTGTTTTTCTTTTTCTTCTTTTCTTTGCTTTCTCTCTTTTTATTTTTTTACTCGTGCTTTTTTTATTTTTCTCCATTAGTACAAGTAAAATTGTTAGTGTTTCTGTTTTAATCATTTATTTGTCTTTGATTAAAATATTAATTACACAAAACATAAAAAAAACCAATGAACAAATTGGAAGGAGGATTATATCAATGGTAAAATTAAAACAGATCAACAAGATAAAAGATACTCAGTACAATAGAAAATACTCCGTAGAATATTTAGGAATTACTGTACTAGTAAATAGATTGCGAGTCAACCTTTAAATGGATAGTATTCTTAGTATATTTAATCAATTAATTTGCTTTTAGTTTAAAACAGGTATATTATCTTTGGAGAGACCAATGATCATTTTACTTCTCTTCGGTTTCAACCTAATTAAAAGTTACTCTCTCCGTTCCAATGAATTGTTTGCCTATTCCATATTGGGGCGTCTCAATGAATTGTTTGCCTTTCTATTTTAGGAATGTTTTTTATGTGTAATTTGACTCTTGTCTCCACATGTCACCTTCTAATTGGATCTCTTGTCCTTAGTGCCAAAAGTAAAGACAAACAATTCATTGGAACGGAGGGAGGGAGTAATATTTTTAAGGAAAAAGAGGGTGGAGAAGTAGTAGAGTATTTTGGTGCCTAAAGTCGAATGATTAGGAAGTAGGAGTAGTTAATGGAGTATTTTGGTTGTAGAAGTTTGTATGAAAGGTGGGAGTGTATGATTCATGGAACAAATATAACCACTATTACAACAAACCAAGGAAGCTTGTAAAAAACAGAAGTTGCAAATGATACTCAATTACTTTAATTTATTTGCATTATCATAACGGACTTACGGCTTAAGCTATCATTTACTCCATTTGTTTATGAAATATCATTTAACTAAAGACCAAGCCTCCACAATGATGGAAACTACTTGAAGTATACGTAGATTTATTTTATCGGAATATCGGATGAGCCTACTATGTCGGGGTAAGAGTCGAATTCTCGTAAAACTGTAAAAGATCTTCTACTAGAGTAGTTAACCTAACCCTTTGTTTTTTCTGTTCATTTATTCAAGGTAGATTGGAGTAATTTACTGTACTAGTGTAATTTTGAAGCGGGTGGGGTGGCAAACAAGTATGGAGGGTACAGGGCTACTGAGGGGTTTGCATGATACTCCCTTCTTTGTCGAATTATGGGCAACTTGACTGCGAGTATTTTTTTTTGCTAATGCTAACAACATTGAGCCTGCCAACAAACAATCAAGTTTCTATTTTTGCCGACATCCCCTTCTTACTTTTTTACTTTTTTTTAGTACTACGAGTTGTTAATTGCAGCGGAGTATTATTGAGTCTTCGTAAATTACTGTACGTCATCAAAATACAGAGTATTAATCATTTTGGAAAGCTCACAAAAAATAATCATAGAAAATTGAAAGATCACCTTAAATTTTTGTTAAGGTTATTCCAAATTCAATTCGGATAGGTAACTTGCACCAAATTCGATTATTATCCGGTCCGGTCTTTGGTTTTGACTTTCCTGGAGATTCTTCTCCCATCTGAATCAATACGATCTTAGAAAAATTTGTACATGAATTGCATAAACAGTGTTTAATTGACATGTACAGAGTACTCCGTAAAAAGTAGTTGATGTACTCGTATGAAAGTGTTATTTATACAATTCTACTTACCTAGTACTCCGTAGACCAAGTAGGTGAGTTCCTACATCATGCAGACATGATTTTTTTTTAATTCACGTGAAATAGAAGGACAACCAATTCATCCCAATTTTTTATATAAAAAAACACATAATTAAATCCATCAGAGATAAAAACGGAGCGGACTGGACCGAGCAAAAGGACGGTGGTGTGGATGTGAGTGGTGGCTGAGTAGGCGACTAAATAGAAAACTCCAAATCCCAATCAATACAATACTAATCCCAATTGAAGCAAACCTAATTACGAGTATCAATTTCCCCCAAATCTAACCTTGCAATCTCATAGACCTGTCAATTTCAGTCCCACACCTCAATTTATCCGCGAAATTGTTCAACACCACACCAAATTCTCTCGACTTCAGCAATCGTATTTGGTAATCATTCAAACTCACTTCATATATTTCAATCTGCCTTCATCTTTTTTTCATTTACCCCTTCTCTCAATTCCCCAATATCATCGTTTTGTAATTTGCTTGATTTTCTGTTTCAATTTTTCCATCCAACTTATCTTCAACTATGACTATGATTAGCAGCTCCAGTGATTTGTTATGTAGCTTCAACTTTAATTCATTGAAATTCTGGGTGAAATTTTGTAGTAACAGGTAATTTGGGAATTGAACATAGAGAAAATGGCGTGGAGGTTTGAAGCTCATGCTTCATTGTTTTTCTGGATTCTTCTTTCAATGCACTTGCTGTTTTCTACCACTTTGGTCTATGGCAAGTCGTCTCGCCATCCCATTTCTGTAATCCCTTTCCTTTCCCTTATTCATCAATTCTTTCAATATTGTTTCGTTTGCACAAATGCTCACGAGACGGTTTTATTACAGTATAAGATTGAGCTGCATTATTATGGGTTACTTCGCGGGTTTTAGGTCAATTGGGGCTGTTTAATGTTATACTCGGATCAATATAAGACTGTGTTTTAGGGCTTTAAGGTTACTTTGGGGGATTTTAGGTCAATTGGGATACTTGGAATAATATAAGACCGTGTCTTAGGAGACGTATTACTGATTTACTGAGTAAGGGAATGGATATTGGCGTTTGGGGGTGAATGGAAGAATAGAACTGAGGTAGTTCTTGGTTTGAGGGTGAGCTCTTAAAGCTTCACTACATCATTGTGAAACGATTTAATCCAAGGTTTATTGAAGAGAATTTGATCGTGGTTTCTAAATTGCTTGTTCATCAACTGCCCTGTTTACTTTTGAATCACAGGATTCTGAAATTCGGAGTAAGAAGGATGATTGCTATGTTGACATTGAGAGGTAGTGAGCGTAATTTCTACTCCGAACTATACTTTTGATTAGTTTAGTCTTCCATATGAGATTGTTAGTCTTGCTGTTTGTTTTAATACATTGATTCTTTGAACCATTTGTAGTGGCCTGTGGGGTTGGGACTGCAAATCGTCGATCATTGCAAAAGAGAACTGCGCTTTAAAATGTCTTTCTCCTCGATGTTACGAGATTATTTATGCCAGTGATCCGGTACAGGCAATCTAATTATAACCTTTTGGCAATCTAACTCGATACAGTTTCAGTATGGATTTTTATTTTGTATCCAATTTGCAGTTGGAGGAAGGAGAGAAGGATCTTGTTAGGAGCCAAGAATACAAATTCTGTTTGTACAAGTAATGATGCAATACCTTCTCTGTTTTTTTTTTTAATGTTTCTTATAATTTTTTGGCAATCACCCTGTATACAATAGCTACTACGGGGTACCGTTGTTTGAAAAATATTACTCCGTACTCTGTATGACACTAGTTGTTTTGACTAATGAAACTGGACAAATTTGACATGTATGTAGTACCTTTATACATAAATTTGAAGGGTTAATGGCCACAGTTGACTATCAAAGTAAGTAGGTGAGAATAGGATGATGGATGAAGTATTTTATACGCAGTAGCTAGTTTCGGAGACTGAAGGTTTCATAGGCTTAAATTCTCAGTACAGACCTCTCATTTTGGTACTCCTACCCTATGCGATTTGAGCTTCATGATCTTGTTTTGTCCTTGTGCCCAGAGAAAGGTAGGAGTGAGACTCGAGATGAGTACTCCGTACTACGTATGTTTTATTGTTTGGAAGTGGAACTGATTTTAGATTTCCATGTATTTTAGTACTACCTTCTCTGATGATATTTTCTGGGTATATATTAAAATCTTACAAGACTCAACTGTGGTTAACTGTACAGAGAATCAATGGGAGAGAGTCTTGATCGAATCCGTGGTTTTTTGGAGTAGTGCCACTGCAAGTCGTACGCTAGTGTTGCAAGCTGGCCTTTCTGAAAACTATCAAATCTGAGAAGCTAGAGTCTCTCCTTTGAATATGCACCGTCTCCATCCATTGTTTGCCAGACAGGGTGGTTGTGTATGTGTATGAAGTTCTATGGAATATAACATTTGATATCTGTGATGCTGTAAATTTCTGATTTCTTACTTGATTCATGTCAAATGATAGTAGGAAATCAAGTCCTTCACGACCCCTGTGTTTCGTCGAACAATCGTTCTCTTTCCTAATGTAGAATGTAAGAATAGGGAACTTCCAATATCACCCTAGCTAATAAAATCTTCTTATTCCTACTTATAGATACTCCACACTTCATACTTGTATTAACGGGTTTTCTCTACAATGGAGTGATATTTCTTATATCCGACTTTTAGTCAAAGGAAACGATAAAATTTAGATGAATGAAGCCGTATTACATAAAGTCATCAACTCATTATAGTGGATGATAGTTTCACAATCCTGCTTAAAACTGAGAGAAGAGATGGAAGTATGTAACACAAGATGATCTGAATTTGAAAAGCTGTAGTTCTGTTTTAAATCAACAATACAGAGATCCAGTAGCATACAATCATCATCCTAGTTTCATCAATTACACATCCAATTGAAAACAGATATTATAACAATCTGACGCGGTCCAGTGAGATCAGTTGAGTCCCTCCTGGTTAACAGCACTTTGAATTGCAACGACAGTGAGCATAACAAGGGAAGCATAAATGGAAACAGGCAACTTCTGAACCACTTTTCCAACACCAGGGACTCCCTCTGTTGCCCTCTTTGTTGCCATTGCGACTGTCGGAGCCACTACCAGGGTGATCATCAGCACTTGGCTTACTGTGCTGAATGTGTCTTTAGTCACCTCCTTTATGAACCTAACAAATTCTTCATGGTCTAGTCCTCCATCTAGATTCATGTCACATTCCTGAAAACCAGCAACACAACCCCTGACTACAAATACCTTGAAAAAAGAGAACAAAGATAAACAGATCCTTTGCTTTTCTGCTTATTTTCATTAGTACAATTCCACCGAAAAGGAGCAGGAACAATACTAATTGTCGTACGTATATATGTGTGATGGGAGGAAAGTGAAAATACCTCCATTATGGTTCGGATTTTATCCTTGGGTGGAGGATCAAAGTGAGGCCCTGGTAAATACTTATTGATATCGCTGCAACAAAAAAAAACATGAAGTAGTATTTGTACATGTCTGTCTGTCTATGAGTCTATGTTAAGGTAATGGAAAGCATTGATCATGACTCACTTGTAAACAATGAGGATTGCTATATAGAGTTCTTCGAATGACAGAGATTCATGTCCCGTCTGAGTGCTTACACGCTTGTACACCTTGTCGGTTATCTTCCTGATTTGTTTCTGCCACCATTCCTTACCTATATATGCCGTGAACAGAGTATCAAAACGAAGAGATCGGATATGAACAAAAAAATCAAAATTCATCTTAATTTTCCGCCATATTCCTTTATTTGGATGTTTTGGTAGGGTTTGGTAATATAATTATGTGAAACCGTCTTACAAAAGACTGCTCGCTTTTGTTTGAATTAGGTCCTAAGTGACATATCCTTCCTAAATGATTAGGCCTTAAACCTACATATCATGCATACAACAATCTTTGAATAGTACTCGTACGTGTTTGCATCAATGAGAATTCCTACCATGTGAATCCGTTGTAAATCATGCCTATAAAACCCTAATAATATCACTACACACAAAAATTGTGAAAAATATACAGAATAAATTAAAAAAGCGAGAGAGGTGGAGATGGAGATGATGAAGAAAGGAATGATGAAGGTAGCAAACATTGTAATAATAGTTGGGCTAGTGATGTTTTGCAGCATGCCTAAGGCGAGCATGGGTGTGCGTCAACTGTCGGAAATAATGCTTAAAGACATTGGCATGGACGTCGGACGTCTCTCTTGTGTCGGCCTCGACCAACCTTGCGGCCCTGCTTACTGGTGTTGTAGTGGCTGTCATTGCGGTTTCACTTTCAACAATTTTTATACTTGTCAACCTGAATATATCTCGAGGACTAGTTGTTGATCAACTACTGCATACATACATACATACATACTATCTCAACTATTCTAAGCCAATATATATATATATGTTGCTTAAACAACATTACTATCATACATTCATATTCCGTATGATATATGTAATCGAATAAGGCTTTACCCTATTAATTATCTGTGTCATTTTTCTGGTTTTAAATAAAATGTAAGTTCAATTTGTGTTTAAAGGGAACCAAAAGGCCAGGTCCTCCAAACGGGTTAATAGAACAAGTCACCCTAATTCTACCGATGTAGGAAGAAACCTTGACACCAGGAGTATGGAACTATATATTTGATGAAATAATCAAATAAATTGATCACTACTATACTTGTTCGTTGCAATTGCGACCGACTTTCTAATCTCTTCAACCCTGATTCGAGATCAGCTTCTTAGATTATTACGGAGTCCTAATCTAAAACGGTTAATATTCGGTTTTACTATAGCATTAGTGAACTATATAATGAATAAATCATAATTATAGCCACAATAAAAGATGAATATTTCATCTTTGACTATATACGAGTCAAAAACTACATACTCGTTCTCATACAATCTTTTAACACGACTTGAGTAGATTAGTCGGTAAAATCATGATACTCATATATAGCCGAGATTTGAATGAAGCAAGTATCAAAATTGCCAATGTAAGAAGTAAATAAAAATCCCCTCAAAAGAAAAAGTAAATAACAATTTCCCAAGTTACAATCAGAAACAAAACAAGAAGCAAAATGTTAGTCACGAAACGAACGAAAGCGGACAAAGAACAGAGAGGATGGAAACCGAGGGCGACAGGAGCAGTGGACAGGAAAACCAAAGGCAACAGAAACCGGGCAGAATAAAGCCGAGGCGGGAGAAAAACCGAGAAGGCAACAACGGACAGAAGTATCGGAAACAGAAAATGAGACAACAGTGTCTTGTTACGTAGGCCACTGACATGAAAACTATATCGTCCCAACTCTGGTGGTTATCGCCTACAATGGCAGCAGTTTCCCAAGATGAACACTGCAGTGTACGGATTCGACCACTCGAATCTGCACACTTTGGACGACCAAAATTTACGAACCCAGGAAAGAGAAGAAGATAAGTGGAAGAAGGACACAGAGTGGGACACAAAATGGGACATGAAATCCGCATTGGAAGAAGGAGGGTGTTGATGTGTATTTTGTGTGTGAAAACTGAGAAGAAGACCTGTTATTTATTAGGCCTCGCGTAATTAAGGCATTTGATCACGAAAGGAATGTCCTTAATCATCCCTCTTAAATACATGTAACAATCCATTCAAAATTGACTGAAATAAAAGGTCCAACTCTGAACCCAAACGGCAACACACAAGCCCAATGAACCTGGAAATGGTTAAAAATCTTTGACTATTAAGTATTAACAAAACATCTATCAAGGCGATATATATGAACATATCCGTCCAAATGGTGGACAGGTGGGATATGAACAAAAAAATCAAAATTCATCTCAATTTTCCGCCATATTCTTATTTTTGGATGTTTTGGTAGGGTTTTGGCTGTTTGGTAATATAATTATGTGAAATGTCTTACTAAAGATTACTCGCTCTTGTTTGAATTAGGTCCAAAGTGACATATCCTTCCTAAATGATTAGGCCTTAAACCTACATGGTCCCATATCATGCATACAACAATCTTTGAGTAGTACTCGTACGTGTTTGCATCAATAAGAATTCCTACCATGTGAATCCGTTGTAAATCATGCCTATAAAACCCTAATAATATTACTACACACAAAAATTGTGAAAAATATACCGAATAAATAAAAAAAGCGAGAGAGATGGAGATGGAGATGGAGACGATGAAGAAAGGAATGATGAAGGTAGCAAACATAGTAATAATGGTTGGGCTAGTGATGTTTTGCAGCATGCCTAAAGCGAGCATGGGTGTGCGTCAACTGTCGGAAATAATGCTTAAAGACATTGGCATGGATGTCGGACGTCTCTCTTGTGTCCGCTTCAACCAACCTTGCGGCCCTGCTTACTGGTGTTGTCGTGGCTGTTATTGCACTTTCACTTTCACAAAATTTTTTGTTTGTAAAGTCTGAATATATCTCTAGCACTACTTGTTGATCAACTACTACATACATACTAACTAAACTATTCTAAGCATATATATATATATATATAGGTAGGTTCAAATAAAGTCAACAACTATTTTAAGGTCATAAGTTTCAATGTTAATGTTACCCAAAAAGTACTTAAATTTACATGAGATAGTGATAAAGTTGCACTTTATCACTTGCAGTGATAAAAGAACTGAATGTTATAGTTACATATCAATTTTAAACAAATGCAACTTTATCGTATGTCATATGTAACTTTAATATAGACTTACTGACACATGATGACCTTATTTGATCTCTATTCTCTCTCTATATATATATGTTGCTCAAACAACATTACTATCATACATTCATACTTCGTATGATATATGTAATCGAATAATGCTTTACCCTATTAATTATTTGTGTCATTTTTCTGTATTTAAATCAAATGTATGTTTAATTTTTGTTTAATTAAAGGGAACCAAAAGACCAGATGTTGAGTCCTCCACAACGGGTTAATAGAACAAGTCACTCTAATTCTACCGATGTAGGACAATTCCCATCACACACATCACACATGGGAAGAAACCTTAACACCAGCCACAGGGCTCATCATCAGGAGTAGGAGTATGGAACTATATATCTGATGAAATAATCACTACTATACTTGTTTGTTGCAATTGTAACCGACTGTCTAATCTCTTAAACCCTGTTCGAGATCAGCTTCTTAGATTATTACGGAGTCCTAATCTAAAACGGTTAATATTCGGTTTTGTAACATTAGTGAACTATATAGTGAATAAATCATAATCATAATTATAACATTATGATAGTTTCATAATCCTGGTTAAAACTGGGAGAAGAGATGCAAGTATGTAAGACAAGATGATCTGAATTTGAAATGCTGTAGTTCTGTTTTAAATCAACAATACAGAGATCCAATAGCATACAATCATCATCCTAGTTTCATCAGTTACACATCCAATTGAAAACAGATATTATAACAATCTGACACGGTTCAGTGAGATCAGTCGAGGCCCTCCTGGTTAACAGCACTTTGAATTGCAACGACAGCGAGCGTAACAAGGGAAGCATAAATGGAAACAGGCAACTTCTGAACCACTTTTCCAACACCAGGGACTCCCTCTGTTGCCCTCTTTGTTGCCATTGCGACTGTCGGAGCCACTACCAGAGTGATCATCAGCACTTGGCTTACTGTGCTGAATGTGTCTTTAGTCACCTCCTTTATGAACCTAACAAATTCTTCATGGTCTAGTCCTCCATCTAGATTCATGTCACATTCCTGAAAACCAGCAACACAACACCTCACTACAAATACCTTGGAAAAACAGAAAACAAAGATAAAAAGATCCTTTTCTTTTCTGCTTATTTTCATTAGTACAATTCCACCGAAAAGGAGCAGGATCAATACCAATTGTCGTACGTATATATGTGTGATGGGAGGAAAGTGAAAATACCTCCATTATGGTTCGGATTTTATCCTTGGGTGGAGGATCAAAGTGAGGCCCTGGTAAATACTTATTGATATCGCTGCAACAAAAAAAAAGCACCAGCCATACAGTACTATTTATACTCCATGTCTGTCTATGAGTCTATGTTAAGGTAATGGAAAGCATGGATGATGACTCACTTGTAAACAATGAGAACTGCTATATAGAGTTCTTCGAATGACAGAGATTCATGTCCCGTCTGAGTGCTTACACGCTTGTACACCTTGTCGGTTATCTTCCTGATTTGTTTCTGCCTCCATTCCTTGCCTATATATGCCGTGAACAGAGTATCAAAAAGAAGAGATTTACGGAGTACTGAATATACTTAACAACAAGATTATTGATTATATATATATTGTGCCTCAGAACTCCAGCTAACAATAATGAAAATTGTGTTTTTGATTATTCAGCTAGCTAGAAGTAGTGTTGCTAGTGTTGTGAGCTAATTATTAGCTTTATGAGTTTATTTCATCATAATGCAGAACCGTCTTACAAAAGACTACTCGTTTTTGTTTGAATTAGGTCCTAAGTGACATATCCTTCCTAAATAATTAGGCCTTAAACCTACATGTATGGTCCCATATCATGCATACAACAATCTTTGAGTAGTACTCGTACGTGTTTGCATCAATAAGAATTCCTACCATGTGAATCCGTTGTAAATCATGCCTATAAAACCCTAATAATATTACTACACACAAAATTTGTGAAAAATATACCGAATAAATAAAAAAAAGCGAGAGAGATGGAGATGGAGATGGAGCGAATGATGAAGGTAGGAAACATTGTAATAATGGTTGGGCTAGTGATGTTTTGCAACATGCCTAAGGCGAGCATGGGTGTGCGTCAGTCTCAACCACTGTTGGAAATAATGCTTAAAGACATTGGCATGGACGTCGGACGTCTCTCTTGTGTCGGCTACGACCAACCTTGCGGCCCTGCTTATCATTGCTGTAGTGGCTGTTATTGCACTTTCACTTTCAAAAAATTTTATGTTTGTCGATCTGAATATATCGATGACACTACTTGTTGATCAACTACTGCATACATACATACATACATACATACTATCTAAACTATATACATATGTTTGCTCAAACAACATTACTATCATACATTCATACTCTGTATGATATATGTAATTGAATAAGGCTTTACCCTATTAATTAATTATCTGTGTCATTTTTCAGGTTTTAAATAAAATGTACGTTTAATTAAAGGGAACCAAAAGGCCACAGCGGGTTAATAGAACAAGTCACCCTAATTCTACCGATGTAACACGAGCTACAGGGCTCATCATCAGTCAGGAGTATGGAACTATATATGTGATGAAATAATCACTTAAATTGATGGACTACTATACTTGTTTGTTGCAATTGCAACCGACTTTCTAATCTCTTCAACCCTGATCGAGAGAGATCAGCTTCTTAGATTATTACAGAGTCCTAATCTTAAACGGTTAATATTCGGTTTTATAACATTAGTGAACTACTCTATATAATGAATAAATCATAATTATACCCACAATAAAACATGAATATTTCATCTTTAATTTGACTATATACGAATCATCAGAAACTACATACTCATTCTCATACAATCTTTTAACACGACTTGACTAGATTAGTCGGTAAAATCATGATACTCATCGTATATAGCCGAGATTCGAAGTATCAAAATTGCCCATATAACAAGTATCAGAGATTAAAATGAAGTAAAAAAGGTGAAATGAGAGGGAGAGATACGTAACGTACCTTGGAGTTTGTCCAATAATTGACCCATCAGAGGCTTCAAGTATGACCACAGAAAAGCAAGTATTGGAGTGCCAAGAAGATGAGAAGTAATAGCAGCAGCAGAGGATTTTCCTGCAAATACAATCAACAATCCTGAATCACATAATAATCCAAATCTTGGCTTCCAATTTTCTGTTGAATGCGACAGTTTCAACTTTTCTGCTCTTCATGGCTCCACTTCCCTACTAACGTGGCGCTCTTTCTTTTCAATTTTTTTTAATGACAAGCGAGCCCGCACTCATTATCTTAATCACACCCAAGACCACTTTTCGGTACTATTCTATATTCTATTCATACCCTTAAATGACAACTTTGTTTTGTACTTGTTTTTATAAGAAGCGTATCATCTTTATATTTGTATACTCTTTTATGTTAATCGTACCCATCTCTATTAGGTTTGATACCACTGTTACTTCCATTTGTACTTAGTCTCTCAATAAAGTTGATGAAAGATCGTCTCTCAGGAGATCTACTAAATCCCACAAGTTTTAACCACTAAACCCCCTTAAGATTGCTCATTCTTGAGTATGATTCATTAATCAAAACCTCTACCGTCTTAATGGCACAAGTCCAAATTAAGAAAACTCTAAGTCAGGAGAAAATGTTTTCAATTTATAAATAAGACATTATTAAAACTAATTGGATTGAACTTTTAAATGATAGACCCATTTTTATACGAGTACTAAGTAGTATAAAATGGTCTTATTAAAAAAATTGTCTTTGTATATGGTTCACAAAATGTTGAGCCAATGACTATTATATTTTCATTGGTGGCATTGGATTCCTTGCCATTTTCAATCTTAATCAAGAAGATTCTTCCTATACTTTTATAATATTATACCGAGTTATATACTAGAAGACTAAAAGTTACAATAGATATGTGTTAACATAATGGTTAAGATTAGATACTGATTACAGATTGATTCATTTAAAAAAAACTTACAACGAGTTAAATATTGTTAAAAATATTGTTGATTTCTCTACTCTACTCACGAGAAATATTTTACTCCGTATAGAATTGTAGTGAGAAACAACAATAAAACATACGAGCATATTTCTATCAACGAGAGTAACTCACTTCTATTAAGAGGGTCATTAAATATTTGTACTGATCATTAATAAATTAGTACCACTTGATTTTACTTGGATCTTGAGCCCAAAGATATGAGCGCCCTAATCATTAACTAGTGTAGTTATAGAGGTAGCTATACAAATTTGTTGACTTCCAATCGCCCCTTCATCCCCATGATGTAATCCTATTAACAAAATAAATACCAGTACTCCCTCCTTTTTTTTTTTTTTTTATTATTTATTATCCTGTTTCATTAAAATATTCCACCTACATATTAATAAAGTGGGGCAAAAATTTAAAATCGAAGGGAGTAGCAAGTATACTTTGTGACGGGTAATATTCGTCACAAACTTATAACGAATCAAATATCACTACATAAATTGGGTAAAGACATCTCATGTGCTATCTGTCAAGCATCATACAAAATACTACTTTTTGTCTTATCTTTTCGTTTTGACCCATCATAAATTTATGACGAATATGATTGTCAAAGAATTTATGCTAAACAAAATATGACAACCTTTTTTGTTTTTTTTGTTTTATTGTTGGGCTAGATGCTTAATTAAGTTGGTGTAATTGTCCACACCATTTACAAAACAATTTGAGTTGAATAATCTAAACCCGACCCAGTAAACCCAAACCCAAAATTTCAGCTAATCCTACTTTTTTTTTCCTATACTGTAACAGAGCTTTGTCAAAACCCCAAAAATGGCAGTAGGAGCAATTGCCATGGCATTGCCCAGAGCATTTGCAAGACCCAATTTCTCAATCACCCACTTTAAATTCTCTCTTTCTTCAATCTTTGATTACCACTTTTCCAATCATTTACCATCTCACATTTACGGCCATAATTATGGTAAAAATCACACCTTTAGGGTAAGAAATTTGACTGGGACTAGCTTAGCTGAGCCTGAACAGGGTGAAATTAGAAGCCCTAATCTTGTTGCTTTAGAGTATGCTGACCTTAATCTTCCTCATACTTGCGAGGTTTGTCTGCTTAATCTCCCACTTTCACTTGTCTACATTGCTAATTAATTATCAATTGTTTACTTTTCTGTTTGTGTAACGTGTTTTAATCGAATGTAAATAAATGATTGAGACGGAGGGAATACTATTTTACAATAAAGCAAGATATGTGTATAAGTGTATTATTTTTTTTGGTTCAACGAAGAGCGCACTTAATCGCATTACTATATAGGGAAGGGGGATTCGAACCTGAGACCCACTGTCCCAAAACACCTATTCCTAACCACTAGGCTAAGACATTTTCGGTTGTACAAGTGTATTATTGATAATGCAGTGAACCCACTTAACTTGTTAGAGATGAAGTGAAAAACTCCAATGTAGTTGCATTTGACGGTTCATGGTATTTAGGGGGAATCTAGCTACTAAACTTACAAAAAAGTGGTTAAAATTATCGACTTTTACCATCAAAAAATTCGTAAATATGATACCTTAACATAGGTATAAAACAACAAATTTTAGTTCTAGATTTGTCCCTTCATGTAATTATGTTAAATGGTTTGGGGATCAAGAGTTTGTTGGGTTGCCTTCTGATTCGATATTTGTGAATTTGTTGTCACAGACTATACTGAATTTTCAGTAGTTTATGTTTTTCAATTGGACATTGTTGTAAAAGGATTGGTGCTTTTTTTAATTTCAATTTATTTTTGATGAAATGAGGTTTGAGTGCTATGTATAATTGATGAATGTGTATGTGTATGTGTATGTTTTGGGTTTGAAAATTTGAATGCAGGAGGTGGGTCATATTCGGATACGGCAGCATGTTAATCCTCTTACTGCAGCTTATTGTGTAAGTAAAAACTAAAACCGCCTCGTTTTCCAGCAGTATGTATTCATTTTGGCGTTTTAAGTAACTTTGGATGATGGATATCTTGTGGACATTCAAGTAGTTTAAGGTTTGTTGCTGATCAATAGGTACCTGTGGAGCCACCGGATTGGAATGCTGTATATAAAGACTCTTCGCTACCTCTAACAGTCGATGTTGGGTGCGGTATAAATAGCTACTCCTACTGTCCTACTTGTCTCGCTGATGCAATGCGCGTGCTTATTGTTTTCATAAAGAAGGTTTCTAGGCTTTCGTTCTTACATAGCTAATACTTCAGGTAGTGGCAGATTTCTCCTATGGTTGGCCAAAAAGAACATTGATTCCCAAAATTACTTGGGCTTAGAAATACGCGCAAAGGTCTGATATTGATTTTCCGTTTCCTTCTTTTTGTTCGATTTGTTTTTGTTGTGTTTATTAAGTATAACACTACATGGTTACACTAGAATATCTTCTACCTCTGCAGCTGGTAACGCGGGCCAATTTTTGGGTTAAGGAAGTCGGAATCTCTAATGCGTAAGATTGTCAAACACATGCATTTTAATACGTTATAGTAGATAGATTTTCTAAAGATAACCTCAGTTTGTTGGCTAATTATGTTTCACTTATTATGCCTCAGACATTTCATTTTTGCCAATGCTACAGTGTCTTTCCAGCAGCTTGTTTCCTCTTATCCTGGACCACTGGTGTTTGTCTCAGTTCTGGTGAGTCTATCCCGCTGCAGTATGTTATCTCGTTAAGTGGTTAATATTTCTAAGTTAGGGTCAATGGTTCAAAATTCAAATTTTAACCCTTTATTCCCCAATACATGCCTCTGCCTATTAGTAACCTTCAGCTGCTCATAACCGCGTATTCGCTTGCAGTGTCCAGACCCGTATTTTAAGAAAAAGCATCATAAGAGAAGAGTTTTGCAAAAGCCGTTGGTAGACTCTATTGTGAATAATCTGACTTCAGGTGGACAGGTATTTTCTTTACTCTAGCTCATGCAGCAGCAAAATAAAACATCACATCAGTAACATCCAGTTTGGATCCCCAGTTTATTCCCGATCTCTCGTGGGAGTAGGGAGGCCTAAGAGGCTAAGAGTGATGCTGGCTGGCTTAACTCTAACAAGACTGTGTCGACTGATATACAAACCTTTTTATGAAAGACTAGAGTTGATTGTTATTTTGTCAAAAACAGGATGCAATAATTGGTCCATATAGTAAGCTATATAGTAATAAATCATATGTACGCCGTAACACCTTAGTCTAGTCTCTATAATAAGATCAGTGTGTTAAACTGGGTTGCACTACTATATGTCTATATTTGAAGTTTTGGAAGTTACAGAGTTAGTGTTTGTGATTTCTAACATTGGGATCCACCATTTAACACCCAAGAAACATTTATTTATTTATTTTGTCAAAATTCTTTAGTTTGTGGTTGATGTTGATATTATGCCATAATTCATGTTCTCACAGGTTTATGTGCATTCTGATGTGCTTGAAGTGGCAGTCGGCATGAGAAATCAGTTTGATGATGTGTCAAATATGCTACATGTTGATGCGGTAAACCCTGATATCATTTGTGACCATGACGGATGGATTGTTAGTAATCCAATGGGGATAAGAACGGAAAGAGAGATTCACGCTGAGTTTGAAGGTGCTAAAATTTACAGGCGAATGTATCAGAAGACTGAGTGATATGCTACTATTACCCAAATGCCATCGTTCGTTCATTCATTGATCAACAATGATACGGAAAGGTTTTCATTCAGTGTCACTGTTGTCTGATCGCCAACTCATTTGGGAACTGAGTTTGGCGACCACATTTCGGATTACAATTTTGTCAGAGATGTCTTTATTTGGATGTTATTCGATTCTTCATATGGCTGCTCAAACAGAACTGCATCCCAAATTTTTGACAGCCATTTCAGAAATCACAGTAGCAGACGATGCATTAACTATATCCTTTGAGCTACAACTGCAAGCCAGAACAATTGGTACTACATAATGATGATGGCAGATCTGATTGGAGCTTCGCCTTGATACTTTCCCATCAATTTATTTTTATGGATTTTTTAGCACCTTTCTTTTACGTAGCACCCAGTAATTTTCTTTAGATGTAATATTTGAGATTCCATATGTATACGACATTTAACTTTTAAGAGTTTGTCGTATCAAATTCGTTTGGGCCAGTTCGATTTGATGATTCATTTTCAGGGGGGTTGTTCGTTCGATTTTATCCTTCTCAGGTCTGCAGTTGGGGTGTTCATTCGGGCAATTTAGATCGTTTATCAGGTTAGTTCTCTTTTGCCAGGTCCACCTAAACACAACAGAGCATTCTGCAATACTAACAACAGCAGATATAAACATGCTTTTAATTCTTTGTAAACGACTCTTCTCACCTTCTGTCTTCTTCTTCTTGACTTTCTGAGGTGCAGTCGCACGCGAGTACAAGAAAGCGCCCAGAACTGCAATGCCGGATCCCAGCGCATTAAGAGGTTTAACCGGGTTTTGGAACAGCAAAAGAATGGAGACGATAACCACAACCCTGTTCAAAGTATGAGCCACTGAAAATGTAAGTGGACTTATCTCATCCAATGCTTGATATGAAGACTGATTATACAGGTGATAGAACACTGCAGCTGTCAAAACCCACAAATGAAATGTCACGGGCTTTCCAATTCCTGCAATTGCATAGCGATAGCCTTGAACCCATTGAGACCCTTCCACAAGAACAGCAGTCGGAAACAAGTAAATAAACGAGATTATACTAATCCAACCATATAGATTCAACCCATCAACCTCTTTGAAATTCTTCAAAATCTTCTTTGAGTAGATGTTCCTCAGTACAAAACCCACATTACTGATCATATCACCCCATAATCCCTGCAAACGGAACGAAACCCTGGTGATGGAAGCGAGGGAGCAGCCAAATACTATAGGAAGGATTGAGAGCCACACTAAAAGACGGTATCTTTGTCCGAGAAAAGCTGAAAAAATCAGAGAGAAGACGGGTTCATATGACTTGATTACATGGTTAAAGGGCAAGGCGATTTTGGAGAAGGATATGGTGGTGGAAATGTGGGCTATAGTGTGGAAAAGTGCAGGTACAAGAAGTGAAGTTATGAAGGGTTTTGTGAGTTTAGGACATGGTTGAAGCTTAAATGACCAACAAAAAACCATCCAAATGGAGCCGAATAAAAGCTGGAAAGAAGCTAAAAACCAAGGAAATGGGAAAATGTTGAGACACTTTGTATTGTAAATAGTGAAGACAATGCTCTGGAAGAACCATACCCCAAAAAGTAGAGCAAGTTTAGTGGGTTTGGAGTTATTGGAAGGTGAAAATTGTGAAATTTCTGCAGAAGATGATGAAGATTTGATGATATAAGATCTGGGTTTTGAGGGAAAAGAGGGTAGCTTTGATTTGGGAAATGGGGTTTGATTGAATTTGATGATGTTAATGCTAGATTCATGGGTTTTGATGATTGAATTATATGAAGTTATTGATAGAGAAGGTGGTGAAGTGAGGGATGAAATGTGAGGGAATAGAGAAGAGTGTTTAAAGGGATTTAGAGTAAGCATTTCAATAGGGAAACACAGACACCGATGAATGGTGGGGAGCTGGATACTGAATACTCCCTCCAAATGGCTTGTATAATAATCGGAGGTTCACATGACACATCGACTCATAAGTCTCCCTGTGATCGATATATCCGTCACAAGTCAATGACAGGTCAAATACTAATACAACCTAGTTAGAAAAGACAAGCCTAAAAAGAAACACATGTATTTGTCTCTACCCGAGTGTGTATTATTTGACACGTCACACATTTGTAACAGATATTCCCGTCATAAACAAAAATTTACCCTCATATACAAACTCACCTTTGAGTCACTGTATATTTGTAAGAGAGTTACTTATTGATGTGAGAATAATTTTTTTTTTTAATTCCAAGGTATTGTCCAGTTACTCGTATTATATCTAGGAAAAAGAAGATTTGAATTTAAGATCTATTATCCACTTTAGTTTCAGTCTTTAACACCTAAACTAAAATACATTTTCGGAAGTTATTTAAGATTTAGAGTTAGCAAACAAACATATACAGAGTATAAAGCAAACTCATATCATCATAATAATAATGATACATTATCATTATGAATATTTTTTTCTTGATTAAAAAAAGAGCGCATTTGGTCGCATTACAATGACAAAGAAGAGGATTGAACCTGTGACTTATCGTCAAGGGTACCTCCATCTTATCACTATGAATATATGATAAAGTACATATATATATATATATATATATATATATCTGAATACATGGACCGACGTCATTATTTTTAGTACTCAGTAATTAAGTAGTACCATAAGTAGCAGTACAATAATACGAGTAATAATTATTCATCATCATTATTTTATACTCCGTATTTTATTATTATTCTTAATTAAGCAGTATGCTTCATTAATTATATATTCAAATCAAAGTTTGCCATGAGATTAGCCCTGCCTGGTTCATGAGTGATTTCTGCATATGGTGGGGAAGAAGACGAAGCTTTCTCCAAACTCGCTAGGACTTGATTCCATGTTATACTGTCCATTTCGGCTTTAGTGCCACGAGCAACAAATACCTGCAAAATAAAACCGTTTTAAGCTCAATACGTTTTACTCCGTAAGTGTGAGTCATTTGAGTACTTTTTTTCTCATAAAAATGCGTCCTTAAGTACATTACAATATAACAAATTAAAATGAACCAGAAGAGGAATCAAACCTGTGACTTGTCTACTTTCTTCTTAATCACTCAACTAAGGTATTTTGTGAAATTTATGTTGGCTGATGATGTATTTAAATTTATCATCAAATTATTCCATTTCAAGCAAACATACATTATTTTCTAAAAAATAAATATTCTTATACACTCCATATAATCCTTTATTATATAAAGCTGCAACATTTCCTCTTCTCATATTGCGCCACATAGGATGATGACTAGGAAATCTTAGGTGGAGCATATGTGTCAGCTGATGTGGCCATTGGAAATAAATAAAAATCAACCCAAAAAAGCATAACTGATAATGTAACTCCCATATTGTGTACCAACTGCCTGTAACTCCCCAGTACAGGAAGTTATGGAGCAGTTTTCTAATGAAGTGTCAACCCCCATATCCCATCTCATTTCTCATTTCATTTCAAAAATTATTTCCCAAACTTCATCACATCCTCATATTCAATTTCCAAAATTTAATTTAATTTACCACAAAATTTACATTCATTCATCATCACATCTCATAAAGTTCATTTATGAGAAATTGCATACTCCATTCGAGAGATCAGCATGCTCCACATCATGCTCCATATGAGAGATCAGCATGCTCCATTCGAGAGATCAGCATGCTCCATTCGAGAAATCAGCATGCTCCACATTATCACATCACATCCCAAAATCGAGAAATTGCATGCTCCATTCGATCCGAAATCATGTCTTTCAGTTCTCCCAAGATCGATTCCTGAAATTACAAAGAAGAAGATTGTTACTCCTTATTACATTAAAGGCAAGAATAAAGCAGAAATGGGTACGAAAGCCAAAGAAGGTCAAATCTCGGTGCTAGAAGCACCACTTGAGAAATGAATTCATTTGAAGAGTATAAATGCTTTTAGTTGATAATACTGTAAGTGGTTCTTATTGGTATTGTAGAATTTACTCTCATTTCAGTTAAGTAATCAGAGAGATACAATACAATCATCAATTAAGCATAAATTTGTCAAGTAGTTCAATGCGGGTTTGAAATAGAGACATTATCTACCCAATATCAAAGTTTCAACTTTCACGATTGTTTGGAATGAGAAAGTCACATCTGACAAGTGCGGAATGTGATTCGAGTACAACACAAAAGTGTAACATTTCATCCCCTTACCACTAAGAGATTAACTCTACTCCAATTTTTTCCGCCTAAAGTTATCCAACATAAAAAATAATAAGAATTAAATAATAAGCAAATTGAGCTATATGCTAATCGAACCCTTGACCTTAAATATGTAGTACTTATTCTCCACCACTACACTCCAATATCTCATTGATTCAATCATCACTAAATTAACCCTAAAGCTATACACTACAATAATTTAATTAAGGAAAATTAAGAAAATAATCAGTTTTTATCAGTATTAAATTATTAATTAACCAAATTATCCACTATTAATCAATCCTCAAATTATAATATTTTTGTTTAAAGCTTGACTCTATGGATTAGGATTGATTTCCATACGCTTTTTCTAACATGTTCCCATTGGGCACATGTTAATAGTTTAAATAAGGAATTATTATTAAGCATATCATTCGAGTATGGTAAGTATTAGCAAGCATTTCAATTTCGTTCTCATGGCAAAATGCTTAAAAATTTGTCCATAATCAAACTATTAACATGTGCCCACTGGGCAAATGTTAGAAAAACCGATTTTCATATTATAATAATCATGACCATAATAATTACAAGATTCCATCTTAAAATAAGACGATATCAAGTCATAATTGATTGAGATTAGGATATAAGATTGTAATTAGGGTCTATATTAATGATATATACGAGATTGGAGTATATATATATATATCCTAATATACTAAGGGGTCGTTTGGTTACTCATCCAATTACCGGGAAGTGCAAGTTCCCAGGAAGTGCATTTTCAGGGAGTTGTTTGGTTGCTCTCTTCCCGGAAATTGCCACTTCCCAGGAATTGCCACTTCCTTCACAATGGGGGAAATTACTCACCAAGTTCTCCCTTGGTGTGTAGAACTTCCCGCATGAAGCCATTTCCCACATGGCAACCAAACAATATTTTTTAATTCCCATGAAATACAAATTCACGTGAATTTAAAGTTCCCGGTAACTTTATCTTCCCATGGTGAACCAAACGAGCCCTAAGAGATTAAAATCCCTAAATTTTTCTGCCTATTCATATTGGGTCTTTGCTGCTTTAGTTATGTACTACTGAATTTTAGTTAACTTGACCTGGCCAGACACACTACTAATTAACCAAATTATTAATCATTCGTGCAAATTAGAATGTTTTATTATAAATGAAAGGCAACCATAATTTAGGAATGATTGACTAAATTAACGTGCAAATTGAAATATTTAAGTATAAATGAACGACAACCATAATTTAGGAATGATATATGCACGAAAATGACTAAATTAATGTCTAAATGTAGCCTCATGACTGATATGTAAGTATATTTTACAATCTCTATGATTTGCGTTAGTGTACATCATGACTGATATAAGATTGTAATTAAATATTGTAATCCTCTATTAGATAAGAGAATAAAAATTCTCAAAACTTTTTCCCGCATAAATTGTAAGCACTTAATTTAGACAAAATCAATATAACAAATAAGGAAAGAATCACACTCAATTATCAATCATATTATATAAAGAATATTTACAGGTTAAATATTTAAAAACTAATAATGGATGTATTAATGAAAATAAATTACAGAATTATAGTTGCTTAAATCTTGAACTATTTTTATGAACAAATGATATATACTGGATTATAGAGAATAACTACTCCCTTTGTTGTGAGGATTATATTTTAATTAAAGACAAACGAATGAATGAGACGTGTGAGTACATCTAAACATCAAGAATATAAAATTATATACTCTATTTGAGAATAAATTTAAAGTGAATTTGTTCATATATTATACTAAAAAGTATTTAAAAGAGAAATGATTGTCTCGAGAAATATGAATAACAGATAAAACACAGAGGTAGTAATTTTTTGGACTACATATTTCACGATATTTGTCGAGGTCGTTATTTTGATTAATTATGCAATTTCAAATTATTTTATTATATCCAAAAATAAAGATAAAAATAATGAAAAATGATTGAGTTACTAATTAAAATCTATTTAGTATAAATAATTAACTAAAAATAAATAAATTTCTATAAATACCGTGCACGGGGTCTATACTAGTTAAGTTAAATAGCTGATGTAACGCACAATCCATCAATCTTATTGCCTTGTTGATTGAGAAAATAGAAAAAAAAAAAAAGAGTGTTGTATCGTACCCTGTTTGGAGAACGGTTGGGGGAATACTTAATAGGCGCATCCCAAGCGACGATCATTGCATATATAAATCCCGTGTTGTTGGGACCAGAGTACTGAACGGCGGCCCTGGACCCGTGAAATTTGTCAGGGTGAAGGGTAAACTCATTAACCGTACCAGCCGGAAGAATTGTCGGGACTATGCCCGTTCCGTTCCAAATCATGACCCGGTCCATGGTCAAATTGAGAACCCCCTTGTTAGCAAAAGTTGCAAGTGTCAGCAATTGTGCATTCTGCTTTTCATCACAAGAAACCTTCCCTTGTTGTTCCGAAGCCATTCCTGTTAGTTATACATCAACTTTATCAGAGCTGTTTTTTTCGTGATAATAAAATTATTTTTGATGAGTTTATATTTTCATCAAGGTATCACTATGTTCAGAGATTTTCGAGTAACAAAAGACAATAATTTTTACTATTTATTCGAGATTAAGGACAGTATAACACGCTGTATAGCTCCCCATATGCACGAGATAGAGGACCAATGTTACTAGGTTAATTAGGATTAGTACCATAATAGTGGTGTACTTTTTCCAATCCATTCCAAACAACTTAAAATCAAATTTACAATATAATCAAATATTATTCATTTAAATCTGTACATCAATACCAAATTTCCAAATATTATTCAACAAAATCAAACTTAAAATCAAATTTCCAATCCATTCCAAATTTCCATTATATTTATTTAAATCTGTAAATTTAAATACTCGTATAAAACAAATATATGTACATACTTTTGTTGTATAAAGGTGTTTCAGAGAATTATAATTTCAACACAAAAAAAATAATACCGTATAAAATAGAGAAAAATGTGATCAAAAGAGTAGATTTGAATGAATTATAGTACTCCCTCCGTATCTATATGTTCGTCCATTTTTATTAAAATATTCCTCACATATATTAGACAAAGGAGACGAACATATAGATACGGAGGGAGTATTAAACAGGCCGAGGGTGTATTATAGAATATAATGTGTATATGTATATACAATGCACTGAACACACCAAAATCAGTTTCTTACCTGTATGAATTTGAGTTTTCTCTTGATTAAAACTTTGAATTTGGTATCAGCTGCTTTTATAGATCAACCTTGTGCGTTTTATTTACGCGTAATTTCTTGGAATATTATAAAGTTGAATCATTTTTTATTTTTTCTACTAAAATTAAGTTCAAGTTGAAATAATATTCTATTCCGTTTCAAGGTCTTTTACAAGAATGTTGTTCCTAAAAGGTCCATACAACTTGTTGGCCATGTTGTAACATTGTTCACTACGTCAAAATAGTACGATACTGTCTGTTTTGGGTCAAATCCTCACTGATTTACTTTTCGACTCCTTCACAAAGGGCCTTAAAGTATTATATTCTGTAGTTAATGGATGCCAGAGTGGTTGTATGAGAATTCATAGACGAATCCCCGTGCCCTTCTCTTCACTTTACTTCTTCACTCGAATGTGTTGGTGTGTCGGGCTATTCTAAGGTGTACAAGTGTATCTGTTGGGTTTGTTGATGATGACTAACCTATTTAATTTGTGTTTTCTTAATTCAAACTTTTCAAGTTGGGCTTAATCGAGAATTAGTTGATGAATGTTGAAAATGATTGATTGAAGATCAAGACAAGCTACCCAAAGAATCAAGAATGTCAATGAGTGTCACTTTGTAAAGATAAGAGTTTTTGGCACATTGTAGTAAGTTCAAGTAACTAGCCAACCTAACTGTATGTCACAGTTCGGTTGACTGTTACTTCAGTTCGACCCATTGCAAAAATAAAATATTTCAAGTTTCAAACTTTCTATCTTCTTAAATCTTTTATTAAATCTGATTTTGAAATGTGAAGTGTTGATCAAGCAATAGTTTTTATTTTAATAAAAACCATTTCCCAAATCTATCCTCAATTTGGTTGAATAGCTTTTTACAAACTACCAAAAGGTGACTTGTTTCTTTCCCAAACAAGTCTTTGCCTCAAAAATTGGTATTGTCCTTTACTTCTTATTTCAACCTCAAATCTGATCTTACACTTATTTTTGGAAAATATTAGAGTTGCTTTCCTTTGCTTCTTCTTTCATAAGTTTGCTCCTTCATGCAATTCTTGTAGAGACAAACCTTTCATCACTTCCAAAAAGGTTTGACTTCCTTAAGAGCTAACTTGTCCATTATAAATAGAGGAGTCCTTCTTCTTCACTTCTTAAGACTTTCAGCACAAATCTCACATTGCAAATTGTTCATCAAAAGTTTTAATCTTAAAACTCTTTGCAAAATATTTTCAAAGTCTTCAAAGTCACAGTCGAACGAACTGCTACATTGAGTCTTGAATACTCTTGTCTAACTTGGTTAGATTGTAATCTTGTAACTTTTTTAAGTTATCAAGAGTCGTGACCGGAGTAGGTCATTGGTGAGTTAGAGATGGAGATGGAGTAGTCTCGTAAACTCAAAGTCGTAGCCGGAGTAGGCTATTAGTCATGACCGGAGTAGGTCATTTGAGAGTTAGGAGACAGACTAGTCTTCCAAACTCGAGAGTCGTAACCGGAGTAGGTTATGGGGTTCTTATTGTAAGGGTTTAAGTTTTCGGAGTAGATTACTTAACAATTATTAATAAGAAAAGCATTGGACATTTGGATGTAGGCCTTTAGAGTGTTGGTCGAACCAATTCAAAAACGTAATGTGTTCAATCTTCTCGCTTTATTTCCGCTGCATACAACGTAGAACACATGTCGTTTAGCTTCGCTTTAATTTGTTCGTGGATTAAATTAATATTAACTTTAGTAGTGTTTATGAGTAATATAGAGGTAGTTAGAAAGTAGTTAAAGAAGTGGTTATAAGGTTGTTACACTCCTCAACTACTCACTATATATACATGTACTTGTAATACTCAAATTACAATAATAAAAAGCAAATCTTTACAATCACTCTCACATCTCTAATCTTCACATGGTATCAGAGCTTCACGCTCGATCTTGAATCTTCTTCTTCCGCAGGTAGGGTTACAACCCTTAAACCCAAGGACCTGTTACGAGTATTAACCGAAAAAACAAAAGTAGAGGGATAACAGTTATACCTTATTTGCAGCGAAACAACGTATTAATAAGAAGTATAATAAACCCAGAAATATAAATAATTTTCACGGACAGAATAAATAATCTTCACGGATAGAATAAATAATTCCCACGGACAGAATAAAGCACCCCAAACGTTATGACTCCATTGGTATCCACACGGGTACAGAACTGCGACGTATATGCTAGTATAAAGGTACGTGAGACCGTCTCACAACCTATCTCTATATCTCTCTTATAACTCTTTATAAGACGAATATACTATTAGTCAATACTCATTATTCCATATATTGGTTCATCATATGAACCTCCTTTTATATAGGAGATGAGAAGGTAGAATTAAGTTATTTCCATAACTCTAATTATCATAATTAGATTATTATTATAACTCTAATTACCATAATTAGATTATTAATATAACTCTAATTACCATAACCCGACAACGCAGCTGAGTCCGTATTACTACTGACCCGATATATTTAATATACTGTTATATTAATAATATCCCGTACACATTGTGTGTGACCCAATGGACTCACTTAAGACTACCAGACACGTAACCTATTTACATGTCAACCCGGCATCGACCTCTAGCAAGGCATATCGGATACATAGACTTAAGCGGGTTAATCCGTAGGACAGTGGACATAACTCCTTCACCGCATTCTTCATTCATCCAAATTCATTCAAATTCAATCAATCTAAGTTCCAACAATGGCGGTTGATTCAAATAATACAAGTTACGACTACTACGATGATCCTCTTTACTTGTCGTCTTCGGATCAACCCTTCTCTCCGCTTGTCACCCACTTGTTTGATGGGCATGATTTCTTGGGATGGAAGCAAGAAGTGTTAATGGCACTTGCATCAAAGAATAAGGATGGATTCCTGGATGGAACTTGTGTCAAACCGGCTGTGAATGACAAGAAATACCATCAATGAGTGAGGTGTGACCTTATGATGATGAAGTGGGTTTGAATTCATTGGATAATTCAATTCGACAAAATATGAGGCATGTTAGATCTTCACAAGATTTGTGGGACGAGTTGCTGGAAAGATACAGTCTTGCAAATGCGATTGAAATTTATCAAATTAAGATCTTGAAGAGGTAAGTCAAGGGAATTTACCGTTAGGTGAATACTATGGCAAATTAAAGAATTTCTGGGAAACTTTGGATTCATTGAATCCGTTGCCTCAATGTATGTGTGGGAAAATTGGTGTTTGCACCTATAGTTTGCTCAAGCAGATGGTCGAAAGGAAAAATAATGGCAAGCTAATAATCCAATTCTTGATGGGATTGAATGGAGGGTATGATAATGTTCGTACTCAAATTTTATCAATGGAGCCATTACTGACGATCAATCTTGCATTGGGTTTGCTTCAAAAGGTTGAAAGACAGAAGCAAATTACTGATTAGAATCAAATTGTTAATGAGTTTGCTGCTTATGCTACTTATAAACAGAATCGGAATAAGTTCAAGAAGAATAAGAATTTTGTAGAATCATCAACAGGAAAGTACTGTTCGCATTGTGATATGGATAATCATGATTTGGTTGATTGCTATAGACTGAAAGTATGTAAGCATTGTAAGAAGAATGGTCATGAAATTGAGAATTGTTATCAGCTAATTGGGTATACAGATAAGAATGCAAAAGGAGAGGGAAAATCTGGCAAGCAGGGATACAAGAAGTCAGTTCATAATGCTAATGCAATTTCAGAGGCGAGTCCTTTAGATGAATGTACAGGGATTGGACAACAAAGTTTTGATGTCGGAATGATTGATGGACTTGTTAATTCAGTAGTTGATCAGGTGATGCAAAGAATTACTGAGACAAGGTCAAACAGTCACATTTCTGGTAACATAATTTTAAGTTTCAGGACTGGATTATTAACACTGGCGCGTCGGATCATATGTCCTATAATCTGAATATTATGCATAATGTTAGATTGTTAGGCAAGAAAATGTTAATTGGTCTGCCTGATGGTTCTATGAAACAGGTGCATCAATTAGGGGATGTGAGAATAAATGATGCTATTACACTTAAGAATGTGTTACATATTCCTGATTTCAAACAAAATTTGCTGTCAGTTTCTAAACTGCTTGATCATAACAACTTCTGTGCTGTATTTTCTTCTTCCAAATGTAACTTTCAGGACCTTTCAACTAGGCATGATCTTGCTATAGGAAAAAGGATAGAAGAGCTATACAGATTGCAGGATAGAAGTTATCAGGATATAGTCACAAATGTAGTAGCAAATTTAAAAACAGCTTTGAATTGTAATAAGAATGATGATCTAACATTGTTACATTACAGATTAGGACATGTATCTGTAAACAAACTCAAATATGTTTCAAATACTAGCACTCAAATAAAGGATTTTTCTTGTGAAAGTTATATATTTGCAAAGTATCATAAGTTGCCTTTTCCTGTCAGTATTTCTAGAGCATCTGATTGTTTTGAGCTTATTCATATGGATGTTTGGGGTCCATATCGTATTCCGTCTATGTCTGGTGCGCGATTTTTTCTGACTATAGTAGATGATTATTCTAGGAGTACTTGGACAATACTTTTTCAGACAAAAGACCAAGTGCCTTCATTGATTAAAGATTTCTTTTCATTGGTTAAGACTCAATTTGATGTTAAGTTTATGGTTGTTAGGAGTGATAATGGGACTGAATTCCTGCAGCAATCTTGTTTATCTCTATTCAAAGATCTAGGGATTTTGTATCAAACGAGTGTTGTAGGAAGGCCTCAACAGAATGGGAGAGTTGAACAGAAACATAGACATCTTTTGGAGACAGCTAGGGCCTTAAGGGTACATGCTGGTTTGCCAATTAAGTTTTGGGGTGATTGTTTGTTTACTGTCACTCATTTAATTAATTTGATGCCCTCTTCTGTGCTTAGTATGAAGTCCCCTCATGAATTATTGTTTAATGTTAAACCTTCTTATAGCAATCTAAGAGTTTTTTTGTTGTTGTTGTTATGCTACTATGCCACCTACTTACTTGGACAAATTTGGGAGTAGAGCTAGGAAGTGTATATTTCTAGGATATACTCACAACCAAAAGGGTTATAGGTTGTATGATCTTTTTACTAGTAAAGTATTTGTGAGTCGGGATGTTCTTTTTAAAGAATCTATTTTTCCATATAAGAATCCCGTTGGCTCTCAAATTGATGTGTCATTGGTAAATCCTGCTACTTCCACACATGTTGTGCCTAGTAGAAATTTTGAGAATAACAGTATACTAGAGAATTCATTGATTGATGATCATGTCAATGCATCTACTGTTAACGAGCATCTAGAGTCTGAACATCTAGACTCTGATACACGGTCTGAGACTGGTGGAAACACTGGGCATTCAGATTTGGTGCCTGTGACTAATGTAAGACGGTCAACAAGAAATAGGCAACCCTCTCTCAGGTTGCAGCCATATCACTGTCCTGTGGTTCCAACAGCCAATTCGTTTCATGTTGCTGTAATAAAGGATTTTCGAGGATTTGCACCAGATTATGTTGCTAGTCTGGTTGTAAATCTCTCAGAATATGAGCCACACTTTCAAAGAAGCATGTAAAGATCAGAGGTGGCTAGATGCTATGGATAAAGAGATCCAGGCGCTAGAATCCAATCAAACATGGGAGGTGGTGGATCTACCTGCAGGACACAAACCCATTGGATCCAAATGGGTGTTTAAGATCAAGTACAAGGCTGATGGGTCAATTGAGCGTTTTAAAGCGAGGTTGGTAGCTAAAGGCTATAACCAAATCAAAGATAAGGACTACAAGGATACGTTTTCACCTGTGGCTAAGTTCACAACAGTTCGCGCATTGCTTGCTTTGACAGCTGCTAGAGAATGGCCTTTGTTTCAATTGGACATTAATAATGTTTTTTTACATGGGTACTTGGATGAGTTGGTATATATGCAAGCTCCTGAATGGTATTCTGATACGGGTTAGTCGCGTCACCGTAATCAAAATAATCCTAGATTACTACTAACGGGTAGCTAGCGGTAAGCAGGGTCGATTCCACAGGGAGGCAGGTTGAAAATTATAAGTTAGTCAATTAAATTATCGGGTCACGATTTTATGGTTTGGTGAGCTGACGGTCTAATAAAATCTAAATAATAAAAATAATGAATTAATCAAAATAAGAAAAGCACCAGAGTTTTCGGATCACCACAAATTAAATTAAGCATTCATACGATTTCCAAATAATCAGTTAAGACGAGTTAAAGGATATCGACACGGTCCTCTCGGATCACTAATCATCCTATAAGTCACCTAACGGGCTCTCG
This sequence comes from Agrostemma githago, assembly GCA_958450325.1. Classification (NCBI taxonomy): domain Eukaryota; kingdom Viridiplantae; phylum Streptophyta; class Magnoliopsida; order Caryophyllales; family Caryophyllaceae; genus Agrostemma; species Agrostemma githago. The sequence goes on along the minus strand of OY288241.1, from coordinate 76,732,967 downwards.
CTACTTATTAGGGAATTCTATCGATTACAACGAGTCTAATCCGTTCCAGGCTTTCGGTCTTAGGTCGGGATTTACAAGATACAAACAATCAATTACGGCCTATAATTAATTATTCGTCGTTATAATGTTGCAAGAGCGATTTAACACGTAAAGGTCGATTATTCAGTTATCACATATAAACTCAATTCAATTCGCAGTTCACCTAAACTCTGACGGAAGATTAACTAAACATATTTACAGTAATCCTAACAAAATAAAACATGATGAAGGATGAAGGAGAATGAGAAAAAGCTAAAAATAAAAGAGGATAAAAGTTACAGGAAACAAACGGAAGGAAGAAAAAAATAAAAGTTACAGTAAACTAAGACAGAGAGAGGTTAGGGAAGAAGAAGGAATTACCGAAATTGGAATAACTAATTAGAACGAAGACAGAGAATAATAATGAAAACCGAGTCTTGATTGAAAATAATAAATACTGAAATTGTGCGAAATACTAAATATTTATAGTAAACTACAAACTAAAACTAAACTAAAGATGAAGATGAATGATGAAAGGATTACTGAGGAAGAAGATAGATGAAAGAGATCAGATGATAAAGATCCTAGAATTACAGATCTATTTATACTGCTCAAGCCCTTACTAACTGTTGCTTGATTCCCTGCTTCCACCACCCCATTAACTTAGGAAGAATTCAAGTAGTGGGGAGAACTGAAGATGCGTAATAGGGGGAGTAGTGGGTAACCTCAACTGAATTAGTCTTGGAGTGGTATCCCATCCTGCAGACTTGGATTTTAGGCTGGTAGACTTGAGATTCAAGTCTACAGACCGAGTTCAATCTAGAATTCCAACGGACTTCTCCTCAGTCTACGGACTGTCTGCTGCACTTTCTCAGTCTATAGACTTGTTTCCCAGTCTATAGACTTGTGCTTTAGTCTACAGCTTTCTTACTTCCTTCTTCTCAGTCTATAGACTCACATCCTAGTCTATAGACTTGCTTCCTTCTTCTTTGTCTACAATGAATCGGTTTCAGAGCTTTAATATTTTTGATGCAATTTTTAGCTCTTTTAACTACTCGATATCGATTATCTGCAAAACAACAAAAGAATACCCGAGTAGCAAATATGGGAGAAAATAGCGTAATCCGATTCCTAAAATAATAAACCGACACAGAAATGCGTGCCAAAATAGGTGAAAAATCGAATAGGAATGGCACGCATCATATTCTATACAGAAGGGCAAGGTTTGCAAGTTGAAGCGTTCTTTGTATGGTCTAAAACAAGCGTCTAGACAGTGGGACAAGGAATTAACAAAGCATCTTCAAGCTATTGGGTTCACTCAGTCAAGACACGATTATTCATTATTTACCAAATTCAGTCCTGAAGATGGGACATTCACAGTTGCATTAGTGTATGTTGATGACGTGCTATTGAAAGGAAGTTCAACCAAAGAAATTGACAAAGTTAAACATAGCTTGGATCAAGCATTCTCAATTAAAGATCTGTGGTCTATGCGGTATTTCTTGGGACAAGAAATCTCGAGAAATAAGTCAAGAATAATGATTAATCAACGCAAGTACCTCATTGATATTTTGAAAGACATGAACATGGATAATTGTACAGTAGTCGATTTCCCTATGCAAAGAGGTTTGAAGCTTTCTATTGAGGATGGAAAGTTGCTTGCTGAACCAGAACAATACAGACGTCTAGTGGGTCGCCTGCTGTATTTGAACTCCACCAGACCTGATTTGTCATACGTTGTACAGCATCTAAGCCAGTTCTTGAGTCAACCAACGGAGCCTCACATGAAGGCAGCTATACATGTGCTCAAATATCTCAAAGGAACAGTGAACACTGGCCTGTTCTACAGCTCTACTTCTTCTTTATCCTTGTCTGCATACTCAAATGCGGACTGGGAAAAGTGTGCATTCACTTGCAGGTCGCTCAGCGGTTTTTGCATTTTCCTTGGGGCTTCATTGATTTCTTGAAAGACTTAGAAGCAGCGTACTGTAAGTAAGACTACAGCTGAGTCCGAGTATAGGTCGATGTCATACACTAGTTCTGAAATGGTTTGGTTAGACAACATCTTGCAAGACCTTCAGGTTACGGTTCCTAAATCGATTCCTTTACTTTGCGATAATAAGGTTGCTAAGCATATTACTGACAATCCAGTTTTTCACGAAAGAACTAAGCATTTAAATATCGATTGTCACTACGTGAGAGACAAGCAACAAGAGGGATTTCTTCTTACGCGTCATGTCAGTTCCAGTTTACAGCTAGCTACCAGCTGTTACGTTTATCCCCAGTAAAATATGGATTTGATGTTTGTGTAGTGGTGTGCCCGGTGAGGGTCATCTTCCCCTGCTTTTGGGTTGCTTGTCTCAGTCCCTATTAATAAAACAAAATATCCTTTTCCCTAGGCAAGCCTCAGTCCTAAGACCTCGGAATCGGTGTAGCATTATAGGGTTGGGGGCAAGTCCCCTTTAGTAGAGCCAGTCAACTCCCTCTCCCTTATTGTAAAGGATTCATCCCTCTCACTAACGTTTGAGCTATACAGAAACTAAGACTACCCGAGCTAAAGATAAAGGCAAGAACACTTTTCGGCCAAGTCCCATTAATAACGATATCGTGGAAATGCTGCGCGGACCCATATATATAGAATGAGAAAGAGAATCACCTTGATACTAAATGTGAGTAATATAGAGGTAGTTAGAAAGTAGTTAAAGAAGTGGTTATAAGGTTGTTTTACTCCTCAACTACTCGCTATATATACATGTACTTGTAATACTCAAATTACAATAATAAAAAGCAAATCTTTACAATCACTCTCATATCTCTAATCTTCACTGTGTTTTTCAAAGTAAATGTAACAGTTGATATACTGTAATATTTCTCTGTAACATTATCTTTGGTTAAGAGAAATAGAGACAGTTAGACAACAGTCTACCATACTGTAACTATGCTTTGTGGCTTAATTCCTTGCCAAGGCAAAACTGTTACAGTCAGACTGACTGTTACATTTACCTGTCTTCACTTCTTTGTCTATTTAGTCGTTCACTTAGTCTAACTCTCTTTAATTAATAAAGTTGGAGTTAAAATTTTAAAAGGTACTTAATTCACCCTCTTAGGTACTTGGGATACATAAACTCTTCAGTATCAATGGAATAATGATTATTCAAACCCTCGCAACAAAATTTATTTCGATTGATTTTAACCCGTCTCAAAAGGCAATCTTAAAGCTTTTAAACTTTAAAAGTTCCTATTGAAAACCAAATGACCCTCAAAATACACCAAAACATTTTATTTGATAAAGGGTTTAATCTACACGAATATGGCAACAAGGATAAGCTGCCACATAAGAGCCACGTAGGATCCCGCCACTTGCAACTTGCCTATCTACGTGGGTTAATATGAAAATTCTACGAGTAATAAATGTTCGTACTTCAAGTACTCCTAATAAGAAATTATTCACCACATACATTTGTCTTCTTTTCATTTTATTTTGTATCCAAAATCATATATCCATACAAAGAATAAAAAATAAAGCTTCAACTAAACAAAAAATTACATAGATACTTCTCCTCACTTTTTATGATTGATCATTTTAATACTTACTTAACTCCAATCCTTGACCCCCAAAAAATCCATATACAAGCACAGGCCACGCACGGTTAACTGGTTAAGACACATCATTATTAATTTGAATCGACTGATCATAAATAAGGTCACAAATTTGAGGCTTGACCTTCTCTTTCCAATAACCATGTCCCGGACCTACTTCCTTTTCTCTCCACCTTACCTCCACCACGACCAAGTCGGTGGTCAATCGATGAACCTCGACCACCAGCCCAAAATTACCATTTTGACCCTCCAATCTCAACCCCATTCCACCTTTCACTATCTGTAACACAACCTTCGGCTCACGTATTGCAAGTGACACTTCCTTTATCCTTTGGACAACCATTTTTCCGTCCTCTTTCGATATAAACGTCTCACGACGGTTATTTACCTTGTATCCAATCGACAACCCCAACAAACTAAACCCGGGCAAAAACGATATCAAATCAAACGCATTTAAGAACCTCGAATTATTATTTCCGTCGTTATTATTATTCTCATTATCATCACCACCATCATCCTGACTTATCAAATGATCGTCGTAGAATATAGGATTAATGACTTTATAACCCTTGGCAAACCATGGATCGTTGATAATCTCCTTGACGGTGATCCTGGTGGCAGGATTAACGTCAAGGAGACGTTTCAATAGATGTTTAAGGTCGCCCGACATCCATGTCGGGCATCTGAACTCACCCTTGCAAATCTGTCTCCGCAATCGCATCATGTTAGTGTCGTCGAATGGGAAGCGACCCGCGGTCAAAGCGAACAAGACAACCCCACACGACCAAACATCCACTTTATCCCCAAAATACCCTCGCTTCCCTAAAATCTCCGGCGCCACATAATTCGGGGTCCCACACACCGTGTGCAGCATCCTCGCCCTTTCGTTCTCATTTTTGTTGATATTATTATTACTCTCGCTATTATTAGAATTGGTGGTGTTATTATTAGCCATGCTTTTGAGGGCACTCAGGCCAAAATCGGTGACCTTGAGATCAAAATTCTCGTCGAGGAGAAGGTTTTCGAGCTTGAGATCACGGTGGTAGACGCCTCGTGCGTGACAATGTGCGACGGCAGAGATCAACTGTTGAAAGTATCGACGGCTGAGATTCTCGCTGAAACGACGACCCACGACCTTTGAGAACAATTCGCCACCCTTGGCCAATTCCAAGATGAAATACACCTTTGTCTTGGTGGCTAAGACTTCGTAGATACGTATGATATGAGGGTGTCGCAATTGCTGCATGATCGTCACCTCTCGTTTCACGGAAGACGCGAGGCCGTCCTTCTCGACTCGTTCTCTGCTCACCACTTTAACGGCCACACTGAGACCCGTGCGTATTTCACGCGCCATGTACACTTTGGCGAACCCCCCTTGGCCTAGAAATCGCTCGAGCTCATATTTGCCAAGGAGGGTTCGTTTTCTCGGGACCGTCTCTGATGACATATAGTATATTGAAATTTGTTAATTAATGCATACGATTTTGGTAATGAATATATATATATATGAATGAATGAATGATAGCTTAATTAATTAGATGATGATGGTGATGTTTGGGGTATGACTTATGATGAGGGAGGGGGTGGAAGGGGTATGTTATGTATTGTTGAACTCGTAAGGGTTGTTTTGTTCCAAGTGAATGACATTTTCCAAAGACAGGATGACTTTGGATATTTATAATCGTATCGTATTATAATATGGACAAACACCCATTCCATCCTTGAGTTTGAACTAGCATATACTCCGTATGCATGTTTCAAAACTATTTTCAATGAAGACGGTTTTACGGTAATGATGGCGTACGTAAGCAGGGACAGATCCATGATTCCTTACTGAGTTAGAGGCACAAATCAATCCATCAATCATTATCATCATAATATTAATATACTCCGTATAAAACCGTAACTATTCGAGCGATATTAGAAAGTTCAAGTTTCGAAAAATATTTAAAAAGTGCTAATACGAGTATATTTTTTAATTTAAATAATAAAGAATACTATATAAGAATTTGGATTGGAAAAAAAAATACTCCGTACTCTATATTGTATAGGAAAATATATACGGAGTATAAGGGATGATTTTCCACAAATCCATACCCAATATCGGGACAATAATTATACATTGGTAGGATTTTAAATCAAACGACTACGATGAAGAAAAAGAACCAAAAAAAAACATAACATTGAAATTATTTACGTGTACAGACAAAACTAATTATCTTAAAAAAACAAGCTCACAATAAATATATTGTGAACCGAAGATGGCTTAGCCTACTGGTTAAGGCTAAAACCTTTAACAAGCTCACAATAAATATATTATGAAACTGAGACCTTTCATATAAACCGCGATCATAACTTCATTTTTTAGGGTGTAATCGAAACCTTAACAACCTAGAGTAATTTAAAAGACAAACCAATGGGTTCAAATTTTTCCTTCATGACTTTATTCATCCTCTCCACCATGGAAGGTGTAAAATGATGGATCCAATCACCCACCTCCCCTTTTCTAAAGTAACTCTTCTTCTCATAAATCTTGTTAATAACTCCACTCTTGTTCCCCTCCATCTCTTTCAAACTACCAATACTACAAAACCCTACTATTTCCTCAATCACACCCTCACTTTCCTCCTCACAACTAAACGGCATACCCACAAACTCCCCCAACTTCTTCAACTCGACTATAGGATCGTCCTTCAAATCCTCGTACTTGAGGAACAACACCTTCTCAGGCTGCTCCAGACTCCGCTTCCAATACTCAGCAACATGGTCGAAGAAGGGGCCGTGCACTACCTTCCCTTCCATGAAAACATCGAAAAACTTCTCCATACTAGAAAACTTGAAATCTTGATCGTCTTCTAACTTCTTCAACGCGGTTGTCATGAAATACCATTGTGAGACGAGGGAGTCCATTGGGTTTCGAGCAATGTATATGAGCTTACACCCGGAATCCATCACCTGGATGGATTCCGGGAGCGAGATGTAAGGCAAGTGGGTACTGAAAAGCCTTGGCGAAGGGAGTTGGTCGAGGTCGTGAGGTCGTGGGTAATCGAATGCGTTGCCGTACACGTCGACCTCTAGTCGATACACCACTTCATGTGGATGTTTGTTATGCAGAGGACTCTGGTTTATAGTACCATATTTTTTGCGGTTTACCACCGAGAATAGTAAGGATTTCAACCACGTTGTACCTGTTATACAAACACTAAAAGTAAATGAATTTTCCGGATACAAATATACAATACATGTCAAATCCGTGACACGGTAAAACAAAGTTTCAAAGTAACTTTCTTGGATACTCCCCTCCCCTGTTTTGTTCATTTGTTTGTTTTTTTTATTCAAAAGGTAACCAAATGAACGAAATAGACAGAATAATAAAACCTATAAAAAAATCAAACCTAAATATTAATTTCAGTTTTACTGTCCTCTTTTCTGACTCGGTTAATTATCCGGAGTTAAAAGGTAGTGGTACCTGTTTTGGGGAAGCTAGAGACGATGAGATCGGTGTGGCGAGGTTGGAAATGTTTTTGGAAAGAAAGGATACTGGGCATGTAAGTTTTGAAGTCATCAGGACACCAGAAGCCTTGGTATTTGACCAGCCTCAAATTAGTGCTTACGGCTGTCTTTGGAAGCTCTTTTATAACACCTTCCGCTTCAGCTTTGCTAACTATTAACTCCTCATCATCATCTTCCTCTTCCTCTTCCTCTTGCTTCGGTGTTAGCTGTTGCTCCATTTTCATTGACATTGACACAACCTTCTATACTCGAGTATTATATATGGACGTAGGTAGGTGGCTAGTAGTGGAGAAGGGTATAAATAAAGAGAAAGATGCATAAATGAGAGAGATGTGTGCGTGTCAAATTGTCTATAATATTGATCGGTGAACAAGATTTGTTGGAATTTCAATCTTTATTTCTTCCACCGAATGTACTTACAAGTATGCAGCCATCCTTCTTGTCTAAACAAATCTTTATATAGGTTATTTTATACTGTAAATTTTAAGAAAGTGAGCAAAAAGTAATCAGTCCATCAAAATTAAAGTAGATAAAAAGTAATGATATTTTGTGTATATACATAAATAATACGGAGTATGTGGATTATTATATGATAAAATCTTTAATCAAAAAAAGAATATACGACTTTGACCGGATGATCAAATTACAGTACGTGTAAAGATTTATTTGGATGCGAGCGAGGGAGTATATTATTTTGGGAATTTGTGCTTAAATAATGCAACAGATTAGACGTCGGTTTGGGTTGGACAAGGTTCGGATTCTGGTTGCATTTATTCTTAGGTATAGAAGTGATAATGGTGAGAGCATATAGGAAATTGAGACCATGTACTTTCTGATTGAAAGAGACTAAATTGAATTTATAGTATGTTGGTGTTTAGGTCGAGGTTCAAATTGAGGGTCAGAAGAAGAGGCTCTACAAAATCGTAGCTTTTGTCATTGAAGGTGTAGTACTCGTACCGTAATAATCGTATTTTATGTTAATCCGGGTCTCCGTAATAGATATTAATGTATTACTAGTATATACCGGAAGAGAATAAAATGTGTCTTATCTGACCTCCAAAACGACTGAAATTGAAGTGCATTATACATAATTGTCTGTGATTGTGAGGGTCCAAAAAACAAATTAAAATAAGTTGGGTATAAATTTTGAAAGAAAATTATCTAAAGTATAAAGTTTAAAAAACAATGTTATTTGAGATATAAAATACGAAGTACTCATCAATTTTCCCCAAGACTAATCACCTACTACATTTTTTTTTTTTTGGAGGAAACACTAATCACCTACTTAATCCAATCCAATCCAGGTTTACATGAGTTCACTTTTTGTAAGAAGAAAAATGAACCTTATGTAAGCTTGGATTGGATGAGAGGAAGTACATATTAAACAACTATAGATGTTAGAAAAAGAAAGAAAGAAAACAAATTCAACAGATTAAAATTGTAGAGTCCAACATACTTGGTAGTAGTTGCTATCATGTGAAAAAGATTTCATCACTCCGACAAGCTGAAGAGAGGTCGATGAGAAGCACAACACCGGATTCCCGAATGTGATAAAATGAAGTACCGCCATTTTACTCTTTTCACAAAAGCTTTCTGGTATCGGCTCTACTAAACTAAGATGCCTAGAGTGTAAGAGAATACACAAAACCTTATACAGTACAGTACATACATACGCCACAAAATACACAAATAAATCCCTCAACTCTTTGCTTCTGCTTCCGCTGCTCGTGCATATAATGTGGATGATGAATGTGTTGCCTCAGGCGGGATTATACCGTAAATGTTGTTCATAAAAATTGATCAGCTGAAATTACAAGACCCAAAATGTTAGATGACATGTTTTTTTCCGGGGACATAATCTAGTTTGGTGCGAGTTTATGAAATCTAGAGCAAGAAAAATACCAGATGAGGGTTGGTTGCCTTGAGGAACTTGTTATCTACCATAACTTCCTTCCCGTCCGACCTGTAACACATGATGAGATGTCCATAAAATCCAAGTGCAATCAATAGAAATTGTCTAAGAAACCTCAGACCAGAACTCAATCTTAAGAATAGTTTATCGATACACAATCTCACAGATGCAAAACCGCTACCCCACATAGCACGCTGCCTTTTACCGATTTTTTCCTTCAAAAATTATACTGTAGTACTGTATATGGGACAGGGGCTTTGGCAGATTTTCCCTTACAAATTTGTTTTTTTCGTTTTTCATCCAGGGGAGGGAAAAGCCAATATGCACTATGCAGAATAGCTGCTTTACCCAAAATCCGACATGGACCCATTTTCTACGAGAACATTCAAAATTTATTACTTTTAGCATAAAAAACAACGTTCAAAATACGACAATAAGACCACAAGAAACCCATTACATCGGATTTTCTTGAAAAAAATAAAAATCACAGCTGACCAAATGAAAATATATCCTACTGGTCCAAGGGTTGAATGCATCACTAATCTGAATACGCCATGCCATGTAAAGAGATTGCAGGTAAAATAACGATTAGACCAAAAGAAGTCACAATGCTCAATAGATTAACTTATATAGACCACTGAAAATTGGTACAAACCATTTGGTTTAAGCTAAATGCAGCACACAGCCAATTGCCTAAGAAAGGATGCTTATTCTTCCACAAATTATTTGTTGAAATTTAAGAAGATGCTAACTAGAAATTCAAAAGCTGACTTTTGTAAGGTTGCCGCCAAAAAGGGAAAAGAAAAGTAAAGACGAAAGATTCCGACAGGTACTTTCCAATTTCCATAACCACCAATTGCTGATAAGCCTTAAAGTCAGCTGATTCCTCATTTTGTAGTCTCCGGCATTCCAGGCATGCCAAAGATCAGAAATTTCCCAGTGAATCTTTCACCCTCCCCTACCCCCGAAAGAGTTAACAACGGATAAACTATCTCTTACAGTGGCAATGTTATAAGCACCTAAAATATTATGTGGAGTAATTTTGATGGCTACAAGCTAAGCACTGGGTTTGTTATTAAAGGCCATAATGGTAATTTATTTTACATGGTGCAGGAGCATGCAGGAGCATTAGTTTGTTATTGGCATAGTTGCTTGTGCCTAGAAAAGCAATTACGCTGTAACATTTTGTCAACTATCTCAATTAGCAAAGATGTGAATTACACCAGAAAGGCCACAGCTTCTACAATTGTCTTCCAAAATTCACATAAATTTTCAAAGATAAAACATTACCGCGCCCATCTTATAAAACTAAACATGTTGTGAACTTTTCGTCACTAATATCGCTCTACCTTATATTTCACCCTTAAAACAGCTGTATATGAAACAAAAATTATAGAAGCAGTCATTATCCACACAAAGATAATTGATGGAAGAACAAGGCAAATCATACCTCATTACCACAAATGTCACGGCAACATCCTGAACATTGTTTGTCACAGAAGCAGAATAGCTTATAGGCTTGATGATTTTGGTGATGATAGAAGAGTTCTGAGAGCCTTCAGATTTTTTCTTTCGGGATGCATCAGAATTCCCTACAATTTGCTGCTCAACTCTCCCAGAAGTGCTAGCATTCACCAGTGAAGGGGTGCCAAAGCAATCTATATTGAATGATGAATCATCCTGCGTAAACCTGCGTACCGAGCCTGATTTTCTTCTTTGTGCACCTCTCCGCTGATTGTTTTGTCCAGCTTCTACACACGGGGACTTGGAAGGGCCCCCTTCTACATCAGTAGGTTGTTGCAAATGTGTATCTGAACTTGTTCCATTAGCATGTTGACCAGGATGTGATTCTGAACGGTCTCTTTCACTGCTAGCTGGTGACACATTGATAGAGCCATTACGATCAACTTTTTTGGGGCCTCTAGTTCTCTTCATAGCCTCGTCAGGTTTTACAACAATATCAACCATGGCTGGTTGGGGATGGTCATGGTTGGACATATCTAAACTGGTAGAGTTCGGGTGTTCAATGTTGTTGATTGGTAACAGTGGTATCTTACTTTTGGTAGCACCATAAGAGTACTGCATTTTCTTCTTTTGTTGGGTGAATTTTCGTTTCCGCTTCCTAGAACTCTTTTTTTGCCCAGACAGCAAACTGCAGCACACAGAGAAAAAGTTTAATAACTGATACTTACACAATCTTAAATGGTGAGCATAAGAGCGAAGGCAGGGAAGAAAATGAAAACCTCTTTTCATAAGCCTCAATAACATCAGGGCATGTTTGAAGATGATCAACAGGCTCCCAAGTGTTGGCGCTTTCCGGCCAACCACGCCTGAAGCAAGCATAAAACTCAGTAAGGCAAAAATCTTCACCTATTTCAAATTAGACCTCAACCGGTAACAATTGCTCTCAACATTTTTAGTAGGATCATAGATCATCAGCTACCACAACCACACAGGAAGTTTGGAACAAAACGACCAATGACCATTATTTTACGCTTTAAACTCCTACCTAGTGCACACAGTACACCAAATTTATTATACCAGCACCTCGTTACATACTTATCAATTATTATTACCCTGGTGCCTCCTATCAGAGTGTGGTAACATAGTATGTTAGTCATAATGATTTAGTACTCGTAATTTATATCCCAAGTTGGGTTCTTTAACCACAGAACTTTGGCTCAAAATAGCGTGCAAAGCCCTTAACGGCTCAACCCTAAATCAAGGCCCTTCGGCACAAAGCCACAAACTTCATGATGATATGAACTACACCCACAAACAAGCCAATGAAAGATGTGACATAAACAAGTACAAACATACAAATGCTCCAAACATCCTTTGTACTGATCAAGAACTACTCAAACCATAAACACCAGTGGCTAAAGCTAATAATCATATAAACATAGTAAACCATCACCATTCAAAAAAATCCTCGAGTTCGACTTCTTTCCTAATAACTATATGAACAAAGTATAGTAAAAACACGCAAATGCTAAGAATATCCTTTGTAATGAGCAAGAACTACTCAATCTTTAAATACCATTCGCTAAACCTAATACAGTAATACTCATAATCGTAGGAGTACTAAAACTTCTCAAGTTGCAGAGATATAATAAGCTCTCCATTAATTAAATCATCACCATTCCACATAACCTCGATTTCAATGTCGATTTCGGCTTCTATCCTAATTCCTAACATCAGAAACTATAACATAAAAACAACTGCTTTAAATTTCCTAATCGAACAGAGCATGAACTAAAATGAAAAAGACAAAGAAGACGCACCATTTGATCAAATATTGCGGCTCACCCTGCAAAAATCAGCAAAACAACATTCAATATTCAACTTTAATTAGCAATAAAACTCGAAAAAATCGTAGAAAATTGAATAAAGTACCTTACAAATTCGCTTTTTACGAATAAATTCAACCTCAAAGAAACCGTCAGCAAGTTTCTGTCGTTCAATCAACTGCTCCGCCGTCGTCGCTTCAACCACCTCACTTTCTCTCTCCTCCACCTCATCGACTCCTTCATCCTCGTCCTCATCTTCATCTTCTTCCTCTCCGTCGTCTTCTTCATCTTCACCGTCCTCATATTCGCCGGCGTCGTCAAAGGCGTCGTCGGCAGGGTCAATGGAGTCCAAATGCTGCGTTTCAAGAGTGGACTCGGGGAGCGAGCGAGTCAGTGAGTTGGACTCGGTAGTAGTGGTGGTAATATTAGGGTTTCTCATTTCTCTCTCTCCTGTGGTGGAAGTGACGGCGGCGTCGGCGACGGAGGTGGGGGAGTTTTCCTTCGCTTTTTTTAAATTTATTATAATTTTCCGTTTTGAGAAGGTTTGAGTGTTGAGGTTAGTGATGTTGTCTCCTCCATCTTTGTTGGATTAAATATTTCCCAAATCCAACTGTCGACATGTAATGATGTTTAATAAAGACTAGTAGTTGTAGATTTTGAACTTTGGATTCATAAACAAATATTTCTTCCATGCTTTTTTCATCATCCCATTTCAATTTGCACATCTTTTCAAGTGTCTTTTGATCGATTATTTCTCCTTCCATCTCAATTTGCACATCTTTCCAGACAGGTATATCCACGTACTAATAATGGGTCAAAATATAATCCACTTTGTAGACCAAAAAATTTGAATAAGTTGTTATAAATTTGTGATGGATGATCATCGCAAACAAAAATTTGAACTTTTGACACTGCTAGGATCGTTATCTTTCAATTTGCATTGCAAATGTATTTGGAAAGAATGCAAGTATTGTGTGTTTTGAAAAATGTATAATAAATATTGGAAAAATTTTATACACCTTAAGATCAAAAGTTAAAAAGTAAAATACAAAGAAAAAAAACAATATTCGTAAAAAGCGAATTTGCAAGGTAGATCAAAAGTTCAAAACAAGAACACGACGAAAAAAAGGGACTATTATTCTCTTCTTTTGGCAAGTTGATCTAGCTAAAGTGGATAAAAATAGAACCACACATTCTGTGTATGCCCTCCTAAATTAGGTCGTCGGCGTTTTATACGTGAATTTACTCTTTTACCCTTATGTAATTATGATTAATGATATTAATTAAGTTTCTTAATTAACGTAATTATTATTTCCCGACTAATTTAAGATTACGGTTTTTGTAGTTTTTTACAATTTTTGAGACACGTGTCTCAATGTAACCCGAAAATCTTTTTAGGAAATTTCTAACATTTTGTTAACATTTTCGTATCATAATAATTCCAAACATTCAAAATAACAACACCTGAGTCACGATATAAACATGTATCGAAGAACGAAAACAAATTAAAACGGATATGGTAACGTATAACGTCGTACAAAAAAAAAATTTTTTAAAAAAAAAAAAAAAAGGGAAAACTGGACAGGGCACCAATTTTTGGCTTCCAGAGAACCCCAGGCACCAGTTTTTTTGCTTCTAGGGGACCCCCTAGGCACCAGTTTTTGGCGCCCAGGGGACCTCCCAGGCACCAAAAACTGGCGCACAGGCGACCCCTCAGGCACCAGAAACTGGCGCCCAAGGGACCTCCAGGCACCATAAACTGGCGCCTAGGGGACTCCCCAGGCACCAGAAACCGACGCCCGACTTCTTCTCCGCGTCCCCTCTTTATTTTTATATAGCACGGAAATTGAGCACAACATCGAATACGACAAACCGTAAACATAAATGACAAATTAAACAAGAAAAGGCGATTTTGTATGCTAAACTAATACTCATTAACATATTAAAGGAAAAAATATAATCAAAAGGGAGAAAAATAAAATTAAAAGTGCACTAACCGCTTGTTGATCCATTTTGGGGAAAGTCGATTTTTCAAAGGAAAGTCGGGTTTCATCAACGAGTTTCATTAACATAATTTCATTTCTAAAATTATACTCCGTATTACTATTAACTTAGTTAACTAATATAATATAGTTAGGGAAGGGTATGATCGTCTTTTACATTAAAAAGTGCCGACGATTTGGCTGAAATGCCGACGACAAAAAACAGCACTCAGATATTCTTAACCAAACATCGTTAAAGAACAAAAAAAATAACTTTTAAATATTAAATAAAAAATGTTTTAAAATGTATTAATCACGCCTAAGTCAACTCGCTAATTATTGATCCTACTAGACCTGACCCGACCCGAACTCGACCTGACCCGTCCAATTTCCACTCCAAGACATATTTTATAAAATTCATCATTCGTAGTATTTACGGTTTTAATCTTCAATCCCAACTAATTATTGTTACATATGATTTTATATAAAATTACTTTGTGTCTACCAAAACTATTGAAAAAAACAATGAAAATTGGAAATGATTTGTATCAGATGATGTAGTCATATACTCCGTGGATAATAAACAACCAAATTCTTGCAATAAATGATTAATAGAAAAACTGTATAATGAATTGATGGTTTAAACTAGACCAATTTTTTTTTAAGGATGACGAGGGAATCCGCAGCCGCTACCTTTGGTGCGCTCTGGGTAAACCCGGGTGTACGCAATAGCCAGCAAACCACGCACACCAGGTAAACAGTCCTTTGGACGACAGACTCGAAGTCTAGATGACATAGCCTCAAGTCATACAACTCCAACAAAAACGCTCTTGCAGGGGCTTGAACCTGAGACTCATGGGGCTGTAGCCACATGTTTTAACCACTTGCTCCACCCTTGCGGGCAACTAGACCAAACTTAACAAAACATAGTATGATCCGAACCCGGATGACCCGACAGTTCAACCCGAATGAGCCAACCCGAACCCGCCACAAAAGTTGACCCGACTAACCCGACTCGTAAGTGTCCCGAAACTGACCCAAACCCGACCCGACAACAGTCATGTTCCGATAATGACCAGACCCGAACCCGACCCGCCCGCCCGATAGCCACTTCTAATGCGCAGGTACTGCGCAACAATGATACGGATTACTGAACAGAATTAGGGTATGATCATGATTCATGAGACGTAATTTAATTAATTAATTGGCCGACCTCCACTTTTATTTCTACAGCAGTCAGACATATGTATATACTACGAGTAATTAATATTAATAGTCTGAATGAATGAATTAATAAATATCCCTGGAAATAAATCAACAATCCAGCTCTGACTATCCCCAATCAAGTTAGCTCCAAAGCCCCTAACCAAGGTTCAAAATCTTCTTCAGGTAATTTACCCATCTTATACTTCCTTGCTGATTGTAAATTGTGATCAGTATCATTTAACAATTTTGCGGGGAAAGTTATGGGCAACTGTGCTTTAATGAACTGCTAAGCTTTGTGATGTGATCAACTGTTTGCTTGTCGAATCAAAATTGATTTTTTATGGGGTTAAGTTGTATGATCAATTAGCTGTGCCTGTGCAAGTTACGATTTTTATTGGGTTGTTGCTAGTTTCATTGTAGCTTTATCGCATGTTATCAACCCTTGCAAATTGCGGGATGAAATTATTTGAAGATTGATGATGAAAAAGGGTTGTTTCTTTTGAATTTTCAATTAGGGTTCATTTTCCATGGAGTTACTTAGAGCTGGGCTAAATTGAGTAGCTAGCTTAAAGTTTAGTTATTTAATTGCAGTAGTGTATGGCAAATTCTTGTTTGTGATCCGTCTTAAACTTAAAGACGGGTCAAGTATCCTACCACTATGCATTCTGATGTACACAAGTGATATATGCTTGACTTGTTTTATGTTTAGACGGGACGGATAGTAGCATCTGAAGGGTACTATCTTTAGTTTGGTTTTTTTAAATATCAATAAAGCTTACCCTGTTGGGATTTGGGAGGAGTCGTTAGATTTTGTGATCGACACAGTTAGTTTTTGTCCCTATTCTTCTGGTAACAGGCTAACACCTTCTGGACATTAAGGCCATTTATCCTGCTTTTTGTGGGAGCTCTTTAAGGCGGAGAAGGTGAAGGTGAAGGAAAATTACTTTATGGGTGATGGTCCTAGAAACACAGAAATAATACGAGACTACTTTGAAAGTCCAACTTCTGCAACGAGCTCTCCTCTAGATTCTGATTATTCACCATCTCGTGAGGATTCGTTCACGTCAACATCTGCCACAGTTTCTCACTTTCACAAAAATTCATTCACTCCCCCCATTTCTAGCAGGTACTCTTTTTCTCATGCACGTTAACGGCTAGTAGAATTTTTTTGTGCTAATCTTCTGCAATGTGCATTCAAGTTTATGACAATTTGTTGGCTCCCCAGGAAAAAGTTTAGAACTGCTTCATTCATGCTGAGGTTATTTAGTTTGAAGGGGCTTCGAGGTGCCAACGGTGAAGAAAAGGTAAGATGCAACCCGTTTATAGCTGTTCTCTGATATTAACAGTGCACAGTTGAAAATTTTCAAGTTCAACTCACAGGTTGAACTGACTGCTGTAGAACTAGAATCCCTCCGTTCAGAAATTAAAGATTTGGAGGAACGAGAAGCTCATCTGAAAGCGCAGTATGTGTTTATTTTTCTTTTCATGTGTTTGTAATAAATGTACAGTCACGTACCTTGATTTTCCTGTAACACGAGCCTACACAATCTAGGGCGGAGCATCTCGATCAACTTTTAAGGTGGTCTCGTCTGTCTGGATACTTGCACATGCGAACGGTAAGGGATCGCTCCATGCGGTTATTTATTATAATATCACAATCCTTTTCTGCAATTCATTGCCAACTGTTCTACATCCATTGTTTTCAGAGATGGGCTGCGTTACCAGGAGAGCTCCCCCCGATTGATGATTGTGACGTTGATGATTGGATCCCACGTTTCACTGTTCTGCAAGGACCATATCTTTTCTTTTATCTTTCATCGACAGGTACGCATCCTTTCTGACATCTAAATTACAGTTATTATGAGTATTATATTATACTCCAAACATTTAGTTACTAAGATGTTTGCACTTTCACCTCATCACATGCCAAACACCGTTCACGGGTGTAAAATTGCATTGCACCCTGTGCTTGTAGAATGATGAGATGGGAGGGAGAGTGAGTGAGGTCTGAGTGAATGTTTTTTTGGGTATAACCTTGAGTATCAACAAGGGAAGTGAATGCTACGAACAAGAGTTAGCTCAAGTGGTAAGATCTCTCTTATTCCGGCCAAATGCTTGGGGGTTCGTTCTTACCTAGAACATTGTGCGCTCATTTGAACAAAAAAACAAGGGAAGTGAATGCTTAATGCCTAGAGAGTTGGGGCAGGTGATTGGGGTGAGGTTATATGATGTATTCAAGTTGATAGTGTGTACTGTGTAATGCGTGAGTGTGAGTGTGAGTTTCTGAGTCTTATAAACCGAAGTTTGCAATGTATAATCATCGTCATCTAATGTTTAGGTAATATATATTTACGCAGATTTAAGTCCTTTGGATTCAACTCTCCTTGCTGACATTATTGAAGTAGATCAATTACCTACTCTTGCTAGAGAAAATGAAGAAATTTGGCATTGCTTTTACCTTGTGACTCGTCATGGACTCAGGATAGAGTGTTCCAGCATTTCCAAAATACAGGTACGTTAAATGGTTGGTCACTTGGTCTGTACGTTTCAACGTAATCATCATATTATTTACTTCAAATTTGTAGTCTTGACATATCTGTAACTATCCAAGTTTATAAAAGTAACTGTGCTTGGGCCTGGATTTATGACTTTACTTCAGCTGTGTTTTCTTCTTAGAATCGTCACCACTGTTAATATCATGACTACATAATTGAGAGAATTAATTAACCTGATGTATATTTACATTGCTGGTTAAGATAAGTACGTGATATAAATAGTGGTTACTTGAATCAAGTCTTAGAGCATCAAGTCCATAACTTTACGACGTGGGAAAAGGGTGTGTGATGTTGTAATAAATGTGAAGTATGCGTTGAAATGTCCTTTCGGTGACCTGACCTGACCTGGTGCTAATACTGTGAGACCACTTGTTGGCGTGGTGCGGTGCAGGTTGATTCTTGGCTGCGAGCTCTACGGGCGGAATGCAAATTTGAAACTGATAACACTGATTCGATTGGTTAGTTTTGCGAGCAGAAACATGTATAGTGTTACAAAGGTTGATGGAAATGTATGTGAGCTTGGGTTCCAGAAACTTCTAATTTGATTGGGTGTATAGTGTATAGTGTCCCATGTAAATAAGGTAGTACAGATCTGTAAGTAGTAACACAACTCAGATCACTTGCTTTTTAACGCTGTGCTGTACCATTCAAGTAAACATTGGTCGTTTGTGCTTAGAGTTTGGAAGGATAAGGGAATAGTTAGAAGCCTTGTTCACCAGATCTAAGCAAAACCTCAGCTTGTCTGTTGAGCTTATACCATTGTACAGGCCATCAATCGTGGATATCGCTGGGGGATCAATGGAATGTACTCCTATTTTGTTGGGTTGATATCAAGAACGTATCCAACTTACGAGATGTGATGTGGTGGTCTACCTAAGATACAATATTTCTACTTAGACATGAAAGTTAAGATGATTGCTCACAGTCATGTGAGTTGTATTGGCTGGTTAGATATGATGACTTACTCTCGTGTTTTCTTCGCTCTTTTTTTCTTTTTCGGTTCTACTTTTAATCATTTACTGTATTTATTACAGAGTATTTTCTTAATTCTTGTGTCCATAAGAATAAGAATGGGGAAGAAAAGGGGTGATAGGAGGGAGCATGAGTTATGAGTGAAGGATTTAGTAGTTCCAACTTTAAATTGCGATGGGTGCAACTGACCTAAGGTTGTACCTGGCTCATACAACCACAACCACCCTGCTTTGAAGGCTCCTAACTAGTCTACTCTAATACCTAACATAACCTGTGGCTTGGCTTGATTACGGAGTAGATTTGTAATTACGTTAATATTTGTGAGGGGTAAATGTTTTGATTGTGATTATCTCGTGATTGTTTTTCATCAAATTATTCCCATTCTACTAGACAAGCAAGTCCCGAACAATGTATATTCAGTCCGTATTAAATTACTTGTTGATGAAGGGATACTTGTAAGTTGATTTATCCGGCTATTACTCTTTCAATCTCGGTTGTTTTTATATTAATATTAATTTTAATTAATCAGAGGTAACCAAATACAGTATATGAGAGGGAGAGAGTATATATTCATATTCAATGATCTTAAATGACAAATACAATGTGGGATAAAACAAACCCATGCATCTAGATTGTAGGAATTTGTTTTTTTGACATTTTCTTCGTAGTCGGATATATTTGATCCGTTAAGATGAATATGGGCATGAGAGAGGACTGAGGAGGTTGGCAAGGATTCCAAAAGTGTTGGGCTAAAAAGGAAGTGAGAATAGCGAGGCAATCGAGGAGGCAAGCAAGGCATCTGGTTGGGTGTTGCAACTGGAGCAGTAGTAGTCAATTGGGGGCCCATTTACTACTCTCTCCCTCCCTCCCTCTCTGTGTATATATATAAGTAGACAACAACACATAGGGATACGCTTCTCCCTTCCTTGCATTCTGTGTGAGTCTCAAATCTGAAGCAAAGAAAGATGAGGTGTCAGCTATACAGATCTGCTTCGAGGGCTGCCAGATCCCTTCTTTCCTCTTCTAAGTCCTCCTCCAATGTCCTACTTGGTACAATCTCTCTCTCTCTCTCTCTCTCTCTCTCTCTCTCTGTTTTTTCTTCCCTTGTTATGAGTGAATCAAATCTCCACTTTTTATGTATTTATTTTAATCCGTCTCATTGCAAGTTTTATTCCATCTTAGATAATCATTCATTTTGATCTGCGCTTGATTTTAATGAATGACTATTGAGTAATCTTGTTGATGAGTTTGTTAGATGGATTCACATTCTCCTTCCTTCCTTCCTTCTAATCGGATCTTTCTAAATCCCATCATCTATCTCATCAAGATGTCGCCCCCGATTTTGTGCAGAAGGGCGAGCGGTGGCTGCTGCGGCAGTTTCCTTAAGAGGGAAATCACACTACTTGGCATCACTAGCAAGGCCCCATGCATCTGCATCTGCTTCCTGGTACTCCTACGCTCTGGCTTTGCCTGCAGCAGGTATCGTCAAGTCAATTCAATTCAATTCAATTCAATTCAATTCTTCTTTTGTAATGCTGTGTTTTTCACATTCTCTTATTTCAATCTTTATGACCCTTAGGTCTTTTAATTACCTTCTCAAATCATCAAATGGTTTCTTAATGCTTCCACCTTTTATGTCTTCTATCAACTGCTTTTCTCATTAATTTAATACTCCATATGCCTTATATACCTTTTAATCTATAAATCCAAACTCCCACTATATTTCATTCCCGACCTTCTTTTTTCTTAATCCTCACTTTTTTAAGGACCAAAATACCCCCATCATAATCCTCTTCAAACATACCATCTAATCCCCAATTCAAACCCTGAAATCAAAAAAAAACCAATAACAAAACAATCAAGAAAAACACAAATGGAAATCATTTTGCTTTATAAAAGTTTACTCGTATTATTTACTGAGGTCCTTTACTTGATGAATACCACCAACTGCATGTGGTCTAATAAGGAATTAGATTGTGATGTTGTTCATAATCACATTCTGTGATTATTAACATTGTTTAGCAGACTGGTGAGCAATCTGCTTACTGTATGCGAAGGACAATCCAGCAGCCCTGGGAAGAAGTCGATAGCTTAGCTAGGGGCCTTTTTTTATCTCGATTTGGGTTCTTCTTGATTGTTTTTATTTAGTTTGATTAAGGTTTTTGTTTGTTTGTTTGTTTGTATTTTTTTTTTTTGAATTGGGGATTAAAGGGTATGTTTGGGGAGCATAATCATGCGGGCATTTTGGTCCATAAAAGCTTAACTCGCTCAAAAAAAGTTGGAATTATACGGGCATTTTGGTCCATAAAAGCTTAACTCGCTCAAAAAAGTTGGAATTATACGGGCATTTTGGTCCATAAAAGCTTAACTCGCTCAAAAAAGTTGGAATTATACGGGCATTTTGGTCCATAAAAGCTTAACTCGCTCAAAAAAGTTGGAATTATACGGGCATTTTGGTCCATAAAAGCTAACTAGCTCAAAAAAAGTTGGAATTAAAAAAAAAATTAAGGTGCGGAATGAAATAAGGTGGGAGTTGACATATATATATGGTGAGAGTTCGTATATATCATACTATATCATATACTCCCTCCATTTCATTGATTTCTTTCACCTTAAAAGTGACACATTTCTTAAGAAAAACAATACTTTAAAATAAGTAAAAGTAGAAAGAGGGTAGCCTAAGTGGGCTACCTAGAAAAAAAAGGAAAGTGAAAGAAATCAAAGAAATTGTTGAAAAAGGAAATGGGAAAGATAGCAATGAAACAGAGGGAGTATATGATAAAAGGTACTCGTAGGTGGTAACTTGTAAAAAACAAAATTGTGGTGATATGTTGTAAAATACGAGTAGAACAAATACATGGTTGTAACTTTGTAATTTTTCCTAATTTTGATTATAAAGTTCATGGTAAAAATATTGCTTCTCTCTGCTGTCAATAAATACAATGCCTGACTTATCGTCTTTATTGTCTCTTTCTCTATGTAGTTTATATGCTTCAGGAGCAGGACGCCCAAGCTGCAGAGGTATTGACCAAATGTTTTTCAATTATGCTTTGTAAAATCTTCCTCGTTACTGGCAGCATTTTATTGCCATCACACCTAATGGAACTCTTTAAGTTTTTGTGATGATAATTATTGTAGATGGAACGCACTTTCATTGCCATCAAACCTGACGGAGTTCAAAGAGGACTGGTACGTTCAACTATCTTCAGGCTGTCATATCATTGTAATTTGTAATCAAGGAATGCTGCTTGTTTGGCTGAAGTATTATTGTAAACATGCAGATCTCTGAAATTGTGGCACGTTTTGAACGTAAAGGTTTCAAGCTTGTTGCAATCAAGGTGGTTGTCCCTTCTAAGGAATTTGCGAAGAAGCACTATCACGACCTTAGTGCAAGACCTTTCTTCAATGGCCTCTGTGATTTCTTGAGCTCTGGCCCTGTTGTTGCAATGGTATGTGTGAAACTTCTAGCATTTTCGGCCCAGAAAACTAGAAAAGCTCACCACAAATCCCTCACAAATGGGCTAATTGTATTATCCCGACCCTGATCATCTTTAGTCCAGTAGTTTATTATTCAGGTTTTTTTATTTGCATAGGTTTGGGAAGGTGAAGGTGTGATTAGATACGGCAGAAAATTGATAGGAGCCACCGATCCTCAGAAATCAGAACCAGGAACCATCAGAGGAGATCTTGCTGTAGTTGTTGGAAGGTATACATACTATTTCATCTTTTTTAGACATTGCTTATAGATGTTTTAGTTTTTTTTTTCCGGCAGTACTAATCTGAGTGTACCTGACTGCGACTCCAGGAACATTATTCATGGAAGTGACGGTCCAGAGACTGCTAAAGACGAGATCAACTTGTGGTTCAAGCCTGAGGAATTGGTCACTTACACAAGCAACTCCGAGAAGTGGATCTATGGAAACAACTGAGGATCTCATTGCGACTATATTTTGACATACACAATTGCAACAATAAAATTGAAACATTCATTGCTTAGATCCATGAAACAGCATAGTATTATTTTCTGCTTATGGACTCTACTTCTGCAATAATGTAGTTTGATCCTTGTTTGCTCGGCCGGCCAAGAGTAGTTGATGAAAACATGATGAACTTGAGTTTTTTTGGGTCTTGGCATAATCTGAAAGCAAGTGTTTTTTTTGCAAGAAAAGTGGCTTATATTAAATCAATTTTCGACAATGCCAAAACAGCATCCGGAAAGAACGAGTCATACAAAACATTTTCTCCACTTCTCGGACATAGTCGTGCAACATGGTGAGCCACACAATTACCGTTCTGCTAAATATGAGACCACTTACACTGGACAAAAGACGAGCAATAGGCTAACAAATCCTCCACCAACATTCCAAACTGATTTCAGGTAACTTGTCGCCGACTTACTGCATCCGCCACCATCTTAGCGTCACTCTCCATAACCACCCTGGGGAAGCGGAACTGAAGAGCAACCTCCATTGCCTTGGCCTCCGCAGTCTTTGCCTCCCAATCTGCACGGATACGACGGCTACAGACCACTACGATCCTCCCTTCCCCATTCGCAGCATCAGAGTTAATTTTGATCCAACCTATCTCCGGGGCCTGCCACAACCCCCGGCTCTGTATCAGTCCTCTTACCGGCGAGTTGTGTAATTCCTTCCTGTACTTAGAATGCTCCTCCACCATTTTAATCATCCCCAACATAACAGCATCTGTCGAAGGAGGGACGTCTTTAAGTTTCTAATGTACCAGGCTCCCCAGATCACCTGCCCAATCAGCCATGCCAGACACCGGGAAAAGGTGGTGGTAGGGGCAGCCGCCACCACATCCACAAATTCGCTATTTCTCCACACCCCGTCCACCCACCCACACTTAAAAATCGCGTGCATCATCATCGTCATTATTATTCGATATTTATTTCTTTATGGCTAAAAGGGACTGAATTAAATTTAACGGCAAAAGGAACTTAATAACGATGAACTAAATTGAAACGAACTAAATCAACTAAATGGAGATAACTTAATTAATCCAAACCAAAAATAAGTCGAAAAAAGTCGATATTAATTACTCCGTAATTAGTTTCTCCATTAGGTCGATCTATTTCATTTTAATTGATTAGGGAGCTAGTTATGTTTCCCCGTAGTTTTACGACTTACGACGTTGGAGTAAGTAGTTTGATTTGTTGATTGCGGCTTGATTAGAGATTAATTAACGGATTGTAGGAAGAATTAACGTCGGGAATAATTAAAATCCCCCAAAAAAAGACGAAACGTTGGATTTTGGTCTGAAAATGTTAGAAAATCGCGTTTTTGGGATTTGAAAATCGTGAGAAGGTCACGTTTTTGGGTTCCCAAAAATGTGAGGATCCCACGTTTTTCAGATCCCAAAAACGTGAGATTCTCACGTTTGTGGATCCAAAAAACGTGATGTCCTCACGTTTTGATGCATGGTTGTATTTTTTTTTTTTTTTCAATATTCCATGATTTATACTTAAAATTCTTGTCTTCTAAATTTAAAATTAATACATCGTAGGTTAAAACATTCGTGGTTATCAAGACAGTTGGCTTAAAATATGTTTGGTTAGCGTCATAGACGAAACCACGAGGATAGAAAAGTAACATGGACCGATTTTTTGTTGGTTTTATTAATGAAAGTCGATTTAACGAATTGATATACGTATAGAATATATATAAGTACAGAATAAGTTTGAATTATACAAGGGTAGAATACGTTATTAATTTTTAGTTATATACGTTATATAAGTATTGAATTATACGTTATATATACACGTTATATATTGAATTAGCTCGGGGGCGTCCCCGAATTAGCTCGGTCCGTCCAATCTCACGACCTGAACTTGGATTTCGATGATTACGTCCGACAATACGAGATTCCGGAAGATAACCCACAAAATAAGACACAAAAGTGCCGAAAAAAGACCGTTTTACAAAATAACCAAAACTGTTACGTTATCGAGTACTCCCTCCATCCCAAAGAAATGTTCCCATTTCATTATTTTATTCCTCACATTTGATTAAAAGTGGGAACATCGTAGTGGGATGGAGGGAGTATATTCTTTCACAAATAACTAAATAAGCAACAATTAGTAATGTTAATGGAGTAAGTTAAAGGAGGGGCAAATGCGCAAATTCACGTTATAAAGCACCAACAATCCAGCTGAAACGCCGACGACAAGGAATAACTCTCCGTGTATGGTCAAGTTAAAAGGACTAAATTTTTGTAAGGAGCGAACTAGCCATACAGCCAGTAAAACTAGAAAAGAAGAAAACTAGCCATACCGCCAGTAAAACTAGAAAAGAAGAAAACAAAATACAGGCTCGTACAGTCGTAAGCTCGGTGGTACTGCACAGAGCACGTGAAACCCTCAAACAGAAGTCTCCATGCTTAAAAATTTCATCTGCTGGGGCAACCACCATATCAAACCGTAAGAGAGCTCAAAATCATTAATTAATATAGAGCTTAAAAAACCTCAATCAGGCTTGTCATCTAACTTTGGCTCCGGTCACAATACAAACTGCTTTAGCTAATTGTTTTAAAATTAAGCGAATTTGCCAAATAGAAGCCGAAAAGAAGGCAGGGCAAGAGAATGCAGTACTATCAGCAATACAAAGCAGGGCACCTAGAAAGTCACTGACAAGATCAAGCCTTCTGGCTTTCCTCAGCGGCAGCTTCAAAGGTTTCACCGGCAACAAGTTCTGGAACCTCGTCATCATCCTCCTCGACAGTATTGAGACCACTGCCATCAGAGTTTGCGTTAGGACCCCCCTTGGAGAATTGCTCTGCTAGTTTCCTCAAGTTGTCCAAGTTATCTGGTCCTGTAATACATAGCAGGGCATGTTTAATGAGAAAGAGGATGAATAGCATGATACAATCATACAACACTCTTTGAATATCTCTTCAGAATCTGAAACAAACACAACCAAAGAGACTGGCAGGTAACGTACCCAATTGGTTGATTATTCCAGGGAGAATATCTTGCAATTCTGAAGCGAAGAAAAAATAAGGCATCAGAGTCAGTTGTATTTTCGAGGGCAAGGAAGACAAGGAATGGTATTTAAGATTTGACATTAGAATAGGTCGATGAAGCCTGATCTCAGAAATCCCAACTCAAAAATGAGGTTGAGGTTTTGCGCATCTTGATAGCTTGCTCGCACTACCACGCCAGCGCCAATATTTCATACTGATAATATTTCCTCAAAGAAAATCCTAATCTTTAGATACTATAAGCAAAAAGGGTAGATGGATAAAAAAGGTGCTTACTCTTGATTTGTGGTGTACCGCTGACAACCCAGGTATTAGCCGCAATAGAAGCTTGAACTGGAGAAAAAAGACCCCAAGAATTTATTTAGACTTGAACAACTCCAACATGGCGAGACTTATGGCTACTGCCATGTAACAAGTGAACAGAAATGAAACAATCGTGAAACAGCTTGCTCACCTTTAGGGGATTGAAACTGTATAACCTGATCATCCTTGAAGATATTAACTTCCTCAATTGCAGGAATAGCGTTCACCCCTATTCTCTTCAGGGTACTCTGCAGCCGTTTGTCATCTGTAGTTGTAGTTTTGTGGACAGCCTTCTTCTTTCTACAATTGCAAATAATTAAGTGCTCAAGATGACTTTAAACTATACATAATGACATAATGTTGGAAAAATACGGGCTTTACGTTGGAATAACATGTCAGTTAGATAAGAATTGTGTTTGATTATACAGGGCTAGCCCTATACACACCGAACAATCACAAGCCAATATGTCTTTACCAGACCAGACTATGCCATGTCATGTCATTGCAACATTCACAGGAAAACAGGTTGGCAACAGGAACGTCTAAATTCAAAAATTCAAAACAGCGGTAATTCTAAGATAATTGGTCACTCTCCACAGTAAGACCTTGCCCACCAACTTTTCAACAAATTTTTTTTAATTGTTGATGAATCTTCTCAACTCAGACTCTAACACATTACCCTCAGACTTCACTTTTAGCTCTACTTTTTCCCCCCAACTTCTAAACAAAAAAAAATTGCACTTGTCAATCATTTATAGAATGACATCCCGAAAAAAAAGTGTCAAGACTTATGAAGAGTGTTACATTGAGTCATGAATTTTAAAGACCCAATTTAAAACACTGTGAAAATTTTCAAAGAATATTGAGAGTCTTGTGATAAGACTCACGTCAAGACTGCCAATAACGCACTTATTAAGGTTCAGGCGCCGCATGAACAATGTTTTTCGTATAAACAAGAAAATGAAAGCATAGAACATATACCTTCTCACGCTTCCTTTGCCACCAGTGCGAACAGCACCGGCCATCTTCATAAGTTTCTCCACATTCATCTACAGAGTATCACACGGAGAAGTAAGTCAGCTACGTGCACAAGATAAGGACAACGAAAATTCAATCAATGCACGGAAAAAATGTTAAAGTACCCATACAGGAAACAAGAACGAGGCGAAGGAAACCTTGGGTAGACATAAAGACCGAGAAACTACAAGTATGCACAGAGCACCAACAAATGCAACCAAATTCTGTGCTTATTAAGAACAGAATGGCAGTTTCACACACAGATAAACACTCAACTACAAAAACAATACAGTACAGTAACATTAGAGGTAACAGTCTATAAGCCAACATACCCAATCAAATGGGGCATCTGTCACCATTCAAATACAAAATCAATCATCAATAATCGAGAGTTTTGAACCGATGGCATATCATTACAATCATCAAAGGTCGTTGCTGGGCATTCAATCAACACAACGATTAGAGAGAATAATGAAGTGACGATAATATAACAATTACCAGATCATTAAACACCTGCATATAAACACAATAGTTATAAACCCTACCCTAATACCTCGATGATATTATTCCCAGAATGAATCTCAAATTACAAATCATCAACAATAAGATATTGCGTAGTTAATGCCAGAAGTCATTAACACCAGAATCCCAAATCATTGTAATCCAAAACCCTAACTACATGAATCATTCTCCGATTCCGTCAAGTCGTATTCGCTAAAACAGTGAAATAAAAGGCATAATGGTAGTAATAGTGAAGTGATAACCCAATCAAAAACCCTAAACCCAACAACGAAACGAGATTGATGCAATTACAACAAAAAGGATTGTAAATCAATCGAATTAGAACAAAGGGGAGAATGGAATAATCAAGAATAAATGCAGAAAGGTAGTAGTAGTAGTAGAAGAATACCGTGTTGAAGTGAGATTTAGGGATTGAGGAGAAAGAGAAGAGGGGAGAAGTGCGGCGATGCCGCAAAGCGTAAAACTAGGGATTAGAGTGAAGAACTAACTCAGTGAAGAGAACTTGCTTTGTAATTGTAAACCGGGTTTTAGCAAACAAATCGTGGAGTCTATGAGTCTATGAGAATGAATGAAGGAGGATTCTTTAGACTTGTAGATAACGCTCACTTTTTTTATTCCTCCAGGCTTTCATATTCTCTACGGAGTATTTTTTTTCGAGAAGGACATTACGTCGCATATGAGAATCAGAGTAAGGGAGCTATTATTACTTGAGCTTGCCTCTTCTTCTCTACTCCGTATTATTTGTGAAAAGTATTACGGAGTATATTACTGAGACAGAGTGAATATATATTTTTTAAAAATTGTCGAGAAGATCTGCGGTCATTATTCTATCACTCTTTTGACCAAGGTGATAGACTCGAAATCAAGAAGTATAGGGTCAAGTCATACCGCTTCCCCAAAATTGATTTAAGATCCTTGGAAATTCTACACAACTTTTAACCACTAAACTTCAACACAAATTCTCACTTGTGACGGACATATCCGTCGTAATTTTGCGACGGGTCAAGTAGTATCCATGTGGGGTAATAAAACAAAAGCAAAATGCCTTGGAAATGACAATGAATTTTGTCTTATCTACCCACATGGGTAGTATTCGACCCGTCACAAGGGAGACTTGCCGAAACTTCAAAGGGTTCTAATGATCTAAATTCGTTTGTATGGGTTTTGATTATTTGGTGATCCATGTATTTACGGTATGGGCTTAATGGGGTGCTCGTGGGTCATTATATTCGTATCGTAGGTCAAAAGAGTAGTTCCTCCTTACTCTCTTTCTCTCGGTTTGTTGTCGATCATTTGTTGTTATATTACTCGCTTCCATCCATTCAATCCATTATATGAAGGGTTTCACAATTTTTAAGATTTTATTGGTCCACCAAAATTATTATAAGGAAAAAAAGTAGCGACATTTTGTGTAAATAGAGTAAGAATATGGGATTATATGATAAAATCTTTTACCAAAAAGAGAATGTAAGGAATGGATTGGATTATTCATTTATAATAAGTGTAAATAATCGAATAGATGGGAGAGTATTTATGAGAAATATTTTATTTAAAGAACAACATATGACTCATACCGAAAGAGTATAAAGATATCTACAATTAAAGTAGTTACTTCGTAGAAAGCTTTCCACAACTACACAAATACGGAGTACTTTGTATAATCCAAATATTCTCAATTCACAAATACTCGTATAAGACGGTCATGTAAGAGTTGATTACACAAGTGTGTAACCAAATCTTATACGATAGATTTCACAATATATTTAATATTTGTACGGTAAAACCGTCTCATATAAAACTAACTCAGCAATATTAACCAATTTAGTTGACTTGTCAATTAAGAGCATGATTTATAGATCACTATCAAATTACTCCGTACCAATCTACAAGGATGACCAAATGACGTATCAAAACGATTAATCTAAATGACGCGGCTAAGTAAGCCAATGTCAAACGAGTACTCGTTCGCTAGTCGTTACCCATTTTCCAATTAGGCTATATAAGTACATGTTACAACCTTGATGTTTCTCACCAAATCATACACAAAATCATTCATTTGTCCTCAAAACATAAACTCCAAGTCCTAGTGAATTATTTGTAAAGAGCGAGCGAGCGAGCAATGGCCGATATTGGTGAAGAGAAGAAGCATCGTTTCCTTCGTCGCAACAAGGACAAAGATGATGAGGCACCCAAAGACCTCGACAAGGATGTGAAGAAGCACAGAAACCTTGAGAATCTCGGCAAGGCGACTGTCTTTGCCGCTACTGCTTATGCATTGGTATCATTTTCTTCCCTCTATTCTTTTTTTGCATTTCCAAGTTTAGATAATAGCACACATACTCGTATATAATAAGTCACGTGATTTTATAACAAAATGATCGCGAAACTCTAGCCTTATCATGAGACTACATATCAAATACGATTAAATAACTAAAGATACGATGATTCTTATTCTTATTCTTATTCTTATATATATATTCAGCATGAGAAGAACA
Organism: Agrostemma githago; assembly: GCA_958450325.1. Lineage (NCBI taxonomy): Eukaryota > Viridiplantae > Streptophyta > Magnoliopsida > Caryophyllales > Caryophyllaceae > Agrostemma > Agrostemma githago. Next base: position 76,702,586 of record OY288241.1, on the reverse strand, counting down.
AGGCAAAGAAAGACCCTGAGAATGCGGGGCGTCATAGGGTAGCCCAAGAGATTGCAACAGTGGCAGCCGTGGGAGCTGGTGGTTTAGCATTGCATGAGCACCACAAGAAGAAGGAAGCCAAGAAGGAGTTGAAGGAACGACGCAGACACTAAATTCAAAATTAAATTAATTAGCAGCTAGTGTCTAATATACATTCTCTTCATTTGTTTTGTTTAATGTACGTGTGTACTCTCATTAGTATGTAGCTTGTGTTCACTTACGTGACTATATATATTGTAATGATTCTTTCGTTCTTCTATGTCATTGACTCATTCATCCCTCCGACAACTGTTTTTTAAGACAAACTTGGCTACGGAAAAGACACTAACCAGTCATGTTAGTCTTCTGTTCAAAGAGCGAAAGCCACATGCACCGCTAACCTTAAGCTGCAACTGCAACAATGAATTAATAAACCCATCATCGAGGAGATTCTCGATCCTTGTCAGTAACAATAAAGGCATCAAAATGCATGTAGTTGAAACTTACTTTGGCATGTGCTCGCTTGTATATCCACGGCTAGATTATATGGAACGTGTTTCTAAGATACGAGATCCGGACTAGTGAGAGGCAACATGCTTAAGGGACAAAACATCATCTCTAGGATGAGCATATTCTACCAAAACTTGAATTTCATCTCCAACCTGAGATCCCACCATCACCAAACCTGAAGCTTGAAGGCCAACCTGGAAATCACAACCAAAGAATCACATGTGTTTGTTAACTTGTTAAAGTAAGTTTGTTATCTTCCTTCTAAACTTAGTATATGAAGAAAAAGTTTTAAAAAAAAAAAAACATACTTTCCGGTCTATGAATAAAACTTAGGTCACTTTGCGAGATACGGAGTATTACCTAAAGTTATTTTTTTGTTAAATGCCACCTAAAATAACTCTTTTTTTGTCAAACCCTCCCTAAATCATTATTTGGGCATGAGAAGGTAAAACAAATGACTTGGCACTGTTAATATCATAACCTTTGAGTTTATTTTTAATGAGCTATATTAATGCTTAGCCTCCTCTCTAATTATCGTTTAGCTAGGATGAAGATAATAATGGATAATGAAGGTCGACGATATAGTAGTACTATTGGGGTAAATATGACGAAACTTAAGTAATCATCTACAAAATAGAAACAAAGTGAGGTAATTCAGACAAGGAAGTGGAGTGTGTATGATGGAAACTCGAGGTCTCTCGTCAGAGGAGTACTACTGGTGGTTTATAAATAAAAACTTGGAGGTCTCTGATCAGTTTGCTTATATATTCATCACAAAATGTAAACGGGAGACGCCCCACAAAACCTAACTTTTACACTTGCATCAAATCTGAAAACCAAGTATCACATAACTTCCCTAATTCCAAAATATAGATTCCTTAACACACTGTATCGACATGTATGAATTACCTGCAACTGCAAGGGGTGGGGTGCTTCCAGCAAGGAAGAAAAGAGCTATTTATCAAAAACGTAGAATAACTCTATAAACTATCATGTAATTGTTGCTTAGAAAAATAAAAATTCTATAAATAAGGCATCTACCAAAGTTATATAACTTGCTGGGCATTCATTCAGATGTTTGTAATGAAGGTAAGACATTAGAGGTTTCATCGTATAGTTCAAACATAATTTTTGCTTCAATGAGATACTGCATACCTCCACCAATAACAAGGCTGCCATGCGGTCTTTGATGAATTTAAGTACTAGAGCACGAAACCGTTTACTCTTCGGCTGCCTTCTTAAATATTCTAACACCCAATATCGGAGACTGCTACTAAAAAGTTTCCTTGAAACTTTGTGTTGCATATTAACTATGGAAGCAATTCCTTCCAGCTGACCTGCTGAGAATGGAAGCGCATCACCCCTAATAAAAGCTTTTACCTACAAGCAGTAATGTCATTAAGAAAAAAATCCGACTTTATAAAGTGAAATATTTTGCAAACGATCATCATGAAAAGCCACGTCCAGACATACACCAGATGCAATAGCAAAAGGTACACACCACCCAAATGCTTTGTTCTTGTTTTTGATTGAGTATCAACTGCAAACAGTTCTAGACCAATTGCCTTACTCCAACTTATAAAGTGAAACATTTCGCAAAGCCAAGTCCAGACATACACCAGATGCTAGCAGCCCTGGAGCAATTACCTTACTCCCCAACAAATATAATTAGTAAGTGTAATCTTATGGTAAACTACATGCTAACTAACCAGCACAGTCTTCGTCTATGCCGCTAAGTGACAATACTGACTTTTACAGAAACTAGCTTCCTGCAAAGTCCACTGTCTACTGGATATTTTCTCATCTCAAATTATCAAGAATCTAGAGATGAACTATGCAAGTAAGTTGGTTTCTAATAGAACATTCTTCTTCTTCCAAAAATATAGTTCAAGTCCATTTATCATGCAGCAAAATGAACTTGAGCTAAAAGGTTCAAGTCAAAACATCCTGTAAGAGATACCTACAGCATCGTTTGAACTCATTTCATATTGCAATTTTGATAGATGATGGGTATGATGGATAGGCTGGCATGAGAAATCGGCTATGATATAACATAGAAAAAGAACAAAATTGTTTTATCCTCCAACCGAATTTAGGTTAAGCCATATTAAAATGTAATGTCAAAGGTAATTATCACTCCACTATATGCTATTGTATAGACTCCTACTGAAAACTACTTCTACGGTTTTAAAAAAATGGCGCCAAGCCAACTGATACGAGAAGACTTTCAAAAGCAGTTTTCATGTAGTTAAGTTATGGGGAGTAAATAATCAGCCAGGTTTGAACCTATCAAATCAGACCACGTACTCAGTTACTTACAATACAACAGGATAAGTTGTAGTGAGAAAATTGTCAGAATCCAGTCACAGTGACAAGTGTCATAACAGAAGGATTAAAGTTTGAAAGGTAATTTTCCCAAATTAATCCAATTCATTTATATCTCTTTCATGCATTATTAGTGCGGAGAGAGATGAATGCACCTGATAATGAGCAAGAAGATCCATATATCTACGGATAGGAGACGTGAACTGAACATAACCAGGAATTCCCATAATTCCATGACGTATGGGCTGCCTGAAATCATACTCTGCACCACGCATCAGTTTAACAATAGCAGAGCTTCGGACAGGCCCTTCAGGAAGGTGAGAAAATGCAGAAGTATCTAAATTAGACTGAGGCTGTCCCCTATAAGGTAGAGGAATGCTGTTAGAGGAGCCAAATGTGGCAACCACCTCGCCGCAAAGGATCATCATCTCTGAAACCAGTCGCATTGCAGGGTCTGCCTGATTCTCAACATAAAGCTTGATCTGTGGTTCAGGATCATCTGGATTTGCCACTTTGATACGTGCCTCTAAACTCGTGGTGTCTACTGCACCCTGGAACAAGAAGTTGACAAGAAGAATCAAAGAATACTATCATTGAAATTAAAGCCACCTTTTTTGTCAAGCACTAAATTGTATGCTAATCACTAGCCAACTATAGGGCAGCTGTCAAAAAATTGTATGCTAATCTAACCTGCTGTTTACGCCATTGTAAACGTAAACCTGCAGCCTCGGATAGAAGTTTTAACTCGCCTTCTTCCTCAAGATTCATATGTAGGAGCTCTAACGCACTCTCATATGTGAGCATATAGGTAGGTTTGATGACGGTATTATCCACGTAATACTCCGCTATACTGTAAAAGACGGATAAAAATCACTTCACTCTCAAAATGTACGTTGTAGGACTGAAAAAACAACCCACCACCATTTTCGTGCATGTAGTTAAAAAGCTATTCGAAATATAGCTACAGGTTGCAAATACAATTAAGTACCATACCAAGATCGGCTCCATTTCATTTGTACCTAAACTTCTTAGGAGTTTAGGAACAAGACTACAAACTAGAGTTGCTTTCTTCACGACGTGCCACATTATTTACATGGGTTCCCACGAATCCCAAATGGTAAACTAATCCCCACGTATACATATCCAGGTTACTAAACATTATGATTTTTGGTCTAATATATTTGTATGCAGCGTAAAGACTCCACATTTTTTTTGTAAAAAAAGGCAGAGAGAGACTACAAACATTGCAATCAACTCCAATTTCAAGTTTTAGAGAGACTAAAAACATTGCAGTCAACTCCAATTTCAAGTTTTATAAAGATTTAACTCATCAAGTGAACATTATCGAAATTACTGGCGCATAGGCCACGGCCTGCCACATTATATTTGTAAGATTTAACTCATCAAGTGAACACTATCGATATTACTGCCGCATCGGCCACTACCTGCTACCTTATATTTGTGGCATCCCGATACCGAGATTTTGCAACTATTTACAGCAATCGCGAAAGATACACATTTTTATACCATGTTTAGAAAGGGATAGGTAAAGCCAGCTTATTGGTACCTGCCATCGGAATGAAGTACAACGGACACGGTGACAGCATTACAAACTTTTCCTTGTTTCAAACTCATTCCTTCCATTGCAAGTTTATCTGGAAACATAGGATAAGTTGCTGTAGGTAGAAAAACAGATGTTCCTCTGCTCATGGCCTCTCTGCAGAGTAGCTATCTGTTAGAATACGAATGGACTCGACCATACCCAAAGGGAGGAGAGACAGCAACTCACTTCACAAGCCCAAAGACACAACATCTTTCCCAAAGCCAATTGGCAATAGATAGAGCACCCCTGGGCCGTACAAAGTGAGCAACTCTCCACTCAATCACCAATATGGGACTTCACATTTGGGTTTATACTTTATATTCCAGCACTATCAATAGCAAACAGCTACCGAGCCAAAAGAGGAGAGAAAAAGAAGAGGAAAGAGAGGAGAAGAGGTGCGCAGAGTAGCACATAACTAAGACTAGTATGTTACATGAATGTATGGAATTACTTGTCTAGAATGCTTCCAGGTTGAACTGAGCAGGTCGCGTCTGCTACATGTATCCAAACTTTAATCCGGCCGTCTTGCAGCCTTGTTGCACTAAGTGCGTCATCAAGCTGCAAAAGTCAAAGATGACAATAAAGGGATAAAAATCAAACAGGTTAATGATGATAAGAGGATTTCATGTTGGAGAAACCCTCCACAAGAATTCACTCGGACGACACTTACCTCATCAGCCTCGTCAACATCAATAGCATAAACCTTCAAGTGTGTTAAGTCTTTCCGCCGAATCTGAAACAAAAAAAAATATTCAGTATAGCAGACATTATTCCTTTAAGGTGGAACTCTGAGTGAAATGTTGGGAGTTCCGTAGCAAAGTACCTCCGTAGTTCCTAAATGCTACTCTAGTGAAGAACAAAACCAAGGAAGTTACCTCATCTATGTCGTGATATTCAGCCAGTAAATCTTCAGCAGCCAATTCAACCTCCTCTGAGTGGTCAGTACGAATATTTAGCTTTAACAGGTCAATATTAACATGCACTGGAAAATAACCAATGTCTATGAGAAGATTTAAGGCTGAAGATGGTGATCTAGCCAAACCCATCGTTAAAAGAATCTGAAAACAAAATGTTCAAATGTTGAGGAAGGATTAGAGTGTGCATGAACAATAGAAAAAGAGCAGCAAAAAAACCCAAAAGAACGTCATATCCAAGATTCTTCATACAATTGTAGCTAGTCAAACAATGAGTGACATGTATGTTGGAATGGATATCAAATACTTCAATCAAAGTTAACAAACTTAGCTCAGCTCTATCAATGAGACAGTATGGATATGTCCAGAAAAACGGATGCCTCACCAAGGTTACAGACTCCCAGATAACTTATACTAAGCATTACTTCGACTTTCAGAACAAAAATATTTAGAGCCAACCCCATGTAAGATGACTAACCATATTTTGCCTCATTATGATTTCACAATTTATAGATGAAGATATCACTTAAACCGATATGCACAACAACTTAAATCCCCGACCTCTTTATTCTACTCAATGTACGAATTACTTTTCAAGGAATCAAGGATATTCACTTTGTTCAGGTTGAAAAGACTACCGTTCCAGCAGTCTTCTTTTGGCTATCAGTGACCCATGTGTCAATAGCATAAGCGACAAGAGACTCTATACGATGCCAAATTCTTGCATCAGCAGTCCATGTGGACCTTGAAGGCTTTTCATTCAGAGGCATTGCCTTAGCAGCAGATAGTAACTGTATGAATTCTCGCAGTTCCTTTTCAGCTGTCTCCTTAGCTAGCTTCCTCTTGAGAAGCTCCTCAACCTACAGTATTGGATAAACATAATCCATTTCATAAAGAAATAAATCACCAGAGAACTAGAAGTTAAAGCAAACAATTTGCTTGACATAAATAGAAAATACAAAAGTATACGACAGCTTATTTACTCATACTAAACCAACCATTTAAGTAGCTGTGAAACAGTATCTTCATTGGAGCTCCTAAATCTTACACTGGTGATAACCAGAAAACATATAAATGCAACTTTCTGGCAGTGTAAGCAGATCTAATCCTACTTGCGTCTAAACTTTGTGACATTAACATCGTAATGAAAGCACATTTTGAATCTGCAGTAGGGAATTAAAAGTAAAGAAAGTTTAATATGTTTGTCCTAAACCGATAAACCTACTTGTAATAATTCTTAGTAAGCAGATGTGTCATTTTCATTTTACAAGCAGCACTACCAACAAGGCAACAATATTTTCCAAAGGGAGAATATTGTAGCATAGAGGCACTTGCTTCAAGCAAAAAAGATCCAGATTAGTTAGTAATGGCTAGCAAGACCCCTGCATGTGGAGAAACATGGACAAAGTACCTGATCTGTAGAACGAGGTGTATAAACAGAATGGTAACCATGCCTCTCAAGAACTGAGAAATAGACCTCATCTTTTGACAGTAACACGTGAGCGCTATAACTCTCGAGGGGTTCGGCAATCCCATAAATTATCTGTACGGAAAATAAAAAAATAAGCCCAAGTGCAACCATAATAAAGACATGAAGAAGGGTAAATAAACTACCTCAGCCAGAGTTTCGACTGTTAATGTTCTGTTGTTCTGAAGAAGCTCAGCCCAGGCAAGCTCAAGAAGGCTTGGGTCCTGCATCAGCAACATTATTAAATAAGGTTTTCAACTCTCAAAACATAACAAGAATAAGAGGCCTCGTGATAAGTAACTCCACATGAGGACTAACCAAATTATCTTCAACTTTCTGCATAAACTCTGAAATCTGGCTATGGTCAAAATTATCAATACCAGGAACAACATAGGTTATTTGCTGTGGTTTTATGGAGGATGAGGTACCGTTCTGCTTAAAGAAAAAGACAAGAATAAAGGGGAAACTTAGTCAGCCAAATCTGATAAACCCATGTATCTAAACATTTAATAATAAAATGAAAAAACAAAATAACCTAACACCAAATAACTTGTTCCAAATAATTGGTAGTATTTCTGCCTAAACCTGATCAGAAACCATCCAATTCTTTTTCCCATCTCTTTTCTGAACAACCGCCAGTAACACCTTTTCAGAGTCCTTTTTGAATTCCAACAACAAACCTCCTCGAAGTGTTTCCTTTGTGGGATGCACTTCAAGTTGCTCTGTAGTTTTTGTCAATCCCAGCCTGCAAAGAGAGATGCCTACAATCAATCAAGAACGAGTCTCTTTAAGTTGGATAGGATCAAACGAGGGGGACAAAAGCAGTTGTAAAATATGACATGAACAGATCAGTTAAAACAGAACATGGCTCATATGATAAGCCTCACACTCAACGAACAGAAAAACATCAAAAGAGAAACCGACCTACATATATCAGAATCTGTATCTATTGGCAGCTGTATATATATCAAAAGACTAAGTGCGCACTTCGTGAAAAAATAAAAACCAAGAGGGCGTCAAGCCATCAATCTCACAAACCTGTCAACCCTACACTAACAAGTTGGACCTCATCTACAGAGTGCACAAAGGACAAGGGCAGTTCTGAATAATACTCGATATCAAAAATTCGTGGATTCTTCTCCTTGTTGTAAAAAATCAAATGGCGCCTATATCTACGTCTCTGGTTGACCAGCCTTCTATCACTGAATAGAATGAAGTAACCAACCCATCATGGGAATGAATCAAAAGTTCAATCTATGTAGTGGCAGTGTAAGACATGTCTGAAACGTATGAAAGCTTCATTCAGTTTTTACAAAGGAAAAGCACGTATACTACTCCATGGAGGCTCCTCACACGTACACACACACACAATTTACAATCAAAGGTCAAACTGAAAGTACCACATGAATTCCTCAACCAAGTCACTAGTGAATTGATATCAATCCTACTCAAATGTTTACCCTAGCCTGGTGACTAAGACGAGGTATCATAACGTGGATTCGAATCCCCTTCCCCCATTTACAGTCAAATGTGAAATTGAAAGTACCACATGAATTCCTGAACCAAAACAGCAGTGAATTGATATCAATCATGCATTTAATCCTACTCCATTGGTTCTATTCAAATGTTTATCAACCGTAACATGGGTTCGAATCCCCTCCCCCCGATATTGTAATGCCGCTGCGGCTCAATTGACACCAAAAAACAAACAAAGAATAATAATGCGAGCATCATAATGGGCATAGAAAGAAAGAAAAGAAAAACCTGTGGGTGGGGCGAGAGAGTTCCGGGAGGAGGGTTTCAAAAAAGCAGAGAAATCCCGAGTAGAGAGCAAACGGCGAGAGATGAGGGAGTTGGAAGAGAGAGGAAAGCGGAAAGGAAGGCAATGGTGGAAGGTGGAGAGAGTGGGTGGAGAGCGGATAAGGGAGGAGGTGCAACTGGTGGCTGCTGCAGCTCGAACCACCACCATCATATCCACTGTTTTTACAGGGACTATAAACCCTTTGTTCATCTTCAATTTTATCAGAGGCAGAGCCCAGATGACATGAATCAGCCAATAAAATGCAGAATTAATTGTTCCAGGCAGATGTTGGGATGGAGTACAAAACTAGGGATTAGACTAAGCAACTCACCCAAGACTCCACCACTCACTGAAGACGGCATTTTAATCGGGTTCAGTAAAATGAATTTTTAACTCCAGTGAACACCTAAATTTAGTTGGAAAAGATGAAATTATCGGCAACCATGAATTCTAATGAATTTGTATATCAGGTTCGTTGTCGGATCTCAATTCATGTGGTAACGGGTAAGCATAACTTATCGGGAGTCTAGGTAAGGAACTTGCCAACTTCCCACTTGATCGAGAAAGTGAGTTATTGAATTCCACCTCACATGATTTGGACAATAAAACAAGAGCCAATTTTTCAATTTTTGGAGTAGAGATTATGGGTTCGTTTGGCTGATGCACAAGTGCAAATTCATGGGAGGTAGAATATCATGAAAAATAAGCTCTTTTTTCAAATTCACGGGAAGTTCTAAAAAGTGTTTGGTTACCTAATGGGAACTTAATTGATGCGGGAATTGCAAGTTACCAATAGGGGTTGGTAAGCAACTTCCTACATTTACGAAGGGAGTCACTTCCATGGGAAGTTCTACTTCTTCCATTCTTACAAATTTGAGGTAACCAAACAACAGCATTTTTTTCAATTCATGGGAATTGCTATTTCCCATGATTTTCCAAGGGCAACCTCATTAATTAATTACCGACAAAAACTTTTTTAAGTACATGTTATTCATTTTACAGGTATGAAGGGGTGTATCGAATATGACGACAAACGTAGTGTACTGGAAAATATTTCAAAAATTATGATGGATTAAACCTTTTCTGACTTAAACATGTATGTTTGCTATTTCATTTACAATTATTTTGACGATAATCAATGCGTCATGTTTTTATTTGTTTTTTTTAGGGGTCATGTTTTTATTTGTTTGTACAAGCGTTTATTGAAATTAAAATACACAACCATGTGGATATCTACAACATAAATCGCAAAATATTTTTTAACGGTTGTCCGTGCATGCTATGCACAAGATTAATACTAGTTCACATTAAAATAGTAACGTTAAGAGGAAAGTGGATGATTTAGCTTTGATAAGTGCTTGTTTACTCTCTTCACATTAGACTAATCGGAACCAAAGGGAAATTATTTAAAACCGAAATACTATGTCTGTTTTTCAAACTACCTAATTTTCTAGAACAATGTTTTTGCCTTTCTGGATAAGTATTCTAAGACACCGTGTCCAATAAATTTTTGTGTATACGTATTCGGCTATCTTTGATAAACAATTCAAACCCGACTATATTTTTTTTGGTGCTAGAAATCCGATTATATTTCAATGGACAGGGATAGGACGCCACCGGAATAAAATAATAATAAAAAAGAAATCTTGGAAATCTTTATTTTGATTTTGGGTAAAATTCAAAAGGACATACATGTAATTTTACCATTTATTATTTATTGTAAATGATTTAATTAAGAATATTTTAAATAAACTAATATTTACCGTATCTTTTAATTGATTCTTCACCAATATTTTACGTATTACTGGTTCATCATTAGTTTTTGGAAAAAAAAATTCACCGTTACCACTTTAAAACTTGAAAGAAGATCGGAAATTAGTTACGATTAGAAAACTATTTTCAAATTTTGGTATGTACGCGTTTATCCTCGTAATTTTTCAGTTTGGTAATCGTATTTAGTTTGTTCGAATTATTTTTACGTGAATGCTCTTATTTCAGTAATCAAATTCGTAAAAAACGTAATCGGTTCTAAATAGTTACGGAGTAAAAAAAAATTAATCGATGCGATACTACTTAGAAATTAATGTTCGTAAAATAAATTACCTGGCATTTTTTGTCGGTTTAGATTTTCTTTTTCAAAGTAGGCGATATTGTCACATAGGCCCGGGTTTATGGTTTTTACGATACAATGTAAAAAATCTAGACATGTCGAAACTCAATCCACGACCCATTTGACTCGAACCCGACAAGATCCATTAATCTAGGATTGAAATCCGACTCGATCCTTATTGTAACCCGACCAGTTTAACGGAATTTCGTACAGTGAAAAAAAAAATCGTCTACTCCATATTTCAATGTATAGAATTCTGTACGTTATAATATTATATATAATGTATATGCAATATTTTTTTTTTCATAACGCAATCTTCGGATTGTTTTGTTATTTTCTTTGATTTTTTCTTTTTTTTAATTATATATTATAAGTTATTTTAAATATGTGAATTACCGAATTTACCCTTAACAACCAACTTAATTTAAAGTCATATTTTAATGGAAATAAATAAAATAAGTATAGTAAATTACTAAAATATCCTCGGTGGCGCACAAATTCGGTGTCACCCGGTGGCGCCATCTCATTATTCTATTTCAATAACAAATTATCTTAGTATTAACAAAGTTTCAATTGTTATACCAAAAATATGTTTCAATTGTAGCGTAAAACTGATACTCCCGGTGTACCACTAAGATATTATCATTTTTATTTAAAATGTAATAATGAAATAGGAAATCATTTTGAATACTCCGTGTACCTTAAATTCTTTAATATTAAAATGTTTGAAACCAATAGTAGAATTTGGGGATATTATTGTTAATTAAAGTGAGATGTAGGACGGAGATTAATCACGCGGCTAAGGATGCTAATGTCGCAGTCGTTACTCATTTTCCAATCAGCTTGAGCATGACAAACACGACCCATTAGGGCCTATATAACTACATGTTACAACCTCCACATTATTATTCCTACCAAATCATACACAAATAAAATCATTCAATTTTTTTCATCAAAACATATACGAGTATATAACCTTCTAGTCAATTTCAATTAGTATTTGTAAAGAGCAATATAATGGCTGATAATGGTGAAGAGATGGAGAAGAAGCACCGTTTCCTTCGTCGCAACAAGGACAAAGATGAGGATGAGACCCCCAAAGACCCCGAGAAGGAAATGAAGAAGCACAGAAACCTTGAGAACCTCGGCAAGGCTACTGCCATTGTCGCTGGTGCTTATGCATTGGTATTATTTTCTTCCTCGAATCGATCTTTATTTCATTTTAACTTTGAGATTTAATTAAATGGCACGCACTCGCATATATATTAAGTTTTGGTAATAATTGTATATTACATTCGTTTTGATCATTCGTTTATCTTTGATTAATTTACTCTCATAAATAATATAAAAAATAAACAGCAACAAAGCAATAACTCCGTAATACAAAGTTCCTTTGATCGTTTCACCAAATATGAAAGAATATACTCCGTATAACCTAAGAAATGATGACGATTCTTATATATGTATATACGTGTATTCAGCATGAGAAGAGCAAGGCAAAGAAAGACCCAGAGAATGCAGAGCGTCACAGGATAGCCCAAGAGATTGCGACCGTAGCGGCCGTGGGAGCCGGTGGTTTAGCGTTCCATGAGCACCACAGGAAGAAGGACGCCAAGAAGGAGCTGAAAGACCAGCTCAATAACTAATTTCAAAATTAATACCACTATTCTATTTATTTATTTGTTCTGTTTTATTTTCCTACTCACACAATTCTCCTAGGCTTATTAACTTCATCATACGATTAGTATGTAGCTTGTGTTCACTTATGTGGCAATATATATTGTAATGATTATTCTTTCATTCTTCTATATATATCTCGCTCATTTTTCATTCAATAATTTTTTTATGTCTGCGTAAATTGAATGAAAAAAATGGAATAATTGACGTAAAACCCATGCGTGATGCGTCATGCATGCACGCATGTAATCTTTTGTACATGTGATATTTCAAAGTGTCCACCATAGAAGGTTCATGTCCTTGCTTGTGAAATCACGTACACGGTATCAATTTTTTCCCTGTTTATACCGATGAAGAGCTAAATATCTGTGCACATTTGTCTGACGGATTTTTTTTTTTGAAAAATTTATGAACTTGGATATACTAAGATACCACAATTAAATGATCGATAGTGCCACAAAAGTTTCAATGGCAGTTAAAGATGATGGAGTACCGATACAAAAATGAAGCAACATTTAAATCTATCTATCTATCTATTTATCTAAATTTAAGAGATCAACTTTTCGAATCATATTAGAGTCTTATTTACCCATTTACACTATAAAAATACAATAATATGGAGTAATAATGCATTAATACACTCAACGTGTTGTAATAGTAAAAGCAGTGATGGATCCAAAATTTTGTCACCCGGCTGACACAATTTTGTATTCATTATTCTTACCACCTAATAAAACTAATGTTCTACGGAGTATCAAGTAAAACAATATTAAATATTTCATCTTCAAAAAAAAATCAAAAATTATATTTTACTCTGTAAATTTAAAATAACTTTTAAAATCTACGCAATGTTTTTTAACGTCTATTTGCGCAATACGGATTAGTAGCTCAATAGAATAGAGTACTGAGAATGATACATGACCTAGAAGTCTAGATCAGACTTTGCATCTATCCCATGCTTTTAGATTTTTTTTAATGTTTTGTGTATTAAGATTAATAAATGATGTAACATGAATTCTGAAAACCCAAAAACTATATAATCCAACGTTATTTTTCTTGCAACAAAAAAAAAACTATGAACACGTTACACGTCACGCCTTATACTTGTAAGATCAGTTTAACCAATTATCAATCATGTACTACGACACAGAATTTATTCTACGTATGTATGAGCATATGCTTAATTATCATTATCAACTTAATTAGTCCAACTACTTGATCATCAACTAGGAATTATAAATGACCGGCCGGCCTGGTCTCAATTTTAAACAATTTAGTTGAAGTGTTAATCCAATCATGTCACCCATAATTCATGTAACCCGTAAACATACATCGTGATGACAACCACTCCTACATGACCATTAACAAATAATATATTGACTAAGTACATACGCGATTAATTAAATATATGTCAATTCTCACCAAACCGATAATCACGTACAATAACCCGATTATAAATTCAGCCCTACGGTTTAGACTTCAATCATCTTCACATTATATTGCAAAACGACTTTTAACATTAAGATTAAGATTAAGATCAAGATCGATGGCTGAAGAAAACGAGCACCACCACCACTTCCACCACCATGAGAAGACGGAGGTCGAGACCATCGAAGACCTTGAGAAGGAGGTGAAGCACCACAAGCACGTCGAGCACGCTAGCGAGGGAGTCGCTGCCTCTGTTAGTGCCTATGCTCTGGTAATAACTCTACTCTTCCCGCTCTCTTCTTCATTTCAAACTTATATTATGAGACTCTAGTATTAGAGAATTTTAGTGAAAAACCATTAATCAAGATGATTTAGACAATTTGAAGAAATTAATCTAAGTTACTATTCTTATTAAATTTAATACAAATCACCTGTCTCATTTTGTGTCTCATTTCTTTGTTGAACAACATATAAATAATAATCATCGCGAACAATTGTGTAAATCTAAAAAGCTAGAGATATATTACAAGATTAAGGCACGATTTGGTAAACAACAATGGATTAATATTGATGAAAATAGATTTAAAAAACGTACAATGTGTTAGCAGGTTTGACTAAAATACCTAATGAAATAATTAATGACATGGAGTCATGGAACATGTTTATTCCTCATCCGACTTTGATTAGTTGGTCTAACCTTATCCAACTTTAATCACTTGGCCTAATTTCAATCGGACCACGCATTTGAAAATAAACCAGGTACAGTAATTATAACAAAGCTGTGCACGTGTCAATTAGATCACGGATGAATGGTTTGAAAAGTAAAATGTTATACGAAGTAGTACTTAATAAATTTAATCAAAAAAAAGATTATAAATACAAATTTGATAATGTTGATATTTCGACCATTTATATGAAACTAGTTTTGTCGGAAAAAAAATATACGACTACGTATTATATAATCACTCGTTACAACTCTACATATATAATGAGTTAATTACAAGAAATGATCTAACAATATCTTATTATAAGACCGTTCCACTTGAGATTTTATGATTTCATTAAGTGCATCCAATGCAAGCATGTCAAAAGGATTGGCGTTTGTTGAATTATCCATCTAATGTTATGTTTTGAGATAATGAAAATGGATATGTATGTTGATATGTATAGCATGAGAAGCATGAGGGACACTCAGTAAGAGAGAAGCTGGCGTTTACAGTGGCGGCGGGAGCAGGAGGGGTGGCGCTACACGAGCACCACGAGGCTAAAGAAGCCAAGGATGAACTTAAAGAAGAAGAGAAGAAACTCAACCCTCATCACCACCACCACCTCTTTGGTCATCACGACAACGATAATAATGATGATTGATACACTTACACTAATAAACACTCATTTCTCATTGCTTCAATTCCCTAATTAATTTATTTTCAATAAATGAGTATGTATTCTCAATTTGTCATTGCTCTTGTTCTTCATCTTCACCACCTTGTTACAACGTTAACTACTTGTATACTCTGCTTGTATGTTTGAGTTTGGTTTTAGTTGTGTAACCTCTAGTTGGAAAAAAAAGTTGTGTAACCTTTTTTTTTGTTGGTGTCAGTTTGTTTCAAGATTGCGACGGGTCAAACATTATCCACGTCGAGTAGATAGAAATAGCAAACTACCTAGAAAATGGTAACATGTTTTTTATTTACCCACATGCGTAATATTTGACCCGTCACAAGCATGTGAATGATAGTTTGTCAGGAAGACTCGCTGCAGTTTGTATTCATATTGAAAAAATCTTGTCGAATGAACAAATAATTCAATTAATACAGACCAAATCTTGCCAGAGATAAAAAACACATGTTTCAACCTGGCAAATAATAATAATAATAATAAACATTAATTCTAGTTATAGTTGAACTGAAATCAACTTAAATCAGGAAACAAACTATTAGTAGGGCTAATAAATCCTTACCTAAATTGATTAGAAAATAATAAACATTAATTGAAATCAATAAAATCAAAAACTAACAAGGAGATAAAACAAATACTCACTCCGTAATAAACTAACACGATTTAGGATACTCGATAACAAATTGACTTGAATTAGTATTTAGTAAAGCAGATAACAAACTTTTACTTGGGGACAAAGTAAAGTCAAGCATTATTTTAGGGATTTTTTTGTTTTTTGTCTGAAAAAGTGTCATAGATGAGAGTCGAAACTGTAATGTCACGATCAGAGTAAATTAACTCTTATGTAAACAG
This sequence comes from Agrostemma githago, assembly GCA_958450325.1. NCBI lineage: Eukaryota > Viridiplantae > Streptophyta > Magnoliopsida > Caryophyllales > Caryophyllaceae > Agrostemma > Agrostemma githago. Next base: position 76,686,482 of record OY288241.1, on the reverse strand, counting down.
TCTCAATGAAAAACCGTCACTCGTAAGTTTTTATGTAACTCTATGTAAGAAGACGATTAGGGGCCATGTGGCCTATGGCTTTACGTTTATGTTTGGGCTTTGGCTGTTGACACTGGACGTGGCTTCGTTCTCCTAATGTTTAATGAAGCTGTAATCTTGACCCATTATCCAGTCCAGTGTTTGGGCCTTGGAGGTTGCCAACGTAACTACTGGCGGACCAATATAAATCTTCAAGTGGTTTGTTATTTTAAGTTTACCGGTAGGATACTCTTATCTCTTTCACAAAAAATCTTATACGAGTAGGATTATCTTATAATAAGGGGAATTCACCACCATCAGTAAAATCCGAATATAAGCTCTATTGATGATCACAAATAATAATAATAACCTCTATTGTGAGTTTCTGACCTATATTTGGAGGGTTCCGATTACTAATTTGCGATTATTTAAACTAAATGGTTTACAATCTCGTGACCGTGTCACGGGTATCAGACTAGCTATCTACAGAATAATAATAAGGCGAATTTCACCATTGGTAAAATCCGAATATAAGCTCTATTGATCATCACAACTACCTAGCTAGTAGCTACTCCGTATATAAGACGGACATGGTTACATTTACATACATACTTATGAGTATATGTAATGTACTCCTTTCAAATTTTTGAAAAATTTACCTTTATTTTCTATGTGATCGAGTAGTATTTTGATAAAAGCGAAAGTATAACACCAAGCACAAACCTAGATTTTGTTATAATAACGCAGTCAAGTAGCATGAGAGTGGAGTGTCGGAATTGCAACGCTGATGGCCAATAGAAAATAAATGGAGGTGGTAAGTGCTAACAATCAAATTAAAAATTGATCTGATGGCCTGGACTAAAAAGTTGTAGCTGCATGCCTGGTGCGAATTCTGCAATTGAACTACTGTTATTCACGTCTCTAATCACGATCTAGTGGAAGATTATTACAGTAACTTTTTAGGCATGGAATTAGTACAGTAGAGGCCTAAAAGTGGAGGGTATGCATGTATACTATCGCCCGTGGGACGGCCAGCCCAATTGGATCTCAGTGGCCACTTAGTGAAATCAAGCCGCTAACTAATTGTTTACTATACTACTGCTACTACTCTTCAGTAATTTGATTTCTAGTGCGCACACACATACACAGTAACCTATGATACGATACTACAATTCTTGTTATTGTATACAGTATTTTAGTCAATAAAACGTCTTGAATTGTACGAGCTAATTAAGGGAATTCACATTTTTCCATAGATAAGCAACGGAAATATTTAAAATTTCTACTTACGAGTATTAGTTAGGGGGTACAATGACGTATGACAGAGGAATTTTGTGTTCAGCCGAACCCAAATACCTAAGCTACCACGCACCAGCAACTGTACTAGCGGTCTGTTGTTTTGATGCATGTTTCGGACATTAGTGCTTGGAAATATTAATTGTCTTTCAGAATTCAGATCCATCCACTACTTTTTCTTCTCATCCATCTGCACTATTTTTTTAACTCAAAATCACATACTCCCTACTACATTATTGTCTAATTAACTTGGGACGTACAATTCATTGGTGTTAGGTTTAAAAAAAAACAAATAGTTGGTGTTGGTGTGTTATTATAGCGGAATATATGAAGATGAAAGTTTTTTTTTGGGGGGACGGGAATTTGAGTCCTATCACAAAATTATCACCCCTCGTGATTTTTCGATTAGACTACTTGACATTTGTTGACGAGGAAGAATATGGTGAGCAGTCGACTTCTTGGTCTCCTTGTGAGCTAAAAACAAATTCATTATATTTCTGGTGGCTTAGTACTAATCAATAATGTTTCCATGCGTAACAAACCTTTCATATTTTAACATTCAGTAGGCTAGTAGGCTCTAATTAACTAGGTTGAAAAAACAGAACTTAGTAAATCAAAAGTAACTTAGAACGTTCTATGCCATGCATGCTACAAGATGAATGGATCATCCACTCATACTCGGATACTCCTCGCACTAGATGTACCTCATTGTCTCATACTCCAATTTCGTCTAGAAAAACTAATGTAATTGATGTGGACGACACTTTGCTCCATCGCGCGCTTTAATTACGAGATGATAATGCTTAAATTAAAGTGAACCAAATACACAAAAATCAAGAATTTCACAATGAACCACGATAAAATAAAAGTGTAGAATAAGTTTAGAATACGTATTCATTGTAGTGAGTACTAATACGGAGTACATACTTTGCATATGATATATACGGAGTACTAAGAAACAAAACTTATTATGAACATAATTACATATTCATATAATCACCGTATTTTCTCTCCAAAAAATATATTTCATCCATTCAATCAATCATTTATTTATCTTCAGTCTAATACTCCATCCGTCTCAGTCATTTGTTGTTACGAAGTATTCCGTATTTTATTATTTGTATGCTCAGGAGTCATGATATTTTAATTAAAGGACAATGATCGAGACAAAAATAATAATCATTGATAAATGACAGAGACCGAAAAAAAGGATTTATATTTGTGTAGGACATTGTTAAAAACATGCACGGTCCCTTGGAGAGGATTACGACGCATATAAAAGGGAAGTGAAAGCCGTGCGTAGGGCTATTGGAAAGCAACGTAACAAGCAAGGAGGATATCAACAAAAAGTTGGGCGACATGCATTCACAGAATGAATTAACTCATTTTCCTTAAACTCTAGCTTGGTCAAGACTCACAAGTTAACATAGGGAATGGAACCACCCTTGTATCATTCGATAACAACAATAACCTTAATACCCTTTTTAGCCACCCCACTAATCCTAGGGTAGGTACGTACTCGCAGAGGGTGTATGTGCATGAATGAAGTGCCTTTGTGTCATGCAATGTCTCCCGTCCGGTACACGTACACCCATCACAAATCACAAAAATTAAGAATAGACGATTTTTTTAGCATTAATGAAAAACCTGGTCTCTCACGGAAATGATGATGAATCCTACGGAGTACTTACTAGTTAACTTAACAAAAGACGATCCCTCAAATCGACTAATCGCTATAGACATACTTTTGTTGTACAGTATTAGTATTAGTATGTCAATTGGAACGACGATGATTAGACTCATACCACCCTTCTTTTTATTTCACGTGTCACAAATTAAAGTAATGTGATGATAGCAGGCCATTCCATGAAGAGTAAGTTAGCAGTTACGATACCTCTTCAATGCCAGCCTTCCTCAATCTATAGCCTGCACCATTTAATGTATGTATACCAACATATACCATCTTTTGTTGTACAATAATCATAATTACAGATTACTCTTTTCATCTCGATCATTTGTTTATCTTATACGAAGTATATTCTTTGTCAATAGTATTTTGATTATAAGTAAAAAAAATGTCGAGATAGATGGAGTACAACACAATAGATCATCGGATCAACTCAACACATTTTCATAGATGTTATATTTCCGTTAACATGGCATGAATAATTTACCTTTATTTGTTCGTTGATAAATCTAAATGAGGGTTCAATTTATAACCAATTGATGATGATGTCATAATGGTTATACCAACTTTTTACTCACCGATGACAATTCATGTTTCAGAATATAAATTATAGAATAAAATGGTTTACTCTGTACAATAACATAACCCATTTTTATACAATGATCACTTACTACTAATAATGAGTGATTTATTTTTTTGCGGACTTCGTGTCACTCATTAGCTACTGATCTCTATCATCTACAGTACGATATAGGATAATACAACACGGAATATAATAATACACGGTAACAAAATTGCATATTAGAATTACTCCCTCCGTTTAATTCATTTGTTTACTTTTGATTAAAATATTTTTTACAAATAAAAATAAAATAAATAAATGATTGAAACGTAAAGATATAATCTTAAAAGTTACGTATAGCTCGTTTTAACACATGCCAACATCCGTATTCTGCAGAAACACTAGAGGCCACGAACTAACGCATGTTACGTTGTTTACATCCCTATATACTATATACAGTATATTATTATGACTATATATATGTACGTTCATGCCTAAGAAATTACACAACCAAATCATCTAACTCTCTTTTTATTTCAAAAACATCTACAAAATTCACAAAAATGAAAAACTTTGGAATTATAGTAGTGGTGTTTATGCTAATAATCCTAGGAAGAATACCATTAAACAAAGGAGAAGATGGATTTATTAGCAGAAATGGTGTGAATTTAATGTTAAATGGTGAAATATTTTACGCAAATGGGTTTAATGCATATTGGTTGATGTGTGAAGCTTCGAATCCAAATTCACGACAAAGAGTGTCATCGGCTTTACAAGAAGCTGCTAATTACGGGCTTACCATCGCCAGAACTTGGGCTTTTAGCGATGGTGGTTATAATGCTCTTCAGTATTATCCCGGTTCTTACAACGAACAAATGTTTCAAGTAATATTTCTTTATTTCTTTGTTATTGTCGTACAATATGATATACTCCGTATTTTGTATTATATTTATTTTTGATTATTATGGTAATGAATTTTAGTATCACATTGCTACATAACGTATCTAGTTTCTCCTGCCTATAAGATTTTTGGTCATGTTTTAGCTTACCAACGTAGAATATTAGCTCCGTTAATGAGTGTATAAGCTCTTTCGTGAAGGAATTGGCTAGAAAATTCCTTAATTAGTCTTGCGGGTGCAACTAAGTTAGAAAATCTTATTCTTCATTCGTAAAGATATTAGAATTTAGAAATGATGATAAATTTGCAAAGTTTTTATTTTTTCGGTGCAAAAGGAGTCACAATGATAATTATAATGCTGATACGGTTTGAATCAGTTAATAAATACATACTACTATGAGTACTCCCTTATAGTATGACCTTACTTACAAAGTTAATTGTCGAGTTTTATAAGTATCTTTTTTTAAAAACTAGTAATCACCTCATTATGGTACTCAATATTTTTTTTTAATGGTAATCATTTGTCTAAGTTTGATCTCAGGAAAAAATGGCCCCGGAATTATTATTTTTGTTTTTAATTTGCAGATGTTAATTAATACTCATACTAACTAATTATATAAATTGTAAAAAATGGGAAATGAAGGGTCTAGATTTCGTGGTATCAGAGGCAAAGAAGTATGGGATAAAGTTGATCCTGAGCTTAGTAAACAATTACAATGATTATGGAGGGAGGAAACAATATGTGCAATGGGCTAATTTGACGGCCGAGGATGATTTCTACACTAGTCCTGTCGTCAAGGATCTCTACAAACGACATGTCAAGGTAATCATAACTGCATATTAACCCTCTTATTTCTGGACACGGTCTCATTACAGAATTATTGATACAATAAATTGCAGACAATGCAAATATGCATGCAAATATGCAAATACTCAATTATGCAAAGAATGCAAAAAAATATGTTATTATGGAAATAATTTCATCGATCTTTTTAATGACACATTAATTCTTTCTATGGTCACTCTGACTCTGATATCATGTCAAATGAATTATCTCAACTAAAATCTTAAGGTGATGGATGAGGTTGAACTATTATATTTATAGTCTATTAATATTGTCGTTAATTGGACAGACGGTGTTAACAAGGGTGAATAGCATAACAAAAGTGGTATACAAAGATGATCCCACCATAATGGCATGGGAGCTAATGAACGAGCCTAGGTGCAATGACTTATCTGGCCAAACTCTCCAGGTTTGTATTTCAGCTTTCTTCTATTTCTACTACCAACAACAGTATTAAAAGTTTCTTTAAGTACAATCCTTAGTATATACGTATAAACCTATAGCTATGTGTAACGGTCTGTTACCAAGACTCACGAACTCAAAAAAAAATGTATCGAGTTAAGTATATCTTGATTTAAGTACATTTTACTTTTTGTAAATGTATGTATCGACACTATAATCGTCGAGATTTTTGATTAAGTGAAAGACGTCGGTAAAAAAGTGATTTAACCTAAACCGGCCACCAACTAGATTAAAATTTAACCTAATTGGGTTAAACAGACGACCCCTCATTCTTTAGTGAGTTGACATTTTGTTTAAAGACTATAGATTGTGTGGATGTGTCATAATCATGACCCGTGAGTAAATCTCGACATTCCCGTGCAATTGAATATAAGCATGGAAAGCTATGCTTTTATCACCATCCTTCCTACCATTTTCACCATTTAATATAACCACAAACTAGTGTACTTCGTATCTGGTACCAAGGATTATCTGTCGTATTATATTTTTATTTTTGTCCCAAAATCGACTCAATTAAATCTTTTGTTTTGTTCTGTCGATTGACTTACATAATGAGTTATTAAGTCTCAACTCAAGTCGTTAATTACGTGTCAGACTCATATCAGGTTATCAATTCGTGTCGTTATAAGCCGACTATTAATCTACAGTCCTTTGTTGTAGTATCAAAATAATAGCTCTAATCTGCATATATTTTATGTTTATATATGAAAATCAACCTAGAAAAAAATGTGAGAAATTAAATTTCTTTGTTTTAATTTTGCATTTTTTTTCTCCTGAAAATAAAATCTTTTGTAGTACGAGTATTTCTTAATTTGTTGAATTTTTTTTATTTCAAATATATTGTTTATAAAATTTAAGATAAGTTAATTAGCCCCTACAAATTAAACTATTTTCAAGGAGAATTTATGTATAGTTATTTTTATTATGAATTTGAATTTTCGAAACTACTCTTTTATAACTAATTAATTTTTAATTCTAAATTCTAAAAATAACAAAGTAAATTACTATAATAACCCGGGTGGCGCCCAAATTTAGTGCGGATCTCCTGTTCCATTTTGTGGCCCACTCTATGTGTCACATCATACACTGGATGACACATCAACTTGTGTATGATATTTGTGGCTTATTTTATTTATTCAATAGATGAGGTGTCATCCGGTGTATGATGTGACACACAGAGTGAAACACGTACATGGGACGGGAGATCTGCTCTACCAAATTTGTATGGCACTTTCAGAATAACACGACCTTATTAAATAACTGCACCTAGATAACATTCCGATAATGAATATCAACGACGTAATCAAATAGGCTATCTTAAGGAAAATCCTATAGAATTGATGGAGTTGATTTTGACAATATGGAACATACGTACAGAGCTGGATCGGAGAAATGGCTTGGTACGTAAAATCACTAGATTCGACCCACCTTCTTGAAGCTGGGCTCGAAGGATTCTATGGCGCTTCAACCCCGGCCAAAATCCAAATCAACCCTTCCAGTTGTCAGTACGGAACCGACTTCATTGCTAACAATCAAATCTCTGGCATTGATTTTGCCACCGTCCACTCCTATCCTGATCAATGGTACGTACTCCTTTCTAGTATTACGGTATCTAAGTACCTTTAGGCTTGTGAGAACGAATAGACTAAATAGTCAATTACATAATCTTAATCTTACAGGCTGGGAAATTCAGGCAGCGATGCTCAAATGGCATTTCTAGAGCAGTGGGTGAAACAACACATAGCGGATTCAGAAAACGTGCTTCAGAAACCAGTTTTATTCGCGGAATTTGGGAAATCGTATAAACTATCAGGGTACAACCCGAGTGACAGAGATCAGATGTACGGCATGATGTACGAAGAAATATATAATTCGGCCAGCAATGGCGGGGCAGCGACTGGGGGGATGTTCTGGCAGCTGCTTGGAGACGGAATGGACGGTTTCAGAGACGGGTACGATGTGGTACTCAAAGATAGTGATTCCCTTGCTATGCTTATCTTCGAGGAGACATATAAGTTGTCTAAAGTAGGAAAGTGAGTAGAATATTTATACTCCCACAGTCTCGGTCATTTGTTATCTTTTATATTTGTGAGGAGTATTTTAATCAAAGTACAACAAATGATCGAGACGGAAAGAGTAATTATGTAGGAGGATTAAGGTACTTATTAGTTAAGATCGGTTATTAACAAGGATATGCATGCCTAGATATAGCTGCACAAGCGGCAAATTGTTAATGGCGTCTTTAAATAAGACTGATTAACATAATACGGAGTATGAATGTATGATCATAATATTACAAGTAAAGTTAGCTGATAAAGAGTTATTCTAGTCTATGGGTTTATGTGTTTAATCAGAGAATTCGAGTTCAAACTCTATAAACATCACTATTTTAAAATTCGTAAATAAGCGATGTACTATCGTTTGAGATCTTATCGGACACAAATCTAACATAAATGAGATGATTTTCAAAACAATGATGGAAATTTTTTTACTTCATAAATACGAGTATTATTTTTATTCTACAATGACTATAATTAAGTATGATGATATTGAATCTGGATTTAATATTGTACGGGGTAGCATTTCCCAAAAAAAAAAAATCAAGACGAATTTCAGTGATCTGGAGAACGGTGGTAAGTCGAACTTTTTTGAGTCGAGCATAGTGTGTCGATTGGACAAAGCGAGTGGCTAACGAAAAAATGGGTCCATTCAAAATGTATCAAAACTAGCTTCTTCGTTGGCCCAAAATGTGTCTGAATTTAAGACTGGGTTTCCTATGAGGCCCAAACTCGCTTGTTCATTGGCCTAAAGATGCACATGTTTGAGTAGCCCTCTGTTTTTCTTATTACTCCTTAGTCCTTACCAAAAATCGTTCAATGTATCATAAAAAATACTCGTAACAGTTTGTAATTTAATAGTACGATAATATTAATGCGATAATTTAATGTCGATTTTGGCGTTTTCTTCAAAAAAAAATCCTTAAATGTAGAACCACTTTAACTAATCGAAACTAGTTAATCAAATTACAGTAATATTTTTACATCAAACTAATGAGGCAGACATCATCTATTTATTGGGATAACTTCGATCACACGCAACATTGGAAAACAATGGAACAATGTATCAACATTGGCGGATTTGGGGGGGGGGGGGGGGGGGGGGGCCTCGGGGGCAAGTGCCCCCCACAAGATTCAAGAAATAAATATTTGTGTATCTTATACATCCAATAAGGACAATAGCAATGATTACGGTTCCATACTAATTTTTTTCATTGACACATTAGCCCACATTATTACTTATGAAACATTTTAATTCTCTACAATGATAAAAGTTTCATATTTTTTATGTGGTCCCTCCTTTTCTCTCTTTTTATGACATGAAAATGAAACCGGTTTCTTACTTTAGAAACCGGTTGCATATAAGGAGTTCCTTATTGTAAGGAACAATGGGTAAGGAGCTCGTTATGAAACTCTTTATTTCACACCATTGCTAATGCCCTAATTATAATAGATCAGTTGGCAACCCAAGGAATTGAACCTGGGATGCTCCCAATGCAAATAATCAAATACTATCCCAAGGTATTTGGGATAGTATTTTGATGGAAAAAAATCAACATACAACATTATTTAGCATAAAAAACTCTCGGTCAAACCAATTAATTTGTCATTTTTTTTAATGTTTTAAGACATTAGTTTAGAAAAAAAAAAAGAGAAATTAAAATGTTTTCTAAGATAAAAGTAATATACTAAAAAAATTATGGTGTCCCCTTATAAGAAATTTCTGCGTCCGCCACTGTGTATCAACATGGATAATTAAACTTAACATTTTTTCTTTATATCATAAAGAGAAATTCGGGCAAATATTTGATGATCATTGTTACGAATTGTTCTATTTAATGTTAATTAATTTTGTGAATTTTTTCATTTCTGTGATTGATATTGTATAAATATGTGGACGGGATAAGACAATTTCAGACCATATAACAATCCTTTTGTATAAATAAATCATAATGGATATTTATTTATCAATAATAAATGAGACCTAATTCTTGTGAATTTATAAATGTGAAACCGCTAACCGTGAAAAGAGCGACCGGTGGATAATAAGCGGAGAAAATACGACGTTAGGAGCATTGCAAACCGTTCTTTTGGGTTGTACCAAAATCGTGATAATTTAAGGTAAAAGTGTAGTCAGTTGTCAGTGTTACAGCGTCTTGTAGTGGGCTTGTTTAGCCCAGAATAGAATAAGCTAAACACAGAAAAGGCCAACCCAAAGGCCTCATATGTATATATGGGTAGCAAATCTAGGAACCCTACTCCCTCTCCTCCCAATATTTATGGCGCCTGCCGGCCCATACCTTTTAAATAATACTCCGTACTCCGTACCTGTCATAAATCGTTTTTTGCGAACTTATGAGGGCTCAAATATTATTCATATGAATTATGAAGTCATGAGGATAATATTTGATCTGTTATAACTTTGTAGCGAATATATCCATTACAAAGGAGATCAACTGAATACGATCAGTGCGAGTAGATCCCTCGAATTTATCATTATACTCCTATATACAAATCCTTCCGTAAAAGTCTTGGACAAGACCAATTCATTTAACTATAGCTAAATTTTATGAGAGATTATCTCAAATGGAGTTAATATGTGTTAAAAATGAAAGGAAAAAAAAATATATCCAGCTTGTAAGAGCTTCATCGTTAACATTATTGAGCGGCCAGATCTTTAAAGTTTTTGTACAACCACCAAGCTGCACGACCCAACAAAATACAGAAAATAAGATAGTCAATTTACACCGATTATTATTTCACATAATATGTACAATAATTTGATAGCCACATGTTATTAGACGATCTGAAAAGCTAAAAAAAAAACCAACTTAATAGCTACAGGTTTGTAATTAATTTCAATTTTAAGTTAGTTTTTTTGCTATTGTTATTACGTCGGTTCCAAGGCATAAACATCTTTTACTTGCAAAATGGATATATCCGAAAATCCATTTTAAGGACTAATGATCTTTTCTAGGATTAGATAAATATTAATCGAACTAGACTATCCCGATAACTTCGTGTCAAGTCTTGTATATATCATGTCACAATATAACGTAAGTGGAAAAAAAAAACATAATTTTTGTGGAATATTTTGGAGATAAATTTGAAGACTTGAAAAGTGTGATTTGCAACGTAAGAAAGTGAAGATAGAATAGAAAAGCATGAGAGACTTTAGTAGAAAAAGAGTCCATAAGCCGGAAAGATGCGATTATTTGATGATTAATGTCATTTTCTATGTCTATTTTCAAATTGCTTTCTCTTCTTCATTCATTTGACTTGTTGGTCTCCTAATAAAATGCATATATATCTTTTACTACATGATTGTCTTTCTCTTAGGCACTCATAATTTACTGATTTCCTTCAAAGGCATAAACTTGAATGCCAATCATGCACTAAAATACAGTATGATTAACGAATGTGAAATTTTTATTCTAATATTATTAAACACTTTTGCACCAAATATAGATGGCTGATATAGGATTGTCGCATAAAAAAATGGAGGTAGTATAAACGTATAATATATGGGAGAGAGATTCGAACCTGAGACTTACTGTTTCAAAGTACCTCAGATATAAGATTATCGGATATTTCCCACGGTACCCCAAACTTTGACAGATTACACATGATTTTAAGTTTGTTCTTGTGGTAACCTTGTATTTTGTGTTTAGTGCCCGTGTTACCTCATTAATTTTCTGTTATAACGGCGCTATTAGTTTAATTTGTTTTGGAGGAAAAATTAGTTTGAACAATTAACGAACTTCAAATTAAATTGAAAGCTAAGGAGTGACCATGTTATCCCTGTGTTTTCAATGTTTTAACCATGTGTTTCAATTATTTTCTTATGATACCGTTGTAGTTTCAATTATTTGTCCATAATACCCTGACTGAATTGCAACGACTAGTTTGATGAACTAGTTTCATTTGCAAAGTGCAACAGAAGATGGTAAGTAGTCATGAAGTTTGTAAGTGGACTTGTTCAATTGCACCATTAAAATCAACCACATTTGTCGTACTTGTAGTATAGCTTAAATGAGTTTGCTACAATATGACCGAATGCTCGTATATTTATTCTTATAATGCCTCCCGGACATGTTTATTTGTTTTTCTACTTTAACTTCTCTTGAAAGATATGAAAATGACATTGGGTAAAGTGAAGTTTGTTTTTTATTTGTTATGCTATTGTGTTGACCCCCACTCCCAATAATTTTGTATTTATAAGCAAATGAACAATGACTAATTCATTAAACTACTCGTTGCAATTCATTCAGGGATACCATGAACAAATAATTGAAATCACAAGGGTACCAAATGAAAAAAATTGAAAATACATGGTATCATGGTTAAAACATTGAAAACATAGGGATACCATGAGAATTCACTCAATTTTCAATTTAATTTGAAGTTCGTTAATTGATCTAATTAATTTTCCATCCAAAATAAATTAACCACTAATTAACCTAACTTTTAAGGTCGTTATAACAGAAAATTGATGAAGAGGACCACGTATACTAAACACAAAACGCAAGATTGGCACAGAAATAAACTTAAAATGAGGAGTACCATGTATAATCTGTCAAAGTTTGAGAATACCGTGAGAAATATCCCTAAGATTATTAAGAGCACAAGAAGTCAACAATAATACTCGTACGTATTTGAGTGATGAGTGGATGGATGCATGGCATTACTTCATTTTGTCTTTAACATTTAAGGATATGATACCATCCATGCATACGTTTTGTCATTCCATCCCTCCATTAATCCAAGTTGCTTTCTCATTCCCCAAATACACAACCATTTGGGTTGATTACTAGTGTCGTTAATTATTCATGCTCAATTTTGCATCGATTGTTATTCAAATGGTTGTCTCAACCAAATTCATGTTAAAAATACAAGGGAATACAAATTCCCTCCTTTCCAAATCCTTTCACCTCATTCTCATTCAAATTAGGATATAATTATATTTTAGTTTGCATTTTGAATATACTAATTGAGTTGCTTAGGTGGAAATGATGTTTGCTTATATGTGAAGTTTCTTGGAGTTGAAAAATTGTTTATAAGGGGATTTGAACCCACACCACCATGCTAATAAGATAAGCTGTTAACCATCACACCACTACCACTTAATGATTACAAGATATACATTAATAAACTAATTATATTAACTTAGGAACAATAATCATCAATGTTGAGTACGAGTATAATTTATGAGATGACATTTAGAGAGTTTGGAATGAAAATTCAAAACAAAGAACTCGCGCCGGCAATGCCTTTATCTTACGGAAGGCGTGTTTGGAAAGCCTTGGACCTCTAAATGTGCAAGCTATTTTATCTGATGATTTTGATGCAATGATATAATCCCGATTTTTGGGGTTTTTCTTCAATTTTTTTTCCAATCTATAACATCGTATAAATTAAAGGTTATACTAGTATTAAGAAAAAATGAATTTTCTAAAATGTGCCCAATGGGCACATGATAAGAAACCTATTATGGGAAACAATCACAAGCACATCTCATGACAAAATAAAATTTAAACTCAAAAATACCATAATTGGAGAATTATAATTGTAAATCTTATCATAATATATATGTTTCTTATCATGTGCCCATTGGACACATTTTAGAAAAACTCAAGGAAAAAATAAGTCAAAATTTAGATAATCGAGACGAAAAAAATTGTGCCCTCCCTATATCAAAATCATGCATCCGCCCCTGATTCAAATGAAGGATTTTATCTTCACCCTTTCTCTCCAATTCTCTCAATCCAAACGTACCCTAGTTAAGACCATGTTTGATAAAATTAGCTTATACGCTAGTTGAAATTGAAAAGCTAGTTCAAAGTTACTCCTTTACTTCAGTCATTTATTTATCTTTGATTAAAATGTTCATCACAAATAATTAAAAGGTAAGCAAATAACCAAGACGGAAAGAGTATTAAATTAGCTGAAATTACGAAGCTGATAAACTAACTGAAATCCAAAGCATAAACTAAGCTGATAACCTAACTTTAGTATACGGGGTTAAGTTTTACTCGTATCTTATTTCTAGTAGGGATGGCAATGGGTCCGGGACCCTACCCGGACCCGCCGGGTCTTACCCTAATGGGTCGGGTACGGGTCCTCTTTTTTTTAGACCCTGCGGGTACGGGTCGGGTATGGGTCCTTCAATAATTTTCCGGGTCCGGGTCCGGGTCCTATATATTGGACCCGGACCCGACCCTTGGACCCGTTAAAATTATTTTTTTTTAAAAAGAAAAAAAGAACTTAGTGGATGCGGTAATTCAATGTGTAGTATTGTAAATGAAACTAATACAAACCACAATGGGAGACGGAGACCTTACATTAGCAATAGAAATTAGAAATTAACCGCCAGTTATTCTAATATGTGTACCGAAACTCAGTAAATACCGAATTTCACCTCCTTTATCAGTACGTCGGGCGTTTTTAGTGTCTGATTTAAAGTCAATTAAGTCATCCAACTTCCGTTTTATTCATTTATTTGCATTTATATTTATTGTGAATAATATTTTAATCAAAGGCGAACAAATAAACGAGACGGAAGAGTATATATTAAAAAAATGTACAATCGGGTCCGGACCCGTGAAGGACCCGGACCCTACCCGGACCCGATGGGTCCGGGTAAGGGTCTTAAAATTTTGGACCCTTACGGGTCCGGGTCCAACTTGTGAAACACGGGTCCGGGTCCGGCCGGACCCGACCCATACCCGCCCCGTTGCCATCCCTAATTTCTAGTACGTACTCAGCCAAAACATATCCCTTGATCATGGGAAATCCACATCCACTTAATTAGATTAATTTTTTACTGCTACTCTTAATTAAAGAAGACTAGCACGCATAACAGTAGCATCTGATCTTTAGAATAAACTAAATTAAATTATTCCACACCTTTTCTCCTACTTGAAACAAGAAAATAATGAAAAATAATCACATGAATTTCATGTCTTACTTAGAAGAAATAAAACAATTTACGATATTTACATAGGTTTAAGAAATAACGGTAATTCTGAGATTCGTAATTAATCTATTATGGAACCAACGAACTCTAATATCATGTTATAAAACCAACTTAACCAAAACCTTAAAGTCATGATTGAGGTCCATTTATATTCTATTATAATTGTTACGTGGTCCTTCGTAGTTACTAAAGTAAAATAATTAGAGAGATTTTACAAAACAACAATGTAGTTTATCTCTTTGTAATACTATGTAGCTAGCTTTCATTTTGATTATTGGGTTTTATAATTAGAATGTAGAGTCGGTTTGTCGACCGATTAGCTTTCACAAGTCTAATCATTATCATCTTTGTTGTTGCCACAAACTTGGAGGCTAATAATAATAATAATAATAATACGTGTCCCTTGTAATTTCTGTTGAATGTCATACTGATATATACTTACATGTTTCATGTTTAATTTGTTCATCTTATAACTAAATTGGCATTTGCTTGTTTGGTTCACTACGATATGCATCATTCATTTTTTCATTCAAATCAAGTAACCATGTTAATGTTATGCATGCATGCTATGTGTATTGAATCAAATTGGTTGGTCATCATAATAATAAAGAAAATTCTATTTTTTGTGAAAAATACTCCGTAACTATAAGTATATCCATCGGATTCTCTATGTTCGACAAAATTAGGTGAAATGTGAAAAATTAGTTGAAAACGGTGAAATTAGCTAAAAAATTAGTCGGAAATTTAGAGTTAATAGGTTATCTAAAATCATTAAAATAATTGATAAACTAGTTGAAAAACTTGCTAATCAATATATATATATATAAAGGAGGAAGTTTTCGAGGGATATGATTGGTCCGTTGCATCTAAACTTAATTTTGGAAAGCATCTTCAATAATAAAAAAATCAAGTAGTGAATCTTTTAATTATTATAATAATATATTTAATCTATCATATTAATGTGAAGTTTTGTAATTTTCATCTTAAAACCTTTAAATTTTGTTTAACAAAAAATTATCGTAAAAAAAATTATAAAAATGATATAATTGGAATCTAGGTAGAAAATGCTTTCATTTGAGTATAAATTTCATATAATTTGTTTCATATTATTTGCTCAAAAAATTGATGAATCTATTACATATAAAAATAACAAGGTTATCCCACATCAACAAATTATAATAAGCTGATGAAATTTCATATTATAAATAAGAGTAATCATCTATGCTTAGATATCCACCAAAAATCTTTTGAGTCTTGAAAAACTCTTAAGATTAAGATTATAAACTTTAACCAATTATTTCACATTGAAAAATTATGATGAGGCTATGAAGTTTTATACTATAAACAAGAGTAATCATTATTTTTAAATATCGACAATTTTTTTTTTGAGTTTTAAAAAAACTATTAATAAGACCACAAACTTAAAATTGAAAAAATTAAAATAAGACGATGATTCTATATAATAAATCATAATAAAGAGTAATCATTCGTCCTCAAATATCAATAAAAAAACTTTTTAATCTTAAAAAAAGCTCTTAGTAAGATGGTACCCAATTTTTTTTGGATATGCTATAAAAAAACTATATATAATAAGATGTCACTAAAAAAATTCAGAAGACTATAAACTTATGTAAAATTTATCCCACATTGAAAGATTATATTAAGGGATTTTATACATGGAATCCCCATGTTTTTAGTTTTTCTATATGGTACCTCCCCACTTTCATAATCACACATGGTCCTCCTCACTTTTAGTGTAATATGTCCTCTATAAAAGTGCAAGGATATCATATAAAAAAGCTAAAAACATATAAACACCATGTAGAAAATCCCTTATAATAAAGTGGTGAAATTAAACCTAAGTATATTATCTCACATCGAAAATTTCTATTATAAATAAGAGTAGTCATTCGTCAAATTATGATATGATGAAATTCTATATTATAAACAAGATTTCATATTATTTTCTCGAAAAAAAAGTGATGAATCTATTATGCACTCCATAAAAGTAAGTAAAATTATCTCACCTCGAACAATTATAATAAGGTGATATAAACAATATATATTTAATATAAAAGAGACTTTTTCAAAGAATTTTAAGATTATAATGTTGAGGTGATGAAATTCTATATCACAAATAAAAGACATCTTTCATTTTTAGATATCAACCAAAAAAAATTTAGTCTTATAAGTTCATATAGTTATAAATTTAAATAAAATTATCCCACATCGAGAAATTATAATAATGTGATGACATTCTACTATATAAATAAAAGTAATCGTTCATTTATAGATATCAACGAGAAATCTTTTGAATCTTAAAAAACACTCTTAAGACTATAATTAAATTCAAGTAAAATTATTCCACATCGAAAAATTATAAATTTTCATCTACAAATCTTTAAATTTCATTTAACAAAATGTTATCGTAAATAAAATTACAAAAATGAATTAATTAGATTCATGGTAAAAAAATGCTTTCATTAGAGTATAAATTTCATATTATATGTTTCATATTATTTGCTCGAAAAAGTGATGAATTTATTACATATAAAGATATTAAAGTTATTCCACACCGACAAATTATAATAAGGTGATTAAGTTCTATATTATAAATAATAGTAATCACACATCGACAAATTATAATAAGGTGATGAAATTATATATTATAAATAATACTCCAGTAATCATCCGTCCTTGGATGTCCACCATAATTATCTCACATCGAAAAATAATTATGGGATTATAAAAACTTTTGAGTCTTAAAAAAACTCTTTTATTATTATAATTATCATAATGTTGTCTCACATCATTTGTCCTTGGATATCAACTAAAAAAATTGAGTCTTAAAAATTGAGTCCGTAAGCTGATAGAAAAGAGCGCAATCATTTGTGTTTAGATACGGAGTATTAACCAAAAATCTGAGTTATTCTAATTTTTTTTTAAGATTATAAACCTAAGTAGAATTATCACATATCGAAAAATTATGAAAAGGTGATGAAATTCTATATCACAAATAATGAGAGGACATCATTCGTTTTTAGATATTAACAAAAAAAAATTATCTTATAAAAGCAACTATAAATTTAAGTAAAATTATCCCACATCGAGAAATTATAATAAGGTGATAAAATTCTACTATATAAATATGGAGTAAAAGCAATCATTCATCTTTAGATATCAATGAGAAATACTTTGAGTCCTAAAAGAACTTTTTAAGAATATAAACTTAAATAAAATTACCGCATATCGAAAAATTAAGATAAAGTGATGACATTCTACAACATCAATATTATATTCCTGTGAGGGTATAAACTGAAGTAAAAATTATCCCAAGCTTCGATATTACAAAAAAGTGATGAAATTTTTACTCACTCCGTCTCTAAAAGATTGTCCCATTTCTCTATTATATGTGAGAAGTATTTTAATGAAACGAGACAATCTTAGTGGGACGAGGTAATATATAATAAAAGTAATCATCGTCTTTAGATATCAAACAGAAATCTCTTGAGTTCTAAAAGAATTCTTAAAATTATAAATTTAAGTGAAATTATCACAAAATGTAAAATTATGATGAGATATCATAAATAAGAGAAATAATTTGTTTTAGATAATCATTTGTCCTAAAGTAAAAATTTTAACATCGATTTTTTTTTTACAAAGTCATGAATTTCATAGATATAAATCAAACATCTTTTAAATTTTAGAAAGGTTCTTAAAACTATAAACATGTGTGAAATTCTACATCATCAGTAAGAGAAATTATTTGTTTTTAGATATTAATAAAAAAAAATCTCTTGAGTCTTATAATAGCTCTTAAGGCTATAGATTGAATTAAAATTATCCCACATCGAAAAATAATTGCATTAAGGTGATGAAATTCTATTATATAAATAAAAGTAATCATCGTCTTTAGGTATCAATCAAAAATCTTTTGAGTCCTAAAAAGAGTTCTTAAAATCATAAATTTAAGTTGAATTATCCCACATCGAATAATTATGATGAGCTGACTTAGAAAAATCTTTCAGTCTTGTAACAACTCTTAAAACTATAAATTGAAGTAAAATTATACCACATCTAGAAATTATAATAAGACGATATAATTCTATTATATAAATAAAAACCTGTCAATCAATAGTTCCACAAATTTATGCAATCGTCTAACCTGGTGTCATTACCATTTGCACTAAAAATAGGCCCGTGCATCGCACGGGCTTTCCAACTAGTATTATATCTAATTGAACTAAAAAATAACTTTTCAGTAGCGAAGCACTCTGTAACTTTTTATTTCAACTACTCATGTATATATGTGTGAATTAAGCTACTTGTCAAACACATATATACTCCGTATAAAAATAAATTAACTGATATTATAATCAAATAAATTATCCTTCAGAAATAACGTATCTAAAATGTTTTGCCGAATGAAATTTTTGTACGAAACCCTAAAATTACACTTGTCAAAAGTTGACAACGTATTGGCAAGTATATCTATAATCTATTTACGAGTTGGCAATAATATTATCTTTTTACTATCGTTTTGGTATTAGGGATGTATTTTTTGTTCCTAGTTTAGGTAATTGAGTAGGAAATGGTAAATAATCATGTAGGCATGTAGCTAGCATTGTATTTAAATGGAAACTTAGCTTGTATTGAATCAAACACAATAAATCATTGAACTTCATATACAATTACGTTTTTACTCTTTAAAGTAAAACACCTGGCCTAATGGCATGACACATTTGTATTAGAAAGACAATCACATTTTTATTAGCTTCATTCATTAACATAGCCTTAGTGACGATTTAGGTTCCAATTCAATTAGTCTCCTATGAGATTGTTTTACATTAAGCTAAGCTAAGATATATAGTGGGAGACGTGATCCTTAGTACACTAAAGAATAAACATATTATGAACCCGTCTTATATAAGAATTTGTGTTTAGGTACTATTTTAAAGAGAGGTACATTTCTCAATTTACAAATAAAAAGTTAAGAGTTGAAGAGTTTATGAATAACAAAATGTCAAATTGGTTCTAGGGTGGATATATAAGATTTTTTTTGTTTTTTTTTAAAACTAAGTATATATATAAGATATTAAATTAAGTAGTATTTTCATAAACTTATGACTTGACTTTGACCAGATCTACACCTAATGCCATGATCCATTTACCAGCTTTATTCAATTTTTATCAAAGCAAATTATTGAAAAATAACTTTAATAATTATTTAAAATTATCCAATCAAACTGAGTTGAATTAAATTTGTTACTCATCTTAAGAAATTAAATTTCATATCCATAATCTTACAACAAGAACAAGATTAACATTTTGATAGTGAAATATAAGTTATTACTTTCTTTATTTTGAGTAGGGCTCGTGAGAGAATGTCTCTTACTAAGTTAGTGAGAGACTAAGAGAGTAAGAGACATAGGTAAAACCACACAAAAAAATAGTTGGACTCACCGAGTCACCGCTATATATGTGAGACATCTCTCATTAACAGTTACTAGTATGACTTATGAGAGACGTACCGTCGCGTCTCTTCTAAATTTTTGTAATTCATTTAACCTCCTGAGAAACCGTCTCACACTACATTAGTGTGAGACATAACTCACATAACACAAAATAAAAAGGATATTAGATAATTTTTATTAGGTGATAGATTTCTTGTTAATACAAATGAATGAGAGATAGTCTCTTACAGTATAATTTTTTTTTCTTCATTTATTTGATTAGTATATGATGTCCCATTTTGATAGTCGAAAGTAGGATTATATTGGGACTTTTGGCAACATTGATTTAAAAGATTAGATGGATTGTTTTTTGTGCATAGAATTACTAATGGATGTGGTGTGCATGTGTGTGAATAGTGAAAGACTACATACTGGACTAAAAATAATCCCACCCAACTTTCTAATGGAAGGCATAATGATTTCACAGAAAACATGATTAGATCAATAATTACCCCGGGATTCATCCTTAAAGCTACATTAACACACCATTATCTTTCTACAAGCGTCTACTATTCTGGGCATAATAAGAAAGTTACGTAAAAAAGAGATACGAAAGTGTTCTCATGACTCATGTCCATAAAACCCTACGCCCCACATTCTAACCTTTTCACAGCGTTTCCGGCTTTTCTTCATCCAACTGCTAGTCTCCCGCATTTGGGGCTAGTTATTAGTTATAACGAGTCAAATACTATCAATTTATATAGAAAAAATAAAATATTAGTTTTGTACAATTTTGTCTTTTTTTATGCATGCAATGAGTAATATTTGACTCGTTACAAGAATGTCACTGATAACTTGGCCATAAATATGAATTTGTGTTCTTCCTTAGCATACTTCATAGCCGATAGCCTACTAGCATGAACGTACATACGTAGTATATCTGTATATGTACAAGTTTAACGAATTTACTGTCACCTAATATCTACGAAGCGCCTAGTATTGAATTACCATATTAAATTATTGTGAGACCTTACAGATAATATGAACATTTTTTTTTTAATTTGCTATATTAAAATAATATCTCAATAACAAATAACGTTTCATGTTATTTTAATGTAAGACAGTGTTATAAGAGAGTTAGAGGTTGATAATAAGAAATTGATGAGAGCAAGGTCATTAGTTAGGGATGGAGTAGAATAATAAGCTTGAGGGGGAGGCAGGTGGTAACGACTCAGCAGTTACTGCACGAGCGCGGGCTGTGACATACATACATACATGCATGCCCCATTTCCCCTTCAACGGCTCAACCGCACCCCATGTTTTCACCACGCACCACCATGGTCCATGCATGCATGCATAAAATCTACTACGGAGTATTACTTGCACCAAATACTCCATCCGTACCCTGTTTGTTGTCAAATTTGGTAACCGTACACTTGACTCATTCAACCTGCACCTCCCCAATTATGTGTAATTGTATGTATACCACTGCAAGATATGCTTGCTAACTGTTATGTTGTCTGAGTATGTGTGACAACTGACAAACTGATACTGGTAACTTTTTCATAATAATTATCGTATGAGGTGGTCAAACACCCTACAATGGTTCAAATATATAAATATTTACTTATGTTTCATTCTTCTAGCTAGTAAAAGGAGTAATGTTTATTTCTAGATAAAAGAACCGTTAGTTGTGCGGTTTTTATTCTATAATTATTTATGCTTTTTAAAAGTTTTGAACCCATGGAATTCCCATGTCAAAGGACTTGATTTACTTTAGTTTTTCAGCTATATATGAGATGAGAGCACATTCAATGGTTTCATAAGTATCATCCCTGTTTCTATGCCTTTTTTACTTCTGCAAATTACTTTAAAAGTTGAATAATCTGTGACCATTATCCATGTGTACTCGAAAAAGTAAAATAGAACGAAAAAACGCCGTTGCCGGGGATCGAACCCGGGTCACCCGCGTGACAGGCGGGAATACTTACCACTATACTACAACGACTTTGTTGTTTCTTGAGTGGAGCGTTCACGCTTTTAACTAGTACTGTAACTGTGGACCAACAAAAAGCAGATTACAGATTTTCTTTATATTTTACAGTTTTTGCATCCTCATTTAATGTCTCGTCGTTCTCATCATCATTGACAAATGAGTAAATGACACACTCCGTAATTCCTTATACCAAGTTATTATCATTAATTCACTTTCAACCCAATTTCCCCAACTATTTTCAGCAATATAATTATTTCTATTTTTATTCCGATTCAATGCAACTACCTGCCAGATATTGTTTCGTAATTTAATTTAGTTCAAAAATAAATAATGAAATCAGTAATCGAGAGTACAATATACGGAGTATATTAAAAAGTGTACTCCGTACTCCATAGTTCGTACTAAGTACGGATTAATTCACTAATGTTGTATGATGTGAATACAAAGTATATATATTTTCAAGGAATATTCAAATACGAAGTACTTGATTTCTTAGTATTGTACATCTTCCTAAGATTTCATTTCATACTTTCTCCGTTCTAATAATTTAATATGTAAATTTAACTGGTGTAGATCCCATTCAATTTCATGGTTTTCTAAGGAATATATAAATAGTTAAAATTAAAATTAAAGTAATTACAATTCTTTTTTGGTGATAAACCTTGGATACTTTGTACTATGGTGTTAATATTAGGATACCAAACCTTAATAGTATAATACATGAATATATAGAATAAAAAAATGAAAAAGAAAAATTAACGTCCTGATGACTCCTATGAAATATTCCAAGCCAGTACGGAATATATCCTGATGACTCCTATGGAATATTCCAAGCCGGTACGGAATATATCCTGATGACTCTTACCCTGATTCTAGCCATTTTTTTTGGGTATAGTGTAAATAAGCTATTAATAAATCGTACACAACTGATATATTCCGAGAGAAGTTACTGATCTAACTACAGTTCACCTATTAATATACTCCGTAGAAGATTAGAAGACGACAAATGGTTTGGGATGAGATATATTTCCCGAAATTTATGGCATAATAATATACACATTATGCATCAAAGTTATATTATTTATGCCGAAATTTTTGCACGTGAGGTACGTTATGTACCTTATTTATGACAAATGTATGTAGCCTAAGATTATTTGAAGTTTAAGAAGTACTTCTCCCTAACCTACCAACCCTAGTTTTTTCTCCTCTTTCTCCTAAAAAAAACCTACTTTTTCTCCTCAATCTGGGGCCTCCATCGATAATTAATCGATGGTAAGCCCCAAAAATTGTTTTAATTTTAATTATTAGTTAACAAATTTTATGAGAGTTGTTTTCGTCTTTTATTTCAGGGTTTTTTCCTTTATTTCGAGGTTTCAGTCTTTACATTAGTATAGTTCATAGATTTCAAGAATCATGTGCAAGATCATGAGAGCAATGGAATCCCTACGTACGGCGATACAATTGAGGTCAGATCTCGGTCTACTATTTGTCAAAACAGAGAAAGTTCATCATTATGGAGGCTATTTCATCAGATTCATAGATTCCTTCGCGAAAGGCTGTGTCAATAAACAACGATATATAGAAGGCTATACAGAAGCGCATTATTCTAATAGTGTTCTTTCTCTTAATGATATTCTTTATTTATTTTTCACAAATCTGTATTCGTTTGTAGATGCCGGATGACTTATTATTAATGATATTCTTCACTTCAAAAAAAAAAAAAGTATATATACATATAAATACTCATCTTAATAAGTAAGATTCTCTTATATTATAAATAATATTTAATTATACTAAATATATATACTATCTACTAAATATATCTAATAAGCTATATAATATATATTTAATAGACCCACCATATGCAGTGTAAAGTATGCTATGCTATATATTTACTAAGCCTAACTAAATATAATAAATGACCCAAAAATAGGCCAGTTAAAAGTAAACGGAAAAATGTTGGAGAATTGTTATTTGATTAGTGAAAAGGGGATTAATATTTTACGATGCGTCTCGCACTGGATTTACGTGAGACGACTTTACAAGAATATTTAATATTCTTATAATATAAAAATATCTCAAAAGCACACTCCTCCTTACATTTGGAATCTCCATTATTATTGGATAAAATTAAAAGTATTAAAACTATTGTTAACATCTCAATCATGTCTACCTAAACAAACCTATGGAAAACCAAGATTTACATTACAATTTACACCCCCTCGCCCTCCTCCCTCGGCCTCTCCCCGCCCTGTAGATAGATAGCCCTATAAAAATACCCCACACTCCTCCATTTCTCACTCCCTTCTCCACTTTTCTCCCCATCATCTCTCTTCTTTCTCTCTCTAAAACAAACTTAATTAAACACCAATTAACCGCTTTCACTACACACCCTTACAGTTTTCGTAATGGAGACGATTTATGAAATTGACACTATCAAAATCGAGAAGGAGAAAGCTATGCAACGATATCGCAAGTTCCGTAAAATCGCCAACGTAATTCGAACCCTTGAAATTTCGATTGCGATTACGTTGATTTCCTTCGCTATCTCATGGACTTCGTCGTGTATTCCGACGGTTTTGGAATTTTCCGGTGTGGTTTTCCGCCGATTGTCGACGATCTTTTTCAGTCCTCACTTTGTGTTTGTTATCGGTAACGTGATTGTGATTACTCTCTTTGCAAACTCTTCTCCGTCGAATGCGGATAATTCTGGCGAATATTCGCCGGAAAAAGCTGACGTAGAAGTGAACGTTGAATCGGCGGTTGGAGTTCCGGTGGTGGAGGTTCCAGCGGCGGCGGTAGTGACTGTTGAGGATCGGGAAGTAGTGCAGGAGAAAGTGTACCGGAGGACTCAGTCCGCGGCGATAGTAGTGGAGGTTGTGGAGAAGCGAGAGCTCCGGCGGTCGGCGACAGTGCCTCGACGAAAAGTAGGAAAAGATGAAGTTCAAGCGACGAAGATGGAGACGAAGGATGATCCGAGGATGAGGAATAACGATAAGGAGGATGATTTGAGTAATGAAGAGTTTAATAGGAGAGTGGAGGAGTTTATTGAGAAGCAGAGGAAGTTCTTAAGTGAAGAGAGTAAGATTTTAGTCTTAAGTAATTAATTAATTAATTAATCTACATAATAATCAACAATTCATTGTTTTGTGTAAGAATTTTTCTTACATGAAATTGATGAGTTGAAGTAAAATTAAAAGTTGGAGTACTATTAATTAGAGGGATGAGATAATTAATTAAGGTGAAAGTGTCCAAAATCGTATTTTAGTTTTGGCACTTGTCGAGAATATAATATCTACTTTAGTATGTGATCTATATATTATCGATATGTACAGTTTTATTAAAGTTGATATATATAGTACGATGTCTAATCGTTTAATTACATCCTCGTAAATTGTCGTAGTATCACATCTAGAATAGTTCTATTGTAACCAAGTAGATCGACTGTGACGATCTTTGTCATGCGTCGTTAATTGTTTTAATCAAGTCCTCGTTCATGCTTTGTTATCGATTTTACAATTTGAATTTCAGAGTATGTGTAATCTATGTTGATGTTTTAAGTGCACCGGGGAGGACATATTTTGGTTAGGTGCAGTGATTGTTATAGTATAGCTAAGATGGAGTTCATGAATGGTGAATGGATAATGTATGGCAGGTACACCGTACACTGCAAAAGAAATATTCTAAAATGAAGTGGATGAGTGGTACTGGTACATGTACTGTAACAAGACCAAATGTTTGTTGGCTTGTTGCAGTGCTATGCCTATGCCTATACAATACTGCTGTGATGTGTTGGTCTGTTTCAATAATGGTATTATGTATCTGTATTCTCTAAATTGGTAGGTAGTAGTAGATGTTCTTGGATCTATGATGAGTAGAACGAACAAATTCACCCTGCTTTTATTTTTACACGTCTTCAAGGAAGGACATATTAAAAAGAGCATTCAATTATTGAATTTCATGTAAGAAAACAGATACATTAAAGATCTCTTATGAATGAATGGGTCCGAGTTTTGAAAATACAAGAATGTTGAAATCGGAGGGATCATCGGTTTTATTTCTACTTTTCCTTTTCCATATTGTATTGTGTATTTGTGTTGTGTGTTATATGTCCCGGGGAAATGCCGAAATGGGCTGGACGTGGGCGTGGTTAGGTCCCCTACACGGGATATATGATGGTCTTGGGATGAAAAATTAATGCTAACTGCTAAGCTAAGCTTATTCCCCTGTTTCAAAGCAAGGTCCAGGGCTAAAACATGAGGATCATATCATATATCCATCCATGAACCACATCCTTTAGACGTCATTCTGTTCCTTTCTCTGGGTCGCTACTCGCTAGTAAGAATTGAAGCGCAAAACTCAAGAATATTGAAGATTAAAATGTGAGCGTGAGATTTAATATATTGTTGTGGAGATTTTTTTATGAGTTTCAATATGCATAGCTCATAAGATAAAATATACTCGTATATTACTACATCGTGAAATTCATTTTGAATCATTGTATGAATTACTCCATATTATGGACCACTCAACCCCAAGAGTATCGATTAGGGACGCTAGTTTAGGATTAAGTTGTAAGTAATGCTCATTGTTTATTCATAAAACTTGTAATAAGGCATGCAACTCATAATATACAAAGTCCGATTTAAAAACGAGGGAGTAAACGTAAAATAAAAAATAAAAAACAAAGGTAGCATTGTACATGCATGATACATTGTCATGATTTGGTAGTATGGAATTATGGATTGATTTCCATCCTAACATATTCTTGTAATAAAAATGTTAATTTACGTAATCATGTTCATCCATTGATCCATTGATATATATAACCAAAGAATTTAGGCATCATTATACATTGATACCCATAAATTAGCCACAAATTCTTGTTTGTGACGGAGATATTCGTCACAAACGTATGATGGGTCAAGTAGATACCATTTGAGAGGAAAAGACAAAAGTGAGGTTGGTGGAACCTTTGTCCTTTTTCCCTCAAATGATATCTACTTGACCCGTCTTAAGCTATATCCGTCGCAAGAGAGACCAACTGTAAATTAGCTTTCCCACATATTCTTCTTGCTCATTGTTTTTAAGGAAACCATGATGACTTAAGGGTTCTAATCTAGTTTATTAGATGCTCAAGTGAAAGTTATGTCGCTGGGGCTTTTGGGTAGATCAAATATTCCTAAATACTGAAAATGATGACTATTTATAAAGGTAAATGTTCGATTTTTATTAATTTGATCACTTACACTTACACGTTCCGCCTTTCTAATTGAAAAGAGCTCTTATTCTTTACGGATCTTAAGCTCATCAAAGGTTTTCTATATGTTATAATTTATTTTTAAAAAAACTAGATAATTAATTAAGGGCAATGGTATCTTGACTTTGAGGTTTTTTTTAATAGAGCAATATATTCTCTTCTTATGCTTAACTTCACTTTTAACATTGAAAAGATGTTTAATTCAAAGGGTTTTTATATAGAATTCTTTTATTTATGATGGTTGTATATATTCGGATGACAGATCTAAAACAATCTAGTAATCTATACGGAGTATATCGACTTAGTATTAAATATACTAAGTCCATCCCAAATAGATGTTCTCATATGATTATTATATTTCTCACATTGAAATATAAGTAGGAACATCATAGTGGGATGGAGGGAGTACTCCGTAATAAGTAGAGAGTAACAATTATATCTATCTTTAAATTAAAATGATTTATCATCTTATTGAAATAATATTATCATTAGTAATTGGTAATCTGTATAATTGTGTGTATATATGATACAAAATAAAGAGACAAGTTTTTCTAAGTACTTTTGTATACATATATACCGCCGTGCTTTTATTTCATCTATCCATATAATTGATTTCGTGATGAAGCGGACATGTTAATGTGAAACAAGATTGTGTATTTTAATTGGTAGATGGATTGAAACAAGTGAGACAATATCCAATGTAAGTCTACAAATGCTCTATCCCTTTCGTTCAATAAAATAATTGTGAAGCTGCTAGCTATCGGAAAAGTTAATTAGCACCATCACCAACTTTGCCTATAAAAAATGTTCCTTTTAGAGAGAAATAATAAAGTGATGGTATAGTGTTGAAGTTGATGCATTTTTATTCACTTTTCATGATTTGTGTCCATTAAAATCATATACAAGTGCATTAGTTTACGTATATAGGATAATAGGCCCCATACCCATAAATATAGAGAGGAATAATTATTAAGAGGGGGCGACGGGCAGTTCCTTTTTTGTGTGGGGGTGCTCTTCCAAAAACGATTCTATTCATCTTTACTTTCTTACACGGAGTACTCCCTAATATACTTTACTTAATCATGTTTCTTCTTGAATCGGACTTTCGACTTCGTTGATTCCTTAAGCAGTTTAAGATTTATGATCACTAATAGTACTTATCCACGCATTTCTGATCAAAATTGTGAAATACTCATGTACTCCGGTTGATTTAAAGTTTTTTTGGTACTTTTTTCCATTTTTCATATTTGGATTTCGATTTTTATGTGCACACGTTAATACATCATAATAATCAAGAAAATATTTAACCAGAACATTGTTATCACAAATTGGAAGGATCAATGTCGACCGTCAAAAAATACCTTTGCTAGCTAGCTATTCAAATTTCAAACTCTTACAATAAAGTTGAGTTTAAAGTTGTTGAATTTTATATTGAGTATATTGATAGTAGTCGATGATTAGTTAATTAAACTATTTTCTCCCTCTTGAGTTAAATCAACCAAAGTATTTAGCCACCATAAAAGTTGCAAAATATTTCGGAATATATAAATAGGTATTACGATAAACTAAAATGTCATAGAAAGTGCGTCTTTTTTAAAATGATGAAACAATATGATGTTTTAACCCCTGAGAGCTGTAGTTACAACTAGGGGTGGTAATGAGACGAGACAGCTCGCGAGCAGCTCAAACTCGACTCGGTCAAAGCTCGGTCAAAGCTCGGCTCGGGCTCGGCTCGACAACTTAACGAGTCAAGCTGAGCAAGGCGTGACTCGGCTCGAAAAGCTCGCGAGCAGCTCGATCTGATGTGATTAGTTAATATTTTGTTCTTGTTTATTAAAAAAATGTTAATAATAGTTACATAGATTTTTCACCATATAAAATGTTCTTATTGATTTGCCTAATAAGTTTGTATATGTTTTTTGGATCCCAATTTATTAAAAGACATCGTGCAAAAAAACGTAAATTTTAATAATTATATATAGACTCGAGTTAGGCTCGAACTCGCATTTTAACTCGCGAGCTTGGTTCCGAGCTCAATATTTTCAAGCTCGGGTAAGCTCGAGATCGGCTCGAGTTCGAATTTTGCTGAACGAGCACGAGTCGAGAAAGGCCAAGCTCGTGCTCGGCTCGGCTCGTTTACACCCCTAGTTACAACTCATGGACTCATTTTACAAAACATAAAGTTAAGACATAATAATGATGTTACGGTGACCGTAAGCACAAGGATAAAAGTAATCAAAACATGATACTCCATCAGGTAGTAATGTCAATAATATACCAATTTGATTTGTGAGATAAAATCTACAGAGTATGTAGATTATTGGTAATAATGAATTTGAAATTCATCACAAATTCGCAATAACCCACATTAAAACACATTCTTGTTTATTAAGTTGTTTTAGTTGCCTATTTTAATTTATTTCTTTAATCCTCGTATTGAGTTTCAATGGAATCTGCTTTGTAATTATAAAATGTATGGCCAAATACTCTAATAATTACTCTTATTAAAAAAGGTGTAGTACGTAGCTTTTGTTTACTCTTTAATTTGCATAAAATAAAAAGAAAAGTCAAAGTCCATATTTCATGGTGGAAACATCTTAATTTTTTTAATACTATCAATAATTATGCGCATTTTGTTCTTTACTCCTACTGAACCATCTAAGTATTACGTAGTGATTTAGTGTCATTTCTACCAAATCTAAGGGGTACCCCTTATTTCATAAGTGTACTTTTACATGATGAGTGGGACTCATCATAATCTAGTACGGGCAAGAAATGAATAGCTAACCAACCATCCTACTAATATAAACGAACGTTCAACGCCACTAATCTTATAACCTTATAACATCAATTTGGTATGTATATATGTATGAGCCCTAAACTTCCTTAAGGTCTCAGTACTCTCCGACCCCTTAGTCGTTAGGCCTATTGCTAAGGAGACGCACCGATTTAATGAGGCTGAAAATATTTAAGTCCGGCTAAATTGTCTATGCATATGTAATAGAGTAAATTCATTTTTTTTCATTATTTTGCAGCCTAGGAGGCTCCACAACTGCAAGTTTGTTACCCGGTACTCCTAAACAGTATGTGTAAATTAAGTCGGAAGTATTGATGTATTTTTTATTTTTTTATATAAAAGAAATAGTTTATTCTACTATCATCTAATCAAATACTCCATAAATCATTACCTTCTAGTTTCTCCTCGATCACATAC
This sequence comes from Agrostemma githago, assembly GCA_958450325.1. Classification (NCBI taxonomy): domain Eukaryota; kingdom Viridiplantae; phylum Streptophyta; class Magnoliopsida; order Caryophyllales; family Caryophyllaceae; genus Agrostemma; species Agrostemma githago. The sequence continues at coordinate 76,655,759 of OY288241.1, read as the reverse complement.
ACAACAAAGATATGTACATTATATTTATACTTTAAGTTTATGACAAACGTATTCGTAATATTTATATCTTAAATTTAAAATTGAATATATTAATCACTTTGTGTAGGAACAATATGTGGAGTAGGTTATGAGTCATGAATTAGAAGCATCATATCCCCTATTTCCTATTCCCTCCCTAATTTATTTGGGACACAAAGCAAACATGCCAGAATAGTTTGAGTACCTAATTAATTAAAATATACAGTACACTATACAAATAGTGCAATTAGCTAGTTTTCGACAATAGTAGGGGGGGCTCCTGCTCCTCTAGTAAGATGCCAATATGAGGGGAAAAAAAATTGGGCAAACCGTAGTTAGAAAGTACACTTGTCAGAAAATCTGTGTAGTAACTCGTGCCCTTATAATTTAAAATCATACGGAGTATGACAAAACCTATAGGAACAGGCACAGCAAAGGAGAAAACATTTCAATAAAAGTGGGACATCAATTATTTGGGAATCCTTCTGAAATTATATCTATACTCCATTTCCTAATTCAATTTTATTTTTGATCTTTATAATTTGATATTTGATATTTTGTAGGTGGGGTGCTTATCTATTTAAGTGGCCTTTATTAGAGGGTGGTTGTTATTGTTTCTTACCCGTTCAAAGGAGTATGCAGTCTACTGGAATGATCAGCCAAGAAGACGTGAAGTGTGCTGAAACCCGTGCCCATACTATTGCTCTCTACCAACTCGTTGATCTTGCGCGCTATGATCTTAGTTCTTTTAGTTCGTTATACATGTTTTATTATACTGTCTTTCGATTCCTAAACAATGTTGGTGATTTAAGTATAAATACCGGTTCATTTTAGCGTACTCGGGTGTGGTTTACGGATGTGTGAATTCAATATAATAGTATAAAATAGGTTCGGGGGAAGTCCGGAGTGTATGCTTATATATAATTAATTGTGAATTCACGGTACCTGGTTCATACGGTACACTATGGTGGGGGTGTCGCTGCCCGGTCAGTGAGTCGGGGTTCCAAGGGCGAAGCGCCCTAGTTACGGGGGTTCGGGGGCTGTGCCACCGAGGCGAAATTTTGGCGCCAAAATCTGTTGAACAGATTTTGGTGGGAATTCATGAAGAGGCGCAACTCTTCAAACTCGTATCCCTGCTCCTTCAAACTCTATATAATAGAGGTTTGATCAAATCCGAAAACAAGAACGAAAATCTGCACAAAATACTACATAGTTATATCTCTGTTTTCTGTGCAAATTCAGAGTAACACCGTCTTATCTCAGTAGAAAATTCGGTACAAACCTGCACTGAAAAAAGGGTCGAATTGTTCTATTAGGAAAGCACAAAGTCGATTCGATGTTGGTTTTTCGTTACTTTCTTTATTCGCACATAACAAACAATAGAGCTAATACCTTAATGGTTTATGCTCTAAATTTGTAATAGGGTGGTTTATGTAATGTTGGCAAAAAAATAAAAAAAATAAATATACAAATATATTCATAAAGTATACGAGTATGGAGTATATATTTATAAATTCATAAATTCAATTATTAGCATAACAAAAGGATCCATCAGGTCTCCCTTGAGGCCTTGACCCTTGTAAATTGTAATGATATATCCGTCACAGATTATTGATCAATAAATATAGCTATGAGATAATTGAGTACTCGATCCGTCAGTCGCGATTTTTTAACAGATATACCCATGAAAAAGTGGGGGTAAAAGGGAGGGTGTTATTCACTTATTATTGTTGCTAGGGCATGTACAAGTGTCTGTAGTTTCTACCTATCATTTTCTTAGATTAGGGTCTTATTCATGTTTTCTTGATGTGGGGACTTTTGGATCGTACAGTACTCGTATCAATTATGAAAGCAGGTACTTGCTTCAGTTGCTTGGTTACAGCTAAATCTATGCAGCCTATCTATCTAAGCTAGTGCCCTAGTCCATGTTGTATGTTTCTAAATATCATTGGTTACTTACTCATTATGTTCTTCAATTTGGTTATTTCAATTCCCTTGCGTAATTAAACAAATACTCAAAGATTGATAGTGTTTTATTTTGGATGGTTTGAAACTTTGAATTGTGTGCTCTATGACATAATCAAATAGTTTTACTAGCAAAGCCAATTCGCATCAACTACACTAGCGATTTTAAGAGGTGTGTTGACGCGATATGAGATATCTTAAAATCTTTTCTTTTTGACTCCATTTCAATCCCTTTCTATTTAGTTCAATTCAGACTTATAAAAGTTTAGTTAGTCTCAGCTACTCCACCGCAAACTTCAGTTCAGTCTAATTCAATTTAAAAGAACATGACCTTAGTATAGTAGATTTGCAACCAAGTTTTAAAAATGAATATATTTGAACAGAGTAAAGAATCATTATTGCAAAGTTAATTTCGTTTACTACGTAGTAAATCAAAGTTAGCATAAAAATAGATTGACATCAATTATACTAGCAAAGCCAATTGACATCAATTCTACTTACAAATCACGAATTCTATCTTGCTCAATTAAAGTTAGCATAAATAGATTTTTGAAGATTTTAAAATGGCTTATGTAAATTAGAGTAATCCTTAGATTATCATCAACAATCAACATATGCATCTCTGATATGGTTAAATTTTAAAAAGAGTGCTCCGTCAAAATTTATTATTAAGGTGCAAATTAATATTTTCATTATATTGACTGAATTAGTTAATGAAAATTGAAAAGTCAGTTTTTTTTTTTTTTTTGGAAAATCCGGGTTATATTTGATCGATTGATCACTAGCATTGCTAGATGAGTATGTAAATAAAGGCTGTTAGATCTAAAATTAGCATGATTAGGTAGATGGTGATATATGCATGCATGAACATCATTACATCAATTATTATACGTACTTATTCACAATATACTAAGTACTTAATGTCTTAATGATGGTACGTACCTAGAATTATGGTTCCCTACCTCCTAACAAGTTATGAACACAAATGAGTATGAGTCAAATAATGTTAGTACTACTTTAGTGTAGTGCTAACACTTCGCAAGTTCGCATTATACTTTGTCGTTCTCGTAAACTTGTAAACTGTTTGTTCGCCCTTCATATACTGACATACACATGCATGCAGCATAGATAAATAAAGTTGGATATCATTATAACACCACCGACCTATATAAACGTACAACCATATATACATCTATCTAGCTGATCTACCCACTTCCAGGACTACTTTTAATACTCCATTTGTACATCAATTATCACAAGAATAATTTGACGATTTCATCATGCAACCCTGGTAACTAATTCAATCTAAATGAGCTGAAACCCTATTTTTCGTGGTGTGAAAAACAACGTGTATCATTAAATCTTTGATGGGAAACAAACTTCCAATCTCATGATTGGAGAAATTAAAATAAAGCTTTCAATTTTCTTCTTAGTGAAATAAAGGTACTATTTAAAAAACACAATAAAAGAGGCAAAGAGCATATTAATTGGTGAGTATACTATTTAGATCAAAATATACTGATTTTTGCCAAGATTTAGGGGGAATAGTATTTGTTGAAAATCGCAATCAATGTCATTTGGCCGAAGTAACGTTTTTATATGATTGTTCTATACCATAGGACGAGTCCAACCCAACTTATTTTTTTCTCCTATAACCCAGACTGTATTCCCCAAAACCTTACATTTGTTCTCATTCCATAACTCCAAACCAATTTTCCTCATCATAAATTGATGAAAAACAACCATAGCCCAAATGTCAATTAATAACAACAAAGATCACAAATGGTTGGAAAACTTAGTCCTATATACAGGTTGAAGAAAAACAACAATAGCCCAAATATCAATTAATAACTTCATGCTTTATTTTAATGTGAGAACGGCCTATTTTAAATTGATCTTGAGTACTATTTTTGATCAATCATATAATTCTTTCGTTTTATTGATTTCTTCTACCTTAAAAGTGACACATTTCTTAAGAAAAACAATAAAATAAGTAGAAATAGAGAAAGAGAGTAAAGTAAGTGGCCCCACACAGGTAAGAGAAAATGTGATAGAAAAAAAGAAAGTGAAAGAAATAAAAAAAATGGTTGAAAAATAAAATGCGAAAGATATCAATGAAACGGATGAAGTATTATGAAGTAGGACGATACTATAAGATAATTTCTCTATCGAGATAAATGGTTTTGTTTTGCTTTGGGCTTAATTCTTGATGGGATAGTTTCATGGTATAAACATTTTGTGTTTTGAACGTGTCTGCTCATATCTTGTAGGCCCAAGAGCAGAAGGGCTTGTGCGCCCAAGGTGATAGGGAAATGGTCTTTTTAGTTGATGACCCATGGGCTTGGCCTTTACAAAATCTGAGAACCCATGCGGGCGAGAGCCCTAGAGGAAGTAAGCCTAATACAGGGATTGGTCATTCCACTGATTTTCTCTCTTTTTGAACCCAAATTCTTGTTTGTGACGGAGATATCCGTCACAAACAAATGACGGACCAAGTAGATACCATTTGAGGGGAAAAGACAAAGTGAGGTTGGTGGGACCTTTGTCCTTTTCCCCTCAAATGGTATCTATTTGACCCGTCTTAAGCTTGCGACGGATATATTCGTCGCAAGAGAGACAAATTGCTTTTTGAATGGTTAAAACACGTTCCCCAACTCTTTTATTTACTTTACGTCTCCATCCATTCACATTTTTCTTTTGGTATAAAGATTAAGGAGTGAATCGAATATGTCTTAATCTAGTTGTTAAGATTAATTATTGTGGATATTAGGTTATAGGTTTGAATCTCTCCTCCCATATTGTAATAGTGTAATATGATTAAGTATATTTTTTGGAACTTTTATCGGTCGGTAACCCCTTGGGGAAAAAAAAAAAAAAAAAAGTACTCCCTCCGAGTTCCTATTATTGTCCCATAAGGTTTAGGGGTGAAAAATAAGGAAGGGGAAATGAGTGGTTGAAAAAGGAAAGAGGAGGAGAGAGAAATGAGAGAGTAATTGTGAACCACACATTGATGGCTTAAAAAGGAAAGTGGGACAAAAATCAAACTCAGTCCAAAAAGGAAAGTGGGACAATAATAGGAACTCGGAGGGAGTATATTTTTTGTTGAATGTAAAAAAAGATTAAAGTGTGAGAAGAGAATCGTTTATTGATCTTATCATTGGATGACATGTAAATAAAATCGTAAATAAACTCTGAATTATCAAATGACCATGAGATATACAAGTGAGTTATAAAAAATTAGAATAAATAAACAAAGTGAATGTCGACCAAATTAAGAGGGAATAATTTCGCTACAATGCACATGATGATTTATATTGAATAAAATATGGACCCTTCCATTTGCATGCGCAATTGTGCACCACTTAATCTATTCCGTAAATCATTCATCTTACTTACGATAGATATATCCGTCATAACGTTGATCTCAAGTTCGAATCACCAAATGGTAAAAATATTTTTCTACAATCTAAACACATGAGTTTATCTTATTTTTAATATTTAACCCATTATAATTTAAGACGGATATTCCATCTCAAACGAGAATTTGACTTCAGTAGCACCTCAGAAATGAATTAATTCGTGGACCCTCTCTCGACTCACACCAATCAATCATCTATTCCGCCTTTAAGTAGAGGAGTATTCCGTAGTTGTTACTCATACTCATACTGTATAAGAATAAACTCCGCATTTTTCCGCCAACACATAATCAAAGCTCACCAATCTTAGCAAAAGCACACTCCGTTTCCCCCTCTTTCTCTTCATTCTTCCTCCTCTCTCTGCACTTCCACGACGTCGTTTCGCCCCAATCAACTTAGGGTTCCCAACTCCTGAATTCTTGAATCAATTCTGCACTTGTACACTCAATTTACTTCTTCTTTTTAATTTCTTGCAATTTTCTGCTACAATGTCTAATACTCTACGTATCTGTTTGAATTGAATGAACTGTAGAACAACAATGGAGATGAAATTGGAGGAGAAAGACGCAGAAGAGTGGAAGTACAAAGGAGAAGGAGCTGCTAATCTTGTGCTTTCCTATAATGGAGCGTCTCCTTCATTTGTATGTCTAATTCTTCTTCTTCTTCTTCTTCTTGCTTTGCATGTCGTGTTCTTTGTAATTTTCACCGATGTTGTAGCTTCGTTTTTCAGTGATTAGAGTAATAAATGAATGTTTAACCAATCAAGAAGCGTATTATAGTGTAGGACGCTCTTATTCTATAGTTTGTTTTTATCGAGATAGTTAGCGAAGTTCATATTACTTTGAAATAAGTACAGTTAAGCGAAGTTGTTGCCATAACTGAGAAAGCTACTGTCAAGTTCAGCAAATTTAGTGAAGTGAGCAATGTTGTGTTAGTGTTCACGGAAATGCAGGCAAATTGTGTACTGCAACTTGTATTTTGATCCACGAGTCATCCATTAGCAGTAGCTTCAACATGTTGTATCTACACGGTTGGATGTGTGTCGGTGATGAATCTTGAAAAATTTCTGCATGAAAATATAAATTTTAATCTATTTTTACCTAAGAATTGGACCAAAATGCCCCAAAAAAAACCGTTTGTGGTGTCATGGGATATGTGATATGACAGCTACATGAAGTATCGGGTAACATAGGTTTTGGTGGAGATCGTGCTTCCAGTTGTATCTTAAGTCATTGGTAACTTCGTGTTTCACAGATGGGGAAGATAATAAGGGTCCAGAAGACTCAAAGGAATGAGCCAAAGCATGAGGTTCGAAGTACATTTTTGTCCAAACATGAGCTTACACTGTGGGAAGGCACTGGTGATTTTGTTAGAGCTCCAAACAAGGAGATTGCTGAACAGCTGTTTGTTGAGTGTGTGATGATTCCACTTTTAGGAGCTGAGTTTGTTGATCCTGGGGTATGCTTTCTTCTGCATCTTTTCTCATGATGTGCTTTTAGTTTGTCTTTATTTAAGCTAATCTTAATAAGGGCTTTTAGAAACTAATCTGATGCTATGCGATACTTGGAAAATCAGGAAGCATGATCTGTACCATTTGGACATTATGTATCTCTCATGTTGCTATGCTCAGAAAATTAGGGAAGCACAGTGGTACTGAATGTGTCATTCTAGTACAGCATTATTTCTAATCCATTGCTTTTTTAACAAGCAGATACGTGTTCAAGTAACAAGGGAATTTTTGGAGACAGTTGAAAGAAACGTGCTCTGCCAGCGCCCTACTTGGAGAGTTGATGCAGCCAAAGTGGACACTTCTGCTGATTCTGTGCTGCTAATGTCAGATCATTCTGTATTCCCAAGTAGTAAGTAACCTCAGAAAGTGTTTAACATAATGATCTATGCACATTTGCCCGTGCAGTCGCACACTCCCTAGGAAAACGTGTAATAAGAAATACTGGTGGACATTCTGATTGTTCCTCTGGAGCTACGGTCTTTCAGCGACACGCTACTGTATGATGTACAATCACTTTGAAGAAAACAAGAAGGCCTGAAAGGGGGATACCATATGTCATGAGAGTCGTTCATAGTGAAGAAACTCAATTGTTTGGCCTTGAAAAAGATATATGAAATCCAGATATTCTAAAAGATATATGTAATTCTCTAGTCTATATCAGTAATAAGTCTAACAACCTCTGACGTTTCCTTGTATATTGTTGCTTTCCCTCAGGCGCAATCAAAGGAGAACCATGCATATCCGTAGAAATAAAGGTGGTCAATTTCCATATCTAATTTTTTTCCCTCTGGGTTTCAGTTTTTTGGGGGGTCTCCCCCATCTCCAAAATCTTCTTCATTTACATGTTCGTTAAGCATCTTGAGTGCGCAGTCTTGTATTTTTTTTTTGTTTTTGCATTGATGTCCCAACACTTATCATTGGTTTTTTGGTTCTCATGGGCAGCCCAAGTGCGGATTTCTCCCTTCGTCAACCTTTATAGCTGATAAAAATGCCTTCAAGAAGAACGTGACCCGATTTAAGATGCACCAACTCCTCAAGCAGAAAGAACATAAGGTGATAAATAGTTTGAACATGCAGAGATTCCCGAGTTTGTTATATGATCAATAAGTCATTCTTTATCACTTGAAACACATATTTGTGCAGCAAGTGGTCATAAGTCTTTTCCCTTTCTGTTTCTTCGGCAAGTATAATGGACTTCTGTTTCCTCTGACATGTATTGTGTCCTCTCAGATATCAGAATTGAGCGAGTATGATCCTCTGGATTTATTCTCTGGATCAAAGGAACGGATTGATAACGCCATTAAGTCCTTATTTGCGACTCCGCAGAACAATCTGCGTGTTTTTCTAAATGGTGCTCTCATCTATGGGGAACTGGGACGTGATACTCATGAAACAAGTTTATCCAAAGCTGAAGTGTTTGAAGATCACATTAGACCTTTCATACGCAGTGAAAGTGGTTCAAGTACGACTAGTTTTGTAAATCTTGTTGGGCAAGCAATAGTTAAATTGGGTGTTCTTGAAAGACTTCTTGAAGCTCAAAAGCTTGACACATATGATATTGAGGGGGTGATTCATGCTTACTATGACACCGTTTCCCAGCCTTGCAAACTGTGTGGATATACTGCTGGAGAAAAGCAAACAAGAAAACACTGCTCTTTGCATTCACTCCCTTTGGATGAAAGTCTGAAGATTGTGAAGGACTTCTTGATAGCTGCAACAGCAAAGGACTGTAGCCTAATGATTAGTTTCCGCCCAAGGGAAGAGGAGGATCCAGAGTCTCCATATAGAAGCATATACCTGGATTCAACTAATCAGGCGTTCGAATGTGAGGTATATTATTGTCCTTGTTTTTTAAATGGTACGGTGTATTTTTTTTGACCTTTAAACACATTAATTCTACAAAAATATGTATTTCCTATCTTGATCGCTTTCTAATACTTTATTAATCTATCAATGATCCATACTTGTGCATTGAACAGGCATGTTTTATCGATCTTGATTTGAAGCCCTTGGATAAGATGGAGTTTTACTATGAGCTGGACCAAAAGATTGTTAATAACTACAGACAGATGGTGAAACCAGAGCTTGGAGCTGCAAAAGGTGGGAGCATTGAGGGGCATGAAACTGGATATTGAGATTGAAAATGTCTTAATGAGAGGTACCTTTCGCCTTTGACTATAGTGGCTTGAATAGTTTCATGTGCATACCCATTCCCGAACATCGCCATCTATTGTGTCTCGGCTACTGCACCCTGTGGCGTATGCTTGGGTTGAGAAGGATGCTTCCTTTTCTAATCTTTAAGACTTCACTTTAATTGACTTACTACTCGGGTTAAGCAATTTCTCTGGCACAATGAGTTTGGATCCTCCCCATCCCAAAAGAAGAGGATTCATTACCTCTCACATCACAATTCCCTATAGTATTATTTTCTCATCTATTTCCTGTTCCCCTTATATTTGATGATGGAATCTGAATTGTTACATTGTTGCGAGATGAAATGTTGACCGTTCATAATAAATGGAGCCTCCATTTCTTTTGATCAAATGGAGAGGATCTAATTGCCTCAATTTGTCCGATTTATCCTTCTTTGTTACCTAAAATACCCGTCGTCAATCACTCTACATCCGAAATGATTTTCCAATCTGTTTTAAATTTGATCTAGAGGTTGGGCCTGATACTTCACTGTTTCCGAGTCTTGAGATCATCCCAATGATTTTTTTTGTTAATATGAGCGCATTATGTCGCAAATAAGAATCGAACCCCTAACCCATTGGTTAGAGTAAGAGTGGTCTTAGCAGTTGAGCCAACTCTCGTTCTTATGACTTGCCAAAGTTTATGGGCTTCTTTTCTATGGTGAAGTGGATGTCAGCCTGTCACTCAGCAATTATTGTATAACTAGGGCCAACCTTTGTGCTCTATATTCAATTTCTTCTCCATTACGTTTGTCTGTCTTTTTCTGTCTGTTGTGTTTGGACTGGGATGTTATCTTCAACATACTGGCTTTTAGTGACCGACCTAATTGATTTATTGAATCTACTGTGCTAAGTCTCTAACCTCCAAATGTTTTTTTTTGGCAGAAGGTGATGAAATTTGTTCCGCCCCTTCCACTTTCCTGTACTCGTGGAGAAATACAGTTGAATTGTTGGAAACCTATCAAAGCTAAGGAATCTTGAGTCTGGCATTCATAGTATAGTGAATTTCCTCTGAAAGTACTCCGTAGTAGATTCAATAGAGCAGTGGCACTAATGCCATCGGATGTGTCATGTCTGAGCTGTGTAGTGTGCGAGATGTAGTACAGATAAATGTATAAGCTAGTTCAAAACTTCAAACGTTCGTGACAAAGTAACCGAGTAAAAAAGTACGGTACTGCACTAAACACCAGCTACAATCTTGATCTTATGTCATCTCTGCCTAAATCCACAATGAATGTACTGATTACATCTTCAAAAACGCGGTTGCAGTAAGGTAGCCTTCAAAACCATAAACAGCAGTCGTTAATGCAATGTTGCAACCCAAAACTTCTAAACATCCTCTGGCCGTCTCCAATTTCAGACAATAGTGAGTGAAAATAGTTGAGCTCCCAAGGCGCTTCAGAGTTAAATAGCGGTTTTTCAGTCGATCAGCATGGTCGCTGCTCACTGGTGTTATTCACTTGACAGTATGGTAACTCAACACATCTCCTGATTCTCCTCCACAAAGTTCCAGCTTACTAGACATACATATCCAATCCAAGATCTGACCAATGATCTCAGGAAATCAAACTAGGGGAACACATACATGATTTCCATGTCCTCACAGTGGGACACTTCTGTTTGCAATAAGACAACGTATATGCCATGTAAGGCGATCGAATTACCCGTCAGTACAACACCACCAAAATGATTTGATGCCAAGTGTAGAAAATGTAATCGAAACGATCAGAAATATGAACACTCTAAACCAGTCAAGTTCCTGATACCTGAAGTCAACACATAATAAACAATATCAACGAAGAAGCATTGGTTTATTTGGTGAATTCGATTGATTCCTTCTGCTGAGAGGATTTCTCCATCTCTTTCCCAAGGATATCCAATATTGTATCGGTCACATAATTTGGTGCACAACCAGCATCCAACATCATCCTCAAAAACTTGTTTGCATCTTTCAGCTTACCCGCTTTAGTATGAACTTCAATAAGTGTATTGAAAGTGACTATATCTGGATTTATGCCACTACTTCTCATCTGCTCAAAAAGTTTGAGTGCTTCATCGATTCGACCGCCCTTACCAAGAGCATTTATAAGAGTATTGTACATGACAATATCGAGGTAACCACCTTCCTTCATTAGCTTATCTAAAATAGAGCTGGCTAGATCTGCTCTTCCCATCTTTCCCAAGCTCTGAATTATTAGATTGTATGTCGCTACATCTGCTGGACAAACGTTCGAACCCATTTCACTAAGAACCCCCCACGTTTGATCAAAATAGCCCTTTTTAACAAAAGAACTCATAATGGAATTATATGTGTAACTCACAGGATCTACCCCCATATCGGTGAATATCTCAAACAATTTGCAAGCGATACTCAGTTTCCCTTTTGCCAATAAAACAGACATGTATGTATTAACCATATCAATGTCAAAAGAGCTTATCCCGTTCGCCTGAACCCTTTTCCCCTTTGTCAAGGAGAACCACTTGAAGAGACGTGCGTCCGACTTAGGATTCAACTCAGATTCTTCTGCCAGCTGATCCATATGAGGGGATGACGACCATTCGTCCACCACATTTGGAGAGACGACCTCTGAATCTTGTCTATCATAACCCGACATCAAATCTGCAATTTCACTAAAATCACCTTTAGCCGGAAAAATAGGGGTTAAATCCTGTTTTGATTGTTGCGGACTTCCCAATGAAGCTTCCATCTTAGCTTTCCACTTGAGAACATTGTGCAATACATTTCCATCCCGTATGTGTCTCAGCAGCCGTTCTGTTGAATCCCACAAACCTTGTTTATAAAAACCAATCAGAAGAGAGGTTATGGTGACTAAATCAACAACAAATCCTCTGGCTTCCATCTCTTCCACTAGGCGCAATGCTTCGCCGAGTTGCCCCTCCCTACAAAGATGCAAAATAATGATGCTATAGGTAATGCCATCCACAAACTGTCCCTTCTTTTTTAGGTCACAAAATAGCGAGTAACCAGCAATTGCCCTGCCATTTTTTATCAACCCATCGATCAAAATGTTATACGTCCAACAGGTAGCTCTTATTCCATCTTGAGTCATCTTCTCAAAAAGTTGGCAGGCTTCTGAGAGTTTCCGTGCCTTGAGAAAACCATCAAGAAGAGAGTTGTATACTATTGTATCGGCCACAATACCATTAGACAGCATTGCATTGAAGATTTTAGTTGCATCTTCAATTAAACATGATTTGGAGCAACCCTGAACTATAATACGGTAGGTGAAGGCGTCTGGCTCGTGGCCCGAGTCTTTAAGCTCTTCCCAAACGATCATAGCATCTTTAACTTTTCCAACCATGCAGAGTACATGAATTAGGCTATTATACGTACACAAATCTGGCCCCGCTTTACTTGTTTCCTTCATCTCTTTATATAGGCCGAGAGAAGCTCCGAGGTCACCCCAGTAACCAAATGAATGGATACATATATTATAACCCCACGTATCCAATGCAACCTTCTTATCTCTTAAACTATCATACACTTTCTTGAACTCGTCCTTCATACCAGCCCTTCTGAGGGAAACAAGCAATTCGTTGCAGGTAGTTGGCTCACAAGGAACCGAATCTCCACTAGCAACGGGTGTTTCAAGAAGTTTGTCAAACATAGACATTGCTAAATCAAGCTGATTTTTCCTAATCAACGCTATTACAACCGAATTAAACATGTAAGGACTCAAGGTAGCGCCTAATTCTTCCATCCGATCAACAATCTCAAGAGCACAATCAATCTGACCCGAATGGATAAATGCATCAAGGATAAGCTTAAAGATGCGAGAATCAACCAAGACACCATCATGCTTCATAGAGTTTAACAAGTTACCCACCAAGTCGTCATTCACATAGAACCGACTCTTAGAATTACAAATAACCCGGAAAATTTGGGAATAAGTCTTAACAGTATGTCTAAACCCATGATTGCCAGAACACCAAGTGAAAAACCCGATCTTTTTGGAAGTATCAAGGGAGCGTTTTCGAAGAACTTGCAGCACAAGGCTCTCAGACAGAGGTATGGCATTGGCATCAAGATTTTGGGTCCCAGATTTCGACAAAGTTTTGGTAATGTGGCCAGTCAGGAGAAGATTCTCAAGTTGAAAAGATACACCAGAAACTGGTTTTGTTCTATTCAATCCACCAAATGTGGAGGAGCAGAAGCAACGAAAGTTCATCCATGGAAATCTAACTACAAAATTGCGCATTTTGCAATTTTCATTATTTATAAAACGCAATAAAAATCCATTGAATCAAGGGTACAGCTATCTAAATTCTGAAATTAATAGTACAAATTAATTGCAAAGTATCCACCTTTATAGATAGAGTATGCGGGTAGTTGAGAGGTGGAATTGTAACCCAGAAATGCAGTAATGAAGAAGAAAATATTCAAGTATTTGAAGTTTTTAGAGTAGAAAGATAAGGAAATACCGAATCATGAATCATGAATCATGATGCACTGTAATCTCGCGATTAATGGCCGGACAGTTCTTCAAGTTTGTGTTGGATTTTTTTCTAGGGTTCCTCAGGTGTGTTTCACTCAGTTGTGCAGCCATTTTAGAGAGCGCGAAGATTGTCTCAAAAGTCAAAACACAAATGCTAGTGAATCAGTAATCTTGGGTTATTTAGATCTTAGTCAAAACACAAACATTTTCTTCGGTGATTTGTGTCCGACACAGAGATAGTCAGAAATCGCGTACAATGTTGATCAGGTGAATTGTTTACAATCTCATAAAATACAAAGAGCAACGGAAAATATAGGTATGTGTTACGGCAGCGTCAGCAGCGTTAACCGTGTAAAAGTGACTTATACTTGTATTTTGAGAATGAAACTGGGCAAGGTACATCCTGAGGCGACCCCAGACACTTAGTATGAAATTGGGATTACACATTTTTTCAATGATTCAGGATCTGAAACAAAAATAACCAGAAATCACACGGATTGGTGATCGTGTGAGTTGAAACAACCTCGCAAAATATGTACAGTACATGTTACAATCCATGCCCCAATGCGCAATGAGTATGGTATGAGTGCACAGACCTCTATGGCTGATTTCTTGAACATCATAAAACCATCTCATACAATAATTTGTGTTCTTTAAAACATATTAGCATAACTAATGAATTATTCATTTGTATCTATCAGAACTAAGCGGGAACTAAGCGGCTCAATGTCAACTATGCTAATTGATCAGGTTGATAAAGTCGCTGATAAAATCATGAAAGGTGGTACTTATAATCCCGTGAGTCATATTTCTCTTTGTGACCCCCATTACACAAATAAAATCAGATCATAATCAGTTTACCCCAAATCACGGTGGTTCATATCCGAAACATATGTTACATTGAATTCATTGTTGTGTTTAGGACTCAGCCCAGAGGTCAGGTAATTTTTCAAGACGAACAAAGGGCCTAATGCAAATAGACAACGTACGTCCACCACGTTGACTGACTGACTGACCGACCGACCAATTCAGTTGACTGCTATTTACAAATAGTTACAACATGAAACCAAAAGAAAACTAAGCCAGAAACCAGTTCCAGTAGAGACAGACTAATAGAGTAGCATGCATCTTCAGCTTCATAGCATCATTCTATATACAATGTACAAGTTGCTTCCTGCAAGAACAATTCCAGCATAAAACTCAGTTAAAAACATCGATCACTGGGTTTTATAGGGTTAAATTGGTCGGACTACGTGTAACGACTGTCTCAACTCAAGTAGGTTTTTATGAATCACTAATAGAGATTAGATAGTTTCACCTGTCATGCCCAATTCCTTTTGGAACGCAGTTGAGTGAGTTTGTCCCTCCATTGAGCTGCAAGAAGATAATTATACCGAGTATCATATTATCATGTCAATTGTCAAAGCAATCTTGTGGTCATTTCAGAAGATACAAGGAAACAAAACAAGGCCTGGCATTTCAATGGAGTCACCAAAACCGAGCCTACATACCTGCATCCTGATAACGCTCCTCAAGTGCAGCATCAAGCATGTTCCGCATTAGATTAAATTCTGTTGTCTCTACGCATGGCTGTCCACTAGGCCTGAATCAAAGCCCAATAACAAAACATGTAAAATTTTGCAACTAATGACCAAGTAAGGCTTATTGTTCACGAGAATTATATCAACAATAACAGGAAGACTTTATCGACTTTGATGTGGCAAAACCCTCGTAACAATCGGATCCCAAAACCATCAAATATTCAAATGCATTGCGGTTGATACCCAAAGTAAGTGTTTTTGGCAAAGATGACATGCATATGTAAATTTGATATTGACTACTGGCATGATGTTACAAATATGACGAAAAAAATCATTTTTTTGCATCCTCAAGAGGACACAATATCCATGATAATGCGAACTTTGCCACTTACCGTTATCAATTGAGCCAAAGATCCGCTCTTCTTTCATTTTAGAGTATAATGGAATAAAATAAAATACTCCATAACTCACTATGTCTATGTAAAAGAAAACATACCGATCCAATTCAGTAAATGACAAAACATCACATGCAGGCCCCAACGATGTTGGCTTTGCAGACTCCAGGACCTTCATTCCATCACTATGGGCTAAGTTCTTGTTCACTTGTATCGGAACCTGTGCAGATAACATCAATGAATCAACTTTCCCACATATAAAGCACCATTTGAACCACTTTCAAAGAACACGTATACTCATACAAGAGTCTTACAAGTGTCCAATCAACCCCTATAATTTAGTTTGGAATTTTTTTGGGTACATACATGAGACCATCTCATACACATTCACTGATCAGAGAATGGCCACAAGACATCGAAGAAGAAGATACCTTGCATCGTACAGCAATATTAATGGCATCTGAAGGTCGAAGATCAAAGCTAATACATTCAGCTTCATTATCAACCTGTAACCATAAAATAAACGCCATGTGAAGAATGACGTAGATGATAAAATTTCAGCCAAGCAATGATTACACATATTCACTGCACATGCCTTTGTGAGATATATCTGAGCAAAATATGCTTCATGGACTCGCTTGGTTACACGAACAACTTTGACCTGCAATTTACATTAACATTTATTTGCCATGATACCAAATTACCAGCCAAAAGCTTTGAATACGATACCAAGGAAATTTAATCAACAAAATTGCAACACCACCTAGAAAACACTATGGGAGAGGAAAATTTGTCTGCTCAACTTACCGCATATCCCATCTTCTCAACCATCTCCTTTATGACATGATACATTGTTGGTCTAGCCTGTTCGTTACATACATACAAACATGACGATCAGTCAAGAGCCCTACGTTACCAAACCTACTAACCTTTTTAGCAAAGTAACAGCAAATGAACTTACAATATGTACATTCCTGATTGCAGCCATAAGTAACACACTAGGCATCTCCACTGCAAGAAAATAAGACCTGATATATATTGGCCGGCACAATTCAAAAGAAAGCAAATGTTGAAAGCACAGAGCAGTGTACATACAAACAATTATTGGGAGAAGTAGTCCAGTTCCATCTTCCATCTTGAGGACTATGGCAGGATGTGGTGCGTAATCTGGTAAATGGCCACCTTGAGGACTATTATGAACACATTTCATAAGCTTACCGTCTCTCATTTTAATGGTGAAGCCATCTGCACCACTCTTCACTTCAACTACATTAAGCCAACGGGAAAAGTGGGAAACAGTTTAGTTGTTGGGAGAAGGAACACAAAGAGCATTTCCCCAAAAGACCTATAGTGATATAATAATTGAGTCGAAAACAGCATTATCCATCTAATCACTTTGCTATATACCATCATTTTCCAACGCGACACAACTTTTGAATACATACACTCTCAAGAGGGTAGTTCATGTTCGTCAACCCTTCTCTTATTACCAATACAAAGACAAGAATCACAAGTGAGAGGAATGGAACATAACAGTCAGTCATACACTGCAGGAAATAATGTAAGAGATTGTGCTATGTCCACGATCAGCAAACCCAAACGACAATCAATCAAAGAAACAGATAAACTTAACCGATCATTTCACAAATAATGCGAAGAGCAAACATCTTACCAGCCTCAATAACACTAGAATTGACATAATCCTCATCCTTCTCACTAAAGTTTTCAGCTTTGCTGCCATTTCCATTAGATGATGAGCTGAAAGTACACTGAATAGTACCAACCCTTCTGAGATGACGGGCATTACAAGCGGCATTAGTGCTACTCCGAAACCCATCCTTGTAACCCCAAAACCTACTCCTTAACATTGATGTCCTTGCCAAAGGGCCGCTACTCGGCACAGCGTAAACACCCACTTGCTTTGCTTGAACAGTGGGGCAAATCACAGGTCCTTGCAATGTTGCCATCTCCTATTTTAAACCCTAACACAACATTCCATCTTAATCAATCAATATCATAACACTAACATATTTATCGAATCATTCTCTAATTACCTATTAACTGCAACAATTAATATTGACCCAAACAAATTAATTTCCCAAACAGATTTCCACATCTACCCATCCCTCGTCTTTTTTTTTATCCGATCAAAGTTAAACAAATGATCGAGACGGAAAAAGTACTAAAGTAAACCAATACAGCTCCAAAGCAAAGAAATTTAGAACTAATTATGAAGAGATGAATATTGAGAAGCTTTGATCACAAAAAAGTTTCCAACTTTGATTGTTTCTCTACAGAAAGATTGAATCTTTAGTCCATAATATAATTTTAATGATCAGAATCAACAGAAATAGAGGTTATGCAACATAAAACAAAAATCCAGGAAAAATTGAGATTCTAGTACAAAGATCACCAACCTGATAAAAAGGGTATAATTCCAAGAATCTAGGACAGTTAAAGCTTGAGATTCCACTAAAAATCCTAATTAATTTACAAAAGATTCTAAATTTGATATGGGTTTTAAATGTTTAATGGATTTTAGATGGGTATTTTGATGAGATCATGAGGTGAAATTAAGGGTTTTTTTGGGAAAAAAATTGATAAGAGAAAAAGGGGAAGTTAGGAGGTGTGGGTGCTTTGAGGAATGACCGACCGACGAAAGTTAATCAAACACTACAGATAAACTTTGGATAAGAGATTTCTGTTCATCGTTTTCCTTTGGGCCAAGATATTTTTTAATAGATAAAGACATATTGGAAGAATTTAGCCTTCACTTCTTCTCTTCACAGCTACACACTCTTCTTTCACAGAATCCTCAGTTGGTTTTACTTGCGAAAGATATCCATCGTAACAATAAAACGGATTAAATATATCCTCTAGACGGATATGTCAAAAAAACTTTTCCTACAATCTACAGAGTATGCACTTGGGTTCGTCTTATCCTAAATATTTGACCCGTCATAAGATTAAGACGGATATTTCCGTTACAAACAAAAATTTGCCTAATGTCCTATGAAATGTGGGATATTTTTTTTCTTTGAAAATTCGTCGGGCATATGGCCATATGTGATAGTCTTTATAGAGAGAGCCAAATTGATAAATTGGTAAAAAACAATACGAGTAATGATTTATGAGTTGATTGATAAAAAAATTGCACTTTAGACAACTTGGTAAAAAAAATGTAATGAGTAGTATTTGGGAAATAAGGAAGTTGTTATACTTGGAGCAAGAAAACGAGTTCAAGATGGGTGAAATATATCAGTCTAGAGTCTAAATTAAGACGGTTGATGGCTCAAGCGGAGAACGTTAGCAATATTTTTCTTTTGTTCAAGCAGGAAAGAATTTTAAATATATGCATAATTAAGAAATTGTAGTTATACTTGGCTGAGGAGGCGAGTGGGCAACGGTGAAAGTACCTATGTGTGGGGAAGTCCCTGGCTGCAAAACACTACGTCGGGGTTGGTTATCTCGCCGAAACCAGACGGAGAATAACTTGCTGGTTGCGGATCTGTTTTGCAATGATGGGACGTGGAATATGATGAGGATTCGCGCTTTATTTCTGCCTTTCTGTAGACACCCACATTTTGACCGCCAGGTGTCTATAGCAGTTCCCGCCAAACACCCGATGATGATAGGACGTAAACATGCTTTGATAGACTCGGATATGGGCTTGTAATTATGGACATTTGGTTTAGACATTTTAAGGAGTACAAATCTCACAAAACCAACCTCAAATCCAGGCCCAGTGGGTCGTTTCGAGTCAAATAACACTAATTTGGGTCGAAACCGACACCAAGGGTAAAACCGTCTTTTAGCGACCGAGTCAAAACCCGGTCAAAGATATTTCCCGAGTCATAAAATCTGCCGTGTCACCCCCACCAATCCGGATTGAATTCAGATACTACAAAAATCAGCCATACAAAATAATAAACAATTCCGTTTAAGGTAGAATTCGATTTCAAGTAGGAATTCTATCCGGAGACCGATTCAGACATTGACCAAGTGTAAAACACCCGGCCAATACACCCTCAAACCAGCCGGTTTTCCTCTTTCTTCTTGGCCAAGAAAGCGGAATTCTTATTTCCCTCAAATTCCTACGTTTCCTATCCTAAGCGGTATTCAAACTCTCCTAAACTAAGGTCGGAAACTCCCTATAAATAGGACCTCCCGTCCAACACAAAAAGACATCAATTATAACGTTTTTCCAGCCAATATACACGGTATTTACACACCCATTACACCGAAAAAACAGCCTCCACACACGGTTCATACACAAATCCGATAGTTAGCAAATCCCGACACTTTCGAAGCCTCGAAACCTCGACGAAACCGGCCAAACCCGACGTCCCAAATCACCCAAACCAATACACCTTAACTCATCCTCATCATCTCGACGCTCCCAAGTCTAAGTCACTTCCCGACGAGCCTTATCCCGAGAAAACAAAGCATGTAGGTTGAGGGTGTAAATCAAACCCGACTCTTCTCTTTTCTCTTCCCTTCTTCTCATTTTTTTATGGGTCTTTCGTCGGTCTTTTTTATTTTCTAATATCGATATTATTAAAAACTATTTTCATATATCGAATATTCTCAAAAATATGATATCGATTTTCTATAATCGAATATTGTATCGAAAAGAATTATATTAAGATTTCGGCGATTTTAAATCGTTACATTTTTTTATTCAAAACCCTTTTTTACAACTTTTCGTTCAAAATTCTTTTTACTTTTCGTTCAAAATTCTTTTTACTTTTCGTTCAAAACAAACTTTTTCTCAAAATCTTTCTAAAAATTATTCCGACTATTCGATATCGATTTCATAATCGAATATAACGAATATCGAGAATATTAAGTCGAGTACGAATTATGCGATATTCGTACGCGATTTAATCAAAAAATTTCCGAAAACCGTCACCGAGATCAGGCCGCCACGCGACCCGCCTACGTCCCGGGCGAGTCGCGCGGCAGATTGCCCATATGCATCTTTCTCGTTTTTTTTATTATTTTTCGAACTTCGTTTTTTATACAAAACCGCGTTTTAACAATATTTTTCAGATTTCGATTAATTTTTATTTTCTCGATTTCATATATTTATTTGCTTTATTATTATTATCCAATCGTTACTAACTCGTTTTCTCGTGTTTGTAGCAATTTATTTTTCTCATATTCTTTTTATCGTTTTATTAGACTAAAACGAACTCACATGCTAAAATAACTTTGACGTTATTAGACTAACATGCATTAAACGACTTAGCAACCCGTTTATTTATTTTTTTCCTCACATGTCTTAGGAAAATAATCTCTGCAAATCATTTCACCGTCGAACTAACACGTGTACACAAAACCGAACGATATCTTAGTAAAGGCCGCTAAGTGCGGGCGGGGTTGGGTGTTCTCGCTGAACATCCCAACACGTACCCTCACCCCTTACTCAGAACCGTGGTTTCCGGATGTCCGAATCCATTGGCAACGAGAGTCATTCAATATACGATTAACCGCTTCAGTCGGCATCGATATCGTAATGCAAAGGGACGAACCCGATAAACTCTGACATCGGAAATGGGCCAGGCTTTAAGTATGGCCCACTACGACATAGAGTGGGTTCGAACGGTTCCGAATAACCATAAAATTCGGTGGCGACTCCTACTTCGATTTAAAATTCAATTCGATCCATCTCATATGGAAATTCTATCGCCTCCCCAAAACCCGCGCTTCGCCGCGTCGGGGTGGACCTATGTCATGTCCACAATTTGGCGACTCCGCTGGGATTAACTGATGTGTCACTTACCATCGGCATCCTCAGGGTGAGACTCGAAAAGAAATCGTTCGATTAGTAATGTACACGTTTTAGTTCAATGGTTCATGCATAACCCCGTTCTATCCCGGGCCGGTTACTTGTGACCGACGTCCCACTATACCACGGTGCATTCCCACTTGGATGCACTAAAGACTTCAATGGCGGAACTCGTTTAGGTTTTGCGGCATGTCCTAAGACCCACTCGGCTTAGGGAGTCCGTCCTCAGTACGAGAAAGCCATCGTTGTTGGTATAGACCCTATTTGACCGACCGAGACTTAGACTAAGAGCATACATGGCGTCGTTATACCGTTTCTATGACTACATGCTACTTGATCTTCTTTGGTCTTTTTCAAAAACCGTCATTTTTTCAAAAAACTTACATCTTTCCAAACCCATCTACTTTTTCAAAACCCGGAAAGCTGCCGAATTTAGGACTTATGATTTTGACTCAAAATAGCCTATTTTTAGCCGGTATGCTGTCCAAACCTTTTCAAAAAGCCCGAAATCTCGGCCCGATAACCCTTTTCCCGGTTTTCAAAAAAAAATCGGGTCTTCCAATCCGAGTTTGCTCGGTTTTCAAATTCAAATTCCCTTTTCGAAACCCTTTTCTTCTTAGGACTTCCCGTATTTAGCAGTGTCGGGTCTTGTCATAAGTTAGAATCTATAGCGTCGAAACTCCGTCGATCTTATATCACGGGTTTCTACCTCATCCAAGTCCGCCTTACTTGTCAAGGCACTGCCCACCTGCGTAGGACGAACTCCTACAAAGGGAAGCCCGTTTACACATTCGAATCCAAAGTCTGGGGATTTCACACACGGATCTTTCTTCGAACGGGACTAGGCCCACTTTGCCAAAACCCAGGGAGAGTCCACCATCCACGAGTCACCCGTCTAGGAGTCGGTCTTCAGTCCCATTCGGGGGCTACCCTTTAGCGGGGCGATCAACCGCGTTTGCTCTAAGGATCAGGTCTTACACGTGTTGGCTTACGTACCCCACTTTCGAGTCACTTAGATGTCGCACCATTTGAGTCCTATCAAAGTCTTTAGTCTCACTCGGGGACTGTCCTCCACCCGAGCAGTCAACCACGGTCACCTTAAGGGGTACCCTACGTTCATCCTGCACCGGCGTCCTTATGATGTGATAAGTGTGGTTTGTAGTGCCTATTTTGTAGTGTTTTGGTCCCATTTCCTTGTAGAATCGCTCCTTGGGAGCGGTTTAGGGGCTTCTTATGCTTCCTTTAGTTCGTTTCAGGTTCCCGAGACCAATTTGGAAGAGTTGGAGCGATTCCGACTCTATACATACACATTTTGGAGCCAACGGAGTAAAGGAACGATGACTCGATGCCTTGGAATCGACCCCGAGACCTTGGGACCCAATCCCGAGCCTCCGAGACCCGATCCCGAGTCCCGAGAATCGATGGGAAGCCCATGAGAAGCAAGGAGGGACCAAAAAGTTCATATTGGAGGCCCACAAGACCCATCCCGATCGGGAATGCCTAAAACCCGATCGGGATGAAGTGCACAAAGGAGACGGCCACTGGAGGAAGTTCCCGACCGGGTCCCAACATTCCCGATCGGGAAAGTCCCAGGGCAGCCCGCAATTGTTTCCTTCTTCCTCCTTCCATTTGTAACCCTATATATACCCCCCTCTTGTATTAAGACACTATCTTATGTTATGTTCATCAAACCCTAGACTACTTTAGGCTAGAGTAGATTAGATTAGTGTAGATTAGTCGGTAATTAGTGGTTAATCTTAGTTTAGTACTTGTATTAAGGGAATTCTTCAAGATCTTCACCAAGCTTGACAACCTTGGATGTTTGTTTTGGGTTTTCTTCATTAATGCAAGTTTCAATCTTTCTCCTTCACTAGTATGGTATAATCTTCTTCTCTTTTCTCTTAATCTTTGTTCTTTCATCAAGTTTGAATCTTTAGTTCTTGTTTATTGTTTTGTTCATCTTATTTGGTAGTTTCATTATGTATGTTTTGTTGTTTGTGTTGATTCATCTTGTTAGTGTTAGTTTTAGTTTAGATATGTTAGAGTAGTGTTCTTGCTAGGGTTAGTAGGGTGATTAGGGTGTTAATTGGGTGATTAAGGGTTTGTTGGAGATGTGGGTGGAAGATTTGGGTTTCCTCTTGGTTGATGCACATCACATGTTTGATGAATTGCTTGAATGACTAAGTAAGTTAGATTGCTTGTTTTTCTTGCCTTTCCCTTGTGGGTGTTAGTTGTTATGGGTTCGGTTCCCTCATTAAGTTGCGAGAGCCCGGTGAGGGCGACCCCTAGGTTAGTCTAAGTTGCGACCGCCCGGATGCGATCTAGGCCATAACACGCTAGAACCCCGTTTGTCATGTGTGTCGCCAAAATGGGTTCCATGAGGAACCTCTAGGTTGGTTTAAGTTGCGACCGCCCGGACCGACCTAGATTACCCTACTACCTCCTTCACTCTAGCTCTCCCTTGACCATTTCGTTACCCCTTTGACCCCGACCTAATCCTAGCCCGTTTTCCTTGTTTGTTTCTTGCTTTAGACCTAGCTTAGTCCTAGCCTCCCCCTCCTTAGATTAGCTCGTCTTGAACCTAGTCCTAGACCGTAGCATACCTTAGTCCGACCTCCCGTCCCTGTGGATTCGACCCGACTTACCCTAGCTACCCTAGTTAGGTTAGTTGGTTTTTATTTGGTGGCGGGATCCACGACAAAATCCTTACCATCATGATGCCTTCTTCGTGTCGTACCTATGTTACGAATACTCGAGTCACCTAGGGTTAGGTCACCACGGTTGGTCCGAGCACATGATACGGTCAAACACGGTCGCCCCCCTTTTCGGATTCACCCTTATGCAGCTCGAGTCCAATTCGCAGTCGTTACCTCGTCTAGATCAACGTTCGAGTATCCCGGTCCAAGAGTCTTTGTCGACCCGTCACCCCGGGCCGTGTCTAGTTTGACTCCCTCTCTTGCACTTGCGCAAAGCCGAGTTTAGGCGAGTCGTGGCACCCGTCTTTCTCTCCAATCAAAGACCTTACCAAAAAAAAAACAACCAACCGAGCGTCCGAGTCCGGATTTGATTCGAGTCTAAGTCTGAGTTCGAATCTAGGATACCCTACATCCTCATTTTCAAATCAAAGTCAGAGTCAGCGGTATTCTGTCCTCTTTTCACATTTCAATAAAATCAGCTTTTCTATTTCTCATATATACTTTCCTTATGTGTTTCCGAGAACATGATGAACACCATCATACACTGTGAGCACACGCACGTGACTATTATAGGCACATCTATAATGACAGCAGGAAACCGAGCCTGTGTTTTCCTTTTACCTATTCCATGTCTGGTATAGAAAGCCACATAACTACCCGTAGCAGGAGCATATCGAATCCTATGATAAATCTGGGTAGTCTTCTAATTTGGGTTCAGGACGGGAGGCAAGCCCACTTCCCACAATAAACACCCATCCAATAAGACTAGCCAGTCCCTACTTTAGGTGTTAGTCTGACCGACAAAAAAAGCTGGACAAAAAAAAAATCAAAAGTCCAACAGAAAAAAAAGCAAAAGGCCAAAACAAAAAAGCTGGCCATGATCAAAAAAGAATTATCAACATCTCTCGACCAGACACGGTCAACTCAAATGAAGAATCCCATGACCGGGGCTAAGAGGTCAACCCAAAGAATTCAAAAACCCATGACCGTAAAACGGTCAATTCAAAAATTGTCAATACCCATACCATCCAATAGGGGAGAGACAGTCAAGCTGGTCAGCTAACACCACATCTAGCCTTCCCACATTACAACCCTCAAGACCTTCTCGAGACCTATTCTAGAGACAACCCAGAATTTTGAGGATTCAAGCTCCATAGGATACACCCTAACCTTTAGGGACAGACATGGAAACCAGATCCCGCATTATCAAACTTGCCCAATCGAAGCTCGAGCCATTCTACTCGACTTCCCCTTTACATAACAGAATTCACAATCACCATATGCAAATCCGAGAGCAAAACTCGTTAAAATCCCCGAGAAAAACTCATCAAATCCCCGAGAGCAAAACTCATCAAATCCCCGAGAGCAAAACTCGTTAAAATCCCCGAGAGCAAAACTCATCAAATCCCCGAGAGCAGAACTCGTTAAAATCCCCGAGAGCAGAACTCGTTAAAATCCCATCCCAATTCTTCTCATTCAAACCAGTTACCATCCTCAGACACGGGAACTCAACTTGCAGTCGGCATAGAACATGCCCAAATAGCTCACACCACCTCTGGGGGCTACCCCGGAGAACGCTCACAGTCACAGGATCAACCTCTTAACTATTCTAGCCCTTTGATCAAGACATCACTGGGAATGCACCTAGCCTACACCATCGCTGTGGCTAGTTACACACAAAGCCCTAGTAAACTAGGCACCATTATCTTTCAATCCACTGAACTACGGCTTGGTTTGATTTCACTACACGTGAATACGTAGGCAGCCTTTCAACAAGGGGACAACCACCCACATTGACACACATTCAAAAAGCGCCATCATTCCGGTCACGACACCATCATGTTCTCAACAGCTAGCTTTGTCATCCTGGGGGCTTCTCCTAGGCAGAAGTTCTCCATCCACTCACAAAATCCAGATAAATTCAAGGAATAAAGATCTAGCCTCCTTTCTATAGTGTGTCATAGTATTTGGCTTAGTCAAAGACGAAAATCTGTCAGGACTCGGAGCAATACCCACTTTGGAAATGTCCCAAAAATCAAAAATTCCAAAAGAACACCAGTCTACGACATTGCTACCACAAAGCCCTGTCGTACGGAAACAGTCCCATTCCGAGGATTCGACCGTGTTGCCACTCGCCTAGGCTACAGAATGGCGCAACTTAAGAGTCTTGTCGTATTAGGTGGCCCATCCCCTACCGAGTCACGGTCCAACCCTTAGAGAGTCCAGTCGTGTCTGTCAACTCGTCTTGTCGCGTCCAGAGTCGAGTCTGTCGGTATATCTCTCTCTCTTCAAATTCTCATTTTAAAATTCGCAAAACTTAGCCATTTGAGAAAATCCCTTTCCTAGTCACCACGGGAATATGAATTTTTATCACACTTCATCTAGGCATACAGGCCTAACCAGAGACTTTAGGAGTCCGTGTCAGAATCGGATTAGGAATCAAGTCATTCCAAGCATTCTAATTTCAAAAAAAAATCATTTTCTTTCCAACAAATCAATCAAAAATCATTTCTTCCCCAGCATGAGTCAGTGTTTCACCTAAATGTTACATACAAATTATGTCAGCATACAGGTACACCCATGACTCCCAGAAATTCTAAGTTCCCCAGTGGAAAAGCTCAAGCAACTTCTTTCAGGATATATCTGCAAACAGATATGCCCATAGCTTCCAAGGCAAGCTCCCGCGCAATTCTAAGACAGGATGTATCTGCAAACAGATACACCCATAGCTTCCTAGGCAAACTCCCGCGACATTATCAACATCAACTCAGGTATGATTTCTATTCTATGGCTGGCGAGCCCTTCACGCAGGTCTAATGGACCCTAAACGACCCGATCGGAAGGCTGCCAGGTTTTAATCCTTGATTGACCTGGTAGCTACTCTGACTTTTGCCTTGTCCAAGCCTCAGTCAGAGTGGGGGCTCTGTAGACACCCACATTTTGACCGCCAGGTGTCTATAGCAGTTCCCGCCAAACACCCGATGATGATAGGACGTAAACATGCTTTGATAGACTCGGATATGAGCTTGTAATTATGGACATTTGGTTTAGACATTTTAAGGAGTACAAATCTCACAAAACCAACCTCAAATCCAGGCCCAGTGGGTCGTTTCGAGTCAAATAACACTAATTTGGGTCGAAACCGGCACCAAGGGTAAAACCGTCTTTTAGCGACCGAGTCAAAACCCGGTCAAAGATATTTCCCGAGTCATAAAATCTGCCGTGTCATCCCCACCAATCCGGATTGAATTCAGATACTACAAAAATCAGCCATACAAAATAATAAACAATTCCGTTTAAGGTAGAATTCGATCTCAAGTAGGAATTCTATCCGGAGACCGATTCAGACATTGACCGAGTGTAAAACACCCGGCCAATACACCCTCAAACCAGCCGGTTTTCCTCTTTCTTCTTGGCCAAGAAAGCGGAATTCTTATTTCCCTCAAATTCCTACGTTTCCTATCCTAAGCGGTATTCAAACTCTCCTAAACTAAGGTCGGAAACTCCCTATAAATAGGACCTCCCGTCCAACACAAAAAGACATCAATTATAACGTTTTTCCAGCCAATATACACGGTATTTACACACCCATTACACCGAAAAAACAGCCTCCACACACGGTTCATACACAAATCCGATAGTTAGCAAATCCCGACACTTTCGAAGCCTCGAAACCTCGACGAAACCGGCCAAACCCGACGTCCCAAATCACCCAAACCAATACACCTTAACTCATCCTCATCATCTCGACGCTCCCAAGTCTAAGCCACTTCCCGACGAGCCTTATCCCGAGAAAACAAAGCATGTAGGTTGAGGGTGTAAATCAAACCCGACTCTTCTCTTTTCTCTTCCCTTCTTCTCATTTTTTTATGGGTCTTTCGTCGGTCTTTTTTATTTTCTAATATCGATATTATTAAAAACTATTTTCATATATTGAATATTCTCAAAAATATGATATCGATTTTCTATAATCGAATATTGTATCGAAAAGAATTATATTAAGATTTCGGCGATTTTAAATCGTTACATTTTTTTATTCAAAACCCTTTTTTACAACTTTTCGTTCAAAATTCTTTTTACTTTTCGTTCAAAATTCTTTTTACTTTTCGTTCAAAACAAACTTTTTCTCAAAATCTTTCTAAAAATTATTCCGACTATTCGATATCGATTTCATAATCGAATATCGAATATAACGAATATCGAGAATATTAAGTCGAGTACGAATTATGCGATATTCGTACGCGATTTAATCAAAAATTTTCCGAAAACCGTCACCGAGATCAGGCCGCCACGCGACCCGCCTACGTCCCGGGCGAGTCGCGCGGCAGATTGCCCATATGCATCTTTCTCGTTTTTTTTATTATTTTTCGAACTTCGTTTTTTATACAAAACCGCATTTTAACAATATTTTTCAGATTTCGATTAATTTTTATTTTCTCGATTTCATATATTTATTTGCTTTATTATTATTATCCAATCGTTACTAACTCGTTTTCTCGTGTTTGTAGCAATTTATTTTTCTCATATTCTTTTTATCGTTTTATTAGACTAAAACGAACTCACATGCTAAAATAACTTTGACGTTATTAGACTAACATGCATTAAACGACTTAGCAACCCGTTTATTTATTTTTTTCCTCACATGTCTTAGGAAAATAATCTCTGCAAATCATTTCACCGTCGAACTAACACGTGTACACAAAACCGAACGATATCTTAGTAAAGGCCGCTAAGTGCGGGCGGGGTTGGGTGTTCTCGCTGAACATCCCAACACGTACCCTCACCCCTTACTCAGAACCGTGGTTTCCGGATGTCCGAATCCATTGGCAACGAGAGTCATTCAATATACGATTAACCGCTTCAGTCGGCATCGATATCGTAATGCAAAGGGACGAACCCGATAAACTCTGACATCGAAAATGGGCCAGGCTTTAAGTATGGCCCACTACGACATAGAGTAGGTTCGAACGGTTCCGAATAACCATAAAATTCGGTGGCGACTCCTACTTCGATTTAAAATTCAATTCGATCCATCTCATATGGAAATTCTATCGCCTCCCCAAAACCCGCGCTTCGCCGCGTCGGGGTGGACCTATGTCATGTCCACACTTTCGAACAGGAAATAATTAATGGAATGAGATTGGGTGGGAGACAGACAGAGGATTCGTGGTATTGGGAACCGGAAAAGGATGGGCTATTCACTGTGAGATCAGCCTATCAGCTGGTCGCAAGTCATGATGATGGTGAAGCAGGCCCGTCGGACTATACGCAAGATAAGAAGTTGTGGAATCGGATTTGGAAGGCTCGGGTTTTACCCCGTATCAAAGTATTCTTTTGGCAACTCTGCTCGGATGCCTTGCCTACGTACTAAGGGTAATATTTCTCATCGAATACCAAATACGGATGGTTCGTGTCCCTTGTGTCGTTACGAGATTGAGACTTTGCTCCATCTTGTTAAGGGGTGTCACTACAAGAGTTAAAGTCAGTGGCGACTGATCTTAGCTACTGACATCTGTCGCAAAAATCAGATGCGCGACCGTCAACAGTCGCTAAGCGACAGTGGCTACAGTTAGTCGCTAAAAAAGCGCGCGACTGAAATCATTCTCTAAATTTAGCGACTGAAATCGGTCGCTGTAACATAATTTTAGCGACTGATATCAGTCGCTAAAAACGTCAGTTAGCGACTGATTTCAGTCGCTAAATGGTGCGACGTGGCATCCTTTAGCGACTGATTTCAGTCGCTAAATAGAAAACTTAGCTACTGATATCAGTCGCTACCGTGCCAGAAATAGGCCGGTTACATTTATTATTTTTCTAGCCAAAATCTGCACAATAAAACAAACCAACAACCACAATACATCCCAAACATCATTCCAAACGTTATTCCAAACGTTATGCAAGCTTCACACTCCAAAATTGTCAACCAAGTACGCAAACGTCGTGAATACACTAAATTAAAAGTGTTGTTACAAACAGTTTTTTGAACAAGCATTCAGAAACTACAAATTGTTTTCATTCAATCAACTCAGCCAACAGGAAAACTAGCGGACGCACCACTACCACCGTCACCGAAGGGGTCTCTAGGATCCGGGAATCGGGGAGTGGGGCCGGAGTTGCAGTTATATTGCTGCGTGTTCCTAAGACGCCGTATCTCTTCCAGAATTTGCAGGTTAATGGACTCCTGCGTCTTCAGCCTCTCATTCTGCTCCTTCATCTGCTCGGCCATAGCTGCCCGTTGCGCCCTCTCCTCTCGAATTTCCGCCCTATCTCAGCCATCTCGGATGGTACACACTCGGTCGTGGTAGCATGGGCCCCCCGAACATTGGGTGGTGTCCAGTACAAGGAATGAGCGTTCCCCGTACCGTACACCGCTCCCTTGCGGTATCCCTCCGCGACTCTAAACCAAATCGTGCTCGGGTCCACACCTTCATTCTCGGGCGCTCTAGTGGCCGCCAAATACGATCTCTGAAAGAAATAGAAGTCATGATTAGGTTGATTGTTTAATTTGAAGAAAAAAAAGTAACAAAGTATTGTGTTTATTTGAAACTTACCCAAGTCTCCAAATCCTTCTTCGTGGCGAATGATCGACCGGTGGCATCGTCCTCCTTACTCTTCGCTTCGAGAAATAGCTGCACAGGAGGAGGGAATTCTCCGGTTTTCTTCTTCACCTGTTGACAGCACATGTAGATTTTTCATTTACTTTTATAATGAAAACATTAAATAAGAATCCAATATAAAAAACAAAAGTACGGAAATACTAACGTTCATGGCCCGCTGGTGCATCGACTGCCACCCACCGTAGTGGGTGCACTCCGCCTCCGCCTCGGGGTCCCCTCCCCGCCTCTTGTTCTTTTTCGCCTGAACGGATCTCTTAAGGAAGTTCGGGTCGGAGCGCGCGGTTTGGAACTGTTGGATGGCGTCACCTACAATTTATACACTTTGAGATCAATAAATGTTTTGAATATATATACAACTTTCTGTTCAGGTACTAACACCAATTTAGTAATCGAACCTCTAAGTTGTTTCTGTAACTTTTCATCGCTCGCCATCTTATACATCATGTCTTTGTATCTTTCCTTTGCGACATCCATTTATCTGTCTCTCACAGCCACCTCGAGACCATCGTTGTAGAAGTGTTTCAACTGCAAGATAGTTTTTTGTCGTTGTATTAGTAATCTGTAAACAGTAACAGATAATTAATAAAAATCAGAAATTGGTGTACCTTGAAGTTGGCAAACCACTTCTCCCGTTGCCACAGAGGCAACTTAGTCCAGCTCGTGCAGTAAGTAGTCAAATCATTCATGAAACTGTCCTTGACACCAGTCACCGTCGCACGAGTACGAAACCTACACCAAAGAGTGAAATAAGATGATGTCTCACAAAAAAAAGGAAATACAATGTCTCACCATGTGGACTCGGGGCCAATTATTAGGCGCCCGTCGTCTGTGTATCGAAGCACTTCATCCTGGCGTGGTTGCGGTTGTTCTTGTTCCTCATTGCCCTGCACCTCCTCCTCGTTCTCTACTTGTTCGTCCTCTTGCCTGTTTTCTTCTTGGTCTTCCTGCTGTACCCGGTCCCTGCTCCTGCTGCTGCCGCTGCTCGAACTACCAAACCTCAACCTGCTGCCCAACGTCATATCTGCAGCCATGTAATAGTTGAAAGTTAGGAACTGACATCATAATATTGAAATAATCTCGAAAAAAAATATGTAATGCAGATTACTATGTACAAATAATATAACTTACTAAAACTATACCCTACTCATCGTCGTTAGTGTACATGCTCTCATCATTAAACAAATTGCACTCAACCACATCAACAATCATTCCTCTCACCCCGCCCTCATTCTGATCCACCTTAGATTCCTCAAAAGCAGACTTCTCACCATGACAAATCCAATAATAGTAATTTGGGCTAAACCCATCTGAGATAATATGTTTCTTAATCAAAATACTATCCAAGAATTTGATGTTCTTATATTTCACACAAGGACACCTAAATCTACCCTCTGACGCGTATTCAGGATGAGTCTTAGCGAACTCAAGAAAGCGATTAACACCCTCTAAAAATTCCTTTGTGGGACGTCGTTTCTTATCGAATCTTTTCCCATACATCCATTTTCGTTCCTGTCTCTTCATTTTTTTATCTAAAAAATTTAAGACAATAACCACATACAAATTATTTTCTCTAAAGTAATTTACTAATATATATACACTAGTCAAATATTATGTAAAATTCTCAATTCACCTAAACATAGTACTATTTCCACCCAATTCGTCCATAATTACATCACCAAATCGGCATAATTGTATTTTACTTCCAAATTCCTAACACATCAAAACAACCCAATTCAATCAACTACTTAACCGCAAACCCTAATTTTATACTAACAATCTACCTAATTCAAATTGGGGAACCTATTGGGCGATTAAAATTCTAACTACACTAAATATTCCAACAACTAAGAAACTATCCAACCCAATAACTAATTTATTTAAATCGATAAAAACAAAAATTAACAAATAATTGAAACTAAATAAAGATAGATAAACATACCTTAAGAAAAATGAGAGAATTGAAGAAGGAATGAAGAGGAATGGAGAGGAGCCGAGTGTTAGAGAGAGGGGGGAGGGTTTTTAGAGAGAGAGACCGAAATGGGTGAATGAGCCGGGGGAGGTGGGGTGTTCGTTAATTTAAAAAAAATTAACATCTTTAGCGACCGAAATCGGTCGCGCGCCACTCTCATTAGCGACCGATTTCAGTCGCTAATTCTGTCGCCATTTCACTAATTTAGCGACCGAAATCGGTCGCGCGCCGATTATTTTAGCGATTGATTTCGGTCGCTAAATTTAATTAATTTTTTAAAATTCCGTCTCCTCCTCCAGCTACTAATATCGTTCGCGCGTTGAACTTTCAGTCGCTAAATTAGCCCCTGAATTTATCAGTCGCGCGTGATTAGTAGCTATATGCAGTATTTCTTGTAGTGTGTGGGTGGGGGTCGGGGGTGTGGGATGGGTTGAGGGTGGAGATAAAGAAGGACCATGGGCATGAGAGGGTGAGGGAGTGGGTGGAAGATGTGTGGAGGGAGATGGGGGAAGAGGAGAGAGGGAAGTTTATGATGGGATGTTGGGCTATTTGGGAGGCGAGGAACAAATTGGTGTTTGAGGGAAAGGGGATTGATGTGGAGAGAGTGATTAATCGAGTTATCGAGCTTGAGGCGGAGCTAGAGTGTGTGACGATGGGTAATCGGGCGCGGGAAGGGGATGCTAGGAGAGGGAGGGAGGGGGAGGGAAAGTATTGGCAAGTTCCACCGAGAGATTGGATCAAGATCAATTGCGACGCCGGAATTTATGGAGGAGGCAGGAGCATAGGTGTGATCGCGTGGGATGACGAGGGGAATATGGTGTGGGCTAGTAGTATGAGGTGTAGGGGTGAGCTGGAGGCGAGTGTGGTGGAGGCGGAGGCCATGCGTTTTGGGCTGGAAGAAGCGTAACAAAGAGGGCATCGACGAGTGATAATGGAAAGCGCGCGACTGTTTGTCCGTTATTAACTATTTGCGGCAGGCCAAGCGAGGAAGGAGCTATCTATTCCTTATTATAGATTAGATAGTTGAGCTATGTAATTTTTCGATTCAGTTACTTGGTCTTACGTCCCCCGTACTTGTAACTGAGCTGCTCACGCGCTTGCGCACACACTACGAGCAAGCTTCGTGAAACGGATGTGGCAGGATAGTGGTCCGGCTTTTGTTGACTCGATTGTGTTTTCGGACCGTTTGCAATCTAATTAGTCCCGTGTTTTGGGATTCAAAAAAAGAAAAAAAAAAAAGAAATTGTAGTTACTCGTACTTTAGATTTGTGTTAGTATCGTTGCACAATAGATAAGGTGCAACCAGCACAATCATAAAAAAACTTCATTGGTGAACACGTATGGTCATGAGAAGAGTGTTACTCCCTCTGTCTGGTTCATTAGTTTACTTTCTTTTTTATTCATTGTGACAAATATTTTAATTAAAGTCAAACAATTGAACGAGACGGGTATGTAAAAAGACATCCTTAACTTTAGCTCACCACTCAAAAACTTACCTCAGTTTTCATAGGTTCCACTAGTATAATTAGTATGCCCTGACTAATACTCCGTACGGCGTATACTCCAATATATGTCGATATGATAAAGGGAAAACGTAAAAAACGGTGACGTTTAGTCAAATAAAAGCTGTCAGGTAGGGTTTCTACTTGGTTGTTTTACACTGATACACAGAGGACTGGCCTGAAGGAGAAGCATGGAAATCTATATATGCGTATAAACTGTATAAGGTCAATAGCAATCAACATTTTAAAGTGAATGCATACATGGTGAAGAATATAATTATACTATAATATACCGCTTTATTTCTGCATTGCTCCTGTCCTGACAATTTTCATCTTTACTCGATCTTTTTAGCATTCCATTGCCCCTTCCATTCATTCAAATTCACCCATTATTCAATCTAAAAATTTAATGGAAATCTACAAATGTAATTCTCACCTCATATATTCGTATCATTACTACAGGAGTATATACATAGTACGAGTATATAACAATTTTTTCTACACCCGATAATAACATTCCTCATTTGATAAAGTCAAATTTATAAAATTTTGACATCGATTCTAAATAATTCAAATCAGGCAAAATTGATGTAGCATAACTTCAGTATTTAGATTTAGACAAAAAAAGTCCTTCCATTCTTCTTTAATTTCTTACTTCCAACTTCAATAAATTAAAATATTTTGCTAACTTTAATTTCAAGCTGAAGAATGCCACCATAGTGTTCAAGATATTTTGCTTACTTTTCAAGATAAATCGATGTATTTTCACTGTTTAATTGTAAAATATGTTAGTCAAAATCTTAACTCTGGAGCTCATAACTTAGCTACGGAGTACTAGGTTATTGAGCCGGAGTTAAGGTGGATTAGAATGTTGGCAAAAAAAAACTTCAATAAATTAAAATACTCATGGGAAAAAGGATACTTGGAGTAGTATATACAAGTGAAGAAAAATGAGGTTAAATAGTGTAAATAGTGTCTTGATACCATGAAAAGCCACACATATGGTTGGTTTTAATTTGATGGGAGAGATTACTTCGGCACCCATTAACACTTGTGAATTGTAATGTGTCAAATTATAGTCATTGTTACTTTGATATAGATAGAGAAGTTAGACTTTATTATTTAAAGGCACTACAAGTAATATTGAAGTTTTAATAATACAAATATCGTACTTCCTCTATTTCAGTTATTTTTTAAAACTTTAATCTGACTAAAATAATACTACTATGTACGAGTAATACTTATACAAGACAAAAGAATACTCAATCCCTGGAAAAATGGGAAGAAAATTCAACCATTACATACATCTATATATGAACTTATTGTCCAACAAATTTTTACTAAATGGAAGTAGGAATAATTATCATTATCTGATGCACATCTAATACTATATATGTTGCTGAAGAAGGTTGGTTCAAATAATCTAACTCAAAAATGGTACTACTTGATTGATTAACACCTTGCCCTCCATGACTGATGCCTAATGGATCATACTTGGCCAGCTATACAAATCATAATTATTCATTCCAACTCCCCATCTTTTGAAAAACCTAATTTCAGCCCTGTTATATTTAGTTCCGGTTTATTCCAAATTCGAGTTATCAACTGATAGACAACAACTACTGTGACGACGCGACGATATTATCTTCTGCTTCAGTTTAATTTGCACAAGTAATTTTAACCTGATCTTAGATCGACTTGTATAACTAGAAACCCGGATGAAAGCTATGAGGAGGAGGCCAAGCATTAGCTGCGGTACTAATCTCGCAATCATTGATTATATAAGACGTGCATGTCACCGGAACCAAACATAATCCTCGGCTTCTAAGGTTTTGTTTGTTTGCTTCGCTTTCAACATCTTCATCCGAAATCTGTGAATTCGAATTATGTTCATTGATTATTATCATAAACAAAACACTTAAATTAAAGAAAATAAAACATGAATAGATGTTAATTAGTCTTTGTTGATTTGTTTTCTTACCCTATTAAGGTTGTTGGAGCTCTTGCTACGTGATCCGAGCTTCATGTATGGGACACTCAACGTCTGTATTTCATCATAATAACAGGAATATACGATTAAATTCTCATGAGTGGTCCTCAGAAAAATGCTATATTGTGGTCACGTTAGGGATTTTTTCCGTATGTAATTTTGTTAACCCTAATTCTTCCTACTATCGTCGCAATAATAATAGGGTTTCCTAACATGTGACCTTTTGAGCAAATACTGATATTCTAATCGACGTGAGTAATATTTCATCTATTTAATTGTTATTTTCCACATATTTTTTTCAACTCGCTTATTTGATTTCTTCCACTTTCTTTTTTTTGCTATAAGATTTCTCTCTTACCACATTTTACCCTCTACTTTTATATATTTTATTATTTTTCTTGAAAAACGTGTCACTTTTAACCCTAAATCAATTCTGACTTGAGCTCACACGAACCAGACCTAAATTCTTACGAACTTGAAAATGACTCTTTATCTCGTTTACCCTATCTAATTAGTGAGCAAGTTTTCTCAAAATCCATATCCAATTGAAAATATGATTTTTTAAAATGAGAAGTAGTCAAAATAAGTCCAAAGAGATTTGACCTTAAGTAAAAAGGAACAGAAACCTTGATATGCGCATAAGTTTAACTTTAAGAAACACAATGAATCAAAAAGGAATTGAATATAGAGATGGGATTAAATTAAGCATTGATTCGGTAAAAATAAAGTAGAATATACCCAATAATGTATGTATGTATGTATGTATGTATGTATGTATGGTTGATCAGAAAACAAGAAGAATATAATTTATGTATATGATATGATATGAGCCTATGAGGTGAAAATGTATGTACGTACCTCGATTTGATTCTGAAGGAATTTGATATACCCAATGGCCTCCGATAGTACTGAAGCTGTATCCGTCTGTCAAACGCATGCATCAAAATCGAATATCGTAACTCGTAATAATCTCACTCACACTAAAACGACTAATAAAGCCATGCATGCCTCCTTATTAATACTTTTAACAATTTGTACCAAAACAAATTAATAGCTTAACAATAAACATCATGAAAGATGATTTTACGATGACCATTATGAGACAAACATATAAACACTTACCAAGTACTCTGTATTAGATTGATTTGCCTAGTCATTTAGACAGAAATTCTGAAGTGGGAGGATCTAATGATAAGATATTGTGAGACCATCTTTTATGATTGATTAGTTATCTAGAGTTGTTCTGGGTAGTTATAATTTAGTCTTACACTCTTACATTGTCTATCATAAGATCATCTTTCAGTAAATAGATATCTATCCATTTGCCCACACATAACAAAAATTTGTCAAAAATGAAAATAAATACTCTGTAACTACTTCGTATTGAATAATACACTCACCAAGGAAAATAGGTAACTACTCCGTATTTGCTAGGACGAAACAAATATTTTATGAGATAACCATTTAGGTCAAAAAAAGTGATCAACCTTATTAATATGGTAAATTAAACAATACTCTTTACTTACTAATTAGTAATATGTATTCTTTCTATTTTCAGGAAACGACTCGTTATTCTTTTACTTTTGAAAAATTATCATGATGAATCATAAAGTAAAATGATTCCCGGATTAAAGTGGTTACATTTCTTTTTACTGTGAAGTATCCGTAATACTTTTCTCGAACACAATTTCTCTTAATTATGTCCCTCGAAAATAGTCTCTTTAATTTACACAAGTATTTTGCTAATGCAAGGGTAATTGTGGATATATTTGACCCACCTAGCCCTTACCTTGCATTGCAGGAATTCTTTGAGAAACTAGGGTAATCAGTAATGGCATTGTAATATTTAATAGAATATATAAATGAGACTCAACCATTGTCTTGAGGTTTTGATTGTAATGGTGCAATAGCATGGTATAAGAACTAGAGATCACGAGTTCAGACCCTGATAACCCCTAATTATCTCGAACTCTCAAGTAAAATCTCTGCCGGGCCTCAACCATAATAGCTAGTCGTCATGGCTAGAGAGGCTTTACTTATATTTGTTGATATAATAACATTGATCTTATACAAGTACACGTAGTCACGTACCTTGCCAAAGGGTGCTACTAGTTGTTGGAGAGCAGCAATTCTATCTCCTAATTTTTCTTTCCTAACCTGATCAATTTTGATACAACAGCAAAGGAAAAAATAGGTTATATTAGCTCAAAATTTGGTAAATAAGATATCGTCACAATTAGTTTAAAATCAAATCACCTTATTGATGAATTCACACAAAATACGTGTTTAATTTTTTGGAAAAAAAAGAGAGACTAATTTTCAATTATGAGAACTCGTAAACTAGGACGTTAAATTTAAACTAGCTAAGATTCAGAATTTGTAATTAAGTTATTACTGTCACAATTAGTTTAAAATAATAATCATTTTATTGATGAATTCACACAAAATATGTGTTCAATTTTCGGGAAAAAAAGACTAATTTTCAGTTATGAGAGTTCATAAAATAGGACGTTAAACTAGCTAAGATACGGAGTAGTAATATTTATGTGACGGAGGGAGTAGTATGTACTGTACATAATTAAGCGCGGTATTATTATTATTATTATTATTATTATTATTATTATTATTATTATTATTATTATTATTATTATTATTATTATTATTATTATTATTATTATTATTATTATTATTATCATCGTTTATTACCTTAAAGGGAGGGCAATTAGGGGGATGTGTGTCGAAGCGTTGCTTTTTGGATGCGGATTGGTGATGAGTCGGGTTAGCAGATGGCTCCACAATGCAGCTAGTTCTCTTTGGTTCTACTAGGACTCCATTATTGTTAAAAGATGAAAGCTTTAAGACATTAAAGGAGTTATGTCATTAGCTACTAGACTAACCAGAAAAAGAATAATGAAATAAAAGCAAATAAAAATAATAATATACATGGATGAAATTAAAAAGAGAAAAAGGCTCAATGTTCTGAAAAGATAAATTGAATCATTTGCATGTATAAAGCTGAAGGAATCCTTCATATATAGAAAAAGAGATAGATAGATAGATAGATGAGAGGACCATTATTTATTTATTTATTTATTTTACTTAAATATCTTTATTATTATTATTATTCAACTTTAAAAAGAGTTGAAACTTTTCTATTTTACACAAAGTAAACTACATGCATACTCAAAATTGATTGGTCTTTATAGCATGTATGTATATTATTCTAGCTTTCTATGAATTATTATTATTATTATTATTATTATTATTATTATTATTATTATTATTATTATTATTGTTGTTGTTATTATTATTATTATTATTATTATTATCTAGGGTATGCATGTATGTGTGTATAAGTTTGTGTCATACAACATATTCCACATTTCCAGACTTGTGAAATTAGGAGAAATAATGATAGGTCTAAGCCATGAAAGACATGCCTATAGCTTGCATCACTTATAATGTGTTGAATATATAATGTCAGCTAACTCGATTGGTAAAGTACCCAACTGATATAATCTATAACGGGCCAACTTTTAGGAGTTATGAATACACCACCACTGTTCAAAGTCAAAAATAAAAATCATGATATATACGGATCGGAGTATATAACATACTAGTACATATCGAAATAAAAATATATAATGATCTCTAAAATGGAATTTAATATATGAAGCACAAATAAAATATAGGAAAAGAAATACATACATGGGGAGAAGTAGTAGCATTGCATAGTCTGAGATCATTAGAGTGTTGTAAATCATGATCAACACTACTACCATATTGTGAACTATCTTTGAATAGCTCAAGGAGATTACTATTATTTGGAGCTTGATTATTATTAAGATTAAGATTATTTCTACAACTCATAAATCGAAGATCGGAACCACCAGCACCACCGCGAAAATGACTTGAATCCATTGAGCTTGTTGATGATGAGCCTATTAACTTTGAAATATTTACACTAGGAAAAATCTGGCTGAAGGAAGTAATTCCTGGAAGATCACTACTACTATTACTATTAGAATTATTATTATTATTATTATTATCATGAAATTGCATGATGCTAGGTTGAAAAGTTGAAGGGTGCTGAAACATATGGTTTTTGTAATTAGTAGGAGATAATGATGTGTTTAGAAGAAGCATTTCAGTTGGACTTGGTGTATGATGATGATGATGATGTGTTGAAGGGCTTAGCAATTCACCAAATGTTTGAAAAGATGAACAACTATTACTTTGATCTGAGGATGTTGATGATTCTTCCTTGATTTTATTCGAAATAAGGTGGGAAGAACTAGATTGAATCATGTTGCTATTATTATTATTTGGCAGAGAATATCTCAAGTCTTGTATCATGGAATTGTTGAATGTATTATTATTAGGAGAAGATGCTTCACCAGAATTATTTGCATTTGCATGGATGTTGTTATTCCTGCAAACAACAATTTACAAATTATTAAGAAAAAAAATAGATTTATTTAAGAGCGATTATAAGACGTTCTTATT
The DNA here is from genome assembly GCA_958450325.1 of Agrostemma githago. Taxonomy (NCBI): domain Eukaryota; kingdom Viridiplantae; phylum Streptophyta; class Magnoliopsida; order Caryophyllales; family Caryophyllaceae; genus Agrostemma; species Agrostemma githago. Next base: position 76,615,194 of record OY288241.1, on the reverse strand, counting down.
AGGAACATAAGTCAATTTCAACACCATGTTTGAATTATACATTCGATATATGACCCGAGATTTGATCTATCTATCTATCTATCTATCTAAAAGTGTTAGATTCAAATAAATCACAAAATATATTTGGGAAAATAAGATCCAAATAAACTGACATACAGTATATACATACTTATGAAGTACAAATAATACCTCATAAGAAAAATAAATTAAACCCTAATCATAGCCAAATGCATGAATGCAAATAATTCAAGTGAAACACTAGCATCTTCAATTCCCCTTTCTCTGTGGTTCAATTTCTGATATAAATTGAACTCATTGATCATCATCCATTTGTAACTTAATTAGCATGATAATTAAACACAAAGGATAATTATATCAAGAACTTCATTTTGCCAACAAATTAAAATAGAGGGGATTCATTGGAACTTGTAATGAAGCTTAAGAAATCAAAACATGCAACAAGCCAATAAGTTGAGACGACATCAAAACTACTGTTTCATTTGATGATTCATGTTAACCGATCTTAAATCAAATTATGTCGGTTGTTACTCCAGCGAGAAGAGAGAGCATTTGTAAAACTTACAAGAAGAAAGTTGATGAAGACCTCCAAGCATGCTCACTATTATCTTCAACACTCAAACTTGGGAAATCCAAAGAAGAAGGAATAATAGAAGATCTAGGAAGATGATGATGATCTTGAAGCTTATGATGATGTTGTGAATGAAGATTATTATTATTATGATTGATATTATTATTAGTAGACTCCATAGTATAATTGTTATGCTTTAAGATGAGCTAGAGCAACAAATTAAAACCATTGAAGTATAATAAATAAAATAAAATCCCTAGAAAAAGAGTAGTAATTTAATTAGTGAAGAAGAAAAGCTTGAAAATCCCTAGAAAATTAAAGAGTGGAGTAGTAGTAATAAATAATAAAATGAAGTTGCTCCCATACAATGTTGCTCTAATTAGAAGACAAAAACACAACACACAATTAATTAGTTTCAGGTGACAGCCACACACACCCCAAGTAATTCTTAGAGCATCAAGTTGTTGTTGTTGTTGTTGGTAAGAGTACCCTTGGCTTGGCCTCCCCCATGATGTCCTTTTTAGTAGTGTTTTCAAGTCCCCTAGTTGCCCCTTTCTTAAGACATCCTTTAAAAAGGAGGATTTAAAGGTTTGGAGGAATCACCCTATATATAATATATTAGCATCATGTAGATAGATAGATGTGATTAAATATATACTCCCTCCGTCTAAAAAAGATCGTCCCATTCACTTTATTACACAAATTAAGAAATTTGTGTGGTGATGGAATACATATATAGGCAATAATGACTCCCTTTATAGGGTGAGTCATCATATTAGGTAAAGTTGTGATGAGTCAAAATGATAAATACTTTAACTTAGTAGGAATGAAGTTGTAAAAAAAGATAGACTAAAAAGAAAAGTTGAAAAATGGGACAACCTTAAGAACTTACCCAAAAAAAAAATACAGGATAATCTTAGTGGGACAGACGAACTAAATTTTATTACTCCGTAATTCTTTTATCAAGGGAACTTTGACAAATACTTTAATTTGCCAATCAATAAAGGTTATTGAGGAAAGAAGTCCTCCTACCAAAAATGTTTTTGTTCTTTTTTGTTGCTTGTGTTCTTATGGCCTATTTTTCTTTAGTTTGAGTGATGCTTACATGGAGTTGTTTTGGCTATTGGATGTTTTATTACACATTTTTGCTATGGTTTGTTATTGTTTTAATTTGTGGCTTTCCCTAGGGTGAGGTTTATAATCGCTTTTAGATATTAACTCATCAATAATAATAATAATATTATACTTAGGTACGTATGTTTGATAATTAACTGATAATAGTATAGTATCTAGGTATGTATGTCTGGTAATTAACATATTACATTTGAAATAAACAGATTATGAAAGTGAGTAAGTTGTAAAGACGACATATCAATTACTCCGTATAACACTAGACCCAACCAGTATATACGGAGTATATGTTAGTCACTTGAATTTGTTGGTCGGATCGAGGTGTATGGTAAAGCAACCGAAAAGTATATGGACCTGATCAAATAATTATAAGTGGTTCCAATATTATGATGTTTTCCAAACAAGCAAATTAACATACTCTAGATTAGTTAAACATATGCTAAAAAATTTTAAGTATGTCAAAAAATTTCAACATGTCATTTTATCAAATAGGGTCGTAATTTCAATGTAAATAAATTATGTTCCCAAGGCTTTGAACCTTAACTTTTTTTTTAACGAATAGATCATTTTATTTAAAAAAGTCATACAATATCTACAACTTATATCAAAATTGAACGGGATACAATGCAATAAATTTTGAGTAAAACAAAATCGTATTAAAACAAATATAATCTTTAACTTTGATCTGCTTCGCTTCTGCACATCCTCTTTTTAACCTATCGTTGGTTAACAGGAGGATCTTCCAAGATTTTGAAGAGAATCAATCTCATCTAACCTGAGATTATAACCGATAGCCTGACATAAATTGAAATACCATATAGTAACGAACAATTGTGGTACTGATCCCCATCCTCGATCTACACTACTGATGGGACGAAACTCTCCTAAAAGAAAGATCAGTTATTATAGGTATAAACTAACACTAATACACACTAACACTAATACCCACTAATACTAATACTATTATAAGTGGTAAAAAGATACGAGTACTTTGTAATAGCTAATATATTTTGATAATAGCTAAATTTTGGAGGCTTACTACCCATTAATGATGTAGCCCCATATATTTGTTATGCAAGGCTAGGGTTTTTTTAAGGTTAATAACTTAGGGTTTTAAATTTTTGGTAAGAATTATGGGATTTACATTAATTAATAAGCTTGTTTCTTTGGCAGCTCAAATTTTAGTTCAATTTGTATGAATAATATGACGTATCAATCTTTTAATTAATTTATTTTTGGTTCAGAAGGAACCATACAAGTTATTATGATGTTGACGAGATTTGAATTACAACTATGAATGTCATGCACACCTCATAACTTTAGCAACTTAGTTAACATGGGCTGTATTTTTTAAAATTTAAAAAACACATTTTGTTCAGTAGCTGCTTTTTGGCATTACTCAGCAATAATAAGAGGGGGATGATTATAGTGGAACTAGGTCATGATTCATGATGATGATGATGATGATAATGGTCCTTCCCTTCAATCCCAAGGCTGTTATTTTAACAAAGTGTGCGCTCTCTGCAACCTATGTAACCTTAATCATATCGCCATTTTGCCCCTAAGCTAGCTACCGCTTCTTTGCTTCCCTGCCCTTCTACCGCAACCCTGCTTATCTGCACAAATTCTTATCCGTGATGATCGATAACATCGTTACATCGGTCATGAACTTGTGATGACGAGTCAAATATAAGAGATAAGATAAAAGACATGTTTGAGGAATAGCAACGAATTGCTTGTCTTTACCCACTATATAGTGATATTTGACATGTATGTTGTAAGCTTGTGACAGATATATCCGTTATAAGGGATGCTTGCTCGCTTATTTGATTAATGCTCTAATTCACAACTCTTTTCTATACCAAAAATATGAAAATATATTATTCTGTACTACGGAGTAATTGCCAGTAGGATGCAAACTCATGTGTCATGCATGTCTCACATCGATGGTGTAAAGATGAAAGATATCTTTATAAGTGTTCATCTACTATAACACTAGTATAGTAGTATACTATCTCCATCGCAGTCGTTTGTTTACATTTCGTTAAAACACTACTCACAAATAATATAAAAATTAAACAAATGACTGAGATGAGATGAAAAGAACCGTAAGAACTAAGAAGTGTTTTAGCAAATTTAGAAGTATTTAATTACTTCCATGAGTTTAAAATCGTAAACAAGAAGGAAAAAAATCATGAGTTTGGGTGATAATTTAATCAACTTTATATCTTAAAAAAGTTTTTGAACAATAAGTGGTGAACTATACCATATATACTTCGCAGTACCTAGATTATACAAATTCTCAAATAATACGGTTATAACCTTGATTGTCAGAAGAGAGCAGATCCAGCCATGCTTAACGAGGAGTGACGACCCAAGTCACCGTACCCAACGCAATCAACTCTGATCTCCCGTTTAGAGGAATCAGACACTCGCTCCAACTAAGCTTTTTGATCGACTTGCTTTAATTAGTTTGATGTAGGAGGGTTCTCATTAACTCGCTTTATTCCATTTTATTATATGCTTTCTAGTTCTCAATGTAAATGGGTTAAGACGCTAGCTAGCTTAATTACTCGTTAGTTATCAATTATGTAACGTTTATACTTTATTGTGTACACTATCAACTGGAATGCACTAACTAAGCACATGACATCTATCTACTGTATAAATAAAGGAGGCAGTAGATACAGAATACAGAATACAGATACGTATGGAGAAGTTGGTCGGCGGTAGTTTTGTAAGGGTAAATGAAAATAAAGAGATAATTGGAGGAGATGGAGCCCATTAAGAGTGATTATGTTAGTGCCTAAGCCTTGAATTATCAGCAATGTAGGGACTTCACTTCTGCTGCCACCACGCACTTTAAAGATGATCATGAGTACTCGCTACAACGGAGTATGTACTCGTACTATCATTTGAATCATTTCCTCTCTGAAAATAATGGATCAATGAATTCAATTCAAGCTGCTGCTTACTGAAAAGTTAATTCAATGTCTCCACGCTCAATCAATTTTGGGTTGATTCTTTTAGAAATCGGGTCAATTTTAGGTTATTGAGGAGATTCGTTATTGGGCCTAGATTAAGAGGGTGGTACCTAGATTGAATGTAAAGTGAATGTCAACCGAATGAGAAATAGATCATCTTCATTATTTTTTCTTTCCATTGCCTTTCATACCTTTAATACAACGGGTATAAAATCATTAACCACTTTTCATCTCATCAAAAATGGTAACCGTTGAATCATTACAAAACAAATCTAGATCACCCAAAAGTAAAGGAAAGTAATTAGCAAGGAGAGAATGAAGTAATTAATGGAGAGGAAATTTCACTCAACAGAAGGATGGACATCACATATCCACGGAAGGATGTGTTTAATTTGATTGGAACTTTTGGAATGGATTGAAAAAGATGTCATCCATTCTAGTGTATGATCGCGCGCTTTTGGAATGAACTTATTAGAAACCAAAAAGGTTCTGACTCCACCCCAAACTCCTTTAAATCTCAAACAATCCATAGTTTTTATCCAGGATTCCAACTTCACCCCTTTCGTGCACCATGAAAGACATTTATAATCCATTTCAGGATCCTCTTTATTATTCTTACTTGAGTTAGTTCCCGAGAGCGAGGGCACCCGACCACTCTACCATTGAGACATTGTCAATATCTCCATTTCCCACGATCCCTCCCCTTAATTAACTTCCCGATAGTGGGGCCACCAATGACCTCAGAAACCATACGTACTTTCAGCAACTTCTACAATATATAGAGTAATTGCCGTGTGAATTTTGAGACATTTAATTTCAGGACGAATCAATCCGAAAAACATGGATAGTAGCCTTCAAATTCGGCCGTTTCAGGTGATTTTTTTAAAAAAAGGGAGATATGTTACTTGTCATCTTAATATGACCTGTATAACATAAAATTACCGACGGTTGTTAAAAAAACTCTAAAACATTCGAGTGTATATATATATATCGAAGATTCCGCCCTTATCCGACGTTACTCAAAAGGTACGTATGTATTCGAATATCTTTTAAATATATTTATTTTAAACATAACGTACCTTCTGTTTCACCGAGACATTTCTACATTGCATGGAGTAGTTACGTGCAAATTTGGAAATATTTAATCGGGATCAAATCAGCCCGAAAAACATGGATAATAACCTTCAAATTCGTTCATTTCAATTGATTTTTTGAAAAATATGAGTTATTTTGTTGGTCATCTTAATAGGACCCGTATAACATGAAACGATTGACGGTTGTTAAAAATATTCCAAAATAGTCCGGCTTCGAGTGTGTGTGTGTATATATATATATATATTGAAGATTTCGCCCTATTTCGATTGTTATTCGAAAGATAGTTGAATTTCTTTTAAAAGTGTTTATTTTTAACTGTATGTACCTTCTGTTACTTCTACAATGTATGAATTAATTATCTTGTGAATTTTGAGACATTTAATTTCGGGACCAAATCAACCCGAAAAACGTGGATAATAACCTTCAACTTCGGCGGTTTCAGGTAATTTTTTGAAAAATGTAAGATATGTAGCTGTCATCTTAATATAACTTGTATAACATAAAATGATTGACGGTGGTTAAATAAACTTTAAAATGCTTCAGTTTTGAGTATATATAACGAAGATTTCTCCTTATCCGACATTACTCGAAAGGTACGTAGTCGAATGTCTTTTAAATATGTTTTTTTTAAACATAACGTACCTTCTGTGTCACCGCGATATTTCTACATTGTATGGAGTAGTTACGTGATATTTCTACATTGTATGGAGTAGTTACGTGCGAATTTTGAAACATTTAATATCGGGACCAAATTAACCCGCTATCTCGTCCGTTTCAAGTGATTTTTTCAAAATATGTGAGATATTTAGCTGGTCATCTAAATATGACTCGTATAACATAAAATGACTACTTACAGTTGTTAAAAAAACTCTGAAATAGTTCAGTTTCGAATATGTGTGTGTATCGAAGATTTCTCCCTCTTCCGACGGTACTCGAAAGGTACGTAGTGGAATGCCTTTTAAATGTAACGTATCTTCTGTTTAATCTAGACATTTCTACATTATTGTATGGAGTAGTTACCGTGGGAATTTGGACACATTTATTTTCGTGACCAAATCAGCCTGAAAAACATGGATAATAACCTTCAAATTCGTCTAGTTCAAGTGATTTATTGAAAAATGTGAGATATTTAGCTGACTATTTAAAGAGGACTCGTATAACAATGACTGACAGTTGTTAAAAAACCTCTAAATAGTTCAGCTTCAAGTGTATATATATATCGAAGATTCCGTCCTTATTCGACGTTACTCGAAAGGTACGTAGTCGAATGTCTTTTAAATGTGTTTATTTTAAACATATTGTACCTTCCATTTCACCGAGACATTTTTTTCATTGTATGAAGTAATTATTGTGAGAATTTGGAGATTTAATTTCGGGATCAAATCAGCCCAAAAAACGTTTGGGTGGTGTTTTGTGAATGAACTTACTTTATGTTTTTTGAGAATAATTACTGTATAGTGTAGTTAAAACCCCTCGATGAAACGTGGATAGGGTTATAGTTCACGAATTTGCCTATGACGTCTGGATTTCCAAAATATTAAATGTTAGAAAAATAGTTATTGAGAACATTATTTACTCAACAAATTGTATTGTGTTCAGTGACGAATCCAGAAATTTCGAGGTGGGGTGATTAAAAAAATATAACGTAAAAAATAACACACAAATAATTGAGCTCAATCTAGTTCCGATCGGTGTAGTTTAGTTCTTCAGTTCAATTCAGTCAGATCAATTCAGTTTCGATCAGTTCAATACTTCAATTCAGTTTAGTTTAATTCAGTTCAGATCACTTAAATAGAGTTCGTCACGGCTAAACTAACTCCAAAAAGTAACTAAACGCAACAAAAAACTAAAAACCAACCGCAAACTTTATAAAATAAATCAAAGTATTCTCGACTAAAATAAAAGTGTCAATACATACTAATATATTATCAAATTAATTTCTCAATTTCACATAATCACATGTATCATACTAATACATTATTAGAATATCATTATGTCCATCATCCCAATATTCATATTTTCAATTTTTTACAATTATTAATTTCTCATTTGCTCATTTTTTCTAATTCCCTACACAAGTACACACCTCAAAGATTTAATAAAATAAAAAAAATATCTCTAATTCTCGAGTTAATTCCTTCCATAAGTACACATCTCAAATGTTCAATAAATCAAATAAAAAACATCTCTAATTCTCGAGTTAATTCCCTACATAAGCACACATTATCTCAAATGTTCAATAAAATCAAAACGAAAGCACCTCTAATTCTCGGTTTTTTTTATAAAGTAATGTTTAAAAATAAATAATATCGAAATAGAGTTTGTGTCAAAATAATTATTACAAAATGGGTCCATGTAAGATCTATGAATTTGACTCTACCACTCCACCTAAATAATTGTTCTGATATATCTTTATATTCATTTATATGTATATATATGTCTTTTTCTAACTTGATTTTTTTCTAAAATAATGGGGGTGAGACCCGGTGAGGGGTCACCCCCATCACCCTCTTGAAATCGCCCATGATTGTGTTCGACTCACCAAAATATAAGTTGTTGCACATTTCCCGCAACAATGTCGCCATATTCTTTTAAGTTGTACACACATCTTGGGATGTTTGGATTTGGATGAACCTCCATGCTTTTGTGTTGAATTCTAGCCATATTCGACAACTGTGTGTCGTTGCTTGTTCAGGCGCAACATTCGTTGAAACACTAAACTTTGATATGTTGTAGATATGACCTTCCTTGAATCCATTGTGGAATGTCTTCACCAATTTTTGTTTAACCGATGCTTGAATTGTTGAACCCTATGTCAACAAAATAAGTGCGTGTTATTTATTTATAAGTTATCAGGCGACGTTGGAATATAATATTATATAGGGAAAGTAGTGATTAGGCCCCTCTAGTTTGCACAATTATGAAATCAAACTCTTTGACTCTTGAATGAAGTAATTACACCTGACTTTGACATGAAATTAAATCCTTATTTTTTCCAATCAATATCTCAATTTCTCGTCAATATCTCATCAATATGGAGTATTTGCTAAAACAAATTAATAACCTAACAATTGAAAATTTTTAATTTAAAAAAAATTATTAAAACATTTACTAATTTTTTTAAACAAAGTGTGATAAATGTTTGTGATGAATAATTAATAAAAATATTAATAAAGACAATTGAAAAGTTTTTGACGAAAAATTAATAATTTAATTAGTTACTGAGTATTATAACGAAGTATATACGTACATTGATACGTATATTACCGTAATGTACGTATTCGTATTCTAAAATGAGATATTGGCGAGAAATTGAGCTATTGATCGGAAAAATGATAATAAAAGGGTTTAATTTCACGTATTGGTAAGGGAAATGGGTCTAATTGCTCCAATCAAGAGTTAAGGGATTTGATTTCACAATTGAACAAAGTAGATGACTCAATCACCACTTTCCCGATTTATATTATACATAAATACATAAATTACGTAAAAGTTGAATGTTAGCAATGCTTACAGTGTTGTCAACTAAAATTAATTTAACGTCGTAAATAAATGGCTTTTTGCCGATCTGTTATGCATAATTGTCAGGTTTCTTCGACGTACGTAAATAACGTAATCACTTACGCATTACGAACGCGATTAGTTGCACTGATATCATAGATTCGGTGATTTCAGAAATCGAAACAGGTTTGAATTGGAAAGACATATTTCGGATTTTGTATATTTTCAACTGAATAATGATATTAGTGATGAAGGGAACTCTGGATTGGAAGTAACTATGATTGAATGTGTTTCAGCTTTAAATAATGAAAGAAAGAGAGTTAGAGCAACTCCTATAGTTTACTAAAAGGACTTGCTTGCAATTATTATAAATTTTCAAGCAAGTTGCTTACTATTGGAGCACTACAAATACATCATGCTTGAAAGCAATTGTAGCTCAAGCTACAAGCTTGAAATTAGATTGCTAAATTTTTATTAGAGGATAGAAGCATTGTGGGACCCAAAAAAACTACAAAAACTTGTTGCTTACTATTGGATTAGCTACATAATCTTATAACTTGAAAATTTGACATGACAACTTAAACTACAAAGGATTGTAGTTTACTATTGGACTTGCCCTTACATGATAAAGTTCTTCCCACTAACCAAAATAAACTACCGTTTTAAATGAAGGGAGTTAGTGGCCGGAAGTTAGTGGCAACTGAGGGCCCTTAATTTTCGAAAAAAGAGAGAATTGAGACAATTAACACAATTTTTAACCAATTTAGAGCGGTTGCACTTTTACATGAAATGGGATAGCAAGGCACCACGTTTGATCTACGTTGGATCCATGTAGGCTTAATGAATAAATGATGATGTGACATAATATAGAAACTTAAAATGCTCCAACCTTATATAATAAGAGATCTGTACGACTGTAATTGACTCATGATGGTCATGAATTGTGTTGTAACTTGCACAATTTCAAAACTTGATAGGGGTAAATTGTAATAAGCCAAGATAATAAATTTAGGCCCACAAATGCTCACATCAAATGAAAAAGATGGATATGGGAACGTGTGAGGGCAGCCAAACAAAACAAAGGGCAGGCATCAGGCATCAGGCATCAGGCATGGCATGGACAACTTTGGCTTTACCATACTTGCCTTTTGCTTTTACTTCCTGCTAACTGCTACTCGTAGATGAATACTCCCTCGCCCATACCCATACATATATGATATATCATCCCCTTCACTCCTTCGCATGAATCATTTACTTACGTTTTGAGTATATTATTCGTACAATTTTTTGTTAATAAGATACAAATAAATGGTTTAAAGAAATGGAGTTAATACGGAATACCATTAAATTCTTTTGTCTAATCATTGTGTTGTACGGAGTAATTACTATTTTTTCATGATTAAGGGAGTACTACTTGCTACATATTTAGTTCGTTAAGTCATTCTAAATCAATGAAAGAATCTATTTCTCCATTCATATCACCGGTATGAGAATATGAGATGACGTGACAATCAAAATTACAAGCATTTAAGTTGGTGGCTAAAGCATATGATCAATACTTTAATAATTTTACATCGTAGCTGCAATTATTATCCTAATCATTTGAGATGATTAATGGAGTATTAATATTAATTAATTATACACGAAGGCCGCAAGGCGGGGCCAGAAACCCCAAAAATTTACATTTGTTAGTGCAAGGCAGTAAGGCACTGACCTCGTAGTCAATCCCACTCAACTTCCTTAAAAATAAATAAATGTTTTTTTCCGTAGAAAAACTCGTCTCTTTTGAAATATTTATTGCGTCAATTTAGTTATTTGATGAATACATTTATTCAGGGATCAAGAAATAAGACTAATTTCAAAGCAACTAAAATATCTTTGATATCGTTGATCACCAAGTGAAAAATAACTAATTAAACTTCATCTCTTTCTCTCAGGTTCAAGTTTATCAAAGTACTCCGTAGTTGGTAAATGGCTACCGAGAAATGGTAATCACTCTTAAAATCAAGAGAAGAGAAATTTATTTATCGGGTTTTCTAACCTATAATCATATAATAATATTAAGACTTACTTGAGTTATCTTTTATTTTTTTATTTTTTTTGCAAAACGACTTACCTGAGTTATTATCTCCTTATCCCAATTTCTCATATATATTTTTTGTCTAGAAAAGAACGCACTAAGTCGCAGGTGAGAATCGAACCTCAACTTCTCGGTCAGAGTAAGGGAGCTTTAACCAATTCAGCTTACCCCTTCTTCTCCCCAATTCCTCATATTTATGTACAAACTTTGTAGTGAATAATAAATTAATAAGTTCTCGAATGTTCCCTAATGATTAAAGGAGGAGATAAACTCGATGACTCAACGAACAACACTCATTATCTCATATCCAAAAAAAAAAAATTATCGACATTTACTACTTCATCCGTTCCAATGAATTGTTTGCCTTTGGTTTTGGCACCAAGGTTAAGGGATCCAATGATGAAGTGACGTGGAACAAAACTCATGAGAAGGGTCAAATTACCCATAAAAAGCATTCCTAAAATAGAATGACAAACAATTCATTGGAACGGAGGGAGTACTTGAAATAACCGAACACTTAGTCGCATTACAATAACAGGAAAGGAGCCAAACCTGAGACCTATCGTTCAAGGTATCTTCGTCTTAACCATTAAATTAAGACACCTGCGATTGGCTGCAAATCCCTTGAATGAATGAGAAGAATAGTAGTTGAAGTACGTAATATAGCGAATGAAATAAAGAAGATAGTGTTGGATTAGACTAAAGATGATAGAGAGTGTGATTAGCTCTCAAATCAAATCCTTTCAGTTTGCTAGTAAAAGCCAAACAATATCAATGTGTCAAGATTTAGAATGCGCCTAAAGTTGCGGTCTATCACATACTCGTACTAATTCAACCAGGTAGACGTAGACGTAGACGTAGACGGTAGACCCCTTCAATCTTAATAATGGGCTTAACTTTGTTGCTAAAGTACTTTCAACAGCTCTTATATCAATTGATCCACATTATCTATCAACTATATATGTGCCCAAGTGTCAACTTATACTTAGCTATATCTTGTCTCAATCATGTTTTAGTTGTACTACCAACTATTTCCACATCCAAATCTAAATTTAAGAATGCTAGGTGCCACCTCTCTCTTTAACTCTTCTTTCTAAGGGTTTTGTCGTTTTAAGGTCGTCTTCTTTTCAACTTCTTTCATCTACGGCTCCTTGTGATTAGTATGTGCGAGTAGCATTATCTGTTCTCTTAATCGAAGTAGTTTACCATGATTGTCGAGCTCCCATCGGTGAATTTGAGATGTAAAACCAATTTGGAATTATGAATTTCAAATATTTCAGTACACGAACTATATTAGAAACCCATCTCCATTACCGTGAACCTTTAAAAACTCTTTCGAAAAAAAGGGAGTATCATTCATCCAAAGTATACAAGGTACATATTGTTTTACTATTGGCTAACAAAAAAGTATAGAGGGTACATCTTCCTTCAAAAGTTTCAAAGGCTATGAGATAGGATCAACTTTGTGAGAGATTACATTGCATTAGAGCAATAAGGGAAACATGAGGAATGCTTTCGCAGATTCAAAGCAAGACAAGGCAGCAATCTTGTGCCAGTCAACACTTTAGACACAAAGTGCCTGCCTATACATGCTACCACCACCATAAAAAGCTTTTCTTTACCCCAAGGATACTAGTCTGGGATAAGATCAACATGTACCTCCTACACCGACACACGAACAACACGGAAAATGCCCCCCCCCCCCCCCCCCCGCTCCTCCAAAAGCCTTGTCTATGGAGATTATACGAATACATATCCACAAAAATATACCAAAAACCCGTCTTTGAAACGAATGCTTTCTTACATGGTCAAAATTTCATTCCTGCAACTGCAAGCCTGCAGTGTCCAGTGGTCTATCTTTACAGATTTATATCCAACAATAATAGGATAGTAAGGATACAGGCATACAGCTCATGTGAAAACACAAGAAATCTGTCTGTTCACTTCAACTTTTTGGAGAGGGCTTTGAGTCTTGCATTTATACCACCCAATTAGACCTTTACTTAATCAATGACTAATAACACATGTAATCCTGTAAAATTAAGATCAATGAATTATAACCAATATGGTTTCATGAAATTTTGGTTTCAATCATTTCCCCTGTCAATCAATGGCTCGACAAATGAGCGAGACTATGAAGAAGAGACCACCTTGATGTTAAACACTTGTGTTCAATCTAAAGCCACTTTTCGTTTCTTCGATGCAGCAAGATATCCAAGTTCTACACCTTTCTCCAGTTCTCTCTCTATGATAAGATCAATGTTACCTTCATCTTGTACTGCTTCCACAACCTTATTTTTAGCATGTTTTATATGCTTTGCCTTCTCAAATGCCCCTCTAAGACGACCAACATCAATTTTGCCAGCATTATCGACTTGAGCTTTCATAGAGCTTGTATGAGCAGTCTCATTGTCCGTAAGATTACAAATTTCACTGCAACAGTCACTTGACTGATACCCTGATGCTTCCTTTGACGTACCCTGGTGGGCTTTAGTTGCCCGATTCATGCTATACTTGTGAGATGGCGGTTTTGAGAGTCTACTTTCCACGGGAACACCCTCTTCTTTCATGTCTGACCCCACTGTTAACCCGCTCTGTACACTATACTGTGTAGATTGGCTTGTTCCACTTTCAGCTTTGTGGGCTACCTTCATTTCGTTGGTGCGGGATTGGGCAACTTTCTGCTTTCCATCATGCTTGAAATACCGGAGCATTTGCTGAGTAACCTCTGAGAGAAAAAGGCAATTCAGCACTAGTATGCAACCCACATGTAACCCATAAGGAGATGGAAATACTTTGATGAAGTTATGTCACATCTACTAAGAGGTCAGGCATCACATGAAAGCTTTTGCTACACATGGTAGTACTATATTATTTCATTGCGATTTAGTAACAATACTTACAATATGTAAGGATTATTGAGTAAATGAATCATAGAGAAAAATATTCAAATTAAAACTAACAAAGTGGGTGAGCAGAGTACTCCCAACCCTTCTGAAATAAATGGACCATAGAGAAAGTTATGTCACAACAACATTATTACCCGAGTGCCTTGGAGGCTCTCGTAAATTGTGAGGTAAAGGGGGGCAGATGTATGCAACCATACCCTTGTGTTAGCAACACAGAGAGGCAATTTAAATTTTTCCTAACAGAGCTCGGGAAAGGTAGTAGAGGTTACACTAAACCCTTAAAAGGAAATCACAAGTTTCAAAAAATAAATTTCTAAGACAATTAAGTTCGGAAAAGTGGCCTTTATAAGCCAGTTATTTTGAATTTTCCTTATCAATTTGTGAACAAAAAGGACAAACCTTCTAGTTGCTTCGGCGATACATCAAACTGCATCCACCAAGCCATTCCATCCTTCACAGGCAGTTTGAAATTGAGAAGCTTTGCAGCGACAGACAAAGAAGCAGCAGCAATGTAGTGAGGCTTGTACTGTAAGCATAATGTTGTTCGAAGCCTGAAAAAGACATTTGAGCATGAGTCGACCGTCCTTTTCAACACACAAACGTATTACATGCAGCTTCTGTCCAGTAGCACAGTAGGTCCGCAAAAGTATCTGTTACCATTCATTTAAAAGATTCCAAGCCGCCTTGGCCACTTCATTGTTTGATATCTCCAGTTTTTTCAGGGCATCAACTAGGGGTCTGAACGGATGTTGGATACTCATATCAAAGGCAACAGTCACCAGTAGAAGATGCTCTGCGACCAAAATTAGCTCCTTCTGTTTATGGTAAACCTCCTACAAAATGTAGCAAAAAAAGGATTCTCAAACTTCAAAATCAATAATCACATCTACCAACAGCCACCCAACAGGGATCCCACAATATCTCATAAGAACATCTTAAGTACATTGGCTAAAGCATACCCGCTGTCTAATTTTCTCCGAAGCAGATGGATCCCATTTGTATATTATTTCATAAGCCACGATGACAACATCCCTCAGTGGATGTAGATTATCTTCCACTTTGCAAGCAAGAAACATGCATGAAGTTGCAATTGTCTGCATTTACACATAACTTTCACACATCAGATGTAATGTCATACACAGCAATGAGATTTCCTAAAAAAACAGTCATAAAACCTGTAGATTAAATATGCACATAGTTAGCATTCACTTTGGCAAAGTTTGGGAGGACTCATATTGATCGTCTTCAGATGGGCATACAACAAAAGAAAATAATAAAAGATACGGAGTACTCCCTCTATCCCACTATGATGTTCCCACTTATATTCATTTGTGAGGAATATAATAATCAAATGGGAATATCTCTTTGGGATGGAGGGAGTAAGTTCTAAGAGGTACAGTTACGTTGGTTATGTACAAACGAAAAAGGAATATTAGGATGAACTTAATGATATAAAAATATAAAGCAAGATGGTTTCTATTAGTCAAAATATGAATGACTCACAAACCAACTTGTGAATTAATTTCAAAGAGCAATGGGCAAAGCCGATTTAATATAAGTACAATATTTCAATTTACCCAAAGAAATCATGCATTGAGGGAACGCAGGGTGTTGGTGCCTAAGGGTAATCCGTTGTACAGAGGCACACAAGAACTCAACATATAGAAAGGAACAAAAGTATCTGATCTAGCTACAAAAAAATTATAATCAGCTAAAAAGTAATGATGTGTCCAAAAAGTAATAAATTAATAATCATGTTTATAAATGGTAAGACAATCATATGAAATAGGAGTACAGAGTGTAAAAATATAAAGGTAGTTGTTCACGGTAATAAGTCGAAGGTCATAAATATGTGAAAAGAATAATTTGCTTGAAGAGAAGTGATTTGGCATGAAAAAATTCACAAGTCGTAACTACTTAAAAGGTTTTTCATGGCAATTATGGATTCAGTTTTCCTACTTTTGAGAAACTTAAAAGACTAGAATTAAAGCATTAATTGCAAACGCAGGTTAAGCCAGAGTTGCTCCATTTACCTGCCAATCATTCTTTGCAAGAGATTGGCGCATATAAAATCGATGGCAGAACATCATTGCAGTTGCTGTTGTGACAGGACTCCTGAAATACACCAAATAACATTTCACTATGAAGATACCAGGAAGACCATGATCCCGCATGAACACAAGCAAGCAATAAGACCATAGATGGTAAATACAATCACATATGGCAACCAAATGTCCACCTTGTAATCATTAGATTCTATATGAGGGAGCTAATCATAGCCACTCTACCAAAGGTATCCTGTACCCCAAATTATTGAAACTGAACAAGTATAGTAACTTCAAAAAAATAACATATTGAAAAAACAATGGCAAATTGCTTACACTCGAAGTTTCATGCCAAGTTCTTTAAGAAACGAGCAGAATGATTTCCGTATCAGTGATTCACTAACACGGTCAATACCGTCCTTCCTGGATGGAGAATGATTGTCTATCTCATCTTTGGTGAAGTACCAACTACGTGTGGCCGGTTGAAGGCCAATTGTAAAGAGTTCACTGACAAGTTCATTGTGTGCTGAAGAATGATTAACAGCCATTTTTGGCGTGTTAAGCTTCTTGCTTTACAAAAGCCTCTGAGTTTCCCCTCAGAATCTAGCTTCGCTGCTCAGATAATTGAGGGCTTTTTTTCCTGCACAAGACATCACAGGCCAGCACCAAAGAAGTTGTTAAACATACAAATTTCCAGCAAACAGAATCTTTAAAGATTCACAGGACAAGCTACGACCAAAGTACCCAACAAACCCAACATGATCCTTTATACTGTAATAAATAATAAATGAAAAGTATATGCGAGGTTTCGTTTTAAAGGTAAAAATCATAGGTATATATATGTTAAAACAAAGATAGTGCTGTAAGAATCAACAATTGCCAAAGTGGTTCGTGAACAACATCGGATCCACATTGCCGATTTGATAATTTTTACCTTCTAAAATCATCTACTCAATAAGAACATAACTAACGTGAAAGTGGAGTCAGGTGATGTAGTTTTGTTGACGCTGATTCTACAAGCCAACAGTTCCATTTCCGCTTTCTGAGCTTATTCTATATTTGAAGACATGTGGTCAAGTGCTCCATTCTAACCAGTTCCTAACTACTCTCCTCTTATAATAAAACTACCGGTGATAGTTTGAGAGCTTAAACTTGCTATCCTATAAGGACGACGTCACACCTTCATGTCCTACTGTAAAGGAGATAACCAATGCACTTACGATTTGTGAGCTACTCTTTCAAGGATCAAACTATCGTAAATAGAAACTTTGAATGGAGTCTTAAGCGCCAACATTGTTGCTACCTTTTATAATCTCAACTACTTGTGTTGTCGCGCTCTCAACAAAACCAAAACCGTATATACAATACCACTACCATATTTATATTTATTTAAACTAAAAAACTGGTTTAAAACGTCCAACGGTGCACATCAGACTCATAATAGATTGCAATAAATGAAGTGCATATGCTTTGTAAGAACTAATAGGAATATTAATACTAGTTGGGCCTCAACATCACTTAAGGACATAAGGTACAGATAGTTGGAACTCTTCAAGCTCAATGGACATTTGAGTGACGGGGCGTAATAGGAATATTAATATTAGTTGGAACTCAACTACTATCACTTCAAGGCTTTGATTGAAATGGGTCTCGATTTGTTTCTCTATTTTGGTATCAACGGAGCCACAAACCCACAAGTGAATTATCAACATCAGGGAAAAGGAGAACTCAAAGCTGAATCCAAATCCACACCACAAATTCTTGTTTGTGACGAAGTTATCCGATCACTTTAGGATAACAAGTCAAATAGTGTTTTCTCTTTTCTATACAAATGGGTAGTATTTGACCCATTATAATTGATAACTCCACCACAAGAGACACTAGCTGAATCCATAATACGTCTTCCGAGACTTTGTGGAAGAACATAGGTAGCTAGCTTAGCTACCTGGGACATCCTCCAGTACAGCATCTTAATCACTTCATCGACTACGAAGATTAACAGCTACGTACAGAATATGGACCTTAATTCAGCAGTCAAAATCGTCTCGAATACCGGTTTCACACAAACATACAAAGCAATTAATGAGGGGCTAAGGTAGGTTTATAGCTGATTACTAAGCTCAAAAACTGCACAGAAACGAATTTAACCAGACAATAATCATAAAACAACCAAATTTTCATCGCTCCATGAAACCCTAATTCATGATTTCAAGCGAAAAAAAAATGAAAATTAAGATAGAGGCAAGTAGAATTAAGAGTGAATCAGGTACCTGGAACTGCAGATTAAGGTTGATGATCACGTAAAGTGATTAACAGTAATTTTTGTTGAAGGAAGATATTTTGGGAAAGCTGGATTTGTTGGAGACTAACGGTGTAGGCGTGTAGCTGCCGTTAAGACCAAGAGAGGGATATTTATTTGAACAGCCGGGTTCTACCATCACTCTAGCCCCTCTTGGTCGGTGGATTGTGGGGCTTTTCTCGTTTCACACTTTCATATTCAATATTCACAATTCATAATTTTAAATTTTCACACTATACAAATGTGGATTTTTGATTTTTGGATGCACTAAGGTTTAGAAATTGGGGTCAGTCGGTCAGGTTTGCGAGTTTACGTTAGCTGAAGTTGAATCAGATGAAGTTGAATTGAGGTAGATGAACTTAGATTGAACTGAAGACTAAATAACAACAACAATATACAAAAACAATAAGGAGCACTCAATAAGCAATTACCTACAATGTAGTATTTGGAGTATATAGTAACAACATTAATAGTACTAACAATTAATGATAAAAAACGATAATATTCATGAACACTTAGATCAACTGATAAGGATTGTTCTAATTTATTCAGATATCTTAGATATGGAGTACAAGTCTTGGTAACATTTCATCGGTGTTGTTGGTGAGTATAAAATTAGGTACGGTGTTAGATGCGACATTTCAGTTAATTTATCAGACAAAATTTCAGCTAACTTATTTCAAAGTTTTTACTAATGTTCATGTCGTGGGGTGAAGGGAGCGCATTCTTTACCAAAATTTCAATGTTTTTATTTCCAATAATTTTGCTAATGTTCTTTGGTCATTGATCCATACGTAGACATTACATAGTTTAGCTTGGTTGAACTCGTTCCTTAAATTATCATATGAGCAAAAATTAAATTGTATTTTAACATAGCAGAAATCTGAATTACAAATACTATAAGATGGTTTTACACAAAAATCATAAATTTATGTTTATCTACTGTGTATGTATATGGGCTCAACTTCAAATTCTGACAACTGTAGTTTTATGAGCAATGAGTAGTTAAGTAAAAGAAGAATGCTATGAGAATGGGAGATTATCGACCTATTAGTTTATGTAACGTGCTGTATAAATTAGTATCGAAGGTCTTGGCGAATAGATTGAAAAGGTTTCTTGGAGATGTGGTGTCAGAAAACCAAAGTGCCTTTACTCCTGGTAGGCAAATCTCGGACAATGTACTTGTTGCGTTCGAGATGTTCCATCATATGAAGAACTCTAGATCGGGTGGAGGGCATATGGCCTTGAAATTAGATATGGCAAAGGCGTATGATAGAGTCGAATGGTGTTTCCTGGAGCGGGTCCTGTTACGCATGAGCTTTGCGTCGAGATGGGTCGACCGCGTTATGTTGTGCGTGTCTTCTGTCTCCTTTGCGGTTCTTGTCAATGGAAAACCCACGACGGAGTTCCGGCCGAGCAGAGGGATTCGACAGGGCGACCCGCTCTCACCTTACCTCTTTATCCTTTGCGCGGAAGTTTTATCTAGCCTTCTCAGACGCGCTGCGGAGGAAGGGTTTATACACGGCATCCGAATTGCTCGGGATGCCCCTCAGGTGACGTATCTCCTGTTTGCTGATGATAGTATTTTCTTCGCGAAAGCGAAACCGTCTGAAGCTACCCATATTAAGAGGTTGATTGGTGCGTATGAGGCAGCTTCGGGACAACTTGTGAACCTCCAAAAAACGACGGTGTCATTTAGTCGGGGCACAAACGAGGCGCGGAGGGGGGCTGTAGCGCGCATTCTTGGCGTGCGTATTGTTGATAACCCGGGAATCTATCTGGGACTGCCCATTGTGGTGGGTCAATCGAGAAATGTTTTCACAAAATTGATACGAGAAAAACTTACCAAAAAATTGCAAGGATGGAGTGGAATGCTTCTTTCGAAGGCAGGTCGGGAGGTGCTGATAAAGGCTGTAGCCCAATCAGTCTCGACCTATTCTATGTGTGTCTTCAAACTTCCACAAAATTTTTGTGATGACTTGCGCTCACTCGTGTCTAAATTTTGGTGGGGATCGGAGCATGGTAAACGGAAAATTCCTTGGGTAGCGTGGAGAAAGCTTTGTCAGCCTAAGGCTTTGGGAGGACTTGGTTTCAAGGACTATCACAACTTTAATATCGCTCTTCTCGGGAAGCAAGGATGGCGTCTGATGACTGAGGAGGGTACGTTGGTGGCGCGGTTACTGAAGGCCCGTTATTATCCGAACACGACCTTTGAGAAGGCTGACCTGGGGCGGAATCCGAGCTTTGTGTGGCGTGGGATTTGGGATGCGAGGAGGGTGGTTTTGATGGGGGCGAGGAAGAGGATTGGGGATGGACAATCAACTTGGGTGAGGAGTGACCCGTGGCTCAAAGGTGGGAATAGCGCATTTGTGTCATCCCCTGGATTGGCCCTTAACACAACTCTTAGAGTTTGTGATTTGATGGCTCCTGAAAGGAATGGTTGGAATATCCCTCTGGTGAATGAACTCTTTTTGCCTTATGAGAGGGAGCTGATTTTTAATATGCGTGTCAACAAGAGACACCTGAGGGATGATTGGTGTTGGGACCTTGAGAAGAATGGGATTTATTCGGTCCGATCGGCCTATAAAAAGCTTATGGGCGGATGGAGTGAGGAGACGGGCTCATCTTCTCTTGAGAAGGAAAAGTGGCTGTGGAACCGACTGTGGAAAGCGGAGGCTTTACCCCGGGCAAAGATGTTTTTTTGGCAACTCTGCTCGGAGGCTATTCCGACGAGGTCGAACCTGGCTAACCGGGTCAATACTATCAGTGATATTTGTCCTATCTGCGAAAGTGAAACTGAAACGTGTTTACATCTTATTAAGGAGTGCAGCTGCTGGGGGGTGTGTGGTATGATCTTGGTTTCGACCCGCAGCGGGAACGCAACCATCAGAGTGTTCGAGAGTGGGTTGAGGATTGTTGGCAGGAGCTGAATGATGAGGAGAGAGCCCGGTTTATCCTTGTGTGTTGGGCCATTTGGGAGGTAAGAAACAAGTTGGTTTTCGAGGCACGAAGAGTCAATGGGTGGGAGGTGGTACGACGGGTGGAGGGATTGTGGAAGGAGAGGGAGGATGGGGATTTAGCTGAGGAGAAACCTAATTTGAGAGGGGATCAGGACAGGGGAAACCATACGAGGAGATGGGAGCAGCCTGAGGAAGGTTGGGTCAAGGTTAACTGCGACGCGGGGCTGATGGCTGGAAGGGGTACGAGCTTCGGTGTGGTCTGTCGTGACTGGGAGGGGAGAATCCTTTGGGCTATGGCACACTACAAGAAATACTGCATGTAGCTACTAATCACGCGCGACTGATAGATTCAGTCGCTAATTTAGCGACTGAAAGTTCAACGCGCGACCGACATTAGTAGCTGGACGAGGAGACGAAAAATTAAAATATCGATTTTTTTTAGCGACCGAAATCGGTCGCTAAAAACGAATTTCGCGACCGATTTCAGTCGCTAAAAAAGAAAACGCGCGACTGATTTAGCGACCGAAATCAGTCGCTAAAAACGAATTTCGCGACCGATTTCAGTCGCTAAAAAAGAAAACGCGCGACTGAATTAGCGACCGAAATCAGTCGCTAAAGGTCGTAATTTTTTTTAAATTAACGAACACCCCCCTCCCCCGATTCATTCCCTCATTTCACTCTATCTCTCTAAACTCCGCTCCCCCCTCTCTCTAAAGTCGTCCCTCCTCCTTTCCTCTTCATTCTTTATTCAATTCTCTCATTTTCCTTAAGGTATGTTTATCTATCTTTATTTAATTTCAATTATTTGTTAATTTCTGTTTTTATCGATTTAAATAAATTAGTTATTGGGTTGGATAGTTTCTTAGTTGTTGGAATATTTAGTGTAGTTAGAATTTTAATCGCCCAATAGGTTCCCCAATTTGAATTAGGTAGATTGTTAGTATAAAATTAGGGTTTGCGGTTAAGTAGTTGATTGAATTGGGTTGTTTTGATGTGTTAGGAATTTGGAATTAAAATACAATTATGCCGATTTGGTGATGTAATTATGGACGAATTGGGTGGAAATAGTACTATGTTTAGGTGAATTGAGAATTTTACATAATATTTGACTAGTGTATATATATTAGTAAATTACTTTAGAGAAAATAATTGGTGACGTCGAGGAAGAGGATGTCGTCGGTTCGAGTAGGCAAGTTGAAGATGACAACGACAGTGACGATGATTTTTAGTAGTGTATAGTTTCAGTAAGTTATATTATGTGTACATAGTAATCTGCAAACCTTGATTTTTTTTCGAGTGTATTTCAATATTATGATGTCAGTTCCTAACTTTCAACTATTACATGTCTGCAGATATGACGTTGGCCAGCAGGTTGCGGTTTGGAAGTTCGAGCAGCGGCAGCAGCAGGAGCAGGGATCGGGTGCAGCAGCAAGGCGAAGAAGAAAACAGGCAAGAGGAAGTGGAGGACGAGGAGGTGCATGGCAATGATCAGGAACAAGAACAACCGCAGCCACCCCAGGATGAAGGGCTGCAATACACACACGACGGGCGCCTAATCATTGGCCCCGAGGGCACATGGTGAGACATTGTATTTCTTTTTTTTTTGTGAGACATCATCTTATTTCACTCTTTGGTGTATACCTACATGTAGGTTTCGTACTCGTGCGACGGTGACAGGTGTCAAGAATAGTTTCATGGAAGATTTGACTACTTACTGCACGAGCTGGACTAAGTTGCCTCTGTGGCAACGGGAGAAGTGGTTTGCCAACTTCAAGGTACACCAATTTCTGATTTTTATTAATTATCTGTTACTGTTTACAGATTACTTATGCAACGACAACAAACTATCTTGCAGATAAAACACTTCTACAACGATGGTCTCGAGGTGGCTGTTCGAGACAGATACATGGATGTCGCAACTGTAAGATACAAAGACATGATGTATAAGCTGGCAAGCGATGGAAAGTTACAGCAAAAACTTAGAGGTTTGATTACTAAATTGGTATTAGTACCTGAACAGAAAGTCGTATATATATTCAAAACATTTATTGATATCAAAGTGTATAAATTGTAGGTGACGCGATCCAACAGTTCCAAACAGCGCGAGCCGACCCGAAGTTCCTAAAGAGATCCGTCCAGGCTAAGAAGAACAAGAGGCGGGGAGGGGATCCCGAGGCAGAGGCGGAGCGCACCCACTACGGTGGGTCGCAGTCGATGCACCAACGTGCCATGAACGTTAGTATTTTCGTCTCCTTTGATTATTATATTGGATTCTTATTTAATGTTTTCATTATAAAAATAAATGAATAATCTACATGTACTGTCAACAGGCGAAGAAGAAAACCGGAGAATTCCCTCCTCCTGTTCAGCTATTTCTCGAATCGAAGAGTAAGGGGGACGATGAGACCGGTCGATCATTCGCCACGAAGAAGGATTTGGAGACTTGGGTAAGTTTCAAACACAATACTTTGTTACTTTTTTCCTTCAAACAATCAACCTATTCATGACTTCTATTTCTTTCAGAGATCGTATTTGGCGGCCACTAGAGCGCCCGAAAATGAAGGTGTGGACCCGAGCACAATTTGGTTTAGAGTCGCCGAGGGATACCGCAAGGGAGCGGTGTACGGTACGGGGAACGCTCATTCCCTGTACTGGACACCACCCAATGTTCGGGGGGCCCATTCTACGACGACCGAGTGTGTGCCATCCGAGATGGCTGAGATGAGGGCTCAAATTCAAGAGGAGAGGGCGGAACGGGCAGCTATGGCCGAGCAGATGAGGGAGCAGAATGAGAGGCTGAAGACGCAGGAGTCCATTAACCTGCAAATTCTGGAAGAGATTCGGCGTCTTAGGAACACGCAGCAATATAACTGCAACTCCGGCCCCACTCCCCGATTCCCGGATCCTAGAGACCCCTTCGGCGGTAATAGTGGTGCGTCCGCCAGTTTTCCTGTTGGCTGAGTTTATTTATTGAAAACAATTTGTAGTGGGAGAAATGGTTGTTGGAAAAACTGTTTGCAACTTAGTTGATTTGGCTTGATTTGCTTTGTAATGAAAAAGCTTGATTTGTTGATAAAACAACACGTTTGCGTACTTGGTTGACAATTTTGGAGTATGAAGCTTGCAATAACGTTTGGAATAACGTTTGGAATGATGTTTGGGATGTATTGTGGTTGTTGCTTTGTTTTATTGTGCAGATTTTGGCTAGAAAAATAATAAATTGAACCGGCCTATTTCTGGCACGGTAGCGACTGATATCAGTAGCTAAGTTTTATATTTAGCGACTGATATCAGTCGCTAAATGATGCCACGTCGCACTATTTAGCGACTGAAATCAGTCGCTAACTGAAGTTTTAGCGACTGATATCAGTCGCTAAATCAGTCGCTAACGCTGCCTTTAGCGACTGATTTCAGTCGCTAAAAGCTTCGGTTAGCGACTGATATCAGTCGCTAAATCAGTCGCTAATGCCGCCATTAGCGACTGATTTCAGTCGCTAAAAGCTTCGGTTAGCGACTGATTTCAGTCGCTAAATTTAGCGACTGATTTCAGTCGCGCGCTTTTTTAGCGACTGAAATCAGTCGCTATTCAGCGACTAACTGTAGCTACTGTCGCTTAGCGACTGCTGACGGTCGCACGTCTGTTATTTGCGACAGATGTCAGTAGTTAAAATCAGTCGCCAATGACTTTAACTCTTGTAGTGGCAGCACGGGTTCAGGAGGAATTGGAGATAAGTGAAGCGGAAGCTGAGGCTCTTAGGGAGGGAGTTTTGGAGGCTCGAAGAAGAGGTCACCAGCGAGTTATCATGGAAAGTGATAGTAAAGTTGTGATTGATACAATTAGAGGTGGGGGCAAAGGTAGGAGTGATACCCATGTCTTGTGTGATGAAGTGAAGGGACTTGCTGAGATGTTTGAGAAGGTGAAGTGGTCATTTACCAGGAGGGGCTGCAATTCTGTTGCCCACGCTGTGGCCCATTTTGAGTTTGATCTAGAGTCTGTTAGATGTGTTTGGGATTCGGACGTCCCCCAAGACTTTGTTGATGTAGCTTTGGCTGATTTCAGTTTATTAAATTAACCCCGTTGTGGGATTTCAAAAAAAAATAAAAAAAATGAGTAGTTAAGTATGGTATTTGCTCTCGTAGCTTCTTCCTAGCAAAATAAAAATAAAAACAAAAGATCAACCATGAATGTATCTTCATAAAAAGGAGGAGGAATTTGTTATTGTAAGAAAAACTGATTTTCTTTAGAAGTCGACGCTTCTTAGTGATCCGAGATAGGAGTTTGGTTGAAGGATTCTTCGTGCTTTTCTCTTAGCATCCTGATTTTCTCAAACGGTTGGATTTATGATCCAAGGATTCGATCTCTCAGTCTCAGGTGTGGGAGTTTTTACTCCGCCGAGGACAGATCTCATTATCGATCTCATTATCTTGCGTCTCATCTCTTCTTTCTACGCTCTTTTCGCAAGAGCGTAAGTACACCCAGTTCTTCGCACCTTGAGGTTCATTTTCTTCGATGGTTTCGGAAGGTTAGTTGTGTTGATGCAGATGGTACTTTTGATCTGACCAATATTCCAATGTCCACAAACCCATATTTGTGGATCCCTGAATAAATGTTATAACATGAGTTCTGAGAACTCAAACGCTATGTTACCGTCGATGTTTTTACTACGGACAAAAAAAGAAAAAAGAAAAATCAATTATCTGAAAATCGACCTTAGCGGACTAGGTTCAACAATGATACGGACTATTTGCTCTATCCTCGAGTATCATAGTATGAGTAGGTTTTGACTTTTGAGTCTTGAGTTTGGGTTACCGTCTCTATCTTCTCCGTTGTGGTCCGGCCAAGTCAACAAGACTTGGATCAAATTACATGCCACCAAGTCCTACAAATCGCCTCTCATCTAATTTTACAACTGCGCACCCACTTTACTTATTTTCCACGACTGCAGCTATAATAAATCATCATCTTCATCTTCTTCTTCTTCGCCAATTGTCCTGCACTCCTGCTAATGTTTCAGTCAACAAGTTCATGTTTATCGGCTTGAAGAACCCCACATTCTCCAGGTCTAGGAATTGAAAATCTCAGGTATTAGCTCCAAAATCTCTTAATTATCATGATTGATTCCCTTATTTTGCAATGCATGTTTTTGATTATGTTTCTTATATCTTTGATTGGGTTTTTGACTGGGTTATGATTCAGTGTGAGTTTCTTTGTCAAATTTGTAACGGGTCATTTGTAACAGGACTTTTTCAATGTGTTAAGTTGATGAAATTTGCTGACTTTTGCTTTGTTGAGGTTGGTTCTTGAAGTGGTTTTGATGTTCAAGTTTGGATCTTTTTATGTTGGGGTTTAAGTGTTTGAATTTGACTAATGGATAGCCAATCTGCAGAAGTTTGTAGATATACAATTTCCACATTCGAGCCTCAATACCCTAATTTCTGGGAAAATGGAGAATTTTGCAGCACTATGTTTAGGTAGTAATTTTGTAATTTCGGCCGGGAAGGGTAAAAAAAGTTGATTATGGCTAATTGAGTAAGTAATGTTTCAAAGGTTTCGAAAGTGCATTATGTGATCACCCTTTGATGCGGCCGTGAGAGGAGGAAGATGTTCCTTTGTGATTGTAAAGATAGTTTCTTGCACAATCTTTTAGCATGCTGTGTATAGAACTATTGATGCTAAGGAATGGTATCTCGACTGCTCTTTTGGGAGAATGAACTAGACAACATTGTTTCGCGACTTTTAGTATCAAACAACTCTATGTTGTCCTGTTAGGGCATTGTGTAGGCGACATTAAGGGGAAGCAAATTCAAGCTTGTAGGAGTTGAATAGATAGTGGCTTCACTATATTATGTCCTTATTGAGAAGTCTTAGGTTCTGCTCTTTGCTCTTCGTGGTTGAAAGGGGTTGACGATTCTTATATGAGTATATATGCGACTCGCATTCAATGTTCAGAATTTGAAGATAACCTCTTTGTCTCCATGTTTGGACCGTCATGATTGGAAATCACTCATCTTTGTCCAATTTGTGATGGGTTATATGGACTGTAGTTGTATGCGATTGTAAAGACGAGGGCATATCTTTGTCGTGTTCAGATGAGAAATTAAAGGGTTAATCTTGCTAAAGAAATATACCTACTGTAGATGATACTGATAGTTTTTGAGGAGTAAATACGCAATCATTTTTACACTAGAATCTATCTAGATATTGCTTTTAATGTAATTAATGAAAATTGAGACATTTCGTGTTTAAAAATTACGGAGCACATAGATGACTTCTCTTAGAAAGCACTCTCATAGATTTTATCACGGATCCGGTTAATGTTTTTGGTATTTTATATATTTGTAGTAGATGTGTGAGTTCTCTGTTGCTGACGGCTTTGTGGAGATTAACGAAAATTTGGGAGACATGATTAAGTACATTGCCAACGAACCATCGGTAGGACTGTTCTACATCCAACAGCATGCTCAGAATGCAATACCCAATGTTGTCAGACTCAACAAGAATCTCGTGGACACGTCAAATGAAGTAGGTTTTCACACCGAAGATCTGGAAGATTCTATAGCTATGTCAAGAACGATGAAAGAATGCGGGTTCCCCATCATTGATGAAATGATTCGAGATATAAAGACATCCCTAACCCTAGTGTCATCTAAACAGCCCGTACGAGGAGTGATTTCACAGCAAAGTTTGGCCGATCAAATTGGTGGGCCCAGCTCCTGGGGTCCAGACTTTTCGAGTGTCTTAAAATCAGCCAAAAAAAAGGCGGTCAACTTTACGTGGTCAAAACAAGATCCTGAGTTCCAGGAATTGACTCCCGAAATCAGTAGTTCAGTTCAGGCAGCGGCAGATGAAGTGCCATCGTCTAGCGAGGTTGGAAATGAGATAATTGAAGAACGCAAGATATCAGGCTCAGCAGATGATAATACCAAACCGTTAATGTCTGAAGAAAGTGATTTTGATGAGTTCAGGGCCGAAAGAAAAACCCAGTTAGAAGATTGGCTTACTACAGGCTCCGGTAGTGTCCTCTAGTACGTAGCGAAAAGAGCAAGGGATATATGAATATATGATGACAATTTTTTGCATTCTTACTGATATGGTAGAGTTAGCTCCATGCCTCCATCTGTTGCACTGCACATGATACTTGTAACAATCTCTACAGGTTTTGATTCTCTGTACAGTTCATAATGTGTTTAGGGCTGACTAAAGTCATGTATTAGTAAACTGATTATAATTCTGCTAATCTCTGCTGATGTATGAAAACAATGATGAACTATTTTTGAGTCATTTATACCAGGAACTGCATTGGTACTCTGCGCTTTCGCGAGGAATCCTCCAAACTCATGATGTTACGTGAATTGCAGGTTGCCTGTTATACGAGCAGGTAGATAGAGAAGGGTGTCCTCAAATTATATTGAAACAGAATCCTCAACAAAAACAACAATAATAAAAGAGCATGAGAAAATACAAGCTATAGTAAGTAGTAACTAGTAAGAGTAAGTACAGGGTGGGATGTCCTACGCTTGCTGAATGACAAAGCGCTGGACGATGAGGCCATTCCGAATGTATGGGCCGGTATGAGAGAGGGTGAAGCCAAGAGTAGCGGTTCTCTGAGGGGCAGCCAATTGAAAGGTGTCGCTAGAGAGGGTGAAGGCACCAGCACGGAGCCTACCAGATGGATAGCTAAAGGACTCAATAGTTCGGCGTGAGCCAGGGACAGTAAGGGAGACCTCAAAGGTGCCTTGCCAACCGCGGGCTCGATTAGTAAGCTCCAACTCAAACACACCCTTGTAGTTACATCTAGGAGCTAACCTTGACATTGAGAGCTGTCCTTGGACACTAAAATTAGCCACTGAATTCGCGTGGATGTAACTCATGTTGTTAGCCCTGCATACGAGTCCTGTAGTCATCAGCACCTTTACATAGTCCGTTTATCCTTTTATTTTCCTTCACATATTAGGTATTCCTTTTATTTTTCGTAAAAATGAAAGTGGAACATCAAGTAGAAGGAAAGTCGCAGAGAGCTCACCCGGTTATAAATGACCAGTTATTGCTCAGATTACCATTGGTGGTCATCCTCCCTCCATACCTCGTTAAGATGTTAGTCTGAAGTAAGAATGCAACTATTTAGTATCGGAGTATTTAGTTTACGAACAACAATAGTATTTGACAAACAAGTTATGCGACATTATATATTACGGAGTATACTGAAGCTGAGCGACACGCATTATGCTACGATCAATTATTAAGATAAACGAAGAATACGACATAAACATATAGAGGTGATTACGAAGGATTCTGATAAGCTTGTGATTTCAGCATCGTCATCGTTGTCTCTTCGCCAATTCGCCATATAGAATAGACAGAAAAAGAATGAAGTCAGAAATGTAAGATGATGGGAGTTTAATTTTTTTGTGTGGAAGTGTGGAACAAAGATTCAATTATATATACTCGTACAAGTGAAGTATAGGAAGTAGGTGTTTGATTGTATGAGTGCGTTGTTTTTGGCAAGGAAGCAGAGGAAGTAGCCACTAGCTGGTCTTGGTAAACGATGCATCAAGTAGTAGCAGGAAACCCCAGCTAGGCCACCGGTAGGACATACCCTAAGAAAGACGGTACACCACTGCCTAATTGCCTATCAGGGTTCGTATTTACAATCGAAGAGGTTGACCTGAATTACATTGTAAAGGGCCAAATGGAGCTCAAATTCTAGGAAGTTCCAACATTATCGTAAATTCTTGTTTGTGATGAGTATATTCATTACAAACTTACAATAGATCAAGTATCTTTCATGTCGGTAAATAAAAACAGGTCATTTGTTATTCTCTTCCTTTCAAGTTTTAGCAGACGTGAGTTAACTGACTTATGTTACACTAAGAACTCATCCGTTGGCCCTACAAATATGGGAGGATGCGTTATCTGACCTAGGCAATACTCCAGTTAAATTTCAAAATGTTTTTTTTTGGGTTTCGGATCTCCGAAAAACGTGTATTATACACTACGATACCGGACGTCTCATATCCTTCCGGTTTTCCTGTCACGTCTCCGTGTACTCTTTAAGATATCTTCGTTTCAGTTTCATGTTCAAATAACAAGTACACGTCAGCTTTCGGGTTTTTTAACAAACGTGAGTTAATCGTCTTATGATACACTAAGTACTCATCCGTTAGTCCTACAAATCTGGGAGGACGCATTGTCTGGCCTAGGAAATACACTAGTCGAATTTCAAAATGTTTTTTTTGGGGACCCGTATCTCCAAAAAACGTGTATTATATACTACAAATTCAGTCGTACGATTTTTTTTTTATTTTTATTTTTATAAATAAAATCTATCCATATTGATGATATTTGATTTGTCACAAGTTTGTGGGATATATCCAACCCAAGGAAGAGTTAAGGTAAGATTAAAGGCATGGTATACTTTAAAGAATAACTCATCCGTCCGAGTACTTATTTTCTTTATAGCCACTTTTAGCCGTTTTAGGTGTATCATTCGACAACTATCTGTTACCATTTGCATTAAGTATTTTCATGTAATTCTTTTATGTGTGGGATTGGGATAGTTGAGTTTTGTAAACGCCATCACCCAAATGTTCTTCGATTTGAAGAATGGATAGTGTACAAATCCAATAAGTACCATGCTGTGAGGTTCAATTAGTCTATATAATCTACTTCGTATTCCTCTTCATCATCCTACATTTTTCACGAACCAATAACAACTCGTCTTAGCCTAAGACAGCAATATCCATTTCAATTAAAATATGGAGCTACAGATGATACAAAGTAATATATACTCGTATGACATACTTTTAGAGTTTTAGTTACTATCCCGAGAACAATGGTTATCATTTGATACCTATTTAATTAAATCTATTTTGTCATTAATTCAGATATATATTGTCGTCTGAATCAAGAATTCGGATTGAAAAATGTCTCATTAGTCATCACCGATATGGAATGAGAAAACGGTACGTTGCTTGTAAATTACAACTCAAATGTCAAATAATATTGACCCGATTGTTCTCCCATATATATAAGATCACCCATCACGTCATAATGTCAATGGTCTACTATTCGTCTCCGAGGAATAATCTTCACATCCATAGCAAGTAGCAACCACGAGTGAGTCTAATTGTGTGTGAATGCCTCGAAATTATTGAATTATACGGAGTAAATCTTATCGACGCAGTATGTATACGGTCCATAGGACGAGTAGTGACTGTCGCAACTCACAAGCTTGTTTTCGTTTACATCAAATGCTACAATCCACTGGTTGCTATTTCTCACTATATATCTTACACACAAAATTTGTGTCCAAGTAAATTAGTCAACGTATATATGTAGTTGTATTGCTATACAAAATATCCAAGCAATGCAACACGCTTTGCTCTTGAATTCAACCTTCTTCTATGCCGGGTCCATTTTTCGATATGTCGCGACTGTATTTGAGTAATTTCGTGCTACCTAGTGTCGTCCTTTCGATGTCAAAAAATCAACGAATACGTTTGTGTCATCATGTCGTACTCAAACTCAGTATCACTCGGCCATTTAAATGATTGCGACGACATTGTGGTACTACAATTCAATTTGTCCCTGCCTAAGAATGAAAGTACAGACCAATCTTCCTATACACCAAGTACAATTAATGCGTATATATAGCTAACATCACAATGTGTATTTCTATATATTAATCTAATTCCCTCCTAAATTACATACAGATTAATAAAATGGCGTTGGAGCCACAATGGGTGATCAGCCTTCAGCACAAACTGGACGAAGGAGGCCAAGTCGAGAAGGACGAGCCATGGACTAAACACTCCATCTACAGAGTCCCTACTTGGATGAAAGACGGTGATGAACCACCCAACGACGACAGAACCTCTGGCTACATACCCGAAATCATCTCATTCGGGCCTTACCACCACGGCCAACCACACCTACAGCTAATGGAGGCCCACAAATGGCGTGTCCTTAACCACATGCTTAACCGCGAAAAACAAACCATATCCTTGTACTTAACCGCGGTTAAGAACCTCGAGGACACAGCTCGTGCTTGTTACGACTCACCACTAGTGTCCTTAACAAGTAACCAGTTTGTGGAGATGATGGTTCTCGACGGTTGTTTTGTGTTGGAATTTTTAAGAGGCAGAGCCGTCGGGTATGACAATCTTGATTACGCGGATAATGAACCCGTTTTCTCAAAGGACTCGATTTGTCATGTGATTGCCATGGATTTGATGAAGCTTGAGAATCAAATCCCACTTATCGTACTTCACAAGCTCCTCGATGTCCAATACCTAGGGAAGGCTAAAATCGAGGATGTCCCCAAGTTAGTCATGTCGGTTTTAACCCCGAGATGGGTTACATCCAACGCTCCCACAACGGATAAGCAGCTTGAGTACTTGCGGGATGTGGTCGCTATGGAACATGGTTCCGACCCTATGGCTCATTGCCTTGATGTTTTCCGGAGGATCCTGATGTACGAACCTAAATCACATCCTAATACTTGGTGTGGGTTGAAGTTGGTTTGGGATAAACTTAAATGGGAAAAGAAAAAATCATATGAACAAGATTGCGAACATTTCATGGCTAATTGTGTTTCCGACCTGAGAGAGGCCGGGGTTAAGTTCAGGCCGAGGAGTCACAGGCTCCTGTTTTGGGACGTACAGTTCAAGGGATGTTCGGGTGTTCTGGAGATACACCCGATCAAAATTGACAGCGCGACTGAAACTGTCTTCAGAAACCTGATAGCATTCGAGCAGTGCCACATGAATAACCCATGGGACATGGTGATCACCAATTACGTGGCGTTCATGGATAATTTGATTGACACGGGAGCTGACGTGGCGTACCTGCATGAAGCAGGGATTATAGTGCATTATATGGGGAGTGACGAGGAAGTCGCAGAGCTGTTCAATAGGCTTGTGAAGAAGGTGTATGTGAGTAAGAAGACAGGGAGATTGCAGGGTGTTTATCAGAAGTTGAATGAGTATTGCAGTCATCGCAGGAACTGGTGGCGCGCGAGTTTGCAGAACGAGTATCTTACCAATCCTTGGGTTATCATCTCTATTTTTGCTGCACTTTTGTTATTCCTGCTTACTGCTGTACAGACTGGTTATACTGTCTATGCTTATTATAAGCCACCTAGCTGACTGCTGACCTCAAATCAGCCTTTACTTAAATTATGATGTTTCACATTTTACAGTTAATATTCTTGACGGTTGAACTAGCTGACATCCGCGACAACACAAGGATATATTATTTACGTCTTCTCCATTGACCTAAGGGGATGATTACATTAATTTACGAAAATAATTAATCATGATTAAAGAATTAACGTTAGGAAATGAAGACAAAATTTAAGGCGTGCACCCCAGCTCAGAATGCCAATTTAGTGTATATAGACCAACAAGTTAATCAGCAAAAAGATGAAATGGACAGATTAGCTAATTTTAACATTTAATCTACAAATTGACATTCAGATATTTGGGTCACTGTCTTTTGTATTTTAGTGAGGATGTTTTTCTACCATTCAATAATGATATAAGCATCGAATAATTTGCCTTGAAAGATAATCTAACTCTCAATTTTGATCACATACAGAATACAGTAGAGAAAAAATAATGTGTGAAAAACTTCGAGACCATATCGTAATCTCATTAGAAGAGAGGCTTACCAAAGTCCGCAAAGATGCTAAAGCGGAGCCATCAACGGCTTCTTGCTTCATATTCAGGGTTCCTCAGAACCTAAGACTCCAACTATCTCCCGGTGATGATACGGCCTACATCCCCGAGGTAGTCTCCATCGGTCCATTCCATGCCGGCCATGACTGCCTTTCTGGTATGGACTATCACAAAACCCGCGCTCTAAACTCTATTCTTACGCGCACAAACCAACCCTTGGCTTACTACCTCGACCCAATGTACGAGCTTCAGCAAACTGCGCGCGAATGTTACCATGGGGCAGTAGATATGAATCATTATATGACATTTGTGGAAATGATGTTACTTGATGGTTGCTTCTTGTTGGAGATTATTCGAGGCCACGACATGGGATTTGATCAATTGGGTTACTCTATAAACGACCCTGTCTTCACCTTACGAGACTGTAACAATATTGCAAGTTCGATCATCAAGGATTTGATGAAGCTCGAGAACCAAATCCCCTTCTTTGTCCTCGAAAAACTGTTTGACCTTCAAGAATGCTGTGAAAGGTCTGGCCAACTAGCCCAACTCGTGTCGGCCATGTTCATTAAGTGGTTGACAGGGGAAAATGTAGAAGTCAGCCATATGAAGGGAAAGTTCCTACACTGCCTCCATGTATTTCAATATAGTCTTGTCCACTGCATCGGAGACAGTCTCGACGACATTTGCCATCTGGAGCCAAGCATGACTCGATGCAATAATCTCGAAGATCAGCAGCGCGCGTTCTTTCACTCTGTGACTGATCTAATAGAGTATGGGATACAGTTCAAGAGGCCGAAGAAAGGGAAGCGACCTTTCTGGGATGTGAAGTGGAGAACAAATGGCGTCCTGGAGATGCCGAGGGTTTTCATAAACAACCGGTTCAAGGTGGTGTTCCAAAACCTGGTCACGTTCGAGCAGCAATGCAGGAAACGGAGCGAGTTAAGACCGGTGATCACAGAGTATGTGAGTTTGATGGATAAATTGATAAAGTCTGGGACAGACGTAGGCCATCTTCACCAAGCGGGGATCATAGTCCACCAGCTGAGGAATGACGCGGAAGTGGCGAGTCTGTTTGATGAGTTGGGAAGGCTGGCATCCGTGGACCCGAGAATGACGAGTCACTATTTTGGGTTGTTGCAGCAGATGGATGGGCATTGTTGCAGGTGGAATCAATGGAAATCGGAGCTGAAAAGAACATACTTTGGTAATCCATGGGCTGTGGCTTCACTGTTGGCAGCCATTGTGTTGTTGTTTCTTGCTTTTTTTCAGACTGTTTATACTGTCTACCCTTATTACTGGCCTTCCTCACGGTATTGAAATATGGTAGCTAGAACTGTGTGTAAAATTTAGAGGAATTGTAGACAGATAGTAGCTGTTATGTTGTGGAATGATTTGCACAAGAAATTTTAACAGCCAAAGAGAACATTCGAGGGTACCGTTACAGTGTTATGCAATAAACCATCCGTCAGTCGACAATCTTTTATTCGTGCATTCCGGATTGAAATCAAAAGAGTTATATAGTGAAGATACCCATGTCACATGATGATATAAAATTGGGTTATTTAATAACAATAATACTGACTATTGAGCGTATTCCAATAATAATACCAATTACAGTTAATTTCAGAATAATACATCGAAATAATGGTACAGTTGCTTCCTGAAAAATAACCTGCTACTTCAATCTATTCAATCAACACCAATCCTCCTTCTTTACCCTAATTTTTCATCTCTCTCTTATTTAAATTTTTGTCTTCAATGACAACTCTGCAAAAAATTTAAAAATGTCTTGATTTCCATTATCCTCCTCTCCTAATTAAATCTAACAATGAGCTCTTCATCAAGACATAAACCTAAACTTCATTAATTAAAAAAAACACATTATCCAATGTGATAATCAATCAAACCATCGAAATTGATTATCGCCCCATCTCTGATTCTCTATCTCCTTCAACTCCCAGGTACTCTCTTTTCGATTTCACAAATTCTCACTTGTGACGGACATATCCGTCGTAACCTTGTGACGGGTCAAGTAGTACCATGTGGGGTATAAGACAAAAGCAAAATGCCTTGTAAATGACAATGTGCTTTGTCTTATCTACCCACATGGGTAGTATTCGACCCGTCGCAAGCTTGTGAGGGATATACCTGTCACAGGGGAGACTTGCTGTTTCGATTTTAAGCATTGCTAATTTGTTTTATTTGTACAAATTTGGGGTTTTGGTTTCAATTAGGTTTTTTTTTCTAGGTTCGTATTTATTCGATTACCGTTTCGATTATGATTTCTGGGTCCAATTCGGGACTAGATTCGCTTTTAATTTCCAATTTTAGCACGATTCACTAGGTCAATCAAATACTATTTTATCTTTCTGCAAATTTCAACAATTTGGGGTTTTGGTTTGATTAGGTTTATTTTCTGGGTTTATATTTATTCGATTAGTGTTTCGATTATGGTTTCTAGGTTCAATTCGGGAGTTTATGTTTATGTTTTAATAAACCGTCCACTAAGTTTTGTGAAATCTATTCTGTCATTCTCTTACCAGGTCTATATTCATTCTCAAGGGAGAGTGAGAAGCAAATGAGGAGTGAAGTAAATGGTAATGGTGATAGTAGGAATTAAATGAGGCGCTTAAGGGGAGGTGGATCAGTTATTCAGGTAACCGGTCCACTGTACCATTATCATTAGAATACTTCAATTTAATGTATTACTAGATTAAAGCCCGTGCGCTGCACGGGTTAGTTGGCTTAATTACATTGATGATGTGCATTCGTTAAATAAGAAACTTAATCAAACTATGTCATTACAATAAATAAGATGATCACATGATATTAGTAATAAGAGCTTATTTTAAAACCCAAAAGAACACATGATTGCTCTTATTTATAATATAAAATTTAATCACCTTATCATAAATTTTAGATGTGAAAATAATTTTACGTTTGTAGTCTTATTAAGAAATTTTTTTAAGACTCAAAAGTTTTTTTATTGATATGTAAGAACAAATGAATTTTTTAATTGATATCTAATAATGAAAGATTAGTCTTATTTATAATATAAGATTCTATCGCCTCATCATAATTTTTCGATGTATGATAACTTACTCAAGGTTTATAGTCTTAAATATCCTTTTAAGACCCCAAAAAACGCACGATTACTCTTATTTATAATATAGAAGCATCTCCTTATTTTAATATTTTCGATGTGGGATAATTTTAGGTTTGTAGTCTTTTTAAAAGACTTTTAAGACTCAAAAGATTGTTGGTTGATATTTAAAATCGAAAAATGACTCATTTATGATATAGAATTTCATCACCTCATCATAATTTTTCGATGTGGCATAATTTATTTGATTAAAGTTTATAGTTTTAAGAGCTATTTCCAAGACTTAAAAGAGTTTGTTTTTATATCTAAGTTAAAAGGACAAACGATTACTCTTTATTTATATAATCGAATTGTTTGGTGGGATTCAAGATGTCAAATCACAAAAAAGTAACCAATAGGAAGAGAGTAAATTGGATAAATAAGGAAAGTTATGAAATGGAAAAATCTTAGTGGAGTTTCCTTTTAAAGAAAGTTGGAAAATCTTAGTGGAGGGGAGGGAGTATATATTTTGGATGAATGATTACTGTTATTTATATAATAAAAAAAATTCACCTCATTATAATTTTTCGATGTGGGATAATTTTACTTAAATTTATTTAAGTTTAGATATAGTCTGATTAAGAGCTTTTATTTATCGACGAATGATTACATTTATTTATAAATATAGAATTTCATCAACCCATCTTAATTTTTTGATGTAGGATAAATATACTTTAACTATATAGTCTTGGTCTTAGGAACTCATTTTTAGTCTCAAAAGATTGATGGTTAATATCTAAGAACGAAATATTACATAGAATTCTATCACCTCATTATAATTTTTCGATATGTGATAATCTATCTAATTTAACTTTATTTGTAGTCTTATTAAGAACTTTTTAAGACTATAATGTTTTTTTTGTTGATATCTAATGACGAATGATTAGTCTTATTTATAATACAGATTTACATCATCTCATCATAATTTGGAGAAATGGTTACTTTTATTTATATAATAGAATTCCATCGTATTATCATATTCTCTTCAAAATACGATGGAATTCTATTATATAAATAAAAGTTTGTAGCCTTAAGAGTGTTTTAAGACTCAAAAGAGAAGGGGTATAATTTTTTGATGTGGGATAATTACTTAAGTTTATAGTCTTAAGAGTTTTTTTAAGACTCAAAAGATTTTGATCGATATCTAAGAACAAATAATTAGCTTAGTCTTATTTATAATATAGAAATTCATCGTTTTATTATAATTTGTCGATGTGGGATAATTTAACTAAAATTTGTTTTCTTATTTATAATATAGAATCATCACCGTACCTTATTTTAATTGTTTCGATGCGGGATAATTTTAAGTTTGTAGTCTTATTAAGATTTTTTTTAAATTCAAAAGTTTTTCTTAATTTATTTAAGTTTACAGTCTTCCATCAACTCATCATAATTTTTCGACGTGAGATAAATTACTTAAGATTATAGTCTTGAAAACTCTTTTTAAAACTAAAAAAAATACATCCTTACTTTTGATTAAGTTTGTAGTCTTATATATTAAAAGCTTTTTTAAGAGTTAAAAGTTTTTTGTCGATATTTAAAATTGAATGATTACTACTCGTATTATTTATAATATAGAATTACATCACCCCACCATAATTTTTCGATGTGGGATAATTTAAATGTTTTTCTTGGTCAATATTTATTTAAAACCGAATGATTACTCTTCTTTATAATGTAAAATTTCATCACCTCATCATAATTTTTCGATATAATATAGGATAATTACTTAAGATTTATATTTTTAGGAACTCATTTTGAAATTCAAGAGATAAATTATAGTCTTAGGAACTCTTTTTTAGATTCAAAAAACTTTTGGTAGATATCGAAGAACGAATTATTACTCTTTATTTATAATATAGAATTTCATCATCATATTATAATTTGTCGATGTGAGATTATTTTAAAACTGTTACATGTAATAAATTCATTACATAATGTGAACTAAATAATATGAAATTTATACTCTAATGAAAGCATTTTTTACCACGAATATAATTATTTCATTTTTAAAATTTATTTTACGATAATGTTTTTAAAAAATGAACTCTAAAGGTTTTTAACTAAGAATTGTAAAATATTACATTAATATGATAAATTAAATATATATTATAATAATTAAAAGATACTCTAGTTGATTTTTTAATTATTTATGATACTTTCCTAATTTGAGGTTTGATAAAACGGACCAATATCATAGTTTTTAAAAAAAAACAAAAGTTTTTTGTTGGTTGATATTTAAAAACAATGATTACTTTTATTTAATAGAAATTCATAATTTCATCACAATTTTTTGAAGAATTGCTTAAGTTGGTTGATGTCTAAGGAATTTTTTTTATTAGTTTTATTTATAATATAGAATTCCATCACCTTATTGTAATTTTTTAATTTAAGTGTATAGTCTTAACAACTTTTTTAAGACTCAAAAGATATATGTTTGATGAAACTTTATAATTTTTCGAATGTGGATAGTTTTACTTAAGTTTATAGTCTTAATATATATTTTAAGACTCAAAAGATTTTTGGTTAATATCTAAGAGCACATGATTACTACGGAGTACTCCATTATTTATAATATAGAGATCTATCGTTTTATTATAATTTGTCGATGTGGGATAATTTAACTAAAATGTGTATCCTTATTTGTATTATAGAATCATCACCGTATCTTATTTTAATTGTTTTGATGTGAGATAATTTTTAGTTCATAGTCTTATTAAGACTTTTTTGAAACTCAAAATATTGTTGGTTTTTTAAAAACTCAAAAGAGAGGGTGTGTAATTTTTCGAAGTGAGATAATTACTTAAGTTTAAAAACTTAAAGAGTTTTTTAAGACTCAAAAGATTTTGATTGATATCTAAGAACAAATAATTAGCTTAGTCTTATTTATAAGGGAAATTCTATCGGGTGCCCCTCAACTATTCACTTTTCCGGCTTGTACCCTCGCGTTTTGACTATTATTACTGGTAGCCCTAAACTGTCTTATTAACCAATAAACGTGCCCTTTAGCCTTTAATCCGTCACTTTAGACGTTAAGTGGTGACATGGCATCGCTGATGTGTCTTTTCTTTGCTGACTAAACCCTCCCTCCATTGCAGCAACCTACTGTACCATATTTTCCCTCCAATTTCACAAAATTTCCCTCCAACTTCCCTCTTTATATTTTCATTTTCCCTCTTCAATTCACATCTCCCTTATTATAACCCCTACTTCTCATTACCCTATTCTCTCTCTATAATTTCTTTCTTCAATCTTCCATTATTCTTCTTCAATCTTCCATTATTCTTCAATCTTCAATTAACCCAGAAAAAATTATGTCGACATCCTCATTCATCAGGAACAACCCAGTAGCGGGTCTCGAATTCCGTACTCAAGCGTGCACAAAGTGTTCTTAGAGGATCGGATGTAACTGGTGCTTCACGTGGTGGTGGCGGTGGTTCGAGTTCTGTTCCTTTGGGAGCCCGACTTCCTAATGACATGAGAAAACTGAATCTTGGAGACAATGGTGAGGTTGGTGGTCGTAGTTTTGCTTTTAGTACTCCCGGTACTAGCGATTCTTTCTTTGGCAGCAGTAGGGCAAAAAAAACTGATTCTGTTGTAGTAGATTGTACTCTTCCCGACAATATTAAGAACTTAAAGTTGGAGGATCCTATCGAAAGTAACAACACTCGAAGCGGGATGAATGATGATACGATGGTTTTGTTAATGACACATTTTAATGACACATTTTGCCTTTTGTGACTAATGAAACCTAATGCATTTTGTTTGGTTTAGGAATTGTTAAATTTCAGCTACTTATAGAACTACTTTAGCTAATTACAGCTGCGTTTGGTTCAGCACTAGTAGTACTTGTTTTATGTGACTTTGTATTTTGTGGACTCACAGTAACTCGTATTATCCGCTGCAATGTAATCGGTTACTGCATCTTCGTACTGCTGTATTCGTATGCTGTGT
Source organism: Agrostemma githago (assembly GCA_958450325.1). Taxonomy (NCBI): domain Eukaryota; kingdom Viridiplantae; phylum Streptophyta; class Magnoliopsida; order Caryophyllales; family Caryophyllaceae; genus Agrostemma; species Agrostemma githago. The sequence goes on along the minus strand of OY288241.1, from coordinate 76,573,824 downwards.
ACTATATTTTCAGATGCGATGTGTTAATCGTATTCTTGCAAACGGTTGCCGTCATTTGGAATTAATCGCCATTACCCATTTTCCTAAAGTTTAAGTGTACAAAAAAAGAGCAAACACCCAATTTTCTTCTTAACGTCTTCTTCCATTCTTAAATTTTCATCATTACATGAACAACTAAAAGGATGTGATTCTACATTTTAAAGAGAACAACAAATGCAATAACTACTAACACTAAAGCATTATACTTCATCAAGAATTTTAAGACTCCGATGTCCGCAGAAATCTTCTTGCCCGCACAAACACCACCATTGAAAACGTCCTTGCTTGAGACTTCATTGTCTTCAACCGCATTTTCGGGCTTAAAACCTCTAGTAACAATGACATGTTCTTCACCCACCCACATAACAAAGTAGTCACATTCAAGATTTTTTCTGGGTTAATTGAAGATTGAAGAATAATGGAAGATTGAAGAAGAATAATGGAAGATTGAAGAAAGAAATTATAGAGAGAGAATAGGGTAATGAGAAGTAGGGGTTATAATAAGGGAGATGTGAATTGAAGAGGGAAAATGAAAATATAAAGAGGGAAGTTGGAGGGAAATTTTGTGAAATTGGAGGGAAAATATGGTACAGTGGGTTGCTGCAATGGAGGGAGAGTTTAATCAGCAAAAAAAAAGACACATCAGCGATGCCATGTTACCACTTAACGTCTAAAGTGACGGATTAAAGGCTAAAGGGCACGTTTATTGGTTAATAAGACAGTTTAGGGCTACCAGTAATAATAGTCAAAACGCGAGGGTACAAGCCGGAAAAGTGAATAGTTGAGGGGCACCCGATAGAATTTCCCTATTTATAATATAGAAATTCATCGTTTTATTATAATTTGTCGATGTGGGATAATTTAACTAAAATTTGTTTTCTTATTTATAATATAGAATCATAACCGTACCTTATTTTAATTGTTTTGATGCAGGATAATTTTAAGTTTGTAGTCTTATTAAGACCTTTTTTAAACTCAAAATATTATTGGTTGATATTTAAAAACAATGATTACTCTTATTTAGTAGAAATTTATAATCTCATCATAATTTGTCGATGTGAGCGAATTACTTAAGTTGGTTGATGTTTAAGGAAGAATTATTATGTCTTATTTATAATATAGAATTTCTTCACCTTATTATAATTTTTTATTTAAGTGTATAGTCTTAAGAACGTTTTTAAGACTCAAAAGAATTTTGTTTGATGAAACTTTATAATTTTTCGAATGTGGGATAGTTTTATAAGTTTATAGTCTTTATATATTTTTAAGACTCAAAAGATTTTTGGTTAATATCTAAGATCACATAATTACTCTTATTTATAATATAAATTTTCATCACCTTATTATAATTTTTCGATGTGAGATTATTTTTACTTTAGTTTGTAGTCTTATTAAAAGACTTTTAAAGACTTAAAAGTTTTTTTGATTGATATTTAAGAACGAATTATTAGTCTTATTAATAATATAGAATTCATCAACTTATCATAATTTTTCGATATGGGATAATTTATTTAAGTTTATAGTCTTTCATCAGCTCATCATAATTTTTCGATGTGAAATAATTTACTTAAGATTATAGTCTTAAAAATTCTTTTTTAAACTAAAAATAATACATCCTTGCTTTTGATTATAATATAGAATTTCATCACTCCATAATAATTTTTCAATGTGAAATGATTTTAAGTTTGTACTCTTATATATTAAAAAAAAATTTAAGCGTTAAAAGTTTTTTTGTCGATATTTAAAATTGAGTGATTACTATTATTTATAATATATAATTACATAACCCCATCATAATTTTTCGATGTGGGATAATTTAAATGTTTTTCTTGGTCGATATTTATTAAAAATCGAATGATTACTCTTCTTTATAATATAAAATTTCATTACCTCATTATAATTTTTCGATTTTTTGAGATTCAAAAGATAATTACTTAAGGTTTATAGTCTTAGGAACTCTTTTTGAGATTCAAAAGACTTTTGGTAGATATTGAAGAACAAATTATTACTCTTTATTTATAATATAGAATTTCATCATCATATTATAATTTGTCGATGTGGGATAATTTTAAAACTGTTATATGTAATAAATTCATTACATAATGTTAAACAAATAATATGAAATTTATACTCTAATGAAAGCATTTTTTTCCACGAATATAATTATTTCATTTTTATAATTTATTTTACGATAATATTTTTGAAAAATGAACTCTAAAGGTTTTTAACTAAGAATTGTAAAATATCTCATTAATATGATAAATTAAATATATATTATAATAGTTAAAAGATTCTCTAGTTGATTTTATTTATTTATTTATGATACTTTCCTAATTTGAGGCTTGATGAAACGGACCAATGAGATTGCTCGAAAAAAGCCTAAAATATATATATATATTGATTCTGGAATTAACTGTAATTGGTATTATTATTGGAATACGTCCAATAGTTAGTATTATTGCTATTAAATAACCCTATAAAATTTGGGAGAATATAAAATGTTGCACTGTTGAAGGCTATATAGTGTTAAGAAAAACTCATGGATGTAATATGATTTTATGTGTGTTTTGATTGTCTTGTGTTGATTGACCGGCAGATCAGAGCCTTTTATTTCCTCGTATAGGTCCTCTCAGCCTATATATAGAGTATAGACACTGTTTTTTTAGCATATTACTCCGTATACTTTAATCTTAAAAAACAATTTAATTTCAGTTAGTCTTCTGTGAGACCGTCTCACAATACGGTTATTGTGAGACCTATCACATAGGAATATTTTAGAGTTATTTCATGACAATAATATCAACTATAAATGGGCTTCTTAGATTAATCCCAACTATACGTAAGCTCGTTTTAATATGAACTACGCCTTCATTAATCTCTCATTGATATAGGTGACCGGTTACCTAGAAAACCGGTTGAACCTTCCTCTTCAGTTTCGGCTATTTGTTAATTTTTTTTGAATCTTCCCAAAATTCATCTTGCATTTTTTTTTCTCGATTAGTATTATAGAAGCCATGAAAAAATGCTTTAATTTTATTGTTGTTTTGACTTTCATGAACGATGACGGAATACTCAAGGACCCTAGGAAATCACAAGTGGTCACTATTACCGGTAATAGCAGGTCATAATTTTGTCCATAGCGAAATGAGATTAATGAGGCATAGTTCATATTAAAACGAGATTACGTATAGTTGAGATTATTCTAAGAAGCCCCCTTATAGTTGGTATTATTGTCATGAAATAACCCAATATTTTATTATTTTAATAACTTTCTTCTATGTGAGAGGTCTCACAATAATTGTATTGTAAGACCGTTTCATATGAGAATTTGTGTTTTTATATTAAATAATATTGCGTTTTACATTGATTTTTGTACACCAAATTGCTATAGATTCATTTAAAATTTAGGGTTATTTAACCGGAATAATACCAACTTTGGGTGGTATTCCATCAATAAAACCAACTTTAATTAATACGGGAATAAAACCAAGTATGAGACATATTATACGAGAATGAAATTGCCTCTTAAATGACCGGATGTGGTCGGTTTTGTGGGTCCCATACTAATAATAAACACCCATCTTCATCTTCTTCATTGCCCTAAATCAAATTCTCTCTCCTAAACTTACGTTTTATCTTAGGGTTGGATCAACTTACATTTTCAATCAAACCAATTAAAAAAGAACACTAATTAGACACTTAAAACCACAAATTAAACCAATAAGAAAACCCTAAGTTTACCCAGAAAAATCGAAAACCTAAGTTAAACCCAGAAAAATCGATTTGGGGAAAATGAAAAGAAAACTCACCGTTGACATTGCCGAACCACAAGATTGAGGAATGAACTGGACACTTGATAAGTGTGTTTTGTAGTGCTTATTTGTTGTGTTTGGTCCCGGTTTCTCTTGTGGAATCGCTCTTTGAAGCGGTTTTCGAGGCTACTTACGCTTCTTCTAGCTTGTGTTAGGTTCCTAGGACCATTATTGGAGATATGGAACGATTCCGACTCGTTTCCGACACTTTTGAAGCCATCGTAGAGAAGCGACGATCACTCGATGCCTTAGACTCGATCCCGAGACTTTGGGACCCATTCTCGAGCCCCTTAGACTCGATCCCGAGCACCGAGAATCGATGAGAAGCCTATGAAGAGCAAATAGAGACCCTTGAGATCATATTTGAGGCCTACAAGACCCATCTCGGTCGAGATGAGGGCCTTCTCGCCCGAGATGAAGAGTACAAGCAAAGACGAGCCACTGATGCTTAATCTCGCCCGAGATCACCTCATCTCGGCCGAGAAGAGCATAACACCGCCTGGTGTTATGCATAACACCGGGCGCGGTGTTATGCACCATCTCGACCGAGATCATCTCATCTCGACCGAGATGGATCCCATCTGGACCAATATCATCTCTTCTCGGCCGAGAAGGAGCAGCAGCAGGCCCGCGTCAATCTTTTCTTCTCCTTATTCATTGTAACTCTATATATACCCTCCTCTTGTAATCTTATGGGATGTTCTTCATTTACCCACAAAACCCTAGACTAGATTAGCTTAGATTAGTGTAGATTAATCTTTAGTTTATCCTTAATCTTAGATTAACCTTGTATTAATTGAATTCTTGAAGATCTCTACCAAGATTGACAACCTTGGTAGATGTATTTGGGTTTTCTCTTTTATGCAAGTTTTCATTCTTCCTTTCATCTTCTAGTATGGTATAATCCTTTTTCCCTTCTCTTAATTTTTGTTTTATCATTCAAGTTTCAATCTTTAGCTCTTGTTTATTGTTTTGCTCATTGTTCCTCCTTGTTTTACATATGTATGCACTTGTTCTTGAGTTAGTTTCTCTTGTTCTTGTTTGTTGTAGTTTAGTTATGTTTGAGTAGACTCTTGTGGGGTTAGTAGGGGGACTAAGTGTGGATTATGGGTAATTAGGGTTTGATTGAGGGTAAAGATGAATCCTTTGTTACTAGTCACATGTTGAGCACTCTTTGTGTTTGTTAAATTGCTTGTTTGAGTAGAATTGACCATCCTTCTCATGCTAGTCTTCTTCTTCTCATTTTGTGGTTGACTTGTGATTGAATTCTTGTGTATGTATTCGGGTTTAGTCTTTGACACGAGAGTGCGGACTTTGGTTTTGACGCGAGAGCGCGGACCGACCTTAGTAACTAGGTGAAGCCTACACCCTCGACCTCCCAATCATCCTACTACACTTATGAACCCAACCTAACCCTACTCTTTCCTTACTTGATTTCTCCTTCTTCTTAGCTTATTCTTAATTAGTCATAGTTCATTTCCCTTCTTATCGCTCTAGTTTAGTTTAGCCTCGAGACCTAGTTAAGTCTTTAGTTGGAACTTGGTCTAAACCCTCTTTACCGTCCCCGTGGACTCGACCCGACTTGTCCTATCTACGTGTTAGGATTAGTTGGTTATTATTTGTTGGCGGGGATCCACGGCAATTCCCTACCATCAACACTACCCCTGAAAATTGATTTCCGATAAAATTAATGATAATCAATTATAAACACGGACGTAGAAAAGTCGGAGAAAGATAAACAAACAAAAGTTTCGTAAAAAATTACCTTCGACGAAGTGAATGATGAAGTGATGAATTGACGATGAAGTGATTAGTTTGAAGTTTGGGAATTAATGAAGTTAAAAGTGAATTAGTTACTTTAATGAAGTTAAACCTTGTATTAGTGGTAATATTGACGGGTGTAGGCGGTAGCAGGTAAACATATTTCATTCTCGTATAATATGTCTCATACTTGGTTTTATTCCCGTATTAATTAAAGTTGGTTTTATTGATGAAATACCACCCAAAGTTGTTATTATTCCTGTTAAATAACCCTAAAATTTATATTATTGTAATTAATAATAACACCACTTATTAAAGGATATATTACATCCTTCTAGTACGGAGTACTTATTTATTTATTTATTTTTATTTTTTATTTTTTTTGCCAACGAAGAAAGTGCATCGGATTACATGTTGTTTGGGTTCTCGTAACCCATATTACATCCTTTATTGAACATAAAAACGACATAACAAACTACTCTACTGTTAAGGGAAACTAGTAAAAGTCTAAATGAGAGAAGAAGGCATTGTCGAGGACCCAAAGCTTGTTGATAACCCAAAACATGTGATAAGCTAGTCGTGTACCTATCAAAAATAACCAACTACGGTCTAACTAAAAATATAGCTAGGGAAGTCGGGATCGAATTCACAGGGAGACAAATAAATTCTACTCGTAATTAGAGTCTATCTACGAGACAATCGGGGGTTTTATGTTTTGTTTTTATCTAAACTAAAGTAATGAAGGGAAGAGAATTAAGAGAGAAAAAATAACTAAAATAAAATAAGACGAATGAAGATGAATAAATATATGGAGAGAAAACTAGGATTGTCGGTTCACTACGAATCTCATATGGTCACGGTCTAAATTACAGGTCTGTCGCAGATATTGGTCTAAGGGATATTGAAAAGGTCCTTCCGGTCCGCTATTCACCCTAGCATGCGTCTAAAGGCTTCCGATCTTATTAGGGCAAACTAATGTGTTGTAGCAGGTCTAACTTTTACCAGGCTTCCGATCTTAGGTTCAAGTTTACCGAATTCAATTAATCGATTACGTCGACTTAATCAATTAATCTCAATTAAATGCTACAATTGACAACTCAGACACAAAATCATTGACAGATCTATAAATTATTTAGCGACCACATTCAATTCGCAGATCCCCTAAATCCTAGCGAGGGAAATTAGCTACTCATAATTAATTCAAGAACAACAAGATTAATAAAAGAATTTACTAGATTAAACATCACGAATAATAATAAATTTACGACAAGTATAAAACAATAATTAAGAATAATTAAATATGAAGAAGAAAACAATCAAGAACAAAGAAGAAGGAAGGAAGATTAATAAAATTACCGAAGGAATGAAGGCGATTCGAATCCAAAAGTTCTTACAATAACCGAGTTTTGGGAAGAAATTAAACTAGAGAGAATAAAAGTAGAGAAGAAGTCTAAAAGAAATCTAAAGAGAAGTAAAAGAGAATAAGGGAGAAGTTAAGAGATGATTTCTAATGTGGCTCCCAAAGCCCTATTTATACAAATTGAATGGGTTAAAAACTGTTTAGGAAATTCCTTGCTGATCACGAAACCTGCCCGCAGTCCAGGAAATAGTCGGCCGACTATTGTAATAGTCGGTCGACTAATCACTCATCAACTTGATCTCTGCAGCTCCAGAATAGTCGGCTGACTATTGTAATAGTCGGTCGACTATCGTCATGGTCGGCCGACTATTTTGATAGTCGGTCGATTATTGCTCGTTTCAGCGAACAACAATTTTTCCAGCTTCGTTTTGGCGCGGTTTTGGTTCGTTTTAGCTCCTTTGTCTTCCGTTCCTGCAAAAGGACAATACACACCACAAAGTAGCCAATTCGGGGCAAAATAATAGTTTTCACTATTCAATAAACACGAGAATGCGCGTAATAAGAGCATAAAAAGTGTATATAAAATATGCGCATCAAATCTCCCCAAACCAAACCCTTGCTTGTCCCCAAGCAAGCACAAAACTTTAACCCAATCCTAATGGAATGTATATAACTCATAGCGGAATATGCTTCAAAGTTACCCAAACCAATGTGCAACGACTAAAATCAATGTAAACAACCACATACAACAAGCTTGACCAATGACAACAATACTGAACCTTCAACCTTGCAAGACTCGTCTATGTCGGACTCTCACGGGTCGCTCATCACACAAAAGGGGTGATATTGTGAGTTTATGTAAAAACGGAAAGACAAAACACTCACCTAAACTGCGACCTACAAGAACATGCATGCAATCTAACATGAAATCAATCTCTAATAACCGTACATACGCATTTTATCGGGAAAAGACACGTGCCAAGGACTTACATATGGTATAAAGTGAGGCTAATCGGGTAAGAAGGGGCAAAACGATATGAATATGAGGAGTTAAAAGCCAAGCTAGTATTCCCTACACCCATCAATAATAAATATTCCGTTCTCACCAAACTCCAGTCGAAGAAATTAGGCATAGCAACAAGCGCCTTATCAAAATCGCTTCCCACTAATAACTATGAAATTAGAGAGATCAATTCTTTTCTCATAGCAAAAACACATTCTTCTTCTAGTTTCACTTCATTTTTTTCTTTTATTTCTTCTTTCCTTTCTTTTCTTTTTTCATTCAATTTTTTCCATTCATTGATTTTTTTTTCTTTTCATTTTTTTTCTCAATTCCCTTTTTTCTTTTCCAATCATCATGGTACCAAAGTTAACTCGAAAAAAACAATTCCGTTCAACTAATCTACTAGCTTGACTAGGGTAGGCAAATTATGGCATGTAGTTAATAAACGGGTCAAAGAGGTCAATTTGGCTATGTGAGGCTTATGGGAATTAATTAAAAGAAAGGATTTGCCTTTTTCGCACATGTCAAAACCACGAGTAAAAAACGTACAGGTATCAAGAGACGAATGCCATGCTTATGCAATTTGATGTTACATGTCTCATAAGGAGTACTACTCTCAATCCTAAAAGAAACTGATCATGAATGTCATCAGTTTAAGGCTCTAATTCCTTACAAATCTGAGTAGTTTGCCAACAATGAGTCAAGTTTATTCGTTCAGTACCGTTAACCAAAGATGCACGAATACCGCATGTGATTATATACAAAAATTCTAACGGCGCACTAGGATAAGCAACTAATGAAGACATAAAAGCAATATCATCATCGCTACATAACATTCCGACTCAACTAAGACTCGACTAAATGCAAAAAACATATTTTTGATTTTTTTTATGCATGCGAAAATGCAAGAAATATGAAGATGGATGAAAACAACAGATGCATACCCTCCCCAAACCAAATCGCACAATGCCCTCATTGTGTACAACATACAATAAGAGGCAACAATAAAAACGGGGAAGGAATGCAAAACGATGGAAGTGCAGAAAGAAAAAGAAGAACTACTTACAAGATGTATATACAAATGGAGACCTCTCCAAACCGTCCTAATCGGAGCTCTTGTCACCGCTCTCCTCCTGACTGCCACCATTGTCAGCTCCATCGTCGTCATCTCCCTCCTCGTCATCTCCCTATCCATCATTTCTCTCCGCATTCCCGGCATTGTTACCATAGCCTTCCTCGGGATAGGTGTAGTAAGTCGGGTGCCAAGCTGTGGACATGACATAGGTCCACCCCGACGCGGCCACGCGCGGGTTTGGGGAGGCGAATGAATCTCCATGAGATGGTCAAATGGAAATTTAAATCGAAGTCGGAGTCGCCACCGAATTTTATGGTTATTCGGAACCGTTCGAGCCCGCTCTATGTCGTAGTGGGCCGTGTACAAAATACGGCCCATTTCCGATGTCAGAGTTTATTGGGCTCGTCCCTTTGCATATCGATATAGATGCCGACTGGAGCGGTTGATCGTATATTGAATGACTCTCGTTGCCAATGGTTTCGGACATCCGGAAACCACGGTTCTGAGTAAGGGGTGAGGGTACGTTGATAACTCCGTTATTGACCGTATTTTCACACTATTTTGACGTTTATTTAGCCTCGATTAATCGTGTTTTCTTAGGCATTTTGGCTCGTTTCGGCTATATTTTGTATTACTCGGTTTTCTTGTGTTTGTTACTTGTTTTTAGGCATTTCCGTGTCAAAAACGATGAAATCGAGCACGCCCGAGTAAAAGGGAGCAAGTGACCCGAGTTCGAGCCTAGACAAGCGCATAGAGGACCAAAAACGGGAAAATAACGGAAGATAAAGTTACGCACGATGCACCGTGCGTAACTCAAGCAGAAAGAAGGGACCGTGCGCATCAGACCGTGCGTAACGGTCTGACCGTGCGCAACTCCGGCTCTGTTTTTTCCCCTGTTTTTGACCCGGTTTTGTGTAACCTAATTAGAACTATAAATACTCGATTTTATCATTTTCTTTAGAGATCTGAAATTTCTATTACACAAGTCATTTTTTTTGAATTATTTTGGGGTTTTAGAGAGGGTTTGTAGCTTTGAAGATCTTCATCTTCCTTATTGTCAAAGATTCAAGCTTCTTATGATTATTATTATTTCTTCTTCTTAATCTCTCCATCCTCTTTAAGTGGGTAATTTTTACTTCTCCTTGCTTTAATTTTGTTATTTTCTCATTTTTGTTAGAGCAAATTAGAAATTACTCCCTTCAAAGTTGTCTTTATTAAAATTTACTCCCTTTTAAAATATTTTTATTATTTAACAGCCAAAAACTTGCAAAAGTTCAAAATTTGCTTGCAATTGTAATTTCCGACATGACATTCCGGCGAAATTGAATTTTGTACCCTTTTTTATCCTTTTAATACCCAAACTACCCCTCCCTCTTTTTTATACTTTTTTATCCTTTTAATACCGTAAATGTCTTTTTCGATGTGGTTGCCATTTCTGCAATCAAAACTTGCAAAAAAACCATAAAAAACGACGAATCAGCATTCAAAGTGGACATATAATCAAAAAATCGTATATGATGAAAAGCCCTAAATTCGAATTTCAAAATATATATAAAAAAAAGATGATTGTAGAATAATGACACAAACTTACTCACCTAATTGATGAATGGAAGCAATGGATTGATTGATTGTCGCTAAATTTTTTTTTGGACTGATTGTCGAATTTCTAGGGTTTACGTTTCTTTGTATAGTTGGGATATTTTTTGGGTTTGGAAATTGGAATGAAGAGAGTGAGGGGGGAAACAGGTTCATTGAGGTGGTGTAAGTTGAGGGGCAAATCAGTAAGTTATTAATGAATTGGCCGGATTTTACCAATGCAAGCAAATTTTGAACTTTTGCAAGTTTTTGGCTGTTAAATAATAAAAATATTTTAAAAGGGAGTAAATTTTAATAAAGACAACTTTGAAGGGAGTAATTTCTAATTTGCTCTTTTTGTTACTCTAGTTTGTTCTTCTTTTTTTCTTCAAGTTGTTAGCTTTAGTCTTCCCCTTTCTTTGTTTGTTACTTTAGTTTGATTTTAATTTAGTTTATCTCACTTTGTTCATGTTTATAAATTTCATGTTAGTATTAGAAACCCCCAATTAGATTATTCCAATTTGACCACTTTATTATAATTGGTAGTATAATTCAATTCACAACAATGTTCATAGTTAAAGACTCCACCTTTATACTTAATTCCATCAATTTAGCCATGATTAGTGAGTAGTCACCCACTAGGGGTCGATGAAGCCTAAATTCGCCTAAATCGTGCCTCTTGTATGTTTTGTATCGATTGAATTGGGTAATTGGGTGAAGTGGTGTTGAGGATTTTGGATTTCCTTGGTTTAGGAGTTTGAGACGGTCCCAATCCCTTGGTCATCGACGGGAGTCGATTAGGATAGGTGACCGGTTTGACCCTCTATCTTGCCTTACCGTACTAGATCGAACACGGGAGTGGTGTCTAGCGTGGTATCCTTTACACTTGTATGCGTGCCTTTTTGACTTGAGTCGGTTTGGGGTTTATCACGGGAGTGACCCTCGGATTTGACTTAGGGATTCCGTTTTACGAACCCGGGAGGGAGGTAAACGGGAAATTAAGCCGGACACGAACCCGGGAGGGAGGTGGCCGACCTAAACGCATACAACTTCGCCCTTGATCCCAATTCCGTCGATACTTGATATACCTTGGTGTGATTTAGGTGGATTGAAGCGACATCGTTCCCTAGTCCTTTTTATTCTTGATAAATCGTTACTACTTTAGTCATCTTAGTTTACTTTAATTTTAATTTTCTTTTAGTCTTTTTTCCATATTAGTTATCACTTATTCATCTAGTTTTAGTCTACCTTCAATCACTTCTATCGACTTAGATAAACATTTAGAGTAAATACAACTAGGCATCACTTTGCTCCTTGTGGGATCGACCCTCTATTGTGCTACGATTACATCGTACGCTTGCGAGGTATTAAAACTCCAACATACGTGTTGGGAAGTTCACTAAGAACACCCAACCCCGCCCGCACATTAGCGGCCTCTACTATGATATCGAATGACGTTTTAATGCGCGCGTTAGTAATACGATGAATGATTATGCAAACATTGTTTTCTAAGCATGTGAAAAATTGAATGGGTTGCTAAGTGGTTAATTTAATGCATGCAAAATTGATTAACGTCAAAGTTGTATTTAGCATATGAGATTTGTTTTAGTATAATAAAACAAATGAAATAAAATGATGAATTTGCTACAAAATGAACAAACGAGTTAGTATTGATTTGTGAATAATAATAGCAAATAAAATAGACGAGATCGAGAAAATAAATATAAATCGAAATCTGAAAAATATTGTTTGAAAAGAACGTTGTTTTGTATAAAAAACGAAGTTCGAAGAATAATAAAAAAGACGAAAAGGACGCGGCACGACAGCCGGCCGCGCGACTCGCCCGGGATGCCGACGGGTCGCGTGGTGGCCTGTTTCGGGTCCGGTTTTCGAAAAACTCGATGTTCGTATTAAATCGCATATGAATATTGCATGATTCGTACTCGACTTAATATTTTCGATATTCTTTATATTCGATAGTTGACTACGAAATCAGTATCGAATACTTGGAATAGTTTTAGAAAAGATTTTTAGAAACCGATCGAAGAATAAATAATAAAACGAACGAAAAAGTTGAAAAAAAGAAGTCCCGGATTCCAGGCCTGCGCGCGAGTCGCCTGGGCATGGCGCGACTCGCGTGCGGGTCTGTCCGTTTTCATATTTTTGTTCGAAAATTGTTATTTTGAACGAAAAGTAAAAGAAAAGAATTTTGACGAAAAGATGTAACGATTTCTGAAATCGTCGAAATCTTAATATAATTCTTTTCGATACGATATTCGATTATAGAAAAATCGATATCGTATGTTTAAGAATATTCGTTATGAAAATAGTTTTTCGTTAATAACGATATTAAAAAAACGACTCTAGACCCGTAATAAAAAGAACGGACGAAGGAAGGAGAAGGAGAGAAAGGAAGAAATCGGGTTTGATTACACCCTCAACCTACATGCTCTTGTTGACTCGGATCGGAGCTCGTCGGAATGTGGCTAGGCACGGGAGCGTCGAGTGATGTTGGTTGGGTTAGGGTGGCTCGGCTAGGTGGGACGTGTGAAGGGTGTCGGATATCGGGACCGGTTTCCTTCGGGTTTGTAATATCGGTTTCTCGATGCTAAAGGAATTATGTGTGTGTGTCGGAGATTGTGTGTATGTGTGTGTTCCTAATAATTGGTGTTGATGAAATCGTATGGTGTATTGCTAGAAAAATCCTGTTTTTTGTGTTGGATGCAAGGGGCTATTTATAGGAAATTCCCGACCTTGACTTAGGAGAGTTTGACTACCACTTAGGATAGGAAACGAGGGAACTTGAGGGAAATAAGGATTCCGCTTTCTTGTGGAGGAAGAAAGGCAAACCGGCTGGTTTGCTACTGTTTTGGGCTGTTTCGGCCGAGTGTTTTACACTCGGTCGGATGCTCGAATTGGTTTTTGAATAGGACTTCTGTTTGAGCTAGAATTACCGCTTGAGTAAGAAGCTGAGGAGAACGAGAATTCCGTTTTCTTGTAAGAGAAGAAAAGAGGAATACCGGCTGGTACGTACTACTTGGCCGAGTGGTTGCACTCGGTTGAGTGTCTGAGTCGGTTCTCGGATAGGATTCCTACTCGGGATCGAATTCTACCTTAAACGGAATTGTTTATTATTTTGTGAAGCTGATTTTTGTGGAGTTGGAGTCCGAATAGGACGCGTGGGATGTCACGGTCAGCCTACGAGTTTCGGGAAATATCTTTGACCGGGTTTTGACTCGGTCGCTAAAAGACGGTTTTACCCTCGGTGACGGATTCGACCCAAATTAGTGTTATTTGACTCGAAACGACCCACTGGGCCTGAATTTGAGGTTGGTTTTGTGAGATTTGTACTCCTTAAAATGCTTAGGCCAAAAGTCCATCATTTCGAGCCCATTTCCGAGTACGTTAAAGCACGTTAGCGTCCGATCATCATCGGGTGTTTGTCGGAAACTACTATAGACACCTGGCGGTCAAAATGTGGGTGTCTACACAAGCTGTAGGAGAGATTAGGCCGACCTGCACTCCATTGTTGTAACAATGAAAATCGGAAAGTGCCTGATTTAGTTGCACCGTGGCTATCCGGTGGCACAACTCATTAAGCATTCCCGGGACCGCCGCTTGGTCGAGCACTGCCGGTGTAACATACGGTGGAGGAGGCACAAAGTGAGCAGGAAATGCAGGCACATTAGAATAATCAGTATATGGAAATGCATAAGGAGGCCGTGGTGGGCCCGAAGGTCCAGCCGCAAAAGATGGTGTATGTGAAGCACGGCTGGTCGATCGGCTACCACCTTCTCGAGATTGTCGAGAAGGTCGAGATGGTTCACCCGTCTCGGGTGGAAGTGTCTGGGGGTCTGAAGATCCCTCCTAAGTGGTAGCAAATAGGAGGGATACGGTGGTGGGTCCCGTTCAGGACCAAAGGGGAGATAGGGGAAGGGGGTAAGAGGTGGTAGATTGTAAGGGAGGATAACCGATTCATCCTTTGCTATACGCCAACGCAAATCGGGACCTAGCCAATGAAGACCCCTAAGGACAGAAAAGTTCAAAAGGCGACTATTGAGTCGCTCGGCAGATGGAAGCTCGTGTCCTATAGGTTCCTCCCCGTACGGGAAGTCCGGAAATAGCCTACGACCGATGTGGGAAACGAGGCCCCCACAATGAATGACAGAAATAAGCCCATTCCCGATATGTTTGAAATGGTGGGCAACAAGGGCGGCCACATTCATGACATATGGCCGCTCGCTATCAATGTTTAGATAGCCCGCTAGACTCTCTAACTCATCAACATTAATATTATTCGGCTCAGTACGTCCGTAAATAGTGCACCCTATCAGACGAAGCCAGTATCGGATGGCCGGGTGATGGACTTCGTTGCCCCGCTTACGACCCGTATTACGATCAGTAATGCAAGACCAGATTTCATTGGCTAGACGGCGAGGGGGATGAATTGAGTCCCCTTCGCTAGTAACACCTAAAAGCTGACCGAACTCACGAACGGTCCTAGAAAAACTCGTGTTAAAGAGTCTGTGGACATGACATAGGTCCACCCCGACGCGGCCACGCGCGGGTTTGGGTAGGCGAATGAATCTCCATATGAAACGGATCGAATTGAAATTTAGGTCTATGTGGAGTCGCCACCGAATTTTGTGGTTATTCGGAACCATTCGAGCCCACTCTATGTCGTAGTGGTCCGTATACAAAATACGGCCCATTTCCGATGTCAGAGTTTATTGGGCTCATCCCTTTGCATTTGATACCAATACCGACATTATCGGATATTGTGTATTGAATGACTCTCGTGCGCCAACGGTTTCGGGCATCCGGAAACCGAGGTTCTGAGTAAGGGGTGAGGGTACGTGTTGGGAAGCCCACAAAGAACACCCAACCCCGCCCGCACATTAGCGGCCTCTACTAAGAATTCGAATGACTTTCCAATACGCGCGTTAATTGAACGGGAAAAAGATATGCAAAGATTATTTTCCCTAAACATGTGAATGGAATTGAAAAGGGTTTCTATGTCGATTTAATGCAATTAATTCTACGTCAAAGTGGAATTTTAGCATGTGGATTCATTTTAGTAAAATAAAATAAACGACAAAAATCGACAAAGGAAACAATCAAACCGTTAGTAACGATGTAACGAGTAATAGATTGAATAAAGATATAGATGTGATGAATGCATGATTTTGGAAAGAATAGTAGGTCACGTGATGGATTAACACGTGTTGACCGAGGTCAAGGAAAAAAATATATCGAGATCTAAAAAAAATGTTTTGTCTAAAAAAATGATGTTCGAAGAATAATAATAAAAAAGAGCGAAATTGTTTTCTTCGGAAAATTGATGATTTTATTAAATCGCGTACAAATATTGCGTAATTTGCACTCGACTTAATATTTTCGATATTCGTCGTATTCAATATTCGATTATGAAATCGATATTAAATACTTGGAATAATTTATACTCGATTTTGATTTTGATGCTCGTTATATCCCATATCCGATTATGGAATCGATATGGAATACTAGAGTGAGAAAAATAAAGAAAATAATATAAGTTGTTTTAAATTAACTAGCACGATATAAATTTTCTCCGCGTTTATTAATGTCGTAATTAATCCAATTGAATTAGAGGACATCTATATTAGCATCAACGAAAATCGTGTTAATTAATTTATTTGACTAAATCATTAGATTCGACATCCAATTATGGAATTGGTATCGAATCTAATAGATCGATACTTTAATTAAAAAAAACTCGACTTGATTCCCTCCGCATCCCGACATCATAATTAATTCTTGCGAATTGTTTGATGTCGGATCCGCATCAACGGGTTTCGACCTTTATTAAATATAATGCTTGTTTTTGAAAATTAATGTAAATATACGACTAATGATAATGATGCAAACAAAATAAAAAAAAATATTGTTTAAGTTAACTTATCTCAATAATCAAATAATCGGGGTATTGGAACAAGCGACCGTCAACGCTGTGTGCAGTACACTTGTATATTCGTGTTTCCTTATTCCGATACCCCTCTTATTCGACACAAATCGATAAGTATTTTAATGTTTTGTATTAGTTATTATCGATATTATGATGCAATAAAGGAAAAAAAAAAGTAAGAAAAAGCGAAGAAGATGACGAGAGGAAGAGAAGAAGGAGAGAACGGGGTTTTGACACCCTCAACCTACATGTTCTTGTCTCGGATCGAACTCGTAACCGTGGCTTTAACACAAGAGTCTTCGAGGTTTTATGGAGGTTAAGTTGTGGTGGCTCGGGATTGATTCCTAAAACTAGGTTTAAGGTTTTTTTGCTAGTGTAGAATTGCTAGGGTTTGATTAGGGTTTGTAATAGATGTTGTATGTGTGTGTAGGGTTGCTCTAGGGTTTTTTTCAATGTGTGAAAGTGTGTTGCATGGGGGTGTTTATATAGGCATGGTCATGCACTTTGGTGTCTAGGGTTTTGCCTTGACGGACTTGACTTGATGGCCCGTCTGAAGATGGACTGTTGGTTTTGCTTCTTGAGTTGGACTTTTGATGTTGTGAATGGTTGTTTTGTATGTCTCGGAAACGACCTTGACCAGGGATTGACCCAATCGTGACGAGTCGGTTTTAATTCCGGTGTCGGTTTTGGCCCAAATTAGCCTTGTTTGATTGGAAACGGCCCGCTGGGTCTGGATTCGAGGTTGATTTTGTGAGATTTGTACTCTGTAAGTGTGTTAGCCAGCGATTAATGGATTTGAGCCCGTATCCGAGCGCATAGAAGCACGTTAGCGTCCGATCATCATCGGGTGTTTCTTGGAAACTGCCAAAGACACCTGGCGGTCAAAATGCGGGTGTCTACAGAGCCCCCACTCTGACTGAGGCTTGGACAAGGCGAAAGTCAGAGTAGCCACCAGGCCTATCGAGGATTGAAACCTGGCAGACTTCCGTTCGGGTCGTTTATAGTCCATTAGACTCGCGTGAAGGGCTCGCCAGCCACAAGCTAGAAGTCATACCTGAGCTGATGACGGTAACTCCGTGGGGAATTGGACTTGTCGCATAAGTCCTGGGTGCGCCTGTATGTAGGCTCATCCCGTGAAATGCTGGGGAGGTGTAGCGGGTTGCACGTCCCTGTTTGAGTCATACCTGTATAAGTCACATAAAATGCATGCAACACGTAGGTAGTAAAATGACTTGCGCTGGGGAAGAATGATTTTTGAATTTTTGAAAGTTTGGATTTTTGAAATTTTGAAAATTTGAAAATTTGAAATTTTTGACTCCTAAAGAATTTTAGGAAAGAAATTTGCAGTTTAAATAGACCGAAATTTGACCTTGTCGAAAAGGATTTTCTCAAATGGCTAAGTTTTGCAAATTTTAAAATGAGAATTTGGAGAGAGATATACTGACAGACTCGACTCTGGACGCGACAGGACGAGTTGACCGACACGGACTGGACTCTCTAAGGGTTGGACCGTGACTCGGTAGGAGATGGGCCACCTAAGATGACGAGACTCTCGAGTTGCGCTATTCCGTAGCCCAAGCGAGTGGCAACACGGTCGAACATCGAAATGGGATGGATATGCTATAGGGGACTTCAGTAGTTTGTAATGAGACTGTTTTAGTCTGGTGCTCTTCTGGATCTCTGATTTTAGGGTACAGTCCAAAATGGGTATAACTTCGAGTCCTGACAGATTCTTGTCTTCGACGGAGCCGAGTACTAGGACACACTACAGAAAGGAGGCTAGTTTTTGAAAGTATTTTGGATTTTGTGAGTGGAAGGAGAACTTCTGCCTAGGAGAAGCCCCCAGGATGACAAAGCTAGCTCTTGAGAACATGACGGTGTCGTGACCGGAATGATAGTGCCTTTTTAATGTGTGTCAATGTGAGTGGTTGTGCCTCTGTTGAAAGGCTGCCTACGTATTCACGTGTAGTGAAATCAAACCAAGCCGTAGTTCAGTGGACTGGAAGATGTATTATGGCGCCTAGTTTATTAGGGCTTTGTGTGTAACTAGCCATAGCGATGGTGTAGGCTAGGTGCATTCCCAATGATGTCTTGATCAAAGGGCTAGAATGGTTAGGATGTTAATCCTGTGACTGTGAGCGTTCTCCGGGGTAGCCCCCAAAGGTGGTGTGAACTATTTGGGCATGTTCTATGCCGACTGCAAGTTGAGTTCCCGTGTTTGGGGTTGGTAACTGGTTTGGATGGGATTTTAACGAGTTTTGTTCTCGGGATTTTTAACGAGTTCTGCTCTCGGGATTTTTAACGAGTTCTGCTCTCGAGGAATTTTAACGAGTTTTGTTCTCGGGATTTTTAACGAGTTCTGCTCTCGGGATTTTTAACGAGTTTTGTTCTCGGGATTTTTAACAAGTTCTGCTCTCGGGATTTTTAACGAGTTCTGCTCTCGAGGAATTTTAACGAGTTTTGTTCTCGGGATTTTTAACGAGTTCTGCTCTCGGGATTTTTAACGAGTTTTGTTCTCGGGATTTTTAACGAGTTCTGCTCTCGGGGAATTTGATGTTTTTGGAAATGTGGTGCTAGGAAGTAAATGGCTTTGATGACTCGAAATCTGGAGCTCGGTTCTGTGGAGCTAAGGCTTCGAGGGCTGGTTTGATAATGTGGGATCTGGTTTTGATGACTCGAAATCTGGAGCTCGGTTCTGTGGAGCTAAGGCTTCGAGGGCTGGTATGATAATGCGGGATCTGGTTTCCATGTCTGGCCCTAATTGTTAGGGGTATCCTATGGAGCTTGAATCCTCAAAATTTCGGGCTGTCTCTGGCCTGGGTCTCGGGAAGGTCTTAAGGGTTGTAATGTGGGAAGGCTTAGTGTGGTGTTAGCTGACCAGCTTGATTGTTACTCCCCTATCGGATGGTATTGATAATTTTGAATTTGACCGTACCACGGTCAAAGGATTTTCACTTGAGTTGACCGTTGACCACGGTCATGGTATTTGATTTTTTTGATTGAGCTCTTAGCCGCGGTCATGGGTTTTGATAATTTTGACCGTACCCTGGTCGTGGGGCTTTCACTTGAATTGACCGTTGACCATGGTCATGGGTATTCTGAATTTTTTTTGATGATGGCCTGCTTTTTTTTTTTGGCCTTTTGCTTTTTTCTCATGGACTTTCGATTTTTTTTTGTGTCCAGTTTTCTTTTTTGATGGCCTTTGTTTTGGCCCTTTCTTTTTTCTCTTTTTTTTTGTCGGTCAGACTAACACCTAAAGTAGGGATTGGTCAGTCTTATTGGAGGGGTGTTTTATTGTGGGAAATGGGCTTGCCTCCCGTCTTAGACCCAAACTAGAAGACTACCCAGATTTGTCATAGGATTTGATATGCTCCTGCTAAGGGTAGTTATGCGGCTTTTCTATACCAGACATGGAATAGGTAAAAGGAAAACACGGGCTCGGTTTCCTGCAGTCATTATAGATGTGCCTATAATAGTCACGTGCGTGTGCTCACAGTGTATGATGGTGTTCATCATGTTCTCGGAGACACATAAGAAAAGTAGATATGAGAAATAGAATATTGAAAGCTTGATTTTATTGAATTTTGAAAAGAGGACAGAATACAATTGACCCTGACTTTGACTCTGATTTTGACTTTGACTTCGACTTTGAAAGGAATAGTACATCCTAGACTCGGACTCAGACTCGGACTCAAATCGGATCCGGATTCTCGGATAATGTTGTCATTAGTCGTCGGCTTCGAGTTGATGTCCAGTATAGCCTTTAGTATCAACTTCACCCAGATCTTCATTATGTCGAAGATCGTCTTCAATCCTAATGCCCATTTCGGTAAGTACGGCAAAGTTTGAAATGCCGGCATACCTAAGATGGACGCGGTAAGAAGGCAGGAGGTTGTTGACGAAGGCCTCCACTAGCGTCTTCTCGTTGGGCTTGTTTACCAACTTTACACTCTCGGCCCTCCATCTTTGAAGATATTTAGTGAACCCTTCTTTGGGCTCTTGGGCCATGACTTCCAGAGTACGCATTGTAGTCTGGATCTCGATATTATCGGCGTAGTTCCGAGCGAACTCTGTTGCCACATCATCCCAAGTCGGGTATTTCTTGGAATCGAGCCTGTAGTACCAGGCTTTGGGGTGCTTCTGGAGGGAGGAAGGGAATAAGTGCTTAAACATGGTGGACTTTACCCCTTTGACTGCCATGAAGTCTTTGAAGGCCCGGATATGATGGACCGGGTCTTCGGTACCCTCAAACATAGGAATTCCCGTCAAGTTGAGGTTGGCCGGTAGCTCGTTACTCAAAGGTGAATAAATGCGAGCATTTTCGGAGTGGATTGAGTTGCTTGTTGATAAGTGAACTTGCTCCTCGAGCCTGCGAACAACACTGACCAATTCGGCTATGGGCCCAGTGGACTCAGCTCCTTCAACTAGGACCGTTTTCTCTACAGTGCTCAGGCGAGTGTCCAAAGTTGCTTGGTTAGCAAGGATGAAGGTCAGTTGAGTCTCGATTTTGGTTAGGGCATCTTTCAAATCGTCCATCTTGCGTTGGCGTCTGGTTTCGGGTGGCCTGTCTGTAAGAGCACCACGTAATCAGAGAGGTTGCTTCGGAACTCAAACTCACCAAGGCATGGGAAATAACGTAAGAGGAGGGACGGCCCCAGTTTGACTCGGGTTAGACTCCCCTAACACAAATGTGTAGGGTAAGATTCTCGGAGTGACTGCGATTAGTCATTCCGTCGGAGAATAGCCCCCAAGTGAGGCTAGGGACTCAGATGGTGTGGCATCTAAGTGACTCGAAAGTGGGTTATGTGAGACACGTGTAAGACATGACCCTTAGAGCAACTGTGATTGATCGCCCTGCTAAGGAGTAATCCCCAAGTGGGATTGAAGATTTTGTTAAGACTCGAGTGTGGGACGAGTGACCCTTAGACGTAAGGACCGTGAACCTTTTGTTATAGGGCTATGCCTTGTAAAAGGTTGACTCGGAAAAGACACCTAGACGGGTGACTTGCGAAAGGTGGGCATTCCTTAGGATTTGGCTATGTGGGCCGAGTCCCGTCCTAAGGATGGTCCACGTGAGACATCCCCAAACTTTTAGACTCGAGTGTGTAGACGGGCCTTCCTTTGTAGGAGTATGTCCTACGTAGGTGGGCCTTGCCTTAGTCTAATAAGGCGGACTGGGATAGGGAAGAAACTCGTGATGTAAGATCGACGGAGTTTCGACGCTAAAGACCTTGACAACTTAAGACTCGACCCGACACTGCTAAATACGGGAAGTTCTAGAAGTGGGAAGGTTTTGAAAATTGATGATTTTTGAAAAAGGACCGAGTGGACTCGGTGAATGGCCCAAATTTCCGAAAAAGAGGACGAAAAGTCATTGGGCCATGAGTTTTGAAAGTTCGAGTTTTGATTTGGGCAGCATACCGGCTAGAAAATAGGCTATTTTGAGTAAAATTATAAGTCCTAAATTCGGTATGTGTCCCGGGTTTTGAGAATTTAATATCTTGAAAAGGAGGATATAATTTTTGAAAAGTTGATATTTTTGAAAACGACTCGGAAACCAAGTAGCATGTAGTCACACAAGCATTATAACGACGCCATGTATGCTCTACACTAAGTCTCGGTCGGTCTGAAAGGGTCTATACCAGTGTACATAGTCTAGACGTTGATCGGGACGGACTCTCTAAGTCGAATTGAGCTTAGAACATGCCGCGAAACCCACTCGAATCGACTATGGACACCTTTTGACATATCCATATTGGAATACATCAAGGGTATAGTGGGACGTCGGTCACCAGTACCGGCCCGGGAAAATATGGGTTATGCATGAACCGTAAAACTAACACGCGCATTGTATTTGTCAAACGATTTCTATTCGAGTCTCACCCTGAGGATGCCGATGGTAAGTCACGCATCAGTTGATCCCCAGCGGAGTCGCCAAATTGTGGACATGACATAGGTCCACCCCGACGCGGCCACGCGCGGGTTTGGGTAGGCGAATGAATCTCCATATGAAACGGATCGAATTGAAATTTAGGTCTATGTGGAGTCGCCACCGAATTTTGTGGTTATTCGGAACCATTCGAGCCCACTCTATGTCGTAGTGGTCCGTATACAAAATACGGCCCATTTCCGATGTCAGAGTTTATTGGGCTCGTCCCTTTGCATTTGATACCAATACTGACATTATCGGATATTGTGTATTGAATGACTCTCGTGCGCCAACGGTTTCGGGCATCCGGAAACCGAGGTTCTGAGTAAGGGGTGAGGGTACGTGTTGGGAAGCCCACAAAGGACACCCAACCCCGCCCGCACATTAGCGGCCTCTACTAAGAATTCGAATGACTTTCCAATACGCGCGTTAATTGAACGGGAAAAAGATATGCAAAGATTATTTTCCCTAAACATGTGAATGAAATTGAAAAGGGTTTCTATGTCGATTTAATGCAATTAATTCTACGTCAAAGTGGAATTTTAGCATGTGGATTCATTTTAGTAAAATAAAATAAACGACAAAAATCGACAAAGGAAACAATCAAACCGTTAGTAACGATGTAACGAGTAATAGATTGAATAAAGATATAGATGTGATGAATGCATGATTTTGGAAAGAATAGTAGGTCACGTGATGGATTAACACGTGTTGACCGAGGTCAAGGAAAAAAATATATCGAGATCTAAAAAAAAATGTTTTGTCTAAAAAAATGATGTTCGAAGAATAATAATAAAAAAGAGCGAAATTGTTTTCTTCGGAAAATTGATGATTTTATTAAATCGCGTACAAATATTGCGTAATTTGCACTCGACTTAATATTTTCGATATTCGTCGTATTCAATATTCGATTATGAAATCGATATTAAATACTTGGAATAATTTATACTCGATTTTGATTTTGATGCTCGTTATATCCCATATCCGATTATGGAATCGATATGGAATACTAGAGTGAAAAAAATAAAGAAAATAATATAAGTCGTTTTAAATTAACTAGCACGATATAAATTTTCTCCGCGTTTATTAATGTCGTAATTAATCCAATTGAATTAGAGGACATCTATATTAGCATCAACGAAAATCGTGTTAATTAATTTATTTGACTAAATCATTAGATTCGACATCCAATTATGGAATTGGTATCGAATCTAATAGATCGATACTTTAATTAAAAAAAACTCGACTTGATTCCCTCCGCATCCCAACATCATAATTAATTCTTGCGAATTGTTTGATGTCGGATCCGCATCAACGGGTTTCGACCTTTATTAAATATAATGCTTGTTTTTGAAAATTAATGTAAATATACGACTAATGATAATGATGCAAACAAAAAAAAAAAAATATTGTTTAAGTTAACTTATCTCAATAATCAAATAATCGGGGTATTGGAACAAGCGACCGTCAACGCTGTGTGCAGTACACTTGTATATTCGTGTTTCCTTATTCCGATACCCCTCTTATTCGACACAAATCGATAAGTATTTTAATGTTTTGTATTAGTTATTATCGATATTATGATGCAATAAAGGAAAAAAAAGTAAGAAAAAGCGAAGAAGATGACGAGAGGAAGAGAAGAAGGAGAGAACGGGGTTTTGACACCCTCAATCTACATGTTCTTGTCTCGGATCGAACTCGTAACCGTGGCTTTAACACAAGAGTCTTCGAGGTTTTATGGAGGTTAAGTTGTGGTGGCTCGGGATTGATTCCTAAAACTAGGTTTAGGGTTTTTTTGCTAGTGTAGAATTGCTAGGGTTTGATTAGGGTTTGTAATAGATGTTGTATGTGTGTGTAGGGTTGCTCTAGGGTTTTTTTCAATGTGTGAAAGTGTGTTGCATGGGGGTGTTTATATAGGCATGGTCATGCACTTTGGTGTCTAGGGTTTTGCCTTGACGGACTTGACCTGATGGCCCGTCTGAAGATGGACTGTTGGTTTTGCTTCTTGAGTTGGACTTTTGATGTCGTGAATGGTTGTTTTGTATGTCTCGGAAACGACCTTGACCAGGGATTGACCCAATCGTGACGAGTCGGTTTTAATTCCGGTGTCGGTTTTGGCCCAAATTAGCCTTGTTTGATTGGAAACGGCCCGCTGGGCCTGGATTCGAGGTTGATTTTGTGAGATTTGTACTCTGTAAGTGTGTTAGCCAGCGATTAATGGATTTGAGCCCGTATCCGAGCGCATAGAAGCACGTTAGCGTCCGATCATCATCGGGTGTTTCTTGGAAACTGCCATAGACACCTGGCGGTCAAAATGCGGGTGTCTACAATCTAAAAAAAATGCAAGGTGTGTCCCAGTTCAAGTCACTAAAAAAATTGAAACTGCTAAAAAACTCAAGAGTAAGACCCTTATATGTGAATTCTAGCATATAAATTAGCCCACTCATACCGGTACCATTAAGTAAGTCAACAACAGGCTGATAAATGCCTAACCTGCCCAAGAGCTCACGGTCTAGAAACCGTGTCGGTGTTACCTTAAGAGCTGCCAACTGGACAAAACGCTCCCTCTGATC
The DNA here is from genome assembly GCA_958450325.1 of Agrostemma githago. NCBI lineage: Eukaryota > Viridiplantae > Streptophyta > Magnoliopsida > Caryophyllales > Caryophyllaceae > Agrostemma > Agrostemma githago. The sequence goes on along the minus strand of OY288241.1, from coordinate 76,548,753 downwards.
AGCTGAGGCAAACTGAACGTTTGGATATTCCGGTATGCTCTCCTCGGGAAATGGAACGAGGTCTTGACTCGACATTGACTTCCGGCTAATGTCGACCCGACGTCTTGTGCTTCCCTGGCGTTGTCTTTTTCTTGCATCCATATTGACCTGAAATAGCTAAAATCAGGCTTGGTGTACTACTCACACAAAACCCCCAAATCAATTGAAATCAAAACCCTAATTTCATAACTGAAATTTGGGTAAAAACACTATAATGTGGATGAAACCAACAAATTTGGGTAAACAATATGAGTAATAACATAAATCCCAGAAAAACCGGGTCGAAATATGAAATTCAAGCCTGAAAACAGATTTTGAACAGTCGCGGCAGAAACCCAGTAATCGCGAAAAAAATCGCCCGACAGACACGATAGTCGTCCGACTATGAGAACAGTCGCCCGACTATTCCGATAGTCGGCGACTCCGGCGAACAGCAGAGAACGTACAGCGCAGCAGTTAGACGGGAAAAAAAAATGAAAATCAACACAAGAAAACTTACTTGAATGGCTGGAAAGTAGTTACAATTTCAATAGAGACAAGAAAATAGCAAGGATGAAGAGATTAAAGGAGATAGTGATGAGGAGAAGAAGATGGGTAGAGGTTGAAGATGAAGATTTGAAATGAAGAAGATGAAGGTAAGGATGGAGGTAGGTGGGAGGAGTAAGAAAATAGGGTTTAGGAGTTGATTTCAAAATAAAAGTAACTGGAGTAAAAGAGTAAAGAGAAAATATGACTTATGCAACGGAAATATTCAACGAAGGTGCGCGATATTTGCCTGAATTGTCGACCGACAATGCATGGGAATAGTCGGTCGACAATAAAAATAGTCGGCCGACTATTAAGAATAGTCGGCCGACTATTCTTGCCCAGCTCCAGTTTTCCGTCAGCAGCCTGTTCTCTGCAAAACTCAATTTCAACCTTTAGACCCTCGTTCTCACCTCACATAACCTATAATGCAGAAAATTAAATATGCTCTAACTAACTAAACGCAGGTACAGATGTTTTACAACCAGGGTTGCCTCCCGGTCAGCGCTGGTTTAAGGTCCCGCACGACTGTAGTCACCTTGCTTAGTTAGTGACTGTTTCGAGGTACAAAACCTCGACTTCTCCTCCTGTCTCACCTTTCTCGTGGTAGTGCTTTATTTGGTGACCATTGACCTTAAAGCGATTTCCCGTGGAAGAGTTTTCAAGCTCGACCGACCCAAATTTAGAAACTGAAATTACCGTATGGGGGCCGGACCATCTGGATTTTAATTTTCCAGGAAAAAGACGAAGACGAGAATTAAACAATAATACCTTTTCGCCCGCTTTAAACTCCCTCGGAATGATACGCTTATCGTGCCATCTTTTTGTCTTTTCTTTGTAGATACGGGCACTATTGTAGGCATTCATTCTGAACTCCTCGAGCTCATCTAGCTGCAAAAGTCGATTCTCGCCACACAATTTTGGGTCAAAGTTCAACTCTTTAACGGCCCACCAAGCTTTCGTTCCAACTCTACGAGTAAGTGACAGGACTTTCCATAAACCAACCGATAAGGCGATGTACCAATCGGTGTCTTATAGGCGGTCCTATATGCCCATAGAGTGTCATCTAGTTTCAGGCTCCAATCTTTTCTTGACTTTGAGACAACTTTTGCCAAAATATCCTTAAGCTCCCGGTTGGAAACTTCAACTTGTCCACTAGTTTGGGGGTGATACCCCAAACTTCTACGATGCATAACACCATATTTAGATAATAAGGCAATGGGTTGTTTTTCTTTAAAGTGCGTACCTCCATCACTAATGACGACTCGGGGAACGCCAAAACGTGGAAATATAATCTTCTTGAAAAGTTGGATGACGGTCTTAGTGTCACAATGGACCGAGGCAACGGCTTCTACCCACTTAGATACGTAGTCCACAGCTACTAAAATGTACCTATTACCTCGACTTGTCGGGAAGGGACCTTGATAGTCGATGCCCCAAACATCGAAAATTTCTACCTCCAAAATACCGACCTGAGGCATCTCATGCCTCCGGGAGATATTTCCCGTCCTTTGACAAGCATCACATCCTGAAACAAATGACTTGGCATCAGAAAACAAAGATGGCCAATGAAAACCTGACTGAAGTACCTTAGCCACGGTCCTAGCGGGACCGTGGTGACCACCATAAGACGAGGAATGACAGGCTTCCAAGATGGCATTGGTTTCCCATTGCGGTATGCATCGCCTAAAGAGTCCGTCGGCACACTTCTTGAAAAGATATGGATCGTCCCAAAAATATTGCCGAACATCATGTAGGAACCGCTTCTTTTGTTGATATGACAAATCATGCGGCATTATTTTACCTACAAGAAAATTAGCATAGTCAGCATACCATGGAGTATCCATTATACCAATAGCCATCAAAATATCATCAGGAAAAGAATCATCTATCGGTAAAGTATCGCCTCCGTCCTGCAATGGAAATCTAGAAAGGTGGTCCGCCACAGAATTTTCAGCGCCCTTCTTGTCCTTAATCTCCAGGTCGAATTCCTGAAGTAGAAGGATCCATCGTAGTAATCTCGGTTTGGCTTCCTGCTTCGCGAGGAGGTACTTCAAAGCCGCATGGTCCGTATAAATTGTGACTTTCGATCCTATTAAATAAGATCGAAACTTCTCCAATGCATAAACCACAGCTAGCTAGAAGCTCCTTCTCCGTCGTAGTATACTTCACCTGAGCCTCATCCAGAGTTCGGCTCGCATAATAGATGGCATTTACTGCCTTTTCCTTCCTTTGACCCAGCACCGCTCCGACCGCATAATCACTAGCATCGCACATAACTTCAAACGGTAACTCTCAATCCGGGGCCTGAATAATAGGTGCTGTGACCAAAGCCTGCTTCAACCTGTTAAAAGCAGATAAACATTCATCAGAAAAAATGAATGGGGCATCCTTAAGAAGCAATTGTGTAAGTGGTTTAGCAATTTTAGAGAAATCTTTTATAAACCGGCGATAAAATCCGGCGTGTCCAAGAAAACTCCTAACCCCCTTCACGTTAACGGGAGGAGGTAATTGCTCGACCACTTGCACCTTTGCTTTGTCTACTTGGATGCCTCGGTCTGAAACTAAGTGCCCAAGGACAACTCCCTCGTTGACCATAAAATGGCACTTCTCCCAATTCAGTACTAGATTGACCTCAATACATCGCTGCATCACTTTATCAAGGTTAGTTAAACAATCAGTGAAACTACTACCATAGACACTGAAATCATCCATAAATACCTCCATAATAGACTCGATATACTCGGAAAATATCCCCATCATACACCTTTGAAAGGTGGCAGGGGCATTACACAACCCGAAGGGCATCCTGCGATAAGCAAAAACACCATGGGGACAAAAGTAAAGGTAGTCTTTTCCTGATCATCAGGATGGATCGGGATCTGAAAGAACCCTGAATAGCCATCTAAATAAAAGAAAAACTTATGTGAGGCTAACCTTTCTACCATTTGATCGATAAACGGAAGAGGGAAGTGATCCTTTTTTGTGGCGGCATTTAATTGTCTATAGTCAATACACATCCGCCATCCCGTTACAATTCTAGTAGGTATTAATTCATTTTTATCGTTTTTTACCACGGTCGTCCCGCCTTTCTTCGGGACGACCTGAACAGGACTCACCCATTTAGAGTGACCGACAGAATAAATTATACCCGCGTCTAACAATTTCATCACTTCTTTCATTACCACTTCCTGCATTTTCGGGTTCAACTTACGTTGACCCTGTCTAACAGGTCGGCGATCCTCTTCCAGTTCAATTCGATGCATGCAAATATCAGGACTAATTCCCTTAAGGTCATCTAGACTGTAACCTAATGCATTCTTGTTCTTTTTAAGAACGACCAACAAAGCAGAAAGTTGGTTCTCATCTAATTTATTACTTACGATGACGGGATAAGACTCAGAATCGTCTAGAAATACATACTTAAGATGAGACGGAAGAGGTTTCAGGTCGGGTTTGGTTACCTCTACAGCATAAGAAGTATCTACCAACCTATTTACCACTTCTCTGTCGATGCTCGTCTGTTTCTGTGTATCTCCTAAAATATCCCACACAGCATCATCGTTAGTCTTATCACCTGCACAAGTGTCTAAACATGTCAAAGCCTCGAGCGGGTCCCTACTCAGGGAACCCGTACAAACATCAAGAATAACTTCATCGATAACATCTAATGAATAACAAGTATCCTCGATCATAGGCTTAGCTAATGTGTTGGCCAAATTAAAGGTCACTTTATCATCTCCCACCTCTAAAGTCAAGCGTCCGTGCTTGACATCTATAATAGCCCCTGCAGTATGTAGAAATGGTCTACCTAAAATTATAGGAATATGAGTATCTTCAGCCATATCTAAAACAATGAAATCGACAGGTATAAAGAATTTACCTATCCTCACAGGGACATCCTCTAAGACTCTTAGGGGACGTTTAACTGACCTATCAGCCATCTGAAGAGTCACACTCGTGACTTTAAGCTGACCCATATTCAGTTTCTCGCAAACTGAATAGGGCATGACACTGACACTTGCACCCAAATCACATAAAGCTTTATCGATTACATGGGTGCCTATGGTGCATGGTATGGAAAAACTACCCGAGTCTTTCAGTTTGGGTGGAGACTTACTCTGAATTAGAGCACTACACTCAGCAGTAAAAGCAATAGTCTCATGTTCATTAAAGTTCCTCTTACGGGTCAGAATATCTTTCATAAATTTTGCGTAAGAGGGTACCTGGTAATTAATTCCGTGAAGGGAACGGTTACCTGGAGATTTTTGACGACCTCCATAAACTTACTGAACTGATTCTCGATCTTCTTGTTCTTCAACCGGCTAGGAAAAGGAACTTGAATTCTGATCTGTTCAGTAGCTTTATCTTGTAGAACACCCGTTTCCACTTCAGCATCAGACGGCTTATCAGCAGCGACCGTCTCGGATCTGGATCCTGTCTCTGAAATAGTCGGCCGACTATCAGGGATAGTCGGTCGACTACTAACAATAGTCGGTCGACTATCAGTGATAGTCGGTCGACTATTTTCCTCCTCACCTGCAGTTTCTGTTAATCTGTCAATGATAGTCGGTCGACTATTATTAATAGTCGGTCGACTATTATTGACCGGTTCGTCATTCACAGCAGTTTCAGCAGTTTTTAACGATACATCATGATGGGAGGGATTTGTCGTGGATCCCGCCACCAAATAAAAACCAACTAACCTAACTAGGGTAGCTAGGGCAAGTCGGGTCGAATCCACAGGGACGGGAGGTCGGACTAAGGTATGCTACGGTCTAGGACTATGTTCGAGACGAGCTAATCTAAGAAGGGGGAGTCTAGGACTAAGCTAGGTCTAAAGCAAGAAAACAATCAAAGGAAACGGGCTAGGATTAGGTTGGGGTCAAAGGGGTAACGGAATGGTCAAGGAGGAGTTAGAGCGAAGGAGGTAGTAAGGTAATCTAGGTAATCTAACTTAGACTCACCTAGAGGTTCCACATGGAACCCATTTCGGCGACACACATGACAAAGGAAGGCAAGAAAAACAAGCATTCTAACCTACTTAGTCATTCAAGCATTCCAACAAACATGTGATATGCATCAACCAAGAGGAAACCCAAATCTTCCACCAACATCTCCAACAAACCCTTAATCACCCAATTAACACCCTAATCACCCTACTAACCCTAGCAAGAACACTACTCTAACATAATCAAACTACAACTAACAAGAACAAGAGGAATCATCATAAGAAACAAACATACCTAAACAAACTCAATCAAACTAACAAGAACATGAACAAACAATAATAAAGATTTAAACTTTAATGAGAAAAACAAAGATTAAGAGAAAGGAAAAGAGATTATACCATGCTAGAAGATGAAAAGAAGAAGGAAACTTGCATAAATGGAAGAACCCAAAACAAACATCCAAGGTTGTCAAGCTTGGTGGAGATCTTGAAGAATTCCCAAATTACTAGCATTAATCTATGATTAACGATAAACTAAAGACTAATCTACACTAATCTAATCTAATCTATGCTAAAACTAGGCTAGGGTTTGTGGGTAATGTCTAACATAAGCTTTACAAAACAAGGGAAGAGTATATATAGGGTTACAAATGGAAGGGAGAAGAAAGAAAGGAAATGCGGGCAGCAGCAGCACGGTCCCGATCGGGAATGGGAAATCCCGATCGGGAAACTTCCACTTTCCCAATCGGGAATATGCCAACCCGATCGAGAATGCTCCACAGTGTGTGCGTCCTTTGTGCACCTCATCCCGATCGGGTTTGAGGCCTTCCCGATCGGGATGGGTCTTGTAGGCCTCCCTTAAGAGCTTTTTGGTCCCTCCTTGCCTCTCATGGGTTTCTCGTCAATACTCGGGACTCGGGATTGGGTCTCGGAGGCTTGGGATTGGGTCCCAGGGTCTCGGGGTCGATTCCAAGGCATCGAGTTATCGTTCCTTTACCTCGTTGGCTCCAAAAAGTGTATGTATTGAGTCGGAATCGCTCCAACTCTTCGTGATTGGTCCCGGGAACCTGAAACGAGCTAGAGGAAGCATAAGTAGCCCATAAATCGCTTCCAGGGAGCGATTCCACAAGGAAAATGGGACCAAAACACAGTAAAATAAGCACTACAAACTACACTTATCACATCATCAACTATTACATCCTCAATTACATCCTCCACTTTAACAGAATTATCATAACTAGGCATCTTGGGCTCGTCATAAGTAAGGCCGCTTCGAAGCTGAATCGCGTTGGCCGTATCATGCTGTTTTTCCGGCTGTGACGGTAGTGTGCCTGGTTGCCTAGCAGACTGATTTGTGGCAAGCTGCGCAACCTGCGTCTCCAACATCTTGATCTGTGCATCTTTAGATTGGTCACTTTTCTGCATCTGGATCATGAGAGATTGCATCATATTCTTCAATTCCTGATATTCACTAGGAACTGGAGCCGGAGTCGCGGGCGGTGGAGGAAGAATAGCAAGAGGTTGAGTTGGCGGTGGAAGAGCTAGAGGCTTTTGGAAGCCTTGTTGTTGTCCGCGATGAGGCGGAACATAAGCTTGTTGCTTCGGCTGAGGAACTGGGTTTAACACATTCTGACTCGTCCAACTGAAGTTTGGATGCTCCCTAATCCTCTCATTGTAGTAATTAGAATAGGGATTACCTTGCTTGAAGTGTTGAAAAGCTAGAACTTGTTCCATCCCGGTCATACATTCCCCCGCGTTATGGCCTTCTATACCACATCGCTCACACATTGCCTTCTGTTTGATCATGGCATGGACAGTTTGCTGATTCGACTCGTTTCTATGAGGCGGATTCTGAATTTTGTCGAGACGGGCATGAAGATGATCAAATTGAGCCATAATCTCACTAGTTTCCGCCGCGGCTACCCGAATACTACCCCTCGGATTTCCATATTCGGCTCGATGCGTGGCCATCTCCTCGATCAATTTCCAACCCTTGTCATCATCAACGTATCTGATTAGTGCGCTGAGGAGGGTAGTAATGCTTATAAAAAGCAAGCGCCAATGAGTTCCAGTCATTAATGTTGGCTGCATCTTTGTCCAAATCTCGATACCATCTACGGGCTGGACCTGCAAGAGAAAATGGAAATAAGGCCTCCATTACTTGTTCTTGCGTTACCCCGGGAGCAACTGGAATCGAACAACAATAATCAGTGAATATTTCCATATGCTGTCCGGGGTCTTCGTTTTTATTGCCCGAGAAGGTATTTCGCTCCACTAAATTGATATAAGCGGGACGAATCTCGAAAGAGCCGGTGGTAGGAGTCGGTAGCTTCCATCCTTTTGGGATGTTAGCCTGAGTCGGCTCGGAGTGAGTGGAAAGCTTCGGCGGCATGATCGGAACTGAGATATCTGACTCGGCGTCTGACTTGGTGCTTGAGTTGTCCTCTTCGTGGGACGAATATTCCGCTTCCAGAATAGCGAAAACTGGGTCAAGCGGATTAGATTTTTCCGCTTGACGAATTTCCCTCCAAAAACTCCGTCTAGCTCGTAAAGTCTTCTCAGGTTCGGGATCAAAAGGATGAATCTCGGACCTGTTAGACCTGGGCATACACAGAACTAAGAAGGAAAATATGAGAACCGTCTCAAGGAACGAAAGTTCCCTGAGACAAAAGATAAACTAAAAAGATAAGTAAATTTAACCGTCTCCCCGGCAACGGCGCCAAAATTTGATAAGCTAGTCGTGTACCTATCAAAAATAACCAACTACGGTCTAACTAAAAATATAGCTAGGGAAGTCGGGATCGAATTCACAGGGAGACAAATAAATTCTACTCGTAATTAGAGTCTATCTACGAGACAATCGGGGGTTTTATGTTTTGTTTTTATCTAAACTAAAGTAATGAAGGGAAGAGAATTAAGAGAGAAGAAATAACTAAAATAAAATAAGACGAATGAAGATGAATAAATATATGGAGAGAAAACTAGGATTGTCGGTTCACTACGAATCTCATATGGTCACGGTCTAAATTACAGGTCTGTCGCAGATATTGGTCTAAGGGGTATTGAAAAGGTCCTTCCGGTCCGCTATTCACCCTAGCATGCGTCTAAAGGCTTCCGATCTTATTAGGGCAAACTAATGTGTTGTAGCAGGTCTAACTTTTACCAGGCTTCCGATCTTAGGTTCAAGTTTACCGAATTCAATTAATCAATTACGTCGACTTAATCAATTAATCTCAATTAAATGCTACAATTGACAACTCAGACACAAAATCATTGACAGATCTATAAATTATTTAGCGACCACATTCAATTCGCAGATCCCCTAAATCCTAGCGAGGGAAATTAGCTACTCATAATCAATTCAAGAACAACAAGATTAATAAAAGAATTTACTAGATTAAACATCACGAATAATAATAAATTTACGACAAGTATAAAACAATAATTAAGAATAATTAAATATGAAGAAGAAAACAATCAAGAACAAAGAAGAAGGAAGGAAGATTAATAAAATTACCGAAGGAATGAAGGCGATTCGAATCCAAAAGTTCTTACAATAACCGAGTTTTGGGAAGAAATTAAACTAGAGAGAATAAAAGTAGAGAAGAAGTCTAAAAGAAATCTAAAGAGAAGTAAAAGAGAATAAGGGAGAAGTTAAGAGATGATTTCTAATGTGGCTCCCAAAGCCCTATTTATACAAATTGAATGAGTTAAAAACTGTTTAGGAAATTCCTTGCTGATCACGAAACCTGCCCGCAGTCCAGGAAATAGTCGGCCGACTATTGTAATAGTCGGTCGACTAATCACTCATCAACTTGATCTCTGCAGCTCCAGAATAGTCGGCCGACTATTGTAATAGTCGGTCGACTATCGTCATGGTCGGCCGACTATTTTGATAGTCGGTCGACTATTGCTCGTTTCAGCGAACAACAATTTTTCCAGCTTCGTTTTGGCGCGGTTTTGGTTCGTTTTAGCTCATTTGTCTTCCGTTTCTGCAAAAGGACAATACACACCACAAAGTAGCCAATTCGGGGCAAAATAATAGTTTTCACTATTCAATAAACACGAGAATGCGCGTAATAAGAGCATAAAAAGTGTATATAAAATATGCGCATCAACATGCTTGCATAAAACAGTAGAAAAGTCACGAGGTTCAACCGTCGCAATATCATCAGGTTTGCAGACACCACAAGATTGTCGAATTGACGAGAGACAAGAGCAAGATACACTTACGCCATAAAGACGTAGAAGGGAAAGGTGAATAACAAGTCCAAGAGACCTGTCTTCAATGGAGATAAACCTCCTGCATCTTGATGATCGATCCCGCCTGACAAAGAACCAACGAACTGAGGCGCACAGCCAACCAACAATACGGAGAGAAGAACAACCCTCGACTATTAACCAGTCCAACACCACTCTAGAGATTGAATCTAGAGTGAAACGAGCACATAACGGAGACAAATTCAAGAACAATCCCTCAATTATTAAGAACAACGAAAAGGCAACAAGATAAAAGTTAACGGATACCAATGAATTCATCTGGAGAAAAGCCGCCTTGATCCCAACCACGAAACAAACAAACAAATCCACCACCGAAATCACCTTAAGCTCACACCAACCCATTAAAATAGATCCCTTCAGGTCAACCGAGATCGCAAGAAGAAAACCACCCACAAACAAGCCAACAAGAACAAAAACTAAACCAAAAGAACAACGAAATGAAGGAAAGAAAAGACCATGATGAAAAACAAACCCAACAACCAAACACCACAGACCCAATCAAGTCTTAGACCACAATCAAATCTCACAATTCATAGATGAAGAACAGCTCATCAATCATAAAAACAAAACCGAAAGACAGACCGTAAGACACAAAAAAACAAAGCAAGGGGCCCGGTATAGGCATAACCGGAGGGTGGGGGAGGGGGGCGAGGGGAGGGGGAAACACCCTCCAGAGGACACCGACAACGGACCCGAAAGAGAAAAGGACGGCAAGGACATCAGACAAATGGGTCACCCAACCCAGACGAACACGAACCAGATAGTGGGGGAGGGGGGCGAGGGGAGGGGGGAACACTCTCCGGTGTACTCGCCAACGACGAAATGACACCAAGCATGACAAACGAACGACAGGAACAACACAAATCTTATCATTTTTAAAAAAAAAATTCCTGAGTTGATTTGAACTGTTATAAGATCTAAATAAAAAGCAAGAAAAATAATGATCCAGACAATCAAATCATTAAAGGTGCAACACGATCGGAAACCGATCGAACAACGAAAAGCTAAAACGGGAAACAAACATGAGACCAAAAACCTGAAAAACTCAACTGATCGAAACCGGGAGAAGAGGACAACGAAAAGCAAATGAAAACCAACCAAAAGAAAGAAGAACGGAAACTCCGACGACCTTAATCGGAGACGATTAAAGGGGGACTATTGATGGGTTGGGATGTAAGAAAAAGTGATTAGGTGGCCGGAGATAGGCCAATGATGACCATATCTCCAGTCTGGGGTGAAAATGAGTGTTGAAGGTGGTGAGAAAAAAGCGGTGGCTGCGAGTTAGGGTTTAGGATTTTCTGTGTTTTTGTTTTAGAGAGAAGTCAGAGCTTTCTCTCTCTTAGTTGGAGTACTTATTTAGAGGATATATACTCCGTAACATTTTAGTACTAACTTCTCCGTTGATTCGATCCTCGCCAATACCGCTCTCACCCTTGTCGTTGTTTCGACAGCCGCCGCCGCACTAAACCTCCACGTCCCATCATCGCCTTCTCCGTGTCCATCTCAGGTTCGCCCCAGCAGCCACCCCTGCCCCACGGGCCAGGTGGTCTGACTTTGCCGGCTACGACCCGCATGGCCAACCAGCCGACACTGGATCGAAGAGCCCGGTCGGGTGTTTTATGTTTCGGTTTAGTTTTTTTTTTTCTTTTTAATTTATACTGTTGAGCTTTGCTCCAGTTTGTGGTACTTTACGGGTTGTCACGCTCCCGTACACCATTTGTTTCCCCTTTTTTTAATATACTGCTGAGCTTTGCTCCAGTTTGTGGTGCCTTACGGGTTGCCACGCGCTCGTACACCGTTTTCTTTTTTATTTGTGTCACGACCTCCCGTTTCGGCCTCGTGCACCATTAGATTTGTTAGCGTTTTTATTTTATTTTCGGCATGCGCGAAAGTTCGAGACATACGTTCAAGGTACATAGTTGCGCGCGGTTCCGACGTCAAAAGGTCGACTTGGTTCATCTTCAGCGACATCTACAATTATCTTTTGGTCCAGTCAAAGCATCCGTAAACTACCGTTTTGACTGAGGGGGTGTATTAGACAATAATAATATATTGTAGTTAATAGTAGTAATTAGTAGAGTCCCTTTACATTCCCTCATTAGTATATCATTTAATATAGTTATTCCCGAGACACATTCGATGTATCTCGTTGTAAGCTTTCGGTATAAATATCGAGCTAGTTGAATAATATAGACAACGCATTACGTTATCTTACATGGTATCAGAGCTAGTTGAATAATATAGACAACGCATTACGTTATCTTACATGGTATCAGCCTAAATCGATCCCCACAAAAACTCTTCCGCTTGCCACAATCTCGTGATTTAACCGCCGGCCGGAGATGGCTTTCTTATTTTTCCATCTCCGGCTGGTACTTCACGTTGTCAAAATATTTTATTGTTAAGTTTCTTCCTTCAGCAACATTTGATAATAACAATAATAATATAAGGAGTAGTAAGTAATGATGGTGCGTGATATGGTGTGCACCTTGCTTCGTCCATCCCCTTCGAAGTTCGATGTACAACCTGCCGCTTCGCTACCTTATTTTACTATATATATATATCCTTTCCGTTCAATAATATTATGATTCTAATTATTCCATAATAAATAATAATACCCTCCGTATTGATTTTCATATTATTATTGTCTAATACTAACAAATAACAATGAACAATAAGTACGAGTGGTTTAGCTAGTGGTAGTATGATTTATACACCTTTCCAAGGTCTAGAGTTTGAATCCGGTTGATCACATTCTTGCAACATTAAAAACACTTGATAACATTAAAATTAAAATTGCTTAGATTACATGCTGCCAACAATACTCGAACCTGAGATGCCAGGTCTGCGAACACACACCCACACCCACACCCAAACCCAACTACTAACTTATTTATCTACTACGGAGTATATCATATTGCATATTAGAGATACATTATTTAATTTGTTGATGCTTCTAATAACACTCGATAGCCTTCAATCATATCATGCATAAATTCTCCCGAATTTTAATTGTCCTACTACTTTTGCTGAATAACAAAGCGCCTGATGATGAGGCCTTTCCCAGTGTATGGGCCAGTAACGGTATGAGAGAGGGTAAAGTAAAGAAGAGCGGTTTTCTGAGGGGCAGTAGCCAATTGAAAGGTGTTGCTACAGAGGTTGAAGATAGTACCAGCACGGAAGCTATCAGATCGACAGCTAGTGGGACTGACGGGTTGGAGTGAGCCAGGGACAGTAAGGGAGACCGTAAAGGTGCCGCCTTGCCAACCGCTGGCCTCACGAGTAAACTGCAGCTCAAACACACCCTTGTAGTTACGTCCAGGAACCAACCTTGACATCGAGAGCTTTCCTTGGACACTAAAATTCCCCACTGAATCCGCGCGGAGGTACTGAACGTTTTGATCCCTGCATACATACGAGTACAGTTATGTAGTCGTCACGCACCACCTTTACATATTCGGTTATTAGGTATTCCGATCCTTTTATTTTTTGTGCAAAAAGGAAAGTGGAATATCATACATGTAGAAAGAGAGGGAGTAAAGTATAGAAAAAAGAGTGAAAGGAAAGTCGTAGAGACCAGAGAGGCAGCTCACCCAGTTACAATGGACCAATCTCTCGGATCACCATCGTGGGTCATCTTCCCACCATACTTCTTTATGATGGTAGGCTGAAGTAAGAATGCATGCAATTACTCGTATTTAGTTTACAAACAACAATAATATTTGACAAACAAGTTAAATAAAACATTTTAGTGAAATCGATGCTTAATTTGGGTTTTAATGAACCTATATATGCTTACGTAGAAGACACAAATACAAAGTGTTTATTTAAAATCGACATCTAGCCATCGTTATTCAGACAAGTTCTCCATGGTTTTTGTGAAACAGGTGAAATTGAAGTCTGAAACCTATAGCAATACGCGTTATGCTACGCTCAATTATTAAGATAAACGAATACGGATCATAGTACGATGTAAACATATAGAGAAGATTGCAAAGCATTAAGGGTGAACAAAAATATACGATATGGTTTTATTATACGTATACGATACAATATACGTTTTCAATATATTATACGAATTTTCGGATATCCGTTACGAATAACCGGATATACGATACGATTTTCCTTAAAACCGTATCGGATACGTAACGGGAAAATTGAAACCGGATATCCAGTTTTTTTTAAAAAAAAAAAATTAAAAATATAATCCTAATATGAATTATACAATAAACAATTCAAAACTCACCGATTATTCTCAAAGGTAAAAAAAGAAACTATTAGTTAATTTATGATAGTATGTAATCAAACGTAATATTTTGTTAGAATAATGGTACCGTAAGACATATATATCCTCTGATTTTTTTGAGTTTTATTATGTATTCTTCTTATATTAATTTATATAAAACGTAACTTTGCTTAAAATCAATTAACTACTACTCCGTATTAATTAACAATTTAAAAAAAAAAAAAGAAGAAGAAAAATATAAAACCGGATACCGGATATCTGGAAAAAAAAAAACCGGATCGGAACATATATAATTTTTTTTATTTTTAAAACCGGATATCCGATACGGTGTACAAAACCAAATCGGATATCGATTTTTGCTCACCCGTACAAAGCACTCTGATATGATTTTGATTTCAGCATCGTCGTGGTCTCTTTGCCAATCAGCCATAGCTTATAGTAAGAAAAAGAATGTAGTAAGAAATGTAAGTTTATGGTTGTTTTATTTTTGTGTAGAAGTGTGTCAAACAAACATTCAATTATATAGACTAGCACAAGTGAACTATGGGAAATTACGAACTACTTCGTACGTGTTTTATTGTCCAATGTCTAGAAAGAGATGGTTTCTTTATAAGTTATTGAGAGACCACTCTACTGTACCCCTTTATTTCTTATTCGTATCTATTTTATTATTAGATATATCTCCGAATGACAACTTTATTTTATACTTGTTTTTATAACAAGCGTAACTCTTTTATATTTGTATTATTGTATACTCTTTTATGTTAATCGTACTTATTTTTATTAGGTACCAAACTATTGTTACCTTTATTTGTAATTGATCTCTCAATAAATTGAATGAGAGATGATAACTCCGTTATTAATCGATTTCTATATGCTTTTTACCTTCTCTCATCCCCATTTATATGCGTATTGTGTGACACTAGACCGCATTGTTGCTTTTATTTCAATAAAGCTTGTAACTTACTATTTGGAATGTTTTTGCTAATTATCATAGTTATCTAGGCCACTTTGGAGGGTATTGGGCTGCTACCCGAATAAGAGAGGAATCCATGGACCAAGAAGAGGTTGAACTCAAGTAATTACGTGCCTAAGAGGCAAAAATAAACCCCGGATATCAATTTCCAAGTGCCGCTCAAGCAAGATCAAGGTTCAAATGGATGATATCTCCAGAGCTGGTGAACTTTCATCCTTTGGGGATAAAGTTTCACCCTTGGACTGTGTGAAATTACATAACGGGCCTAGGCCACACCCGAGATGGGAAGAATCCACTCACAAGACAAGAGGGTTCCACTCTAAAATCAATTGGCGATAGAGGGAGTAACCCCTTGCTTTATAAGGTGGATCATCTTTCTCTCATCTTTCCATGTGGGACACATGTGATTACTTGGGTTTAGGAGCCATTCTCAACCCTCCCCCCTCACATGCGAACCCACTTAACAAACCCGACTGGGGCGAATTAGTGTCTCCCAGCGGCAAACGGCCCAGCTTAATTCAAGACCCAGTTCATAACCGTGGGCTCTAATACCATGTGAAGTCCTAATCCTTCACCATTGATGAGTGAGCTGTAAGCTTGAGTATTGTGGATTGATGTATGTGAGATGAGAGGAGAGAGAAGAAAGGAATCGATTGTAATTGTATATTGATATAACCGTATCTGTTACAATGAGTTGAGGTGTGTATTTATACTAATGACATAATCTCGTCTAAGTACCTCTTGTAACAACCTTATAACTAACTTCTTGTATACTACTCTATATCTCATTATGCAACATTTTAGAATAGATCTAGATTTTAGAATATCAATTAGGCATAAATTAAGGGTTATTAAAGTTCTTCATATTCTTCATTTACCTTTGTTTCTCCATTGTTGAAGACTCAAGCTTTATTTAATAATCTTCTTCTTTATTTTTTCTTTCTCTTTAGTGGGTGGTCTCTATTTCTTCTTTTATTTTAGTTTCTCCTTATTATTGAGTAATTGTTTCCCTTGGTTTATTCTCACCTAGTTTGAATCTTTAGTTTCTTATTCTTTTAGTCACCATTTTTATGCTTGTTTCTCTCTCCTATTTTGTTCATCTAATTAGAAATCACATATAAAGTTCTAAACCAATTTTGTTCAGTACCAAAAATCATTCTAAAAAATGTTTAGAATTAAAATCTTCAGTTTTCACATTAGTAATTTGTGTTTAGTTATGTTCAGTGAGTAATCCCCCTTACTAGAGGTCGATGATGCTTCAATTTACCTAGATTCTGTCAATTGTATGTCTTGTGTCGATTGAATTGGGTGGTTGAACGAGGATGTGTTGGGGATTTTGGATAAACTTGGTTTTGGAGTTTGAGACAGTCCTAGTCCCTTGGTCATCGACGAGAGTCGATTAGGATAGGTAACCGGTTTGATCCTTCTTCCTTGCTTTACTCTACTAGATCGAACACGGGAGTGGTGTCTAGAGGGGGACCCTTTACACTAGTACATTTTCGCGCGTGCCTTTTTGACTCAAGTGAAAAGGCACTCGAGTGAGTTTGAGAATTATCACGGGAGTGACCCTCAGACTTGACTTTAGGATTCCGTTTACGAACCCGGGAGGAAGGTAAACGGGGCATTTAGTCGTTTCACGAACCCAGGAGGGAGGTGGTCGACCTAGAACGTGTACATCCTCACCCTAAAACTCGATTTATTTGATATTCGACATACTCTAGCGTGATTTAGGTAAATTGTAGCGACATCCTCCCTTAGTTCCTTTCATACTTGATTATTCGTTAGCTTTTAGCTTTCGCTTGTTTCGATTTTAGTTTTCTACTTTTGTGTATCGCTCTAGTTTATCGTTTTTTATTCTAGTTTTACTCCACCTCTCCAAACTTCTATCGACTTAAATAACTATGAATCGTCTTTGCTCTTCCTGGGATCGATTCTCATTTGTGCTACAATTACATCGCACGTTTGCGAGGTTTAAAACTTCATCAAGAGACTGTGTCTCAGTAGACCTGAGTGCATTTTTTTGGCAAAGAACGAAGTAGCCACTAGCTGGTTTGGTAAACCATGCATCAACTCGAAAACCCCGGCTAGGCCACTGGTAGGACATATATACCTAATAAAGACGGTAACGATACATCACTGCCTAATTGCCTATCCACAAATTCTTATTTGTGCAAGTCTGATGAAAGTTAGTTATACCGTATCATTAGGCCCATGTTATCATCTTTCGGGATACATTTCGCCTTAGTTGTATTGTTAATTTTGTAATTATGGCCAAAATCCTGTTTGGTGTGCTTCCGTATGTATTTTCAACCTTTTACTTAGGTTTAGTGTTTCATGTGACTATAGAAGACGAGTCCTTTCAGTTTAGTTGAAGAAGGGAAGACCGAGGGAGCTACCGACCGCCTAACCAAACATTAGAGGGTCGATTTTGTCCCAAAAGTTCGTCTCATTCGAATAGCGAGGCCGTCTCATAAGTCGATAAATAAAAAAGCCGAGACACGAAGAAAAAACGATGCAAAAGTTGAAAGTAATTAAGATGAGTAGTTGGGCCGTGCTTTGCCATTGACGAGGACGGCACCAAATTGGTAGTCGTACACGAATTTAATTAGAGCATGAAAAAGGGTGGGCCGACACTCTTATTTTGGTAAAAGCATGAGGGCCACATTACACTACAAGTCCCATATTCTCTTCTATTTTTGGGGCATTGACACGCACCAATTTTGACAAATGAAAAAGGGAGTCCAGGAAGTGAGTTGGCCTCCATTTGCAAGAGAAGCCCATTTCCATTTGCAAGAGAAGGCGCGCACACAGAGTACTGAGAGTAGTAAAGGGTGTTTCTTAAATACCGCTACCAAAATTTACGTACTAAATACCGTCCCTCTTTTTCCAAGTTTTCCCTTCATCATTTTTTATTATTTAATTTTATTTATTATATTAAAAAAAATATTTTATAAAAAAATACTCGTATATAATTTGATTTATCTTATATTCGATGTGCCAAAATCACGTTCGTATGATATATTCCCTCCAATCCATTCAATTCTTTACACGGAAATTTCACAAATTTGAAGAAAAGTGGTAAAAGTAAGGGTATTATTAGTAAGAGTTTATCACTAATAACCCCCTTCTATGTTACCGATTTTTGAAATTACCCCCAAAAATGGATTCCGTTAAAATTACCCCCGTAAAGTTGTTAAAAAATTAGATTTTGCCCCCAGTGCTCCTTTTGTCCCTTTTCCGGTGAGTTTTGGTTATTTTCTTCCCATTTTGCCCCTCCCCTCACAAACACACTTCCTCCTCCCCTAAACCCCCTTTCACTCATTCTAAGTCACTCAACCCTACCAAACCCCCAATTTCCCCAAATTTTCCCCAATTTCCCGGAACCCTAACCCTAATCTCTGAAATTGACCCAAATTCGACCCAGATTCGAGCGCGTGACCCATCTAAAGGCAATCGATCCACTTCCAAAGGTAATTTCTCTTCCTTCCTCTTCCCATTTTCGTCTCTTCTGTGTTCGAATTAGGGTTTAGTGTTCGAATTGGAATTAGGGTTTAGTGTTCGAATTGGAATTGAATACTACTGTTTGAATTGAATTGGGGGCACCTGTGTTTCGTAGGTTGTGGTTCTTCGCAGTATGTAAAGTATTTCAATTGAGGACTATTTCAGTTGTGGTTCTTCGTAGTATGTAATGTCGACTGTAATTCGTAAGTTATGTTTGCGTTGGAATGGATTATATTTCGCTTTGGTAGCTGTTAAGATGTATGAAATTTCGCTTTGGATTATATATGTTTGCCACAGAAGTATGAAATGTGGACTGAAGTAATTTTGTCTATATTTTGATTAGGATGGAGTTCCATGTGGAGTTCAATCTGCGGACATTCTTTGGTGGTGAGTTTTCTCTAGTCAATGGTAGAACCGAATATGTTGGGGGTGGTATGCATCTAGAATGTGGGTTAAATACTCGAAATCTGAATGTCCAATACTTAAGAAATCTAGGGGAGCGTTTGATGGGAAGAAGGGACTTCGAAATTTACTATACTAGAGCCGATCCTAGACTTGCTCAAACCATGGGGAAGGCAATGGTGACATGTCCACATGATGTCGGCTGCTTGTTGAGGACAATGACAAAAGAGAGGTCAGTAACGGTGTTCATGGCGATAAGGAAAAAGTTGAATTCCGTGCTCCTTCCAAGGACCAAACGTCCAAGTGTGGCCCAGGTGGAAAAAAATCAGCAGCACATGCCAAGGGACCACTTCCCCATAAGGGAATCTTCCACATTGAAAGCTCCCTCAACAAAGCCACCCACTCCACCCACTCACAATAAACAACTCTCTTCACCTTCAGAGTTGAGAAGAAGCCCTAGGTTAAGTAAGGCTGCCTCTTCAACCTCTGCTCACCCCTCCATTCCAACTGCAGAGCAACCACTTTGCTCACCTGAAGCAGCAAAAAAATATTCCCATTTAATTGGCGTCAATAAGCCGTTGGAGCATTTACTTGGGATAAATGAAGGCAAAAGAGGGCAGAAATTACCATTCAAGAGGAAGTTAGTGTTTCGAGAGTCCAGTGAATCTGAGGCCGTGGCCTTAGATAAGGCCGATCAAGGCACAGATCTAGGTGGTGGAAAGTGTTTGAAAGAACAACATCAGAGGAGAAATGTTGGTGACAATGATGAAGACATTTTGTTGAGCTCCTTAAAGAAAAGAGGTAAAAGAAAAAGTACGAAGGGGGTT
Source organism: Agrostemma githago (assembly GCA_958450325.1). Classification (NCBI taxonomy): domain Eukaryota; kingdom Viridiplantae; phylum Streptophyta; class Magnoliopsida; order Caryophyllales; family Caryophyllaceae; genus Agrostemma; species Agrostemma githago. The sequence goes on along the minus strand of OY288241.1, from coordinate 76,529,005 downwards.
GCTGATGAGGACGAAGTTGAGAAAATCATAGCGACCACTTTGAGAAGCTTGAGAAGTGGTGGTCAGAGGAAGGGGAAGCAGGTCGTGGCTGAGACAGAGTCCAGTGGTGACGACGAAGTAAGTGACGAAGACTTTGTTCCAATTGAGGACGGCTTACGTGGAGTTACTGTTGGTGAGGATGATGTCGATGGTACTGTACCTGTGAGGGGTACGAGAAAGAAGAGTAACACAGGTAAGGGTAGTGTAGGTAAGGCGAGTAAAAATAGGGGTAGTAGAAGTAAGGGGAATAGAAGTAAGGGGAAGAAAAGGAAGGGAATAGAAGTACTCAAGCGACTGCAGAAGCTTCCACCTCGAGCATCAACCCTTCAACATCAAATCAAGTACCCAGTGGACAACCTCAGACACCAACAAGCTTTGTCGAACTTCTTAGTCAAGCTTCGACTTTAACTGGAAATATGATTTAGAACTCTTGTACGTATGATTGTGGATCTATTTTGTTGTGGTTGTATGACTTTGGATCTATTTTGTTGTGGTTGTATGACTTTGGGCTTTGCTTTTGAGTTAGAACAGTACTTTGCTTGTGGTCGTACGGCTTGTGGATCTGTTTCATTTGTAGTACTGCGCATTTTGTTATCAGGTGGCCAATTCCAGATCAGTTATTTGAAAGTTGTTCCTTGTCTTTGTATACAAATTGGTTACAATTCCTCTGTATAATGGGGGTGAAATGAAATATTTTCACACCATTCTGGGGGTTAGTTTTATGTATACGTAGTCTTTGGGGGTTAATTTTATGTATATGTAGTCTTTGGGGGTTAATTTTATGTATATGTAGTCTTTGGGGGTTAATTTTATGTATACGTAGTCTTTGAGGGTAATATTAAAGAAAAAAAGAATTGTTAAACACAGGCTAATGTCACTCCTCCATCAGTACACTGGAATAATTCGACATTAATTAGTTAGGGATTCATGAAGTCATTTAATTTGCTGCCTAACAACCACACAGTCAACCTTGGTACTTACCAATTGAAGTTGTAGATTATATTGACCAATGAAAGAGGTGGTTGGTAAGGGCAATTAATGCTTCCCTGAAACCCTAAACCTATGAACCCTATAAATAGACCCTCAATTGCATCCTCAACAACCACAACTCCACATATTGAAAACCCTAGACCCTAACCTAAATATGGCAACGAATGGAGTGTACTACACCGGTCCTTGTACGGTTGTGCTTGCAGGGATGCCATCAAATGTGAGGAATCGCCAACTTGTGAGTAGAACATTCAGTAGGGTGAAGGACTACCTCCAAGGCAGGGGGTTCGAAGTGAAGAAGATTAAATCCCTCTGGAATCAGGCTGAGTTTCGTGGGATTGTGTTGCTCACTTTTGGGAGGTCCGGAGAGGACTGTGTGTCGGCATTCAAGATGGCGACAATGTTCAAGCAGAAGTCAAGGGGGAAGGAGGAATGGAACAACGGGGTGGGTGAGCACGGACCGTATGCATGGGTGGCTACACATGCCGACAATGCCATGTTTGATAGGTATGCTACTTACGGACCCGTACCATACATGTACCAACGTGTAGGGGAGTTGGAAGCTGCAAACGACTCAGTCGATGTATGCGGCGCAATAGACCGAATAGTAAGCCCACTGTACACCTAGACGGGCCGACTTTGCAAATGTTGGTTGGAATGTACGGACTACCGTAATGGCGACGGCTAAATTTTCTAATAAAATCATCGTTTCATTATCTTGCAAAATGGCTCTATTATATAGAGCTTACATAAAATCCACAATTTTAGGGCATTAATAGAACGTACATTACAATACATTAAGCTACAATACAGTACAATTCATTACGCTACATTACAATACGTAACTGAATAGTCACTACACTAAGCAAATGCGATACCGAGTACAAGCGCCAAACAAACCACCGACAACATAATGACAGCCTTCTTCAAAAGAGCATCCCTCTTAGCTGCCGACCTCAACATTGCCTTGAGGTCGTCATTCCTCATATCAGTTAACGCAATACCGTTCGAGAAAGTGTCCTTCGTGACTTCCAGAACGGACTTCTGCAATTCCAACAACTCCTTATCCATCTTCAGTTGGTTAATTACATCCCTTTGCCATTCAGTTGGACATTCGTCGACCCATTTGAAGTACGTACAGCCACGAGTATCTAGCATCCTGTTATACTCTTTGCAACACTTGAAGCGTCGGCAGGGATTCCTATGTGTCCAAGAAGTGAGCACCGCAATTTCATTGCCGCAGTGACATGTTTCGCGCCCACCTGATGACTGCACCCCGCTATGGACGGACATGGCTGCAATTTACAGAAGTCACTATATCGAAGAACCGAGAAACAATGACATTAACACAAAACCCAGAAACAACGACGACATTAACACAACCCAGAAAAAACGACGAAATTAACACAACACAGAAACAACAACATTTACATAGATTGAAGTTCGAATCACTACCATTGAAAACAATAACCCTAAACCCTAAATATAAACCCAGAAATTGGAAATAAACACAGGAAGTAGTTCGACTCACTACCACTGAAATAGTTAAACCCTAATCAGATTTTGCAATTCAATTCAAACAGTAGTATTCAATTCCAATTCGAACACTAAACCCTAATCCGATTTTGCAGAACCTCGAACACTAAACCCTAATTCCAATTCGAACACTAAACCCTAATTCGAACACAGAAGAGACGAAAATGGGAAGAGGAAGGAAGAGAAATTACCTTTGGAAGTGGATCGATTGCCTTTAGATGGGTCACGCGCTCGAATCTGGGTCGAATTTGGGTCAATTTCAGAGATTAGGGTTAGGGTTCCGGGAAATTGGGGAAAATTTGGGGAAATTGGGGGTTTGGTAGGTTTGAGTGACTTAGAATGAGTGAAAGGGGGTTTAGGTGAGGAGGGAGGGTGTTAGTAAGGGGAGGGGCAAAATGGGAAGAAAATAACCAAAACTCACCGGAAAAGGGACAAAAGGAGCACTGGGGGCAAATTCTAATTTTTTAACAACTTTACGGGGGTAATTTTAACGGAATCCATTTTTTGGGGTAATTTCAAAAATCGGTAACATAGAAGGGGGTTATTAGTGATAAACTCTATTAGTAAATCAAATGATTTTATGGGTCCACCAAACTTAAAAGTAAGGAAAAAGTAGTGACATTTTATGTAAATAAAGTAAGGATATGAGAATTATAAGTTAAAGTGTTTTGGTCAAAAGGAAAGGTAAAGAATGGATTGGATTCTCCATTTATAATAAGCGTAAAGAATTGAATGGATGGAAGAGAGTACAGAATAATACGAGTAAGAAATTGTACTCCCTCTATTCAATTCCAATTTTACCCATTTGGGTTTTGGACAGTATTCCTCAACCAAAAAAATTATCAAAATTCTAAACGATCTGTAGGACAAAATATTATCACGTGAGATCCTTTGATTCGTGAGTAGAATCAAAATATAAAAAAATTATAATTTTTACAAATACATAGTGAAAGATGTTAACGATTTAAAATATATCTCGGCAAATGTTCAAAAAAAAAGATAAATTAAATAAGACTATTTTCTAGGAAAAATCTAAGTATATGCGTAGCTAAAATCACATACAATGCTGTATTTCTATTAATCTAATCCTCAAATAAATTACAAACAAGTTAAAATGGCGTTGGAGCAAGAATGGGTGATCAACATTCAGCAAAAACTGGAGCAAGGAGGCCAAGTGGAGCAGGGCAAACCATGGACCAAACACTCCATCTACAAAGTTCCTACTTGGATGAAAGACGGTGATGAACCACCCAACGACGACAGAACCTGTGGCTACGTACCCGAGATCATCTCATTCGGGCCTTACCACCACGGTCAGCCACACCTACAGCTAATGGAGGCCCACAAATGGCGTGTCCTTAACCACATGCTGAACCGCGAAAAACAAACCATATCCCTGTACTTAACCGCGGTTAAGGCCCTCGAGGACACAACTCGTGCTTGTTACGACTCACCACTAGTGTCCTTAACAAGTAACCAGTTTGTGGAGATGATGGTTCTCGACGGTTGCTTTGTGTTGGAGTTTTTAAGATACAGAAAACTCGGGAATGAAGAACTGGGTTACGCGGATGATAATGATCCGATTTTCTCAAAGGATTCGATATGTCATGTGATTGCCATGGATTTGATGAAGCTTGAGAATCAAATCCCAATTGCCGTCCTTCACAAGCTCCTCGATGTCCAATACCAAGGGAATGCTAAAATCGAGGATGTCCCCGACTTAGTCATGTCGGTTTTAACCCCGAGGTGGGTTACAATCAACGCTCCTATGACGGAGGAGCAGCTTAAAGTGGTCGCTAAGGAACATGATTCTGACCCAATGGTTCATTGCCTTGATGTTTTTCGGAGGACCCTGATGTACGAACCTAAATCCCATCCTAATACTTGGTGTGGGTCGAATTTGGTTTGGGATAAACTTAAACGGGAAAAGAAAAAATCTTATGAACAAGATTGCGAACATTTCATGGCTAATTGTGTTTCGGACCTAAAAAAGGCCGGGGTTAGGTTCAGGCCCAGTCAAAGGCTCCCGTTTTGGGACGTACAGTTCAAGGGATGTTCGGGTGTTCTGGAGATACACCCGATCAAAATTGACAGCGCGTCTGAAACTGTCTTCAGAAACCTGATAGCATTCGAGCAGTGCCACATGAATAACCCATGGGACATGGTGGTCACCAATTACGTGGCTTTCATGGATAATTTGATTGACACGAGAGCTGACGTGGCGTACCTGCATGAAGCGGGGATTATAGTGCATTATTTGGGGAGTGACGAGGAAGTTGCAGAGCTGTTCAATAGGCTTGTGAAGAAGGTGTATGTGAGTAAGGAGACGGGGAGATTGCAGGGTGTTTATCAGAAGTTGAATGAGTATTGCAGTCATCGCAGCAACTGGTGGCGTGCGAGTCTGGAGAATGAGTATCTTACCAATCCTTGGGTTATCATCTCTATTTTTGCTGCACTTTTGTTATTCATGCTTACTGCTTTACAAACTTTCTATACTGTCTATCCTTATTATAAGTCAGCTAGAAACTAATGGTTGAACTAGCTGACATTTGCGACAAAGATATATTACATCTTCTATCATTGATCGAAGGTGATTATTTAGGCATTAACTTATGAAAATAATCATGATTAAAGAATTATTGTTATTTGGCCTATAGACCAACAAATTTGTCCACAGATTCATCTTTTTTCCTCAGATTCAGATTCAAACACTTTATCCATCGACTCAATTGTTCTTTTGTGCCTTGAATTGATTTGTTGCTGATATCTTTACTAAAGTTGATTGCGTTGTTTTGGTAACAATGTTGTTAGATAAGATTGTTTGGTTTTAGGAAAGATTAGCCTATGTTTCCTAATTAGTTTAGGTAACTAGTTTAGATGGAATAATATTATATAAGACTTGACTAGTGTCTAGGTTAATTAGGACAGAGAGATGATTTGAGAGCACAATATATAGGGCTGATTTGTGAGGTTTTCAAAAACTTAGTTTGTTCCAGTCTCTATTATTTGGTGGTTCTATTGATCTTGTCTTCATTGGAGACCGTTGGAGTTTGTTCGTATCTTGGTTGGCCGCAAGATCGTTTGTCTTTCGTCTCGTCGGTGAGTTTGTCGCAGATCGAACTCAGTCTGGGTAGTCTCTTTCCAGTTTGAGATTACTATCTGGTTGGTAAAATTGGTAGTACTTTTGGCTTTAGTTGTGAGCTATTAAGCGCGTGTATTACCGTCTACTGTTGTACTATTATCTCCACAATAGTGAATTTGATCTCCTTGTCGGTGTGGACGTAGTCAGTGATTTTGCTGGTGAACCACATAAATCCGTGTGTCAGTTTATTATTGTTTGCTATTTGTTTTATTTTTCTTGCGTAATTAACAAACCGTTGGTAACGGGAAGCCTCCGTTACAACAAACTCGTATCAGAGCAACAGGCCCGGCTTCCGCTGAGTTAGGCTTTATTTGGGTTTGTTGAATTTTTTTGGTGAGAAGATGTCTGGAGCAACAATTTTAAAGGTTGATAAATTCACGGGGAGTAATAGTTCCGGGTTGATAGGCTTGGGTGAGGATGATAGTGTTGACGGTAAGGTGGAGTTTTCACCTGTACGGGTCGAACTACGCAATTCTGAAGACAAATAAACTATCAATTGTTGTTTCCGCTTCTCAATGAGGCGGGCTCCTAGGTGGAGCAGACCCAAGCCTTGGGTGAAAAAGGCAAGACCCGTGCCTTGGGTTAAAAAGGTAAAACCCGTGCCTTGGATGAAAAAGGCAAGACCCGTGCCTTGGGTGAAAAAGGGAAGACCCGTGTCTTGGGTGAAAAAGACAATCGAGATCTTGCGGAAGATCTTTTGTGCTTTGGGCTGACAAGCTGAAGCAAGTTGGTACTACGGTACTCGAGGGAATACTCGAGGGAAAGGAGAAAAATTACTATTGACTGAATACCGTTGGAAGATACGATCGTTCAAGTCAAAGTGGAGACTATTGGGACAAGTAGTGACTTGAGAATCGGCTCTTCGAAGCTGCACTTTGAAGATTGGTTCGGGTTGGACAATTCAAGTCAAGGTGGAGATTGTTAGAAAATAAGTGTCTAGCAATTGTCCTTTTGGGCCTTGAATTGATTTGTTCCTGATATCTTTCCTAAAGTTGATCGTGTTGTTTTGGTAACAATTTTGTTACCGATTGTTTGGTTTTAGGAAAGATTAGCCTAGGTTTCCTAATTAGTTTAACTAACTAGTTTAGGTGGAATAATATTATATAACGACATGACTAGTTTCTAGGTTAATTAGAACAGAGAGATGATTTGAGAGCACAATATAGAGGGCGGACTTGTGAGGTTTTCTTGAGGAAAAAACTCAGTTTGTTCCCAGTCTCTATTATTTGGTGGTTCTATTGATCTCGTCTTCGTTGGAGACCGTTGGAGTTTGTTCGTATCTTGGTTGGCCGCAAGATCGTTTGTCCTTCGTCTCGTCGGTGAGTTTGTCGCAGGTCGAACTCAGTCTGGGTAGTCTCTTTCCAGTTTGAGATTACTATCTGGTTGGTAGAATTGGTAGTACTTTTGGCTTTAGCTGTGAGCTATTAAGCGCGTGTATTATAGTCTACTGTTGACTGTTGTACTATTATCTCCACAATAGTGAATTTGATCTCCTTGTCGGTGTGGACGTAGCCACTGATTTTGCTGGTGAACCACGTAAATCTGTGTATCAGTTTATTATTGTTTCCTATTTGTTTTATTTTTCTCGCGTAATTAACAAACCGTTGTTAATGGGAAGACTCCGTTACAACAACTATGATGAGTTGTTCCAGCAGATGAATGGGCATTGTTGCAGGTGGAATCAATGGAAATCGGAGCTGAAAAGAACGTACTTTGGTAATCCATGGGCTGTGGCTTCACTGTTAGCCGCCATTGTGTTGTTGTTTCTTGCTTTTTTTTTTCAGACTATTTATACTATCTATCCTGATTACGGACTTCACTCACGGTATTGAAATATGGTAGCTAGAAAAATTTAGGGTTGCGTTTGGGTACTTAAAATTGATTTGAATATCATTATTCAATTCTTGTATTTTAATTTTTAGAATTTAATTCCAAATCCAAATCGAAAATTGTGGTTGAGTATCCTTGGATTTGAATTAAGAATTCGGGCCGGTGGAGACGGGTCAAGGTCACTAATTTTAATTTTTTTTGAAAACTTTTCATTAGAAAAATATAAATTTTCAAATACGGGAAAAAAAATATATTCTAGCAAGATTATGCGGAAAAAAATAAACAAAGAATAAGTAACGGAATTAAAATGACTATTCATGTGCTAAGAAGTTGAGAGACACAAATTTGTACTAGGTTGAATTTGTCTAAATTTCAAATCCAAATTTCAATGTTCTCAAAACCTTTGAAATATTTTAAATATGAAATTCAAATCTAAATTCAAATTCTTAAACATGTCAAGGAGGAATGTTAAATATCTGTTAGAAATAATGCAAAGACAATATGTTAACCATTGTTGCATAATAACCGTATATCTCATTAAGTAGCATATTTACACCAATTTTCATGATGGTCATGAATATCATTATCTTCATAGTAATGACAATTCATTTCGTATCATAAATTGCTTTGGATACCTTCGATTTTAGTTTCATGTTAGTCTTAGTCACCCTCTTGAAGACGATACTTAAACCATTATTTGCACATTTTTAGCAGTTGGCTACTTAAGTAAGTATAGACACTATTTTTGTGTTTAATCATATTTCATTGGAACAACTTTCACCTAATATGCTAATATTAGCTTGTTTTTACATGATAAAATTACAATAGGCTATATATATGCATGGTGTGATATGAGATGTTTAATCTTTTCTGTGTAACTCGACGACTAACTTGGCAGCATGCAATCGCTCTACTTTCGCAAAAAACCATATACGAATAGAAAGTCAATAATGTTCTTAAGTCCGCCCGCTTAATAAGGACATATATACTAATTCGTTGGAGTATTGATACAATGATGCTCAATATTTCTAGATTAATTACATCATCATTGTCTTCCACTCTTCCAGGATAGTTTTTGATTAGCTATTTACTAGGTAGTACGGTCCTCTTGATCTCAACATTTTTCTAGATTAACTTTAACGATGTCTCACACAATTTATAACTTGGTAAATGTTTCATATCTTATAGATTAGGCTTAACTTATCAGTTGTTGAAACCGTGAACCGGTATATCGCATGTTCAAATCATTTCTCCTTTTATAATAGCGTAATGGTCGTGTGTACAGAAAAATACTTCGTCCATATATACATATTAGATAAACAAAGTAACTCCCCACCACTAGGAAGTTAACTGATGAAACTAGACTTGATAAAAGCAATCGATCCAAATGACTTTGATCTGAATAACCCAACTCGTATATTATGTAATCCAATGTCCAAACTAAAGATCCCAGCTTAGTCATCACTCGAATCGAAAATAATTCGACTTGACATGACTTAAACCAACTCCACCCCAAATATATGTTTGTTGCATATGGTAAAAAAAATAGTTGATAATAACACACGGGAACATACTCCATCCATACCCAATTTACCCGTTTGCAAAATAGAGCATATATATCTTAAAGCTTAAAATTTGCAACTCTTCCTCCCTCAAGTTAGGTTGTACACTTGTAGTAGTACTATATAACAAGGCATGCATCTACTCTTGAAATTAAACCAAAATAATTAGGCTTTCTGATGTAGGTAGGTGTGAAATAACTGAAGCAGCAGGTACATATATACGTAGATAGCCGGTCATCAAGCAAGCAAGATGAGTAGCAGTAGGAGAATTGTACCTGTGGACAGTAGTAGTACTGATCAAGCGGAAGTCGAAACAGCAACTACTTTTTCAAGTCATCAACTGATCAACGGTGATCCTGAGAGTAATTCAGCTGATAGAAAGGAGGCCGACTCATCAAATGAGTCATGGCTTCCTATAACCGAGTCACGAAATGGGAACGTTTTGTCTTGTGTGTTTCACCTTGTTTCCTCTGGCATTGGCGCCCAAGCACTAATGCTTCCTTTTGCATCTTCCACTCTTGGATGGTATGCATATGTATCCTCTATCAACTACCATACCATACATGGGTTCTCGCGTAATTTTTTTTGAAAAGATATTATACCTTCAGTTTTAAATGATTGCCTCGTTTCATTATAATACTCCCCCACATATATTAAACGTTGTTTGTGTGTACGTGGATACATACATATATACAGGGCATGGGGAATAGCATGGTTTCAAATAGGATTTGTGTGGCAACTCTATACAAAATGGGTGCTGATACAGCTTCATGAATCCGAATCTGGTGTCCGATATAGCCGATTCCTACAGCTAGCCATGCTAGCATTTGGTCCGAAACTTGGGAAATGGCTATGCATGCTTCCAGTCTTGTATCTCTCAAGTGCTCAATGCACCATTATACTTATATCAGCTGCACATAATCTCAGGTTTCTGTATCAAATTATTTGCTTAGGATCTACTTCTTCCAACTGTTCAAAACCATTAACCACAACGGAATGCTTCCTCATATTTGCTTCTTTTGCGTTACTACTTCTTCTCCATCCCAACCTGGACTCCCTAACTTGGGTCTCCTTACTTGGAACCATCACCACGCTGCTCCTCTTTTCTCTCATCTCGACTGCATCTCTAATAGCTAAGCCCAGTAGACTTGAGGATAAGGACATAACTTATGATCCCACTTACGAGGAGTCCGTATCCAAGCTCACCCGAAGCTTAACTACCACTTTTGCAATGGAGCTCACCGCCTTGTCATTCCGTGGTCACAACCTTATCCTTGAGATTCAGGTATATATCACTTGAGAGTTCAAGATATTGGGGATTGTCAGGGTTCGAACTCGTGACCTTTGGCTCTGATATCATGCATGTTAACGAACCATCTCAACCAAAACCTTAAGGCGATGATTGAGGCCCGTTTATATTCTATTAGTATATTGATCATTTCGAATTTATTTACATGCAGGGGACATTGCCTTCAAGATCGACATATCCGAGTCACAAGCCAATGTGGAAAGCCTTAAGAATTGCTTATGTTTTGATAGCTTTATGTATGTATCCCTTGGCCTTTGGTGGTTATTGGGCTTATGGTAACAAGGTAACAAGGGAAGGAGTTGTGAATACATTTTGGAAATATCACAAAGATGGTGCATCAACAACCATCCTAGGCTTGATACTGATCTTCCTAGTAGTTAAACAACTATGCGAGTACCAAATATACGCCATGCCTTCTGTCGACAACTATGAGTTTCGATACACATTGTGGAAGAAGAAAGCATGCTCATTTTGGATTCGAAGTTTGTTGAGGGTGCTCTTTGTGTCAAGTAATTTTGTCGCAGCAGTGGTGTTTCCGTTCCTACCGGCCCTTGCTCCGGTCACAGGAGTATTCAACTTGTCGGTGACCTTTGTGTACCCATGTTTCATGTGGATTGCCATCAAGAAACCAAGGATGTGTGAGCCTATGTTTTGGCTTAATTTGTTGCTTGGTTGCTTAGGCATCTTAATGTGTGTTGTATTTCTTGTATCAGGCATATGGAACCTCTCTAGGGATGGCTTAACCGCCCATTTTTTCCACCCCTAGAATTTAAGACGCAATAATTTAATTTATCCATAAGAGAATGTGTATGAGATAGCTAGATATATTATCAAATACTTCATCATCCAAATCTCTTTGATAATTTCTTAGTATAGCATCAAGTTCCAACTCCTTGTGGATGAATACACAACCTAAAGAAGTATTGTGTAACCTTGGGGGACGATGCTAATAACGATTTATACCGTAGTCGGACGATTTCGTTTCTCATTCACTGACCTTCATACCACGACACAACAACATATATATTTCTTAATATATATTTGGCCCTATAATGACTCAATATTTCCAACAATATCTCCACGTAAAATATATATACACATTGAAGTCCAATATGCAGCAAGAACAACGTACAATAAGCATGTGTAAGAGAAAAAACAAGCGTAGCAGGCAACAAGATGGATGTGGGGTAATCCCTACTTGGTTATACTCCCTCTGTCTCGTTTATTTGTTTGTATTTGATTAAAATACGTCTTACTATGAATATAAAATGCAAGTACAAATGAATAAAAGAAGCGGAGTACACACTAAGCTCGCTCGATAACAAAGCGCTTAATGATGAGCCCCTTCCGGATACATGGACCGTCATGGGAGAGGCTGAAGCTAAGACTCCTGTTTCTCTGTGGCGCGGCCAATTGAAAGGTGTTGCTATTGAGGACAAACATGCCGAGCCTATCATATGTGTAGCTACGGGATTGAATGGGTCGGGTTGAGCCAGGAACGGTGAGGGAGATGACAAAAGGTCCTTGCCATCCGGAGGCCTCATCAGTAAGCTCCAGCTCGAACACACCCTTGTAAGTACGTCCGGGAGCCAAGTTTGACATTGGGAGCTGTCCCTTGATTCTAAAATTGGCCACCTCATTAGCATGGACGTAGGTCATATTGTTAGCCTGGCGTCCCCTGCATGCATGATAATAATGAAAACAATAAAATGAAAACATCTCTTTGAAGAAAAATACTCTGTAAAGTTTTAGGGAGATTACTTAGTTACTTACCCATCTAAATAGGACCAGTCATTGTTTGGATGAGCATCAACAATTTCCATTCCCTCAGCATCGATATCTACCACCATAATATTATCCTGCGTGATATTGTTTGGATTACGAGAGGTTATGTTTGTGTACAACTATCAAGTGAAGAGTCAATTATATATAGCAGTTGTGAAGTAGAGCAAAAGGAATGAGCCACTAGCCAGACTTGGTAAACGATGATCGATCATATCTAAGGAAGTAGCCACTAGCCAGGCCACTAGCTAGATTTAATTGGTAAACGATGCATTGACAGCGACAACGAAAGCCTAGCTAGGCCACCGGTAGGACATGCCGTCAATCGTAGAATAACTACGACAGAAACTTTATCTATTAATAGAGCCCAACACCTACGAGTGCTACAACTGATATGATGGTAGCCGTAGGTTAGTTCTTTGTGCTTCAAGTGTGGATGGTAACGGAAGTCTACTTTCCATACCTGGTGCTAATATACATTCCAAGGAGAGGTGGACAATGTATGTGAAATAATGTTGAAGTAATTGGTGTCGCATAAGATCATCCTTCACGTCATCATGTCAATTGTCAACGGTCTTACTATTCGTTCGCAAAGAACAAATTTCCACATCCATAGTAACGATAATATTGGTACGTGTGAATGCTTTGACTTCATTATTTTACCACATTGTTAGACTAAGTTTAAAGGGGGTCTGAGTGTGAGTCTGAGTATGAGTCTGAGACTCAGATTTGTTGAGTCTGAGACTCATACCTGGATAATGTGGTTGGTACGAGTCTGAGTCTCAGACGGATCTAAGTTTAAAGGGAGTCTGAAGTTGAGTCTGAACAAAAGTCTGAGACTCAGATTCTTTGAGTCTGAGACTCATACCTGGTTAAAGTGGTTGAGACGGTCTGAGACTCAGATAAGTCTGAAGTTGAGTCTTGGATTTCAAAGACTCAATCTCAGACTCGTTCATTCAGTTCAGTTCAGTTCAGTTCCGTTCAGTTCAAATAAGTTGTTATTATTATTATTATTAAATATTATTATTATTATTATTATTATTATTAATTATTATTATTATTATTATTAAATATTAAAATTAATGACATTTTATAATAATTAATATTAATATAATAATAAAAATTAATATTTTTTTTATTGTTATTAATACTATTACTATTAAATATTAATAATAATTATTAATATTAATATTAATTATTAAAATTAATATTAATTATTAATATTAATTATAAATATTAATATTATTAATATTATTATAATATTATTATTAATTAATTATTATTACTATTGTTATAATAATAATAATAATTATTATTATTATTATTATAAAATATTTTTATTAATAATATTTTTATTAAAATTAAAATTAATATAATAATAATTAATATTTTTTGATACAATAATTAACATTATTTGTTGTTATTATTATTATTATTATTATTATTATTTGTTGTTGTTTAAATAGTAATTAATATTTTTTTTGTAACAAGTAAACTTGTTATTGTTATTATTGTTATTATTATTATTATTATTATTATTATTATTATTATTATTTCTGTATTTCAGGCTACTTTAGTTCAGCTCAGCTTAGTTCAGTTCAGTTCAACTCATTCCATTTTATCTCATTTCACTTTAGCTCATTTCACTTCCGTACAAAAGAACATGGCCAAAATAATTTGTATTAGATGATATAGTTGTATAGATGATAAAAACCAAATTCATATAATAAATGATAAATAACACGGCACGTAGTAATAATAACGGATAATGAATCGATGGTTATACACGACCAAACAAAACAAAACCTAGTTCAACCTTAACATGACCAAACCCGACCCAACGATATGACCCGAAAAATGATCCGCATCTGACCCATACCCGACAACTAGACATGGCAAAACTGGCTCGACCCGATCAGACCCAAATAAGCCAACCCGAACCCGATCTAATATCCAAACTAAAGATTCGAGGTTGACTCGTAACCTGAATTGACCCGAGCTAACCCAAAATTGACCCGACTATTATTATAAAAAACGAGTCGATATCCTTAAAAAATGATGAAAATAGCAAACCCGAAATGATATGGTCCGACTTAAAGTCAACGCAAAAGTCACCTGACCCAAACCCGACCCGGTTGACTTGTTTGTCAGGTCTACCGACAACCCAACCCGAACTCGATCCACCCGCCCGATTGTCATCTTTAATAAGGACCACTTGGATGTAAAATTATTCATATGTCACAATATTTATTTAACAATTAATTATTTAATTGTAATTATTCGAGTTATAAAATAAACGTAGATATTGAGGTAAATAAAAAAATAAAATAAGGTAGGTAGATTTGAGGAGAAATGAGGTAAATATAAAAATAATAAAATAAAATAAGGTAGGTAAAAAGTTGAGATGAAATGAATGAAAAAATAATATAAAATAAGGTATGTGAGGTGAGAAAGTCTGAGATGAGTCTGTGGATAAAGTGTACTTTTGTAATGAGTCTGAGTCTGAGTCTGAAGAATGAAAAGTGAGTGGAAAGCTGAGGTGGCCGAGTCTGAGAAAAAAAGATGAGTCTGTGGATAAACATAGTCTTACGATGCAAATTCATGTTTGACGGTGCTGTAAAGATTTAGGGAAATATTTACGAGTATCCACGAATGATAATTTTATACCATATGTCTAAAGGTGGCATTCAGATGGGTTGGGTCGAGTTTGAGTCTCGAATTGAGTTAAGTGAGATTATAGAGATTTTAATATATTTTAAAACAATTTTTTTAATTTTTTTTTTATCTGCGGTTTTTTTAATCTTCATTGGACAGGTCGATTATCCTTCGGATTACGGGTCATCTCGAGTTCGGGTTGACTTGAAGCGGGTCGTATCGGGTTAGGAGTCATCATCGGATCGGGTAATATCCCAGTATATTCAAGTCAATTTTACTTGGATTTCGGAGCGAGTCGGGCTTGCCAGCTCTAATTATATACTTCAAATTTAGTTGTTCGGAGGGTCCTATATATCAGACCAGGTTTTATTTCGTCCTGATTTTTTTTCCAGGCATCTGATGTATCACTACAGACAGTACCGATTTCAGGCCCAAATGAAAACAATATGTCACCTTGCCATGATTAACCGATTTTCTCCAACGTTTATTTTTCACACATCAGGAATTCAGGAGCCTCATATGTTTTTTTGTTGATGCTCAAATTTTCTGTGGCATTTCATATGATCTTATTAACACCTCCTGTGATTTTAGGACATTTTTATTTCATACCCCCTGAATCTCGAAAAAACGTGTATAATGTAATTCAAAATTACCCGTTCGGAGGGTCTTTTGAACCATATTTTATTTTGTCTTGATTTTTTTGGTACGTGCGGTGTGCCTGCGAAACTACTTTGCGTAAATAAACCATGGTCGAAGTCTTGTACAGTTATTAGGAAACTACTTTGTGTTTATAATGTGCAGTATAAATATAATGATACCATCTCACTGAGGAGATAACCTAATTACTTTACTGAATTACAGGGTATCGACCTGGCTAGGTTACGACCACATCCTGCCGCCAATCAACCTGTGTACAACTACATCGTTTTCCTGGTTCGATGGCCGGTGATGATGACTCCGCTGCCCCACCTCAAAACTTACATCGCCTCTACACGGTCACCAATATACAACACAAGGTGCGTGTATTAGACGGACAAAAGGTGACCTACCCAACCTGGATGAGTCTCTTCCAACTTCATGCTAAGGCGTATGGAGTCCTCCATCATATCAACGGTACTCCCAAACCCACCTCCCCCAACGAACTCGCCCTTTGGGATGAGATCGACGCCCACGTCTTGCTTTGGATCTATGGCACTCTAACCGATGATCTCCTTGCTCGTGTCCATGAAGACGACTCCACTGCCTACGAGGCTTTCAACCGCGTCAAGAATATGTTTGACAACGATAATCGGCTGATTAGTGGGTGTCTCCCACATGAGATTATGATGGAGATCTTCTCATGGCTTCCTGTCAAGACCGTCGTACGCCTCAAGTGTGTTTCCAAGGCACTCCTGAATATGGTTCTCAGTCCGGCGTTCTTCCAACTCCATCTTGGTCGAGGATCCCGTATCCAAAACTCAAACCTAACACTCATCAGTTCGGGTGACACCTCCTTACATTCGTTCAATTTCAACCAACCTCAACGTCGCGCTGTTCAACTTCGTATGCATCCTGAAGTCGTCGATCTACTCCACTTTGATGAGCAGTTTCGGTATGATGATGGTTATACCTTCAACACAGTTCATCCTCCCAAGATCATAGGTTTAGTCAATGGAGTGATCTGCTATAGAAAAGCTGCAGAGGAGTTTGTTCTATATAACCCTGTCACCCGTGCCTATAAACAAGTGCCAAGACGACCGGGCATGTGTCAAGGAAAAGACCCTGACAAGTTTGCCTATGACTGTGTTTCCGACGATTTTAAGATATTTAGTTTTTCGGGGATGAACCTTAATGATCCGACTGCTTACGGATTTCATCTGTATAGTTTGAAACAGAATTCATGGTCGAAGATTGGAAAGCCATTTCCAGGTACAGGGTTGAATTATAGGGGATCATGTCATGATATTTCTAGCCATTGTATGTATTGGATAACCGGTTTGGATCAGGGTGAGGCGGCAGGGACGCCAAGCGTGATTATTACTCGATTTGATGTATCGAGTTATGAATATAAAGATATAGGCTTCCCTTCCCAAGTCCAATCCAATGCGTGCGTGAGATTGGAGGTTTGGAACAAACAACTGCATGTATTGGCGCATGATGAAAACAAGTGCAAAATATGTATCCTGAAGATGGAGGACGGTTGCTGGACTCAGCTTTTTTATTCCTCTCACCCTGGCTACTATCGGAGATACTATCATCCTAACATGCCTGCCTATCAACCTAAAATGCCTGCCTATCAACCTACCACGCCTACCTATCAATCTAACACGCCTGCCTATCAACCTAACATTCCTACCTATCAACCTACCACGGCTACCTATGACCTGCCTCTTCATGCTTTTTTTGGTTCGAGTAGGTCTTACTCAAAAGACGGGGGCAAAATCTTTGTAATGCCATGCCAAAATCTGAGAAAATTCATATGCTGTGATATCGAGTCTCAAACCAGTAGGGTGGTTCAAGTAGATGGTTTGCGGGAAGATCTTGCTACCTTTACTGCACCAATGCCATGGACGCCGTCCCTCGTTCCTCTTGCATAGCTTAGTACATACTACTCCCTAACTCAATTACTCGATGCATAGCATAGTAACTTGAATTATCACTCCCTTTAGAATGCTATGATCATGGACAATTAATGTTGGCATTTTCTCTATTAATCTTTAATGTTCACATTGTTCGATCTTTTGAGTTCGTTTCTCTAATCAATGAAAACAAAAGTAAGCCTTTTAATCCCAAGTTTGGATGCTGCAGTTCATTCGATTCTGATTATCTGCTGAGTGAATATAATATAAGTTGGTAGATAGTCATTCTGAGAGCAATTTGCCAAGAAGCTAAGAGTCAAGAGGAGTCGAGGACGACTAAGAGTGTTATTCCACTCGGACCCTCCACTACTTAGGCAACACAGCAATGGCTATTAGTTGAATTGAATTTAAACGTCCTGCTTGATTATCATTCATGGAGTAGCTCAAAAAATTAGGGCTTTGGTACCATCATTCATGTTAAGGGTAAATTGTGTTGTATCCCATTCATCATATCATATATCAATATATACACACCAAGTTGTACTAGTCTTACGCATTACAATGTTGCAAATTCCCAAAGAATTAACCCGTAATATTCAGTGAATGATAATACTATGATTCACTTCATATCCCTATTACCCTCCCGCAATCGTATGACAGTAATACGGACATTTCGATTGGAAAAACATCCATAATTAATAAGTCAAAGAAAACAAAAAAAATATGTGAATTTCATAAAAAAAAAAATGATATCTTCATTCTTCATCATCTCTGTCTTCATCACCTTTTTCTCCACGATGCGCATATAAACTAATCAAGCCATTTTTTGAACGAGAACGTTAAGCTTTTCGTACTCATCGAGTATACATTGTCAAGAATGCGGAATTTTTCGGACTTGACAAATTTCTAACGACAAAGTATCTGTCAATTTAAATTGTTTGATAACCCTAAACGAATTCATAGCAAATTCAAAAAAGTTATTGTAAAATCATTATTGCATTATGAGTAAAGCATATATATACATATACAGTCCATGGTTTCAGGGAGTTCTAGAATAATATGTAGAAGATACTATGTCGTTATAGTGTCGACATAAGGTGGACATCCGCTACATAGAATATATAACACTCCCTCTTGGATGTCCATTTTTGAAAATGCGTATAAGTGGTCGCCTCGTTAAAAACATTACCAGGAAATACCCAATGGGAGAAAACCATGGTGAAGGGAAAAAAAGTGCAATGTGCATATGCTCCCTCTCCTAACTACATCACTCTAAAATTCTAAGTTGTTGCAATCCAATATTGTGGAATAACGTCTTGAATGTTGCGGTTGGAAGTGTAGGGTTACAACCCTTAAACCCAAGGACCTGTTACGAGTATTAACCGAAAAGACAAAAGAAGAGGATAACAATTATACCTTATTTGCAGCGGAACAGCGTATTAATAAAAAGTATAATAAACCCAGAAATATATATAATCTCCACGGACGGAATAAATAATCTCCACGGACAGAATAAATAATTCCCACGGACAAAATAAAGCACCCCAAACGTGATGCCTCCTTTGGTATCCACACGGGTACAGAACTGCGACGTATATGCTAGTATAAAGGTATATGAGACCGTCTCACAACTTCTCTCTATATCTCTCTTATAATTCTTTATAAAACGAATATATTATGAGTCAATACTCTTTATTTCATGTTTTGGTTCATCATATGAACCTCCTTGTATAGAAGATGAGAAGTTAGAATTAGGTTACTTCCATAACTCTAATTACCATATAATTAGATTATTAATATTACTCTAATTACCATAACCTGACAACGCAGCTGGATCCGTATTACTACTGACCCGATATATTTAATATATCGATATATATTAATAATATCCCGTACACATTGTGTGTGACCCAATGGGCCCACTTAAGACTACCAGACACGTAACTCATTTACATGTCAACCCGACATCGACCTCTAGCAAGGCATATCGGATACATAGACTTAAGCGGGTTAATCCGTATATAGGACAGTGGACATAATTCCTTCAGTCTCCCACTTGTACATGTCCTCTCACGAACGGCGTTAAGTCTCTTTGCTACTATTGTCTCCAATTGAGAATGAGGTAAGAAGAAGTGTCATCCTCGCATGTCTCAATCTTTTACTCGAATCTTTGAGTTGACTTGTTAAAAGAGCATATAGATGACTGTTGGAGTTTTAATACCTCGCAAGCGCACGATGTAATCGTAGCACAATAGAGGGTCGATCCCACAAGGAGCAAAGGGATGCTTAGTCATGTTTACCCTAAATATTTATCTAAGCCGATGAAAGATGGGAATGGTGAACTACAACTACAAAAAGAAAATAGAAAATTAAATAAGAAACAAACGAAAAACTAAAAATGACGGTTACTCGAATAGAAAAAGGCCTAGGGTCCGACTTAACTCCGACATGCCATAATCGTGGGTAAAGAATACCGAGCATTGAATTGCTAGGGATGATAGGAAGAGTGGAACGCCTCTTGGGGTTGGCTACCTCCCTCCCGGGTTCGTAATCCAACTAAGCTAAAACCGATCACCTCCCTCCTGGGTTCGTGAGTCGGCTCATTAAGTTCGCGTCTAATCCCGGTCCTTTCTCCCCCCTTTTCCAAGGTGAAGAGTCTAAACCGATAATTTGGGTACCCTACCAAGTTCTCACTCCCGTGTTCAACTAGGCGGAGCAAGGCATGACAAGAGACGAGGTTTACTACCTAGACTTAACCGACTCCCGTCGATGGACAAGGGTTAAGGGTTCAAACACAACCAAATGCCAAGTCGATTCCTGATCCCCAAACTACCCAATTCCCATTCATCCAAACAATCCAACATTGAAATTGAAACCCACAATCTAGGCATATCGGGGCCAAATCGTCCTCTAGAAAAAGACTACTCGTTAATCATTATAATTAGGCTAATCCGAATACTAATAATTAATCTAGAGACAATATTAAACATAATAACTACTCACAAATAAACTAAACAATATGAAATCATAAAACTAAACACAATTAATTGACAAAGATATTAACTTTGAAGTAAATAATTACTAATCCAACATAAACATAAAACTAAAGGATACACAATAAATAGGAAAAGGAGAGAGAATTATACCAAAGAAGATGAAAATTTCATTGAATGAGAAATTAGAGTAAGTCTCCTAAGAGATGATCTCAGTAAATAGTGAGAGACGACCCGTTGAGTAATATGGTAGTATCAAGTATTAATGGGTTGGATTGAAAATAAATTTTAAAATATAATTTTAGATTCAACCAAATCAGCATATTTAATTATCTCCTTCCTTATTTACGTAACTTCCTTAATTATCTTACCATATTCCCTCAATCAAGACTTTATATAGAATGGTACAAAACATCAAATATTTAAATATACAAGACTTTATATAGAATGGCGAAAATTACACATTACAACCTTATAAAAATCAGTTTTTTGTAATTACAACCTTATAAATTTTTTCTTTTCAATTACTACATAATAAAGCACTTTTCATTTGCAATTGCTACCTTTAATGAACTCCGGTGGGTTAGTAAGCTAATTTTCGTCCCAAATTAGATTACGTCTAATTTTGTGACCATTTTGCCCTTGACTCTGTATACTCTTTCCCCAACCTTTATCTCTCTTACAACACCTCTTAAAAATTGTATTGCTCTTCAATTGCTTCACTCTTCAATTCAATTTTTGCAGTCTTCAATTTCTTCATCCTCTCTCTATCGTTTATACCTCTTCTTTATTTTCGCCGCCATTAGTGCCTGTAGTTTATTGTTGTGTACGAACAAGATATGTAACCCTAATTTACGATTCTGTACTTTGCAAAATTTCTGTTAACCTAGAAATTAGGGCTTGTGGAAATTTAGGGTTTATCCCTAATTCCCTTTATTATTCGTCTAAATGTTGCAAGTTAACGGTGAATGATTGAATATCCATATCTACAAAAAATTGAATAGCAATTAGGCGAAACAAAATCAACAACAAATTGGAGAAACCCTAAAAATTGAAATTATCTAATCGACAACCACATTTGGCTCTTAACATGCTAATGAACTACAATAACACTATAACTACACTTAATTCATATTAGAAAGACTAAAATTAAATGCAAATCTGGGTTTCGTGTGAAGAATCGATTCAAAACCCTAAATTAACGAAAAATCTGGGTTTCGTGTGAAGAATCGATTCAAAACCCTAAATTAACGAAAAACCCCTAAACTAACGAAAAAACCCTAAATTAACACAAGATTTGGGGCTA
This sequence comes from Agrostemma githago, assembly GCA_958450325.1. Classification (NCBI taxonomy): domain Eukaryota; kingdom Viridiplantae; phylum Streptophyta; class Magnoliopsida; order Caryophyllales; family Caryophyllaceae; genus Agrostemma; species Agrostemma githago. The sequence goes on along the minus strand of OY288241.1, from coordinate 76,507,303 downwards.
CTTGCTTGCAGATATGTCGTTCTCTTCAATTGCGCCAGAATTTGGTATGGATTTTGGATTCAATTGGAAAATTAATTAGGGTTTAATGGATGATGATTGAAAAGGAAGGTATGGAGTGAGTAGTGTAAGAGGTGAGTAAAAGGGGTTAAAGGAGTAAAAAGAAGATTTTAACCTCAAGGGTATTTTCGTCATTTAACAACTTCGCTAACGGAAAATAGCTTAATAACCTACCGGAGTTCATTAAAGGTAGCAATTGCAAATGAAAAGTGCTTTAATAGGTAGTAATTGAAAAGAAAAATTTTATAAGGTTGTAATTACAAAAAACTGATTTTTATAAGGTTGTAATGTGTAATTTTCGCTATAGAATGATACAAAACATCAACTATTTAAATATACAATAGAATACAACAACTTAGATATGTAATTAAAAGTGGTACATGAAGTTTTTTTAAAGGGTACAAGCATCTAAATGGTACACGTATCAACATCAAATGGTACGATACATCTTCTCACATCTACAGGGTACATGACTTGAATTTTATGGTACACTACATCTATATTGTACACATATCAACTTAGGATGATACAATATATTATCTAATCATGAGATGGTACAAGACATCAATTTTATGAGACACTACATTCAAATGGTACCATATCAACTTATTATGGTACAATATTTCATCTAACACCTAAATGGTACGAAACTTGAATGTTATGGTACACTACATCTAAATGGTACACATATCAACTTGAAATGTTACAATACATCTTCTAACATCTACATGGTACACAGCTTGAACTTTATGGTACACTACATTGAAATGGTACACATATGAACTTAGAATGGTACACTACATCTTCTAAAAACTAAATGGTACACGGCTTGACTTTTTTGGTACACTGCATCGAAATGGTACACATATGAACTTAGAATGGTACAATACATCTTCTACAACTAAATGATACGAGACTTGAATTTTATGGTACACTACATCTAAATGGTACACATATCAACTTAGAATGGTACAATATATTATCTAACAACTAAATGGTACGAGACTTGAATTTTGTGGGACACTACATCTAAATGGTACACATATCAACTTAGAATGGTACACAGAGGCGTCCCCGACATTTCGGAGGCCCTGTACGAAAAATTCAAAGGAGGCCCCATGATCTCAGTATATTTTTAATGGGGTTTAAAATTTGAAACGGTATTGTAAAATTTATCAATCAGAAAAGGTATGAAGACCACAGTGGGATTCGAACCCACGTCTTCCAAGGAGGAAGAGAAGACTAGTACCACTGAACCAAATTCTATGTCAGGTCCAATTCTTGCCTATTTGAATTAAATACCTAATGAAGCAGGTGAATTGGGCCCCTTAAATTTGGAGGCCCAGTTCGCCGGAACATCCTGCACCTGCCTTGGGCCGCCTCTGATGGTACAATACATTATCTAACAACTAAATGGTACGAGACTTGAATTTTGTGAGACAGTACATCCAAATGGTACATATATCAACTTAGAATGGTACAATACATCTTCTAACATGTACATGGTTCAACACTTAAATTTAATGGCACAATACATCCAAATGGTAGACATATATCATGTAACAACGAAATGGTACGGGACTTGAATTTTATGGTACACTATATATAAATGGTACACGACTTGAATTTTATGGTACAATATATCTAAAATGTATAACACAGCTAAAGTCTAAAATGGTACGAGATTTAAATTTTAAGGTACATTACACCTAAATGGTACAAGATATTCACGAAATGGTACAAATACATCATTTCAATACCTAAATGTGCTACCTATTTCAAAATAAACTTTGAAATATGTAGCACATAAACCGGTGCAATACTAATTATTAAATGGTACGAAAGGTGACTTTAAGGATAAAATACATACTCCCTCCGAGTTCCTATGATTGCCCTGTTTCTTTTTGGGTGGAAAATAAGGAAAGAAAAATGAGTGGTTAGAAAAAGAAGAAGGAAGATAGATAAATGGGTGGGCGAATGTGAACCACATATTTATTGCCTAAAATGGAAAGTGGGTAAAAGATTGAACTCAGCTCAAAAAAGAAAATGGGACAATGTTAGAAATTCGGAGGGAGTACTAATTATTATTTTAGCCATAAAAAGGAGTACACAACATCAAATATACCATTTGACAGCTAAAATGGTACGATAACTAAATTATAGTGTACACAATGGGACTCCTTACCCCCCCCCCCCCCCCTCTTCTGTAATTGTAAGAACGCCTTCCTCATCTGTTATTGTGACGACATTATCTTCAGTCATGCATCAACGAATCATGGATAATGTTATTGTCCATCATTGATGATGCTATTAGAAAATAAAAAAATCAAAAATATTATACCAATAAATATTAAAAGAAGGTTGAGATTCATATATTGAAATATATTATACGAACCTTCTACTTCCATAGCCAATTCACACCCCGTTAAAGGTGTTTCAATCTCTTTGATATTGTAGTCGTTGTGGACAGAGTTGAATCAAATAAATAAAATTAAAATTCGTTCATAATAAGTTGAATCGCAATAAAATGTACAAAACCAAAAACAATAATACCTTCAACTTCGATTAATATATCGTCCACTACAGTCGACTTTGTATTATTTTGATCCCTTTCAATCATGACCAAAGATTGAAAAGCAACGAATTTGATTCGACAGAAATTGTTACTAGTATGTTTTTTTTTGAAAAAAGTTAAATTAGGTAGTATAAATTGTTACTAATATGAAAATAAAATAAATTGGTGAGAGAATAATTTGTAATTTTAGAATAATTAATGGTGTAGTAAATTAGGTAGGTGCAATTAATTTGGAAATTATGTTGATTTGGTTGCATTGATTTCACATTATTTAAAAAAAACCCATTAATATTATATGGTACTATCCAGGAGTAAATTGGGTCGTCTCTCAATAATTAGTGAGAGACGGTCTCTCTAAAGAATTTGTGGAGAAATTAATACAAAAAGATTAAATCTTGTTGGAGTTTTAATACCTTGGTCCCCGGCAACGGTGCCAAAAACTTGTTGTAGTTTTAATACCACGCAAGCGCACGATGTAATCGTAGCACAATAGAGGGTCGATGCCACAAGGAGCAAAGCGATGCCTAGTCGTGTTTACCCTAAATATTTATCTAAGCCAATGAAAGATAGGAATTGTGAACTACAACTACAAAAAGAAAATAGAAAATTAAATAAGAAACAAACGAAAAACCAAAAATGACGGTTACTCGAATAGAAAAAGGCCTAGGGTCCGACTTAACTCCGACATGCCATAATCGTGGGTAAAGAATACCGAGCATCGAATTGCTAGGGATGATAGGAAGAGTGGAACGCCTCTTGGGGTTGGCTACCTCCCTCCCGGGTTCGTAATCCAACTAAGCTAAAACCGATCACCTCCCTCCCGGGTTCGTGAGTCGGCTCATTAAGTCCGCGTCTAATCCCGGTCCTTTCTCCCCCCTCTCCGAAGGTGAGGAGTCTAAACCGATAATTTGGGTACCCTACCAAGTTCTCACTCCCGTGTTCAACTAGGCGGAGCAAGGCATGACAAGAGACGAGGTTTACTACCTAGACCTAACCGACTCCCGTCGATGGACAAGGGTCAAGGGTTCAAACACAACCAAATGCCAAGTCGATTCCCGATCCCCAAACTACCCAATTCCCATTCATCCAAACAATCCAACATTGAAATTCAAACCCACAATCTAGGCATATCGGGGCCAAATCGTCCCCTAGAAAAAGACTACTCGTTAATCATTATAATTAGGCTAATCCGAATACTAATAATTAATCTAGAGACAATATTAAACATAATAACTACTCACAAATAAACTAAACAAACATGAAATCATGAAACTAAACACAATTAATTGACAAAGATAATAACTTTGAAGTAAATAATTACTAATCTAACATAAACATAAAACTAAAGGATAAACAATAAATAGGAAAAGGAGAGAGAATTATACCAAAGAGGATGAAAATTCGATTGAATGAAAAATTAATACAAAAAGATTAAATCTTGAACTAAATTAAGAGTCTAAACTAATGGAAATGAACTCCTAAACCCTTCCCTAAATCTCGAGCTGCTGCCTGCTACTCCCTCCTCTTCACTAAGATCTTTCACATTTTCTTTTTAGGAAACTTCACTAAGATGTTCCACTTTCATTTTTAGTAAATATTTTGTGGTTATTATTGCTTGTGACCCCACTTCCTTTTCTCTATCTTCATTTTCCTCCACATATATCCATTTTCTTAATTTCTTTTCACAATCAAATGTGAAACATCATAGAGAAGCGAAGAGAGTACTTCTCTATCTAATTCTCTACTCTAACTTAGCCTCCTTCAAATAAGGGTTTTGTCTCATTTAAATATCTCATAAAACAAGGTAAAGAACTAGAATGCCCTTACTCAAATGAATTAAAAAGAGTAGTAAGTAAAGGCAGAGTCGACATTCACTCCTCCAAATAAGACGAGCAATTCAATCCAAGAACAAGCAACTGAGCACGGTGCATTTCATTACGCACGGTCGGATGAGCACGGTACCTACTTCTCTGTTTCTGTTACGCACGGTGGAGGGTGCGATGGTTGGAGTCGAATGAAAACGGAGATGAAGAGGGAGTGAAGGTGATGAGATGGTGGAACAAAATGGAAATGAAGATGGAGAATGTAGTGGAGGTGAGTAACAATGGTGATCAGAAGGTGATTGACATATAAGATAAAAGAAAAGGAGTTTGAAGGTAGAAGAATTGAATTGGGGATTGAAATTGATGGTTTTGATTCATGAAAAATGGGGGGTTTTAGATGGTGATTGATGATGATGCTGATTGACGATGATGACGGTGGAGGGAGTAGGAGATTGAGTCAAGTCAAACTTACCTTCATTTGGTTTAATAGGGAAACTAGTATAGACCCCGTGCATGTATGCACGGTATTTGTAAAAATTTATTTATTTTAGTTAATTATTTATACAAAATAAATTTTAATTAGAAACTTGTTTTCATGATTTTTATCATTTTATTTGGATATAAAAAAATAATTTGAAATCACATAATTAATTAAGATGACGACCTCAACTAATATAATGAAATATGTAGTCCAAAAAATTACTACCTCTGTGTTTTATTTGTCATTCATATTTCTCGAGATAATCATTTCTCTTTTAAATATTTTTTTTAATATAAGAATAATTTGTGTTAATTGTGAAATGTATATTCACTTTAAATTTATTTTCAAATAGAGTAAAATTCTATACTCTTGATGTTTAGATGTAGTTATTCTTTATAATTTTAATATATATCATTTGTTCATAAAAATAGTTCATAATTGTTGTTAGAAATTTAAGCAACTATATTTCTACAATTTGTTTTCATCAATACACCCATTATTAGTTTTTAATTATTTAACCCGTAAGTATTCTTTATATGATATGATTGATAATTGAGTGTGGATTCCTTATTTGTTATATTGATTTTATCCAAATTGAGAGCTTAAAATTTAGGCGAGAAAAGTTTTGAGAATTTTTATTCTTTCAGGTAATAGGGGATTACAATTATAATATTTAATTACAATCTTATATCAGTCATGATTATTACAAAAATAAAATGTATTTCCGCTATTATATATACATTCTCGATATTTAGTATACACTGACACAAATTTTAGAGATTATAAAATATACTTGTCATATCAGTCATGAGGCTATATTTACTATATATTTTTAATGATGCACGATATATATGATATTATGATTATGATATGATATATTTAGCATATATATATATAACTTATATTTAGCATATATTTAGCCTTAATAACGGAGTAGGATTATATGCAGCATATCTAGACAATCTAGTAGATATTTATTTGACAATATAAGTTCAACCAAATACACTAAATGACCCAAAAATAAGCCCATATGGTAGTAGGTGGGAAAATTTTGGAAGATTGTTATTTGGTTAGTGAAATTGATTCAACGATATTAAACGGTAGGATATCACATCAATCAATCAATGAATTGCACAATTTATTAATCAATCAATTAGCATGAATATGGAATAAGATTGTACGGAGTATATGATATATGGAATAAGATTGTGCATATCATAATAGTATGACATATCATAACAATATATAGAAATTATAATAATATCTTCTAGTATAGACTCAAATAACACATGTATATATCACATAACACATGATATATATCACATGCGTATAATTGTTATATTATTAAGGGTACTCTAATACTATTACCCTTTAGAAATTATACTGTCAAAGATACTCAGATATACAATTATTGGTATTACACGAAACTTGATATGAGATTTCAATTATCGGTATTACACGAAACTTGATATGGGATGAAATATAATGTGATATAATAATTACTCCCTCTATCCCAATGAATTCTTTACGTTTGCTTTTTCACACTTGTCGATGCACATTTTGTTTCGTTCATATATTTATTTACGTATTATTAAAAATTCTAAAAATTTGATATTCTTAATATAATTATTATGACAATTCAAAAAAGATCTCACATGACTATATTTTACATTATATGGCATAATATATGGAAAATAATATAGATTAAGACATGATTACGACAGATAATAATTTCAGACTCATGTTGACATAACCCAATTTATGACAAAAATGTACGTAGTCTAATTTTAAGTGCTTATTATGCCAATATTTCTACCAAGTGCGTTATAAAATCTTTTTAAGTAAGGTAAGTTTTTAATCACTTCTTCGGTAATTGTACAATTATACCAAATATAGATACGGAGTATTTGGTTTTAGGATAGATCACGTGCAATTGTACTATAACCTAATCAAATATAGATATTAACCAATCACTTCTTCTATTTGGTTTGAGGATAGTAATTGTGGACTTGTATAGATATTGGTTGACAATGTAAGCCCAACCCAAAAATCGGCTCATTTTGCATTAGGCGGAAATTTTTTGGAGATTGTTATTTGGTTAGTGGAAAGGGGAATGAATAATTTGGTTATATTTGGGCTAACTAATACGGAGTAGTTTGATACTGTAGAAACGGTTTATTTTCTTAATTTTCCTTAATTAAATTATTGGAGTGTATAGCTTTAAGATTAATTTAGTGATAATTGAAACAATGAGATATTGTGGTGTAGTGGTAGAGAATAAGTACAACATATCTAAGGTCAAGGGTTCAATTCGCTTATAATTCATTTCACCTGCTTTACTAGTTCTTTTTATGGTTAATGGAAAGGGAGATGGGTTTTAATGAGTTTGAGTATTGGGTTAGTGAAAGATGGGCTAATGAAGTGATAGGTTTGGTCTTCACTTGTTTTGACCCGACTTTTGTCATCTTGATCCGTCTTTCTTGTCCCGATTCTTCCCGAATTGGTACCTACAAATGGAAACATGGACACGCAGTACCAAAATCCCGAGAAATATAATAAAACGAACATAAATACGTGAGACACGACTAATAAACTAATCAAACCAAAAAACGACTAAATAATAACAAGTCGAGTGGTAAAACCGACTAAATAAGAGTACAAATGCGGGACAAAAATGGGTAAAATACCGACTTATCAATGACAATCATCCTATCTGAGCGCGGCCACGCATTTGTACAAGTCACACTCTTCGAGTGGCCAAGAAACAATAAATTCCCTTCAATAAAGGAAGAGCAAATCCCCTCTTGTCTAACCACATACTATCACATGATCCATGCATGCCCAATAACCATCCATACCCCCCTTTCACAGCTGACGAGGAATAGTATCAAAGCATACACATCACATGTACAGAATAGTCAAAGACTCGGGTCTAAAGAACGTACAAGTTCATAACTTGCAAAGAACTTTACTGACACTAAGCGAAATCTTAGTAAAATCCTTTTCGGCGGGTCTGTCCAATGTATGTTCTTAACATACACCCGTGTGCCTGGTTTAGTATCTCAATACCTATGACTCAAGGAACTTAGTCATCAACCAACTCACACACTAGTCATTTAAGGGTATTCAAATGTCCTAACACAATACCCTGACTAGAGACAAAATAATTACATCATCCAAATAGAGTTCCAAGACTAAGTCACGTACTTAGTGATCTATTTCATCAATGTAAATTATTTAGGGACAAAACTCGGTTACATTAACCCAATGACAATATGTCATACATATATCAATTATCGAAATAACTCCCACTAAACCAAACATCTCTAAAAGTACTAAGACCACTCGCCCATGCGTCATATACCGATCATAACCAATATTATCTTTATGTAGAGGAGGTTTCGGGACATACAACGTTTGTATCGGTTATTTACAAGCATATGACCAATCTACCTTCTCTCAATTAAGGCAAACTGTTAGTTTCAGAAGCAAAAAATTGCTTTATAAACTTTAAAGTTGAGTGTGTGCTTGATTCGTAATCAAACGTCTATTTGCTTCAAAAGTAATGGAACACTAACTTTAGTTATAATATTAGTCACAAAGTTGTCTTTTGGAACAGTTCCAACACACAACTTCTCAACCAAAACAAAATTTACTGAGATTACAATCTCACGTCATCTTTGTCTATTTGAAAATATGAATCGTTGTAACTTGTTTACAATAATTCGCTTATCACATCATTGCGCATCTCTTAAATAATTCCCCTTTTGCTTCTTAACCGCAAAGGAACAATTCTTAGATAGCATTCTAGTGACACTCACCAGATTAGTATCTGCTTGTCACACGAGCACATAATAAACACATTTCTTGCAAAGTCTCATAGACTAAAGCAATCAAATGTCGTTTAGTTAGAGAAGTATGTCATCACTTACACACCAAATCATCATAACGATAAATGCACTCCCACTAGCCTCTTGTACACACTCTGTCTCTCTTCGTTCAAAGGAAAACAAACATCTTTAAACTACCATATTAAGAACGAAGATACTACTCCATAATACTTGCTCCAATCAAATTGGATCATTCACATTTGTCTAGCATTTTTGATAATATGAAATTCATACGATGAGTCGCACACACATCATATTGCATCTCTTTCAAGAAATGTATTTCACACATATATGTCCAAAACTCATCAAATGAGTGATGACAATCAAAATGCTAAATCGTTCCTAATAGACTTAAGCATAATGTTGTAAAAAGGGTTTTTCCATAGTCATTACTATGAGATCAATCCTTAACTATCAACTATGCTTCATAGATACTCTTATATCAATCTAGATCGTCTTTATATTGAAGACTATTCTTCACTATAAGACCCATTTAACTAAAGTCTATACCTGGTAGTTATGGTATGTGAAATCTATTAGATTTTATGTGACTATTAGAGTCTTTGCCCATTATTGTTTCATCATAGGTCAAACCTATGTAGGGTAATATTTTGCAGGTAAGATAATCATGACTTTTCATAGATGCATCAATATCTTCTTCAACAGTTGTAGAGAATTTCTGTTAATCTTGAACAATTCAAGGTCGATTCTACTCCCACTGTTTTTATTAGAAATCACATATTTTTAAAAGAAACATACCACTCTATGCAACAAAACAGTTTTGTTCTTTGGATGGTTTGTAGAATTAATATAATACCCCTAATAAAACACATGCCGTAATTGAGTCTAAGTTCTAGAAAACAATTTTCTTTAAACTTGACTTGATAATTAAGAAAAGACTTTTAAGAACATTTTCAATCTATATCTCATATGGTGTCTATTCTCCGACTTATATGGACAATCTCATCAACATTTGTACAAAGACTTTTATAGTGCATAACTTTCTAAAGCGTCAATGATATCTGCATATGACTCATCATAGACCAAATCATATCAAATATGGTTCGATGTAGTTTGAAACACTTTTCATTACTTCTAAGATGATCACAATCTTTTAGTTCAATTCCTCCCTGTTTCAATCATATCGAACGACTTGTACCAACTTATCAAATTGATCTTGTACTTTTATTTGAATTTCCTTGAACAATTCAAAGCATTCAATTTCAAATTTCATCAAATGAACAAAACAATACGTGTTACCCATTTTCGCAACATCACTAGTTAAACTCACACGTATCTGTATATGTGTGATCCAACAAGTCTAAGTACCTTCCTACTACTATTAATAGGAGTCACTTCTAATGTCATTTATCCATCTAAACAAGATCCATTTACCTCAGTTGATCCTTATCAATAAGGTTTATGATTTCATCGTTATGAAACTTATTCTTATGTTTCTTGTCTCATGGATTAAGGACAATGCCATAATAGGTAAAACTTGAGTCGAGGAACTTGAACCTTTTGGTCGATATGTTATAAATAAAAGCATTCACTACTAGGAATGTAGAGCTCAACAATCATGTAAGCCTTATTGTACCTCATATTCTTGCAAGGTATAGAGCAACAATTGTTCTACTTTATTAAACCTTTTCATGCCCATACATGAAACAGTTTCAATATTCTTGCTTATGACTAGTACAAGAATAACAATTATTCAATTTCAGTATTGAGCTTTATGGTAAAATTAAGTGATTTTCCTTTTATATATGAAACAACAACGTTTGTCTATTTCAATCATAAAACACTTCACTTATATACCATTATTCCACCCTCTTTGAGCCATCACATCCACAATGTAATAGTTGCATTTGGTATCTTATACCAAAACAGTAAAATGAAAGTAACAATTACTCTAGTAACATACACTCCAGAAGTCATACTTCAATAATTGATTTGCAGTTTTTCTAGACACTTCTAGAAAGCTATTTACCAATGTCATATATTTGTCATTACATTAATGATTGAATCACTACATTAATGATAAATAATTTCGTACCTAATCTAAACTTGGGAACAAGTTTGGGTATGACAACAATTATCTTTCCCTTACTATAACCAACGTCTTAGATTCATTAATCATTATCTCAAACAATTTTCTTAATGAACTCATAGAACATTAGTATTATTTGTCTTATTGATACAATTTTCAATCATCTTTTAACATCTCATGCTAAAAGGTGAGAAACCTTATTAAGTCACCTGTTTTATTCATAATAAAGTGACCTAAACTTAGAACTAATTAAAACGATTTCAATTCCTAATTCTTTAGAAGAAGCATCCAAAATTTCCTGATTATCAAGATAATCACTCATCATATGACATGGATTATTGAATCATCTTTAACATTTTCTCACTTAATGGGAACGATTCCCTTATTGAAACAATTGATTTTGGTACTTATAGTAGTCATCTTCATGACTTTAGTTATACAGTCCATACTGTACATTGACACTGGTAACAATTTGTCAAAATTATCCTTCACAAGGACAATCCATATCTCTAATTTTGAGAACGATTCTCAAGGTACCAATCGACGAGGTTGAACAATTCAAACTCATCTTTAATAAATGTGATAAAGGGACTAAATTACAACTATAATTATATGCAAAGTAAAACGATAATTAATATTAATAATCTTAAACAATTTTAATATAAAATCATGAAAACTACCCTCAAGTTCGCATAATATTCCAAGATCCTAAACCTTTTGTCGCTCAAGTGAACTTGGGCTCACTGCTCAAGCTCCAAAAGTAAAGGTAGACAACAAACTTGTCAATTACATCTCTATGTAATTCTTGGTTTGTCGGAATTAGTCATCATATGACACCAACTATTTGCCTCAAAGCCCAAGTCCGACTTGATAACAATGTTAAGCAAACCAGACTGAACCTGTGGGTAACCGTTACCCACCTACTCAGTCCACACACATCGGCAAAGCACCGCTTAGACAGTCACTTCAACCAATGGTATGAAATTGTTGTAGTGGTCAATTCTGGAAAGGCAATACTTAATATTTGTGCGAGGGATTAAATGCATTATGGGTCCTAAACATGCTGCTAGATCAACTTACAAGGCAACCTAAGCACACAAGTCACAAGTCTCAAGCAATAAAAATCATGCATCATATGACATAATAATTCAATTGTTACTAGTGATTTGTGTATAAAACAAGTTAAAAGACCCCATATTTTAATTCATAATCATATTACAATTCATAATTACTATTTGTTTTGAACAATTTCACCAATATCTTTCATTTTTCCAACTATGAGAACAATTTCCCACCCAGAAAAATTGAACGGATATACAAAACTCGATTCACAATCGATCTGCGATTTATAATTGTCATATAGATGAACAATTCATCAAAATCAACTAAGACTCGAGAAACTCTTTTTCCCATCTATTTATAATAATATGATAATTAAAATGCAAAACACTATTTAGCCAATTTAGAAAACTAATTTTTCATTGAATCAGAAAATTAAAGTATAATCCATGTTTGATTCATAATCAACACACAAACGCAAGAAAACGACTTTTCTTAAAAGCGTCGCTCGACCCGACACAATGTCGTCCGAGTAAATATTGTGTCGTCTTGGTCAAACCTTTGTCGCCCAGGTCATCCCGTTCCGACCGGGACACACCGTGCCTACCGAGTCATACTCGTGCCAACCGAGTCACACCCGTTCCGATCGAGTCACACTCGTGTCGACCTTGTTTCGTTCCGTCTCCACCATAATTAAAACAGGTCTTGTCCTAATCTTATCAGGACTCATCGTCAACATTAAATTCTAGTAATTTTACGTTCCAAATTTCAATCGAATCTTGACTAATCAAATTAGTCTCATCGTCAACAAAGTAATTTGGGATTATAGTTGGTCAATTTAGGACAAAATTAAACTAAAAATAATCAATATTAGATCTTAAATTAATTTTACGAGTCAATTTTAGAATTTAACAAATTAAATTCGTAAATTAAAACAAACCCTAACGAGCGATGATTATTAGCATAATACATGGGCAATTACGAAGGGAGTATCATTCTACCATGAAACAAAACCTCGCATGTTACGTTTAGTATTTATAAGTACTCCACCATTACCTATGCACCAATGTACACCAATAATTAAGCAACATAAGCATGTGATTCAAGTGACTTAATTACCAAAATATGTCACAATCAATGACATCAACTATCACTAACATGAGAACTATTCTCACGCAAAAACGAAATTGATAAATCATTAATCGGAGAACGATTCTCAAAGAACGAAAAATAATAATAATCAAATTAATACGCGGGTGAATCTCTCGTAACCAATTATGAGACATAGATTCACGTCCATTAGATTAATACTACGTAACAGAGGCTCTGATACCACTGTAGGGTTACAACCCTTAAACCCAAGGACCTGTTACGAGTATTAACCGAAAAGACAAAAGAAGAGGGATAACAATTATACCTTATTTGCAGCGGAACAACGTATTAATAAAAAGTATAATAAACCCAGAAATATATATAATCTCCACGGACGGAATAAATAATCTTCACGGACAGAATAAATAATTCCCACTGACAGAATAAAGCACCCCAAACGTGATGCCTTCTTTTGTATCCACACGGGTACAGAACTGCGACGTATATGCTAATATAAAGGTATATGAGACCGTCTCACAACTTCTCTCTATATCTCTTTTATAACTCTTTATAAAACGAATATATTATGAGTCAATACTCTTTATTCTATGTTTTGGTTCATCATATGAACCTCCTTATATAGGAGATGAGAAGTTAGAATTAGGTTACTTCCATAACTCTAATTAACGTATAATTAGATTATTAGTATAACTTTAATTACCATAACCTGACAACGAAGCTGAGTCCGTATTACTACTGACCCGATATATTTAATATATCGGTATATATTAATAATATCCCGTACACATTGTGTGTGATCCAACGGGCCCACTTAAGACTACCAGACACGTAACTCATTTACATGTCAACCCGACATCGACCTCTAGCAAGGCATATCGGATACATAGACTTAACCGGGTTAATCCGTATAGGACAGTGGACATAACTCCTTCAAGAAGTGCTTTTGTGAACAAATCCGCCAAATTCTCACTTGAACGGATCTTGAACACACTTATGTCGTCATTCTTCAGGAGTTCATGGATGAAGAAGAACTTTGGAGAGATCAGATGTGCTTTGTTCTATCGCCTTTGATGTATCCATCCTTGAGTTGTGCGATACATGCTGCATTATCTTCATATAAAATCGTTGGAGTGTTCTTCTCAGGTGATAGACCAAAGTCTTCTTTTATATGATGGATCATAGATCTTAACCACATACATATGCACGACTAGCCTCATGGATTGCCAAAATTTCTGCATGGTTAATTAGAAGATGTAGCTACAATGATTTGCTTCATGGAACGCCATGAAATTGCGCGCGGTACCTCCACATGTAAACACATAGCCAGTCTGTGATCGAGCATTATGAGGATCAGAAAGATATCATGCATCTGCAAAACCAATAAAACCTTCTTTGGATACATTAGGGAAGAATAGACCCATATCTTTAGTGCCTTGTAGGTAATGCAATATGTGTTTGATCCCATTCCAATGTCGTCGGGTTAGGCATGAGCTAAACCTTGCTAATAGATTTTTCACAGAAAATGATATATCTGGTCGTGTATGGCTTGCAAGGTACATTAATGCCCCTATGGCACTTAAATACGGTACTTCAGGACCAAGAATTTCTTCATCCTTTTCCCGAGGACGGAAGGGATCATTATTCACATCAAGTGCTTGAATCACCATACGGCTACTCAAAGAATGTGCATTATCCATAGCAAATTTGCTTAATACCTTTTCTGTATATGTTGTTTGATGAACAAGGATTCCATTCTTTAAATGTTTGATTTGTTATCCTAAACAGAACTTTGTTTTCCCGAGATCTTTCATTTCAAACTCTTTCTTTAAATATTCAACAGTCACTGAGATCTCTTGAGGAGTTACAATTAACGTAGTAGGGATTAAATTGTAAAAAATGATAGACTAAAAAGGAAAGTTGAGAAATGGGACAATCTTTCAGAACCTATCCAAAAATGAATACAAGACAATCTTACTGGGACACTCAGTGACATTATTCTTTCAATGTGGGACAAACCACTTATCAACATAATTTTTCGATGTGCGATAATTTTACTCCAGTGTATAGTCTTAAAACTTTTTTTAAGATTCAAAAAAAATTTGATTGATATCTAATGATGATGAATGATTACTTTTATTTATAATCTAATTTTTTTTATATAATTTTTCGATGTGGGATAATTTATTGTCTTAAGAACTCTTTGAAAGATTCAAAAGAACACATAATTACTCTTATTTATAATATAGAATCATCATCTTATTTTAATTTTTAATATAGAATCATTATCTTATTTTATTTTTTTTGATGTGAGATAATTTTATATTTTTAGTCTTATTAAGAGAATTTGTATGATTGAAAAGTTTTTTGGTCGATATTTAAAAACAATGATTAGTCTTATTTATAATGTAGAATTCCATAGCCTCATCACAATTTTTCGACGTGAGATAATTACTTAAGATTTATAATCTTAAGAGCTCTTTAAGAATCAAAAGATTTTTGGTGTATAACGAATGATTACTCTTATTTATAATATAAAATTTCATCACCTTATTATTAATAAATTGTCGATGTGAGTTAATTTTACTATTATGGTTGCTCTTATATTTATATACTCCGTAATAGAAATTTATCATCTTATTATAATTTGTCAATGTAGGATAATTATTGGTTGATGTCACCTTACTTGGAAGCTTTTTTTTTAAGAGTAAAAATTGTTGGTTGATGTCTAAAGACGAATTATTAATAGTCTTATTTATAATATAGAATTCCATCACCTTGCTATAATTTTTTTTTACTTATGTATAGTTTTAAGAGTTTTTTTATGACTCAAAAGATTTTTGATTGATGAAACTTTATAATTTTTTGAATGTGGGATATTTTTACTTAAAGTTTATAGTTTTAAAATATTTTTAAGACTCAAAAGATTTATAGTTAATATACATGAATCATGATTACTCTTATTTATAATATAAAGTTTCATCATCTTATTATACGTGATATAGACTTTCGAAGTATAAAGATCATCTTATTTGTAATATAAAGTTTATCGGTACTGCAAATAATACCTTTGAATCTCCGATTAGCGTAAACATGATATATATAGAAATGCGCTTTTGCCACTGATCTGCGCATGGATAACAAGTAGATGGCTAAAGCAATCACAAAATAATACAAGTCTCTCATTTATTGGAGCAAACACTAAGTAGTTTGCGAAATATTCCGAGTTTAATCAAACAGGGGAAAACATACATTTTTTTTTTTGGTTCATCGAAGACGGCACGGAAAACATACAGCTTTACAGAACTTGAAGCATTACAAGTTGCCACTTGCAAGACGGAGTATTGAGGAAGATAATGGCACTTGGAACCATAAGAATACTTCTTATGGCAGCAACTTATGGTATACCACTTTGGTCAATCCAACTTGAGCAGCTTATGATATACCAAAATGACATAAAATGTTTGTAGAATCGTAACTATCAGCAAGATCGTAGCAGCAAGAAAGCAGATAATAGCCCAAGGATTCATCAAATAATCACTGCGCCAACTTGGATAAAATCTGTGTCTCTTGTGGTTACAGTAAATGTTCAATTCCTTATATACTATGGACAGCCTTCCTTCATTCCAATCGACAAAGGCCTTCTTCGCCAGTCGGCTAAATAGGACTGCCACCTCAGCATCACTCCCAAGTTGGTGGACTATGATACCGGCTTTATAAAGGTGGCTTACATCAGCCACTGCGTCCATTAGGTTGTCCATGAATGCCACATAGTCAGTGATGGACATCTCCCGAACCCATCTGAGGTGGCATTGTTCATATGCAATCAAGTTCAATAACACAATCTTTGTTGCATCGTCGATCTTGATGGGAGGGATCTCTAGCAATCCATGACGCTTATCGAACTCTACGTCCCAGAACACATTACTGTTGCGCTTCTTCAACTTGACACCGGCGTCTCTCAGTTCTTCCACGGAGTACACCATCAGTGTTGAGTTGGCCTTCATCTCTTCGTCAAATATTATAGGACGTTGTATCCGATTCACTACCCTGATTACTGCATCATATAACCATGATATCGGTTGAAAATTTGTGTTAGAATACTTGTATTGCTTCTCTTTCTCATTTGAGTTCGAATAGTCTTGGCTGCAATACCTAGTTCAGAAGAAAATAAATTTAGCCAAATAAATTTTATTTTATTTTAAAAAGGAAGAGGACATTACCCTTCTACGGTACCTCAGCCTCAGGTAATCTTGCTCCACTCCTACAAGGCTATAACTGTATAACTAGGGACAATCAATTTTGCAAGCAAAGGCCTTCTCGAGTTAGGACCTCCCTATTGCCTAAGGGGTCGTGTGGTTCACCAAGAGAGGATGAAGTTACAAGTAACTTAAATTCACATAAATTTGCATGTGAATTACATAAATATTGTTTGGTCTGAGAGAAATTGGTAGAAATAATGCAAAGACAATGTGTTGACCATTGTTGCATAGTAAGGTATCTCCCATTAAGTAGCATATTGACACCAATTGAGATGATGGTTATGAATATCATTATCTTTATAATAATGGCAATTCATTTCCTATCATAAAATGACTTTGGATACCTTTTGAGATTAGTCTCATATGACACTTATTATACAAGTATGAGCATGAGACATATGAGGACTAACATCAAATGTCATCATCCAAATCTCTTTGATAAATTCTGAGTATACCATCGAGTTTCAACTCCTAATGGTTGAGTACACAACCTTTTAGGAGTGTTGTGTGACCTTGGGGGACGACGCCCATTCCGATTTGTACCGTAGTCGGGACGATTTCGTTTCTTATTCAGTGGCCTTCATACCACGACACAACAACGTATATTCTCTTGTTATATATCGCCCCTAGTTCAGGTGGAAAATGTATTCACAAGGCGTTACGAATGAATTGAAGTTCCTTTAGAAATTGTAATTTCATAAAATGAACCACTAAACATCACAATTAATCAATGCATGGATTACCATAAATTCATCACAATAAAAATAAAATTATTATCCTCAGATATTTAATACAGTATAAAATTATTATCCTAACAACTAGCCCTCAATTTGGTTATGTTTTAGCTTCTTTCTTAAGTTTCTCAAATTCGACAATCGGTGTACTGTAATTGAATTCTTTTTGAGATTTTTATTGAATAAGAATCGATGAATTTTTCAAAAATAAATAAATATTATCCTAATAGATTCACCACTACTAAAAAATATATCTGTCTTTTTTCGAGAAAATAATATGAAATTTATACTCTAATTATAGTAGCATATTTTTAACCGAAAATCTAATTACATCATTTTTATTAAAAACATTATGAATTTTGATTATAATTATCTCACATCGAAGAGTTATGATGGAGTCATTATATTGAATTCATATTATAAATAGTAATCATTCGTCCTTGGATATCAACAAAAAAAATATTGAGTCTTAAAATTAAAAGCACTTAAAGACGATAAATTTAAGTATACTTATTGCACATTGAAAAATTCTAATAAGGTGATGAAATATTATATTATAAAGAAGAGTAATCATTCGTTCTTAGATATCAAAAAAAAATTGGGTCTTAAGAATATAAACTTAGGTAAAGTTATCCCACATCAAAAAAATTATGACGAAATGATGAAATTCTATACTATAAATAGTATCATTCGTTCTTGGATATCAACAAAAAAAATTGAGTCTTAAAAGTGCTCTAAAAACTATAAACTTTAGTAACATTATCCACATCGAAAATTGATGATGAGGTGATGAAATTTTATATTATAAATAGTAATCGTTCGTCCTTCACCTAAAAGATTGAGTCTTAAAAATGCTCTTAAAACTATAAATTTATATTCTTATCCCAATCCTATTTAGGAGTATAAATTTAATATTGCTCAAAAGAAAATCGTTGGGAAATCTCGCACATATGAATTGCCCATCCTCTTTATATTAAAGAAGAGACCATATTACTTCAAAAAATGCATCTATGGGAGTTGATCCCACAACCTTCACATTAAAATCCAATAACTTGATCAATGGACCACTTTATTACTCATTGTTAAGATTGTAAAAATAATTTACTTATTGGACCCTTCACTTCCTTATTCATTGTTAAAACAGTAAATCATATAAATAGAATTGTTAACCACTATTGTTCAATTTTTTTTAACGAATGTTCACTTTAATATATACTTATAAATACAATTGAATTAGTGTAACAACGCATGAGGCCGACATTCAACACTAGTCCTCTTCATATTAAAGAAGGGACCAAGGGCTATGATGCGGCACTATAATTAGAGAGCAATTAAAATTATTAGTCTCCTTAACAACCCCTCTAAACTTCATTTTGGGATTGGCCATCGTGTTCAAACTTTAAAAAAACAAGTAATCAAAACTTTTACCGTAAAATGAGTGCCACACTTAATGCTATCATTAACCATGCATATAACGAGTGTTGTAACGGAGGCGTCTCATTACTAACGGTTTGTTGACTACGCGAGAAGAATAAAACAAATAGCAAACAATAGTAAAACTGACACACAGATTTACGTGGTTTACCAGCAAAATCACTGACTACGTCCACACCAACAAGATGACCGAATTCACTATTGTGGAGATAATAGTACAACAGTAGACCGTAATACACGTGCTTAATAACTCACAGCTAAAGCCAAAAGTACTACCAATTCTACCAACCAGATGGTAATTTCAAACTGGAAAGAGACTACTCAAATTGTGTTTGACTTGCGATGAACTCACCGACGAGACGAAGGACAAACGATCTTGCGGCCAACCAAGATCCGAACAAACTCCAACAGTCTCCAACGAAGATGAGATCTGTAGAACCACCAAATAATATGGACTCGGAACAAATTGAGTTTTTCCTTCAAGAAAACCTCACAGATCAACTTTCTATATTTGTGCTCTCAAATCATCTCTCACTCATAATTAAGCTAGAAACTAGTTAGGTCTTTATATAGTATTATTCCACCCAAACTAATTACCTAAACTAATTAGAAAACAAAGATTAGCCAAAGACAAACTTTCCTAAACCAAAGAATATTGAGTAAAATAATAACATCAACTTTAGGAAAGATTTCGATGGACAAAACAATTCGAGACCCGAAAGGACAATTTGCAGACACTTATTTCCTAACAATGAGGATTTTCTTCCTAATTGGTTAGTATATATAATGAGACTGACTAATGCCGATAAATTAACGAGGTTCCGCCACATAATTGGAGCATGTTTTTTTATTTTAATATTATTATTTAAATAATAATATTATTATACTCTTTGATTATAATGTATACATTTAAAATATTAAAATCAAATTTTAATAATTAATTTATTATTAAATGATAAAAAAATTGTATTAAATTGAATATTTGTTTATATTTGTAATTTTATCAAAAATATTATTTTTTGAATCCAAATATAATACTCCTTTCGTTTTAAAATGTTTGCCCAATTTCCTCAATATAAGTGAAAAGTATATATTTTTGAAATGTGGCAAATATAAAAAATCGATGAAAGACTGAACGTATATAAATATAAATATTTTACGGAGTACTCCGTATTATTATCAATTGGTGAAACATAAAAGTAATCATTCGTCTTTAAATATTAATCAGAAATGTTCTGAGTCCTAAAAAGAGTTATTAAAACTATTAATTTAAGTAAACTTGTCTCACATTGAAAAATTATGATGAGGATGACATCCTATGAAATATATCATAATTCATAAATAAGATAAATCATTTGTTTTAGATATTAACAAGAAATTTTTTGAATCTTATAACAACTCTTAATTAAGGCTATAAATTGAAGTAAAATTATTATCTCATATCGAGAAATTAAATAAAGTGGTGGATGAATTTCTATTACAAGTATATAATTAAGAATGATCATTCATCTTTATATATCAATTTGAAATCTTTTGAGCGCTAAGAAATGTTTTTAAGATTATATACGTAAATAGAATTATCTCACATGGAAAAAAGAAAATTATGATTAGGTGATCGAATAAATTTTACTCCATATCATAAATAAGAGAATTAATTTATTTTTAGATATTAATCAAAAAAATCTTTTGAGTCTTATAACAACTCTTAAGGTTATAAAGTTAAGTAGAATTATCTCACATGCAAAAATTATGATGACATGATGAAATTTTATATCATACTTTGATGTAATTTTAATTATCCGTACCTATTTTAATGTAATTTTGTTACTTTATAATGGTATAGTTTAATTAACATTTTATTTAAAAATATAGAAATTTTCGTCCAAATAAATTAATACACATAGTTCGAAGTATGTGACGGAAAGACTTCAAATTATCACAAACTAATTCGAGTTTAACTGTGAACAAAGTGTTTTCTACCGCATTCATTTTAGATATGTTTATCTTTTATAACATTTGTATGAGATACTTTATTCTAATTTATACAAATGATTAGACAGATTGTAACGCAACACACAGACATTTAAGCGAATTTTTTTATCAAAATAATGTTCAAAATTAAATAAATTATCATTTCGGGTCGGAATGAAAACAAATTAACAAAATGGTGTCCACCTAGGCTTGAACCAATACAAGCCTAACCTACCTTGACCACTACAATACCAAAACCAACTCTTTTCTTCAACCTCACAAACACCCATCACAACCCCATTAACACCACCAACTACCATGGCCACGCAACCACCATGTGACCACCGTTCCTCTCCCTTCACTCCGACGAGCACCGCCATAGAACCGCCGCCCTCGTCTCCACCGGGCAAATTTCTCTCCCTTGGCCACCATTCACGTCTTTTTCCGCCACCACGGCCCGAGTTCGTGCCCGGAAATCGAGTAACCACCACCACATGTCCACAACTCAGCCTCGAACCATTGCAACCTGATTTCCATGTTCAATCCTCCAATTTGCAATTAAGACAACACCGAGCGAAATCGGGACGCCATCGAGCAAAAAACGTGAATGTTGTCCAGGGGATTGAAATTTGACGGTGGTGGCCGTGGCGGTGCTCGTCGGAGTGAACGGAGAGGAACGGTGGTTGCGTAGCCATGGTGATTGGTGGTGTTAATGGGTTATGGTGGGTGTTTGTGAGGTTGAAGAAGAGAGTTGGTTTGGTATTGTAGTGTTGAAGGTTAGGCTTGTATTGATCCAAGCCTAGGTGGACACCATTTTGTTAATTTATTTTCATTCCGACTTGAAATGATAATTTATTTATTTTTGAACATTATTTTAATAAAAAAATCCATTTAAGCTATGTTATGCTATGACAATAAATAAAACTTAGGGCTCGCTTGGAATGAGGGTAATTATTTCGGGGGTAATAGAGCAAAAATGAACTAGAAAATGACGGAAAGTAGTGATGATACTAAGCGGAAATGGAGAAAATTAAGGAAATCTAGCTTATTTGGGGGGGAATTATTACTCCTCTCTCCCCCCTCAAGTAATGCATTGGGGGTAAAATATTCCCCCCCTCATATCCCTTTTACACCATAAAATGTCACAACCAAGCAACAAGCTCATTCATTTTTAGTTCATTTTTGCTCTATTACCCCCGAAATAATTAACCCCATTCCAAGCGAGCCCTCAGGGGTAATCACTTACGTACACATGTTGGATTCTATTTACCAAAGCCGGTTTTTATTCACAGACAATTATATGTCACAACGTCAAGGACAATTTCACCACAAGGGCTCCGTTTTTTTATTGATGACTTCCAACATATTTATAAGAGGCATACAAGAAATATAGTTTACAGAGAAGTTTTATCAAGCTTGCCGGTTATAGGTCGACAATCATAACTCCTACAGTTATGTTGACCAATTTAGAAATATTCAACGGATGCTCAATATCTTACTGTAATGTTAGGATGGTGATAAAAAGTATCAGATCAAAATGCGAGTAATCATCTATTCCTTTTATCATCTTTTAGCTTCGGACAATTTTTAATTAAATTATTTCAAAGATAAATTTGTGATTTGTAATTTAAGGATAAGTAATGCCCTTATGATGTTTAACACGGACAATATAAGTATCCGTGCATCGCACGAGCATCGATCTAATAATAATAATAATAATAACAATACAACAACAACAACAACAACAACAGTGAGTGTGATCAAGTTTTAATACTGTCGACAAATTTAATTTTTAACAAATTGATGAAAATTTGGTTAGTTAGAATTCTAATTATATATAAATACAATAGATAGATCACAAATTCTGGATACTATTTTGAATTTAAGTGGATTATAGATCAGAGTCTGTCTCACCCTAAGTACATGTGAGTCGGTCCTCCAAGAGATTTATTCATAGACCTAAAAGTGTTTCTAAGTCTTTCATAGACGATCTCCCTTAAAGGATGATACGACGCCACCAGAAGACATTCAATCTCGGCGCCGCCCCCTCATATGCCTCCCTTATTAATAATGGGATCTCTCGCATGTACCCAATAATTAGGGATGCATGTGAGAGGGTGACGCCAAGATTGAGCGACACCTAGTGACGCTAACTCATTTTCCTTAAAGAAAAAACACGTTCAAATTACGAGGTAGTTTAATCCTTAATCATGTCTTTGTCTTTAAGAAAATAAAAATCTCATGTTTATGAGCTATCTATATAATTTTTTCATGTAACTGGGTGATAAGTGATAACCTAATCATATGTTTGAAATATTTTCCATAATATAGAAAATACGTATGTATTCGAGAATAAATAATTGGGATCCAAACAATGAAGACTTCAATATACGGGGACTACTTTTTACCGTTGGCGCTTTACTTCTTACCGTCGGCGTTAATTACGTAAAATGACGACTTTGCCCTTGATATTTATTCTCGAAATAATATTACTTTAACATTTTATAGATTATCGATTTATTAAAACTCAATAATAAAACCGTCTTTTTCGATTATCGTAATAAACCAAAACCGACTCCCTATATAATTAATATATGGAATTACGCAAAATGACAAGTTCTCCTTTGCAATTAATTCTTGAAATATTATCACATTTACATTTTATAAAGTATCGGTTTATTAGAACTCGATAATAAAACCATTTTCTCGATTATTGCTACGCCTCTGATTTTAAACCGTTAATTAGATTAATTAACGAATTAATACAATTTAATAAACGTAATTAACAAATACGAGTAATACGCAAATTAAATCCTAATTAATCTACGACAATCAAGATTTATTATACAAATCGATGCAAATTAAAAGAAAAAAATCCGGAAATGGGTCGGGTCGAGTGGGTTTTTGACCCACCAAAGGGTCGTATTATTTTTGTTATAATACTTGAAAATTTGATATGAAACGTGAAGTATAAGGTGGTGAAATTGGTTATGGGAACAACCTTTCATTCAAGTGACCCAGGTTCGAATCCTCTTGTTTACACCTTAATTACTTTCGAAATTCACGTTTCATATCAAACTTTCAAGTATTATAGAGAAAAAAATACGACCCTTGGGTGGGTCGAAAAACCCACTCGACCGACCCATTTCCGGATTTTTTTTATTCGCATCCATCTGTATAATAAATCTTAATTGTCGACTTGTCGTAGATTAATTAGGATTTAATTTGCATATTACTCGTATTTGGTAATTACGTTTATTAAATTGTATTAAGTCATTAATTAATCTAATTAACTGATTAAAATCGGAGGCGTAACAATAATCGAAAAACGGTTTTGTTATCGAGTTCTAATAAACCGATATAAAATGTAAATGTGATAATATTTCGAGAATTAATTGCAAAGGAGAACTCGTCATTTTGCGTAATTAACTATATAGGAAGTCGGTTTTGGTTTATTACGATAATCGAAAAAGACGGTTTTGTTATCGAGTTCTAATAAATCGATAATCTATAAAATGTAAAAGTAATATTATTTTGAGAATAAATAGTAAGGACAAAGTCGTCATTTGACGTAATTAACGCCGACGGTAAGAAGTAAAGCGCCGACGGTAAAAAGTAGTTGCGCAATATACATATTATTCATAATGTTTTGACAAGGAGTGGTATAATAGTTCAGTGGACAAGACATTGAAAAGTACCATGGAGCGAGGTAAGAAAATTTTCTTACAATATAGACGGTTGTATCTAATTTTAAATGAAACCTTTAAGTTAAATTTTAACATATTGAAGATATATTTTTGTGAGAGATTATTAATTCATATATACAAAGTAGACTCCCTCCATTCAACTCTAATTTATCCATTAATCTATACGTCGAGACGTATTTTAAATCGTTAATGTCTTTCATTAGGCATGAGTAAAAATTATAATTGAATAGTATCGAAAACCCGATAAATTGGAGTTGAATGAAGGGAGTACAATTTACTAAAAATTGATCATTAACATATTCATGTACTTTATAAATACTACTTGTAATTCATAAACACTAAGCGAGTACTATAATTGTATAAAGAGTAATATTTCTTCTTAGGGCTCGCTTGGGATGGGTTAATTATTTCGGGGGTAACAGTTCAAAAATAAACTAGAAAATGATGGAAGTAGTGATGATATTAAGCGGAAATGGAGAAAGTTAAAGGAAGTATAGCTTATTTAGGGGAATTATTACTCCCCTCTCCCCATAGTAATGCATTATCCCCAATGGGGGTAATTATTCCTCCTCGTATCTAGGTGTGAATCGAACCCCTGACCTCAAGTGTGTCACCCTTCTCCTCTCCAACTACACTCTAACATCATACTGATTTAAATATCACTACATCACATATAAAACTATACACCACAAAAGGTATGTAATTGAGGAAATTTGATTGATTACATTGATTACGAAAATCACATGTTTTAAATGGAAGATATCACTAACAATATTTAATATGGAATGTATGATCAAATTTTAAAAAAAATATATAAACATATTGTATTCCGTTTTAACCAAATAGTTGCATTATTTTTGTTAATAGAAGATTGCACTATCCCGTACAATATTTTACATAAAATATAAAATAGTTATGATTATTATTGTATATATATATCTTTCTGATCATATTCGAAAATCATATTCTTAACATCGATATAAAATTTAGTAACTATATAAAAATGGAATATATATATATATATATATATATATATTCCGATTGCTCTTACAAATCCTGATACATAGTAAAAACTCACCGAAAATTCTATATATACTACTCTAATACAATAACAGTTACTAACATTTTCCTCAAAAATACATTAATTTAAATTGAGAAGTAAAAGAACATTTCACTAATAAATTCGCAAACTATTCATTTTCATTAATGTTAAAGAAATTGACAAAAAAAAAACTCCTTTTTATGAAAGTAATTAGATAAATTTTAAGATATGATGTCATTAACCTTGAGAAAAAAATCAGTTATCTAAAAATTTATTTTTGAAATGAGCTATTTACTTTAACTTTTACAAAGATATACCCTCCCTGTCCCAATGAATTCTTTGTCTATTCCATATTGGGGCGTCTCAATGAATTCTTTGCCTTTCTATTTTAGAAATGTTATATATATATATATATATATGTGTGTGTAATTTGACCTCCTCATGAATTTGGCTTCACATGTCATTTCATCATTAGACCTTTTCTCCTTTGTGCCAAAAGCAAAGACAAACAATTCATCGGGACGGAAGGAGTATATACTCTCTCGATACCACTAAGATCTTCTCATTTATTCAAATGTGAGGATTATAATTATCATATAGAATGATTATTTTGGTAAAGGAGACTACAAAATATGGAATATACTATTAAAATACATATAAAAAAAGTTTCACAAATTACATAATATAAGTCTTACACCTGAGATAGTCCATTTTTTATTTATTTTTTAATTTTCTAATGAAAAACTGAATAACTTTTTTACACAAAGAGAACGTATCACGGCGTGCTAACCATTAAAAAAAGTACATTATTATACATTTTTTGATAAATATTTATGTATTTTATGGTATGTTAAAGAGAGAAGTGGGTATCTCGAGATGTGAGATGATATAAACCGAGTATATAAAACATACTCCCTATGTTTCAATGAAAGCTTCCACCTAAAAAATGGCACATTTTTTTAAGGATAATATTAAAATATTCAAAAGTAGAGAGGGTGTAAAGTAGGTGGGTCACCTAGGAAAGAGTGAAGAGTTATACCAAAAAAGAAAATGGAAGCTATCAAAGAAATTTACGAAAAAAGAAAAGTGGAAGCTTTCAATGAAACGAAGGGAGAATAAACAATATTTTCATTAATTACACGTTATTTAATACTCCGTACATTTCAAGGGATTACTCAAATATTTTGATTAGTTTTGCGATTTAAAAAATATTTTCCTATTTCTAAATTATATAGTCGATAAATAGTAAAAATAAAATAATGAATTTTTTATTTTAAATCTTAAATGAAATATTCTATAAGATAAATATATTATAAATACCGTGCATTGCACGGGGTCTATACTAGTGTTACAATTAATCAACAAGTTCATCCATTTCTAGTTCATTTTTGGTCTATTATCCCCGGAATAATTAACCCATCCCAAGCGAACCCTTAATTTTAATTTTTTTGTATTAACATCTTAGTTCGGTGGGTATAGTCCGCGGACACGCTGGTTAATACTCCGTATTTGTTAATGGAAACATTGACATCACTGCATTAGAAAAAAAATACGGAGTAAGAAGTTCGATGGTATATGAAAGTCCTACCACGAGTTCCAGGAGCCAGAGGTGCTGGCTGATGTCAATGAAAATGACGCTTTTTCCAAGGAGGCACGTCGTATTGAACGCTGACCCATTTCTGAATCGGCTTGCTCCTCCTGGCTTAATACCGTTATATCATTAACTTCATTTTGGATCTGAGTTGGGTAAACATTGACCCTCGCTTCCGCTACTTTTCCACTTTCTACAAACACTTTTGGATCTCGAGGTTTGTACAAAAGGCTGGAACGGAAGATATCCAGGCAATGAAGCTTCATGTTATCTGGATCCGTAGCAACTTCTTTCCTCATAGTTTTAAGCTGCTGCTTAGTCAGGATCTTATTGGTGATCCACAATGAAGTGAGTGCTCGCAACACTAGTTTCGTTATGTGTCTCTTGCTTTTTATCGGCTCCTTATACTGAAGTGACAAAAGCTTTTCAAGGACGATGAGAGGGAGTTGGTTCTCGAGCTTGATCATGTCCCTCGCAATCACTTGCATTGTGGTATGCTTGGAGAAGACAGGATCATTGATGGCGTAATTAAGATTATTCAATCCCAATTTGTTGACCCTCAGAAACTCCAGCATGAAGCAACCATCCAGAACTAGCATCGCCACAAAGGAGTCTTCCTTCATCTCCTCATATGGTCCTTGATAACAGGCGCGAACCTCCCCTTCGTATGTCTTCATTTCTCTAAGGTACTCATCAAGATGCTGATTGTTGCGGTCCAGCATGGTTCTTAGACAACGCCACTTGTGCTTTTCCATCTCAGTAACCCTTGAGTTGCCCCGATGGTAAGGTCCGAAAGAGACGATCTCAGGTTCGTATGGCGTTTGATCATTACCATCGTATACGTGGTCTTTCAACCACCCAGGAAACCTGTATATACACATTTGAGGATTGACGGACATTTTTTCCTCTTTTCAAAAATATAACACAAAAATACTATTACAAGGAAACGGGAAATATATGGTGTGGTTTCTATCACAGAAATTGCAAATTTGTCTATTTACAAGCAGAAAGCAATAGCCCTAGCAGAAGGCCAAGTCCACCGGAAGACGTTTTCTAATTAGTAACTGTAGCAATAATATTTTTTTTTCACCTAACATTACCATCCTACCCGCACTACTTTCTTTATATTACACCAATTACTCAAAAAAATATTCCTCTCTCTCACTTTTACCATTCACTTTTTCTCGTTCAATTAATATAATATTCTTTTGTCTTACTTTTTCAATCCACCCAATCTTTTTTATTAATATAATAATCTCTCCTTATTTTCTTCCCAAAAAGAAAGGGAAAAACACCAAAACTCCTTATTTTCTTCCCAAAAAGAAAGGGGAAAACACTAAAAATCGAAGGGAGTAATTAAGAAAAGTGTGAGGGACATCTCGAATTAACCTCTCCCACCATCTTACAAGTGGGCCAAATTTGAACTATTCATAGGAAAATGTCAATACAGCCTGCAACTCCGTTGGAACAATAGTATAAGGATAGAATCGAATATAAGTACAATCATATTAATATGAATAGAATTATATTTTATTGAGTTATAATATTATACTAGTTTTGTACCCGCGCAAATTGCGCGGTTGTATTTTCAAAAATTGTACTAATTTTCATTAAACAGGTCATGACAAAGACTATGGCTAAATAACTACTCCCTCCGTTCCAACGAATTGTATACGTTTGCTTTATGCACGTACATCGATGCTATTGTTCTTTTGTCTATATCTTTAATTACGTATTACCAAAAATTATAAAAATTTGATATTTATAATGTATTCGACTAGACGATTTAAACAAGATCCATCATGACTATCTTTTATCTTATATATTAAAAGTTATATTGAATATTGTGGACATGACATAGGTCCACCCCGACGCGGCCACGCGCGGGTTTGGGGAGGCGAATGAATCTCCATATGAGAATGGATCGAATTGAAATTTATATCGAAGTGGAGTCGCCACCGAACTTTGTGGGAGTTCGGGCCCGTTCGAACCCACTCTATGTCGTAGTGGGCCATATACAAAATACGGCCCATTTTCGATGTCAGAGTTTATTGGGCTCATCCCTTTGCATTTGATACCGATACCGACATTATCGGATATCGTGTATTGAATGACTCTCGGTGCCAACGGTTTCGGGCATCCGGAAACCGAGATTCTGAGTAAGGGGTGAGGGTACGTGTTGGGAAGCCCACAAAGGACACCCAACCCCGCCCGCACATTAGCAGCCTCTACTAAGATATCGAATGACTTTCTAATACGCTCGTTAGTTAAACGATGAAAATGTTATGCAAATAATATGTTTCCTAGACATACGAAAAATGGAATGGGTTTCTACGTCGATTTAATGCAACTAATTCTAACGTCGAAGTTAGATTTAGCATGCGAGTTCATTTTAGTACAATAAAATAAACAATGAAAATAAATCAACAAGAAAATAACAAACTTGTTAGTAACGGTATAACGATAATAAAAGTTTGCTAAAATATAGAATGCTATAGAAAAATGTAAACATGATGCATGGTTTTAAAAAAAGGTAGTAGGTCACGTGATGGATTAAGCACGCGTTGACCGAGGTTAGAAAAATATTTATCGAGATTTAGAATATGCTGAAAGACCCACTATTTCGTTAGAGAAAAGGGCGAAAAGTAGCTTTTTATGTCGCGGTTTTCAGATTGTCACGCGACCCGCGCGAGGGGTGCGCGACTCGCGTGACCATGCGACTCGCACAGGACGTGTGCGACTCGCATGGCGGACTGTTCTCGAGAAGTTTTTAGAAGATCGACGCTTTCGCTAAATCGCGTATAAATATGACGTGACTTATACTCGACTTAAATTTGTAATACTCGTAATATTCAATGCACGATTATGGAACCGATATCGAATATTTGGAGCGCGTCCAAAAAAGATGTTTAAAAAGTTGTTGAATTAAATTAAGACAGAATAATTAATTTATGTCACGATTTTTCAGGGATCCGTGCGACCCGCGCGAGAAGGACGCGACTCGCGCCACCACGCGACTCGCACATGGTCCGTCCGACTCGCGTGGTGGACTGACCTTGGTCCCGGTTTCGTGTCACTCGTTACGTTCCATATTCTATTATGGAATCGATATGTAATGTTAGAGCGATAACTTGAAGAAAATAATATAAGTCGTTTGAATTTAACTAAAACGATATGAGTTTTCTCCGCGTTTATAGTGTCGTAATTAATTCTAACGAATTAACTGACAACTATTTTAGCATCAACGAAAATCGCATTAGTTAATTTATTTGACTAAATCGTTTAAATTCGACATCCAATTATTGAATTGGCATCGGATCTAAGAAATTGACACTTTGCGATTACTTTAAATTAAACGGACCCGACTTGATTCCCTCGACTTCCCGACATCGTAATAAATCCCTAGGGATTTATGTGATGCCGGATCCGCGTCAACGGGTTTCGACCCTAATTAGAAAAAAATGATGCTAGATTTGAAAATAGTTTTGACATCGATGAAATATGCGAATACGACGGAATAAGAAAATTATGGTTGACGTTAATTCGTCTCAACAATCAAGCGATCGGGGTGTGGGATAAGCGACCGGCAACGCTGAGTGCAATACTCTTGTATATTCGGGTTTCCTTATCCCATCATCACTCACACTCGACACGAATCGACGAATATTTTAGTGTTTTATACTAGTTATATTATCGGTATTTTAGATACAACGATTAAAAAAAAACAAAAAAAAGAGAGGATGGAGATGACGTGAGGAAGAGAAGAAAAGGGAAAAGAACGGGGTTTCACACCCTCAACCTACATGTTCTTGTTCTCGGACGGGACTCGTTAGATGCGGCTTGCACGGGAGTAATCGAGATGTAAGTTAAGTTATGGTGATTAGGGTTTGTCTCCTAATTGCTAGGGTTAGGGCTTGAGTGTATAGGATTAGCGTAGAATAGGGTTGAATAGGGTTTGTAAAGTTGTAAGAAGTTCTAAAAAAGTGTTTAATTGTGTTGCAAAGGGGGTGTTTATATAGGCATTGCTATGCACTTTGGTGTCTAGGGTTTTGTGCCTTGACGGACTTGACCTGATGGCCCGTCTGAAGGTGGACCGTGGGTGAGCTACTCGGAAACGGCTTTGACCGGGTTTTGACCCGGTCGCTAAAAGTCGGTTTTATTTCCGGTGTCCGTTTTGACCCAAATTTGTCTTATTTGATTGGAAACGACCCACTGAGCCTGAATTTGAGGTCAGTTTTGTGAGATTTGTACTCCGTAAATGCCTAAGCCAGCAATCCATGGTTTTGAGTCCATATCCGAGCGCGTAGAAATACGTTTGCGTCCGATCATCATCGGGTGTTTTTTGGAAACTACCATAGACACCTGGCAGTCAAAATGCGGGTGTCTATAAAGCCCCCCCTCTGACTGAGGCTTGGACAAGGCGAAAGTCAGAGTAGCTACCAGGCTAATCGAGAATTAAAACCTGACAGACTTCCGATCGGGTCGTTTATAGTCCATTAGACTTGTGTGAAGGGCTCGCCAGCCATAAAACAGAAATCATACCTGAGCAGATGATGATAACTCCGTGGGGAATCAGACTTGTCGTATAAGCCCTGGGTGCGCCTATATGTGGGCCCATCCCGTGCAAAATGCCGCCTTGGGCTTTCCTTGAGTTGTACCTGTAGCAGTCATATAAATTTTGCATGCAACACGTAGGTGAAAAAAATGACTCGCGCTGGGGAATAAAAATTTGAATTTTTGAATTTCGAAATTTTGAATTTTTTTCTGGAATTAGGAAAACTCGGGATGACTAATTCCCGGGCTAGGATTAGGGAATCTCGAGACGAGGCCTGTATGCTGATCCTGTTAGAATTAGGAAACTTCTGTGTAAGGAAAATATGGAAAGGGGGTGGTGGAATTAATGCTATAAATACCCCTCCCTTGTCTATGAATTTTTTCATAACTTCCTCACAATTCATCCCTTCTCAAAAAGAAAGTTTCTTTATTCCTTTCAAGAATTTAAACCATGGGAATCGATCGATTGACCGTGATGCTGCAAGAAGAATGGTCCCGATGCTTTAGTGATACCGATAGAGTGGCTCTCAACCAGACGAGTATCATTCAACTGTACCCATTCCGTCAAATGCAAGTTGATTGCTACTTTCTCGATGCTTGTTTGTCATATTGGGACGATACATATCAAGTCTTTGCCTTTTCTCGAGAAGAAGTTTGTCCCTTACCCGAGGAGATTGCTGCTGTGGGAGGATGGAACCCGATACTCCGGCCTGCCGTCCCGTTTTTGGTTTATGACCCGAGAAGAAAGCTTCGAGAATTTTTGGGACTCTCCCAGAATGAAGTATCTCGCATGATGGAGGATGGTAATATTTCTTTGATCGATTTGGCTGAGAAATTTATGAACCCTCATGATGTCCGGGTCAGACCGGTTTACAGCCGCAGAGCTTTTTCTTTTTGTATGCTTCACGTTTATGCTTTTGAAGGCCATATGGACTTGTTGTCATGCATGGGTAACGCCCGCCTTTTGACCGTGGTTGATTTGATGGAAACGGAGCACAGTCCCGTTTGGCTGATTACGGGTGAGATTATCCAGGGCTTAGACAACCGTAAGAGGGATCTAGCGGTTCGTCTGACCGGAAGCACCCGTCTATTGCAGGTATTTTGGATTTCCTGATTTTTTTCTCGATTTTCCGTCCGGTTTTTTTCGATTTTTTTTTTTTCGATTTTTTTTTTCTTTTATTTTTTTTTTCTTCAGATTTGGCTGTATGAGAGGTTATCAGTCATAGATCCTCCCCTGGACTCGAGCAAATACCGTCACAATCAGGTGATGACGAGGAGACGGGCCATTGATTTTTCTCGCCAGATCACTCAGAAGTACTGGGACGAGGTTTTATCATTCCATAGTGGTCCGTTGATCCGATGGGTAGTGCCTTGGTGGCCCATTTATGTTTGGACAGGCTTGGACCCGAGGGACAAAGCTCGCTATCAGGTAATCTTGTCTTTCAGGCAGACTGTTCATCTTTACCCGGATCGCATACTAAGGCAGTATGGTTGGACCCAAAGAATCCCAGAGATTGAAGCAGTTGTGAGTGAACCTACCCAACTGACGGATGTAATGTGCGATACTTGGATGCAAAAGTGGTATACCCGGCACACTTGGCCCATTCCCAAATATCTCCATTCAATCTGGGTTTCAGATTCTTATGTGAAGTGGACCAAAGCTGATTCTGCGAAGGCCCGAGCTGCTTTGAAGGTTGACGAAGCTTTCGACCTGCTGCGAAGGGAGCAAGCTAAAGACAATAGGGGCTTCTTCGACGAAGGTGATACCCCGGCTACTCTGGTCCGTCTAATGTCAGGTCAGAAGAAGAAGACTAAGACTCAAGGCGAAGGGTCTAGTGCTAGAGGTGCGCGGGGGAAGGTGGGCCCCCAGACTGACTTGGAAAGGAGACTTGGCCCAAGACTAGCAGTGCAGGACCGACTTGGCTCGGGAGACAGGCTGCCTGAACACGTGCGGGCTCGACTTGGACCGAAGACGATAGCAGAAGACCCGCTGTCAAAGAAACAGGTTCGAGCTTATGAGGTTCCCCTCGTGATTCGGGAACACTCGCCCCCGCCCCGGCGACCTCGGGCTCCACGCGACCCAAAGGACAAAGGGAAGGGCAAAATGCACGAAAATTAGTCTCCTTTGTTTTATTATTTAAATATTATTACTATTTTTGCGGTGTGTTTTTTTTGTGTGTGCCGTTTTTTGCTTTTTTGTGTAAATTTGAATTTCCCAAGTTTATCGGTTTTTTTATAAAAGACATATTAGTGAATACCGTTCTCGTCTTTTCGTTTATTGCAGTGGTTGTACCCCTTTTGAGGGGTTGCCTATGTATCCACAATTAGCGGAATCAAACCGAACGTAGTTCAGAAATAGATGTTTTTGCAATTTTCCAAAATACACCCCGACTATTAGTTCAAGATGTGCGACAGTAGGATGAATAATCCTAACTTATTGACTTGTCTATAATAATTTTGAAAATTTATAAAAAGATGAATTTTTATAATAATTTTGAAAATTTATAAAAAGATGAATTTTTATAATAATTTTGAAAATAATCTCAAAGATGACATTGAGATTGGGTTTATGGGTAATAGCGCTTCAACTGGTCCAAGTTGGTTGGATTGATGAATTCGTTCCCGTCCAAGTCCGTCAGCATCACCGCTCCTCCTGATAGGACCTTCTTTACCAGATACGGCCTGGCCCAATTGGGTTTGAATTTTCCTCTTGGGTCAACCGGTAGTAGGGCCCGTACGGACTTTAGAACTAGATCCCCTTCCTTGATGTTTCTGGGCCTAACTCTTTTGTTGAAGGCCCGTTGGATCCTCTTTTGATATATTTGGATGTTGTTGAGGGCCCGGGACCGTCGTTCGTCCAAAAGAACTAGCGAATCGTATCGGGCTTGTACCCAATCTGCTTCCAGCACTTGGCTCTCAAGTAAAATCCTTAGGGATGGTACTTCTAGCTCGATCGGTTGGACCGCCTCCATTCCATATGTCAAATAATATGGGGTTGCTCCGGTTGCGGTGCGAATTGACGTCCGATACCCCCAAAGAGCGAAAGGTATTTTATCGGGTCAGTCTCGGTAATTCTCAGTCATCTTTTTAAGTATGGTGACAATTATTTTGTTAGCCGCTTCAACCGCTCCATTTGTTTGGGGTCGGTAAGGTGAAGATGTATGCCTTTGAATTTTATATTTTGCCAGCAACGCGGCAGTTTCAGCTTGAAAGTGGGTCCCGTGATCACTGATAAACTCGTGTGGGATCCCATATCGGCATATGATCTTATTTTGGATAAATTTGGCCACGTGCTTGGCGTTTAAGACATGATATGACTCGGCTTCGACCCATTTGGTGAAATAGTCGATGGCCACTAAAATGAAGCAATGACCTCCCGTTCCGGAAGGGTGTACCTTTCCAATTATGTCAACGCCCCATGTCGAAAATGGCCACGGGGATGTCATGGTGTATAGCAGAGATGACGGTATATGTTGTACATTGGCAAAGATCTGACACTTATGGCAGTGTTTGACATATGACTGACGGTCCGTTTCCATGGTGTTCCAATAATATCCGAGCCTCATGATTTTCCGGGCTAACATATGGGCGTTCATATGTGGGCCATTTTCACCATCGTGTACCTCGGACATACCTTTTTCGCCCTGTACTTTATCGATACACAGGAGGAGAGCCCCCTGTGCCGTCTTTTTGTATAACTGCCCGTCGTCCGTACAAACAAATTGGGTCGCCAATCTTCGCAAGGCCTTTTTGGCCCGGTTTTTCGTTCCCGGAGGATACTCTCCCGATGTCAGGTAAGTCAGGACAGCCTGATACCAAGGTTCAGGCTCGGTTATCTCGATATCCTGGATGGAGTTGATATAGGCCGGCTCGGACCGTCTTTCGACGCAGATCGACATGCTGGTTAGATGTTCCGGTATATTTAGCAGAGATGCTAATTTGGACAGTGCATCTGCAAATTGATTCTCCGCTCGGGGTAGATAGATATATTCCACCTTTTGGAATTGTTTCTCAAGAACCCTTACTCGCGCTTGGTAAGCCACGAGATTGGCGTTCCGAGTTTTCCATTTTTGGAGCGCTTGGTTGATGACTAGTGATGAGTCGCCGTGGACCCGGAGATTCGTTACTCTTAAATCAGCGGCGGCTTGCAACCCATGAATGCGTGCTTCATATTCGGCTGCGTTGTTGGTCACGTCAAAGTCCAATTTGATGGATAACAGGGTATGTTCCCCTTGTGGTGAGATTAACAGAATTCCGACCCCGAATCCTCGAAAGTTGGATGCCCCATCAAAATACAAATCCCATGTTTTGGTGTCAGTATGGAATATGTCTTCATCAGGAAAGGCCCAAGTATCGGTGTGGCCCTCTTCGGATATTGGACTATCGGCAAGGAATTCTACCACTACCCGGCCCTTGATGGCTTTCAATGGTACAAACTTGAGGTCGAATTCAGCTAACATTAAAGTCCATCTGGACATCCTGCCATTGAGGGTGGGCTTCTCGAGCAGGTACTTGATAGGATCCATTTTGGATAATACATGTACCTCGTGACTGAGCATGTAATGTCGGAGCTTTTTAGTGGCCCAAACCAAAGCTAGACACGTTTTCTCGAGCATTGTATACTTGCATTCGTATTCTAGGAATTTTTTACTGATGTAGTAAATAGCTCGTTCTTCTGAATTGACCGTCTGGGCCAGCATAGCTCCCATGGCTGTCTCGGTCGTTGTTATGTATAACGACAAAGGCAAACCGGGTTGAGGTGACATTAATACCGGCGGTGCAGACAGAATCTCCTTGATTTTATCAAAAGCTGCTTGACATTTATCGTCCCATAGTACGCGTTCTCCGATCTTCAGTTTTTGGAAAATGGGCTCATATACCATGGTTAATTTTGAAATAAACCGGCTAATGTATTGGACTTTCCCGAGAAACCCTCTTATTTCTTTTTCGGTTTTTGGTGGTTTCATCTCGGTGATGGCTTTGATTTTAGCTGGGTCGACCTCGATGCCGCGTTGGCTAACGATATGGCCCAACAATTTGCCTGATGTTACCCCGAAGCTGCATTTTTGAGGGTTTAGCCTCATGTTGTATTTGCGTAGTCGGGTAAAGAATTTTCTTAGGGCCACAATGTGCCCACTTCGGTCTTTGGACTTAACAATCATATCGTCCACATAAACCTCCACTTCTTTATGCATCATGTCATGTAATAGGGTAGTGGCGGTTCGTTGATAAGTGGCCCCGACATTGATGAGCCCAAATGGCATAACGGTGTAACAGTAAGTACCCCAAGGTGTAATGAAGGTGGTTTTACTCATGTCGTCTTCTGCCATTTTGATCTGATTGTATCCGGCATACCCGTCCATGAATGATAGAAGGGCATGATCGGCCGTGTTATCCACCAGTATGTCGATGTGTGGTAACGGAATATCGTCTTTTGGACTGGCATTATTAAGGTCCCGGAAATCTACACATACCCGCACCTTGCCGTCCTTCTTGGGTACCGGCACGATGTTCGCGACCCAGTCTGGATATTCAGACACTTGTATAAAGCCCGCTTTGAATTTCTTGTCGACTTCTTCTTTGACTTTGAGAGACCATTTGGGCCTCATTCTCCGAAGTTTCTGTTTTACCGATTTGCACCCATCTTTGATGGGTATATGGTGCTCAGCTATTTCTCGGTCTATCCCTGGCATGTCCTTGTAGGACCATGCGAAGACGTCTTTGAACTCTTGGAGGAGGTCTGTGAATTGTTTTCTCTCCTCGAGATCTAAGGATAGGCCCAACTTAAGCATCTGGGGCTCTAAAGTGGTTCCCACATTAATGGACTCGGTTTCTTCAATCACCGGATCTCGGGATTCCCTTTGTTCGAGTTGCTCGATCAGATGCGGAGGCAGAGGTACCTGTTCGTCGGGTTTCTCAATGTCATTGCATATAAAATTTTTGAAATTGAAAGAATTTTGGAAATAAGACAAGTCGTAAGCAGAACGATTTTCGTTATTATTATTATTAATGGTAAATTTTGAGAAAAGCTCGAATACAGCAGCCATCTGATCGTTGGTCAGTGGCGGGATAGGGAGTGCTCTCGGGACAGGCCCCGAGACTCCAGTGGATAAGGGAAGAGGGGTTACAGATTGGACTCTAGCACCAGACCCTCTAGACTTGGACTCAGACTCCGACTCTGACTCAGACTCAGACTCGGACTCGGACTCTGTATCCGGCATATCTCCCTCGCCGGTGGTTAGCTTGTAGGTCCGACCCTGGCTGTCGGTCCACTTGATGGTCTTCCTCCAGGCCCTTTTCCCGGTGTCTGCACCAACTTCGGAGATTAGCTTTGTTGGGTTAAACCGGTTGCTGCGGAGGATTAGATTGACCAGATCCTCCTTTGGAGCAGGGACGGCCTTGTCTTCTCCAAATAGGAACCCCAGCACGGGCTCAGAGTTGTTCTCACATTCTTTGGACTCGGCCTGGATAAGGGTGAATATATCATCAGGGATGAAATTGCATTCCCGAGCCGTTTTGGTATCGGGATATGTGATGGTGGGTTGGTAGAGGCCCACTTGAATAGCTCCGAATACAAGAGTGACAAAGTAGTCAGTTAACTTCGGGCTTTAAGGGCCCAAGTAAGTACCCTTGATGAGATTGGTGGCCTTGTGAATACCGGCCCGGACCACGTTTTCCGGGGTTATAGCATACCCCAATCCGAACTGTGATTCGCCATCATTTAGGACCTCGATAATCTTCCCAACTGGAAGATGTGGCCTCGAGGTAGCCCTCGGTAAATAGCCCAAGTTTTGTAGCATCGTGTCGATGATAGTGGTGAAGTAAGGCCTGAAGAGATATTCCTCCTCGATCATGCCCACGAAATCAAACCCTCGTGGGTCGGCCCGGCCCGTAGCGTTGCAGCTTGCCACGGTGATGGGGGTGGCCTCTAGTGTGATGACACCGTCTTGGAGTGGCATCTTGACCTTCCTATGCAGGGTAGAGGATACGACCTTGACCGCGTGGATCCAAGGCCTTCCGAGCAGCAAGTTGAAGGACGAGGTGACATCAATCACCTGAAACTCCAATTCTTTTTCGATTGGGCCCGTTATTATTGTCAGCTTAACAGCCCTAGCAACCGGTTTTGGGCTTTCGTCGAAAGCCTGGATAGTTTGTGCCGTCGGGAGATAGTCAGCATCTGTGATGCCGAGGGCTTTAGCGGTCCTTAGGGGAAGGACATTTACCGCGGACCCATCGTCGATAAGGGTCATTGGGAGGTACTTCCCTCGGAAAATGACCGTGATGTACAGGGCCAAATTATGGGCGGCCCCAAATGGTGGTAGATCGGACTCAGAGAAGGTTATGAGTGGGCCTTCTTCTTTGGATTTGCCCTTGAGATAGGGCATGATGGTGGTTACCATTTGTAGACACCCACATTTTGACCGCCAGGTGTCTATAGTAGTTCCCGCCAAACACCCGATGATGATAGGACGTAAACGTGCTTTGATAGACTCGGATATGGGCTTGTAATTATGGACATTTGGTTTAGACATTTTAAGGAGTACAAATCTCACAAAACGGACCTCAAATCCAGGCCCAGTGGGTCGTTTCGAGTCAAATAACACTAATTTGGGTTGAAACCGTCACCAGGGGTAAAACCGTCTTTTGGCGACCGAGTCAAACCCGGTCAAAGATATTTTTTCCCGAGTCACACGAGCTGGCCGTGACATTGCACGGTTGATTCGTACTCAAACACCAAAAAAATCAGCCTTCACAAATATTAAACAAATCTGTTCAAGGATAGAATTCGATCTCAAGTAGGAATTCTATCCGGAAACCGAAACAAAATACCACCCAAGCTCAGATACTCGGCTGAAACAGCCGAGATATCACCCCAGCCAGCCAAGTTTTTGGCTTCTTCATTAAGAAACGAGAAGTCTATTCCCTCACGAACTCTCGTATTTCCTATCCAAACCGGTGTTTCTTGTCACACAAGCAAGACCACCTCGGTTCCTATAAATAGGACCCTCCCTTCAACCTCAAAAGACACAGAAAATTAACCGGAAATCACACCGAAAAAAATACCATCAGCAACACATCAAAAAATACCGAAAAGCCAGCCAAAAGCGACATCCAAAATCCCGACGTTATCCGAAATCCCGAAGACTAGTCCGTCCTACCATCCGGCCGAATTCCACGCCACACACACACTCCAAACCGACACCTTAACTCACCCACATCATCTCGACGCTCCCGTGTCTAAGCCACCGTCTGACGAGCCTTATACCGAGAACACAAAGCATGTAGGTTGAGGGTGCAAATCAAACCCGTCTCTTCCCTTTTTTCTCTTCTTCGTCTCGTTTTTATTATGGGTCTTTCGTCGGTCTTTTTCTATTTTTCTAATATCGATATTACTAAAACTATTTTCCTATATCGAATATTCTTAAAATACGATATCGATTCTATATAATCAAATATCGTATCGAAAAGAATTATATTAAGTTTTCGACGAAATCGTTACACCTTTTTACAACTCTTCGTTCAAAATCCTTTTTTTCGACTTTTCGTCCAAAGTTCTTTTTTTTATCTTTCGTTCAAAACAAACTTTTTCAAAACCTTTTCTAAAGTCATTCCGAATATTCGATATCGATTTTATAATCGAATATCGAATACGACGAATATCGAAAATATAAACCGGGTATAAATTAATCTATATTTGTACGCGATTTATAACGATTTTCGACAAAAAAAAAACGGACAGACTCGCGTGCGAGTCGCGCCCGGTCCAGGCGACTCGCGCCCGAGTCTGATCCGAGGCCATTTTTTTTAGTTTTCGTTCGTTTATTTTTATTATTTTACGAAACGATTTCTAAATTTACATCTTTTCTAAAACTATTCTAAATATTTGATAATCAACTATCGAATATATCGAATATCGAGAATATTAAGTCGGGTATGAATTATGCGATATTCGTACGCGATTTAATCAAAATTTTCCGAAAACCGTTGTCGGATTCAGGCCACCACGCGACCCGCATTGGTCTCGGGCGAGTCACGCGGCTCTCGGCCGAGACCCATCTTTTTTATTTTTTTGTTATCTCTTCTTCTTTCTCGAACATTGTTTCTTACAAAACAACGTTTTAAACTATATTTTTCAGATTTCGATTAATATTTATTTTCTCGATTTCATATATTATTATTTCAATCGTTACTAACCCGTTTTCTCGTGTTTGTAGCAATTTTTTTTTTTCTTCTCATATTCTTTTTATCGTTTTATTAGACTAAAACGAACCTACATGCTAAAATAACTTTGACGTTATTAGTTTAACATGCATTAAACGACTTAGCAACCCATTTATTTATTTTCCTCGCATGTCTTAGGAAAATAATCTCTGCATATCATTTCATCGTCGAACTAACGCGTGTACACAAAACCGAACGATATCTTAGTAAAGGCCGCTAAGTGCGGGCGGGGTTGGGTGTTCTCGCTGAACTTCCCAACACGTACCCTCACCCCTTACTCAGAACCGTGGTTTCCGGATGTCCGAAACCATTGGCAACGAGAGTCATTCAATATACGATTAACCGCCCAGTCGGCATCGGTATCGATATGCTAAGGGACGAACCCGATAAACTCTGACATCGGAAATGGGCCAGGCTTTAAGTATGGCCCACTACGACATAGAGTGGGTTCGAATGGTTCCGAATAACCATAAAATTCGGTGGCGACTCCTACTTCGATTTAAAATTCAATTCGATCCATCTCATATGGAAATTCTATCGCCTCCCCAAAACCCGCGCTTCGCCGCGTCGGGGTGAACCTATGTCATGTCCACACCATTTCAGTGGGGGTAACCTGTGAGTCGACCTTGATCTCATCGAGAGCCTTAGTTAGTGCTTCCCGATGTGCTTGTGAGCTAACCAGAAGTTGTCATATGGTTAGGTCAGCTCGAACCCTCTTCAATTGCTGGATCAGAGCCGTGTCGTTGCTTGGTTCCTCAAGAGGGGATTCCGTCCTGGCAGGTTCAGTGACGGTTGTTGGAGTAGAGCGCCCAGCTGTGGCGAGGTGGTTAGTGGCTAAGGCCTTGGACTTAGCTTTCCGGACCTCCTCACTGGTGATGGGGACAGCTTCCCCTTTGGCTAGATAAACATCCTCATCATCATCGAACCATATCCCGTTAATTTGTGGGATAAAGGGGGAGATGAGGTGAGAGCAGTCAATTACCTCTCCCGTGAATATAGCATGGGCACTGAACGGGTTTTCCTTGTTACTCGGCTTGTCTCCGGGCAACGGTATTTTGCCATTCTCGATCAGATCTTGGATTAGATGTTTTAGTTTCCAGCATTTCTCCGTGTCATGTCCATTGTCTCGGTGATATTGGCAGTAGGCTTGGGCATTGTAACTTTTGGACCTTTTCTCCACTGGAACTTCGGGAGTTGGGCCTATCGGTTGGATCAGGCCCTTTGAAGATAGCCTTTGTAAGGCATAGGTATAGGTAGTCCCTATATCCGTGAATACCCGATTTGGAGTATTCTTTTTGGATGAGGTATCCAGCAAATTAACCTCATCGAAGATGCTGCGAGTTGCAGCTGCAGGTGTGGGCTTGCTCACGGATGAACTGGCCCCTTGATAGCCCTTGGTAGAGGCCTTAGTAAGGCCCTCTAACCCATTTCAGTTAGGGTAGCAAAATTGGCGATGACAGCATACCGGAGATGGACCCGGTAGGATGGGAGGAGGTTCTTGACAAACGCCTCCACTAGCACTTTCTCGCTGGGCTTATCAACCAGCTTCACACTCTCGGCCCGCCATCTTTGGAGATACCTGGTGAACCCTTCTTTGGGCTCTTGGGCCATCACTTCCAGAGTACGCATTGTAGTCTGGATCTCGGTATTATCGGCGTAATTTCGAGCAAATTCAGTCGCCACATCATCCCAAGTCTTATATTTTTTGGAATCGAGCCTGTAGTACCAGGCCTTGGGATGCTTTTCAAGGGAGGAAGGGAATAAGTGCTTAAACATGGTGGACTTCACCCCTTTGACCGCCATAAAATCTTTGAAAGCCCGGATGTGGTGGACCGGGTCTTCAATACCCTCAAACATTGGAATTCCCGTGAGGTTGAAGTTTGCAGGTAGCTCGTCATTTAAAGGTGAATAGGAACGAGCATTTTCAGTGTGGATCGAGTTGTTCGTTGGCAGGTGAACCTGTTCTTCGAGCCTGCGAACAACACTGATTAGTTCAGCTATGGGCCCAGTGGGCTCAAATCCCTCAACAGGGGCCACCTTCTCCAGGGCACTCACACGGGTGGCCAAGGTCGCTTGGTCAGTCTGGATGGCAGTCAATTAAGTCTCGATCTTGGCCAGTGCGGCGGTCAGTTGATCCAAAGTCGACTGCATTTTCTGTTGTCTGGTTTCGGGTGGCCTGTCTGTAAGAACACCGCGTAATCAGAAACTAGCCCAAATCCTGGAATAGAAAGTACATCCCGAGCCAGACTGAAAAGGGAATTGACTCGGAAAAGACACCTAGACGGGTGACTTGTAAAAGGTGGGCCTACCTTAGGATCCGGCAATGTGAGTCGGGTCCTGTTCGAAGGAAGGTCCGCGTGAGACATCCCCAGACTTCGGACTCGAATGTGTAGACGGGCCCTCCTTTGTAAGAGTACGTCTTACGTAGGTGGGCCTTGCCTTACTCTAATAAGGCGGACTGGAATAGGGAAGAAACTCGTGATGTAAGATTGACGGAGTTTCGTCGCTAAAGGCTTCGACGACTTATGACACGACCCGACACATGCTAAATACGGGAAGTCCTAAGAAGAGGAAGTTTTTGAAAAGGATTATTTTTGGAAAACCATCCGAAAATGGTGGAGGGGGCCCGATTTTTTGAAAAAAAGTCGGAAAAGGCATCGGGCCTCGGTTTTGAAAGTTCGAAAGTGTTTTCGAGTTTTGAAATGGGCAGAATACCGGCTAGAAATAGGCTTGAGTAAACTCATAAGTCCTAAATTCGGTATACGTCGCGGGTTTTGAAATTGGATAGTTTGAAAAGGATGCAC
The DNA here is from genome assembly GCA_958450325.1 of Agrostemma githago. Classification (NCBI taxonomy): domain Eukaryota; kingdom Viridiplantae; phylum Streptophyta; class Magnoliopsida; order Caryophyllales; family Caryophyllaceae; genus Agrostemma; species Agrostemma githago. The sequence goes on along the minus strand of OY288241.1, from coordinate 76,462,937 downwards.
TTTTTGAAAAATGACGGTTTTTGAAAACGACATGGAAACCAAGTAGCATATAGTCACGCAAGCATTATAACGACGCCATGTATGCTTTACACTAACTCTCGGTCGGTCTAAAAAGGGTCTATACCAGTGCACATAGCCTAGACGTTGATCGGGACAGACTTTCTAAGTCGAGTTGAGCTTAGAACATGCTGCGAAACCCACTCGAATCGACTATGGACACCTTTGACATATCCATATTGGAGTACATCACGGTATAGTGGGACGTCGGTCACGAGTACCGGCCCGGGAAAATATGGGGTTATGCATGAACCGTAAAACTAAACGCGTATTGTACTAGTCAAACAATTTATATTCGAGTCTCGCCCTGACGATGCCGATGGTAAGTCACGCATCAGTTAATCCCCAGCAGAGTCGCCAAATTGTGGACATGACATAGGTCCACCCCGACGTGGCCACACGCGGGTTTGGGGAGGCGAATGAATCTCCATATGAGAATGGGTCGAATTGAAATTTAAATCGAAGTGGAGTCGCCACCGAACTTTGTGGGAGTTCGGGCCCGTTCGAACCCACTCTATGTCGTAGTGGGCCATATACTAAATACGGCCCATTTCCGATGTCAGAGTTTATTGGGCTCGTTCCTTTGCATTTGATACCGATACCGACATTATCGGATATCGTGTATTGAATGACTCTCGTGCGCCAACGGTTTCGAGCATCCGGAAACCGAGGTTCTGAGTAAGGGGTGAGGGTACGTGTTGGGAAGCCCACAAAGGACACCCAACCCCGCCCGCACATTTGCGGCCTCTACTAAGATATCGAATGACTTTCTAATACGCGCGTTAGTTAAACGATGAAAATGTTATGCAAACAATATGTTCCCTAGACATGCGAAAAATGTAATGGGTTTCTATGTCGATTTAATGCAACTAATTCTAACGTCGAAGTTAAATTTAGCATGCGAGTTCATTTTAGTTCAATAAAATAAACAATGAAAATAAATCAACAAGAAAATAACAAACTTGTTAGTAACGGTATAATGATAATAACGGTTTGCTAAAATATAGAATGCTATAGAAAAATGTAAACATGATGCATGGTTTTAAAAAAAGGTAGTAGGTCACGTGATGGATTAAGCACGCGTTGACCGAGGTCAGAAAAATATTTATCGAGATTTAGAATATGTTGAAAGACCCGCTATTTCGTTAGAGAAAAGGGCGAAATGTAGCTTTTTATGTCGCGGTTTTCAGGGTGTCACGCGACCCGTGCGAGGGGTGCGCGACTCGCGTGGCCATGCGACTCACACAGGACGTGTGCGACTCGCATGGCGGACTGTTCTCGAGACGTTTTTAGAAGATCGACGCTTTCGCTAAATCGCGTATAAATATGACGTGATTTATACTCGACTTAAATTTGTAATACTCGTAAAATTCAATGCTCGATTATGGAACCAATATCGAATATTTGGAGCGCGTCCAAAAAAGATGTTTGAAAAGTTGTTGAATTAAATTAAGACAGAATAATTAATTTATGTCACGATTTTTCAGGGATCCGTGCGACCCGTGCGAGAAGGACGCGACTCGCGCCACCACGCGACTCGCACATGGTCCGTCCGACTCGCGTGGTGGACTGACCTTGGTCCCGGTTTCGTGTCACTCGTTACGTTCCATATTCTATTATGGAATCGATATGTAATGTTAGAGCGATAACTTGAAGAAAATAATATAAGTCGTTTGAATTTAACTAAAACGATACGGTTTTCTCCGCGTTTATAGTGTCGTAATTAATTCTAACGAATTAACTGACAACTATTTTAGCATCAACGAAAATCACATTAGTTAATTTATTTGACTAAATCGTTTAGATTCGACATCCAATTATTGAATTGGCATCGAATCTAAGAAATTGACACTTTGCGATTGCTTTAAATTAAACGGACCCGACTTGATTCCCTCGGTTTTCCGACATCGTAATAAATCCCAAGGGATTTATGTGATGCCGGATCCGCGTCAACGGGTTTCGAACCTAATTAGAAAAAAATGATGCTAGATTTGAAAATAGTTTTGACATCGATGAAATATGCGATTACGACGGAATAAGAAAATTATGGTTGACGTTAATTCGTCTCAACAATCAAGCGATCGGGGTGATGGGATAAGCGACCGACAACGCTAAGTGCAATACTCTTGTATATTCGGGTTTCCTTATCCCATCATCACTCACACTCGACACGAATCGACGAATATTTTAGTGTTTTATACTAGTTATATTATCGGTATTTTAGATACAACGATTAAAAAAAAACAAAAAAAAGAGAGGATGGAGATGACGTGAGGAAGAGAAGAAAAGGGAAAAGAACGGGGTTTCACACCCTCAACCTACATGTTCTTGTTCTCGGACGGGACTCGTTAGATGCGGCTTGCACGGGAGTAATCGAGATGTAAGTTAAGTTATGGTGATTAGGGTTTGTCTCCTAATTGCTAGGGTTAGGGCTTGAGTGTATAGGATTAGCGTAGAATAGGGTTGAATAGGGTTTGTAAAGTTGTAAGAAGTTCTGAAAAAGTGTTTAATTGTGTTGCAAAGGGTTTGTTTATATAGGCATTGCTATGCACTTTGGTGTCTAGGGTTTTGTGCCTTGACGGACTTGACCTGATGGCCCGTCTGAAGGTGGACCGTGGCTGAGCTACTCGGAAACGGCTTTGACCGGATTTTGACCCGGTCGCTAAAAGTTGGTTTTATTTCTGGTGTCGGTTTTGACCCAAATTAGTCTTATTTGATTGGAAACGACCCACTGGGCCTGAATTTGAGGTCAGTTTTGTGAGATTTGTACTCCGTAAATGCCTAAGCCAGCAATCCATGGTTTTGAGTCCATATCCGAGCGCGTAGAAACACGTTTGCGTCCGATCATCATCGGGTGTTTTTTGGAAACTACCACAGACACCTGGCAGTCAAAATGCGGGTGTCTACAAATATTCTTCTCACTCATGAATAGTGTCAAAAAATCAAACGTATACAATTCATTGGAACGGAGGGAGTAATAGTTTACATCAATCCATAGGAAAACATTGGACTAACAAAAAAAAATTAAACAAAGGTAATGATTTTCTTTGTTGAAAATGGCATACACATTAAAATATAAAAGTAAGTAGTAAGAAAAGACAAAAGTCAATATATACGCGAGTATGCAAATTTAATTACAAATATTGAAAAACTTCATGATACACCACATTAATGGCAGTGTCAGAGGTCCAATTATTGCTATCAAAAATAATGATTTTCAATCCGTTTTTGTTGGTGACCCTTGATAAAACAACGTATAATTGACCGTGTGTGAACACGGGTTTAGGAAGATACAGACCAACGTGCGACATTAAAAACATTGTGACCAATTAAATGTCAAATAACGAATAGAATACATGGATATAAACCGCAAGCATTAAAGTCAAAATAAGTTGTAAAAAAACCGACAGATTTTATATAAAGAGAATGACATTTATCTAAAATTTAAAACTATGGAAACAAATGACATAAATTACAAACATAAAATTTATATTTGCTCGAATATACAAACATGAAATTAGAAATATCAGAACACTTCTTAGTATACGACATAAGTAGTAGTGTTGGAACTGCGTTTATTGTCATCATAAATAAGAATCTTCAATCCACGCTTCTTGGTATCACTTGGTATTGCAACTTGAGTTGACCATGCGTGAATACGGGCTTGGGGAGATAAAGACTCATGTGAGACAACGATTAGCATGTACAGTAAAAGGAGTAATTTTAGAAAAAAAATATATTTTTCGAACGATACAATATTAAAAAAATATACGAGTAGTATATGTTTACAACTTACGAAGTAACAAAATGAAGTGTCAAAATCTATTTTTCACCCACATCATGACCCTAACCCGCATCGTATAAATGTATGACCCGACTCATAATTGACTTGACTCCTATTTTGATCCGTGCAAATTGCACGGTTTACGTTAAAAAGATAAATAAAGTGATGGAAAAAAATTGTTTGAACAAAAAATTATTTTTAATATCATCATACCCAAACATTATAAAAAATTAGTAACTGGTTAATAGTTATATCCCAAATAATTTATAAAGTTAGTCCAAATCATGTGTAACTTACAAAAAGAACAAAAAAAAAGTAACTTAAGAAAAGAATATTTTGGAAAAGCTCAATTGTTAATTTAAGATAATGATAATATTCGTGTTAACACCAATATGATTTAATATTACGAAATATATTTTCACAACTTACGAAGTAACAAAATGAGATGTCGAATCTATTTTTGACCCGTATTATGACCCTAATAATACGAATAATACCTAAACAGGTTAGAAATAGATGTCATCCGAATAATACAAACAAATGGAGGTCCACCGAATACAAAATACCAACATTGATGGTATACGTTGTTTAGTTAGAAATAGTCGTATTAGAGTTCTATACTACAGACATGAATATTTCAGTCTTTGTTTCATACCTAAACAAATAGCACCTCCCTGTTGGAAATATAGGGTCACTATAGGGGCGATATATAACTAGTAAATATACGTTGTTGTGTCGTGGTATGAAGGCCACTGAATGAGAAACGAAATCGCCCCGACTATGGTACAAATCGGAATGGGCATCGTCCCCCAAGGTCACACAACACTCCTAAAAGGTTGTGTACTCAACCATTAGGAGTTGGAACTCGATGGTATACTCAGAATTTATCAAGAGATTTGGATGAAGAAGCCTTTGATGTATATTCACATATGTCTTATCATTCTCATACTTATATAATAAGTGTCATATGAGACTAACCTCAAAAGGTATCCAAAGTCACTTTATGATGGAAAATGAATTGTCATTATTCTAAATCCAATGACATTCATAACCATACTAATAAATTAGGTTTAATATGCTACTAATGGGAGATGCTCTTACTATGCAAGAATGGTCAACAATTCCACTTTGCATTATTTCTAACACTCCCAACCGTGATGGTAATCTAACAAAAATACAACCAAACAATGACATTTTCTTGAATTAGATAAATTTGTTTTACGTAATTCGATACGTTGTTTTTATCTTGTGTTGAAAATAAAGCAAATTTAAATGAAATAAAAAATAAAAATTAGAAACCAATTTTATCAGTCCTTGTAAAGGTAAAATTAAAAACCAATCTTCCTTGCTTGATTTTTTAGCATCCTCTAGCCGGTAAATAAAAACATAGGAGATCATTTTAACTGTACACCGTAGTAAACGGAACGAACACATGGAGACTGGTCTAATAACTGTTCCCACCATAACTCGAAGTAAAAATGAATACCTCTTCTTCAGTTCAAGGCTCTCTTTTGTCAACTTGGCTACTAATATACTCTGTAATTTAATTTTTTGCATAGTGTGGGAGTAACGGTTTATAAACTCCCACAAAACCGTCAATCAGATATCTATGAACGAAATACTAATGACCCGATCTAAATGGCGAAATTGAACCGATAAACTCCACTGAACGAAGGAGTAATTGATACATTAAAAGTGCTAATGACCCGATCTAAATGGCGCATACCCGAAAATGACCCGTTTCATACACGAAAAAGACACAACCCAAATGACTCATACACGAAAATGGTCCAACCTTAATGACTCATCTCGAAGTGAGGTAAACCCAAAGTAGCCCGACATCATGTCACACCAAATTGGCTTGCAATACGAAAAAAAATCGGACCGACCCGAAATGACAGATCCAAACTGATCTCATTGCCTCATTTGCCACCTCTAAGTTTCAACTAACCACATGAAAAGTTTTTTGATCCGATATAATGTTAAGACAAATATAGTTGTCATAAGAAAGACACCGTAGAGGAAAATATCAACAATTATATAAGTGATTAAAAGAACCGAGCTTATTATCTCCACTTTTGCTTTTACATTTACTACTTACGAAGTTAATTCATACAGAGTAATTTGGATACATATCCCGCCATTATGATTTTCATAAAATTCCGAGTTAAGACTAGCTATATGCCTATATTAACTTATTACTATATGAAAAAAATCCACTACCATCAATTTGCATCCTCTCGATTTACTAATCATTCTCAACACATAGTCCATCCATATCGGTTAAGAAAACAAAAACTAAGTAGAGTAGCTATAAAAACAGGAATAAAAAATACTTTAATGTCAGCCTGTGATCGATCCTTCTAGTCCTGTTTGTGAAATTACATTGCCACTACTAATGAAAATGACCTTCCAGTACACGGTCTTGTCTAAAACTCACTGTGTTTGGTGCATGACAATGAAACTCATTCCACCCCCAAGAACATAGCTCCAAACAGTACTCGTACGCAGCACTTCATTTTTAAGCAATCTAGAGGAAGTCTTTGATCTTCATGTTTTTCTTGATTCAGCTCCATATGATGTGGAGGAGATAGAGCGTTATTAGATTATGCAAATGAAGTCATGAAGGTGAAGAGCGGCTCCGAATTTTCACAACCATTTTTACCTCAAGCATGGATATACACAATTTTCACTCCCATATTTTCCAAATTTCACCCTACTGATTACTTTGAACATTCAATCTTCTTCCTAGAAAACATTAGTCTCAATAATTCCGCTATCAGAATATTTCGAATCAAATAGATTAAACATTAGTCATTAAGTATTACACCCATCATCCATCCTTAATCCTTACGGCAACTGCTATATATATCGAAAAGGCTTGCAAAGAAGAGATTACGACATCAAAGTCAACGGAGAAAATCCAATCCTGAAACGAAACTAACCTTAAAAAAGGTCTGCCTTGCTTACTGAAGTGATTAGAATGATGAATTTAAAAGTACCCATCAAGGAAAACTGATCAAAGATTCAAACTTGAACACAAATAATAATAAACAATACCTGATAAAAAAGGCTGAGGACTACAATGACAAAATTGAGGAAAGTTAACAATTTTGATCACAATAAGATCCCATCTTGCTTACTGAAACATAATGATCATTGATCATTAAGTCACTAATAAATTAAAGATAAAATGAAATATGGCAACGGATAAGGTCCACAACGAAAGAACGATGCTTCTGCTAATTCAAAATACATATTAATTGTAAGAAAATAAATTAAATAAATTGGTTTATATACGTACCATTTAGGAGCAATATTGGAAGAGCGGAGATGCCTCTACCGGGACAGGTGTCCGGTATCGAGAAGTGAAGAAAACAGATTTTAAAATTGAAATTAATGCAGATAATGAAGATTGATGGCAGTACCATTTTTCAAATAGATCAATTGATATAATTTGTGCTTACGAATCCTAAATATCACCCAACCCAACTTCAAAATCACATGTTTGTCCCCCATGGACGTGTTTTCACCGCCAGCGAGAAATTGTTGTAGAAGAATCAAACCTAATAATCAAACATCAAAATCTTATCATTTGAATGACAAATAATAAAATCAGATAGAGCTCTAAAATTTGAAGCAGTAACACTAAATAACCATCACAATCACATCTTGAATGCCTAAAACCTTGAAAATTAGTACCTAGAAAATAAGGATGGAAACCCTAATAGACTAAATTAGAGGCAAAAATTGAAATTCGAAGGCAAAAATCAGAAATTGAGGTAAAATGGTCCGTACCTGAACGGTGTTATGTTGAGCGCTTAATCTTTATCTTTTAAAGCAGAAACATTTCTGCTTCTCTCATTAACCCACGTCAGCAAAGATATGTGGTGCTTAGTTGGCACTGATGTGTCGCTTATGTGTCGCCATGTCGCACAATGGTGCAACTATGAAACATTGCAGTTATCATTGGTGCAGTTACGCTCAATTAGTTGGCAGTTATTGTTCACTCTCCCGATTACTCTTAGTTGACACTTAATATTAAAATATTAATCAGTTTATTAAAGTAACAGTCAATTACAGTTTTAACTCTCCTCAACTACCCAGTGTCACTACAGTAAACAAAAAAAATTATGTAAAAACTAGCCCACCACGAAAGTGGGAGGCAGCAGTTATCCCTGTCAACTTTTATTTAAATACATAGCTTCTCTATCCCTATATTCTAAATTCTAAATCCTTATCCGTCTTTAATTTTCCAAAATTGAGAAACTGCATGCTCCATTCTAGCCGAAATCATGTCTTCTACTTCTCCCAAAATTAATTCCTGAAATTACTACTATTAAAAAGAATAACAATGTTATTATACATTAACAGCAAGAAGAATGCAGAAATGGGTACGAAATCCAAAGAAGCTCAAATCTCGATGCTAGCAACAACACCCAAGAAAGGAACTCTCATTTTAAGAGTACAGATGATTTTAGTTTATAATATTGGAGTAAGTGATTCTTATTGTTATTGTAGAATTCACTTCAATGATATAAAAGTGTAACATTTCATTATATAATACAAGGAAACGGGAAAAGTTCTGAGCAATTTACGTTTTGGTATGTGAAATCATAACCTACTGTATATGTAAAACCAGTTTAGTATCTAATTTCAGTTGGCTCTTATTTCCATAACTTGATCGAATTTTGCAGGAAAGATCACTTCATTATTCATTGATAAAACGAGACCGGTGCTGGAGATGAGACACATTAAACACAATTAGTGGAAAGGTAATGCATTTTATAATGCAAGTTAAATAAGCTACTTCAATTATTTCATAATTATTATTCTACTCTATGAATGTAACAAATGCTATAAGCATTGTAACACAAGATGCAACAAAAATACAAGTCTACCAATCATCGAGGAAATCTAATCATTCAATAATAAGTGAATTTTCCACAAAAAGAATTGACTCATTAAACTGATTCACATTTTTTTTATTCAATCACTAGGTACCCTTCCAAAAACGACTTAGATAGATGGAAAACAAGTGCACCCACGTAATCCTAATTTTCATTTTTCATCTTGGTTCTTAAGATGTCTCTAACTGTAGTTGCAGGAAAAAATGAAACAGCAGAAGCGAAAACAAGAAACATATGACCCGGTATGTTTTACTGATGCAATATAAATCATCTTTATCAATATAAAGAATAGTAGTTATGCATTAAGATAAAATACTTCAGAATATATATAAAGAGTAGTAGTTATGCCTAAAGAATAGCAGAACAAAGTTGTTGTGCAATATTAATATTGAGTCAAAGAAAAAATTCAGTCCGTGTAACGTAATAGGCCAAAATCAGTAAAGACCTTTAATCAGTGAATCAAAATACAGTACAGAAAAACTGTTGGGAATTGGATAGAAATACAGATTTACTTATTGTCAAATACAAGCTTATAAAATTGCAATAATTAATCAAAAGTCATCAAAACAGTGGCTAAAACCTTTATAATTGCAACAAACAACTCTTATAATGAAACAACCCAGAATAAAATAGAAGTCATAATCAACCAATCAAAATGCAAACTAAAAACTACTCCGTAGAAAACAACTTTTATTTTATTATTTTTTTTGTCCAAATTAGCATCTTATTTAAATGGAATAACTAATAATGAACCCTGGATATTATTGTGATAAGGAAAATAGTGATCGAAGTCTTAATCACCTAATGACTGATCGAGTTTGAATAACATGGAAACACAATTTTACTGATCCCCTTAGAATATTCCACTATGATAATAACCACCCACTTATTTGCACAATTATATTCTTAAAAATCTCTTATTACTCTAAGGTGCAGAAATATAAATAGAGTTAAATTGAACATTTATAAAAATCATTAAATCATAAATTAAGCTGAAATTAGTTAAGGCGTCTGAATGTATAGAACTGCTAAGAATTTTAAATTTCATTCACTCCAAAATCTTGATTTTTAATCATAAATTAACAATTAAATCATTGACACAATAATCAATTTTATCAGAAACTAAAAATAAAAATAAAAATGAGTTGGATTTGGTCTGGAGTGGGTTAGGGCTGGACTGGACCGCGTCAAGTTATGGCTGAACCAGGTTAGGTTTAGACTTAATCTGTGTAACGTCGTTATTTAGTTATTACATGCATTACCGGCAATTACAAAATATTTTAAAAAATCCAAGTCACTAAAAGTTTTAACTAAAATTAAAATAATTGTAATCGATATTCTAATAATCAATTCGTCTAACCATACAAAGAAAATAAAATTATCATCAACCATGCATTCACAGAAACTGTAAATTAAAATAAAAATAAGGAACACTTCGTAGTAAATTAGATGCATTGAACCCACAAATTTGATTTTAATCAATTCAACATGATTAAATCATTATCATTTTCAATATTTATCAACTTTTGAAACATACAACCACAAAAATTGTGCAAGAATACAAAAACAAATCAATTTGTAAATTAGATTCACTTTAAGAGAGTAGATCTAATCAATTAATTAACCAATCATACAAAAATCAACGTCATTTCGAAGATGGTATATTTATCATACATTCAATGACTGAAATGTTCAATTAAACACACACAAAAAAAAAGTTTATGAGTTAATGTCTATACCTGTTTTTGGGAAGGAAAAAGGAGCAAAGTAGTGCTTCCTCCATCGTGTATCACTTTTTCGACATTAAGAGTAAAAGAAAACGTCAAGTTAAATGCCGGTTCGTTGGAACACCAAGGTTGCTTTCAAATTCTCTCATAACGCCGGGAAACAAGACAGAAGTCGTCGTGATAGGGAAATGGCAACGGAACTCCGAGTGGTCGCATGATATATTCTAGAAGACAACATCTTTAATTTGAGTTTGATTAGGGAGGTTGAGGCTGATAATGAGAGTGAGAGTTATAGAGTGGGAATAGAGTGCTGTGAGGGTGAGGGTGAGGGTGAGAGTGATAGACTAAGGGTGAGGCGGAGGGTGTGGGTTAAGGTTAGGGTTTGAGGATGTAAGATGGGGTTGGGGTATATATTCCAGAGCCTTCATTCTACGCTTACGGCTCGAGAAGGATGAAAGATCTCGGCCTAACTGAGTGCTACAGTCTTGGCCTTTTTAATATGCAATTCAGCCCAATTTTTATGCTCCTTAGTGAAAATTGATTTATGGGTCAGTCCATATGTTAATGTATATGTCCTCATTAAATTTAGTTTATTTTGAAATCGTAAACATATTACGAAGTACAGTATCATATTGAAACACGCAATTGGCGATTTGTAAAACTTCGTTGATCCTTCGATTATTGCGTTTATTGCATTTATAGTTATTAGCTTGATTTCTCTTATTTTATTCATATATACAAATCAAACGCCATATGAATTCACCGATACTCGGTATATTGCATCGATTTAGAAGACATGAAACCGACACTTTCAGTAAAATATCCCTCTCATTTAAGTGATAATGGTCACGTGTGTTATGTTGTTTGCCAAATTTTAGTAAGAATTGTGACCACATTTAGTAAGCATACCGTCACAGTCGGTCCAAGGTACAATGATCCGTCTCACCGTCTGCATTATTTACGTAGATTTAAATTACATATGATTGTACTCACTCCATCCCACTATGATGTTCCCATTTACTTTTTGGGGGTCAAAGTTCGTAAACTTTTACCATCAATTTCGCAAAAAGTATACAATTTTATAATACGATTTTCACATAATTACATTTGTTATCAAAAAATCATTGTAGAATTATAACTTTAACAAAAAATAATGACGTATAGCGATGATAAAACACGGTCAAAGTACTGTATCAAAGACCATGAAAAAGTAAATGGGAAATCTCTTTGGAATGGAGGGAGTATTTAGTAAAACAATTTTTTTTCCAGCACTTCATCATCTATATTTTTAAAGTCATCCGTGCAATTTGCACGGGTAAAAACTAGTAGAATATTAAAATCAGTGTGATGGCGAAGAGGGATTCGAACCCGTCGTAGAAGGAGATAACAGGTGGAGCCAATGACCCACTAAGACTAATGATACCGTGCTATAATCCTTCATTGGATATGATACCGGCGCCTGAAATCGGTGCTGAAGAAAGATATCGACAACCTTTGAGCTAATCGCCGCTACCCTTATTGTCTTCTAATCGACAACCTTTGAGCTAATCGACAACCTTTGAACTAATAAATTTATAAAAAGAACCGCTCAAACTTATACAACAAAAAGTTGGCAACTGTTGTGAGGCTTGTAACTTCCTCACTACCATAGTGGGGCTCAGTTTTTTTCCCTAAGAAGGTTTTTTTTTTTTTGCCAGCAAAGACAAATCAACCCTACAACAAATTCAGAGTCAGTACTAAGTAGTGTTCTCTGTTGTTAAGGGACTGAGGGAAACATAAAACATTGAGAATAACATAAAACTTAAAGAACGCCTAAAAACGAGAATGCTACGAGGTCCAAGGGCCACAGCATGCTGACGAAGATCAGTAGAAAGGACACGAACTCGAGCATCCACCATAGTATCGTCCAAGTTGTAAACTCCATGTGATCGCTGATAGGACGACTGGAACACACAAAATGCACTTACGCCATAAAGACGTAGAAGGGAAACGAGGAAAACAAGTCTGGAGGACCTGTCATCAGTGGAGTAAAGACTCCTACATTTTGGTAGTCGAACACGCCTAAAACAAGGCCAGCAAATCAGAGAGCAAACCCAAACGACAAAACAGAGTCTACCCCGTCCAACAACCTTCCTATACAGCACCACCACTCTAGAAAAAGAGTCGATGAAGGAACCAACACACCCATGACGCCAGAGGGCCAAGCTTATTCTAAAAAGGACAATTAAACTACAACAAAGACTCCTAACGGAGATTATTGTGAAAAGAAAACGCAGAAAAAGGAAATACAAAGGCATCATTATGAAAGGAGGAATTCACCATCACAACCAACCAACACAACACCCAAATCGAACCCAACTCCAGATCATCCAAACACCAATAATTCCACAACTAAGAAGACCACAACAAGCAGCCACCACAATTAGGGCTGTGCAACCGGGCCGACCCGGTCCGACCCGGACCGGACCCGGTTGGACCCGGATCCGGAATCGTCAATTTTTTTGACCCTGGACCCGGACCGGAAACCAAAATATTGACCCTGGTCCGGCCCGGAAAAATACCGGGTCCGACCCGGACCGGACCGGTTGGCCCGGTTGGCCCGGAATTTTCAATTTTTTTTGGAATTCCGGTCCAAAATTCCGGACCGGTTGGACCGGTTGGCCCGGTTTGGACCGGTTGGACCGGAATTTTTAAGAAATAAGCATAATTCCGGGTTTTCCGGTCCAAACCGGTCCGGACCAGAAAAAACCGGGTCAGGACCGGACCGGACCGGAACCCGGAATCGCCCAAAATGATGGCCCGGAGACCGGACCGGAATTTTTTATTCCGGATCCGGTCCACTAGATTCCGGTCCGGTCCGGTCCATTTTTCCGGTCCGACCCGGATTTTGCACACCCCTAACCACAATGATCACATGCATGGGAGCCGTCCAACGCACACAACAAGGAAAAGACAGAACATGAAAAGACGGGAAGAGGAACAAGGCCCAATTAAAACCCACCCGAAGAGAAGGCAAGACCGATCGTCGGAAGCAACCACCAACAACAGACTCAGACGAAAGACACAACCCTAAACCTAAAACTACCCATAAAACCAAGTCTCAGACAGTCTTACATAGGGCTACGATGGGGGAGGGGAAGTAACTGCTACTCCAACCATAAATAAATAATAATAATAATATATTTTTGTGATTGCCAACTAAGCGCCAACGCAACACCAACTCAACGCCACATGGAATGCTGACGTGGGTGAATATCAAGTCTCTAAATTCTTCAGCTTTAATCTTAAAACTAGTTTTTGCCCGTGCAAAATTGCACAGATGTATTAAAAATGTATATTATGTTCAAATGATGTACTTGCACAAAAGACTATCCATCTCCTCGAGCACTTGCACGACAAAGTCTATTAAAAATGGGTCACAACAAACTTTCAAGTTATAACTTTTGACATTTTTTAATGCTGTTAATATAAATTTGTAGTACTTGATCATTAATTTAATCATTGATGAGTTCAAGATTTTTGTTCTTATAATTTAGAAATTGACTAAATGTTACTCCGTATAAAATATTTAATTAAGAAGCATATCATAACATGATAATAAACATTATGTCGATGGAATAAATTTGATTTTAAAACCCTGTTGTTGTGATTTTTTTGGTATTTTATTATTTATGTCGTTAAAAAATAGAAATTGACGGAAATATTAGTATAATGGCGAAATTGAGGAAATTGATGAAAATACTATACCCCATTTCTTTGAGCCCTTAAATTAGTATAATGAAACCCAATTTACAAACCTCAACTTATATACAAATTTTACAAATAATTATCTCTCGTTCATTCATGATTCGTATTTCAACATGGCTCACGATGCTCCTTGCGTTCATTTCTCACTTTAAGCTCAATATGTCAGTATCCCATCTCAGTGCAGTCTGCATCCTACAGTAGAACAATTATGAAAGCTCATCTTCAGTTTAGAAGTGAAATTCAACGTAATATACACACTTGAAAAACCTATGAAAGCTAATCTTCTAAAATTATGAAGGCCTTGAATTGATAATTGAGCAAATCATATAGAAATCTACATTTACTCCAGGCTGAGATAATTCGTAATTAAATTATTTTATTGTCGAACTAATCCAACAACCGTAACTTAACCCTAAAATTAAGCACAATTGAACTTCACAACGCAACAAATCGACCACAATGATGGAGGCTCAAACATGTTTATGTTGATGCAAAACTATTGATCAACTATTTAATCAAAATTCATCATTTTCAACACGCACAATGACAAATCCATTCAACATAAAAAGTTTATTTATCTAAATTTTTATACCTTTACAGTCTATCTGAGCACCATATGAGTACAGTTTTGGAGCAGTAAAGCTGATGAAAAATCCTACTAAAAAACATAACCATTTAATTAGTATATCCACCATATGGGAACATAGAAAGGCCGTGTATCAGACTCGGATGCATATATCACAGTATCAGACACAACTTTTTTGTCTATCAACGCTTCCTTAGGCACGGAAAGCGACCTAGATGAAGTATTGCAGTGTTTGTCAAATCGAAACTATATTCGAGCAAGTATACAAATTAATTAAGCCTTCCAAGTGTTAGAAGATGACCGACCATACATAAAAAAACAAAATTAACTGTTTAAAATCAAGGTAAATGAGTATCCAATCTAAGAAAGAAAGTTTCACATCACTTGAGAAAGTGCAATTACTTTTAAGGTCGTCATGGATGTCTTTGAAATTGCAAGGTTTAGAGCTGGTAAGACAATTCTAATTACTTTCATATAATCATCCTCTTCAAATTTAGTTCAGCATCCTCGTCAATCCTTGCTGATGGTTGAAAAGTCTTTAGACCATCCTAAATCACTATTACGAATGCAATAAAACATTCTAACAATAATGATATCGCTTGTTTGATTGTTTACTCTTTTCATTTTAGACCATCCTAAATCACTATTTACGAATTGGTCTTTGCCTTTTCTGCAACATTTTGTCATGTCAAACAACAAATATGATATCTGCACAAAAGTTCCTCAATCCTATTTCGATGTGAACCCTGACACCGTCCTAAAACATTAAAATTTTGGGCCAAAAGCAAACGTAAACAATCAAATAAAGCAAGAAAGAAAGAATGTGTATATGGAAGATTTGTCACTATGTCATATAAGAAGGAATAGTGATTTGAATCAAAATTCTAAACAGGAACCACAGGAAACATGGTTTGGTGAAAAGACATACTTGCTTACTTGGTCGAATAACGGGTACCTTGTTGAATAAAGGATCTTGAACGCATAATTCTAGATTTTCATTTTGTTGACGGTTTCTATTTCGCGAGATATACACCAACTCCTCCTTGGACCTTCAAAAATAGAATATCAAATCACTAACTCATTATTTGAAAATTCGGTAAGAAACAACAAAATTATTTGAAAGATATATGATATACATATGTTGCAGACTCACACAAATCATGTACCAACCTGTCCATTGGATTCTCATTTAGTAATACGACTCTATTAAAGCTCATTTTACCAATTTCTATCAATAGCTAGTGTCATATACAAAGAGATTAGGATTTAGCCCATTTCTTTCTATCCTTTCTCATCTAGCATACAAAATTTGGTCTCATCTAGTGTCGAATAGGGTGTAGTCATATGTAAAATCATAATTTCAAGCTTTCGAACGCTGTATTTTTTTCCGGAAAAAGTAAAGTGTTTGATACCATTTTCACACAACTTAGGACTATTTGAATATGATCAACATCATTGTCATTTCAAAAAATGAGAAATGGCAAAAATCAATATTAGCATATATCAGCAGAAATCAAGCATATATTAGATCCGTAGAAAATTCATCTTCTTACAAAATAGATCTCTTAAGAGCATTCACCACATGAGTTTCAGCCTGATGAAGACTTGCATAGGTGTTTCGTATTAGTGAAAACCCAGCAGTTTTGCCTAACGACGATTCTTCCTTTATGGGAACCAATGCAGCTTTGCGATTGTGGCTTCAATAATATGCGACATTGTGAAATCCATCCACTGCGTCCGGTAATACAATATCGATATTTCACCTACCGCCCGTCATTGTCCTACCAAAAATATAATACACAGTTCATTTTCATGACGCCTTTTATGATACATATTTCACCTATTACCTATATATATACATAGTCCGAGGTCATGTTATGAGGTTTTTTGTTAGTTCTAAATATAATATCAATTTAAATATAATACTTCGTATGGTTTTATGATACATATTTCACCTATTACCTATATACATAGTCCGAAGTATAGTTTTATTCGTGGTCGTCTTTTTCGTATGTTTGATTTTTTTCCAAAGAAAGTTCTTCTATGTATCAATGTACGTATGATCTTGTAATTTCTCTTGCCAGCCTGAAAATGAGATAATTAGCGGCGCATCGGGTGCCACAACTCAAATTTAATACTATCCAGGTTATTTTATTATACTATCGTGATTATACTGGACAAAAAAGTTATATAGAGCAAAAGTTATACTTTAAGAAACTATATAGAGCAAAAGTATTTAAACTATATTATTATTTGTTTACATTGAAATAAAAGACCTCATATGAAAATTATTAAAATAAAGATAAATTGATATATTTTAGGAAAATTTAACGGAAATAATCTAAACTATGAGATCCTTCTCATATTACTCCCAACTTAAGTTTAACCCACAAAAATCTGAACTATACCTTCATTTATCTTATTTCACTCTTCTTATACTTTTTTACTTGGGATTGCCGGTTAACCACTTCCCCCTCTTTTTCTTCTTCTTTCAAAATCCAAAATTAATAAGTACATCTATAATTTGATCGGTTCATGAATCAACAAACAACTAATCTAATCCAAAGTCAAGCTCAAAATTCAGGATTCAAACAACTTATATAATCAAGTTCATGGATGAAAAAAAATCCATCAGTTGCATCAATTCAAAATCACAGACGCTACTTCTTCAGTATACTTTTCAAGTGTGTGGACGCACAGCATACTCTCATAGTCCCACACTCTAACCGTCTTATCTATTGAGTCGGAAAATAACCATTCACCACCTCGAAATAATGAAACCACAGAGCCAGTGTAACCCTTGGCTAACTTATACTCCTCAAATGGGCCGGCTTCTGAATTCAACTTCCACACCAAAATTGAACCATCCGCAAGAAATACAATGCATAAATATTTTTTATTTGTCGACTCCCTAATTTAAATTGATTCCATTTCTATAACCTAACGAAAAAACGGTACAAAATCAATGTCCAAGTGAATCTTTATAAAGTTAGCAATGATGTACCTGAAGTCCAGCGTATAGTACTCCGTCACCTTTCAATATTTCGCCTACCGCACCGTAAAGTTAGCGATGATGTACCTGAAGTCCAGCGTATAGTACTCCGTCACCTTTCGATATTTCGCCTACCGCACCGTCATTATCCTACCACAAATATAATACCGTCATTATCCTACCACAAAACTTCATCTGCTCCTCAATTAATCCGAGAAAAAAAGTCCATTTAGAAACCACAAAATTCAATCTTTTAGCTTGTTTTAGTTCTCTAATCTACAAAGTTTTGAACTTTACATTCAATTTCAATTATTTTAGCTAATTTAGTTTAAAAAAAAGGAAATTTTTCAGGTCAAATTTAATCTAAAGTTCGAATCATTGAGACGTTGCCAACTACTAAGTATACCAAATTCTCTTCTCTAACCCGGGTTCTTCTTTTTTCCACTCAAGATAGCCAAATTATTCAACAAAATGGACTTTATATTAGGCAAATTATAATAGCACTAAAATCAAATTATACAATAGAAATGACAATAAGGAAAACCTGAGTATTAGAATGGTGATAGATATCAAATACACAAAGAAACAAACATATTGAAATTAGATAAGTGCATGTATCATAGAATCAATAACAAATGTAAATCAAAATTAGAAATTTAAATAACGTAATTACTTTTTCCTAACGAGCCTTTACTCAATCCTAACGAATTTTTCTATAGTTTTCCTATTATGCCCCTATATAAACCTTATCTCTTAGATTGAGATTTAATCACGCTTTTTTCATTTTATTCCATCGATTTAGATAATTGAACGCTTCAAATTCGATTATGTGTTTTAATTCAATCAATAATAAGCTTAAATCCATTATTTATTTACTAAAAGAAAAAACATAAAAATAACAAATAACAAAAAAAAAAGGAAAACATTAAATAACAAAAAAAAAAGGAAATTAAAAAAAGAAAAAAGAAAAAAAATGAAAAACCCCGACGACTGACGCTCCCTTTTCCCTCCCTCCCCAGAGGCCTTGACCCCCACCCATGGCCCACCCTCAACCACCCTCACCCACCCAGATCCGACCTGACCCCAACCATCCGCCGCCCCAGCATCTAACCCAGACCGACCCCGACGACCAACTCAGCCCCTGACCGGCGACCCGCCGCCCCTACCGCTGGCCTCAACCCGGCCGAACCGACCCTGACCACCCGCCGCCCCTACCGCTGGCCCCAACCCCGGCCAAACCGACCCCGACCACCGATCTCAAACAATGACTGTGAACGCTTCCGATATTTGTGGTGGTTTATGGGTGGTTGAACTTTGAGGTTTACTTAGAGAGAGAAAAACAACAACACTTGATGGGACTCATGGGTGAGATGAAATGACAGGGATAAAACGGTAAAATGTCGTTAGGATTGAGTAAAGGCTCGTTAGGAAAAAGCACGACCCTTAAATAATGTATCAACAAAAGCAATGAAATCAAATATATTTGGCAATCAGAAATTAGAAACAAAAGCAATCGAAGTAAAAAACTGGAAATATTTTAGATTTTCCCATACATTGATACCCGGTGGTTCATCGAAAGAGGTGAAGTGTGGTTCGTCAAGGTGGCGCAGACATGGAGATTCGTCGTGGTGGTGCGGGGAAGACTTGGTGGTTGGTCGGTGTCCCCAAATTTCTCTCCTTATCGATAGATTGATGATCAAGTATAGGTTATGAGAAAAATAAAGAAATGGGGAAATGGAGGAGGGGGAAATGGAGGAGTTTTAATGTAGAGAGGAAGTTGACGCACTTGACGGTTCCAAACAAATGCAAAACTGTCTGTACTCTGTAGTGGGAAGTTGTGGAATATCTTTTTGACGGTTATTGCATATTATGTCACCAATTTGACAGTTTTTAAGGTGCCACGTCGGACGACACATCAGATCCAACTCATCATCCTAATCACGATCTTACGTGGCGCGATGTGGTGCCTTTAAATGTTGCAGCTTTATATAATAAAGGATTACCTTAAAGAAGGCACCAAGACAGCTGATGTGACACTGCTAGAATCGCACAAAACAGCTCTCTGAGGCCTCACGTAAATTGGGCAAAAGCGTCCAATCACTTAATGCACTCATAGTCTCTTCTTTAATTGAGGGGCAGAAAAGTCATTCTCTCATCCGTATATTTTTCGTATATAAATACTAAATACATTTCGTATACAGTATATATCATCTTTTCCCGTGTACATTTCGTACACCGTATATCCCCTTCCCGTATACTGTCGGTTTTTTTAAAATTTCTTGGTATTTCGTATTTACCATACTTATTATATACTTTATCTATTTAATATTTAGTTTCATTTAAATTAAATAATTTTATACATTAACATATAACCACATATATTAAAACATATGTACATTTATTTAGTGACATTTAATAATTGGTTGAGTAACTCTAAAATACTTTCAATATTATATTTACATTTTATATATTTTACATTTTATATTTTATATTTTACACTTTATTACTTTCAATATTATGTTTACATTTTATCTTATATTTTACATTTTATCTTATATTTCAATATTATGTACTTTAGTTTATATTTAATTATATAAAATTAATTCGGTCACGAATTAATAGTTTAACTATAGTTTTTACTATATCTTAGTATTATAGTATGTACATTTATACTATAATATTCATTTATAATATAATGTTACTATAATGTTTCCTATTCTTATAATATACTATGCATATTATATAAATCATTCCTATAATTGTGTATATTAGTTATATAGTTACTATAATTCAAACGAGAATCATGGTTAGGTGTAACCATAAAAGAGATATAGTTAGTGATTTAGTAATACTATAATACTATAAATGATAGAATCACGGATATATACATCTTTTAAGTATATTTAGTATCTTATTGTTAGTAATAGATCTTTTAAATATATCTTAAAGATATTGTTATCTTTTAAATTTATATTGTTATATTTAACCGTGTAATCTGTACCAGTTCTTATTGTTAGTAACAAATGATTACCAGTGATAATATATTAGTTTAATAAGTATCCTAAATTATTATAGATACTATGATATTTTGTTAGTAAAATAATTTAGTAGTACTATGATACTTTGTTAGTAAAGTAGTTTAGTAGTACTATGATACTATGATACCCGTTCCATAATCATGGTTATTTAGTATCTTATTAGTATCTTATGGATATTCAATGCAGTTTTTTATCTAGAGATATTCTCTCATAATAATATTATATGTTCATACCACCTAACTAATTTACTATAATACTAAGATAAATGATAGAATCACGGATATATACATCTTTTAAGTATATTTAGTATCTTATTGTTCGTAATAGATCTTTTAAATATATCTTAAAGATATTGTTATCTTTTAAATTTATATTGTTATATTTAACCGTGTAATCTGTACCAGTTCTTATTGTTAGTAACAAATGATTACCAGTGATAATATATTAGTTTAATAAGTATCCTAAATTATTTTAGATACTATGATATTTTGTTAGTAAATTAATTTAGTAGTACTATGATACTTTGTTAGTAAAGTAGTTTAGTAGTACTATGATACTATGATACCCGTTCCATAATCATGGTTATTTAGTATCTTATTAGTATCTTATGGATATTCAATGCAGTTTTTTATCTAGAGATATTCTCTCATAATAATATTATATGTTCATACCACCTAACTAATTTACTATAATACTAAGATAAATGATAGAATCACGGATATATACATCTTTTAAGTATATTTAGTATCTTATTGTTAGTAATAGATCTTTTAAATATATCTTAAAGATATTGTTATCTTTTAAATTTATATTCTTATATTTAACCGTGTAATCTGTACCAGTTCATATTGTTACTAATAAATGATTACCAGTGATATTATATTAGTTTAATAAGTATCCTAAATTATTATAGATATTATGATATTTTGTTAGTAAAGTAATTTAGTAGTACTATGATATTTTGTTAGTAAGGTAATTTAGTAGTACTATGATACTATGATACCCTTTCCATAATCATGCTTATTTAGTATCTTATGGATATTCAATGCAATTTTTTATCTAGAGATATTCTCTCATAATAATATTATATGTTCATACCACCTAACCAAACGTTATATATAGCATTCTCTGTTTAACCATCTTTTTATTTTCTCATAATAATCCATAACAATACATCACTTTTCACACTATGTCGACTACCAATTTCACAAACATATTGAAATTGGAGCTAGGCAAGCGGCTGAAAGAGATGGTCGTACGGGTCGTCCATCGTTGGACTCGACCGGTCTTGAAGGACAGAGCCAAGGTAGAGTCTATCGAGATTCTCATGATCGATTCTGAGGTATTATGTCAACCATATTTTTGCGTAAATCATCGATTCATATTCTTTATTTGTTATATATTTCTTTTGTTCACGTTTCATATACTTATATTACTTTTTGTTTTTACGTTTATTTTTCATGTATTTTTCATATATCGTAATAAATTTTTCATTGATAATATTGTCATTCGTTTTTTGTACGTTTTTTTATACATTTATATTTTTATAATATTCGTTTATTAATTCTACTTTTGCAATGAGTTATGTTATTCTACGTTTACTATATGATATTCGTTTATTAATACTAAGTTATGTTATTCGTATTTTTACGTTTACTATATGAGTTATGATTTTTAAGTAAATTAATACAGTTGAAGAAATATGTATTATGTCAATCATATTTTTACGTAAATTCTGAAATATTAATTCATTGTTCATTTATTTGTTATATATTTCTTATATATGTTCATGTTTCATATTCTTATATGTCTTTTCTTTTGAGTTTATTTTTCATATATTAATTCGAGTATTACCTTTATTTTGTTTTCATATTATTATATAACAAAAATTTTCAATGATAATATTGTCAATCGTTTTTTGTACGTTTTTTTGTACTAATGTGAGTACCTATATGATATTCGTTTTTTGTTCGTTTAATACAGTTGAACAAATAGGTTTTATATCAACCATATTTTAACGTAGATCATTTTATTATTAGTTCGTTATTCGTTTATTTGTTATGTATTTCTTATGTTTGTGTTTCATATTTTTTTATTACGTTTTTTTTACGTAGCACTATATGAACCGCATCATAGACTTATGTTTCGTGTTATCGCAATATATGAATCGTTTTTTTCTTCTTCGTTGCCAAGTAGTTATTCGAACAAATAGTATTTGTATTACCATCAAATTCGCGTTTCTATGTATTCTATAATTAATAATTTTAATTTCGTCCGTGTATATTAATAGCTTTATCAAATTCGTATTACCATAATAGTTTAATAGTTTTTTCGTGTCTAAATTACGTTTTTTTACATCGTTGCCAAGTAGTATCTTAATTACCTTCATATCTATGTCAAACCCGTTTGCCGTATTGTCTAATAACTATTTTTTCGTGCTACCCCTTTTTGCAGAGTGAGATCGTCCAGGGCACTGTCCGTAAGCAAATTCTGAGCAAATACACTAACACTGACACGCTTGCTGTTGGAGGGGTCTATATTATCCGGAACCTCACTGTCAGTTCGAATACTGGCTACGATAGGGCTACTCCGAGCAACGTTCGCTTACACTTTGAATATTCAAGCAAAGTCGTTCCTTATGATGGTCAGCTATCCATACCACTCTATGGATTTCGGTTTGCTGATTTTGAGGACATCATCAACGGTCGTGTGTCCACAACTCATTATATCGGTACATGCCTACTCATTTAAATAACCAATTTAAATTTTAAGTATTTCTTCACTAATTATGTCATTCATGTTTTTTGGGCATTCATATTTTTTTGAAAACAACCTACTTACAATATTCACAGATTTAGTAGGAAAACTATTCGAGATCGGTCCTCTCAGCCACACTAAGAACGGTTTCGAATATCGCAACATCAAACTCGAGGATATTAAGTATATATGTTTCTGTCATTCGGTTTTTATGTCACCTCTTTCACGCACTCTTTTTCGTCACGCAATTCGGGTCGTCGTCATGTATGATGTTACCATTGTCCGTGTCTCTAACGTGATTTGTTTTCGCTTTATTTTACACTTCATTGTGCCGTATCATTAACATAGTAACTAACTGTGTAATTCCGTCGATTGTGTCAATCAGTTGCTGTCAAGTTTCGTGTACACTTTGGGCACCGCACAGTGACGTCCTTCCCCAATTGATTAGCAGTATGCCTAATCCAGGACAATCCAAGATCGTTGTCATCAAGTGTGTTGAGGTCAAGAAATATGAGCGTGAGTTTTACGTGCTATAGTCTTTCTTTTCTTACACTTGAATTCTGCAATATTCTGTTACCCCGTATGATGGACGACAGTGACCTTTGTGCTGTTGTTGTCTACACAGGAATGTGGAGGCTGCAGACCACATACAACGCGACGTCCTTCCTCTTTGACGTGGACATACCAGAAGTCTTAGCTTTCTCAGACAGGTTCGATATATTTTCATTTCCTCTCTTACATCCTAGCTAGATCTCTGCTTTCTATATATAGTACATCTAATTAACCCAATCCTGTGACACTTTATTTGTATACAGTATTTCAACCCCCGCACCGAGCAACTCTCTTCAGATTGTTGATGTCCATGATGATGAGGAGGTGAACCTCATAACCATCGACAATATCAAAACAATATCAGAGATTCTTCTTAACGAAGAGGTATCTATATCGTATTTACGCTCTAAATTAAGCAAGTAAAATGCTTAATCACTGACCGTTTTCTGACTATGCAAAATTCTATTCACAGGCGGGTGTATTCTACACATACGGTCAGATAATCGACCTTGATTGTTCAGCAGGTTGGTACTACAACAGCTGCAAGACTTGCTGGGCGAAGGCGTCAAAGAATGAAGACGGTCGTTGGATATGTAGTAGAGCCGGTTGTGATGGGAATACCCGTGGTTATGCGTCCAGGATACCGAGGTTGTTTTTTTAATATATTTTATGCTCATTCTTTCATTTGTACTGCCTGTCGCTCTAACTCAATACCATCTTCTTCTATGGTTTACGTGCACAGGTTCCAGGTCAAGTTTGTTGTGTCCGATACTGGCGACGACACCATCAATTTTGTTGTCTTCGACGGCCAGATAACACAATTCATAAACCACCATGCTTCAGATTTGATTAACGCTCTCGAGCAGGTCGACTTAGACATTTCACTTCGATATTGTCGTAGTTTTTTGTTGGACAATATTTTTTGGTTTAGTCACTTTCATTACATTCAAATTTTTCTGTGCATTGTAGGCCGGCGAGCCGGAATCGATCCCAACTGAATTGGAGTTCTTTATTGAAAAAACATTTGTGTTCAAAATCGACATCAGTGAACGCTACAATGTCCAACAGGGATCAAATTCGTACACTGTCGCAAGCATGAGTGACGACCCTGGCATGATGGAGTGTTGGATGCAGACCTGCACACATAAGTTGAAGGTATTTTCCTGCTCTATAAATAGTATAAAATCAGTTCTTCATTCGTCTCTTATCGACATTCATTTTACTTTTTTCCTGTTTTTTCTTGCTCGGCAGCGTGATATGGTGGCATTGAAGAACAGCACCGAACAAGTTGCTGTCATTACAGACTCTGCAATGGTAACATCATACTAGCACTGTCCCTACATGGTTTTTCGCTTACACTTTACCATATACAACCTATGTATCTAATTTGCGAGCACCAAACTAACAGACTCAGATCAAGAACCTGAAGGACAAGGCTGTCGTTGACGAAGAGGTTGTTCTGTCCAACATCATAGCTCCCGTCAACCAGGTATTCATTATCATATCTTTCTGACATTTTATTTTAGAACTCTCACGTATTCATTTGTCATACTTTTTGAAGATTATCATGACACTCACGTATTTCATTTGTTTCACGCCAAGGTCGCTGAAGCATTCTCTCCGCCTTCCACGTCGAAGTTGACACCACTCAAAAGAACCCTCCCTTTTAATGAGTGCTTTGTGGATGACATTGCTGCAGTTGATGCGGGATCAACATCTAAGGCAAATGGTGACGACAAGATGGACAAGACGGATCCATAGTTGAGTTCATGGGTTTCAATTTCAGTGTCTTTCTAGACAAATTTATGTTGGTTATTATTTCATTTCTCCCAAAAACATTTATCGCTTTTTAGGTTGAAGTTTGTGGCAGCTTTCTAAACAATTTGTTTTCGTGCTTTATTTGTTCGTTTTGGAAGACAATTTCGGTGGCGTTTCTTCTTCAAAACGCGTCAATTAATTAGCATTGTCAATGTGAAAATCTACGTTTTTGTCTTTAGTGCAATATTACTCTAAGAAAATATTAATAATAGATATCTTCTTTTCTTTCATGCCTACAACTTAATCACCCACTCATAAAGAATGTAATCCAAGCTCAATGTGCCTACCAACAAACAATTAATTGTTAAAATAAATAACCGAGACTCATACCATCAAAACATCATCAATCGAAATTAGTTATTTATTCCCTAACGATACATTGCAATCTTCGATTAATTATATATGTTCATTATCTTAGTATACTCTAACAACCTTCTCCTTAAATAATATCTATCTTAACAACCTTTTCATAGTACCTTGAATATAGTAGCATGGAACAAACACAACTATCATTCGTATATTCCGATTTTATGAAGATATAACTTAATAACAATTCACGTTCCCATTACTACCGTCACCCAACAATCTCAAAACTGTGGTCTTTCATGTCGTTATTATCAGTAGTTCAATACACGTATATATTCTAGATTATTGATTATTGAATTATTGATTTCAAATATTCTGTCTTTTCTATTATGGTATCATACATTCTGCGATTATCCTCCACATTTTTGGTATTATCTTATAAAATATTGCACAATAATCTTTGTGTCATATTTAGTTACTACTGATTAGAGGTGATCATTTGCGGGTTCGGACCGGACACGGGCCGGGTTAAGTGTAAAATTTTGGCCCACGGACAAGCGGGTTAGCGGGTTTGGGACGGGTTCGCGGGCCGGGCCTTTGTATATTTTTGAAAATGTTGT
Organism: Agrostemma githago; assembly: GCA_958450325.1. Lineage (NCBI taxonomy): Eukaryota > Viridiplantae > Streptophyta > Magnoliopsida > Caryophyllales > Caryophyllaceae > Agrostemma > Agrostemma githago. The sequence goes on along the minus strand of OY288241.1, from coordinate 76,436,043 downwards.
GTCCAAGCCCGCTAAAAATTCGGGCCGAACGGGACGGGCCAATCGGGCGGTACGTCCCATGAACAGCTATACTACTGATATTATTGATTATTGATATTTTTATATATTTCTTAAATATTTATTAGTAACAACGATTTATTTGTTATGTCATTCTTTACACAGCCGTCTTCCTGATCTTCAATTCACTATGGTGAAACCCTCTATCGACAAACGAACCAGAGTACTGAATTCATCCCAACATCAAACTGAGAACATTGGTATGATTTTGAACTTTTAAGGAACTCATACATTCAATAATGTTCTGACTTCGATGGTATTATAGAATGTCGTACTCATAATAGTATCTACTTGCAGAGAATATACCACAAATCGAGCGTCCAGCATCTGATTATGTTGTTATGCCACATAGTTCTCTTCAATCTCTTGGTAGAGGTAAGCGAAAGTCAAGTGGGCTCATACTTGAGGACATATCCAATCGTGATAATCAGCAGCTTCGAAGAGATGTACATTTTCGATTACCCCTTGCCGAAATACGTAAGTGGAATTTGTAGTCATTATCTTTTGTTCATTTTAACTCAGTTGTACTAATACAAAATTCATTGTCGTGCCGTCTATTTACGCAAAGCAATCAATTATGTTTATTGAAATTACGATGCTTCGTTCTATATGAATTTGCAGAGGACAACGCACCGAAAACCACACAAATTCCTTCTCAGGATAAGCGCATTGGAAAACAGGCGAAAAAAGATGTTACCAAAAGAAAGCCACTCTCTACCAAAGGTACATTCATTAGTACATCTTTGGTGTATCCTTTTTGGGTAACATAACAACTTTGTATTCACTGCGACCCTCTGAGAGTCGGAAGTCGTGACTCTAATTATGTTACTGATGTATGTACATGTAGCTCGCACATCCTATTTTGTTATTGTCAATCTTAGCTTCTTTGAGTATCTATTCATCCTGCTTCGAAGTCTTATAGCAGATTGTTTTCGTAGTTTCTAATGCAGGCTCATCCGTGGCATTCATTGATAGTAACCCTGATCGAGCAACCCCTTTAGACTGTGATGCGTCCACATTAAGTGCACTCTCCATCCCCGGTACTTTTCAGTATATTTTACAATCGTGTCTGAAGCAGCCAAATGTTTCTTGCACTCAGTATGCCTTTACAAGTCTATTACGCTGTACCGCAGGTCAAAATTGTGTTGCAGCTCACACAGAAGCTCAACCCTTGTGCACGAATAATGGTATTCTAGCATTAAATGATGTTCAAAATAATGCAACCGTCATCAGCCAAATCGGTGATCATATATTTTCTGAATTATTTTTCTTACATTCCTTTCTCACCCTTTGATCAAACGATTATTGTCGTAGTCATATTCATTGTCATACATGTAATCTAATTGTTACAGGTTTGTCACTGCATATTCATAAATACGTCAATCGTTATTACACTGCGCAAGTAAAAAGGCACGACCGTAGGCGAATTGTCAATGAGCAGAGGGCAGCGCTGACTGGAAGTACTCCCAACGTGTCCTCGCACCCTATATTTGGTGTGCATGTTGACCAGCGTTGGCGGACCAAGCTTGCGAGACATAATAGACGTATTCTCCTATATGAAGAAAGGGCAAGTCAGGGTGTTCTAGCTGCTCAGCCACTCACCGTCTTACCTTCAGTATCTTCTTCGTCAAATGGTTTGTTAGGCTCTTATTAGAATCCATACTTGAATATGACTGATTCGTGTGCTCACATTCACCAGGGCATTGTCTTTGCAGGCAATGCGTCCAAATCTGTAACTCAAACACCGTCTTCAATTTTCCAGAGTTGTGTCACCGCTGCCTCAGTATTGTCTCATCCATCCATTCATAGGCAATCTGATAGGGACTCAATTATACACAGTCTTGCTAGGGACATTTTTGGTGTTGGGTCGTCGTCATCTTCAGCTGAGGATAACCAACAACTGAACGAAGGTATATTTCCTTTAGTTATTTATCTAAATAGTACATACTCATCTCACTTCATTGATTTAATCAATCTAAATTTACCTAAAGTGATTAGTGTTTTTTTAATTTTCTCTAGAGTGGGATGGTTATGTGGACATCGGTGACCCAGAGCACTCTTGCCGTAAGTGCGCGGCATAGTTGTGGTATAACGAAAGGGATCGTATGGATCGAAAATCGTTGTCCCCAAATTTCACAATGTGTTGCAAGGATGGAATTGTGGAGCTACCGTACCTACAAAATCCTCCCCAACCTTTGCTCGACTTACTCACAGGTCAACACCCAAAGAGTGCTCACTTTAAGGACAACATACGAAACTACAATAATGGTTTTTCAATGACGTCCATAGGGGGCAAGATTGACCACGAAGTTAATAAAGGAAGGGGTACATACACCTTCAGACTGAGTGGACAGAACAGTCATCGTATCGGCAGTCTTTTACCTCCTGAAAATGAGGCCCCAAAATTTTGCCAATTGTATATATACGATACCGAGGAAGAGATATCAAATAGGAAAAACGCATTGAGGTAAGTCGCATTTTTAACTACAGAACAGTATTATATAGTATTTTCACACATTATTTGCATAACTTAAACTGTTGAAATTGTTAAACATGCAGTTCGTATAAAAAGAACACTTGGGACTCACAGCTTATGGCTGATCTAAAAAGGATGCTAGATGAATTCAATCCTTTAGTGAAGTGTTTCAGGATGGCAAGGGATCGCATTAAAAATGCTGAAACTGAAGACGAGGTCAGGCTAAAACTTATCAGTGGCAGGCACGTCGATGGCAGGGTATATAATTTGCCTTCTGTTTCTGAAGTTGCTGCTCTGATTTTTGGTGACATTGAGGACACAATAGACAGTCGAGATATCATCGTCGAGGAGAGATCTGGCAAATTGCAAAGAATTTCAGAGCTTCACCCATCTTACCTTTCCCTTCAATACCCGTTTCTTTTCCCACGCGGCGAGGACGATCCACGCCTAGGCATTGCCCACAGTGAACAGTCGATAGCCGCATCAAAAAATCCAAAAAATGGAAGGAATAAGCTTACACTCAGAGAATGGTTTGCATTTCGTATCATGGATAGGCCTGCTGACGTCGAGCCACCAACGATATTAAATGCAGCCAATCTATTCCAGCAGTTCTGCGTTGACGGTTACACTATGGTCGAAGCTCAAAAACTTCTATTTTTTAGGCTTAATCAGCCTAAATTGAGATCAGAGAATTACAAACGTCTGGCTGCGTCGGTTGAAAGCGGCGTAACAGAACCTGGATCGTCTGGCGCACGTTATATTGTTCCGTCAAATTTTCTCGGGGGTAAAGGGTATATGAGGGAGACTTATCAGGATACCATGGCTATATGTAGGTGGTGTGGCTACCCGAATTTATTTATCACATTCACATGAAATTCGAAGTGGCCTGAAATCACTAGATTTGTGAAGTCAAAGGGATTACGTAGCGAACACAGGCCTGACATCCTTAGCAGAGTCTTTAAAATGAAACTCGAGCAATTGATCAAGGATTGCAAAGACGGACTAATATTCGGTAGAACAAGGGCAGGTAATACCACAGTCACATATATATGTTCTTATTATTAATGTCATGCTATTTATCATGCTTTTTGTCATATATCACATATGGCCTGACATCCTTTTTGTCATGCTATTTCGTAACACATATCGCACTCATGAGTAATTTACCTTTCTCTGTTTGTCACAGTTGTCTACACCGTTGAATTTCAGAAGCGTGGTCTTCCTCACGCGCATATATTGTTATTTCTACACCGTGATGATAAGTTCCCTGTCGCTGAAGATGTAGACGGTATAATCAGTGCTGAATTACCCGATAAAGATGAGAACCCCGTCCTATTCAACGCAGTATCTGAGCTGATGATACATGGACCATGTGGTGCTGCAAATCCTAAGGCAGTTTGTATGCAAGATGGAGTATGCACCAAGAGGTTTCCGAGGCCATTCAGTGACCGCACCACTGTTGACGGTGATGGTTATCCCATCTACAAGAGGGAAGACAATGGTGTTACCGTGGTTAAGGGTGGCGTCCCCATTCACAACGGATTCGTTGTTCCCTACAATCCCGACTTACTGACGCGTTACCGTGCTCACATAAACGTGGAATGGTGTAACCAAGGTAGGTCTATCAAGTACCTTTTCAAATATATAAACAAGGGTTATGATAGGGTGACCGTGGGTGCATCAGTCAGAGGGAAAACGGGCGAAATTGATCAAATCAAAGAGTACTACGACTGCCGTTACATATCTCCGTGCGAGGCCGTTTGGAGGATATTTGCTTTCGACATTCATTACAGAACTCCTCCAGTTATGCGGCTCGACTACCATCTGCCGAACGAGCAGAATGTCGTTTTCAATGATGACGACCCTTTAGAAGATGTCATGGCCTGATTAGGTGGTGCACGCACGAAATTCATGGCTTGGCTTGACTACAATAAAGAACACCCGGACGGTCGTGACCTTACTTACTCAGAGTTCCCGAACAGGTATGTTTGGCATGCCAGGGAAAAGCAGTGGGCCCCTAGAAAACAAGGATTCACGTTGGGCAGGATGTTCCATATGTCTCCTACAGGTGGTGAGAGATATTATATGAGGACCCTCCTCAACTTTGTCAAAGGTGCTACTTCTTAGCAGGACATCAGAACTGTTGATGGCGTCATTCACCCTACTTTCAAGGACGCTTGCTACGCCCGTGGTCTTCTCGGTGATGACAAGGAATACATTGACGCTATAGAGGAGGCAAGCTACTGGGGATCAGGTTATTTTCTTCGCAATTTGTTTGCAACTCTTCTTTTCTCCGGATCCTTGATTAAACCGGAATATGTTTGGGAGAAGACGTGGCATTTCTTGAGTGAAGATATACTACACTTGAGGCGGACTCAGCTGCGTAGATACGGTAATATTCTCTACCCCTATCCAATTTAACGTAATTTCTGTATCTCTTAATCGCTGTCCACCTATCTTATATTATTTATCATTACATCTTTCGACAACTAGATTTGCAGATGAGTAGCGAAGAGTTACAGAATTATGCTTTAGCAGAAATAGAGCGCGCGTTGCAACGTAACGGAAGTAGTTTACGGAAGTTCGATAATATGCCTTTCCCGGACTTTGAGTTAGCATCAGTCCACAGAAACAGGCTAATTTCAGACGAACTGTCATACAATATTGACGAGCAGGCTACAATACATGACAATTGTATGAAGTCCCTTACCTATGAACAGAAGCATGTTTACGATGAAATAATGGGCGCAGTGCAACGATCTGACGGGGGACTGTTCTTCTTGTACGGTTATGGGGGTACTGGCAAGACGTACATATGGAGAACATTGTGTGTTGCACTCCGAAGGAAGGGCGAAATTGTTCTTCCTGTTGCTTCAAGCGGGATTGCTGCAATACTAATGCCTGGTGGTCGGACAGCTCATTCTAGATTCAGCATACCAATTAACGTTGAAGAGAATTCCACATGTCCCGGAATTAAGCCAGGAACAGACCTTGCTGAACTCATTCTACGTGCTAAGCTCATTATATGGGATGAGGCGCCCATGGTGAATCGGTATTGTTTTGAGGCGTTGGATCGGAGTTTGCGCGATATAGCAAGATTCGCACCGGATGGTGACATTGATCAACCATTCGGTGGTAAAGTCGTCGTTCTAGGTGGTGACTTTAGGCAAATTCTTCCCGCTGTACCGAAAGGAAGCCGTCAAGACATTGTTCGTGCATCTATATGCTCATCTCCTCTGTGGAGATATTGCAAGGTACATATTCCCTTTCGTCTATCAACGACATATTTCACTTGCACATTTTTACGCATTGCTTACCAGCAGTAAATTTGCACATTATATAATTATCATGTTTACTAATCATCACTTCAAAGATATAACTTTAATGTATATACTGTCAGTCTCTTTGTGACAGTAATTTATCCTTTTCCTTGCCTCAGATTCTCAGATTGTCTCGCAACATGCGACTAGAGTCAGGGCTAACTGAGAAGGAGAATGCAGAGTTGCGTGACTTCTCAGAATGGATCCTGAATATTGGGGACGACATTGCTGGTGGACCTAATGACGAAATAGCAGAAGTGAAGCTCCCAGATGATATTACAATTGAAGATGAAGGAGATCCAATATCCGCAATTGTTCAGTTAGTTTATCCCGACCTGGAACGCAACCTGAAGGACACTGAGTACTTCCATTCAAGAGCTATTCTAGCACCAACCAACGACGTCGTTGAAGAAGTCAATAACCACATTCTTTCTCTGATCAATGGTGATGAGAGAACGTACCTTAGTTCTGATGAAATCAGCCAAAACGAGACAAGTGTTGTAATACGCGAACTCTACTCCACAGAGTTTCTTAACACAATTCACTGCTCCGGACTTCCTAATCATAGATTGACACTGAAAGTCGGATGCATTGTTATGCTGTTGAGGAACATAGACCAGGCTAACGGCCTATGCAATGGGACCAGGTTGGTGGTTACAGATTTGGGAGATAGAGTAATTGCAGCTGAGGTTATATCTGGAACGACTAAGGGTCTCAAGGTCTTCATTCCAAGAATCAGTCTCGACCCCTTGGACGAGACAAAGTTCCCCGTGAAATTCTTCAGGCGGCAGTTCCCTATTACAGTGTGTTATGCAATGACAATTAATAAGAGCCAAGGTCAATCCCTGAGACACGTTGGGCTGTATTTACCTAGACCGGTTTTCACACACGGACAGCTATATGTGGCTATATCGAGGGTAACGAGCAGGCGTGGGCTGAAAATATTAGTTCCATCTGATTCAACTGCATTAGACGTTGTCACTCCTACGACAACAAATGTTGTCTACAAGGAGGTATTTTGCCATGTAAGTTAGCAATCTAAATTTCGGAATTTATCGTCGTTGTGCTATGCATTTCAGTTGATCAATGGCTCAACTATGTTTATTTCCTGCATCTCAACGATTTATTGACACATGTACTTTTACATCTATTTAGACATTATCTTTCGCTCTTATGCTTACGATATTTTTGTACAATGCGACATTAACGTATCGTCAGTTGTACATTCATATCTATTATTAGTGTTTTAAACAACAACAGCACCAACAAATTACTTAATATAATGAAAGTACTTAGGCCACATTTTGAGAATGTTAACCGTATTGATGCAATTAGCTTTGTCAGATGTTGAATAACTAAGGCGGATAGTAATGGACAGCATCGTACAAAACAGTTTATAATCACCCGATTATATTACATTGAAAATCTGGATGATTAATTTACACAGTCACCTAGACATTCATTCTTCGGAACCCATACACTAGCACTACATAAGATAGTCACAGTCTACACGGTCATTACATAGTTCGGATACAAACTGCTGCAGAGTCGACCACATTTTCTCTTGGTCGAAATTATCACTGAACTTCTAATAATGTAGTCACCCGACTACGAGAAAACAGTTCTATTACCCCGTACACATATAATTAGTTAACAACCAACTAACGACAGTAGATGTACTTATAAGTACATATATAACTACTATCATAAAAAACCCGCTGCCCAGATAACAACAAAATACTGACAGTGGATGTACTTACTGCCGACCATAACCAACAACCTGCATTCATTTATATAAAATACTTAACACATTACGACAATAACATCAACACTTCAATGACAATCACCATGTACCAATTCACTTTTTTTAGTAGAACCCGGGGCAGTGGGACATCAGGACACTCATGATGCATGCATAAACAGATGTAGTATCTTCATCTGCGTCGCTGTAGCCTAGCGTCTTCTCTATGTCAGGGACATTTCTCAGGACTGTACTCTTCATCATTAAGCGTTGATCTTCCTTTTTTGCAACCCATAGGTGAGGACCAGCTGTTGTGTACAGCTCCTTTTCGAAATCAGCTTTCCCCTTGCCCACTCTCTCGAACGTCTTCTGCAGCTTAAATGCCTGCCTATAACCATCGTCACCATCCTCGAACTCTAACACCACAGCCCTTAGGAATTTTGGGTTATTCCACACATGGCGAATCTGCCTTATGCGATACCCCAACCTTCGCAGCTCATCCCTCACACATGTAAAGCTTCTTCCAATGACTCTATTGGTATTTTCTATGGAATAAGGCATATTGTGCATGACACAGGTAGGAGGATGCACATACTTTTCTGCCATTGATGTTTTATATGTTTATATTTATTTTAATTTTGATTTGTGCCTTGAACATTTCTACTCACCACCCCTTTTATAGATGGAGAGGATGACAACTTCTCATGCATTTGGAACTGTTATTTGAGACACATGTCAAGGAGCCAATGCAATTCACGTCTTTACTTGCTAAGATGATGATGATTTCATGACCAAATTCCTAATGCAACTCTACAACTGAGTAAAGAAGATAGCATGTGATGCTTACCTATACAAGCAACAATCTAATCTAGAATCTTTTTGTTTTCCAAAGCTATGACTCAATGTATTGCCATCACTGTTGTTGAATTCCCATCACTGTTTGAGCATCTTATTATTTGCAATGAAGAAAGTATCTGAAGCAATGCATGTAGTACCCTTATTCAGTTCCTTCATCAACAGTATGTTCTATATTTGAAGCATATCTTAATGCAGTAAGTTCCTCATTTGAGTTTCGATTTCGATCGTTTCGCCAAATTTATCATCGGTAGTCCTGTTTGACATCGATAATATTCAAAATAGTATAATGGTATTTATTTTCATTTACAATATTGACAAGAATTGTAGACTAACTCTATAGCTTCGTTACATTTCATGATTGCCATTTGTCCGTCATATCTACAACGTATTAAGGTGAACTATATTATTTATTATCTTTCATGTTTGATACTCCCTCCGATTTTAAATTTTCGCCTCATTAGATCAATATATAGGTGGAGTATTTTAATAAAATGGGGCAATAAATAAAAAACGGAGGTAGTATTATTTAATCATAACTTTAGTCTACAACTATTGCATCAATAACCAATATCGATTTTTCTTACATTTCGATTACTTAAATCATTAAATCACATATTCCTTTTTATTTAATTATTGTACTTTCCATATTCGACAACTCAGTTCATTAAATACGATCATAGACACCCAAATCTATTAACATTACCCAACAAATCCCCTGATTTTATCTGCATTGTTTTAGTACAAAATATTGTATCTTTGCTCCTTCATTATCTGCATTTGTGAATCTTATTAGAACGTGCTCCTTCATTCTCATCTTTAGTCGATAACTACTACTCCCTGCGGTTTTATATCTTTGCCCCGTATCAATATAATACTCCTCACATATATTACGTAAATGAGACATTGATATAAAACCGGAGGCAGTATGTCATTTCGTATATGATACTATTTCCATTAATCATTGACAAATTAAATGTTCAATCATAACTTTGTCAATAACTAATATTGTCTCCCTTCACATTAATTTGGTCCTTAACACAATCTTAGACAGGCAACTTAAGAGCAAAACCTTACTCAACCCCGTGATTTTATCACGGGTTTTATACTAGTATACAAACTAGGTTTGTCCCCGTGCAAATTGCACGGATGTATTCTTATATTTTTATTATAATATGAAATCAAATATCAACATACAAAGTAAAATTAATACAATGATTGTCAAGGTTAATAGCAACATATTATCTCAAGATAATCTAATGACTCATATTTTTTAAATTACCAAATGACATTCGTATTTGCCTATCTATGATAGAAATATTATTTATTTAGAAAAAAAAAGATAAATTATCAATACCTTGAAATTTTATACCATATGGTATTTGGTACTCCCTCCGATTCATTTGATTCTTTACGTTTGCTTTATCACACTTGCCAATGCACGTTTTGTTTGGTTTTTATCTTTAGTTACACATTATTAAAAATCGTAAAAATTTGATATTCTTAATGTATTCATTAAGACAATTTTAAAAAGATCCCACATGACTATGTTTTACTTTATAGATTGGAAATCATATTAAATATTCTACCCACTCATGAATAGTGCCAAAAAGCAAACGTAAAGAAACGAATGAATCGGAGGGAGTAGTTTTTAAACATGATGAGTAACATACTATTTTTTTTATGCTCCATATATAAATATAGGCTAAATAATCATTACTTAAATCTTTAACATTTCTTTTAATTCTAGATCTTTAATATTTTAGTTTTACATATTTCATGTGAACGAATGTTAGTTCGATGGTCGAATGTCTCATATCTAACCTCGCAATCTATACTCTATTTCTTTGTGCCTTTAAATTACTATAATGAAAACCAATTTATAAACCTCAATTACAAACAAATTTTAAAAATAAAAATTTCTCGTATATTCATAATTTGTATTTTTAGATTTCTATTTCTTGTGCCATAAAAATTGGCATTTAAAGCTATCCGACTTGGAAAAACACAACAAACAACAACTCTTGAGAATTAAGATTGTAAAATAGGTTAAATTAAGCAGATCATGCTTACTGGGATACAAATGGGATGTACGGGACGATGAGGAATAAAGAATCCGATTCAAGAAAAGACATCAATGTCTATTTCCTCCAAACTTAACATGTTACTTATATAAAGGAGGAAATTGGACTACACTCTATTAGCATTCAAATTAGTCAACTATACAAAAAAAAAATCTATCTGTTTTATATGAATTTTCCATCTAGGTTAGCCTCGCGCTCACACGTCTCTTCAAAATAAAACATACTCCGTAACTATTACGAAGTATCAGGTTAGAAAAAAATTACTCCGTATAATACATGATTCGCAAATCTCATAAACTTATAATTTTTTTTGAAGGTAACGACAAAACAATCACATATCCGTCCCAAGCCATTTTTCAATATGAAATAAGGCATTTTTCAAAGAAAGAGGAATGCATGTCTATATCACTATAAGATGTACGATGAATATACGGTTACTGCTAAAACACCAACACGAAGATGAATATGCAAGTATCTCATTTCAACACCTGCATCCTACATCCTGCAAAATATGATGAATTAAGAATAAAGTTATTGTGAAAGTAATGAAAGTAAGAACAATTAAAATGTGTTTCATATATACAAATACTCATGTAGTCATATACTCCTATCCATTTGAATTTTGTTTTGTACTTGAAACAAATGGGAGAAAATGGAGTATAAATTTCAATCACATGTAGTATTGTAACCCCTCCTGCAATTTCATACTATGGTTATTCCACTTTGACAATTTAAATTTACACTAAATATCTTAACTTTTGTTAGTTTATGCACCAAGGATTATGTCATGAGTTCTTACATAAGTCAAAAAAATAAAGAGACAGATAAAATGAACTACCTTTGATAAGCAAAAAATCACCAAAATATAATTGTTGCTCACTAAACCCGTCCGACTCAGTTTGTAGGATTTGTGTCTGTTGCTCGAACGCCCGAAGACGACACCCTAAACACAAAACCCAAGAAGAATAGAAGGCAGACGACCCACCGAGCATACCTCCAAAACAATGGTAGGACAAAAATGTTCCAAAATTCAGTTTCCACTGGAGCGCAATCATAGTGTTCAATTCCGTCTAATGTGATTCCGAGCAGCCATTCGTCAAACACCCTCCTGGCCTCACATAACCTGCATTTTTTTGCATTCAAACCGACAGTAGTCAATTCAATATGTACACGTACGCAACACAGGAGTAAGCTGTAAATTAGATAAATGTAAGTGAATGCTTACTGGAACTCAACTGTAAAATTCTACGTCTGCCAGGCCACTATTTAATTCTACGAAACTCGTCTCTCATTCACTACAAGAATAGATGGGCCTGGCGTCCATCCATTGGCTTCCGTTAGTGGACGTTGTATGGGTCCGGGCGTCCGCAAACAGACACCAGAAAGTGGATGCCACGACCAGTCGCCTGTTTTTTGTCCGGGCGTCCACTATTGGACGCCAATAAAATTGGCGTCTGACAGTGCACGCTATGGGTGGCGTCTGACTGTGGACGCTAGGTGTCCCTGGATGGCGTCCACAATCAGACGCCATGTGCATCATGTTGGCGTCCGACTGTGGACGCCATCCAGGGATACCTGGCGTCCATAGTCAGACGCCATGTCCCCGGAATGCTGCCAATCTTGATCGCGTTTAGCTTCCTCCGGCGTCTGACTTGGCGTCCGTTATTGGACGCCATATATGATGATGCATGGCCGTAGACAAACGTTCGATGTCTAGCCAAAACCTGCAAAATGAACCACATCCACAACTCTCATCCAACCACAACTGTCGACCATCCACAAGACATCAATCTCATTCACTCTCAATCAACCAAAACACTTGATCTCCCGCCACATTTATGCTCAAAAAATATTCATATAAAAAGTTTTAACATACGGTTTAAAGGTACATAAATCTAAACTAGTTCGAAGATACATACTCCATAAATCCAGTTACAACAAGAAACAATCAGCTAACTGTGAAGCTAGCTGAAGCACCAGAGTTACCACCATCCCCGCTAAAGGGGTCTCTGTCGTCTAGAGGGGAAGGGGGACGACCTTGGTTGCATTTGTTGAACATGGCCTGAAACATGGCCATCTGTTCCTGCATCTTCTTTATCTGCTCCGCCTACTCCTTCAGTTGCTCCTTCATGGCCTCTTTTTCTGGGTTGGGCTGCTGAGATCAGGCTGGCGTATACTCCATCTGTGTGGAGGTGCCGAGACGCGCTGGGGGAAGTGTGAAGTAGATCCCGTGTGCATTCCCAACACCATACACACTACCTTTCTTGTACCCCTTCACGACCTTGAAAAAGGTATGATTCGGGTCTACTTCGGCAGCATCAGGAGCAGTCTCATGGTTTGCTAGCTCCTCTTGGTAGGCATCCTGTGTACACAACAGTGATTTCAATTCAAGTTATTAGTAGATGAAATCAATAAAGATACTTATCTACCACCTAAAGTATATATATAGACACAGTTGATTTATTTGAAATAGTAAGTACTCACCCAGATTGCCTGATCTTTACTTGTCATAAAAGAAGTCCCTTCCGAGTCGGTCTTCCCATGCATGTCCAGGAATACCTCAGGGGCGGTTGGCGTCCTCCCGAGTTCAGCTTGTAGTTGTTAAATGAGTACGACCGTTAGGCGAACGTATATTACGTGAACATAGTTTATGATTAATCAAGTACGAGTACGATATTATTAGAAATCATACCCTCTTGGGACGAAGAAACGAAGACTGTGAACCCCGATGATGTGTCGGGTCGGCCTTCCCCTCCTTCTCGCAGTTCTTCATTTTGTTTTGGGATGCCCTCTCAGATCTGACCTTGAAGTCCTTGTCGTCGTGGTACTTAACCCACCTCTCCAACGCTTCACCTGAAGTATGACAACACTAATATATTATTAGTTAATATAGTAAAAGATTGAAGTTAGATTGTTCTTTAAAATTGAGTAATATAAAAAACTACACCTTTCAGGTCTTTTAGCGCAGTCCCCCAGGTGCGGCGTTCGTTCCTTACGTCAGCGAAGCGGCGTGTGCAAGTCTCGTTGTACCGCTCCCATACCCTTCCTTTGAACTCCGACTTCCACGCGAACTTCAACTACAAAATCAAGGCGGATTAGTAATTACTAAAAGAAATAATTACAAAGTCTACATTATGAATGCAGAACTCGGTAGCAAAAACAGTCAACGAACCCTGAAGTTGTTGAACCACTGCTCCCGTTGATCCATCGGCACCTGAGTCCAACAGGAATACCCTAGACCTTTGTCGACCATGTAGCTGTTAGTACAGCCAGTGGTCACCAGCTCATGGAGGAACCTGCACCAAGTCGAGAAACACAAACATGTACGAAATATTACAAGATGTATGTAGTCCAAAAATTCATATGTTACAAAAGAGTGGGCATGTTAGATTATATTACCATACGTGACCGGGGTCGATAATCACCCGACCGTTCTCGTCCGTCTCTGGCTCCTCCGTGTTCCCTTGCCGCTGGTGCTCGGCGTTCTTCTCCGGTCCCGGCGTTTCAAGGACCACTTCCTCCTGCTGCTGCGAGGTGGATGCGTGCACATACCTACTTCCTCCGCCACGTCTCCTCGTCGATCTACCGCCAGCCATTATCTTAACCTTGCAACAAATTAGCAACAATTAGCAATTACAATCTAACTTTATTGAAATAACGTACAAAATAAGTAACACAATGTTTACTATGGTTAACCTACTACAACAAGTCAAGCAGTCATCTTCGCTGTCGTTATTGTTTTCAGCCTCATCGTCCTCACTCTGATCCTCCTCCTCCGTTTTCTCGCCCTCCTCTTGATCGTCCTCCAAATTCTCTTCATCGTGTCCGTCATCCTCCTCAAGGATCTCCAGAACATCCCTAATCATGTAATCTCCTTGTCCATCGTCATTATCATCCTTAGAGTATTCATCTGCCCCTTCATTCTGATCTTCTTCGGAGAGTATGGTCTCGTCAATAGGAGACAAGCGTGTACCACTTGAAGCCGCATCTTCCTGGAACAAAGAACTGTCTATTTGCCCCCGTGGTTTTGTCGTAAAAACTGCCCACCATTGACTTTGATTTCTGTCATTTCTCGTGTACGGAGAAGAAGCAAAGTAGACTTGGCCTGATGCGCGAGTATGAACGGATCGTACGTAGGATATTTTCGGTTGTGGTTAACTTCCACTATCTTGTAACATTCACGCACTCGGGTTCCGTTCACGGAGCTGTCTTTCCACTCACATTTGAACACCACAGCTCTATACCCCGTTCTTTGACGGCATAACACAACTCAAAAATATCCTCCAAAATGCCATAGTACTCATCACCATCAAGAGATGTCACACTAACACCAAAATTACATCTAGCCTTGTTCTTACCATAGTTGAATGTGTGAAAATTGAACCCATTCACTGTGTACCGGTTCCAGGTTTTAACGACTCGCACTAGTCCGTAAGCCAAACTTCTAACCAAATCATCACGTATGTCTAACGCAACTACGTGATCCTTTAGCCACTTAGGAAAATGTTCATCGTGCTTACTCCAAACGTCATCAGGGTTCACGTCAGGGTTCACAGCGACATATTCAGTTACAAATTGCTTCTCATAAGGCTTTAAGATCTCACAATTAGAGAGTAGGTAAATGTACGCTCGGTTGTACTCTTTCTCATCTAGTACCCTAGAACCCTCGACGGATGAAGTTCCTTCATCGTCATTCTTTTGAAAAAACTCGGGTATAGTAGGATCAATGGAAACCGAATGTTCTAGGTTCAGGTTCTTGGTTTTTGTTTGGACATCTTTCTCGAAGTATAGGGAGCAGAAGTTCGCAATCTCTTCTGTCAAATATGCATTACAAATAGAACCCTCTACCCTAGCCTTGTTACCAATTTTCTTCTTCAGATGATTGAGGAACCTAAATAAACAAGTTATGTATTTTAATTAATAAAAGTTAGCTATGTTTAAATTAAATTTATAAATAAAGTTACAAAAATTTATGTACCTTTCAAATGGGTACATCCATCTATACTGGACAGGTCCTCCAACCTTAGCCTCGTAGGGCAAGTGGACAGGTAGATGCTCCATGGAATTAAAGAACGACGGTGGGAAGATCATCTCAAGTTTGCATAGTATCTGTGGAATCTGATCCTCCAGCCGAGTCATGTCCTCACTTGTTACTGTAGAAGAACACAAATCTCGAAAAAACTGAGATATCTCTGTGGACAAGACATAGGTCCACCCCGACGCGGCCACGCGCGGGTTTAGGGAGGCGAATGAATCTCCATATGAGAATGGATCGAATGGAAATTTAAATCGAAGTGGAGTCGCCACCGAACTTTGTGAGAGTTCGGGCCCGTTCGAACCCACTCTATGTCGTAGTGGGTCGTGTACAAAATACGGCCCATTTCCGAAGTCAGAGTTTATTGGGTTCGTCCCTTAGCATTTGATACCGATACCGTCACTACCGGTTATCGTGTATTGAATGACTCTCATGCGCCAACGGTTTCGGGCATCCGGAAACCAAAGTTCAGAGTAAGGGGTGAGGGTACGTGTTGGGAAGCCTACAAAGGAAACCCAACCCCGCCCGCACATTAGCGGCCTCTACTAGGATATCGAATGACTTTTGAATACGCGCGTTAGTTGAACGGGAAAATGATATGCAAAGATTATTTTCCCTAAGCATGTGAGAAATTGAAAGGGTTTCTATGTCGATTTAATGCAACTAAAATCATAACGTCAAAGTTGCATTTTAGCATGCGGGTTCATTTTAGTACAATAAAATAAAAAAAAATCAACAATAAAAGTGACAAAAGAACAAACGGTTAGTAACGGTATAATGATAATAACAGTTTGTGGATTATTGAATAATGTAGATAAGATGATGTAAAGTTTTGAAAAGATGATGTTCCACGTGATTGATTAGGCACGTATTGACTTAAGTCGTAAAAAACGGTTAACGAGACTCAAAAACAGTGTAGGGCTCACGGATGACGTGATAAAGGTGCCACTCCCGAGTCATTGAAGGACTCGGCCGAGTGGACCTCTGAATAAGGGTCTGCCCAGATTTCGTGACGATACTTGGCCGAGTTACGAGGGAACTCGGTCGAGTACACGGCCACTAGATCGAGTTATGGCGAAACTCGACCGAGTGGTTGTCATGGGAGCGTTCTGTCTCGTTTTTGTGATGTCACTCGATCGAGTGGCATAGGCACTCGGTCGAGTGGCACCTGTAGGAACCAGGTTTGTTTGCAATTTTGTTATCGATTTCGAAATTGCTTTTGATTTTGATGATTTGATGAATTGAGCATAAATATTATGGAATTTATACTCGATTCTAAACTTGAATACTCATTGTATCCCATATTCGATTATTGAATCGATATGGAATACTAGAGTAAAAATAAAAGAAAATTTCTTTAAGTTGTCTTAAATTAACTATCGCGATATGAGTGGATTTCCTCCGCGTTTAATAATGTCGTAATTCTAACGAATTGTATGACAAGTACTTTAGCATCAATAGAAATCGCGTTAATTAATTTATGTGACTAGATCGTTAGATTCGACGTCTAATTATGGAATTAGCATCGAATCTAAGAGTATGACGCTATGCTAGAATTGAAAGACTTGATTCCCTCCGCATCCCGACATCACAATTAACTCTTGCGAATTGTTTGATGTCGGATCCGCATCAACGGGTTTCGACCCTTATTAAAAGTACTTGTTTTGAAAGAATGTTTTAGAATTGATTAAATATGCGATAATGATGACTATGCGAACGAAAACAAAAACTATTGTTTAATTTGACTCGTTTCAATAATCAAGTGCTAGGGTGTCAGGATAAGCGACCGACAACACTGTGTGCAGTACACTTGTATATTCGGGTTTCCTTATCCTGACATCCTTCGTACTCGACACAAATCTACGAGTATTTTAATGTCTTTTAGTACTAGCGATATTAACGATATTATGATGCAATGAAGACGAAAAAAAACGACCCTTATGACGATAAGTCACATAGAATTTTGCATGCAACACGTAGGTAGAAAAATGACTCGCGCTGGGGAAAATGTTTTTTTGAATTCTTGAAAGTTTTGAAAGTTTTTGAATTTTTTGAATTGAAATCCTGAAAGCAACTCACGGGCTAGGTTTTCAAAATGGAAAGGGGTAGAAAAGAAATTTGCAGTTTAAATAGACCGAAATTTGACCTTGTCGAAAAGGATTTTCTCAAACGGCTAAGTTTTGCTAATTTTAAGGCGGGAATTTGAAGAGAGAGGCCTACTTACAGACTCGACTCTGGACGTGACCGGACGAGTTGACAGACACGACTGGACTCTCGAGGGGTTGGACCGTGACTTGGTAGGGGGGGTGGGCCACCTAACAAGACTCTTAAGTTGCGCTATTCCGTAGCCTAGGCGAGTGGCAACACGGTCGAACATCGAAATGGGGTGGATATGCTATAGGGGACTTCAGTAGTCTGTAATGAGACTGTTGTAGTCTAGTGCCCT
This sequence comes from Agrostemma githago, assembly GCA_958450325.1. NCBI lineage: Eukaryota > Viridiplantae > Streptophyta > Magnoliopsida > Caryophyllales > Caryophyllaceae > Agrostemma > Agrostemma githago. Next base: position 76,418,029 of record OY288241.1, on the reverse strand, counting down.
TCTGGATCTCTGATTTTAGGGTACAGTCCAACATGGGTATAGCTTTGAGTCCTGACAGATTCTTGTCTTCGACGGAGCCGAGTACTAGGACACACTACAGAAAAGAGGCTAGTTTTTTGAAAATATTTGGATTATGTGAGTGGGTGGATAACTTCTGTCTAATAGAAGCCCCCAAGATGACAAAGCTTGCTGCTGAGAACATGACAGTGTCGCGACCGGAATAATGGTGTTTTTTGAATGTGTGTCAATGTGAGTGGTTGTGCCTCTGTTGAAAGGCTGCCTACGTATTCACGTGTAGTGAAATCAAACCATGCCGTAGCTCAGTGAAGAAGGATATATTATGGTGCCTAGTCTAATAGGACTTTGTGTGTAACTAGCCATAGCGATGGTGTAGGCTAGGTGCATTCCCAATGATGTCTTGATCAAAGGGCTAGAATGGTTAGGATGTTGATCCTGTGACTGTGAGCGTTCTCCGAGGTAGCCCCCCAGAGGTGGTGTGAACTATTTGGGCATGTTCTATGCCGACTGCAAGTTGCATTCCCGTGTTTGGGGTTGGTAACTGGCTTGGATGTTTTTGGAAATGTGGAGCTAGGTTGTAAGTGGCTTTGATGTTTTGACATCTGGAGCTTGATCTTGTGGAGCTAAGGCTTCGAGGGTAAGGTATTGTAATGTGGTAGGAAAGGAGGAAGTCGAGTAAAAATGACTCGGACTTCGATTGGGCAGGTTTGATAATGCGGGATCTGATTTCCATGTCTGGCCCTAATGGTTAGGGTGTATCCTATGGAGCTTGAATCCTCAAAATTCTGGGTTGTCTCTTAGCCTAGGTCTCGAGAAGGTCTTGAGGGTTGTAATGTGGGAAGGCTAGATGTGGTGTTAGCTGACCAGCTTGATTGTTTCTCCCCTATTGGATGGTACGAGCATTAATAATTTTGAATTTAACCATTTTCACTACGATCATGGGTTCTTGAATATTCTTTGGATGACCTCTTAGCCCCGGTCTTGGGATTTTGAATATTTTTTTGGTTGACCTCTTAGCCCCGGTCATAGGTTTTTTGAATTTTTTGTTGGTTGACCTCTTAGCCCCGGTCATGGGATCTTGAATATTTTTTTGGTTGACCTTTAGCCCCGGTCATGGGTTTTTTGAATTTTTTGTTGGTTGACCTCTTAGCCCCGGTCATGGGATCTTGAATATTTTTTTTGGTTAGACTAACACCAAAGGTAGGGGTTGGTTGATCTTATTGGATGGGTGTTTATTGTGGGAAATGGGCTTGCCTCCCGTCTTGAACCCAAACTAGGAGACTACCAAGATTTGTCACAGGATTCGATATGCTCCTGCTAGGGGTAGTTTTGTGGCTTTCTATGTCAGACATGGAACAGGTAAAGGAGAGCACGGGCCCGGTTTCCTGCAGTCATTATAGATGTGCCTATAATAGTCACGTGCGTGTGCTCACAGTGTATGACGGTGTTCATCATGTTCTCGAAAACACATAAGGAAAGTATATATGAAAAAGAATATTGAAAGCTGATTTTATTGAATTTTGAAAAAGAGGATAGAATACAACTGACTTTGACTTTGACTTTGAAATAGAACATCCTAGACTCAGACTCAGACTCGGACTTAAAATCAAATCTGGACTCTCGGATGATGTTGTCATTAGTCGTCAGCTTCTAAGGACTCGAGTTGATGTCCAGTATAGCCTTCAGTAGAAGCTTCACCCAGATCTTCATTATGTCGAAGATCGTCTTCAATCCTAATGCCCATTTCGGTAAGCACCGCAAAGTTTGAAATGCCGGCATACCTAAGATGGACGCGGTAGGAAGGTAGGAGGTTATTGATGAATGCCTCCACTAGTGTCTTCTCGTTGGGCTTGTCTACCAACTTTACACTTTCGGCCCTCCACCTTTGGAGATACCTGGTGAACCCTTCATTGGGCTCTTGGGCCATCACTTCCAGAGTACGCATTGTAGTCTGGATCTCGGTATTATCGGCGTAATTCCGAGCAAATTCAGTCGCCACATCATCCCAAGTCTTATATTTTTTCGAATCGAGCCTGTAGTACTAGGCCTTGGGATGCTTTTCAAGGGAGGAAGGGAATAAGTGCTTAAACATGGTGGACTTCACCCCTTTGACCACCATAAAATCTTTGAAAGCCCGAATGTGGTGGACCGGGTCTTCAGTACTCTCAAACATTGGAATTCCCGTGAGGTTGAGGTTAGCAGGTAGCTCGTCATTTAAAGGCGAATAGGAATGATGGTGGGATTTGTCGTGGATCCTGCCGATCAAATAATAACCAACTAGCACCTAACGGTAGTTAGGGTAAGTCGGGTCGTGTCCACGGAGACGGTGTTGCAAGGTTTAGGCTAGGTTGGCATAAAACGAGACTATGCTACCAAACAAACACAAAGAGCTACTAATTGGTGAATTATGATGAGAGGAGAAGAAGAAAGTAGACTAACAATGAACTAGACTATAACAAGGCTAAATGAAATAACTAAACACAAACTAAACAATGAACTAAAGAAATGATGACTAACTAAGAGGATAAATCAAATATGGAAAGAAGTGGGTTAGGTCGGGTTCATAAGAATAGTAGGGTGGTCGGGTTGATCATGGGTATGGGTGTCTCCTAGTGCTAGAGTCGGTCCGGGCTCTCGCTACTTAGACCGATGTCAAGGTGAATCCGGGCTCTCGCAACTTAGACTCTAATCGAGGTATGTCCGGGCTCTCGCTACTTAGACTATCCTCAACACTATCCTCAACATGACCACAGACAAGACAAACAATGAGTAAAGGAAGACTAGCATGAGAAGCATGGCCACTACAATTCAAACAAGCATTTCAACAAACACATGGTGTGCCAAGTATGTGACTAACAACAAAGGTTCATCCTTTACCCCTAATCAAACCCTAGTCACCCATATTCTACCCTTAATCCCCCTACTAACCCACAAGAAGACTACTCACACATATTCAAACTAACTACAACAATGAAAAGATAAAACAACATCATAACCCTAACATCCATAATCAAGAACAATATGAACAATAACAATAAACACTAAGTAAAGATTCAAACTTGAAATAATAACAAAGAATAAGAGAAAGGAAGATTATACCAACAATAGGATGAAGAAAAGATGATAACTTGCATAAATAGGAAACCCAAATAAATCCCAAGGTTGTCAAGCTTGGAGAAATCTTCAAGTATCTTCTTAATACAAGAACTAATTAACTAAGATTAACTAGGATTAACTAAGGATTAAAGAGAGATTAAATCTAATGTGAGGAACTAAATCTAGGGTTTATATGTTGTAGAGAAGCTTAAGATAGTCTAGGTTAATGTAAGATACATAAACAATACAAGAGGGAAGTATTTATAGGGGTACAAGAATGAAGGAGGAGGAAAATAGAATTGCGGGCTACAGCACACCGGTCCCGACCGGGACGGGATCATCCCAACCGGGACGGTCCTGTCATCCCGACCGGGACGGGTTGGTCCCGACCGGGACGGCCTGGCAGTGACCCCTCTAAAAGCACACTTCATCCCCGACGGGATGAGGTGCATACCCGTCGGGGATGAGTCTTGTAGGCCTCCAATATGATCCTTTTGGTTCCTCCTTGCTTCACATGAACTTCTCATCGATTCTCGGGACTCGGGATCGGGTCTCGGAGGCTCGGGATTGGGTCCCAAGGTCTCGGGGTCGAATCCAAGGCATCGAGTGATCGTTCCTCCGCTTCGTGGGCTCCGAAAAGTGTATGTATTGAGTCGGAATCAGTCCAACTCCTCACGAATGGTCTCGGGAACCTGAAACGAGCTGGAGGAAGCATAAGTAGCCCATGAATCGCTCCCAAGGAGCGATTCCACAAGGAAAATAGGACCAAAATACTACGAAATAGGCACTACAAACTACACTTATCAAGGAACGAGCATTTTCAGTGTGGATCGAGTTGTTCGTCGACAGGTGAACCTGTTCCTCGAGCCTGCGAACAGCACTGACTAGTTCGGCTATGGGCCCGGTGGGCTCAGATCCAACATTAGGAGTCCCCTTCTCTACGGCACTCACACGCGTGGCCAAGGTCGCTTGGTCAGTCTGGATGGCAGTCAGTTGGGCCTCGATCTTGGCTAGGGCATCCTTCAATGCGTCCATCTTGCGTTGGTGTCTGGTTTCGGGTGGCCTGTCTGTAAGAACACCGCGTAATCAGAAACTAGCCCGAATCCCTGAATAGAAAGTACATCTCGAACAAGACTGAAAAGGGAAATGACTCCGAAAAAGATACCTAGACGGGTGACTTGTGAAAAGTGGGTCTTCTTTAGGATTCGGCGGGTGGGCCTAGTCCTGTTCGAAAGAAGGTCTACGCGAGACATCCCCAGACTTTAGACTCGATTGTGTAGACGGGCCCTCCTTTGTAGGAGTATGTCCTACGTAGGTGGGCCTTGCCTTAGTCTAATAAGGCGGACTGGGATAGGGAAGAAACCCGCGATTCGGCGGAGTTTCGACGCTAAAGACCTCGACAACTTACGACATGACCCGACACTGCTAAATACGGGAAGTCCTAAGAAGAGGAAGGTTTTGAAAATGGATTGTCTTTGAAAATCCGAGAAAACTCGGAGGAGGGCTCAACTTTTCGAAAAGCCGGAAAGATGTATTGGACCACGGGTTTTGAAAGTTCGAAAGTAATTTCGAGTTTTGAAACGGGCATAATACCGGCTAGAAAATAGGCTATTTTGAGTAAAATCATAAGTCCTAAATTCGGTATGTCCCGGGTTTTGAAAATTGAATATCTTGAAAAAGATGTATTTTTTCTGAAAAGTTGACGGTTTTTGAAAACGACACGGAAACCAAGTAGCATGTAGTCAGGCAAGCATTATAACGACGCCATGTAAGCTTTACACTAAGTCTCTGTCGATCTAGAGGGTCTATATCAGTGTACATAGTCTAGACGTTGATCGAGACGGACTCTTTAAGTCGAGTTGAGCTTAGAACATGCCGCGAAACCCACTCGAATCGACTATGGACACCTTTTGACATATCCATATTGGAGTACATCAACGGTATAGTAGGACGTCGGTCACCAGTACCGGCCCGGGAAAATATGGGTTATGCATGAACCGTAAAACTAAAACGCGTATTGTACTAGTTAAACGATTTCTATTCGAGTCTCACCCAGAGGATGCCGATGGTAAGTCACGCATCAGTTAATCCCCAGCGGAGTCGCCAAATTGTGGACATGACATAGGTCCACCCTGACGCGGCCACGCGCGGGTTTGGGGAGGCGAATGAATCTCCATATGAGAATGGATCGAATGGAAATTTAAATCGAAGTGGAGTCGCCACCGAACTTTGTGAGAGTTCGGGCCCCTTCGAACCCACTCTATGTCGTAGTGGGCCGTGTACAAAATACGGCCCATTTCCGATGTCAGAGTTTATTGGGTTCGTCCCTTAGCATTTGATACTGATACCGTCACTACCGGTTATCGTGTATTGAATGACTCTCGTGCGCCAACGGTTTCGGGCATCCGGAAACCGAGGTTCTGAGTAAGGGGTGAGGGTACGTGTTGGGAAGCCCACAAAGGAAACCCAACCCCGCCCGTACATTAGCGGCCTCTACTAGGATATCGAATGACTTTTGAATACGCGCGTTAGTTGAACGGGAAAATGATATGCAAAGATTATTTTCCCTAAGCATGTGAAAAATTGAAAGGGTTTCTATGTCGATTTAATGCAACTAAAATCTTAACGTCAAAGTTGTATTTTAGCATGCGGGTTCATTTTAGTACAATAAAACAAACAATTAAATCAACAATAAAAGTGACAAAAGAACAAACGGTTAGTAACGGTATAATGATAATAAATGTTTGCGGATTATTGAATGATGTAGATAAGATGATGTAAAGTTTTGAAAAGATGATGTTCCACGTGATTGATTAGGCACGTATTGACTTAAGTCATAAAAAACGGTTAACAAGACTCGAAAACAGTGTAGGGCTCACGGTTGACGTGATAAAGGTGCCACTCGACCGAGTCATTGAGGGACTCGGCCTAGTGGACCTATGAATAAGGGTCTGCCCAGATTTCGTGACGATACTCGGCCGAGTTACGAGGGAACTCGGTCGAGTACACAACCACTAGATCGAGTTATGGCGAAACTCGACCAAGTGGTTGTCGTGGGAGCGTTCTGTCTCGTTTTTGTGATGTCACTCGATCGAGTGGCATAGGCACTCGGTCGAGTGGCACCTGTACGAACCAGGTTCGTTTGCAATTTTGTTATCGATTTCGAAATTGCTTTTGATTTTGATGATTTGATGAATTGGGCATAAATATTATGGAATTTATACTCGATTCTAAACTTGAATACTCGTTGTATCCCATATTCGATTATTGAATCGATATGAAATACTAGAGTAAAAATAAAAGAAAATTGCTTTAAGTCGTCTTAAATTAACTATCGTGATATGAGTGGATTTCCTACGCGTTTAATAATGTCGTAATTCTAACGAATTGTATGACAAGTACTTTAGCATCAATAGAAATCGCGTTAATTAATTTATGTGACTAGATCGTTAGATTCGACGTCTAATTATGGAATTAGCATCGAATCTAAGAGTTTGACTCTATGCTAGAATTGAAAGACTTGATTCCCTCCGCATCCCGACATCACAATTAACTCTTGCGAATTGTTTGATGTCGGATCCGCATCAACGGGTTTCGACCCTTATTAAAAGTACTTGTTTTGAAAGAATGTTTTAGAATTGATGAAATATGCGATAATGATGACTATGCGAACGAAAACAAAAACTATTGTTTAATTTGACTCGTTTCAATAATCAAGTGCTAGGGTGTCAGGATAAGCGACCGGCAACGCTGTGTGCAGTACACTTATATATTCGGGTTTCCTTATCCTGACATCCTTCGTACTCGACACAAATCTACGAGTATTTTAATGTCTTTTAGTACTAGCGATATTAACAATATTATGATGCGATGAAACGATAAAAAAAACGACCCTTATGACGATAATGACGCGAGAAAGGAGGAGAAGAGGGAAGAGAAGATGGGATTTGGCACCCTCAACCTACATGTTCTTGTTCTCGGTATGGAATCGTCTAGATGCGGCTTGCACGGGAGTAATCGAGGTATGTAGGATGAGTTATGGTGGTTAGGGTTTTGAATTCCTGAAGCTAGGTTTAGGGTTTGCTTGTGTAGTTGAGGTGTGTGTAGATTAGGGTTTGTAAAGTTTAGGGTTGCAAAAAAGGTATCTTGAGGTGTGTTGCATGGGGTGTTTATATAGGCAAGGCCTAGGTACCCCGTCTAGGGTTACTCGACCGAGTAGCCCCTGGACTCGGTCGAGTGGCCCAGGCGTCAGCAGCCGGGCTCAATTGAGGGCCCACTCGATCGAGTGGGCTGAGCACTCGATCGAGTGGCTCAGTTGGGTCGCGCGGGTCCATTGACTTGGACCTTGACTTGGACATCTTATGGGTTTTGTGTTTGAATTGGACTTTTGATTTTTGGATGGCTGTTTTTTATGTCTCGGAAACGACTTTGACCGGGGTTGACCCAATCGCTAAAAAGTCGGTTTTATTTCCGGTGTCGGTTTTGGCCCAAATTAGTCTTGTTTGACTAGGAACGGTCCACTGGGCCTGGATTTGAGGTTAATTTTGTGAGATTTGAGGTCCACTGGGCCTAGATTTGACTCCATAAGTGCTTTAGCCAACAACTAATGGATTTGAGCCCATATCCGAGCGCGTAGAAACACGTTAGCGTCCGATCATCATCGGGTGTTTTTTGGAAAGTACCATAGACACCTGGCAGTCAAAATGCGGGTGTCTACAATCTCAGTTATAGAATTCCACTCCGTCGATGGCAAAAGTTGCTTTAGAGCTACCGGAAGTAACCTCTCCATAAAGACGTGGCAGTCGTGACTCTTTAACCCTTGCAGTTTTAGGTTCTTAAGATCAACACAGCGTTTGAAGTCGGAGGCGTACCCATCAGGAAACTTCGACTTATCTAACCACTCCAACAACGCCTTTCTCTGGGCCTTGTCAAGTGTGAACAAGGCTCTCGGTTTGGACCCATCCCGTTTTATGTGCAGCTGAGGACGGTCACAAAAAATCTTTACATCTCGTCGGGAGCCGGTAGTGTCACAACTCTTCCTCTCCACATCCATCACAGTGTGAATCAACTGCTCGAAGAAGTTTTTCTCTATGTGCATCACATCTAAATTGTGAGGAAGTAACAAAGTCCTCCAATATGGTAGGTCAAAGAATATGCTACGTTTAAACCAACCATTTTTCAACTTTTTTAGGTCTTTGAACTCCTGCTTGGTTCCGTCAACAGTGGATGGGTACTCAAAATCAACTCCCATATTTCATCTCCTGGGAGTCGATCAGGTGCGTCGTCAAGCACAACCTCACCCTTCTTGAACGCTTTCTTATTCTTCCTATATAGGTGACCCTCTGATAGGAACTATCTATGACAGTCAAACCAACTAATTTTACTAGAATTTGGAAGATAAAAAGCTTTGCTCTCATCCATACAACACGGACATGCTTTCTGACCCGCAGCAGACCACCCCGAGAGCATACCGTACGCGGGAAAGTCGTTTATAGTCCACAACAGAGCTGCTTTCAACTGAAAGTTTTGTCTCAGAGAGACATCATAAGTTTCGACCCCTACCTCCCACATTTGTTTCAATTCCTCAGTAACAGTTTGCAAGTAAACATCCAAATGATTTTTCGGATTTTTGGGACCAGGCACAATAAGAGATAGAAAGATGAAAGGCTGCTTCAAACACAACCAAGGAGGTAGGTTATAAGGTGTGATCATCACAGGCCAGCAAGAATACGACTTACCAAATTGGCCGAAAGGTGCAAACCCATCAGTACACAACCCTAGCCTTACATTTCGGGGTTCTGACGCAAAGTGGGGATGTAGTCTATCGAAACGCTTCCACTCCTCGCCATCACTCGGATGACACATCTTTCCTGGTACCCTAATATCCTTCTTGTGCCACCTCATTTGCTCCGCTATGGTTTTTGTGGCATACAATTTTTGAAGCCTTGGTGCAATAGGGAAGTACGTAAGCTGACTTATTGGGATCGGTTTCTTACCCCTAACACCGCTTTTCCCTTTTCTACCCCTCAAAACAATATCCCCCTCAATCATCTTATACCTACCCTTACCACATCTCTTACATTCATCTAGCATCGCATCGTCCTTCCAAAATAACATACATCCATCTGGACAAGCATCAATCTTCTGATGCGGGAGTTGAAGGCCCTTCACAACTTTTTTGGTTGTATAGAAAGTTCGGGTCATGATATTGTCTTTCGGGATTACTCTCTCGAGCAAGGCAGCAATACCATCGACACAGGCAAAGGGTAGGTTGAACTCACATTTAAGGCTGACTACCATAGATGCGACTTCTAACAAAGTCACATCGCACCCTCCGTATAACAGTTTCTCCGAAGCGTTCAACATGTCGAAAAACGCCTTCGCTCGTGGGTTAGGTGAGTCTTGTTGGTTGGGTGAGTCATTCCCATATGTGTTCTCGTTGTTAAACAAGTTGCACTCCACTACGTCAACTATCTTACCTCTCAAACCCCCCTCATTTTGACGGTTTTCGGGTTCCTCAGACTGAGGTGGCTCACCATGACAAATCCAATTATAATAATTGGATGAAAAACCATTATAGATGACATGTTCCTTAATTACAAGGACATCAAAAAATTTAATGTTCTTGCATTTAGTGCACGAACACCTAACCTCCCCCCTCGATGCATAGTCTACTGACTTTTTAGCGACCTCAACAAATGATTCCACACCCCTCAAAAATTCTACGGTGGGACGTCTCTTCTTATCAAGTCTTCCCTCATACATCCATTTCCGTTGAATTCTCTTCATTTTCTATGTTAAAAAAATATATATAACAAATTAAAGTTTAATTTCTCTAACTTAATTTAGAACTTACTAAACAAAAATTTAATCACCATTTAACTTAAACTTAATTTCTCTAACTTAACTTTCATAACTAAGTTTCCTCAAGTTAATAACTAATACTTCAAAGTGGACCCGAATGACTTCTTAATTTAAAATTGATCTTACAAAGATCAGTCACCGAATTTAATCACAAATGTAACCACAATTTAATCCCAATTTTCGAAAACCTTAGCTAATTTATCAATTAAATCCCAATTTAACTAAACAAAACAGAAAAATTCATGGCTTAGGTCAGACAGAAACAACTTAATCAGGTCAAATAAGGTCAAATTTTAGGATACAGATATGGGAATTCCGAAAGCACCGCTAACACCTATTTAGACCCCCGATCACGATGGAAGTGGTTTCGAAAAAATCCGGCATTATTACGACACTTTTTGGTCCGTCCTAAGTCACACAAAACCTCAAGGAAGGCCCTAGAGGTCAGTCTAGCTCAATTCAACCAAATTCATCACACCCCAATCAAATTTCGGCTAGCAAACTACTCAATTTATCATCCCTCGTGGCACTTCTTGTGGGAGGGACGGTTTTTGTGCCCAACACCTTTTGGATTGTTTTAGTGGTGCCGCAGTTGCTGTTTCAGACGATTTGATCGCATCTGTCACTCGGGTGGTTAATCTCTTTCTTGAGGGCAGTTGCCCGCAGGTCCTCGGGGAGTACATTGCTAGTGCTCCCCTTACCCCGCTTGTTAAGCCAGGTGGCGGTATTCGTCCTATTGCTGTTGGTACGATTTGGAGACGGCTTGTCTCTAAGGTTGGTGCTTTCCTGGTCGGTCCGACACTGAGTGGCTATTTTTCTGGTCTTCAGTTTGGAGTTGGTGTTTCTGGGGGAGGGGGGGGGGGGGGGGGGGGGGGGGCGAGGCTATTTTGCATGCCTTGAACCGACTTGTTGAGGATCGGGGTGATGAGGTGGGTCTTTCCATGCTCTTGGTGGATTTTCAGAACGCTTTTAACATGGTCGATCGAGAAATCATGTTACGAGAGGTTCGTTTTCACTGCCCTGTTCTCTCCCGGTGGGTGGAATTTTGTTATTCTAGTCCTGCCCGGTTGTATTATGGTGAGCACAGCAGGGGGATCCTTTGGGTCCTCTGCTTTTTTCTTTGGTTTTACATCCCTTGATTTGTAAGATTCGGGACTCTTTTGATTTGAGGCTGCAGGCTTGGTACTTGGATGATGGCACCATTGTTGGGGATACCTTGGTTTTGGGGAAGGTTTTGGACCTGATTTTGGATGATGGTCCTCGTTCGGGACTTCATCTTAATGTCAGTAAAACCAAGATTTTTTGGCCTTCAGAAGATCCTAGGAGCAGGCTCCCCGGTGTCTTCCCCCCTACTATCGCCAGACCGATGCGTGGTGTCAAAGTCCTTGGTGGGCCTGTTAGTGCGAGTCATGATTTCAGCAGTGAGCTCGTGATGAGTAGAGTGACCCGAACTGTCGCGCTTATGGGTTTCGTCGCTCTGCTTGATGATCCGCAGTGTGAGTTGCTGTTGATCCGGGCCTGTACTGGTATCTCTAAACTTTATTTTGCTTTGCGTACTTGCCCACCGACTATTTTTGTATCGGATCAGCTTGCTTTTGACGCGGCTCTTCGTTCTCATTTAGAGCGTATTATTGTTGCGTCTGGGCCGGGGTTTGGGGATTGGCAGTGGCGGCTTGCCACCCTTCCCTTTTCCTTTGGGGGGCTTGGGGTGTATGCCGCTCGAGATGTCCTGCATTATGCTTTTGTGGCATCCCGACTGCAATCTGCGGGTTTGCAGGCTACGCTGCTACGTGCTGCGGGCATACTGACCCCTGGCCCGGCTTTCGATGCGGCCTTGTGTAGGCTTAAGGAGGTTCTGGGTTCTGTTGAGTGTAATCCAAGTGAGATCGCTGCCCCCAAACTTATGAAGTCTTTGGCAGATATATATTTCACGAGGGTTGTGGCTACTGCGGAATCGGATTTCTCCTTGACCTCCCGTCAGGTTGCCTTATGGAAGTCTCAGCAAGGTCGTCATGCTTCTGATTGGCTCCGCGCTGTCCCTATTTCTGGGCTGGGCCAGACTATGAACGGTCGGACGTACCGATGTGTCCTTAGCTATCGGTTGGGCGTTTCTTTGTTTTCTGTGCCTGGACCGTGTCCTGCCTGCTCTCGGGTTTTTGACGGTGATATTTATGGGGACCATGCCGTGTCTTGCGCGGGGGTTGTCGGTATTAAACATCGACATAACCTCGTTCGGGACACTCTCTTGGATATCTGTTTCCGTTCCGGGGTCTCGGCCGGTAAGGAGATCGATATTGGTCTGATTGATGATCATGACAGATCCTTGCGTCATGCAGATTTGCTTCTCTACTCGTGGGACAGGGGGCGTGACGTTTGCGTCGATCTTACCGGGTCTTCTCCCTTGACTCAGTCCGGGCTCTCTGATTTCACGCCAGGTCGTGCTGTGGAAGACGCTGCTCGGCGCAAATGCGCTAAGTACAGTGGCTTATGCTCGGGGCTTGGGTATGGGTTTTTGCCTTTTTCCGTTTCTTCGCTTGGGGAATTGGAGGCGGATGCTATTGGCTTACTCAAGAGGATTCAAAAATTTTCGATAGCACAGGATGCCGGAGCACGCGCTGCTCCTTTTATTTTTACTAGACTTAGCTTTGCTATAGCTAAGGGGGTGGGGGCCCAGATTATATCTCGGCTACCCACCAATTTTTTGTAAACTGTTTTTGATTCATCAATAAAATTCTTATTATAATAAAATAATAATAATAATAATAATAATAAAATAATAATAAGGGAAAATTGATACTTTATACCTTCAATAATATTGTTTTTCAAACTTTATACCTCACATAATTTTTTTTCAAAACTTATACCTACTTATTCTATTTGTAACACCCCTAATTTTTATAAATTAAATTTGTATCCATATTTTTATTTGGTTTGCGATTTAACTTGTAATCCTTCATTTTAAATCTTATCGGATTTACTTTGACTTCGTCTTAAATTCCTAAAATCTTTATTTTTCCTCGAATTTCTATTTTCAACTCGAAACTCGTTAAGACATTTTATTATTTTCTCAGGAAACCATTTTATTAAACTTTCATTGAAAAGTATCATTTTGTTTTCAAGAAATCAATTTAATTCATTTTCGTTGAAAACAATTTATTCGTCAAGAAACTCAATTTCCTTACAAACAATTATTTAAATTCGAGATTGACCCATTTGATTTCTCGAGTCAACTAATTATTTTTATCAACACCGAACTTGACCCAAACATTTAATTTTATGACAAAATAATATTTTAGCCCATCTCAAAGTTTGAGTCTAATTCTTTTCTTATGCGATTTTAACCCAATTTATTTGTAAGCCAATTATTTATTTTTATTAATGATTTCGATCACACCGTGAATTATTTCCTTACACAAATCGAGTCCAATGTTAACGTCTTTTGGAGCTAGTCAATTATTTGTTGACTTTAGTTCACTCTTTATATTAATTTTATTAATCACATGTTATTATCTTTTAGGAAGTCTAATCTTTCTCTTATCCTCCTAGTGGCTACCAAAATCTTTTTGCAAGAGAGTCCTAGTTTTCCTCGATTTCAATCGTGTTATACAACTAAAACACTACTCTTATTATTTAATAGCATTCTTAATTTTCTTACTTCTATTCCTCTTTATTCACATTTGGTAAACCATCCAAACACAAATTCTCTTCTATTAGTCTTCCTTCATTGATGTGCTGTGCTGCTGCTGTTTCTCACACAAATCAGCCCGTGCTTACCTTATTTCGTTCATCAATCCGATTCTGAAATCCGTCCTTTTTCATTCCAATCTCAAGGGTAATTATTACTCTTATTCTCCATCTCGTTTCCTCTTTCTAATCCCTTCTTATGTGGTTCTAATACCATATGTTTTAATTTTTCGTAGGCTATCGTGCTAGATCCAATGAAGACGGTTATTTTATTAATTCGAATCTCGATGAAGGTAACACATGATGGCGTGACTCGGTATTGCATGATATATATGTTGTAGTTGCTTGTAGTATCGTTTTAAATTGAATTTTATAAATATGTTTACTATTTTATTATGATGATATGTTTCAATCTTCTAAAAATTATTATAGGGCCGAGACTAAAACGTATGAATAAGAATTAATTTCTTAATTTTTCTGATTTTTAATACTATGAATTATCAAATTGAAAGTTTTATTGTTTTTAAGTAAAGTTACAGCATGTTTTCGAATCTGTTACTACTTTTGTACGATTTTTACTCCTGTTTATGAATCTTATTTTCAAAAAGTTTGAAAAGCGACTACTGTTTATTTTAAGTATATTATACGTCTGTTAAATTTCGTAAATTAATTCCAAGTAGTTTCGTCACAACAAATCGTTTATGAAACTGTGACTGATTAGTTCGCGAATCTGTCAGTCATTGTAAAACCTAATTTAAAACCTATGATAAACTTTGAATTTAATTTTGGTAATTTACGTACATTAACTTTAAAGAGTTTAGATAATGTTTCTAATTGGATTTGTTTTAAAATAAAATTTTAAACGTGTTTTATTAAAGAAATACTTTCGGGTGTCGGATTCTGTCAGTTTACAAAAATACGAATAAAAACCGCTCTTAAGTTAATAATTTCGATTTTCTTCAGAAACAAAAGTTGTAGTTAAGCTTTTAAAGTTTTCAACCTCACTAATATTATATCGTTTTGAATTTTAATGATTTAATTATGAATTTTATGGTAAGACAGTGCAAATGTGAAAAATCTATAAATTTGTAATTTATTACTTTTAATTACTTAAACTCCAACCTTTTGAGAAATAATTATGATTTTTACTTTCCTTCACTTTTAATAATTAATTATACATTTATCTAAATGTTTATGTCTCAAGGCCTAATATTAAATATTTTATATAACTCATATGTTAAATGATTTCAAATTATAATAATACCTATTTTGGAAAGTTACTATTTGAATAAAGTTTCTATATTTGGAAGGTTACTATTTTGAGAATATTAAGATATCTTCGGATAAAATATTGGTTGGTTTGAATATGGAATAATGTTGGAAATAAGAATGTGCAGTATATAAGTCTAGGATATGTTGGTTGTTATCATCAGCTATATGTTCAGTGTATTTGCGTCAGGGATACATTGATTGTCGAACTGGGTATCGTTTATGCTCAGGAGTCATGCGCATGTACTTAGGCTAGGACCTCGCTGAACGCAGTCCTATTATAGTTTGAGTTGTCTGGTGAGAGGGCTTAGGAGTCGCTTCGTGGGCACTGAGTTCCTTAACCAGTGAGGCTTAGGGGTCTCTTCGTGGGCACTAAGTTACACTTCGGTGTTGTTTTGACATATCTCTAGTAGTAAAAGCTGTACTGATCATCGGTTTTATATTCCATTATTCGTTTTGACGCCGTCAGGCTGATGAATTATTTTCTAGTTTTGAATCTATTTTGATACATATACTGTTTTGAGTTTTAATTTATTTTCATATATTATGCTTCTGATGGGGGTCGGTTGCCTGCCCTTGGCCGTCTGCAAATCAGGCCCCAAGGCTATCGGTCCCAGGAGGAAAGGTCCGTCCAACGGCCTTTCCACCAGTCACTGGAATCTCCCAAGTGTGGCCCCAACTCCTAGGGCCGTCTGCCAAACGGAGTAAACCAGGCCTCCCGCCTGCTTCCAGGGCGTTCCCGCCTGAACGAAGCCGAAGGAGAACCGAGGACCCATCCGTCATTCTGCCTAAGGTAAGGGGAAAATGGGTGGACGAGGTAAGTCCACGTGTCGCGCCAGCATCCACCCATTTTCCTCCTCTTCCTTCTCTTCCCCTCTCTCCTGTGGGAAGGTATAAATACCTCTCCATTTCCCACATGAGAGGGGTTGGATTTTCTCTCTCTAGACTCTTACTCCTAAAAACGCCACCTAGTTCCTCACGAGCTAGGTTTGTAAAGGCAATTTCACGGACTGACTTAGGCATCGGAGAGGGTTTCCTCGGATAACCTCCGAGGCCCTGTGCGTTCATTGTGCAGGGAGCAGGCCGTTTCCGCCGGGAAGGTCCGATCCAGGGAGTGAGAGGAAGGGGAGACCAAGGGAATCAAACGATCAATTGTTCACCGTTAATTCAATTGTACTGCCCGGACCCAAGTCGGGTAAATTGTTTCCGTGACCGGAACAATTTGGCGCCGTCTGTGGGGATACTTACGGTTGTGCTCACGAGTTACCCACTAAAATCAACCACTCGTAATCACAAAATTAAATACAATCATGCCAGAAATCGGTGATGCCAGTGCAGGAGCGGGTCCGACGGTCCCACCGGTGACCCCCCTGTATGGTATGCCGCAGTCGGAAAGGGTTCCTCCTGCCACGATTCTAGCGGTAGGGGGAACCAACCCCCTCGATGGATCTAACACTGCTGTGACACCTGAGTTGGGGACACACCCAGGACGTGCTCTCAATCTAACCCCAGCTCAGATGGCACAGGCGGCCGCGTTCTTCTCTGCAATGCTGAATCAGGAATTCACACCTGAGGACTTGGTGGGCAGGGTCGCATCGGCTCCCAGGCAACCGTCCCCAGTCAGCAGGGATGAGGCCGGGGGCACGAGGCGGACCGCCGCCAGAAATACTCAGAGAAAAGCGAGAAGAACAGCTCAGGTGTATACGCATGCGCAGAGGCGTATTACTACTGGCAATCCAGAACCACCTGTCCAGCAGGCGTTCTCCATTCACACAACAGAATCGGCGTCTGGAGGACAGGGAGGCTTATCTCAAGGATTACAGGAGCGCATGAGGCCCAGGGAGCCTGTGTCAAAACGCTTGGGAGAAAGGCCAGGCGGAGTTTTCTCCAGGTTGACACCTGCGGCCAAGGAACAGTCGGCCCCCGGCTTATCCCAAAACCTGCAATCCCGGCTCAACCGGGGACAACCGCTCGAGTCTAGGCACCATCAGGGTGAAAACCTCTGCCACTCTCAGAGGAAGAGGCCCAGGCAGATCTCCCCAGAAACAGAGGATGAAGCGGCAAGCAGGCCACCACCAAGGCACCGCTCCCCCAGTACGAGGAAACCGACCCATAAACAGTGGGATTCTCACGGTAACCAGTCTGGGGAAAACAGGTCACGACTGGTGGGCAGGCCCACAAAAACCCCGCTGCACCCTGAGGTACAAGAGTACCCCATTCCAAAAATCAAAATGCCAACCATCAAATTTGACGGGACGACAGATCCTGAAGACCACCTGGCAGCCTTTGAAAGCCACATGGGCATGTATGACGTAGATGATGCCATCTGGTGCAAAGTTTTCCCTACCACCCTGGTGGGGCTCGCGCAGGGATGGTTTAGAGACCTCCGCCAGGGGTCAATCAGGTTCTTCATAGAGTTGGCTGAAATTTTCCTCGAACAGTATGCCGGAAACAAGAGAAGACGCCTTACCCGTTTCGATCTCATGACCCTGAAACAGAAAAAGGGTGAGAGTGTGAGAGAGTACATGAGAAGGTTTGATCTATCCTACCAACAGGTCAGGGAGATCGACGATTCCACTGCCGCCTACGCCCTGACAATCTCCCTACTTCCAGGGGAAATGAAAAACCAGATGATCAGGGCCCAGCCAGAAACCTTGGCCATGGCCAGAAAGATTGCCGAAGGGTTCATTCTGCAGGAGGAGTTCCACGGCCTGACGGATACCCCTGCAGGCCAAACAAAGCCTCAAGGGGGACCGCAGGGTGGAAGGGGCAGAAGTGAGCCAGGCAAGCAAAGGGAAGAGGGAGACACTCCCAAGAAGGAGCGCCCAGTCTACCAACCCAGATTCGACAGTTACACCGCTCTGAACAAATCCAGGGCGGAAATCTTCGAACTGGAAAAAGAAACTGCCAAATGGAACCGCCCAAACAAACCTCGCAGCCCAAAAGGCGACCCCAAGAAATTTTGCACTTTCCACGACTGTATAGGCCACACCACCGAAGAATGCCGTCACCTGAAGGACGAAATTGAGAAATTAATCAGGAACGGATGGTTGGCCAACTACGCAGCTAAAAACAAGTCTCAGAAGGAAGTATCTGAAAAACCCGAAGGGTCAGTGCAAAACCGCATGGTGATCCATGTAATTTCAGGGGGCACCGAAGGCCGGCTCAGTCGAAGAGGCCAAAAAAGACAAATGCGCGAGCTAAGGAACCAGATCTGCTACGCTGAGAAAGCAGGGAGTCCAAGGGGAGTGACATTAAGCATCACCCCTGATGATGCAGGACGCGTGGTATATCCGCACAGTGATCCTTTGGTGCTGTCCCTAGAGATCAATAACCATATTGTGCGAAGGTGCATGGTGGACACAGGCGCGTACACAAATCTATTGTACAAAGACGCCTTCGAAAAAATGGGCCTGGAAAAAAGGCACCTGCGGCCTGCTCCCGGATCGCTGTATGGGTTCAGTGGGGCAGGCGTGCTGCCCATGGGACAGACTTACATGTATAAGATGATGCCCTTCGGGCTCAAAAATGCAGGGGCTACGTACCAGCGGTTGGTTGATAAAGTGTTTGAGAAACAAAAAGGCAGAAACATCGAGGCTTACGTTGATGATGCCATCGTAAAAAGCAGGGAAGACAGAGAACACCTGACAGACTTGCAGGAAACCTTCAGTTCCCTGCGCGCTTACAAAATGAAACTAAATCCAAAAAAGTGCACGTTTGGAGTCCGCTCCGGAAAATTCCTGGGGTTCTTGGTCAGTTCTCGGGGTATAGATGCCAACCCTGAAAAAGTTCAGGCAGTTCTAGACCTCCCTGAGCCCAAGACCATTAGAGACATCCAGCGCCTGACGGGTCGAATGGCCGCCTTGGCACGATTCGTTGCCCGATCAGCAGACAAAGCCACTCCTTTTTTCAAGATACTGAAAGGAAACAAACAGTTCAAGTGGGAGAACGAGCAGAAAGAGGCCTTCGAGCAACTGAAGGACCATCTTAAGAGGCTCCCTACCCTGGCAAGACCAGTAGCAGGAGAAACTTTTTCTCTACATTGCAGTAACCAATATAACTGTCAGCGCGGTCATCCTACGAGAGGAGGCAGGCGCCCAGCAACCTATATACTTTGTGAGTCATGCGCTGGGGGCAGCTGAGAAGAATTATCCGATGGTTGAAAAAGCCGCCTACGCGGTCATAATTGCGGCCAGGAAGCTCAGGCCTTACTTTGACGCGCATCCAGTCGTAGTCCTCACCGACCAACCCCTGGAAAAGGTGTTGGAAAAATTTGAAAAATCAGGGAGATTGTTGAAATGGGCAATTGAGCTGAGTGGGCTAGGTATATCTTACCAGCCAAGAACAGCCATCAAGGCCCAAGCCTTGGCAGACTTTTTGGCTGAGTGCTCCCATTCAGGAGAAGAGGAAGCCCCTGCCCAGGAATGGATCGTATATACTGACGGGTCCTCGACATCCAATGGCGCAGGCGCAGGCGTCGTACTAACCAGCCCAGAAGGGACCGACTTTGAGCATGCTCTCAGATTTGTTTTCCCAGCATCAAACAATGAAGCAGAGTACGAAGCAGTACTCGCAGGCGTCAGGCTAGCTAAAGCCGCAGGGGCAGAACGAATTGTCTTGGCAACAGACTCCCAGCTCATCGCCAATCAGATCAATGGAGAATACGAAGCAAGAGATCAAGCAATGGCCACATACCTGGAGATGGTAAAGGGAGAGTTGTCCGACCTAAAATCATATGAGGTCAAACAAATCCCCCGATCCCAGAACAACAGAGCAGATGCCCTGTCAAAACTGGCAAGCTCCAGTCTGCAGGACATCCGGAGATCAGTATGGGTCGACGTTTTACACGAGAAGTCTACTAATCCCTGTCAAACGATTAATGCCATGGAAGAAGAGCTGGAAAGCTGGATGACTCCCTTCATCCAATACAAGAAACATGGTATCTTACCATCAGATTCATTACAAAAAAGGAAGACGCAGGCTAAAGCAGCCTGGTTCATACTCATTAATGAAGAGCTTTACAAAAAGTCTTTTACTGATCCGCTGCTCAAATGTCTGCGAGCAGATCAGGCCGCTGAAGTGTTAGAGGATATCCACTCAGGGATATGTGGACACCACATTGGTGGGAAAGCACTGGCCCACAAAGCCCTCAGGGCAGGCTACTACTGGCCTACCATGCTGGCAGATGCCAAGAGCCTGACCCAGAAGTGCAGGAAATGCCAACTCTTTGCCCCATCAATCCATGCCCCAGCCCAGGAGCTCAGGCCGATCCTATCCCCCATCCCCTTCGCTCAATGGGGGATGGACATTCTGGGACCCTTCACAGTAGCCACAGGAGGCAGAAAATTCTTAATTGTCGCCATAGACTACTTCACCAAGTGGGTGGAGGCCGAAGCAGTACCCAATATCACTGAACCGGCGGTCAGGAAAGTAATCTGGCGAAACATCATCACCAGATTCGGTCTACCAAAGATGTTGGTATTTGACCATGGCAGACAATTCGATAACGATCCGCTGAGAATCTGGCTGGAGAGCCACAACATTTCAGTCGCCTACTCAGCTGTCTGTCATCCTCAAACCAACGGGCAGGCAGAAGCAGCCAACAAACAAATCCTGAACGGCCTGAAGAAAATGGTGGATGACTGCAAAGGTAGGTGGGCCGACGAACTCCCCAGTATACTCTGGTCCATCCGAACTACCAGAAAGGAGTCTACAGGCCAGACCCCGTTTGGCCTGGTATATGGAGCAGAGGCTTTATTGCCAATTGAGACAAGAATCCCCACTCTGCGTTCCCTGCAGTACGACCAGGCTGAAAACGAAGCTGCAATGGTTGAAGCCTTAGACCTGGTGAATGAACTAAGGGAAGAAGCCAGTACCAACATCGCTGCCTACCAGCAGCGAATGAGGAAAGCTTTCAACAGCAAGGTACGACAGAGGAACTTCCAAACGGGCGAACTGGTTCTGAGAAAGACGCAGGCAGTTGGGAGGTCAAGTGAACATGGAAAGCTGAGTGCCAATTGGGAGGGCCCATACCAAGTAACTCAGGTTCTGGGACCAGGCACGTACAAAATAGCCAACCTCGAGGGACAAGAGCTACATGCTCACTGGAATGCAGACACGCTAAAAAAATATTACGTCTGAACAAGAACACAGGCAGTTTTTACTTTCACTAAAAAAAAGGCGGAGGACGGTCAAAAATGTCGACGGCTCCGACCACCCCAATGTCAAAAAAGAATTTTAAAAGAAATGAGAAGAAGCAGATTTATACTCGTTGCCCGTTCACATTCGCATCTTTCACACACAAACGAGCAGGGGGCAATAGGGGGAGGCCCCCCTGTTACCAAAATTGGGAAAAATGAACCCCCCAACGCAAACCAAAGAGCTATCCTGCTTACCTCTGGGCAGGCAGGGGGCAGGCCCCCTGGACTTTGAACGAAAAGCCAGGAGCAGGCCGTACCAACAAGGACTGGGGGCAAGCCCCCCAACCTTGTATAAAAAACGCAAAGAGCTACCCTGCTTACCTCTGGGCAGGCAGGGGGCAGGCCCCCTGGACTTTGAACGAAAAGCCAGGAACAGGCCGTACCAACAAGGACTGGGGGCAAGCCCCCCAACCTTGTATAAAAAACGCCAAGAGCTACCCTGCTTACCTCTGGGCAGGCAGGGGGCAGGCCCCCTGGACTTTGAACGAAAAGCCAGGAGCAGGCCGTACCAACAAGGACTGGGGGCAAGCCCCCCAACCTTGTATAAAAAACGCAAAGAGCTACCCTGCTTACCTCTGGGCAGGCAGGGGGCAGGCCCCCTGGACTTTGAACGAAAAGCCAGGAGCAGGCCGCGCCAACAAGAACTGGGGGCAGGCCCCCCAACCTTGTGTAAAAAACACACAAAGGCTACCCTGTTCACCCCTGGGCAGGCAGGGGGCAGGCTCCCTGGATTTTAAACAAATACCAGGGGCAGGTCAAGCAAACAAAAACCCTCTTACTTACAGGCAGGCAGGCTGCGAATCAAATTCATGAGAAATCAAAATACAGAAAAGCAAACAGAATTCGCATATAAAAGAAAAAGCAGAGTCAAGGAAATACAAGGCAAAAGTTTTCAAGTTTTCAAGACAAATAGTTACAACCAAGAGTACGGCAGCCGGCCACCAAAGGGCTCGGCGCGCAAAGAGAGGAAATTAAAGCGTTGGCACAGGCGCAGCAGGGGACGAGCAAGAGCCCTCTGAGGAAGACTGCCCTCCATGTTAAGCAGGGGGAGCATCTGGGCCGGAAGCATCTCCCTCAGACAGCCTACTCATTTGAGCTTCATCCTTAGCAGTATAGAGGGCCCGGAAGGCATCTTCGTCAAAACCCGGGAACATCTCCCTGACAGCTTCCATGACAACCTTCAGGCAGGAGTTGACACCATTAACGAAGCCCGCCGACACCGCCATTTCCACCTCCTGAAGAATCTCACCCCTCTCTTTCTCCCAACCCTCGGTCTTCGCCGCCAGATCTTCGGTCTTCGCCGCCAGATCGCCGTGGGCCGTCTGCAGATCAGAGTTTGCCTTGGAAAGGCGCTCACCGAGGTCGATAACGCTCTTCTTAGCATGGTCCAGTTCAGCCAAAGCCTTTCTGGCCTGCTCCAGTTCAGCAAAGGCCTGCTGAGCTCTCTTGGACTCTTCCCCCAGGTGAGACACTTCCCGTGTAGCTTTCTCGCTCTCAGACTTCTAGTGGATAGCCCGACCCCTGGCCTCTTCTAGCTCAGTCTCCTTTTTCGCCAGCTGGTCCTTCAGGCTGGCAATGAGAGCAACGTCCCTCTCAATTGCAGACAGGCGGTCGGGGTTGGCCAGTTCCTCATCACTCAGGCGACCAAGGGCAGCTAGCTCCGCGGAAGCCTGCATAATTCGGGAGGTGCGCTTAATATACTGGGTCACTTGACTGGCAGCAGACTTGACGGTCTTGAGAAGATGGTCAGTTAAAACCGCCACTGAGTCGGAGAGTAGGGCAGAAACATCCTGGCTGTCACCTGCGTTATAGTGGAATTCAACGTTCTCCTCAGAGAAAAAGGTGGCGGGAATCTCCGGAGCAGGACGCTTGGGTTCAGGCGTGGCAGTCTCCAAATCCACCACCTGGTCAACGTTAGGGGCCTCCCGACTCCTCTTTCTGGTCAGTGCCCGGGGGGTACTCTCCCCAGTCTCCTCCGAACCTGCGGCCCGAGACTGCGGGGGAATCTGAACCCCTGCTGAAAGGCCCTCTTTCCTGCCAACAGGCGAAGGAGTAGCCTCGAAAGCAATCGCCCTCGCAGCTGGCGAAGGGGTAGCCTCAGAAACCGCCGTCTTGGCAGGCGTAACTCGAGGAGGAGGGGGAAGCCTTGGCCTACTGAATGACAGGCCCTTCAAATGCTTCATCAGATTTTTCTCGCCTCTCTTAAAACCAGGGGGAAGAGAAGGGCGACTTTGGATGACAGTGAGGTTCTCGTCCAGGCCCAGGCGTCTCACCTCCCCCTTCTTCCAAAGAAAAGTGGCAAGACCTGCAGGACAAACAAACAGGCTGTCAAAATATTTTCAAAAGAAAAAAGAGTAAGAAGGAATCACCAGCACTCCTGAACTACCTTTATCCAGACCCGGGTTCATGCCCAACCGGGTCAAATAATTGTCAGTCGCTATAAGCTCCGCGTGAGGGAGCCATAAGGTGGGGCCATACACCCCGTACTTGTTAGTGTGGCCTGCAAAGTAGGCCGTCAACTCCTTCTCCTTCTCAGTTAGCTTAACCTCCAAGGCCTTCCCACCCACGCCAGGGTGGTACTCCTCAGGGGTCTCCATCCTGGTGTGGACATGATTCCTGAAATGACGAGGAATCCTCCACCCATGGGCACTGTGGATATAAAGGAAGTTGTTCTTCCAGTCCCTCAAGCTGTCCATACCAGGCCACACCAAACAATGTCCCTTCTGCCTCAGGAGGGACCAATAACCGGGGGAGCCCGTACTCCCAGAGGAAACCATCTGTAAACCCACCATGAACCGCAGGGCGTCGATGGAAGGCTCCAGGCGGTGGAAAAGATAGGTCCAGACATATGAGATTAGCGCCCTGACAGCTGTGGCTGTCAGCTGGGCGACGGCGACGTTCATACGCCTGAAGATCTCCTCTAAAGCAGGATGGAGGGGGAAACGAAGGCCAAATTCTAAGCATTTGTGATAAAACGCTATGCACCCATCCGGGGGGTTGCATACGGTGTCCTTTTCGCCGGGGACAACAACTGTGTACCCTTCCCCAAAGTTATAGAGCCGCTCAATCACAACGGCGGCATTCTTAGCAAGAATCGTGTCCCGATTTTTCCGGTCGGGAAAAGTACTCAGAGGGATGCGGTATTTAACCTTGTCTAGATAGTAAACCTTACCCCTTGCCCGACGAACGAGGGGGCCAGAAGTTCTGGAAGGGTCAACTTCCAACGCCCCATCGTCTGAGTCAATAGCATCATACGAAGGGGGGTCAGGAGAATTACCGCCCCCACTGCCTGACGAATGCTCTTCCTCAAGAGCAACCTCCCTTGAGGAGGAGGCAAAATCCATCCCTTCTCCCCTCTTTGTTGGGTCGATAAAGGGCAAAATCAATCCACGGGTTCTAGACATGGTACCCTAAAAAAGAAGCGGAAAAAGGAAATCGAAGAAAGAAAAAAAAAGAATGGAGGATGAAAATCTGACCTAAAGATCGCCTGACAGCACGTCGCAAGCCCGAAGAAAGAGTCAGGGAAATGGAGGTGCAAGGTAGATGCGATCCGTCAATACCCAAGGGTTTTTGACAAGATGAAGAGAGTGAAGGAATGTCGAAAGAGAGGAAAAGATTGGAAAAGAGGGAAGTGATGGATAACTGATCACTTTTATAGAGGAGGGCATGCCAAGAGTCGCTCAACCCTCTGGAATTCATCCAAAGGCTGCGATCCACGTGTCACCCCTGGGGAGGTTTGCCCTAGGCAGCTTCCCAAGAAAAACCTTGGGAGGACCAAAGGGTGTCAGCAGACTGATCACCCTATGACGTCCCCCCCCCCCAAAAAAAAAAAAAAAAAAAATCGCAATACGCAAACGCGTCCCATAATCTTCATTTCATTAAAGTCTTACAAAGAGAAGTTGCATCTTAAGATAAGACATGAAAAGAAAAATACATTAAGGCCCAAAGTTCCGGCCTGGCAGAAATCCAACGCCTCGCAGGCCTAGTCATCGCCCAAATCTGGGGAGCAATCTCCAGGGCTGCCTGGGCTCCCTAGAGCCGAGCCCCAGTCCCAGTCTGGGGAGCCCTGGAGGGGGTCATCAGAAGCTCTATCTTCATCCCTGTCGCTCAGGCAGCCCAGACCCTCGCTGTCATCAGAGTCATGGCTGCTGTCTTCCCAGTCCCTTCCAAAGGGAACAGCCCGGGACTCGTCGCAGGTGCGACAGCCTGTCTTCTTCACAGGCGAAGAGGGACCCGACGCCAAGGAGGAATCGGTGTCAGAGTTGGGGCAAAATTGCTCAGGGTGCAACCATGGAAAGCATTCATGGCACCCCCTGTCATAACAGCCCCCCCTGGGAGCAGCGCCTGAACCTAGGCGCAGCAGGAGGCGAAGACCTCCTAGGGCGTTTGCCCATCCTAACAGAAGCCCTCTGACTTCTCCGGCGAAAACGAGGTTGTGAACGGCGACTCCGGCGAGCGACTAGGTGGGCGGCACGGGCGTACCGGAGCCTTCAAAAGCCTCTGAAGATGAAATTAACATGCCTAGCTCCATGACGAATCACACTTTTCTTGATCCAAGCCATGATTAAAGACAAAACAAAGATTGGGAATGGGTCATAAGGACAGTGAGGGAGGATGCCATTTATACGAAAAACAGAAGCAGAGCATTAATAGTACCCCAACCACCTCTGCAAGAAAGAAAGCCAATCACCAAGCTGGCACACTGCCCGAAAATTCTCTACACAAAGGAGGGTAATCATAACGAAAGACGTTTGAACTCCCTGCGTGCTCAGAGAAATTAGAGCATGTTCCCTCGGGAACATGCGACGCATTAAATGCAAATGTCCGAAGAAGCAACCTCCCGCTGTCCCCGAGCAAGACATCGCCTGCCGAGCTGGAACCCCGTTCCTCCTCAGCCGGCGAGGGCCAATTGATGGGGGTCGGTTGCCTGCCCTTGGCCGCCTGCAAATCAGGCCCCAAGGCTATCGGTCCCAGGAGGAAAGGTCCGTCCAACGGCCTTTCCACCAGTCACTGGAATCTCCCAAGTGTGGCCCCAACTCCTAGGGCCGTCTGCCAAACGGAGTAAACCAGGCCTGCCGCCTGCTTCCAGGGCGTTCCCGCCTGAACGAAGCCGAAGGAGAACCGAGGACCCATCCGTCATTCTGCCTAAGGTAAGGGGAAAATGGGTGGACGAGGTAAGTCCACGTGTCGCGCCAGCATCCACCCATTTTCCTCCTCTTCCTTCTCTTCCCCTCTCTCCTGTGGGAAGGTATAAATACCTCTCAATTTCCCACATGAGAGGGGTTGGATTTTCTCTCTCTAGACTCTTACTCCTAAAAACGCCACCTAGTTCCTCACGAGCTAGGTTTGTAAAGGCAATTTCACGGACTGACTTAGGCATCGGAGAGGGTTTCCTCGAATAACCTCCGAGGCCCTGTGCGTTCATTGTGCAGGGAGCAGGCCGTTTCCGCCGGGAAGGTCCGATCCAGGGAGTGAGAGGAAGGGGAGACCAAGGGAATCAAACGATCAATTGTTCACCGTTAATTCAATTGTACTGCCCGGACCCTAGGCCGGGTAAATTGTTTCCGTGACCGGAACAGCTTCTATTGCCTATATATTATTTAATATGGCTGGGAGAACTGCCTGAGTTGCTCCCCACTGAATTGTGGCTGTTATGTTTATAACATGACAAGTATTCTGTGTTCCGGGTTTGGTGTGCGCTAGCGAGTGGCATGGATCCTACTCTGCTTTAATTATGTTTGTTTATGGATTGTTAAACCCATTTGAAGGATCTTTATTTTTAGCTCTTTTGTAAAAAGTGGCCTTTGTATTGACTGACCGTTCTTTTTTTAATATTAGAATATCAGTGTGTATTAATCCCAAATCTACAGTGTTTCCGGCACTGTATTGCGTTAGAATTTATAGGGGATTACACTATTAATCACATAATCAATACCTAATCTTATTTTCCGTCAAAGAGTTAACGGAAACCGTCACAAATGTCTAATTTACCCTTCTATTCACCCCTCATTCACTTTCATTTCCCAAAATTTACTTTCCATACCAAATTCACCCAGAAAATTGCTACCCTAAGTAAACCTAAATTCAACTATCAAGATCTAATGAATTCAACCCAAATCTTCTACTCCCTACACCAATTTCGTGATTCAAGCCTAATTTTCGATTGAGTTTCTTCCTCCAGGTTCGTTTTTTTTTTCAGTTTCGTGATCAATCGACTGCAATTTCGATTAATTTGATGTTGCTTGTCTTTCAGTCGTAATTTGATTGAGTTGTAATTTCGATTCAGTCGTGATTGACTGCAAAAAAATCCCACTTCACCAATTTCTTTTGCAATTTCGATTAATCGGAGTGTATAACCCATTTTGTATCAATTTCAGTCGTAATTTCATGTTGCTTGTCTTTACAAATCTCTTTTGTCATTATTTAACCCTAATTTTGTTTCCTGCTGAAAGTGACGAGTTGTTTAACTCAGTTTGTGTTACTCTTTAAATAAAGCATTAACTGTATATAAATGACAAATTATATATTCCTTCTGTTTTTTCTGATTCATCTCTTTAATTTGGATAGATTAGGTGAAATGGAGAATCACAAGGTTGAAAAATCAATTGTACTTTGTGTGAAGATTTGGTATGGTGGAGATTTTCAGCTAGTTAATGGCAAGGTTGAGTATGTAGGGGGCCAGATGAGAGTATTGTCAGGTATATCATCAAATGATTTAACTTTTAACATGATTATGAGAGTTGTTGATGCTATGGTAAAACCAGAAATGGTCCCTTTTGTATGGTATAGACCAGTGGGTAAAAATTTACTTGATGGTAGG
This sequence comes from Agrostemma githago, assembly GCA_958450325.1. NCBI lineage: Eukaryota > Viridiplantae > Streptophyta > Magnoliopsida > Caryophyllales > Caryophyllaceae > Agrostemma > Agrostemma githago. The sequence goes on along the minus strand of OY288241.1, from coordinate 76,390,078 downwards.
ACTATATTGATGAAGGAGCGGGATGTTTTGGAAGTAATAAAGTCTAGGGATAAGGATGGTGGTGTGGACTTGTATGTCACACTATCTGTGATGAAACAAATGAAAAATAATGGAGCACTAGCAATGACTACGTCCCCCATTGAAAAGCCCATTAATGATATCCATGTGACAAGAAGTCCGATAACCATAACTACGAACCCTACTACATGTACCTCATTAAGAAGAAGCCCTAGGAAATTAGGTGCTAAAAGTGTTGTGGGTACGGCAGAATGTCCTCTTGCCATAGATTATACACATTATAAAGAACCCTCACAAAGAATTTCAAAGTTACAATTTAGGAGGACTGAAAAAGGAAAAGTAGGTTCGCTAGCTGATTCTAGTGGGGATAAGGGTGAGAATAATGTGAGGCAAACTGTGGATGGAGGTGTAATATTTGATAGTTTTTCTGGTAAAGTGGAGGGGAATGATCTACCAACTCTCAAAGCAAGTGAAAAGGTTGGTGTTGGGAGCCAGAAGGGTAATAGAAGAGAAAATAATAGAAAAGTGCATAAAAAGGGGAAAGAGAAGGGAAACACAAAAAAAGGAGAAGAATCATTTAGAAGACAATTGGGAGGATGATTTTGAAGTGAGTGAGGAGAGTTCAGATGAGGAATTAGATGTTAAGTTTACAATTGGAGAGGAAGAGTTAGAGGAGGAGGAGTTGTTCAAGGAAGAGGAGGAGTTGTTCAAGGAAGAGGAGTTGTTCAAGGAAGGACAGGGTGTTGTTGATGGTGACGGTGACGGTTATTTTTCTGAGGAGTTGAGAAGTTTACATGGTAGTGATAGTGATGGGGAGGGTGATGTCGTTTTCAATCCCGACATTGATTTCAGGAGGGGGATAAAGTTGAATCTTGGTTTGCGATTTCCAAACGCAAAGGTTATGAGAAAAGCATTTGTGCACCATGCAATTGAAAACAGGTATGACTTCTACTATCTACATAGTGGTTGTGATAGAGTGAGACTTTATTGTGTTTGTAGGTGCAAATGTGCGTTGAATAAGAAGAGAAGCAAAATCGTTGGTTGTAAGTGTCCTCAATCATCTTGGTGTCCTTTTACTATTTATGCCACAAAAAAGAATAGTGATGAATATTGGGAAATTATTACATTGGTCTTAAAGCATACGTGTGAGTTTCGTGGTCAGACTAGGAAGGTGACATCTGAGTACCTTTCAGAAAGGTATTTAGAAGATTGGCGAGAAAATCCGACTTGGAAGTTAAAGGTCTTCCAAAGACATGTGTATAGAGATTTGGGTGTATATGTTAATTATGGCATTTGTTGGCTAGCTAGGGCAAGGACTAAATTGGTGATTTATGGTGATTGTGCTGATGAGTATTCTAGGGTGTGGGACTACGTGGCTGCAATTAGAAAGTATAACCCGGGCTCCACTGCTATTGTTCAAGTGAGCAACATTGAGAGACCTCCCCCTATTTTTCAAAGAATGTACATGTGCTTTAAGGCAGTGAGGGATGGCTTTCTAGTAGGATGTAGGCCCCTAGTTGGTGTTGATGGGTGTCACTTGAAGGGAGCTTTTCCTGGTATTTGTTTGGCAGCAGTTGGCAAAGATGGAAACAACAACATTTACCCAATTGCATGGGCTGTAGTTGAGGTAGAGAACAGAGCAACATGGGGTTGGTTTCTGAAATTGCTTACCGAAGATTTGGGAAAGGATAAAGGCGATGGCTTGACTTTCATGTCAGATAGGCAGAAGGTATTCCTGTAAAATGGATAAATGTCGTGTTTTTTGTTCATTTATGATTATTCTATTCGAGGTATTTCAAGTAACGTATTTGTTCTTACTTTTTTAGGGATTGTTGGAAGCATTTCCTGAGGTGACTCCAAAGGCTGAACTAAGGTTCTGTGTGAGGCATATTTGGGCAAACTTTAAGCTTCAATTTACTGGTCAAGTCTTCAAGGACTCATTCTGGAATGCTGCTAGGTGCGCCACGAGTAACGAGTTTAAGGCAGAAATGGAAGGTATCAAGTTTCTCAGTCCTGATGCACATGCATATTTGGCTGCCATTCCCGCAAAAAGTTGGTCAAGGCACGCATTCACAACCAACTGTAAATCAAACACGTTACTGAACAACGTGTGCGAGAGCTTCAACGCAGCAATAAAGGAAGCTAGAGACAAGCCCATATTGACACAGATGGAGTGGATGCGAAGATATGTCATGAAGAAACATTACGAGAAAAGAGAGGGGTTAAAAAAATGGGAGGGAAGACATACGCCCTACGTTGACAAATACTTGAAATGGGCGGAGGACGAGTCCAGGTTTGTGTTTTGTTTTTAATTGATTTGTTGAGGTTATTGCGCTAAAATTAAGTATAATGCATTCATTGTTCATGATACAAATCCCAGGTTTTGTACCATCTATGACTCCCAACCAGATTTTTATGAGGTGACATATAGGAATGAACAAGCGGCAATAAACTTGAGAGAAAGAAAGTGTAGTTGCTACCGTTGGGACTTAACTGGGCTCCCATGTCAACATGCAGTAGCTTCCATACTAAGGCAAAGAGGAAACCCTAGAAACTATGTGGATGATCTATACTCAAGAGAGACATATGCAAGAGCATATGGGCATTTCGTATCTCCTATGCCTGGGCCAAAACATTGGGATAAAATTGAGCTTGTTGAACCCCTAACACCACCATACAAGAAGATGCCCGGAAGGCCTAGCCACAAAAAAATACGGTTAGAGGCAGGTGAAGGAACAAGCAACCAATCGAAGTGTCAAAGAAGGCAACGAGCTTGTGGAAATTGTGGCCAACTTGGGCATAACACCAAAACATGCAAGAACCCAACTATCCCTAAAGAAAAAGCACCCGTTAATCACAAAAGAGTAGCAAGAGCAAAGAGCAACTCGAAATGGTCTAAGAAGACACGAGAGAAGAAAGAAAAAAGAAAGGAAAAAAATGAAAGGGATGCCGCTTTCATTCGTGGCCAACATAATGAGTTGCTTGAAAGTCAAGCAAGTGTCGATGCCGTTTTCAATTGACCATGTATTTTGTTGGTAGTTGGTTGGAGAAATTTTTTGGTTATTATGTCAACAATATTCGAGGTGGGTGAAATTTTTTTTGGCCCTCGTTTAAATATGTAAGGTTATTATATACTCCGTATGTAAGTAAATGTTGCTTGGTGGGACAAATTGCTCATGGTGAGTCGGTTGCTAACATTGGAATGAAATTATTTGTCCTTTTTGTGCCACATACACTCGTTATTACGACATGCGCTCCATGTACGGAGTACATTTGTTTGTGTATCACACTCGAGTATGACATGCTCTTCATATATGGAGAGCATTAATTTGTATAGCTGCTGTAAATTGTTTGAAGTGCAAATGTGGCTAATTGAAAGACTATAAGACATTGAGTTTCAACCAAAGAAAAGTCGATCCGTATTTAAATTTGTCGTTTACAAAATTGCTCATAAATTGAGTTTACAAGGATGACAATTCCAATTAAACATAGCCATTCACATACACTAACACTATAATTCGGAATACTTATGACAATTACTAAACATTAATTAGCATAGCTAAAATTAACACAATACTACAAGCAAGTAAAATAACATAAGAGATCTTCATCGATGCATTCTCATTGACTAAAACAGATCCACTTCTTTTTTCTAGCATCATCACTTTGTCCTTCAGAAATTCATTTTCTTGTTCTAAGTATTGTATTTTTTCCTCCATATGCGTCTTCTCAATGATCATCTTGTTTTTATCGAGTTGTAATATTTTCTTTTCCAATACCAAAGTCTTGATAACAACTTTCTGCCAATTGCTTTGGTTTTCGTCATACCATCTAAAATATCGACACCCTTGAACACCGGACAACATCTTATTATAAAATTTGCACCGCCAAAAACGCTGACCTGGGTTGCTGTCTGTCCATGAAGTAAATAGAACCAAAGGGACTCCGCAATCACACCTTCCATGCACCCGAGACGAACTTGCACCACTATTGGAAGACATTTCTGCAACCCACTAACTTAGGTTTCTTTACTTAGCCAGTACTGTTATAACCGAGATTACACAAAATGTTGACCAAAGCTTTGAGGCGATATTTGAGTGAGTTGAGTAGCTAAACCAAAATTCGGAGACAGTGTGAGTAACTGAGTACCATATTTGAGTGAGTTGTGAGTTAAAACTAATTAATAACAATCACTAAACCATGCTGGTATGCAATTTCGACAGACTAGCTTCTGTACAAAAACTAATTCACCAAACAAAAAAAAATCAAACTAAAAGTAACAGCAAAAAATTCAACAACATTAAACATGCAAAAATGGCAATATACAGAGCAAGGAAAAGCAAATACTCCGCCATGTCTAGGTTAATAAGTAGATATCCAACTAGCTACAACTTCTTAATGAATGCATATTTTACAAAAACGGAACATTTAAAACTAAATCGATGATGTATATTCGCATATTCTACAAACAATTTTAATTGAAACCTAGAAAATTATAATCTGGAAAACCCTAATTTTTTTATTGAAATTTGTAATAGAACAAATTTACAATCAAAAAAGGAAAATCAATCATGGTTGAAACACTATGTAGATAAAAATTGATGCAGTAATTTTATAATTTACAGACAAAACGAGAAGATGATTTTTTTTTGAAGAGATAGAGTTACCTGAAGATGGCAACGATGAAGATGGGATAATTATGAGGGTGGGTGGAAGCAATGACTTCTAAATGATTTAATGGGGGGAGGGGTATAACTGGAAGAGAAATTAAAGAGAAATTAAATAAAATATTTTGGGTGACGGTTTCCGTTAACTCTTTGACGGAAAATAAGATTAGGTATTGATTATGTGATTAATAGAATAAGTAGGTATAAGTTTTGAAAAAAAATTATGTGAGGTATAAAGTTTGAAACACAATGTTATTGAAGGTATAAAGTATCAATTTTCCCTAATAATAATAATAATAGTGAGGAAACAAGAGGAGCGGCTCGGACCCAACCCCCCTAGTGCTACTGAAATGGAGGACTTTAATAACTGGATTAGCAATTGTGACCTCATGGAGCTCAATTCACATGGATGCGAATATAGCTGGACGAACAAACAAGATGTGGCTTCTCGTACCTGGTCACGACTTGATCGTGCTCTGGTTAACAAGGACTGGATTACAGCTTTTCCTACCTCATTTGCTGAGGTTCTTATTCCCCATGTCTCGGACCACTCGCCCATAGAAGTGGCTGTAGCTCACACAAAGCAAGCAAGGAAGAAGCAGTTCAAGTTCCTGAATGTTTGGGCCTCGCACCCGATGTTTGAACAGGTTATTACGCAGGCCTGGAAGGATAGCAAGCATGGTATTTATGGAACGAAAATGTACAGGCTGGTCATGAGGCTAAGCAGTCTGAAACCTGTGCTAAAACTCCTTCATAAATGCAATTTTTCCCATATTTCTGAGCAGGTAAAACGCAGCAAGGCAGCTCACGTTGATTGTTAGTCTTCTCTAGCTTCTGACCCCATGAACCAACTATTAATTGACAAAGAGAGGAGACTACTGGAGGAATACACTAAGATCAAGCAGACAGAGCTAAGCATCCTTTCCCAAAGAGCAAAAATCCATCACATTAAAGAGGATGATGGAGGCTCTAAATATTTCTACAATCGAATAGCTGAACGGAAAAATAGGAATCATATAGGCCAAATTCATGATGCTACGGGAAGGAAACAGACTACGGTGGAAGGCGTATGATGCGTGTTATTTATATATGATTATTACGTCTTTTACGCACGCATTTCCATGCATATTGAGTAGCATTGTCTACTATTTTCCCCCGAATTTGATACTTTGTGGTCATGTTGCATCTTATGCAGGTATGGACCCGTTGATGCATAAACAAGGCAAAACTCGTGCTTAAAGATGAAATCTGATGCGAAATAAGAAAAGAGAATGATCGTTTCCAAACAGGTCAAATTAAAACGTGAATATCTTAAGTTCTACAACTCCAATCGATCTGATTCCAGTTGCGTTGGAAAGCTCTTTCTCTTAGCTTTCCAACGGTATATTACACGCTTGATTTGAAGAAGTAACGAAGAAATGGCAAGCGTTTGAAGTTGAGCGCGCAGTGCTGAAAACGGAAACAGGCCTATGATAGTCGAACGACTATCCAAATAGTCGACCGACTATTCAAAATCGTCGATCGACTATTCTTGAGACTGGACGAAGCCCGAGACTTTCCTAATTTGGTGTTTAGTGTTAATAGATTTTTGGGCTTTTGTTTTAACTTAGTATTTAAGAAACTATTAGACTAGAATTAATGAACCTCTTCTTTTATGCTTCTAATTCTCTTTAGACTTTTCTTTGGACTATTCTCTTTAAATTTCTCTTTACCCTAAACTTTTAGATCTAGATTTATGAATTCTTTTCTACTCTTCCATTAAACTCGGTAATCTAATTCTTTCTTTGTTCCTTCTTATTCTCTTTGTTCTTAATTCTTTCTCTCTTAATCTTATTATTTCTTTTATTCCTAATTTCTCTTTAGATCTATTCACTATGCTTAATTTATTTATCATCTTTATTATTGTTGTCGTAAGTTTCTCCATGAGTAGCTAATTTCCATTCCTAGGATTTAGGGGATCCATGAATTGAATATGATTGCTAATTAGTTTATAGATTTGTCTACGATATTGCGTCTGGGTTGTTAATTGTAGCATTTAATTGAGATTAATTGATTAAGTCGACGTAATTGATTAATTGAATTGGTGACCTCGAACCTAAGATCGGAAGCCTGGTAAGAGTTAGACCTGCTACAACACATTAGTTTGCCCTAATAAGATCGGAAGCCGTTAGAAGCATTCTAGGGTGAATAGCGGACCGGAAGGACCTTTTCACTACCCCTTAGACCAATATCTGCGACAGTCCTGTGACCTAGACCGTGACCGTAGGAAATTCATGGTGAACCGACGATCCTAGTTTTCTCTCTATATTTATTCATCTTATTTATTTTAGTTATTTCTTCTCCTTTAATTCTCTTTCTTTCACTACTTTAGTTTAGTTAACCCAATTACAAACCCCTGATTTGGTTACTTAGATAGACTTAACTTGCAAGTAGAATTTATTTGTCTCCTTGTGGATACGATCCTGACTTCCCTAGCTATATTTTTAGTTAGACCTAAGTTGGTTATCTTTGATAGGTATACGACTAGCTTATCAAATTTTGGCGCCGTTGCCGGGGAGACGGTTAATTTTACTTGTCGTTTTAGTTTATCTTCTGTCTCAGGGAACTCCAGTTTCTTGAGACGATTATTATTTTTATTTTTATTATTTCTATTTTATTTATTTATTTATTTTTTTTTTTTTTTTATTATTATTATTTAGTTTTATTTTTCTTATTTATTTATTATTTATATTTATATTTTTATTCTCAATTTTTTTCCACCATTATGACTATCTTCTACTTTCCTCAGTTTGAACATGAGCCACTGCATATTTATTTTGATAGACTTGATTCTTTTATTACTCAAAATGGTTATCATGTGAGTGTGTGGGAGGTGAGTCATATGATTTATGATGGTGTCGATGACGCGACACGAGCTTATATTGAGGGAAACTGTGAAGGCATGTTTAAATACACGTCTTATGTGAAAAGATGGGCGCTACTCCAATATTTAATCCAAAACAGTTTGGAGTCTGAGATAAAGAGGAAAGCTGAGATATCGGAGCTTAAGGCGATGATGCAACAACTTATAGATATGGTAACTTTAAAGGAAAACGAGCATGATACTCCATGTAAGTTAGATACTAGAGTTAATTTCTCACATTCCACTGACTATGTTATGACTGAATCTGTTGCATCTATTAGACAGGACATATGCCCATTGGAGGAAGATGTTGATGATGTGTATAGTGTTCAATCCCAAATTGTTCCCAAAACCCCTATGATTTCTAACTTGATGCAGGATGATGACTTGCATTCCTTGGATACTTGTGAACCATCTTATTCTTCTTCGGAGCAACTTTCACACCCTTTAGTCAAATATTCTTCTCATTTTGTGAATGTTGTTGTGGCAAACAATGATTGTGAGATGGAAAGTGTTATATTTGAGGAAAACGCGTGTTTGGATGCTTTGACTGATGTTTTTTCTGAGAGTAACATTGAGAATTTTGGTTCATGTGAATTTGAGAGTGTGTCATTTGATGTCAATTTTGAGGTTTTGGAAAGAGAGTTGGACAAAGGAGAAGCCCGTGAGCGTGAGAGAAAAGATCAAACGGACGAGAGTCGGGAAGAGAGTGTACCTTTGAATAGTACTTTGAGTGAAGAGAGTTTCAGCATTAAGGATACTTGGGATTGCGAATCTGATTTCTTTGAAAAACCTATTTTAGAGAAATTTAACTTTTCCCATTGTTTTGAAGATGAATCTCCTTCACCCATTGATTATCATGATCTTGATTCCCTTACACCTTCGCTTGAGCCTATGATTATGGATGAGGATTGTGAAACTCTTTTAGAAGAGATTGTTTTGGCTCTTGGTTTCTCGTTTGATGGTTGTTTGCTTAAGAACAATGAAGATGACGATCATAACAACTTTGAAGAAGGTGAAAAATATAAGTTGGATGCTTTGAGTAGTTTTGAGTTATCTGACTCTTCTCCTGCGCAATTTGAGTCAAATGATAAGACTTGGGATAATTTTGAGATATTTGGTATTTATGTGTTTTCTCATAAACTGTTCATTAGTGTTCTTACTTATCATGTTTATTATTGGTCATGCTTGTTGATGTTGATTTCCTATGACCACTTTGCTGATGATTGGTCTAGCTTGTTTGACAAGCTAATGCGGTCGTTGACTAGTTTTTTAGGTGATTCATTAGGTTGCTGAGATATGTTCTATATATATATATATTTATATATATTTTTGCTTCTCTTGTGTGTTTTTTTTTGTTTTTTTGTTTTTTGTGTGTAGGTACCGTTTTTTGCGACGGAGACATCGACAATTCCGATTATGAAGACGATGCTTCGATGCGGTTTGGGGATGTCTCCTTTATATGTATCTTGTAAGTAGTCTCATTTTTTTTTCTTTTACACTTTCATCGCCTTTCATATCTTTCCCCATATTTTTTTATGCCTCTTATTATTTGTTGTACACAATGAGGGCATTGTGTGGTTTGGTTTGGGGAGGGTATGCATCTGTTGTTTTCATCCATCTGCATATTTCTTGCATTTTCGCATACATAAAAAAATAAAAAAAAATCAAAAATATGTTTTTGCATATAGTCGAGTCAGAATGGTTATATAATGATGATGATATTGCTTTTATGTCTTCATTAGCTTGCTTACGCCTTGCATCGTTATCGTTTTTGTATATAATTACATGCATCATTCTCTTGTCATTGATTGACTTTACTGAACGGATAAACTTGACTCATTGTTGGCAAACTACTCATATTTGTAAGAAATTAGAGCCTTAAACTGATGACATCCATGATCAGTTTCATTTAGGTTGAGAGTAGTACTTCTTATGAGACATGTAATATCAAACTGCATAAGCATGACATTCGTCTCTTAGGACCTGTACGTTTTTGACTCGTGGTTTTCACATGTGCGAAAAAGGCAAAACCTTTCTTTTAATTAATTCCCATGAGCCTCACATAGCCAAATTAACCTGTTTGACCCGTTTATCAACTACATGCCATATATTGCCTACCCTAGTCAAGCTAGTAGATTAGTTGGACGTAATTGTTTTTTCCGGGTTAATTTTGGTACCATGATGATTGAAAAAAAGGGAATTGGAAAAAATGAATTAAGAAAAAAATGAAAAAAGAGAGAAAAAATTCAATGAAAGAAAAAAATTGAATGGAGAAAAAGGAAAAAAAGAAGAAAAGGAAATAAAGGAAAGAAAAAAATGAAGTGAAACTAGAAGAAGAATGTGTTTTTGCTATGAGAAAAGAATTGATCTCTCTAATTTCATAGTTATTAGTGGGAAGCGGTTTTGATAAGGCGCTTTTTGCTATGCCTAATTTCTTCGACTGGAGTTTGGTGAGAACGGGATGTTTATTATTGATGGGTGTAAGGAATACTAGCTTGGCTTTTAACTCCACATATCCATATCGTTTTGCCCCTTCTTACCCGATTAGCCTCACTTTATACTATATGTAAGTCCTTGGCACGTGTCTTTACCCGATAGAATGCGTATGTGCGGTTGATAGAGATTGATTTCATGTTAGATTGCATGCATGTTCTTGTAGGTCGCAGTTTAGGTGAGTGCTTTGTCTTTCCGTTTTTACACAAACTCACAATATCACCCGTTTTGTGTGATGAGCGATCCGTGAGAGTCCGACATAGACGAGTCTTGCAAGGTTGAAAGTTTAGTATTGTTACCATTGATCAAGCTTGTTGTATGTGATTGTTTACATTGACTTTAATCGTTGCGCATTGGTTTGGGTAACTTTGAAGCATACTCCGCTATGAGTTATATACGTTCCATTAGGATGTTTTTCATTGTCTTGTGCTTGCTTGGGACAAGCAAGGGTTCGGTTTGGGGAGGTTTGATGCGTGTTATTTATATATGATTATTACGTCTTTTACGCACGCATTTCCATGCATATTGAGTAGCATTGTCTACTATTTTCCCCCGAATTTGATACTTTGTGGTCATGTTGCATCTTATGCAGGTATGGACCCGTTGATGCATAAACAAGGCAAAACTCGTGCTTAAAGATGAAATCTGATGCGAAATAAGAAAAGAGAATGATCGTTTCCAAACAGGTCAAATTAAAACGTGAATATCTTAAGTTCTACAACTCCAATCGATCTGATTCCAGTTGCGTTGGAAAGCTCTTTCTCTTAGCTTTCCAACGGTATATTACACGCTTGATTTGAAGAAGTAACGAAGAAATGGCAAGCGTTTGAAGTTGAGTGCGCAGTGCTGAAAACGGAAACAGGCCTATGATAGTCGAACGACTATCCAAATAGTCGACCGACTATTCAAAATCGTCGATCGACTATTCTCGAGACTGGACGAAGCCCGAGACTTTCCTAATTTGGTGTTTAGTGTTAATAGATTTTTGGGCTTTTGTTTTAACTTAGTATTTAAGAAACTATTAGACTAGAATTCATGAACCTCTTCTTTTATGCTTCTAATTCTCTTTAGACTTTTCTTTGGACTATTCTCTTTAAATTTCTCTTTACCCTAAACTTTTAGATCTAGATTTATGAATTCTTTTCTACTCTTCCATTAAACTCGGTAATCTAATTCTTTCTTTGTTCCTTCTTATTCTCTTTGTTCTTAATTCTTTCTCTCTTAATCTTATTATTTCTTTTATTCCTAATTTCTCTTTAGATCTATTCACTATGCTTAATTTATTTATCATCTTTATTATTGTTGTCGTAAGTTTCTCCATGAGTAGCTAATTTCCATTCCTAGGATTTAGGGGATCCATGAATTGAATATGATTGCTAATTAGTTTATAGATTTGTCTACGATATTGCGTCTGGGTTGTTAATTGTAGCATTTAATTGAGATTAATTGATTAAGTCGACGTAATTGATTAATTGAATTGGTGACCTCGAACCTAAGATCGGAAGCCTGGTAAGAGTTAGACCTGCTACAACACATTAGTTTGCCCTAATAAGATCGGAAGCCGTTACAAGCATTCTAGGGTGAATAGCGGACCGGAAGGACCTTTTCACTACCCCTTAGACCAATATCTGCGACAGTCCTGTGACCTAGACCGTGACCGTAGGAAATTCATGGTGAACCGACGATCCTAGTTTTCTCTCTATATTTATTCATCTTATTTATTTTAGTTATTTCTTCTCCTTTAATTCTCTTTCTTTCACTACTTTAGTTTAGTTAACCCAATTACAAACCCCTGATTTGGTTACTTAGATAGACTTAACTTGCAAGTAGAATTTATTTGTCTCCTTGTGGATACGATCCTGACTTCCCTAGCTATATTTTTAGTTAGACCTAAGTTGGTTATCTTTGATAGGTATACGACTAGCTTATCAGCGTAGAGGATGCTTTCCAAACCTTCTATGCTAGCCTCCTGGGTAATGATGCAATGCTCGATGATATTGATTCATCAGCTATTAGTAACGAGCGGTGCCTCCAGAGTCACGAGGCAATACCTCTCGATTCCAGAATCACAAATGAGGAGATTAAAACAGCTTTATGGAGTATTAACGAGAACAAAAGCCCGGGCCACGATGGTTTTACTTCTGGGTTCTTCAAGAAGGCTTGGAATATTATTGGATATGACTTGTGCGAGGCGATAAGGGACTCGATTGAAAAGAACAGGATGCTCAAGTACATCAATACTACTGTCCTGGTTTTGATCCCTAAAAAAGACATCCCATCTACAGTGATGAATTACCGACCCATTGCTTGTTGCACTACTATCTATAAGATTATTAGCAAAGTCATGGCTAACAGACTCAAGAAAACTCTTCCCCTTCTTATTGGTAAGGAACAATCTGCCTTCACCTCATGCCGTAACATAATGGACTGTATTATAGTCACACAAATGCTCATCAAAGGTTACTCAAGATCCTACCTCACCCCAAGATGCCTCATGAAAATTGACATTAGGAAGGCATTTGGTTCTCTTAATTGGAGGTTCATTAAGGACATGCTCCTGGCTTATGGGTTCACTACAGGGTTTGTGGACTGGATCATGCTTCTCATTTCCACGCCTTGGTATACTCTCGACATCAATGACAACCACACTGGTTTTTTTGAGGGGAAATGTGGGCTCAGACAGGGAGACCCGATTTCACCCTACTTATTTGTCCTTGCTATGGAGGTTCTCTCGAGACATCTTAGGACTATACATCACTAGGCTCTCTTCTCCTTCCACCCCAAATGTTCTAAGCTGAAGCTCAACCACCTTATCTTCCCCGACGATCTTATGTTCTTCGCACGAGGAGACACTCCTTCGGTTATGCATATGTTTGAGGGTCTTAGAGGTTTCTTTAATACCTCGGGGCTCAAAGCCAATGCTCATAAGACTGAGATTTATTTTGGAGGCGTTAATAACGAGATAAAACAGGAAATACTGAACAGGACGGGGTTCAAAGAAGGAGAATTCCCCTTCCGCTACCTTGGTGTCCCCATCAAGCCTTCTAGGCTTATAGTTACCGATTATGAGGAGTTACTTGCTAAAATTAAATCGATGATTCTACATTGGAATAACAAATTTCTTTCCTATGCAGGCAAGCTACAGCTAATCAACTCTTCTATTATGGGGCTCATGTCTTATTGGGGTTCGTATCACCTTATTCCCAAAGGAGTCATCAAGTCCATCAATAGGCTATGCAAGAACTTCTTCTGGAACATTGAAGCCGGTTCAAGGAAAATTATCTGCAAGAGCTGGAGAAGCTCCTGCTTACCCAGAGAGGAGGGAGGTTTCAATATTCGTGAGCTTCATGCGTGGAATAAAGCTCTTATAGCTCGACTCATATTGTGATGCGGGGAGCTGGCGTAGTATCCTCCAGGTCTGAAACGAGCTCATCTCCGCTTCCGGATCTACACACATAGCATCTAACATAATCAAGGATTGGGGTAAGCACGGGAAATTCACACTGGGGCGAGCCTATGATTTCTTCCGGGAAAAGTATCATAAGTATATGAAGTTCGACACTATTTGGCATCCGATATGCAGCCCCAAGCACAGTCTCATTGCCTCTCTTGCCACTCAAAGAAAGCTTTGTACTGTTGATTCCCTTCAACTTAGAGGCTATTGTCTCGCAAACCGGTGCATTCTATGTACTAAACACCAGGAATCTCACTCACACCTCTTCTTTGATTGGGACTTCTCTCGGGAGGTAATGACACATATCTTTAACTGGTTTGGAAGGATACAAAGCCTTAGAAGTCTGGGATACGAGATTAAAGCCCTTACGGGGAGGGTGAGTAGGAAGAATTGGATGATTCAATGGAGACTTTGTTCAATCATTTGTGCTACTTATGTGATCTGGGAGGAACGGAATCGCAGAATCTTTGCTGAGATCGCCCGGACTCCGCTAGCTTTGGCTACTCATATTAAGCATCATGTGTGTATCAAATTACTTCATAGTAGCCATGAATCTCATTTTGTAGTAGAGAGACTCATGGGTTAACTTGTTGGTTTTTGGGGTTACGTTTTGGCTGCCCTTTTTGTAAGTCTGTTATTTTTGTTCCCCTTTTCTGGATGAATAAAAGTAAGCTATCCTTTCTTGCAAATAAAAATAAAAATAAAAATAAAAATAATAATAATCAAGCAAAGTGAGAGAAAGTGTTTCTCTCTCTAGGTAGTTTTCTCTGAAATTCTGTTACGAGAAGCTTGCAACAATGGCGTCTGTTCCTCCAATCAAGCGAGGACCGGGACGTCCTAGCAAGAAATCGCAGCAATTCATTCCTCCTCCTGAACCTAATCCTCAAAGTTCAGCTGAGAAGCGGGACGATGCAGAATTGGTGGAGAAAGCTAAAACCCAGGGTTCTTCGCAACGGACTTCTCTGAATGACATAATCCTCAATGCTATGAAATCTGCTGGTAAAATTGTTTCTACTCATTCTGACGACGCTACTCTTTCTGTTTCTAATAAATCTGATGATGCTTCTGTGGTTTCTAAATCTGAGGAAGTCATTGTTAAAACCTATGTTCTTGATAAATCTGATAACTCCAAAAACTGGTCTAATATTGTGCGAACTACTAAACAAATGGGAATGAATCTTTACTATTGCGAAGATAGCTCTAATTCAACTGAAATTGATATTGAATTAGATGATTTTGCGGATGAAATGAAACTATGGCAATTCACTCTAATGGGTAACTTCATTGGGTCTAAGCCTCTCTGACAGACTGTGCAGAAGTTTGTCACTGATAATTGGGGTAGTATTGCATTGCCTAAAGTGCAGTACTACAAGAAAGGTTGGTTCTCCTTTAGATTCTCATCTAAAGAGAACATAACCAATGTTCTGAAAGGAGGGCCTTGGAGGATAGGAGGATCATCCTTGATTCTCATCCTTGATTCTCAAAGAATGGTCTCCTCAATTTTCCACTGAGTTGGATAAAGTTACTTTGGTTCCAGTATGGGTGTTATTCCATGATCTAGAACCCTATATGTGGTCTGATGTAGTATTGAGTAAAATTGCAAGTAAGGTTGGTAAACCCATTTGTGCAGATTTAGCTACCACCACAAAAGCTAAATTGTCTTTTGCTAGGGTCTTAATTGAGGTGGATGTATCTCAACCCCTTCTTGATCATATTATTGTCAATACTCCATTCTCTGGTCAACTGTTTCAGAAAGTGGAGTATGAATGGGTGCCATTTTTTGCCATGGATGTGGTAAATTGGGTCACAAAATCACAAGTTGTAAATGGGAAAAGAAGAAGATACAAGATAAAGGAAAGGTTGTGCAAAGAGACAAAAAAGATAGTGGGAGTTCTGAGGGTATCTCTAACCCTACCCCTAGCAGGCCTAGCAATATTAGTGAGCCTGTCAAGGTTGCACTGGAGGTCAAAAAACAGGATACCTCAGAAGGGACGAAGCCTGCTATAAGGCAGTTCTATCAGGATGATTTGTTTCAGCCTGTGCCTAAAAGGATTTCTTCTGCTTCTAAGATTGTTCAGCCTGTAACTGTTGAACATATGGTTCTAACTAACACCTTTCAGGCTATTTCTCTTCATGAGGAACCTGATATGCAGATTAAGAGGCCGATTGACTTTGCTAGTGATAGTTTGAAAGATCCAATCCCTCCTGATAAGCTATGAAGATTGCCTCATGGAATATTAGAGGGTTCAATGATCCCATAAAACGTAGTGAAGTTAAGGAGTTCTTCTTCTTCAATAGACTAGATGTTCTTGGCCTTTTGGAAACTAGAGTCAAATGCTCTAAAGCTGGAAGAATAATTCATAAAAACTTTAGAAATCTGGAGGTTCTTACGAACTATGCACAACATTATAATGGTAGAATTTGGTTAATCTTTAACCCTAATACTGTGAAAATATCAAGCTTATCCTATACAGATCAGACCATTTCTGGTATGATTCATCATCTTGAATCTAATTCTCATTTGAAGATTACTATGGTGTATGGTGCAAATGATGCTACTATGAGAGAGGGTTTATGGAGTTCCTTGACTAATCTGAGGGACAGTAATCCTTGGCTAGTCTTAGGAGATTTCAATATTATTAGAAGCCCGGATGAAAAACTAGGCTCTAACCCTCCCTCTCTTAAAGATATGTTGGCTTTTAACAATTGCTTGTCTGACTGCTTGCTTGATGATCTGAGCAGCTCGGGATGTGCTATGACTTGGACTAATAAGCAGATTCCCTCTGATAGGGTTTGGTCTAAGCTAGATAGGGTGTTGGTTAACCCCATCTGGCTTTCCACATTTCCTACTTCCTATGCTATTATTTCTGAAGCTGGTCTGTCGGATCACTCCCCAATTTTGGTGCAGGTTCTGAAAGATCATTTGCCGCGTAAGGTCTTCAGTTTTTTAAATTGTTGGACATCTTATCCTGATTTCTTAGCTATTGTAAGACAGGCTTAGAATGGAAGGATTGAGGGATCTCCTACTTACAGGTTTTTTGGTAAACTTAAACTGGTTAAAAAGGCTCTCCAAGCTCTCCATAAAGAGCACTTCTCTAATGTTTCTGATAGAGTAAGAAGGACTAAGCAAGATCTATTATCATGTCAGAAGAAATTACAAGATTCTCCTTTCTCTCCTAACTTAATTATAGAGGAGAAGGATTTATATACTCAGTACAGCAACTTAAAAAAGGCTGAAATGGACATGCTTCATCAAAGAGCAAAAGTTCAAGATTTACAGCTATCTGACTGCTCTACCAAATATTTTTATGCAAAAATAGCTGAAAGAAGGAATATCCAAATGGTGGGAGCAATAACGTATGCTGCTGGGGAAATACATGAAGGCACTGATGCTGTAGCTAAGGCTTTTCAATCATATTATACTAGCCTGCTAGGCCAAAAGAGTATGGTTATTCCTGTTGATTCTAGTATTATGCAGGATATGTGTATTACTGAGGATCAGAAGGGTAATCTCACTGCACCTATTACTGAAAATGAAATAAAGGAAGCTGTTTTTGGGATGGATATTAATAGTAGTCCTGGCATTGATGGTTTTTCTGCTGGTTTTTATAAAGCAGCCTGGAGTGTTATCAGGGGGGATTTCTGTCATGCTGTCCTGAACTTCTTCCATAAGAGGCACATGTCTAAACAAGCAAATTCTACTTTGATCACTTTAATTCCCAAAAAGAAAGATGCATCCTCTGTCTTGGAATTTAGACCTATATCTTGTTGTACAGTCTTCTATAAGACTATGAGTAAGATCATATCTAATAGGCTGAAGCTTATTCTACCTGTGATTATAGGTGATGAACAGGCTGCCTTTGTTAAAGGAAGGAATCTTTTTGATAATACTCTTCTCTCCCAAGCATTAGTCAAAGGCTACACTAGGAAATTTATTACACCAAGATGTATGGTGAAGGTTCATATCAGGAAAGCATTCGATTCTCTTCAATGGGAGTTTATTGCTGACATGCTAGACAAGCTTGGGTTCCCTTCTATTTTTGTCTCCTGGATCATGGGCTGCATTTCTAATCCCTGGTATTCCTTCAAGTTAAATGGAGGGGTTCATGGTTATTTTCAAGGTAAGAGTGGGATTAGACAAGGGGATCCTTTGTCCCCATACCTTTTTGTTTTGAGCATGGAAGTTTTTTCAAGGCTTATGAGGAGAATAGGAACCTTGGATCGGGTTTCTTTTCATCCTAAGTGTTGCAGACTCAATCTTACTCACCTAATCTTTGCGGATGATCTTATGATCTTCACTAGAGGGGATGTACCCTCAGTTCAGGCTGTGAAACAAATCCTGGATTCTTTTGGTTGTATGTCTGGTCTAAGAGCAAATCTAGAGAAAACTTGCATCTACTTTGGTGGTACTCATTCTTTGGTCCAGCAGCAGATCCTGGAATGCACTGGTTTTGCCTCTGGTTCGTTCCCATTTAGCTATCTTGGTGTACCTCTTAATGATGCTACCATTAAAATATCAATGTTTGACTCTCTGATTATTAGACTACAGCAATCCATTAAGCATTGGTCATCTAATCTGTTGTCTTATGCTGGTAAAGTTCAACTGATTAACTCAGTTGTGTTTGGTCTGCAAAATTTTTGGTGCTCCAGCATCCTCCTTCCAAAGGATATAGTTCATGCAATCAATAGGATTAGCAAGGATTTTTTCTGGGGTATTATACCAGATCACAGGAGATTAACTTTCAAGAAATGGGAGGATATTTGTAAACCTTGGTCTGCAGGAGGGTTTAACATTAAGAACTTGGAAGCTTGGAACAAGGCACTTCTTACTAAGTGGATCTGGTACCTATCTAAGAATACTGGCAGTATTTGGGTACAATGGTGTCATTGCTATATTCTTAATGGCACTTCCATCTGGAATGTTGAGGCCAAAGAGTATTTTCCTTCAGGTTTGAAGAATATACTTCTAGTCAGGGATGACTGTATCAGCAGAAGTGGTTCCATCCAAGTTGCTAAGGACATGATTCTCAGCTGTGTTTCACGCAATAAGTTCAAGGTTGCAGTAGCCTACTCTTTCTTTTTGCAGGAATTTTCTCCTCATTTCTGGTGCAAAGCTCTGGTTTCTCCTATCATTGTTCCTAGGCATAAAATTATCACATCCCTAGCAGGCTGTAATAAGCTTCCAACTGTGGACAAATACAAAGAGAAGGGGTTTCATCTGGCTAACAGATGCAATCTATGTCAGCAACAGGAAGAGTCGGCAAGACATCTTTTCTTCCAATGTAGCTTCTCAAAATCGGTTTGGCATCAAGTTTTAGCTTGGTTAGACATCTCTATTCCTACTGATAATCTGCTGGGTGGATTGAGATGGATATCTCAGAATACAAAAAGAAATCATTGGAAAGCGGATTGGTTTAAAGCATGTATTGCTGCTGCTGTTTACCTGATATGGAAGGAAAGAAATGCAAGGGTTTTTGGTGTAACATCCAATACAGCCGGAAATCTTATGGTGCATCTAAAGTTTCTCGTCTCAGTTAGACTTCTTATGTATAAATCAAGTCCCAAATATAAAAGGGTTATAGATAGAATCTCAGTTTTGGCAAGCTAAAACAATAGTGAGCTAGTCTTTTTGCAATCTTGTAATTTCATTAACCTTCTAATGAAATGATATCTTTTTTGCAAAAATAATAATAATAATAATAATAATAATAATAATAATAATAATAACAACAACAACAACAACAACAATAATAACAATAACAATAATAATAATAATAATAATAACAACAATAACAACATAGTACCCCCTCCAATTGATTTGATTTCAACTTTTGTTTTTTCATATTTGAGAATAGTAAAATTTGATATGTTTATATCTTTGATTACGTAATATACAAAATTTTATATTTTAATATTCTTAAATTTTAATGGATAACAAATAATACTCATATGATATATTGTATGGTATATATATTAGATATTCTATTCACTAAAAAATAGTGTAAAAAAAAACGTAAATTAATTGTAATGACATTGAGACAAAGTTGTAAATATTTGAATGTAATATCTATTTCAAGACCTAAAAATATTATAGAGGGCATAATAATATTAATTAATAATTGTTATAATAATAATGATGATAAAAAAAAATAGAAAATAATAATAATAACGATCATAATAACAATGACGATGATGATGACGACAACGACGATGACGATGATAATAATAATAATTGTTATTATTAACATTAAGAGATATGGGTAATAAAAATAACAACAACAATATTATTATCATTATTATTTTTTTTAATGAAAAGAAACCTGCATTAATATCGAAATGCCATAATAATAATAAGAACAACAACAACAATAATAAGACCTTATTGTAATTTGTTTCAATCTTAATGCAACTCCCGTTTCATATAAATAAATAAATAATAATAATAATAATAATAATATTATTATTATTATTATTATTATTATTATTAGTATTAGTATATTATTATTATTGTTATTATTGTTATTGTTATTATTATTATTATTTATTATTATTATTATTATTATTATTATTATTATTATTATTAATATTGAATTATTATTTTAGGACCCGAAAATATTAAAGCTGGGCTGAAAATATTAGGATTATCATGATATAAGAAAATTTGGTTGAATTATTATTTTAGGACCTGAAAATATTTGGTTGTTACTCCTTTGAGTGATATAAGAAAATTTGCAGCCACGTGAAACTAGACACATTGTTACTTGAAAATCCGAAACATCGGGCTTCGATAGGTAGACGACAGATGGTGTGTAGAAGAGCAGTACTGGCAAGAAAGTAAACCAGAAAATCAATACCAACTTCAGTAAAAAGAACCAATAAAAAAAATTGCATAAATGGATATGCAGGCACACCATTCTTACCATCGATATTTGGTTGTTAATCCTTTGGGTGATATAAGAAAATTTGCAGCCACATGAAACTAGACACTTTGTTACCCTTAATATGATAATCCGAAACATCGGGCTTCGATAGGTACACGACAGATGGTATGTAGAGGAGCAGTACTGACAAGAAAGTAGACCAGTAAATCAATACCAACTTCAGTACAAAGACCCTTGCAGCGATGTACTCCGAAACCGGCTTAATCTTATGATCCCTCAGGCAACTTCAATTTTAACCATAAAGAATTAATGCATACCCCTACCGATCACCCTAACATCTGGCATGAAAGTAAACACTTCAACCAAAGAACTATTATTGTTGTCCTGTGGGAGCATCTTACTTTGAACTTCTAATTTAGGAATGACAGCAAGGGCGCTTTCAATTTCTTATAGTTGATTCACAGTTGTTGCTCATCATTGAGATCGTTGCTTACTTATCAGTATTGCTCAGTTAACCATAAGGAATCGATGCATACCCCTACCGATCACACTAACATCAAGTCTAAAAAGTAAACACTTCAACCAAAGGACTAACATTATTATAGTTCTTTAGGAGCATTTTACTTTGATCCTTGGATTTAGGAATGACAGCAAGGGTGCATTCAATTACTTATAGCTGACTCAAGTTATTTGCTTATACACATGATTTGCTGGATCAGCTCAATACCAGTACTACTCACTAATGAATACTTCGACACATCATCTGCAATGTCATCATATTACAACATTAATGAAGTGACAAAATAATATAGTAATTTCTTTTATATATATGGACTACTATCAGTATTATAGTCCTTTAAGAGCATCTTACTTTGATCCTTGGATTTAGGAATTACAGCAAGGGTGCATTCAATCACTTATAGTTGACTCAAGTTTTTTGCTTATACGCATGATTGTCTGGGTCAGCTCATTATCAGTACTGTTCAGTGATGAATACTTCAACAGATCATCTGCAATGTCATCATATTCCAACATTAATGAAGTATGTAGTTATGTTCACAACAACAATAACAAATGTAGTCATATATTACAGTCCATCGTTTCCATCACTTTAATTTGACTATGCACATATCCAAAATCAGATCACATGAATCAGAAACGATATTTTCACTTATAGGAATTTTATTAATTTTTAGTCAATACCGACACTACATAAACGACAGTGTATATTTAGAAGAATTATGTACAATTAGAACAACATTTAGAATGTAATTAAATAGAATAAATGAGAATTTAAGTCTTGCATGCATATAAAATTAAATGAAAGGTAATTAATTCAAACTAAAATTCTGAACTCTAAGGAAACAAGAAAACCAGCCCAGAATTCAAGTAAATCAACTGAAATCTTCAAGTAAAACCAGCCCACTACCATCAGTTTTTACTCCATGAAATCACAACCACTTGTAACTTCCAACTACTAAGATAAACTACCCACATGTTGCATAAAAACAGCAGTAAACTGCCAACAAAACATAACTAAAACCTAAATCTTCACACTATATATATATATATATATATATATATATATATATATAACATAGTACATACCAAAAACATCTATAAACATAACAAAAAAAGCAAGTCAACATGGAAAACGAAAACAACCGATTAATTCAGCCATTCATTGATGGTCGAGTCGTTCAAATATGGAAAGAAGATCCTATCCGTTTAGAAAATCAGCAATCTGCATCTCTAGAAATTTTAATGGTAGATAAAAATGTAAGTGATATATGTCCTATTTACTGCATTATATCTTCATAATGTAAGTATATTCTAACTTAATTTCAAATTATAGGGATCAATGATGCAAGCAACAATCCTGTATGCAACCATACATCCACATGAAAGGAGCTTCAATGAAGGAAAAGTATATCAAGTGAAGAATTCCATGTTAGTACCCAATTACATAAGGGAGGCTGCCACACCCCACAGATGGCGATTTCTGATTCGTCCAACGACAATTATAGAAGAAATTCAAAACAAAGAAATTCCAACTTTAGGTTACAAGTTTGAATCCTTTCAAAATTTGATTAACAGTAACTTCAGTGGACGACCATATATAGGTATACCACCAAATTTTTGTTGTATACAATAGAGGTTATAAATTCAGTTTTTAATAAAAGTGTTCTAAGAGATAAATTTTTGCAGATGTTGTTGCTCAGCTCAAGTGGAGGAGTACAGAGTGATACTCAACAGTACTGCTCAGTTTTAGTGCTCAAAGACATCCATGGTACAAACATGTCAATGTGGGTATGGAGAAATCATGCTAAAGATATCAAGATAATGGTGGAAGATGCAAAATTTTACACTGAAAAGCCGATCATAGTGTGCCAATGTGTGCAAAGGATTCCATATCACGGTACATAACTACTTAAATTACAGACCATTAGATTCCAAGATTAGTAGTTATTTTATATCTTTAAACGTGTAGGTGAAATACGACTAACAACAAAAGATGCAACGAAGATATACTTCCAACCAGATGTACCAGAAGTTAATGAATTAATTGCTAGGTAATATTTATTCAAATACAAAAATTAAAATTATCGATCAACTCATGTTATATTACGTAACAAAATTATATTATGACTGTAAAAACAGAAATGCAAGTCGAGGAGCAGCTCTCAGGGACATCACAAAGGCAACATGGAAGGACATAACAGAAGATGAAGAATACGAGGAAGTTAGAAACATGGGAAGAAAAAGGATAAGGGTTGAGACTATCAACATCGATGAAGATGAAGAAAATCAGGGGAATGCAGACTGAAGATGTGGCAAAATTAACATGTTTATTGTTTTTAATGCTAGACTTAACAGACCTTTTTTTATTTCAGACCTTTTATTTTAATTTCAGACTTAACAGACCTTTTATTTTAATTTTAGGCTTTTTTAATTAAGGTTTTTTAAATAGTATTGACAATTACTGAATTTCATTTCAAGCTGTATTAAAAGAAGATCATGCATTAGTTAGTATATATTTGCATTATTATCATGTTCAACAGGTTTCACAGCTAGATGAAACAAAAGACAGTTCAAATGGCACAGACAGAAGTAGGGGTGTCAACGAGCAGAGCCGGCTCGTAGAGCCCTCGGAATTGGCTCGGTCAAAGCTAGGCTCAAGCTCGGTCAAAACAAGCTCGAGCTCGAGCTCGATCCGAGCTTGTTCAAATCCGAGCCGAACCCGAGCACAGTAAGGCTCGGCTCGGAAGCTCGTTTGGGCTCGTTTTTTAGTTTTTTACATTATAAGTTTAATAATTTTAAATTCTAATGATTCAAAATACATGTTTATTCGATATTTATAATTATTATACTTTAAAATTTTGTAACAATATTTTTTTGTCTTTTAAAAAAGTCACTTTTAGTTATATATATTTATAAAGCGGCGAAAAAATATATAGGTAAACGAGCTTGATACGAGCTCGAGGCGAGCTCGAGCTTTTTACGAGCCGAGCTCGAGCTTCAATTTTTTGAGCTCGACGAGCTTCGAGCCGAGCCCGAGCTCGAGTTCGAATTTACGAGCCGAACCCGAGCCCACCTGAGCTCGAGCTCAGATCGGCTCGTTTACAGCCCTAGACAGAAGATAAAGAATATATCAGATGAGAAGGCAGTGTTCAAAGAATCAGAAGACAGTATTCAACAAGGATTTACAGAATTTCAGAAGTACTATGTTATTTTATGGACCAATGTCATATTTGTATTACAAAGTTCAGTGTTTAGCCATTCTATTTTCACAGCTAGATAACATAGAGAAGAACCTTGAGATTATGGATGTCTATTTTTAGGTCAACTCATATTGTATTACTACACCAGCAGCTAAGAATCACAATCTACTCTAATAAAATTAGTCACTTATTATTATTTTTTGTTCTATTTATGAAAGATACAACTGATTTTTAAAAATAAGTACTCATTCAATTTAAATCAGAAATATAAAATTTACCAACTCAAAGTAAAATAA
The DNA here is from genome assembly GCA_958450325.1 of Agrostemma githago. Taxonomy (NCBI): domain Eukaryota; kingdom Viridiplantae; phylum Streptophyta; class Magnoliopsida; order Caryophyllales; family Caryophyllaceae; genus Agrostemma; species Agrostemma githago. Next base: position 76,365,642 of record OY288241.1, on the reverse strand, counting down.
AGGCAGATTAAAGTCAATGATGCAGTAATTCAATTTTAAACAAAGTACAAAGATGATAAAACAGGCAGAAATGTGGATGTAGGCACTAAAAATTTATTAATGTGCCGAATAAATTAAATTAATTAATTATTTTGAGTTGACACGAAATTTTAACTCAATTTAATTATTTTGTCCCGAGTAAAGAAAATATGGGTCGATCCGAATTACAGATTGACTTATTTGGATCATTAAACCCGAAAAGAAGACAAATTGGGCCAATGTCACTCATAAGCCCATAAATGGGCCTGTGACTACAAAGTCCACCAAAGAGAAATTAAAACTCTATAAATAGAGCTCTTCCCATTCATTTGAAGACGATTGGAAAATTCTGAAGCAAAGGATCCAGAGAGAACAAGACACAAAGTCCTTACAAGCTCTCCATCAAATCCGTCGCAAGCAGCCAGAAGATCCAAGTCAAATTCAAACATTCAAGGGAGATTCAAGTCCAAGCGACCCTCTCAAGAATATCAAGTTACATCGCGCGCAAGGCAGTACAAGTCAGCTACGCACGCGTCCCTCACGTGTACCGCATACACGTGTTCCCTAAACGGCGTTAGAATCAGAGGATACATTAGAGGTTGTACACGAACTTTTGAGTAATAATTAATAAAATTTATTTGTTTCCTTGTTTTGTATTTCAGTTAGCTGCGATACAAAATTTGTGGTTACAAATTTTGGTGAACCCGACGTGAAAATCTCTACCTCTCATCTCTACCGCCGAAGCAACCAAGACTACTTCTCAAGAAGATGTCTACCAAACAAAGCAACACCTTCAACACCCCCAGTAAGGCCTACGCTGACGTTCTCCAACAGTCTCCTGGCGTTATCACGCAATCCACTGGCATGGTCACCAGGGCGAAGGCGAAGAAGGCTACCCTTGACGCCGCTGCTGCTAGCCTACGCGCTGCCCACATCCCTACCAGGCCGCGCAAGATCTCCGCTGCCTCAATTGCCGCCGCCGCCGAAGCCATAATTGCAGCATCTTCTCCTTCACGCAAGGATGAAATCTCCAAGAGTAATACATCCTCCCCTCGCAAGCCCAAGGTGTCTCCAGAGAAGAAGGAAGGCGCCACTCCTATCAGCGCTTCGACAATGATGGCTAGTGGTTCCAGTATTGAAGACCAAGTCTTGAATCTGACCAAACTTGTTGAAAAAATGCAAGAGGAGAATGAAGAGAAGAACAAGAAGATCGAGGATCTTCAAAAAGAAGTGATCGAGCTCCGAGAGAAGAAAAACTCCAGTGAGCATAGTGACACCGACAAGGACACCGTTCACGAAAGCGACACCGAAAAGGATGAAGACGACGAGAAAAAGGATGGTGAGAAGCCTCCAAACGAGAAAAAGGATGGTGAGAAGCCTCCAAAGAACAAGACCGGTACTTACTCCTCGGAGCAGTTGCAGAGTCTGATAGCTGACGCAATCAAGGTCCAACTCGGTGAAGGCCCTTCCACTGGAAGATATATCAAGCCTTACACAAAAAGAATTGATGGCCTGCGTATGCCTTCCGGATATCAACCCCCCAAGTTTCAACAGTTCGATGGGAAGGGGAACCCGAAGCAGCACATCGCGCACTTTGTGGAGACATGCAACAACGCTGGAACGGATGGTGATCGCCTAGTCAAACAGTTCGTGCGCTCTCTCAAGGGAACCGCTTTTGACTGGTACACGGATTTGGAAGCCGAATCAATCGACAGCTGGGCTCGTATGGAAGATGAATTCCTGAATAGGTTCTACAGCACCAGGCGCATTGTAAGCATGAGCGAGTTGACGAAAACTTCCCAGTGGGACGATGAACCTATCATTGACTACATCAACCGTTGGCGTGCCCTCAGTCTTGAATGCAAGGAGCGTTTGAATGAAACTTCAGCGGTCGAAATGTGCATCAACGGGATGAGTTGGGATCTCCTCTACATCTTGAATGGGATCAAACCAAAAAGCTTCCAGGAGTTAGCAACGCGAGCTCATAACATGGAAATCACAATCAACAGCCACAAGCAAAATAAGGCAACACGTTCCCAAAGACAAGAACGTAAGGAGATTAGTGAAGGCATCAACACGACATCTAAGGAGTCCATGGTCGTCAACGTCAGCAATATACCTGCAAAGACATTAAGAAATCCAAGATCAAACAACAATAAGAATGGATCTACTTTAAAAGAAATGTTAGGCAAAAAGTATCCGTTTGATGATTCTGACCTGTCAAATATGTTGGATGATCTACTAAAAAAGAACGTGATACAGCTACCAGACTCAAAACGACCTGAAGAGGTTAACATGACGAACAATCAAAATTACTGTCGCTATCACAAGTTGATCAGTCATCCTCTTGAAAAATGCATAACTCTTAAAGAAAAGATCATGTAGCTTGTTAAAGAAGGAAAAATCGTCTTGGATCTTGAAGAAGCAGTAGCAACCAATCAAACCACTGCGACCTGGGAGACAACGATGTACAAGAAATCAAGGGGGCAAAAGAAGCTCGATTCACAACATGTTCATCATCAGAAAGGACAAGGAAGGAGAAACAAAACATATCCTCCAAAAGAAAGAAAGTTCTCTCCTGTAAAGACTATCAACCACGCCAGTGCCAACGCAATCTTTGTCCTGGAAAGCAAGGAGAATGAAAATGAAAGTAATCCACGTCCATCGAAACTCTCAGTCTTTGATAGGATACGCCCACCCACGAAGAGATCACGTTCTTCGGTGTTTCATCGGTTGGGAAAAGCTGCGACTAAAGAAAGACATCAACTTGCTCCGAAGAATCGTCTATCCGTCTTCAATCGGCTAGGCACATGTGAAGGGGGCAATAATTTCGTCGTCAATCCATCAACTTCAAGTTGAGAAACATCAATGCTCAAGCGTTTAGATCCACCTAAAAGTGGAATCTTTAGTCGCCTAGGGACATCCACAAGGACAAGTAATGTGCCTCTCTCAGATGAAGATGTCAAGCAAATGAAAGTTAGCAATAATATACGAAGCACCGTCCCCTCCAGCATGAAGCGTGTGGAGATCGTAGACATCACTCAAGTGCAACCCCTGAAAGCAAAAAGGCGGGTTGTAATTTTCACAAATCAACAAAAGCCTTCAAAATCTCATAAAAGTGAAATGGTTGAAAACATCTCGTCTCCATCAAGCGCAAATGTGAGGGTGGACGAAGGCGAAACATCTTCTACCTTTTAAAAAGCAAGTAATGCTCCTAAGCAAGAGGATAAACTGCAAGCACCCTCCTAAGCAAGAGGCTAAACTGCAAACCCTCCTGAGCAAGAGGGTAAACTGCAAGCTCTCCTAAGCAAGAGGTTAAACTGCAAGAAATGCTCCTAAGCAAGAGGATAAACTGCAAGCACCCTCCTAAGCAAGAGGCTAAACTGCAAACCCTCCTGAGCAAGAGGGTAAACTGCAAGCTCTCCTAAGCAAGAGGTTAAACTGCAAGAAATGCTCCTAAGCAAGAGGATAAACTGCAAGCACCCTCCTAAGCAAGAGGCTAAAAACCCTCCTAAGCAAGAGGTTAAACTGCAAGGAAGACTCCTAAGCAAGAGGTTAAACTGCACTCACAAAAAAAACACAAACAAAAAAAAACCAAAAAAAAACACACACACAAAAAACCCACAAAAACAAAAGAAAACCCACAAAAAATTATTTCATGAACTACGTTGGCTTGATCTTGTAAAACATCCATGTTTTGCGAGTACGTAGGCAGCTCGAGTGAACATGTAGCTTGAGTGCAGTCGCCCCTCCAAATTAAAAATAAAGTTGCTCCAGACCCGCAAGAGCGTAAACTGTGAATGACTAAAGAAAAAAAAGTCATCATCAAACGAGGCTTCACTGAACGACGCTTCATAAAATTCTTCATCAAGCGGAGCTTCTCCATGTGAGCGTCGTGATGACCCAAACAGGTTCACCTCGTAACAACTCGGGTGCTTATCCAAGCGAGTGTCGTGATGACCCAAATGGGTTCACCTCGTGACAACTCGGGCGCTTCTCCTCCATGCAAGCGTCGTGATGACCCGAGCGGGTTCACCTCGTGACAACTCGAGCGCTTCTCCTCCATGACTCCTCACAAGAGCGTCGTGATGTCCCAAACGGGTCCCCTCACGCCCACTCAGGTGAGGGCAATCTTCAAACGAGGCGTCCTCCGTCGGAGCGTCGTGATGACCCGAACGGGTTCACCTCATAACAACTCCGAGTGCTCCCTCTGTGGCTCCTCATCTCCGTATGCTCCCTCCATGGCTCATTACGAGGAAGTCGGGATGACCCAAACGGATTCATCCCATGACAACTCAATTGAAGACGAAAAAAAATCATCACAGGACTTAAGTAAGAAGGTCTTGATGATCTAAGCTGAGATATATTGTACCTGCACAAAAAGATCCACGGGCAAGCATACACAAATAAAAAGAGACAACAAAATCTATTAAAATGCATGGATACATTCTATCCACCAATGATTTGCATCAAATTTTCACATGATTTCCTCTACCTCCTCGATCCTGGTCCCAAACATACAAATGAAAGTTTGATTTTTTTTTTAGTGGGAAGACGAAGCAAAAAAAAATAATAGTGTTTGCTGACGATGGCCACCTCAGATACTGATCAGGCACGAAAATCACCAAGCTCGCCTTATCACCGAAGCTTAAAATTTGCCTTCAGCATTTCCTTATTCGCGTTGGTTATTTATCCATCATCGTTGTATAATGACCGTCATGTGCACGCTACGTGTAACAGACAATTGTTTCAATCAGAGATGACATCGAAAACTAGGCCGAAATTAAGCAAAGGGTGCACAAAGGAAACCAACTTGACGTTAGGTTGAAGGAACAAAGAAAATTGAGTCAAAATAATGATGAGAAAATCATGAATAAAAAGTTTACTTCCTTTGCTTAATGCTGTGGTGAATTGATACGCATGGTGCTATAATTCACACGACACTATGAAGTGATTAAAAAAAAACAGAGGGCGACATTCTTTCAAATACCACTACGCGATCGGCCATGACAAGCAAGGAGAAAAGATGGATTTTTTATCCTTATTATGTTTCCATGTATACAGAAGAAGCATGTGAAAACTATCATGAAACCAAAGACGATACAAGCAAGTATATACCTGTGTGATGCTAGGGCAACAGTCAAACGAGAAAGACGGAGGCTTGAGCATGCTTAATGAGTCATGACCTAGGTTGAGGGTATTTATAAGTTTGGGTTGATTTCTAACCCTATTCCTAATGTACCAATGGCTGAGAAAGAGAAACAAGGAAACTAAGATCTCATAAATCTTTTTCAAGTTGTCCACTAGTATCTTTGCCTAATTCAAGCCCATCCAATTTTGCGTCAAATAAATTTTTTCATCTTAGCTCACAACAAAGACGGGATGGTCAGAGACTTCCAAGTCAAGTAAGTTCACGGGATTCCAAGTCGCCCGTCAAGTCAAATGACAAGGGTGACGATAAAAAAAAAATAGAGCTACCTGTACGAAGTCCGGTGCTCGTCGACTTCCAAGTCAAAGTCAAACAAAAAAATGTTCGAGACCCTGCCACTCCAAAACACTCAAACGGTTTACGTGACAAGGTCCCGAGGGGGCAATTTGTAGGCACTAAAAATTTATTAATGTGCCGAATAAATTAAATTAATTAATTATTTTGAGTTGACACGAAATTTTAACTCAATTTAATTATTTTGTCCCGAGTAAAGAAAATAGGGGTCGATCCGAATTACAGATTGACTTATTTGGATCATTAAACCCGAAAAGAAGACAAATTGGGTCAATGTCACTCATAAGCCCATAAATGGGCCTGTGACTACAAAGTCCACCAAAGAGAAATTAAAACTCTATAAATAGAGCCCTTCCCATTCATTTGAAGACGATTGGAAAATTCTGAAGCAAAGGATCCAGAGAGAACAAGACACAAAGTCCCTACAAGCTCTCCATCAAATCCGTCGCAAGCAGCCAGAAGATCCAAGTCAAATTCAAACATTCAAGGGAGATTCAAGTCCAAGCAACCCTCTCAAGAATATCAAGTTACATCGCGCGCAAGGCAGTACAAGTCAGCTACGCACGCGTCCCTCACGTGTACCGCATACACGTGTTCCCTAAACGGCGTTAGAATCAGAGGATACATTAGAGGTTGTACACGAACTTTTGAGTAATAATTAATAAAATTTATTTGTTTCCTTGTTTTGTATTTCAGTTAGCTGCGATACAAAATTTGTGGTTACAGTGGACTTATCTAATAGCATGTATTCTTCAGCATTATTATGAAAAAGATATTCCAATGTTCGTATTATGAGAAAGTGGCCGCACATATGATTGAAAAAAATTCCTTTTCTAAAATAAATGTCAGAATAAATGCTGATATATCTCATAGTAATATGTCATAGAAAATTTACTTAGTATTTTGCATTAAACTAATTAGAATTAGAGTTGAATTCATACTAATTTTGTATGCTTGGTTTATATTTTAATAAATAAAAAAACATCAGCTGACAATAACATATAGGCAGATTAAAGACAGTAATACAATTTTAGATAGAAGACATTAAGTTTAGTTAAAATGAAGTAAAATAAAGATAAGAGAAACAGGAAAGTAGAGGTTAACTTATCATAGAGCAGTTATTCTAGATCATTATTATAAAAAAAAGCGGTTTTTCTAACGTGTGCCCAGTGGGCACACGTTAATAACTTAATTAAGGCAACATTAATCATGATTTCGTATAAGTATGGTAATTAAAGCTTAATATTTCTACTTCTCATGATAATATCATGACTAATGTTGCCTTAATTAAGTTATTAACATGTGCCCACTGGGCACATGTTAGAAAAACCGAAAAAAAAAGAACTGTCCCACCACTTTAGTAACTTCCATTGCTCCCATGATCTCAACTTCCATGTCTCTTATAACCCATGATCCCATGTCCTCCAATTTGATCCATGAAAAAAAATTATATATAAATAGAAGATGGTTAGATCAGAATTGAAATACAAAATTCTGAGTTTGTGTAGAAAAAAAAAATGTCAATTGAAGCTAATACCAATCAGAAATCCACCTCTTCAAATGGTGGTACAAAGTTAGGCAGCATTGCGGAATTACTTGGTGTACATAAGGTAATAATATAAGGTTAATATATATCTTATTATTTAAATATCTGATGATAGGTGATAATAATTATGTCTCACTAATGATAGACCGGAGTATATTCAGTCATAGCAAAAATCGAAAGCATGCATTGACAACACTAAACATTGGTACCGTAACAAATGCAAGATTTGTGATACAATAACAGGTCAAAAAGACAATGGCAGGTGGTATTGTGCAATGGATATCTGTAATGCTTCAGTTCTTGGGGCAGCTGAAAGAAACTTAATGTCGGTACAAAATTGAAATTATTTCATTCACCAGTTACTAAAAGGTTATAATGTCTAATGTATTTGTTCAATTTTTTAGTTATAAGGTTAAGTTTTTGGTTAAGGATCAAAATGAAGATCAGATTTACGTAATTGCCAACAATAGACAAGTTGAAGAAGAAACTGGATGGAATGCATATGATTCATATGACAGGCTAATGGAGGTATAGTTTAGACACTTTCAAAAGAATAATGCACCAATTTTTTTTATTGTAGTGAACTACATTACTAATCTGATTTCAATATCACAACAGAAACATGTCGCTTCAAAAGAGATACCATTCACATTAACCACAATGATAGATAAGGAATACATTATGGAGTTGTATGTATGTGGCTATTTCAATGTTGTGATGGATACAAAATGCTCATGGCTATCAATCTATTTGACGATGAAGAAGAAATCCATAAAATGAGGAGCATGTTGATCGAACTAGTAAAAACAGTTCAATTAATGAATCCTTCAATTTCATAATATCTATTTACTTAATTTCATATTTTTACTGCAGGAACATAGCAGCACATTAACAACAGGTTCTGCTATTTCAAACAATAATGAAGAGTTGGTGAGAAACTCACTTTAATAATCCTTAACAAATGACATATTTATTTTACAGTAGTAATCATATCATTAATATTATAATTTTATTCTAATGCAGAATGTGACTCCTATAAGCAAAAGTACACGAAAAAGGCCACACTCTGACTCCATAAGTGACTGTCAAGATCAACAATCATCGATAAAGACAACTACCAAATTGCAGAAGAAGTAGTCAATGACATGGCCATTCATGTTTTATGCTTAATTTAAGTAACAATTGTAATGTTTAATCATTATGCATGCTTTTACTAAACATTTTATGTTTTAATGTTAGAGACCATTATTATATTTTTTAAGTAATTGTTATGTTTTCTATTTAACTAAATTGCATTAAGTTACTTATGTTTAATGAATTGATAATATAGTACTGACATTTAATTCAGAAATGAAATTAAATTTACTTCATCGTAAGTACATTTATATGTAAATTTGAATCACTAAGATATTTGTTTAAACCACAAAATGGAGAACATTTATAACCAGTGTGAAAATAATATTTTCTTAAGATATTTATCATCAAGCTTTAAAGCTATAGATTTGTCAACAACTATCCATTCAACCTCAACTTTAGGTATTCAACCCCAGCTTATAAATGCAGTAGTTTTCACATTAAACCAGCTCTTTCATTTTATTCAAGTTAGCATTTACATTTATAAAAGACGCATAATATACGCAGGTTTAGACTAAATAATATCGTCGTTTACTCTTATTTTCATTTAAGAAAGAAAGATAACGAAAATATATTTTTCGCATAATATTTTAACATCAATACTACTCCTTCCCATTCACTGGAAAAGCCCAGTTTACTTTTGGAACAAATATTAAGGCAAGTGGGTAAGTTGGACCACTTTACCAAAATATCCCTCCACTTTTTAGTTGTGGGGTAGGTGCAAGAGAGAATAGTTGTGGGGTAAGTAATAAGGGTATTTATGTCTTTTGCTTGGGTGAAACTTTTCATTTAAGGAAAGTGTGCTTTTCCAGTGAATGAGCCAAATAAGGAAAGTGTGCTTTTCCAGTGAATGAGCCAAATAAGGAATAGTGTGCTTTTCCAGTGAATGGGAGGGAGTACTATATTATACAAGAATCCATTTAGTCAACAGATATTATCATATACATTTACTTCATTATTTCAACTCCATATCATATTGAAAACCTAAAACAATTTTAAGTAACTCAATACAAACACTAATAGCAGTTAATCTGAAAATTTTATGGTCAAATACTTGGTGAATAAAAGTCAGTAACAAACCATTACTCCACTCCTTTTTTAACTTCTCAATTATAACTTACAGCAGTTACATTAATTTTAACTCAACATTTTCAATCCATAAATAGACAAGAGACCACATTAACATATTTGGCTCAATACAAAAACCCATATCTGTTTTAATAAAAAGCATACATAAGAAATATAGATTTTAAGAACTACTGAAACGTTTACGATGGAGAATGATGGTGCCTCAAGAAAAGAGAAGATAAATGGAAGGGATAATAGAAAAATTCGAAACACAGAAGGTAATTGTTATTTTGTACATTTTATTTTTTTATTTATGTTTGTAACGAATTCATCCTTGAATAGAAGTAGTCCTAGGTTACAATTTACAAAACATTGTAAAAATCAAAAGTGGTTCAAGATGTATATTTGTTAAACAGAGAACTACATGAATTGTCGTTTGACATTCGTACCTTTTAGCTAAATAGGAATCTAATTAAACTTTTCTGGAGATATTTTTTTCCAATTTAATAACGTATGTACATATCATATTTAAGACTATAAATATTATCCCTAATTATCTTAAGGTTCATTGTATATTATTATTATACAAAAGTAGGAACTATCTCCACAATTTTTAATTAAAACAACATTTTAATACACATTATCCTTAAAATCAGATATTTTTCAGGTTGAATTTAGGAATAGTTTCTACGATTATTTACAAATTATAAATTTCCTTTCATTAATAGCTTCATGCATTAATTTCAAAAATTAACTGACACCTAAAAAATAATGTACAGAATACTCTTTAAATCGTTTAGGAATATTGTAGATAAATTTATAAAGTTTAAATTTACTGGCTAATGCTAGGTTTTGGATAAATAAATTTATAAAAAGAACCGCTCAAACTTATACAACAAAAAGTAGGCAACTGTGGTGAGGCTTGTAACTTCCCCACTACCATAGTGGGGCTCAGTTTTTTTTCCCTGAGAAGTTACTTACGAAGTAACTGCTACTCCAACCATAAATAAATAATAATAATAATAATAATAATATATTTTTGTGATTTCCAACTAAGCGCCAACGCAACACCAATTCAACGCCACATGGAATGCTGATGTGGGTGAATGAGCCTCTAAATTCTTCAGCTTTAATATATAAAAGATAAACGGTAAATAAAATAAAATGAATATAAAACGTGAAAAAATAAGGGAACAAACTTATCTGAGAAAAGGACGGTTGTGGCGTGCCAAGTCACTGTCCTAAACTCGAATTTGTCTCGTACTCTACACACGGTTTCCATGAACAATCGACCCCCAGGAGTACACAACCTCTGTAACTTCGATGTAGACGAAACTACAAAATGAACCCCGCCAAGAACGTTGCCAAGTAACTCCCGAAAGCAAAAGAGATATAGAGTCCCGTCAAGAACGTTGCCAAGTAACTCCCGAAAGCAAAAGAGATATAAAGTGAAAATGTAAACGAAAGAAGAGATGTGTAATTGTTGTGTGTACTTTTGAGTTTTGGGGTATCGGTTTATATAATGGTGAATTAGGCATAGTAAATAACGATTTCACCATAGAGAATAATGTATGTGGGAGACTCCATAATCAATTATGGAAGACCGCATGATTCAAGAATGAAAAACACACGATTAGTTTGGAAATACGTTCCAAGACTATTCCTAATATTTGCTTCTTTTGAAGCATCTATCAAATCCAACAATCCCCCACATGATTCAAAAGAAGATTTTGGAAAAAGAAGATAGTTGGCAACGGAGGTTTAGCGTTAAGATGTCAATGTCTTTCGGACTTGAATTGACACCCAGTGAATACAATTTTCCTCAAACCGTCATTTTAGGTGGAATCTTTCACCTTGAACCATATATGAAGTTGGTAAGAGGTCGTTGCTCACTTACTTCACCCCAAATCATGGCAAGTGTTCACGACTTCGTTCATTTCTTTATGAACGCAATAATAACCGATTTTCTTTTACTTGGACTTGTCCAAGTGCCCCCACATTTTCCTTGTACTTCATGAGCGCTATAGAGGTCCTAAGTCAGAAGGCCCTTTACAGGAGGGTGGGCAACGCCCCCCACACTCACATAGGCAAGTTCATGAAGTTTGACTATCACTCAAACCACCCACGAATGGACTATGAACTTGTTAAGAGTCATAGGCTCAGCCTTACACGTGTGACACTACATACACAAATAATCATGATCAATGCTACGACAAGCAACAGTTTACTAACATGAATGGTTTGTAGTATTACACTTCGAGATCCATGTGACTTTGTTTAACCGCATTAAACTTAGCGGTACTAAGTTGGGTATCCATCACACTTCACTCTTTAACTGGCTTTTTAAACTCATTCCTGATGTTGTCACCAGCATAACTCAAACAATGACCATTGACGAGAGGATCTCAATATCATCTCGATTTAATATATTCTCGAGAAACCATATACTCTTGTGGTATCACACACATCGATGATCACCATTTCACAATGCCTCAACATTGGCAATTTGCTACCTCAATGTAGCCTTTAATAATTATGATGGAGTTTATATCTCCCCCACAATGGAAAATTTACAGAATGACATCCTCGCCACTCAGCTCATTCACCTGACAATTTAAGCAATTTTAAGCTTAGATATCATTATACTTTAATATACAAATATAATGTAGCAATCAATAGCAACCCATCTTGGCACTATATTAATATTACACTTTATATTAACCCAATACCCAATTTCCATGTAAATCTTAAGCAAATCATGAAATCTCAATCATAAGACTATAACTACATGCATTAATAACATAATACAACCATAGAAGTGTCTCAACAATACCAGCATGAGAACCATGGTGATCACCTTTTGTAATAAATGCTCACAATAACTTATTGTTCATGCATGTAATTTCATTTAACACATACATAAAATTTGCTCATTGACACGAATGATATTGTCAACCTCTTTTAGAGTTGCTCGTTTGAAAATAGTGTAATTACACTATCACGAAATTCTTTGGAAAGAAACGAATCTACACATTTAAGGACTTTATCACTTCCCCCACATGTTGTCATCTCATACAAAAGTGACAACATAACAACTAAAAGAAGAAACTCATAAACTCACTTCAGGAAGTTATTACATATTCATATATATATATATAGTCATCAAAATGATAAATCTTGGTCAAATCCAACAACATTTGTTTATTCACCAAAACAAAATTGTCATTTTTTTATAAAAAAAATAAATAAAAAATAACGTAGTGGCATATGTCCAATGGCCTCATAAGAAAATTGGCCGCCTAGCTTACACACGTGTGTGGACATGACATAGGTCCACCCCGACGCGGCTACGCGCGGGTTTGGGGAGGCGAATGAATCTTATGTGAGATGGGTTGAATTGAAATTTAAATCAAAGTTGGAGTCGCCACCGAACTTTGTGGGAGTTTGGGCCTATTCGAACCCACTCTATATCTTAGTGGGCCATGCACAAAGTATGGCACATTCGTATTTCAGAGTTTATTGGGTTCGTCCCTTTGCATTACGATACCGATACCGACATTATCGGATACCGTGTATTGAATGACTCTTGTGTGTCAATGATTTCGGACATCCGGAAACCACGGTTCTAAGTAAAGGGTGAGGGTACATGTTGGGAATTTCACCAAGAACACCCAACCCCGCCCGCACTTAGTGGCCTCTACTAAGATATCGCTTGACTTTTGAATACGTGCGTTAGTAATTCGATTGAATGATATGCAAACAATATTTTGCCTAAACATGCGAAGACTTGAATAAGTTGCTATGTCAATTTAATGCATCTAAAATTAACGTCAAAGTTGTATTTAGCATGCGAGATTTGTTTTAGTACAATAAAACAAATAACGGAAATAAAATGCCAAGATAGAAGACAAACGTGTTAGTAACGATAATAACGGTTTGCTATAGAATGATGTAAACGACACGATGCATGGTTTTGAAAAGGTGATAGGACACGTGATTGACTTGACACGTGTTGACCGAAGTCCTAAATATATTTTATCGAGACTCGAAAGACGTTGTGGGACTCACGATTTTGTCGTGATACAGGTCACTCGATCGAGTCATTGAGGGACTCGACCGAGTGGACCTCGGAAAAATTTTATGTCCCAGATTTTGAGGTGCCACTCGATCGAGTCATTGAGGGACTCGACCGAGTGAGCAGCCACTCGATCGAGTCATTGCGAGACTCGACCGAGTGGTGCTCAAAGAACTTTCTGCCTCGGTTTTTGGGATGCCACTCGATCGAGTGGGCTAGACACTCGATCGAGTGCCCCCTGTACGAACTAGGGTTCATTTCGCTATTTTTTATAGACTGTCTTTTGATTTTGGTAAATCGCTAATTTTGTCAAATCGGGCAGAAATATTGTATGATTTGTGCTCGATTCGGATTTTGATACTCGTCATATCCGATATTTGATTATGGGATCAATATCGAATATTTAGAGTAGAATCTAGAAAAAGATGTTGTGAGTCATTTTTTAACTGGACTAAAACAAAATAAATTATCTCCGCGTTATAGTGTCGTAATTAATTATTTTGAATCATGTGACAACTATTTTAGCATCAACGAATTCGAGTTAGTTAAATTTGTTGACTAATTTGTTTAGATACGATATCCGACTATTGAGTTGGTATCGAATCTAAAGAACGACGTTTTATATTTGCTTGAATTAAAAATTGATTCCCTCCGCATCTCGACATCGTAACGAATCCTTGCGGATTAAGTGATGTCGGATCCGCATCAACGGCTTTCGACCTAACTTAAATAAAAGTGCTTGATTTGAAATAGTTTTAGAAATCGATGAATATGCGATGCTAATGATGATGACGATGATGCGAATAATAAAATGTGACTAACGACGCGACAAAATAAAAAAACGCTATTATTGATGTTGACTCGCTTCAACAATCAAATACTTGGGGTGTCGGGATAAGCGACCGGCCACATCGGGTGAAACACCCTTGTATTCGGATTTTCTTATTCCGTCATCCTTTGTATTCGACTCGAATTAGCGAGTATTTTAATGTTTTGATACTAGTATTATTAACGATATTAGAGAAAAAAAAAAGAACGAAAAAAAAAGACGACGAAGATGGACGAGAAAAGAGAAGAGAGAAAAGGGAAGAAATCGGGTTTGTATGCACCCTCAACCTACATGTTTCGTATTATTGGTATGTAACTCGTCTAGTTATGGCTTGAGCACATGAGTATCGAGATTTATGTAGATGGAGTTATTGTGGTTTAGGGTTTGAGGTTTCCTAGATGCTAGGGTTTAGGTTGAAGAAGTATGATTGAAAAAAGGTGTGTGAATTGTGTTGCAAAGGGGTGTATGTATAGGAATGATCCCTCTCCCCCGTCTAGGGTTACTCGATCGAGTGCCCCTGTTGACTCGATCGAGTGGCCCAAAGAAGATGTAAAAACGGGCCTGCTGAAGGCCCACTCAATCAAGTGGGTCAGCTGGGCTAGATATTTTGCATATTTTGTATTTTGGATTGAATTCTTGATATTTGCATGACTGTTTTTGTGTCTCGGAAACAACTTTGACCGGGGTTTGACCCGGTCGCTGAAAAGACGGTTTTATTTCCAGTGACAGATACACCCAGGACTTCAGAAGCAAGTCCTCGTGCAGCTCCAAGATGGGATGTGTCTGCATACAGGTATACTCAGGGCTTCAAAAGCAAGTCCCCACGGAGCTATCCCAGGTAATAGAACTCAGGTATGATTTTTATCTTATGGCTGGCGAGTCCTTCACGCGAGTCTAATGGACTATAAACGACCCGACCGGAAGGCTGCCAGGTCGTAATCCTCGATTGGCCTGGTGGCTACTCTGACTTTCGCCTTGTCCAAGCCTCAGTCAGAGTGGGGGCTCTGTAGACACCCGCATTTTGCCTGCTAGTGTCTATAGCAGCTTCCAACAAAACACCCGATGATGATCGGACGTAAACATGCTTTAATGTGCTCGAATATGGGCTCAAAATCAATAGTATTTGGCATAGGCTTTTAACGGAGTACAAAGCTCACAAAAATGACCTCAAATTCACGCCCAGCGGGCTGTTTCCAATAAAATAAGACTAATTTGAGCCAAACCGTCACCGGAAATAAAATCGTCTTTTAGCGACCGGGTCAAAACCCGGTCAAAGTCGAATTCCGAAACAAAAAACCAGCTGCGTGCTTCTAGAAGCTGTTTGAGTCAACCAAATCAGGTCAACCACGAAAATCTCAACTCTCCCTATAAATCCTCCACCAGTTGACCCACGAGTGGCTTGAGCCCGCTCGATCGAGTGCACTCACAAATCCAACCGAACCACCCTCGAATCAGGCACTCGATCGAGTGCATCTAGGGCCACTCGATCAAGTGACCCTAAACCGGGGTCATTTCTTTAAATACCCCATCACATACAACATTTTTCAACCCAATTCAATCAACACATTTTTCAACCCAATTCAATCAACACATTTTTCAGCCACATTTTTACCTCACATCAAGCATTACACACATACACATACACCTCAAATCCCGAGATCAAAACTCGTAAAAGACCGAGAGCAAAATTCGTCAAATCCTTTTCCTAATCATACACACCATAACTTGCCTACATATCTCGACACTCCCGCGCACTTGCCGCTGCTTTACTAATCTGTTTCCGAGATACTTAAGCTAGCATGTAGGTTGAGGGTGTAATTCAAATCCCGACATCTCTTTCTCCCTTCTCTTTTTCAAGTATATATATATATACACACACACACACACACACACACACACACACACACACACTATATACTATATTATTAGTATGATTAATCATTGTTAATACTAACCTTTTTATTTTCATTTCATTTTATTTTCGTTCTTTTTTATTTCGTTACTAAGTTTAATACCTCGTATAATTACGTAATATTTAAACCGCTTTCGGATGGAACGCGTTTAATTACGGTTTCCGCTTCAAGTTCGTTTAATCCCTTTACAAGTTGTAACAGTGGTGGCACCCTTTCAAGGAGCGCCGTCCTAAACACTTAAGGGCATAACGCGATCGCGGTAACACGTAGTCAAACGTGTCCGATGCCATTTTTGGGATTAGAACGAAACCCGTTGACGTCGAATTAATTGTCACACGATCCGAAAGGATCGATTACGACATTATGACGCGGAGGAAATCGGTATTCGTTCTAGTCCGATCAAGTTCGATTTTGCAAAATTTTGCTTTAACTACTAGATAGTGATTCTATAACCGAATGTTGAGTAGGACGAGCCATCGAAGTTTACACTAATACAAATCGGACAATATTTATATTTAGTGTAATTATATGTCGATTCCAAAACATAAAATCTGAAGCGACCTTCTCTTCGAAACGAGTAAGGCACTCGTACAGGGGCACTCGACGGAGTGCCATAAGGTTACTCGATCGAGTGACACCTCAAAAAACAAGCAGGGGGCCTCTACGAAGGGCACTCGATCGAGTCCCTTCCATGACTCGATCGAGTGGCCTCCTTATTACTAGTACGTAAGCCTCCTACATTATTCAAGCCCCGTCAAAACTTTTCTACGACTTTGGTCATCACGTGTCAAGTCAATCACGTGCCTTTCTTTTCAAAATCATGCATCGTATCATTCTCTAATCATCTAATCTATTTACGTTTCCGTTATTATTGCAATCATGCTAATTTTGTTCGTCGTTTTGTATTGTCCGGGTTGTATTTCCGCCCGTGTACTTTGTATCCATTTATGAGTTTTGTGTATTTTTGATATTTACTATTTTATAAATGAACCTCACATGCTAAACAACTTCGACGATAATTTAGATTCATTAAATGACGTAGTTTAACACATAATTCACATGCTTAGTTAAAATGTCGTTTGCATAACATTCAATCGTCCTACTAACGTGCGTACACGAAAATCGAACAGTAACTTAGTAGAGGCCGCTAAGAGCGGGCGGGGTTGAGTGTCTT
The DNA here is from genome assembly GCA_958450325.1 of Agrostemma githago. Classification (NCBI taxonomy): domain Eukaryota; kingdom Viridiplantae; phylum Streptophyta; class Magnoliopsida; order Caryophyllales; family Caryophyllaceae; genus Agrostemma; species Agrostemma githago. The sequence goes on along the minus strand of OY288241.1, from coordinate 76,348,382 downwards.
TCGTGGGCTTCCCAACACGTACCCTGGCCTCACCCCTTACTCAGGACCATGGTTTCCGGATGTCCGAAACCGTTGGCATACGGGAGTCAATCGATGCACGATATCTGATAATTCGGCGTCGGTATCGTAATGCAAAGGGACGAATCCATAAGCTCTTGCACTAAAAGCGGGCCGTGCTTTGTGCACGATACGCCTAAGTGTAGAGTGGGTTCGAACGGGTCCGAACGCCCATAAAGTTCGGTGGCGACTCCAACTTCGATTTAAATTCCAACCCGAGATCAATCTTTTCACGAGATTCATTCGCCTACCCAAACCCGCGCGTGGCCGCGTCGGGGTGGACCTATGTCATGTCCACAAATAGGTTCATGCTCGGTGGAATTAATGCTCATCAAAAATGAATTTCATATAAAACTTCAGGAAATTTGAATGAATTGAACGAATTTATAAAAATTGAACAAATTGAATGAAGTAATCTACAATCAAATCTTACGATTGAGCAACTTTCTGGTTGATTAAGTGTTTCAATTTGAAAGATAGGATCAATTTTTGGGAGCAAAAATTTTGAGAGAAAATTTGGGGGTTTACTTAACCCTAAAGAGAGGAGAGAGAAACGCATAATGGAAATTTGGGGGTTTTGTTATCTTTTGAGAATTAATCTCGATCGTCGATCTTGCAATATCTAACAGACCAGATTATTAGCGTATTTACATCAATATATATATATAGAAGTGGGATCAGGTGAGTCCACTTATATATTTTGAGTCCTTGAGTCCCAGTATCAGCCCTTGATTCATTGTAAGATTAATAGTGAAGATTTAATCTCATAATTAAAGGTAATAACCATAATATCTATCAAAATATATTTGATTTTCTCTCTCCTCCCTTAATTTCTCCCGCCTATCTGTCAAACCTTTCAACTCCCCACTTTTCACCGCCTATCTTTGTCAAACTCTTTCATTTCACCGCTTACCTCACTTTCTTACTCACTTTTCACCGCTTCCTCACCCCAAGCAAATCTATTTCAATTTTTGAAACACTCCCACCTTCATTACTGTCTTCATCGTCTCCTCATCTTCGCTCATCTTCGTCTTCTCTTCGCTCATACCGACTACATCCATCAATGACGCAGCTACACCATATTTGAACTCTAAACTAAAGGTAAATTAGGGTTTTTTCTGTGGTTTTAATTACTTTTAGGGTAAATTTAGGTTTTGTTCGTTATGCTGACTACCTTTAATTGTTTTTGTTTTATTTCTCTCATTTTGTATCTAGGATGCACGATTGATTAGTTCTTTATGTCCGATTTTGATTATATACATCCTCTGTTTTTCATGTCTCCCCTGCATGTTATTTTTGTTACTTTAATGAACATTATTTGTTACTTTTAACTGGTATCATTTGGTATTTTAATGAATAACCTATAGAACTAAGCTTACCCTTCTATTGATACCATATTACCTGCATCGTTTTCTAATGTATGTGTTTCTTGTTACTTTAATTCATATATGATGTTACTTTAATACATAATTTTTGTTACTGTAATTCGTAGATCCATGAACAAGGTTCCTTTTTCTCCAACTTTTAATGGGTTACTTTAATTCACATGATATGTTACTGTGTTGCTAGTACAATGCGGATGAGGGGGTATGTTATGCGGATGATGGGTATGTAATCCTCTATTCAGTTTGTATCATTGGCATTATTCTCATAATAAAACATTTTCAGATGGCAAAAGGAGGTAAGATTGTCGGTGATGGTGTGAAGGAGGGTCAGGTCAAGAAGCGAGTTCGACGGGCAAAGAAAACGGCTGTCAAGCCTTCGAAGTTGAAGAAACTAGTTACCGAAGAGGCTGGTGAAGCCAACGTCGACCGTTCGGCATCGGTCAGATGCAGCCCGAAGCTCCTCGTTGATCTGATATCTAATTTAAACCAGAGGCAGTGTGAGGCGCGTAAAACAATCCGATTTGGCGGTGTACTTGAAATGCACCTTAGTAGCTTCCCTGTAAAGTTTGCCACTGACTTCATGTCTTTATTTAGCGACGACACGCTGATTTTTAGGTGCGGGAGCAATTAGTTCCTGGTAACCAAGCATGATGTACATGACTGCTTCCTCCTTCCACTTGGACCGGACCCTGTTGAGCTTCTGCCGATGGGTCCATCGAAGGCGGACGAAGATGAGTCTATCGTGGAGCTGAAGAAAAAGTGGAGGGCTGACTTTCATGTCGCAAATGAAGGTGATGCAATCCCTCTGTCAAAGGTCCTTAAGAAACTACAGGAGGATGTAAAGGGTGGAGAGATGTTCTGTAGGATGTTCGTTCTCTACAGCATGTCGATATTTTTCACCCCGACGTCCAACCATGGTGTTAATCTGAGACTACTGAAGGCTGTGCAAGATGTACAACGGATTAAAAACTTTGACTGGTGCACGTTCATCCTAGACGGATCGGCGCAGGCGTGCGAGGATTTTGTGTTCCGTAGCCGGTCATATTTACTTGGTTGTGTGCCGTTTTTAATGATTACTTACTTCCAGCATTTTGACTACCGCAATCTCCCGTGCCCGTGTGATCTCCCTTTGATCAAGCACTGGGATGGTCCACGCATGCTTGAACGGTTGGCCGGTGAGTTTGGTGGTGGTGGGATGGGCCGGCTTACCTGATCTGATGTGGATTACCCCCGTTGTGTACATGTGGTGAAGGGGGAAGACGCGTCATCGCCGTTGAAGATTACACAGAACCGTCACATTAATGATGGTATATTGCCTGGTCAAGAGGGCGATAAGTTCACCACCATCAAACTTCCTCGTGGTCTTGAAGATGATAGTGAACTGAGGGCCAGGGCTGTCGACGTAAGTAATCATGTCATTAATTCATTAATGAATCTATGTGTCTGACTTGGAGAATCAGTAAGGATGTAAATCTGGGATGTCTGTAAATCTGCATGTTACTCTAACATATCTTCTGTTACTTTAGCAGATAACTGACATTACTTTAGTGAATAATATGTGTTACTTTAATTCTTACAATCCGTTACTTTAACCTGTATCATCTACATTATTGCTCCAACATATATGTGTTACTTTAATCTATACCATTGGTTACTTTAGTTGATGTTATCTGTTACCTTAGTGTCCACCAGTAAGGATGTAAATCTTGGATGTCTGTAAATCTGCATGTTACTCTAACATATCTTCTGTTACTTTAGCAGATAACTGACGTTTCTTTAGTGAACAATATGTGTTACTTTAATTCTTACAATCCGTCACTTTAACCTGTATCGTCTACATTATTGCTCCAATATATATGATGTTACTTTAATTGAAAGAATTTGTTACTTTAGTTGATATTATCTGTTACTTTAGTGTCCACTCTCTTTTCATCACACATTATGTCAGTTGATTATACATTCCGTGCACTGTTACTTTAGTACATATTTATGTAACACAATTATTGTTTCATGCAGGATGTCCATCACATTCATCTGATGATGGGAAGCAATGCAATCGTATTCCATGATTGGTGGGTCTCACATGCTGTGAAGATCAGGAGGATAACATCGGGCAATCCATTACCCGAAGACCCGGTGCCATCACAAGCATCCCAGACATTCTGGGGAGGAGCAGAGCTACACCGTGTGGTGGATGAAGTCTGTGAGGCGCTGCGTCGCGCGAGGGAGCTGTCGTTGCAAGGGCCGGTATTTGAGGCCAAAAATACAAATCAAGTTGAGGAGGATTATCTTAACATTCAGCCGTACTCGACGGCTGAGATTAATGAGGTTATTCAGAAGGGACTGAATTTAAACAGTGACCGCCAGGTAGTGCTTTCTCTGTGGGATATTGACAGAATTGGAGATGAGGAGGTTGGTGAGTGTTTGTCGGTGGTGGTAGACGGAAGGAAGGTCTTCCACCCTTTCTTTTTTCATTCTGAAAAGCAGTTGGGATGCATGCAAGTCGTCGATGAGAGGCTTGGGTGCTCTTGTGACTGTGACGTCCCAGATCCTGACAGCTTACGCTGTCGGACTTCCTGCGTAGGGATAGCAGGCTTTTCAGGTCTGTTTTGTCTGTGAGGAAAGACGTAATTGACTACGTCTTCTACAAAAATGAAAAATACAGTACATCATAAGTGGTCTACATCACCTAAATTTTTTAATGCGTTTTATTGTCGTTTTTGTTAAATGTTTCATAGTCGGTTCGAATATTTGCAGGGAGATGATTGTGAGGTTTAGTGACTTTTTCAACATACCCCGTGGTGAGTTGGCCACGCTGGCGCCCGGAGAACAGCTTTCGAATGCTGTAATTGACTGCTGGTGCATACTTATGAATCGTTTGGCAGCTGCTCAGTCTGCACCGCGGCGGACATCACGTTGCTTCTTCGGTGTCAGCCACAGCGTAAGCTTTCTTATTCACTTGCTCATCCAATACGATAAGTGTAACATCATCAACAAACTCTAGTAATATTAATATAATGTCATCATATCAGTCGATATAAAATATTTATGCAAAAAAGGTGTGTTACTGTAGTTCTATGACTGTGTTACTGTAATGCACTTTGTGCATTACTCTAATGATAGTGACCTGTTACTCCAACAAATGTCATGCAGGATACAGCTCTCCAGATTTGGAGAAACAGAAAGGGTGGTGTCTTGGTGGACATGAGCGAAGCATTGTTCAATTTCTGGAACATATGGATCGAAGAAAATGAAGGGAATCTCGATCTAGATTCTGACCTGATATTTTTTATTTTAGATACCATGTTTTGTAAGCTTCCTCCTCAATTATAATTACGAACGCGATACCCATCTCCCACCTACAGGTATTCATTCCGGTGCTATCGGAAAACAATGACCATTACAGCTGCGCGTGTATCTATTTTTTGTCACAGCGGATCGAATTCCTTGATAATAGGTCCTACGACGAGGGGGAGTTTGAAAGTCTTCCTTACATTGAGATCGCACGACTCTCAGTAAGTCTGCTCATTTTGGTATATATTTTAACATTCTTATATACAAAACGCCCTATATAAGGATGACAAAAAAATTGAATGGTTTTTCGTCATTTTCTCATTCTTATATGTTTTTATTTTATTTTATTTAATATCACCAAGGCTGAAGAAATGGGTAAGTATATGGTTCAGAGAGGCATCACCAAGGGGGCCAATGTCTCTTCGTTCCCTCTCGTCAACATCCCGTTCAGATGGCAGGGCAGCGGGTTCTCGGCTAATGATTGCGGCGTATACATCATAATACACATGATGTTGTACGTCGGGGAGGAGTTCGACTGTCTCTTGGGGAGAACAATCTGTATAGGGCAGAAATTGTCACGACGCTGTGTCTCTGTGACATTAATAAGGAGAGGGACGTGTTGATATCGCGGGTGTCCTCCTTTGTAACTGATAAAGCCAACCTTGCCATCAGTAAGACTATGTCAGATGTTGCCACGTCCGTTAGTGAGCCTGAAAAGAGGTCAGGAGAGGCGATCCCTGACGATAGACCCTCTAAAAAGAGTCGTGTGCCACCATCCACTCCAGAAACACTAGCTGCAGAACCCACGCATCAATCACCGGACACCACCGGGTCATTATCTGTCCTTGGTAGTCGAGCTAGGGGTGATGGGGACGGCTTAGGATGCTCCATTGACTGTGGTGATGCAGATCCCAGTGTACCGATGGCATGCCCGTTTCTCTAAAACAACAAGACCCCGCTTTGAAATCTCCCCGTCATGCGGAAAAATGTCGTGGACTACTTCTTATTTCAGCACAACAACTACAACAGCAGGTAATAGGACGAACACTACACATATCGTGAACATATTGTTGTCTAAATTTTTGTCACCTATCTGTTGTTTCGTAATGCCTAATGATCCGTTCTGAAAACAGCAAATTGGTTGCGGAGTATTCACCGTTGGCTGTAATGACCCGGGGTGATGTGATGTCCATGCTTCCGGGTGGCGACATGTCGTCATCTGTTGTCGAGTGCTGGTCAATGCTTATGAACAGCCTCGCTGCAAACGGGAGTGGGTCGGGTAATTCTCCGAAGATGGCGTATTTTGGTCTGCGACAAACGGTATGTACTAAATTAACAGTGCATGGAAGGTATAATCAATTGACAGAATGTGTAGTGAAAAGAGAGTGAACACTAAAGTAACAAATAATATGAACTAAAGTAAGAAATTCTTTCAATTAAAGTAACATCATATATGTTGGAGCAATAATGTAGATGATACAGGTTAAAGTAACGGATCTCATGAATTAAAGTAACACATTTTGTTCACTAAAGTAACGTAAGTTGCAAAAGTAACAGAAGGATCACTGCACCACAAGGACACCAACTAATTACTTTGTATTGATTGTAAATTTTCACACAATCCAAACCTTTTTACAGGATTCGATAATGAGGATTATTGCCGAAGATCCGGACAGTCCGTCCATTCAGAATGCAGACGCCTTGATGGAGCAATGGCATATCTTCAGGAGTAATTGTGGCGGTACGTTGCAGCTGGACGCTGAATTGTTCTTTGTGCCCATCAACGTCGACGGGTACTTCTCCTGCGTAGTAGTCAACCGAAAGAAAAAGACAGTCGATCTCCTCGACCACTGTCGCTACACAACGATCAGAGATACAGACCTCTTTGCAGCCATCAAGACAATTGTGAGCCTCTCTATTATTCATTTCATCAGTTTTTAATCACAATGTTGTGCGCCAACGAGTGATTTCCTTGACTTTTATCATCAGTGACATTCAGGTGGGGAATATGAGTGATTTCCTTGACTTCTATAAAGTACCTGGTGCGGAGGAAATTGTGTCGTACAGGTTCTGCGCGTTTAAGCTTGGTTGGCAGGACAAAGTCAAGAACAAGGATGAGTCAGGGATATTTCTTCTGATGCACATGCTATTGTACGAAGGAACGTGAATTCGAACACGAAGACCATGGCAGGAAGGTAAACAGAAGATACCTGGTGGTCCAGCTTGCAGCCACTTTTCTCCTAGCAAACCTGAATAGCGTCCGAAAGCGGCTGATTGCTTATGTGAAAAAGTTTGCGGCAGCCAGGCCAAAATTAATTGAAGAATTGAAGGCTAAGGGACTCAATACCTATAAGCGAGGAAAGGGTCGGAAACAGTAACCCGTAAATGGTTGGATTAACTGGATCTTTCGTTTAACAAAAAACCTAACCATCGTTTTGTACAAGGTTTTGACAAATTGTGTTGTCAGAAAAACAGTTGTTGTCATTCTGTCATACTTCAATGTTATTATATCCTTTAAACTTTGTTACTCTAACTCATATTATTTGTTACTTCAATTAATGTCATGTGTTACTTTAACTCTAATATCTTGCGCGCTGCATCATGGTCTCTTAATTCAACACAGGATCAACACAGCATCATAGTCAAACAAAATTGTAATGCCTTCTTTATTGAGTACTCCACAAACAAATAGAAAAAGAATAACATCTGCAATTCGATCAACATTATTCCGCGTTACTCTAACTCATTTAGCATGTTACTCTAATGAATAATGTATATGTTATTTTAACTGAATCTTACTCTAGTAAAATATTATATTACCCAAGGAATGAATATCTGTGTAGACACCCGCATTTTGCCTGCTAGTGTCTATAGCAGTTCCCGACAAACACCCGATGATGATCGGACGCAAACGTGACTTAGTATACTCGGATTTGGGCCCGAAATCAATAATATCTGACATGGACTTTTAGCGGAGTAATAATCTCACAAAACAGACCTCAAATTCAGGCTCAGTGGGTCGTTCCGAGCAAAACAAGACTAATTTGGGCCAAAACCGACACCAAAAATAAATCCCATCTTTTGGCGACCGGGTCAAAACCCGATCAAAGACGAACCCATCACAAAAACAGCCCAAGTACACCTTCTAGAAGCTGGCGCCCATTCCTAAATTCAAAAAAGATCCCACAATCAACCAAGTCAACCCTTTCCTCTTTTATCTCGGTTTACCTTATCCACTCGATCGAGTGGATTGACCCACTCGGTCGAGTGGAGCGTCAAAAACCGGATCAGGCCCATTTTCTAGGGCACTCGACCGAATGCACTAGGGCCACTCGATCGAGTGACCCTAGGTCGTGGGGTAAACTCTATAAATACCCCATGACCCTCACTCATTTCACAACTTTTTTACAACTTTTACCAATGCAATTTTACCCTCATTCAACTCACATTTCAGCCATACTTCCTACCCTACAACCCTAAGCAAACATACACAAAAACCGAGTCCCTTGTCCCTCAAAAAACCGACAATTCATCCACACATACACACATACACCATAACTCACATTCATCCTCGATACTCCAAAGTCCCGTCACTATTCGCGAGTTCATTTCCGAGGTCCTTACTAAGCATGTATGTTGAGGGTGTCCTAATCCCCATCTCGATCTTTGTTCTCTTTATTTACGTTTTTTGTATCGTCAATTTTATACCTATACTAGTATCGTAATCCTAACACTAACTCTAACATTCTAACCCTTTACATTTTCGCATACTAACTTTTTATTCGCGTTACTAATATATTGTTATCATACCGCGTATATATATATATTAGTATCAAATTTCGGTTTCGGATACGTTTGACTATAATTGTCGCCTAAAGTCCGTCTAATCCCTTTACGAGCAACGACGGAGGTGGAGCCCTTTCGAGGAGCCCCGCCCCAATGTACTCAAGGGCGTGACGTGATTGCGACTAATCGTAGTTGAACGCATTCGATCCCATTTTTAATTAGTGCGGGACCCATTGACACAAAAACCGACATCAAATAACCCGAAAGGGTTAGTTTCGATGTCGTGACGTAGAGGGAGGCATTCCGTTGCTAATTCAAATTTTCTAACGTAAACGTTTTCGTAAAATCCCGACAACGGTATTATAATCGTACATGTACACGATTATAGTACCGGAGGTCGAGTTAAATTCAAATCACGCGATATTTGCATTTAATTCGACCGACCGTCGTTTTCAACCCAAAAAAACGAAACGAGTTAACACTCGTACAGGGGCTACTCGACCAAGTGCATAGGTCACTCGATCGAGTAGCGTCCATAAAACTGGACAGAACCCTTTTCGAGGGGCTACTCGACCGAGTGCATAGGCCACTCGATCGAGTAGCGTCCATAAAACTGGGCAGAAACTTTTTTGAGGACGCACTCGACAGAGTCAGACCATGACTCGACCGAGTAGGTCCTGTAACCCAGAAAACCGAGAGCTTAAATGCAACATTTAAGCCTCGTCTTTTTTTACGACTTTTAGTCGACACGTGTAAAGCCAATCACGTGAATCCACTTTTCAAAACTCACGCCCATCACGACACCTTAACGACTTTGATCGATTTTTCGACGTGATAAGTCGGGACAAGGCATCGAGGCATAGGATCGGGCTAGGATCACGCTTAGGCCCTATGTCTCCGTCCTTCGTTTGATGTGCAACATAATGTGCATTTAAACGGGGTTAGTCCACTTACACATTTCGCGGTCAAGTTTACATACGGGTCCGTTCCTATCTTTTTATTGTCTATTGTTCCGTAATTTTCGTATTGGCCGGGTTGTATTTCCGCCCGTGTAACTTGTACGTTATTCATTTCCGAGTTTTATTTATTTACTTCCTTACCGCTTTATAAATGAACCTCGCATGCTAAACCATTTCGACTATAATCAAGATGCATTAAATGACGTAGTTCACATACTATTCATATGCTTAGCCCGAAAACGCTGTTTGCATATCATTTAGTCATTTTACTAGCGCGTGCACACGAACACGAGCGATGTCTTAGTAGAGGCCGCCATGTGCGGGCGGGGTTGGGTGTCCTTAGTGGGCTTCCCAACACGTACCCTCACCCCTTACTCAGAACCTTTGGTTTCCGGATGTCCGAAACCCTTGGCGCACGAGAGTCATTCTATATACGAAAGCCGGTTTATACGGTATCGATATTGCAATGCAAAGGGACGAGCCCAATGAACTCTGAAATCAAAGTGGGCTTACTTTGTGTAAAGCCCATGACGACATAGAGTGAGCTCGTATGGCTTCGAATAACCACAAAATTCGGTGGCGACTCCATTTTGACTTAAATTTCGAACCCGAGAACAATCTCACCACGAGATTCATTCGCCTACCCAAACCCGCGCGTGGCCGCGTCGGGGTGGACCTACGTCATGTCCACAATTTGGCGACTCCGCTGGGGATACCTGATGTACCATACGTCATCGGGGTTCCTAGGGTGAGACTCGAAGAGAAATCGTTCGAATATTAGTGTGCGCGCATTAGTTTAATGATTCATGCATAACCCAAATTTTGCCCGGGTCGGTTACTTGTGACCGACGTCCCACTATACCACGGTGCATTCCTACATGGGTGCACTAAAGACTTCGATGGCGGAACTCACCGGGGTTTTACGGCAGGTCCTAGTTCCAAATCGGCTAGGGAGTCTGTCCCGTTTCGTGAGAATGATATCGTTGTTGGTATAGACCCTACTTTGACCGACCGAGACTTAGTGTAAAGCATACATAAGCGTCGTTATAATGCTTGTTTGACTACGTGCTACTTGGTTTCCGTGTCATTTTTCAAAAAAACCGTCATTTCAAAAAAAATGCATCTTTCCAAAACACCCAAATTTTGAAAAACCCGAAATGCTGTCCGTTTCGGGACCCGTCTTTTCAAAATATCAAACTTTCAAAATTCGGAATGCCGCCGAAATTTAGGATCAAATGATTTGACTCAAAATATCCTTTTTCTCTAGTCGGCATGCTGCCCATTTTAATTCGTGAATTTCCAACACCATCTCGATTTTCTGAATTTTCAAAATTCTAATCTTGGTTTTAGAAATTCCGTTTTTAATTTCCAAACTCTCAGAAATTCATCCACTTAATATTCAAATTTCAAACATCCAACTATCCTAGTAAACCTTCCTTATTATAGGACCTACCGTCTAGCCGTGTGTCGGGTCTTTGCATAGTATGTCGAAGGTCTATAGCGTCGAAACTCCGCTGATCCTATATCACCAGTTTCCCCCCTTTCCCGAGTCCGCCTTATCCGTCAAGGCACGACCGACCCGCGTAGGGCATACCCCTACAAAGGAAAGTCCGTCCATACACTCGAGTCAAAAGTCTGGGGAAAAGTCTCACGTGGACCTTCCTTCGAACGGGATTAGGCCCACAAAGCCAAAATCCTAAGGAAGTTATACCACCCATCGAGTCATCCGTCTAGGTGTCTTTCTCGAGTCTCTAGTCTTCTTTCCTAGTGTCGCTCGGGATATACTTTTCCTTTCTTTTTCCAAGATCTGGGTTCAGTTTCTGATTACGCGGTGTTCTTACAGACAGGCCGCCAGCAACTAGACACGCTCGAAGGATGGCTACTTTGAACAGCCTACAAACCTCTTTGGACGCCATGGTCGCGAAGCAGACCGATATCGAAGCCCAACTGACCGAAATGAGGGCTGGCCAAGTGACCATTGTTGCTCGCCTAGCTACGGTGGAGCAAAGGGCTCCTAATGTCGAGGCTAATGAGCCTCTAGCTGAACGAGTCAGCGCGGTGCGCCGGCTAGAGGAACAAGTCCATCTGGCTGGGAGTAACAACATTCATCGGGAGAATAGTCGAGAGTACAACCCGCTGAGTGACAAGCTGCCCGCAAACCTGAACCTCACAGGTTTGCCCATGTTTGAGGGAACTGAGGACCCGTTACTACATGTGCGGGCCTTCAAGGAATTCATGGCCATCAAGGGAGTGGATTCGACCATGTTCAAGAATCTCTTTGCTGCATCCCTTGAGAAGCACCCACGGGCCTGGTACTATAGGCTAGACCCGAAAAAATACCCTACATGGGATGATGTGGCTACCGAGTTCGCTCGGAACTATGCTGACAACACTGAGATCCAAACCACAATGCGATCTCTGGAGGTTATGGCCCAAGAGCCAAAGGAAGGTTTCACTAAATACCTTCAACGCTGGAGGGCCGAGAGCGTGAAATTGGTCGATAAGCCCAATGAGAAGACTTTGGTGGAGGCTTTTGTCAAGAACCTCCTCCCATCCTACCGGGTTCACCTCCGGTACGCTGTCATACCCAATTTCACCACCCTTACTGAAATGGGTATGAGGATCGAAGACGACCTGAGACTAGAAAGCCTCACTAAGGCCGCTAGCAAAGGGTACCAAGGGGCCTCTTCCTCCACCACTAAGCCCCAGGCTGCAGCTCGCAGCATTTTTGACGCGGTTAATCTACTAGATGCCCCGTCCAAGAAGAACACCCCACCTCGGGTCTTCACTGATATAGGTACCACCTATACCTATGCCTTACAAAGGCTATCCTCCAAAGGCCTAATCCAACCGATAGGCCCAACTCCTGAAGTTCCGGTCGAGCGACGCTCCAAGAACTACAATGCTCAGGCCTATTGCCAATACCACCGGGGCAATGGGCATGATACCGAAAAATGTTGGAAGCTGAAACACTTGATCCAGGACCTGATTGAAAGCGGTAAAATCCCGCTACCCGGAGATAAGCCCAGCAACAAGGAGAACCCTTTCAGCTCCCATGCCATCTTTGCCGGGGAGGTGATTGACTGCTCTCACCTTATCTCCCCCTTCATCCCGCAAGTGAACGGGATCTGGTTTGACGACGAGGATGATATCTACCTCGCTAAAGGGGAAACCGTTCCCATCACCCCTGAACAGATTCGAGAGGCCAAAACTCGAGTCCTAGCCAGCAACAACCTTGGTCGTCCCTACTTAGCCACAAGCACTAGGGACACCCCTACCCCGACAACCATCACCGATCCACTCGGGGTGGAAGTCGCCCCTGAAGAGCCGACCGCTGAAACGGCCATTGTGAAGCAACTGAAGAGAACCCGAGTTGACCTCACTATATGGCAACTCTTAGTCAGCTCACAAGAACATCGAGAAGCACTTACAAAGGCTCTCGATCAAGTCAAGATCGACTCTTTGGCTACCCCTGCTGAGATGGTAGCCACGGTCCTACCCCACCTAAAGGGTAAGGCCAAAGAAGGAGGCCCAATGATCACCTTTTCCGAAGCCGATCTGCCGCCATTCGGGGCCTCCCACAACCTGGCCCTTTACATCACTGTGATTTGCCGAGGAAAATACCTCCCGATGACCCTAGTCGATGACGGGTCAGCCGTGAATGTCCTTCCTCTAAGGACCGCCAAAGCCCTCGGCATTACCGAGGCTGACTATATCCCGACTGCTCAAACCATCCAAGCCTTTGATGGGAGTCCAAAGTCGGTATCTGGGGCCGTAAAACTAACCATCATCACGGGCCCGATAGAAAAGGAGCTTGAATTCCAGGTGATTGATGTCACCTCATCATTCAACTTGCTCCTAGGAAGGCCGTGGATTCACGCGGTGAAAGCTGTGTCTTCCACCCTCCACCGTAAGATCAAGATGCCTCTACTCGACAATGTTGTTACTTTAGAGGCAACCCCGATGACCGTGGCTAGCTGTAACGCCACGGGCCGCACGGACCTCTGGGGGTTCGACTTTGTGGGGATGGTCGAGGAAGAGTACCTTTTTAGGCCTTACTTCACCACGAGCATTGACACAATGCTCCAGAACCTAGGGTACCTTCCGGGGGCTACCTCTCGACCCGACCTTCCAGCTGGGAAGATCATCGAGGTCCTCAAGGACGAAGACTCTCACTTCGGCCTTGGCTATGCCACCACTCCGGGCAACGTTGTCCGAGCAGGAATCGAAAAGGCCTGCAACATCATGAAGGGTATCCACTTGAGCCCTTACAGCCCACGGTTGTCTGACTACTTTGTCACACCCGTATTCGGGCTTATCCAGGTTGGGCTATACCAACCCAATGCTACGCACCTCGGGACCCACTTGGCCCGGGATTGCAACTACATCCCGGATGTGGTGTTCGCCCTCATCCAGTCCGACGGAGCGGATGATGCCGAGCCCTCGCTAGGGCTGCTCTTCGGGGAAGACACCATAGCCCCGACTCCAAAAGAAGACCTGGTCAACCTGATCCTCCGCAGCAACAGGTTTGACCCGACCAAGCTGATCTCGGATGTTGGCTCCGAGACCGGGAAAAGGGCCTGGAGGAAGACTGTCAAGTGGACTGATAGTCAAGGGAAGATCTACAAGCTAGTCACCGGAGAGGGAGACATGCCTGAGTCTGAGTCCAAGTCTGAGTCGGAGTCTGAGTCAGAGTCTGAGGTCGAGTCTAGAGAAGTCGGTGCTAGAGTCACTCCTGTAACCCCCCCTCCCTTCTATCATTCCTGCTGCTGGCACTTCGGGGTCTGTCCCGAGTGCTTTACCAATCCCGCCACTGACCAATGATCAGATGGCTGCTCTCTTTGAGCTGTTTTCCAAATTTTCAATTAATAATAACAACCGTTCTACTTACGACTTGTCTCTTTTAAATTCTGCTTTCAAAAACGTTTTATGCTATGACATTGAGAAATCCGACGAACAGGTACCCTTACCTCCACATCTGATCGAGCAACTAGAGCAAAGGGAATCCCGGAATCCGGTAATTGAAGAGACCGAATCCATAAACGTGGGAACAACCTTAGAGCCTCAGATACTTAAGATAGGGTTATCCTTAGATCCCAAGGAGAAACAACAGTTCACAAACCTCCTCCGAGAATTCAAAGATGTCTTCGCATGGTCCTACAAGGACATGCCGGGGATAGACCGGGAAATAGCCGAGCACCGCATACCTATCAAAGACGGGTGCAAACAGAAGCTTCGTCGAATGAGGCCCGAGTGGTCTCTCAAAGTAAAGGAAGAAGTCGACAAACAATTCAAAGCCGACTTCATACAAGTGTCCGAGTATCCGGACTGGGTCGCAAACATCGTGCCGGTTCCTAAAAAGGACGGTAAGGTGCGGGTATGCGTAGATTTTCGGGATCTTAACAAAGCAAGCCCGAAGGATGATTTTTCGTTACCACACATCGATATACTGGTGGATAACACGGCCGATCATGCCCTTCTGTCATTCATGGACGGGTATGCCGGATATAATCAAATCAAGATGGCAGAAAAAGATATGAGTAAGACTACCTTCACTACACCCTGGGGTACTTACTGTTACACCGTCATGCCATTTGGTCTCATTAACGCCGGGGCCACATACCAAAGGACCGCTACCACCTTACTACACGACATGATGCATAAAGAGGTAGAAGTCTATGTAGACGACATGATCGTCAAATCCAAAGA
The DNA here is from genome assembly GCA_958450325.1 of Agrostemma githago. Classification (NCBI taxonomy): domain Eukaryota; kingdom Viridiplantae; phylum Streptophyta; class Magnoliopsida; order Caryophyllales; family Caryophyllaceae; genus Agrostemma; species Agrostemma githago. Next base: position 76,333,192 of record OY288241.1, on the reverse strand, counting down.
ACGGGACGGTCACATCACCGCCCTAAGGAAATTTTTCACCCGATTGCGCAAATACAACATGAGGCTAAACCCTCAAAAGTGCAGTTTCGGGGTAACGTCAGGCAAATTACTGGGTCATATCGTTAGCCAACGAGGTATCGAGGTCGACCCAGCTAAAATCAAAGCCATTACCGAGATGCAAGCCCCTAAAACCGAAAAAGAAATAAGAGGATTTCTCGGGAAAGTCCAGTATATTAGTCGATTCATTTCCAAGCTAACCATGGTGTGTGAACCGATTTTCAAAAAACTGAAAATAGGGGAACAGATACTATGGGATGACAAGTGCCAAGCTGCTTTCGACAGAATCAAAGAAATTCTGTCTGCTCCGCCAGTTTTGATGCCACCTCAACCCGGTTTGCCTCTGTTGTTATACTTAACAACGACCGAGACAGCCATGGGGGCTATGCTGGCTCAGACAGTTGACTCTGAAGAACGAGCCATTTATTATATCAGCAAGAAGTTTTTAGAGTATGAGTGCAAATACACCATGCTCGAAAAGACGTGTTTGGCTCTAGTCTGGGCCACTAAGAAGCTTCGACACTATATGCTCAGCTATGAGGTCCATGTTCTATCCAAGATGGACCCGATCAAGTACCTCTTTGAAAAGCCCATCCTCAATGGCCGAATTTCAAGATGGACTCTAATGTTGGCAGAGTTCGACTTGAAATTTGTACCGTTAAAAGCTATTAAGGGGCGAATAGTAACTGAATTCCTCGCTGACAGCCCGATAACCGAGGAAGGACACACCGACACCTGGTCCTTCCCAGACGAAGATATTTTCCATACCGATGCAGAAACATGGGATTTATACTTCGATGGAGCATCTAATTTTCGAGGGTTCGGAGTCGGGATCCTCCTAATTTCACCAAGAGGGGAGCATACTCCCGTCTCCATCAAGCTGGACTTTGACGTTACCAATAATGCAGCAGAGTACGAAGCATGCATTTATGGGCTACAAGCCGCCGCCAACCTAGGGATCACAAATCTCCGGGTACATGGCGACTCATCCTTGGTCATTAACCAAGCACTCCAAAAATGGAAGACTCGAAATGCTAATCTCGTGGCCTACCAGGCACGAGTAAGGGATCTCGAGAAACAATTCCAAAAGGTAGAGTACATATACCTGCCTCGGGAAGAAAATCAGTTTGCAGATGCACTCTCAAAATTGGCGTCTTTACTGAACATTCCCGACCACATGACCAATATGCCAATTTGTGTCGAAAGACGGTCCGAGCCGGCATACATCCATGACATTGAAGACATCGAGATCACTGATCCCGAACCTTGGTACCAGGCTGTATTAAAATACCTGACAAATGGAGAATATCCTCCCGGGACTGAGGGTCGAGCCAAGAAAGCCTTGCGAAGGCTAGCCAACCAGTTCATCCGTACTGATGACGGGCAACTGTACAAAAAGACGGCACAGGGGGCTCTTCTCCTTTGTGTCGACAAATATAAGGCCGAGAAAGTAATGGCCGAAGTACATGATGGTGAAAACGGCCCACACATGAATGCTCACATGTTGGTCCGAAAAATCATGAGGCTCGGGTATTACTGGAACACCATGGAGGCCGACTGCCAGTTATATGTCAAACATTGCCATAACTGTCAAATCTTTGGCAATGTGCAACATATGACGCCATCTCTGCTCTATACCATGACGTCACCTTGGCCGTTCTCAACATGGGGTATCGACATAATCGGGAAGGTGAATCCCTCCGGTACTGGCGGGCACTGCTTCATTTTGGTAGCTATCGACTATTTCACCAAATGGGTCGAGGCTGAATCATATCGCATCCTCAATGCTAAACATGTCGCCAAATTTATCCAAAACAAGATAATATGTCGGTATGGGATCCCACATGAATTTATCAGTGATCACGGGACCCATTTCCAAGCTGAGACCGCGGCCCTACTGGCTAAATACAAAATTCAAAGGCACACGTCCTCGCCCTACCGTCCCCAAACCAATGGAGCAGTAGAGGCAGCTAATAAAACGATTGTCACCATACTCAAAAAGATGGCTGATAATAATCGGGACTGGCCCGACAAAATACCTTTCGCCCTATGGGGGTACCGAACATCTATTCGCACCGCAACCGGAGCGACGCCATATTACCTAACCTATGGGATGGAGGCAGTCCAACCAGTTGAGCTAGAGGTACCGTCCCTCAGAATTCTGCTAGAAAGCCAAGTACCCGAAGCTGACTGGGTTCGAGCACGGTACGATTCGTTGGTTCTACTAGACGAACGACGATCCCGCGCTCTCAACAACATCCAAATCTACCAGAAACGGATCCAACGGGCCTTCAACAAGCGAGTGAGGCCCAGAAACATTAAAGAAGGGGACCTAGTCCTTAAGTCTGTTCGAGCCTTACTACCAGTTGACCCAAGGGGAAAATTCAAACCCAACTGGGCTGGGCCATATCTGGTGAAGAAAATCCTATCAGGGGGAGCAGTAATGCTGACGGACCTGGATGGGAATGAGTTCGTCAACCCAACCAACCTGGACCAGCTGAAGCGTTACTACCCTTAGCCATTTCTCAATGTCATTAGCAATTTTTATCAAAATCGTTTATTTTACAAAAAGCAAGTCAATGAGCTAGAATTATTTATTCTACTGTCGCAAAACATCTTGAACCAATAGTCTTGGTGTAATTCGAGATTGCAAATTTACTGAGCTTGAACTACGTTTGGTTTGATTCTGCTAATTGCGGATACGTAGGCAGCCCCTCAAAAGGGCACAACCAATGCAATCGAGAAAAGACAGGAACGGTTTAATAATAAACTTCCTTTTATTAATTATCAAAAAAAAAGCCCCAATGAACTTGGGAAAATTACCAGTGCAGGAATTCAAAAACTACAAAAAAAAACACACGACAAAAATAATAATAATATTTAAATAATAAAAAACTAAGGACTCGGCATTTAGGGCATCTTGCCCTTCCCCT